>OY482665.1:29569479-30820405 GCA_960531205.1 Andrena bicolor
TGATTTGCATTCGTCTACGACTCTGCGTGGACCCGTGTCCCGATTCCAACGTTTCAGATTTCATCTCGTCGTGCACTCTCGTCTGGCGACCGTCGGCAACTCGATAATTAATTCTCGCTGTATTTTGCATACGCGATCCGTCGTTATCACACGCGGCTGCGAAGCCGTCAGAACGCGCGTGGTTCCATCGAACGCGAACGATGCAATATCGCGCTATTACTTTGCAACATGCAATAAACGCTCGATAAGGAGCACTTGTTTGTTACGGTAATGGTAAACGGCGATCGAACAGCTGCGCTCGCTAGACGCGAGAGATACCAAGGATACTTCTGCGTCCACCGAAAGGCTCGTTCAAAGACGACGAGCCAATTTATGGACCAATTCGATCGAAGTACCGAAACCAGTAGCTTTTCTCAACCTGTATCCTGGCATTCAGATGCGATAGGAAGAGATCGACAGGTTACACGAAAATCGAGTCTGATAACTTCGTGATATAAAATCAGAGCAATCAGTTCCCGCTGCTACTTTGTAACCAAATAGAAATTCATTTCGCCTGAAAAATTTTAGCTCGGAACTTTTATAGATGCAAGTATGTAGCAAGAATTTAGCAGAACTCATAGCCTTCCCCAGTGGCGCACTCAGGATTTAATCTTGAGGACAGTCAGTTGAAGGGATAAAAATATTTTAATGAAAATTCAATAAAATTAATTAGGTGATTCTAAAAGTTTATTTAAAGAGTAAAATCCAGTTCTCTTTTCTCTTTACGAAGCGCCTTCTTTGTGGGCCCCTTGGATCCCCCTCTGGGTTGCGCCACTGGCCTTCACTGATTACAAATTAAGCCTTTCGCGAGAATTGCCTTCTCCTTCGTCCACCTTTTTACGCAGGCATTCAAATCACCGCGACTTGGGGGCAAAAACCGCGTACAGAATCGTCGGTGATCGAAGAAATTTTTTCCCATCCTCGATTGGGAACCTGCGTTTCCGTTCAGGTCGCTTGACTGGAGTTAATAAATCACGGAAGTGATCGGCAGAGTGGAAGGATTTTTCGGGTAGGGCGACTATTAGAAGGCAAAAACAGCTGTCCGTAAGTGAGCGTATAATTCTTCCCAGGAAATCCCATGTTTCACGGGTGGAATTCAGTTCCACCGGCATAACTTTTCCTCCGCTCGAAAAGACGGTGCTCGCGCGTACATGCGTCTTGCGATACGTCTAAGTCCATACGCCCACGCGGCGTCTCGCACCTGACTCTATTTCTCGGCTGATTTACGCCGTTCCCGACTCGCGGCCGAGGGGGATGTTTGCGCATACATTAGCGAGGAATTTTCTCGGTTCGCGCGAAACGGAACGCCTCGGTGGCAAAGGGAACGGCATTGATAAAGCTATCTGGTGAATAGAGCCACTATTGCTAACCCGTGACCATTTAATTAATTGCCGGCCATGAACACTCCGACGCCGTGATTAATTTCCGCGCTATCCAAGGTCGCGGCTCCCACACGGGATCGAAAAACTCTCTAATTGAAACGTACTAACTTTCGTTTGGGAATTTTAAACATCCGCCGCCACTTGGAATGCCGGACTCCTCTCTGAATCACGTCGAGCGCAGATGCGGGGATTCTTTGGAACTGTTTTAGTTGTGCAACTTTCTCGGATGCAGGATATGCATTTCCCGGGTAGAACTTTTGGTGGAGCTGGTGCTAGGTGGAGTTAGTGAAATTCGTCGAGTTTCTCAGTTGGGGTGTCTGTTTAGCTTTAGGGCCTGCCAGTTTCGATAGTTACCCTGGTCGTTTGATTGATTTAAATAAATATCGACACGGGGGTCGAGTATCACCCTCTGGGGCTCGCCATCAATCTCGAGTCGCTTGGCTGGCACGGTGATCGGTGAAAAAATCCCCTCGCGGGTGCGCCAAGGTATCGTAGCCTCGTTCTCCCTTGCTCCCTGCTCCTGGCCCGGGTAACCCTCGGAGTAAGATAATATTCACGGCCAATTACCTAAAACGCACTCCTTATAGAGCCGCGCCGGGTTATTGGCAGCCTGCCACTGTGCAATCGAGTATCCGGTGTGAAACGACCTTGTTATTAACGTTCAAGTAAGCTTTACCAGCCCATAACCTTGCCTCCCTTGGCCGAAAGGATTCGCCAGGATTCTCGGTGAACGATCCCCGTGTAATCTTGTGTGCCTTATTTTTTACCGAGGAGCCAATTAGTCGATTGCTTCGCGATTACTTTTTTACTCTACGCAGGCTATTCAATTCTTGTGAAATCTAAGTTAAGTCAGCTCCTTCCCTACGACCACGATAATTCAGTCAATATTTGGTACCCCCCCCCCCCCCTCCCCCGAAAAAGCCATGACTCGCGTCCACTTTTTTTCATCGTCCCAAGAGCACGGCCCCCTTCCTTTTCGTCGTTTTTCGGCGCTGCTCGTGTTTATGGCACGAGCAGGACAGTTATGGCAACGAACGGCCGTCATCGGGAATCCAGCTGGACCTTCCAATTTGGTAATTGGCACGATAACGTACGCGCGATCGTATTTCTGCGGCTAACTTCGCCCATTGCCGACACAGTCCCGGCGCGCATTACGAGCCGTTTTTTTCCTCCCGTGTCCGGGTCGCATTTATTTGCACGCGTTTATTAAGCTCCTTAATCTGTTGCAAGGCTATTCGGGGTCGAGTGTAGGATGATTATTTCGCAATTGATGGCGCCCGCTAGTGTTTCGCGGCGGGCACCATGAGTCCTCCTACTTTGTAAAGAATTCCATCGTGGGCCTCGAGAAAGCGCGATGGGACTTTTCCGTGGGATGCGTGAGACCACATCTCTTCGGGTCGTCAAATTTCCGCGTATTCCGCGGGGAAGGTATTTCCCTATCTCTCGAGGCCCGTGAATCGCTCGGAGAATTCCGTCGTGCCTCGAGCCGAAATCTAATCCTCCCTCGGCGACATTCCTCTCGTCACCCAAGGGGTTAGATGGCGAAAAGAGGCGGGGGGAGGGGGGGGGGCTGGAGGGCCCGGGCAGTAGGAGAGAGGAAGGGTGAAACGACGCGAGAGACGATGGCTGCAGACTGGTTCGACTAGCTGGCGGGGTCAGTTTATCGCAAACAAATGGGTTACGCTTGTTCGACGCCGTATTTCACCGAAATTTATTGTTTATTATTCCGCAGCACTCTGGATGATATAGGGCCGTGTTTGCCAGGAGTAGCGTTAATGTCGTTAATAGCACCACCGGTTCGACTGCCAACCACCGGCATCGCCGGCACCCGATGCGGGGACAAAACCTCTCGGGGACGGGTTCCTCTCCCTCTCCCCCTTTACACCTTTCTTCCCTATCTATCCCTGTTCATCGGTCTTCGGATTTATCCTCGAATCGTCGCGGGTCCCAGGTGAAATTAAAGGCGATCGGAACGCAGCGGCCACGACTGCCCCTGAAAATTACGCCATTCCTTTGGTATTTATTGCTTCGCGAGAACGCTGACCCATTTCTCGGGCCCAGTAAAATCTTCGTCGTCCGAGGGACACGCGCTTTCCCTTCAGCTTCGAATTTCGCCGACTACTTTAGTAATTTAAGTCGTTGGGGAACGAGGCAATTAAACACGAGTCATAATTTGGCTATTTTCCATCTTGCTGCCCTTCTCAACCCCTACCTGCGTCCCTTAATTTCCCCGGTAATCAGCAGGTACTTTAATTGGACGCAAATCCGATCATTACGTAACGTGGGGCTGCTTTCGAGACGGTGAACCGATTTCTCCCTCCCTCCTCCTCTGTTTTCATTTCGCCGTTCTCGAGCAAGGACACACGACCCGCGTCACCCCACCCGTTCCAGCCTATATCACGCCAATCAGTTAACCCAGCGCGGTCGTCACGCTAACGTGTTCTTCATGCGGGACAAGTTCGCTGTGGTAAACAGTCGGAGCTTAAGACTGATTCTCGAGTAGACAGTGTGACGTGCCCGATTCAATGTGTGTGTGATAACGCGTGGAAGCATCCCGGGGGAACTTGAAACAGTGTCTTCATTGTGGGAGAAGTTTCTCCACTTGGAATACTCCTTCCGTGAGTTTTCTATCGCTATTATGGGTAACAATTATTTAGTAATCGTAGCTTCGTTCGTTAACAACACGATCGTGCCTTCGCCAACGGTCCTCGTTAGATCACCGAAGTCAAACTGCATTCGGCATGGCGAATGTTTGAATGATCAATCATCCGGGCATTCCTGTGTGCTGTTGCCGAAACGGTAGTATAGATTCCGCGAAACATTAAAAAACAAAACAAACAGTATCGTATTCCACGCTCTCGTAAACATTGAACCGTAGCCTCGAGTCCGCGAAAGCACGGGAAACGACAGGTCGAAAAACACGTGCCGTTCAGTAGGGGGCCATAAATCGCGAGGAAGGACCCGAAAGCCCGGGGTCGCCTATCTCCCCTCGGCTCCTCCGTTTCCACACCCCAGACTCGCGTTATTGCGCTAATAAAGCACTTAACAATTATTTTCCGGCCGGTGATTCTTCAGGCGACCGCGGGCAGCCACTGATAAACCTGTGTCCCGCCCGATAACCCGTCCCGGCCGCATCGCCCGAGCCCAGCACGCCGTATTGCGCCGAGTTATCGTCCCGAAACGAAAACAGGAGGTCTGCCTCGCCAGCGTCAGGCCACCCCTAATGCGCGATTCGCATGTGCGCGTCCCTAGGAACGGCGACGAATCGCGGCCCGACGTCAGATCCGTCCGACGGTTAATTGAACGCGATCGCAATCGGCCGCCGCGATTTGTCTTAATTTCGGTGGCGACCAGAGCGCACCTCTATGGGTCCTTCCCCGTGTCCTTATCGGTCCCGGCCCCCGCTACGTCCAGGAGCCCGGTTGCAACGCCGTCACGCGCCCGCCCTATCGGTCGTCCTCATCGTCGTCGGGGAGATCGCCGGGACGATTTGGATTTTGGTGCAGGCGGACGCTAATTTCGCCGCTGAATGGCTCCCGTAAGCGATATAACGACCGTCTCGGCCGACGTCTTAATTATTCCTGGCCAGCTGCCTCCGCGGGGACCCTCCGGACATTGTTCCGATCCCTGTTCCTCCCCAGCTAGATCGTTGAATCGCGACTCGCGTCTTGAACAGAGGGCACGTGTGCCTGTCACGGGATCTTGATCGCGAATCGGGGATCGACGATTCTTTCACGGTGGTCCAGGCTCCGCGCGAAATCGTAGAGTTCCTGGGAGGCTTTCCCTCGACACGGCTTTCGCGTGCGCAATTGCCATTAATCCGGCGCCTGGGAATTGGTACTAAGCCGATGCTTACTAATTTCCATCGAGTTGGCCGATGTAATTTAACGAGTTCCTGGCGTGTCTTAATTACGAGACGGTCTAATCGTCGCGGCGCGCGCCTCGGCTTGGGAATTCATTTGAAAATCGTGCGCGTACGAGTTACATGAAATTCGAGTGGATCGATGGTAATTGCGGCTCTCCTCCGTTCCCAAAGTACTCCCGCGTGTCCCTTTTATCTTCAGAACGTGTAAACATTCCTCTACGCATGATCATCTAGAGAATTAGAAACTCTTCCAATCCCGAGGCATCGGAAGATAGAAACTAGAAAAACTCCGATTAGCCCAAATCAAGCTAGCTAAAGCCGTTCAACGTTCAACCACAGTGAATCCACACCGACGCGGGCTTCTCGACACTTGCGAAACGCGCTGTGTATATACATACATACATTCGGCGGTTGCGTACGGCCGGGCCGAACCGTGACTGTCATCGTATTTAATTAAAATGTCACGCGCGTGATAAATGTCGCGTGTGTCGCGTGAAAGAAATCGTCGTAGCCAGCCTCCTCTGGCCGTCCTTTCTAACCGGGGACCTGGTTCGAGAATAATAAATGAAATTTGCTATCCTGACACCTATACCGCGACGCAAAGGCGTGCGTTGAAAGTAAAAACGGGGATGGAAGACCGGGCGGAAATTAGTGACACACGCATTCATAGCCAAGCTTTCCTGCCTTGATTGCGTAACATCGCAATTTTTCAATATCCCCGGAACCTTAATTCGTCGCCTCGAGGGATTCTTTGTTTAAACAGAAGGGCATCGTTTCCTGTGCGGTGACTCGAGAAGACGTAGGCGATGTGGCCAAATAACTTATCGCGCTACAATGTCTCATTTAACGGCTGCTTCGTCCGAAGGCTCGCGGCGCAGCGGTACATATCGGGAATATAAATTTAGTGGCACGATCGAGCGTCGCAAACAAACGATTACGATACATATTCCGCGCGGCAAGGTCGTATTTTGTGTGTACACAACAGAGGATCGATAGATTTTGAGTATCTGCGCGAGTCGACGACCGAGTCCCCTCGTTCTAGGCTGCTGCGTGGAGAATCTTATGCACTCTTCTAGGAATTTTCCTTATTCATGGAAAAAAGAAGATTCTTCGAAAGTGGCTGATTGTAATTTCCTGCTCGTCTCCGTTTCTCCGCTCCCTTTGCCGCTCGGCGGCGAGACCAGGAGGAAGAGCTCCTTGCGAGAGGACGCATCGACGCATATTCCGCGCGTAAATGCACCGCTGCCTGATGCATATTTATCGAGCCGGGCCTCGGCCCGAGGGACCCTTATGCAATTTTCTATTCTCCCGCGAAGCTCTAGCGGGTTCCCGTTTCCCGCGCGGCGACTTAGTCGCCGCGCACGCACTTAACAGTCCGTGAAACCTCGCCTAATAAGATCATTCCCTCCGTTCGGTTACACAGTTAAACCGTTTCCATCGGAACCGTAGAAAATTGCGTGCTAATGACTGTCTGGCTGACTTTGTTGCAACCAGCCGACGGCTGCGCAAATTCGCCTGGGTCAAAGACTTATGAATATTTGTTGAGCCAGTAGAGCAACGATAATTGGCAGCTTCGGTTTCATCGACTAATCCGTGCCTCCATCGTCTGAGTTTCTTCCATTCACGTAACCAGCAACAAACCACCAGCGCTTTCGTTGCAAAGACAGTGGCTCCCAGGAAAAGTGGAAATTCTTTCTCTATGAATAGATTAGGGTTGCTTTTGCATTCCGGGAGTAATTAGTCTACGCTATATGTATTATGTACATACATATACCCGCTGAAAGCCGTCGTCACACTTGGATCCCAGAATCCAACGAATCCGAGGAATGCACGCGTATCTGGGTGCGTTCATCGACGTTTCGTCGGAGCGTACGATCCGTTCTAACGTAATTCACGTACAACCTGCCCGCCGATGCCTGATGAATGACTCGGCAATTATATTCGCATCGTCCCTCGCCGCGCCATGCCGTTCAACCCGCGTGCCTACGACGCGAGGAACACGCGTGGAGCCTCGCGAATTATTCGTATAATCGATCGCCCGGCTACGATCCATGCCCGCTACTTCGCCAATTAATCAGCCGCGACACCGTCGCCGCTCGAGGCTACGGAATTGTCGAACTGCTCGGGCCCGTTCACGTGTCTGAGAACCAGGCAACCGGAGAAGGACGACGGAACTGTGTCGAGGACCTTGAGGTGCGAAAACGCCACGGGACAGCCAGTCTCTCGGGCATCCAATTATCGCCGCATTCCCGTTTACGCGGCGCAGAAGCGCGAAAATGTTTTTCTCTGCGTATTCCAGGGGGGGAAGTCGATAATAGGGGTGATAGTTCGGGGCTAATTTGCGTATCGAAAATCGACGATCGACCTCTGACGAACTCTCGCTGCCGCACACCTAAAAATGTCTCTCGAATGTCCCCCGATTAGATTCTGTTTCTGGGGAACGTTGGACTCGCCAAAGCTTCCCTCTTCGGAGAAGCGAGACGCAGCGTTAATCGATGCAGGAGAGGGACAGCGCGCGGAATCGCGGCTGGTAATTAAAATTCGATGATCGATAAGGGGCCCGAAAACACGAGGCGGCGATAGGGGGACGCGCGTTAAACCGGGCGTTCGAGGCGATAACGTAATTAATTCGCGCGTGCTGCGAATCGAGGAACGTTTGCCCCGATAACGGGATATTTTTCTTTCCGGGGAATCTCTACGCGAGCGTGTCACGCCGCGCGAAATCGTTATTTAAACGATGCGCGATCGCCGCGGGTGGAACTGCAGAGGGGGAGAGTGGGAAGGAAACGGGCACGGGCAGAAACGCCACGCTCACAATTAGTAGAAAGTCGCGAGACGCGCGGTCGTAATTAATGAGACGACCGGCCCGCTCGAATCTTAATTATTTATCGCGGCATCGTTGATTAATTACAGTCACATCGCGTTCCCTTGGCGTGATGTATCGCCCGCGACGTCCCGCGGGTGACAAATTATGCCATTTCTTTTCTTCTGTCCGAGCTGAACGGCCTCTCGCGACACTCGTCCTTCCTCTGCGTGCTCTTTCCAAAGGATCGCGGCGCTCTGCGTGGCGTGGAGATTCGAAGAGATTTTACGTCACCGCGATTTTAGGATTTCGCTTCCACTGAATGGCCCCGTTAAATGGCTCACAATGGCGGTAAAGGCGCGAACTGCTCCATTTGCCGGCTGCTCGTTGCGTACTCGAACGTTAAGGGCTTGCATGGTCGGTTGCAAGAGCTGGGAAATCGCGTGACGAGCTGCGCGATAGATACACGTCGATCATATCGCGGAATGTCCGTGGAGGCTACGCCGCCTTATCGCCAAGTGGTACCATTTACACGCGATAACGCGTCATTGGCACAGATGCCACACATAATTAAGACATTATGTCATTTTGGCGATAATGTAGCCTTCTACCTCATTGCGTGTCATATTTATAGGGTTCGATCTCTACTCTTTCTATATAATTTATCGACTTCGCAGAGCAAACTTCCCCCTTTCGTATGGAAATTTATTGAGAAACTACGCATTTTTACCGCGAATGCTACATGCCCGTACTAGCATTATCCCCGTTAATTACTCAGCGTCTTTATGCTCCCCCGTTTGGCGAAATGGCGTTTTTTCGGGGGAAACGAAGAAAGAGGAGACCGGAGAAAAGGAAAGAAAATACCTTTCATCCATTCGACACAATCGCGACTGAAAAAGCGCAACCCTCTCCGCGAAAGATTCGATAAACTCGAATGACGCTCAGGCTCACCTAATTACGCGATAAATGCGTGACTGCTCGCGCTGGATGCACAGGGTGTCGCTGCTAATTACTAATTACTCATTAGAGCACGTGGGTGTGAAACCTTTCCCCTGTCTCCATTCCACTCTCCCCCTCTCTATCTCTCTCTGCTCCTCTCCCTGGCACGTAAATGCAAAAAGTGTGCATTATCTTGGGTGGAGAGAGCGGTGGCGTGCGGCGGCGATAAATAGAAAGAAACGAAGGCCTGGTTTTCACGCGGCGGTCGAGCCGGTGACGTACAAACTCGTCGACGTGTGACGTTGAGGCCCCCCTGGCTCCACGGGAGGGCTGCACGCCACTGTAATTTTTTGTAATTATTTTATGGTAATGAGGCTAATTAAAAGGTAGAATGCCTCGAGGGGCTTGCAGCGTTCAGAAAGGAGCGTGAATTACGCGCGACCGTATATATTGTGTGGGCGCGCGATGCCTCGCGTTCGCCTTTTGTCACCTCCGCCAGCGATATCGCGGGGGTACGCTCGAGAGGGGCGCGTGAATCCGAGGTGGCTCGATTCTTTGCGCACCCTTTGTTCCTGGCGAATCGATCTCCCCGATTCCTGTCCCTCCTCGAGCTTGCCCATCAGCCAGAGGCTTCATGTGCCCCCTTAAGCATCGCCTAATCGTCAGTCAATAAGTCGATAACAGAGATTTCTGCTGTAAACCAGTCGAAATTTGTTGGGTATCGGGGGCACAGGAAGGCGCACGCCCGTAGGAAACTGTTGGCCGAGCGAAAATGCCGCGACGGAAGCGTTATCACCGACACGCGGTGGCCGTTATCTCGAATGTCAGAGTTGCAAGATAAAGTTTTTTTTCCTATCAGATCCGGCTTTCGAGTTGCGTCACGGTCCGAGAGAGTAACTATTGCACGCGTCGACGCGCGTACACTGTACAGGCGAGAAGCGACTCGCTTAACTCCCGCAACTCGCTCATTACACGTCCCGATACTCCGCGTAACGGCCACTCCTGTTCCTCCCGAGCGTCGCCTCGCCCCGCGACGGTCCTTCTTCCCTGGGAACCGGCAAGGACGTCCGAAATGCCATTTTGCTTCTTCTCTTGCAACTGCGATCCGTCGTGGTCGCAATTATTCAGCGGGCCGCGCGACAGAAACAACCCCCGTTACCGCTTCAGCGTCGCGGACGCTGAAGAATCCTCTAGGAAATGGGGAAAAAAAAAGAGGAAGGAAAGAGGAGGAAAAAAAAATAAAGGGCTTCGTCGTGCTCGCGGAACCGAGCCACCGAGCGAGGACGAGCGCAGCGCTCCCGACTCGCGTACTAATTACTTAAACTCGCAATTAAGTGCACCCTCGCGGCGTCGGAGAAAGGATTCGCGGAAGCGTGATTCGCACCTTCCCCCTTCTTTTTTGCACTTCTCCCGCACCCTTTCTCGCTCTGTCCTCCTTCCCTCCTGCTCTGTTCCACTCCCTTTCCCTCCATTCGCCTTTACACGTCCGCTCATACGTGCTCACAGGTGCACACGGACTTTCCTCCCTTTCTTCGCGACTTTCTTTCCGCGTCCCTCGATGCAGTCTTCCTTTGAACGTTTATGCCAGCCGAGTGTCAGAGTCACTTTTTCGCGCCGGAGTCCTGGTGGTTTTTAGGAAGCCGCTGTCGCTTCTGGAACTCGGAGCTCCCCTTTGAAGTCTCAGGTATTACGTACTCGAATGTCCCCGCGGATTCGATGTCCGATTAATTAGGAGCCACAGAGGAAATTGATTGCCATGAATTTTCGATGGCTCTGGCGCGGGATTCCCTCGAACAAGGGGATATGTCTCGCGCAGTTCGTGGTCAGACAGACGCTTCCACTTCCATATCATCGGACCTTTGCGAAACAGCACCGTTATCGCGGCCGATCGTTCTCCTCTGTGGCCTCTCCGGTACATCCGATGCACCGCAGCGTCTGCGCACATGCATCGGCGTGCTTAACAATCGCGATGCACACACGTCCACGTGCATGTGGGACGCACAGATAGCAACGTGGTCACGCATGCGCTTCCAAACACCCGCTCCAATCCGGATTCGCGGCTGGTGAACCGGGGATGGAAGAAAAATGGCTTTCGTTCGTCGAATCGCGATATCGACTACGTACCAGTTGCGAAACCACCGAGCGGTGGGGCCAGTCAGCCACAGGGCGCATCGTTCTCGCAAATTCGACGCAAGCAGGTTCACGTAACCATTCTTCGGATAGAAATGCACTTCCTCAGAGTTTTAATCGTTCCTTTACTTCAATTTTCCTTCAGAGGATCCTTGTTTCATGAAATCCCGATACAGTTGCATAAGAACAAAGAGACTATATCGATCCCTGAATCCCCGGAATTCCAATTATTCCAGCGTGCGGCCTCTGGTAGGCCTGGCCAGGCAATTTCGAACAAGTTTCAGTCCCTTTCTCGGCCACCAGCGTTACCAGAGAAACCGAGTATAGAAGGGATCCAGTTCGCGTCGCTTTACCCCAAACTATCCGACATAAATGTATTTGCTAGTAGTAGAAGCTGCGTCATATACGGACATTGTCGTCCAGCGGGCGCTCCTCGAGCACTGAACATTTGCGAGAGGTAGTCAAATTTCGTGACCTCTTCGAGGCTGATCCTAGAATCCTCCACTCGATAAAATATACTTCTTCGAGCTGAATGAGTCCCTCGAACGTGATATTCAGCCGCGCATGAGCCAGCACACAGCACGATTCCCTCGTACCCCTAAATCTTGTTAGAAACCAGTGGTCAGGGGTTGAAAGATCTTCATAAAAATTTCATTGACCACTCATTAAACCTCGCGTCTCGAGTAGAGACAGCTACAGCAATCACTCTCGAGCGTGGCAACCTCGTATCGCGAAATCTCGGAAAGAAACGATTCGTTTCAGCGCTACATCACTCCGCCGCCAGCCCTCTCTGGAGAAAATATATTCACCAATCCGCGATATCGCATGCGGCGAACGGTGGAGCCTCCCCCCTCCGAACAATTTAAGCCCGGATCCTCTTTTGCCAGCAAATGATCCATGCGCGTCACGCGTAATTGTAAACGTCCCCATAAAGACATCTCGTTACCAGCGTCGGCCAGCGGAAAGGAGGATGGGTGGAAACGTCGACGTTATTAACTTGCCATTCGGGCGTCGCTTTCGCGAACCGCGTGGGCGGGGGGAGTCGGGGAAGGAAGGGGAGTAGGAAAATCGGAAACCGCGTGTCTGGGCCAAGCTGGCGTAAAGGCGAGTTTCCAGCGATCTCATTGTCCGCGGCGCGGGCACAAAGGGGTGCGCGACATCAAAGACGAGTCAAAGTTATCGCCGCCGGCTGTACATCCCCGATATTAGCCGTGCGCGCGGCTAATAAACCTTCTCGCTCGTTCGACAGACCCGATCCCGTGATTTCTCGCGTATTCGCCGCCGCGAAATGGGAAAAGAATCGCTGTCGGATTGGCGGCTGGCTGAGATTAGCGCCGCTTTTCCTACCGATGAAAAGGAGGAACAGAGTGGCTCTCAGCCGTGGTCAAAGAACTCTCGCGCGTGGAACGATTGATTAATTAAAGAGCTCGTCGACGCGTGAGTACCTCGGAGCTTTTAAAAGTCGCGTTTAGGAAAAGAGACATACATGTGCATTAGTCTCCCCGCGCACGACGTGATCTTCAGACCGTGTGGAATTTATTTCAAGGGTCCGGTGGAATAGCTGGATTTTTGTTATCGTCTGGATATCTTTTCTATTAGTTGCTACGTAAAAGAGAAGGGTAATATTGGACGGTTGATCTGGGGACGACGAAAATTGCGCTGGAATGCACGGGGCTGAGCGACGTGCAGCGTAATTGCTTCCCTCTGTTCTCCCACCGGATAATAATTCGCGGCGCGATGCGAAAAATGCCGATGACTCGACACCCGCGGCCCTCTCCACGAGAGAAGACGCAGACGTTTGCAGACACGGCCTCCCCAGTCCCTCAAACTTCGCGCCTCGAGCCGGCGCTAATTAATCTCATTATCGGCTTAATCGCTCGGAGATGCGTATCAATTAATAACAGCGTGTCGATGAGTTGCCACGCATCGGCTGTCCGCGACAGAAAAGGAAGAAATCTCGCGCGGCGAACGGCCGCGGGCTAGTTTTTTCCACGTGGACTCGATGCTGGCGGACTGGAGTCGCTTCTAAAATCGGCTGCAAGCAAGTTTGAGGAGACAGAACGGCGGAGAGCGGAGGGGCCGCGCCACAAATCATCCTCGAAGAAATCTAATTTACGGGCACACGCGGCTTAGGACTGGCCTAGAGGCTCGGTCCAAACCGAAACGTGGGAAGTTGAAAAATGCGAATGCCCATTAAAGATTCGGTGACGTTGTTCGTTCGCCCGCCGATTCACCGGTTACCGGTTCCACGGCCAACCTCATCGCGGTAATTTACTGGTCAGCTTACCGCGATTAGCCGGCTCCTTTGTCACTATTAACCTGGCCAGCCTCGTCGAACGCTATTCACTATGAAATGGAAGCTCGGTATCGCTGCAACTATGACCGATTTTCGCAACGATTTATCTCGTCATGGATAGGGCATTCCTCGCCGAACACCTCTACAATACTGGACTTTATCTAATAAATCAGACACTTAATTCGATGCCCGAGTCGTCTTTAGTTCTGCAAGTGGAAAATAATCTGTTCTCGACTAGGTGTAACCTGGATCCCTCGTGGTTTTCGCGAGCCCGTGCTACGGCTAAAGTTCGAGGAAGGTGTCGAACGAAGGACCGGAATCCTGGAGTCCTGGTTATCCTAATATGACACGTTCGAACGTGACCAACAGCCTCCCGTCGGGACCCGGACCTTTATATATTCTCTACCTGGTGTCCTCGACGTCCTCGCTTGCTCCCCGCAGGGCCGTATCCACGATTTTTTACTCATTCGATACTCAGTTCCTCCAAAGTTCAGTCTTTCAATCGATCCCCAATGCATCTCGCTCTCTTTCTCCCATTAAATCGAATCGTCGATTAAAAACGCTAGCATCTCGTCTCGGCACGATGAAGGAGCAGCCAAAGGAACTTGCTTTCGAGGAGGAATCGAAGGGCAAAGTTGCAGAGAGGGCCGGGCCCCAGGTCGGCCGTGACGCGGCAATTAATACTAAATTGTCTAGGAGCAAGCCGGAACCGAGAATCTCGTTGGCCGAGCCAGATCAGGCTAAGCGATCGGAGAGATATCGCGATCGTAGATCGTGATAACGATACAGGGCGATAGCCGTGAGCCTGTTCCCCGTCCGATCGGCAGAAAAACGTGTCCGCGCGGATTCACTCACGCGTGGCGAACGACAGGTGAGGGAGCAATAAGAAGGAAGAAATAGTGGCCCCTAAACGTACAAGGCATTACATCCTCCCTTTAACGCCTATTTATTATTTCGCGCTGTGTACACTGGATGATCATCGTTAATAAATGGTGGCGCGTTCGTGGGGAATGACCGGTCCACCACGGCCTGATATACGAGCTCGCGTCACGTGCGCGGGAAACGCGCGGAAAAATTCATTAGCCGCAGATGCGTCCGATTGATTAACGATTTTTAGCTGCCCCGTGCCGGCGCACCCTCCACATTATTCCAATGATGCTGAAATTAAGCTACCCCGCGGTCCTCGGCTAGCGGCGAATCGAGCAACTTCTCGTTTAACGCCGCTGCCTGACGTAACCCACCGCGTTAAAATGCACCAACGGAGGATTGATGCCGATTGACGTCACCGGCAGCGAAGGGGAGAAGACGAATTTAAAGAAGATCGAAGAATCTCGACGGTGGAAAGAGGTGTCAGATGCTGCATCTTTTTGGTGGCTGTTAACCTTCCATCGAACGTGGGCCGAAGTAGGATAGGAGTCTAGGATAAAGCCTTATCAGCGAGAGGTCATCCAGTTACTGGGGATTACTCTGTAAAAATGCTAAAGCCGCGTTAATTCAGCGAAAACTCGGTCCAGCCGGCGTAAATCTATCAGAAATTTCAACGGACGTGGGGCTCGCGGTGAAATACTAGGAAACATTCCAGCATAATTCCCGGCAGCTCTTCCTGCGAGGAGAACGCCACTATCTCGCTCTCTCTCTCTCTCTCTCTCTCTCGCTTGCCCTGCTCTTCTCTCTCGTTCTCCCTCTCGGGTGGGCCGATATTATTTTTGAAAATCTCGCGCAAACGACGGCATTCCAGGGTGGGGCTGCCCCGGCATTAAATCATCCCGGTGGCTCGCGCGCTCGCGCCAGCAACGGCAGCAACGGCAGCAACGGTGGCTGTTGCTCGACGCGAGCGTACCCAGGCCTGGCCTGGCAGTTGCCAGCATCGCCGTAACCAACCTCACACCGTAACCTACCATGACATACGGTTTATTGCGAATGTACTCCAGCGCCGCTAATAAATTCCTTTTTGGCCGGCACCGACCTATTTGAACAGCACAGTGGCTGGCTGCGCGCGGGGACCGTTTTTTATTTCGCCATTTACTGATCGCCAGTACGCTCGTCCCTTCCAACTTAATTTCCCGCGTGTTTTCGGGGGGGGGGGGGGGCGAGCATCGATAAGGCGACGCCTCCCTGGAGCGAGTTCCCGTGCATTGGGTTTTTTTTCGACAGCTTTTCCACCGGGGCCTCCGATCATTTTCATCGATCCTTTGTACGGCCGCGTATCGACGATGAATACCACGCTGGTCGCTGTCTATTTCGTTCGTTAGAGTGCATTTTGTCTGGTTTCAATGGTAATTCGAGGCTGTCCCGCGGCGCGATGGTTTATCGGATGTGTCCTTTTTAGGTGACGATCCGTTTGAACATCGATGCGTATTCGGTGGACTCTTCATTCGGCTTTTACCGGCTCCTGGCCCATTCACTCGCCTCCCCCGCGTCCAACCTGGTCATTTTTTTTCCACGGTTGTTCTTTTGCCACCGTTTCGCGATTCTTGACTGACTGTTGCGCGTCGAAAAACGGTCATGATTGTCAACGCTCCACCCCGTCGGGCGGGTAATAAATTAGAGTGCTTTCATTCCACGGGGATAATCGCGTCTCTGATTCAGTTGACGTTATCGAATTTCCGAATGGACCCTGCAGCGATGCTATTAAGCTTGATTCCAGAATTAAGAGAATGCTAGCTATTCAAAAGACAATGGCACAGGTACCATTCTCCCTTTCGATATTTATTTGAAAGATCGCGAAAACGGAGGAACCTCGAATGTTCGAATGTTGGTCCTGGGCGAAGACGAGGTCCCGCGGAAGCGGAGGAGACCGTCCCCCTGGAACGAGAGCAAACACTCGGGAGCCCTGGAAGGCAGCATGGCGATCAAACACGCGCGAATCGAAGGGAGACGCGCGGTGCGGGACGCGAAACGAACGGCAAACACACTCGTGGACGTTGGGTCACGTCGAACGTGGCGCGAGAAAAAAGCACGTGGCGGTGGCGGTGCTGCGTCGACCACTCTTCCACGGTATACCCCTAATTAAGCTCGGTACACGCTTTAAGCATTCTCGAGTGGCTCGCCCGTGGCCGTGCGTGTGCTTTGGTTCGCGCGTGTTTGCGCAACGCTCGCCGGAGCTTCGTAAGTTTCGCGTGTACGATACGTCCGTCCGGCGCATTCTCGTGGCCTGGGGCCGCTCGAGTAGCTTTCGAGGATCCTCGAAACGCAGCAGTCGAATGCGAATCGACCCGGGGGACGGTTAAACGGAACGTGGACTGCTTTTCACTACGTTTCTCTTCCCTATCCTCCTCTGAAAATCTGCCTCGCCCTAGATCTTATCAGACTCGCGAAAACTTTGTGCCGAGCAGCCCTTCGGCAAGAAGCCTGTTACCATCGGCAAGATCGAAAGGGCGCACTGGAAATTGGGATAGAGTTCGCGTCGAGGGGAACGGTCACGTGCGGGAAGAGAGAACAAGTTACACGTACCGATCGGGCGAAGTTAGAGAAGTTCGCGGAGGATAGCGGTGGAAAGGACTCTGGTGTTCGACGCTGGTTCGAAAGCAGAGGAGGTCTGCGGATTTCTAACGCGCTAAATTATGTGTTCCGGAGCGGTCCGTTTCTGAATGCTTGTGTAGGTAGTAAATTTCGTAGCGTCCGGCGGTACGTGGGTGGAGTTCGCTCGAGTAGCTCTCGAGGATGCTCGAAACGCAGTAGTCGGCCCGCGGATTTACATAGGGAGCGCGCAAACGTCGAAGATGGACGGGAATTTCTTTAATTATTCATAGAACCCGGCAAATCCCCGGTACGCGCTCGTAGAAAACGACAAACGGAATTCCCTTGCTCCCTGAATTGTCGTCAGAACGAACCACTTTAGAATTAAACGTAAAAAGAGGTCATAGCACTAATCTATACCTTTCTTAAATAATTATCGTGAACGAAGGAGGAAAAATGACTGCGACCCATTACCTCGATACATTCAACAGTGGGCCATTGATCTCGACGAGGCACAAAAAACAGGAACCGCATTCTTCGATATTCCCCTTGATTCGGGTTGTCGTGCTCGCCGGTCGATCATCCTTTTCCCTTCTCCGCGAATCCTGCTTTTTGTATTCGTGGGCGGAGACCCGCGTCTCGAGTGTTTTACAGGTGGCACTCGCGGTGAAAAGAGTTTTCGTCTTGCGCGGCGCACGTGCCACGTAAACGGTCAGGATTTGAATTTGTAATCCGACGGGCTTTGTCAGTCCCGTGGAAATTCAATGCCTTTCCCGTTAATGGGTCCCCGAATTCGTGGCGGTGGCACTCCGCAGTCACGATCACAATGAGGCGCGAATCAGTCTTCCGTGATGATACTCTTGACAATTTTATGCGCCGAGGGAGTTCTGTTGATTCCTGACAGATATCGTGTCGAGAAAGCGGGATTGGCAATGGAATAGTTAGAACGACGGATCTTCCATGCCCCTTGAGAATTCGACACCTCGATTATTCGATACATAATCTGCCACTCGATTAGAATGCAATAGAATTAGAGGTGGATCGAAGAAAAATAGCTCTCGAACGTTCTCCCCGGTAAACGCAGCAGGGAGTACGAGTACGTGGGAGTAAAATTTCGTTTGAAACGTAGCCACGGGGATTGAAAGAAGCTCACAAAACAGGCAGCGTCTCGCCGCCGAGGGAAGAGAAAACGGGAAACGTTTTCCAGCGGCGGAGCCAGCCGAATCGACCTTAATTCCTCGATTGCACTCGACAACGGGTAGGGAAAACGTTCACGGTAATTTCCGCGACAATCGGCGAAAAAGTCGATCCGGGACGCGACGATGAATACTCTTTTCCCGTGCATTAAACAAACTCGCGACGAGATCGACCGTCGCTCTCGAGGCCCTCTTCTTCGTGGCTTCTGCTGCCGGCGCGCTGGCTGCTCTCTCCGAGCGAGAAACAACCGCGGCTGGCAGGTACACGCGTATACGCTTCCTACGGGTGAAATCACCGAGTAACAAGTGTCACCGTCGCTTCTAATTAATTAACGGGAGCCACCGCATCTGCTGCTCCCGTTCGAGGGAGCGATAGAGCGATATATCCTGTGCGCTCGTCTTCGCGCTTGCAATCGGCCTGGGCGCCTCTCTCCGCCTCTCTATGCCTCTTTTCCCCTTCGCCTCTCCGGCCCGTCGTTGCACCGCGCAACCCGGGATCTCCGGCGTATTCAGACGTGAAGTGCCGCGAGGGAGAAGTTACTGGAACGAGTTAACGTTGCTTAATGCTTGAATGGCGGCCGAGAATTAATCCGACGCGGCGGTAAATCGCTCGGGATCCTCGCTCTCTCGATCCAGCCACCACCGGTTAAATGGTTCGACGGCTCCCAAACGCGAAAAACCGATCGCTCGTGACCGTCCTCGTGCTCGCGACTTGAATTAAACTTGGGCGACATACTTTTCCCATGGCCATCCTGGAATTATTATAAGCGTGGCCCCGAGCAGGACTTTATCCATGCGTCTAGCTTTCTAGGGGATATGGAAAAATGGCCCGCCCACGCTATACCACACTCGTTCCCCCCCGTCACTTACGCGAGAAACGATTCGAAATATTCTTCTGTCAGAACAAATTAATGTAGAGCGTCTTCCACTTGTCACACCGGAGTGATACTGACATTAAATGGGACGCGACGAGTCACGTAATGTTCCTGCAACTCGATATCGTGCGGGCTGGCGATATATGGGAGCTAATGGTTCGTCCATTACCCAACGTCTAAGATTTCCAGCCCGTAGGACGGATGAATTTTTGGATTACATCCGCGGCTGAGTCTTCGTCGCTCTCTGCCGTCGTTTCCTAGAAATGATTCACTAGCGCGGCAGGTGCTTTTAAGCTTCGCCGATCCCTGGGCAGTAAGATTTTAATTACGTTCCGCATGCGCGTGGACGAGCTGCAATTCGGTCGTAGAATCACCAGTGTCCTTCACGAATTAAGCGACCAGCCTGTTGGGAAAGCGAAGTACTACCGACATCAGAGATGTCACCGAGAGTTTCGAGTTTCACCGGACAAGGTTCTCGCTTCTACTCCTCTATTACGCGCTCGCAGCATCGCGAGACGCCAGTTTCACGACCCGTTTCTCTAACCAACTGGCAAATTCGTCACACTGGATCTCCTCGTCCTAAATATACGTTTTCCCAAGCAAGATTTGCCTGCGAATTTTCGACGTGGATCGTGTATCTCGCCGGAGATGAACATGACGCGTCTCCGAGTCAGCATCGATCGAGGGTCCACGGCACAGAGCCTCGAGAGAATATTTCGGCCAGCACTCGGCTTCATGGAAGGATCGATTCCACGGTTCATCGATGACTCAGGTCGTCGAGGTGTTAACTGCCCAGTCACGATGCACATGTTCGGCCAACAAAACCTGGCGTGTTCTTGGGCCGCGCGCGCGCGCCAGCCTGAACACGCGCGAAGGGACGCAGAGTGTCGAGTGTCGTGCGCGAGGTTATTGACATTGTTCACCAAATATTGGCCCCTCTCAGAGAGCTCTCTCCATAATTCTTCTAATTGTCCCTGTCCGAGTGTTCCCTCGGCCTAGCATCCACTACACATCTTCCTCCTCCGGGATAACGATCCAGGATACATTGTTGTGGCGGGTCGTTGAAGGCTGAAGTTCATTGGGAGCGACAAGAGGAAATGGTAAAAACGTAACTGGCCGCGTGGGAACGAGCCCCGTGGGTAAAATGACGAGTAATTCGCGGTCTCTGGGTATCGATTGCTTGTAGCAGGCCATCCTGCGTCCGCGATTTTACGGAAACCGGAGCGAAAGGAAGCGAGAAGTATCAGTGACGACGCAGCCGATCCTAGGTAAGCCGACACACCCACGCGCCCGTGAATCCGCGCCTGTGTCGGAGCGGAGACATGGTGGGTGCCCCGTGGTGTCGCGAGACCCGACCGTCGGGCACCGTGACCGAATCTGAATCTCTGAAACACCGACACCACCGGCGTCATGCGTTGCTGACGCAACCCTCTATATCCCGGCTGTTCAGAAATTAAGAAAAAACAAAAAGATCAAGCTTTCCTATAGCTACAGCAATTCACCATCAGGCACTTGCTAACATCCACGTGGTATTCCACTACCGATGCTACTTGAACGTCTCTTGTAATCCAATCGAACCAGAATCTGCAAAGCGATACTCCCCGAAATGCCCCGTCCTGCAGAGAAATTCGCGAACTACATCGCGATGGAAACGCGGTCGGAAATGAAGCGCATTAAATTGGAGCAGGAGCGCGAGGGGCTTGCTCACCTGTTTGCACCTGCAGAAGGCGCCACCACGCATCGCGTTTGCACGGAGAAACGCGTACATCACGCTGGTGTAAGTGGTGCGAGCAGCGCAATCGTGCGACGTCCGTGTGTCTCGGCGTGTCCATTGTGTAACTGGAACTCGTCGTGTTTTCGCAGGAAACGGAACAGGTGTACGCCGGGCATACGACACTGCATATGCAGTTACATCGGTTTCCGTGCTGCGCCTAGGCCCCGCTGCAACTCCTTCGAACGATGCAATTACGAGGTGCATCGGGGGAAGGACGAGGTCGCTCCGCGGTTTTCGATTTCGCGGTCGCATGTATCGTGTTTAATCGCTGCATTTTCGGGTCTTACTCTCCTCCAGGTGATCGGCGACGTTGCTCTCTCTTTCCTGTTGATGGGCAGGTCTCCTGCGATGGATTCGACACCTGTCTAATTCAGATTCGAAAACTTGCGGGACATTTCGAAGCTGTCAGAGTATTCATCTCGGTTTCCCGTGCAAGTTTTTGCGATTTCGTTCATTCTACCGGCTCCCCTCGACTTCCGTCGAGGCATCTGGCTCGATGACACCCACCGCGGGGACAAAACACCCCACCCCAACCCCCCGGGCAAAGGGTGGGGCCGAAAGTTCCATTAACGACTCCGGCGATCCGCGAAAAGTTATCGGTGCGCGCGGCTCGTCGGTGGGCCTCGCAATTGCAGCGCGCCGCGTCGCTCTCGTTAATGGCTCGCGACTATTTCCCGACCAGCTCGGCGCGAGAAGTCCGGGCAGAAGTTGGACGGGGGCTGGCGGGGCCCTGGGGGTGCGACAGCAGGAATTTCAATGGGAGGAAAATCTTGGAGGTGAGACGGAATAAACTGGAGCGCGCGTAACTCGCTCGCCTTTGCCGCTTTCCGCCGCTATAAATTCATAAACTACAAGTTGGTCCCTCGGCCGAGGGCCACCCTCCCGCCTCCCTCGGGCTCCGCCGTCGCCGCGGGGAGAGAAACTGTTGGAAACTTTCCTACGGTTACCTTGCCGCCTACGCAGAAGGGGAGGCCGCGGTCGGCAGGCGAGAAACTCGACTCGGTGCCTCGATAAATTCACGAGTAGTTAGTTACGGCAAGAAACTCCGCCGGTTTTGACGCACACCCGCTACGGGGGTGGCAGGGGGTGCGCGGTCGTGGGCGTCTTTCCCGTTGTGCGACCAACGACTGCCAGCCGCATTAAATTCGGAAACCGCGGAAGTCGAGTTCTCCTCTCTGCACCGCAAACTCTGCTTTTAGTAATTGATTCCCATCTCGGTTGCGATCTTTTTTCGGCCAGCCAGCCGGGGACTTGTCGCCTGTGGGAGAAATGTATACATATACCTATCGAGACCGTCGAACCATGCTCGAGCATTTCCTCGAACAGCTGCCCTCGGATCATCCACGGAAAACGGAAAGCCCTACCTGGCTAACCTTCCGCCTCGGACCTCAGCCGAACTCGAGGGAGGTCGATCGTTCGGCCGCTGCGAAAGGTGTCGGGCTGTTTGAAATTCTGGCGGCCCGTCGTTGCTACTTTGTCGGCGCTCGGCTATCGATACACGGGCTTTATTTAGCGGCGCGCGACCGAGTACCCGTGAAATCAGGAGAGATTATTCAGCGTGCATAGCGTAGGAGCCGCGCGCACTACGCTCGGCCGGGGCAGACGAATGAGTAAGTGCGCGTGGACGGCATTTTCCCCCTCATTTGGAATTATCGGGAGGAAGGTATCGATGCGCGTGAGACGAAAGCCAAAGCGTGCCACGTGGCGCGGCGCATTAATTAAACGATTCGTAAGTGGTCGTCCCGGGCATCGGGGCACGTAGGTGAGCGGCCCACCGCCAAGGGAAATTACACGAAAACGGCCACGTGCCACCGTACAGGAAACGGGAGTCGATGATTACAGGGAAATCGGCTCCCTTCGTAGACCCGTCACGTAATTTTCACGTAGGCTGCTCGCCGTGATACGACGTTCCAGGAACTGTAGGCGACGCGCGACGTAGCTCGGGAGGATTTCCTTCTTCCAGGATCTCTCGGAAGAAACACGTCCCGCGACACGCTTACTCCGTCTGCATGGGGGAGTTGTTGGTTTCTCGAATCGCCGACAAGGTGTAGACCCGAGACTTCGCTCTTGGCTCTTGACCCTTTCGCGTCTCGCCGCCCTCGTGCGTAATAAACCTTAAATCACGCTGGTAATTAGCGTGTCCTGGCGCGAGGCACACTCCGCGTGCCGATTACTCGAGGCTCCCTTCGAGTTCTATGAGAAGCCGATTCGCGAGGCTCGTGTTCCGTGGAGAATGTTGTGGAGGTCGTACATTGCCAGCGACAAAGTATGCATATCGCTCGACTTGGGATCTTTAGAATTCTACGGTCGCGCGCGGAGCTCTCGAACGTTTGACTACTTTGACTAAAGGGATCTCTGTGGATCCGAAGAATTGAGAGAGGGGAAAGAGCGATGAAATCAGCTAGCAGAATCTGAGACCAAGACGATCTCGAACCGCCTAGACGCGGTCGAGACGCGAGGTGCCTGTGACAGCCTGGAAATTACTACTCGGCTACGAGACGTATCTCTCTCCTGCCCCTTTATCTTGTGTACACCCACATCCCCTCGCGCACGGCTACACCCTTTCGTGGTTCGCCTTCGGTGATAGTTTATCTTGCCCTGCCGTTGCATCAGTCATTTCCTCGGCTGCTTCGTTAAAATTGTCTCTAGATTCCAATTGCCGTCCTTCCTCGTTCAAAATCATTAAGCAACACTGATCCACGAATATCGTTGAGGGTCCACGATTTACCAGAGATGCCGGGAGCCCGTCAGCGACGTTTTTGAGGGGCCCAGCAGGGAAATCAGCGCGTCGCGGTGGCGGCCCGAGCGTTTTGCGCCCCGTCGAACACAAACGTGGGTCGACGTGGTCGTGGCTACCGGATTTCATCCCTGGCTACACACTCTCTTTCCAGTCCACGATATTTCTTGCTCCCGCCGTTCTTAGACCGCCATTTGATCTGGCCCACGATAGCCAGGAGGAGGCGCAACTCAGCCGGAATATCTCCGTCTGTGGATGTTGGCCCGAACGGCAAAACGAGGGGGAAAAAATTCGAGAAAAACGAGGGAGGGTAACGTAGGTGGACGAACAGAGGGGCAGAGAGACGGGGAGCATTCGCTGTTCCGCCTTTCTCTCCTGTTTCTGTTGGCCAGACCTCTCTTTCGCTCACGATTTTCCCGGTCTATCGGCTTCGACAGGTCTCGCGCTCCGTCGATGCGCTCTTTTTTCTCCCGTTTTTCACCGTTTCTTCCATCCCCCTTTGCCCCTCTATCCCTCCGGCGTCCACGACCCGGCTTTTCCTGCAAAATCGCGCGGGTAATGCGGTTTTGTTTCCGCGAAACGGTCTCCCGTTTTGTCCACAAATTAGAGCCCCTTTTAGCGCCGCGCTCCCAACCGTCTTCTCCCACCCCCGCAGCTCCGGTAACGCTGTTTCCAGGAATTCGAACGAATCCCGTGCTCCCAGCGGCGAAACAATTTCCCGTGGAAAGGAAGGTGAAACGAAATTTCCAGCTCGTCCCAGGGAAATTGCCAGTTCCGCTATTCGCCCTCGTGCGCGCGGAATAATCATCTTACTTTGAACTTCCCTCTCCCCGAAGAAAACCTGGCTGCGCGGCATAAAATTCCTGCTACTGCGCGTCGAGATAGCCTGTGCCTTTCTCCCGTAACTTGCCCCCGAAAATCAACACGCTCCCCGAGGAAGACTCGCCCAGGCACCTGGTGTAGAAGAGTCCGGAGATTCTCCCTGAACCGAAGGCATCTCCTAAGCTCCGTCGAGCCCCCCGTAGATCGCTGCTCGTGGATCTATAGCAGGAAATCTGTATCACGGAAAGCGCATGCGTCAGTGGCGTGATTCTGGGCGAGGCCAGGCCCGCGGACGAACCTCGCTACGCTTAATTCAGTAGGCGGAGGACTGTCACGGAGGTTGGAGCTTTCCGATCTCTCCTAATCGAAAAACGAGAGAATGGGAGAGAGATAGAGAGAGAGAGAGAGAGAGAGGGTTAGATGGCGAGAGGGTGAGAGGAGAAGAATAGGTCGAGGAGGGGGCAGATGGGTTCGCGCGCTTGCGTGCCTCCGCTTTTGATTATGCGGCTCCACGATAGGATCTGACACCGGGCCATTTGCATGGCTATCAAGATAGCAGCCGTGCACGGGACACGCATACCACGCCGTGGCCGCGTGTGCGCGTTACGCGCCTGTTTTTCATTCCGTGCCCCGCTAGTTACACGAATGATCGGTCCCTTTCCTCCGAAGATCGCGTCGGAGGGACGAGTAAGGGAACGAGTAGCTCGTAGGGATTCCGTCGATCGTTTCCCTCCTCAGAAGCCTCCTCCGCTCCCGCAGATCGACCGACATCTCTGAAATTCCAGGAGAAATTTGACAGTTTCTCGACACTATTGCCTGGCACCGCGTTCTATTCGCTGGGACCTTTTATTCGCGGGCTAAAAAAGAGCATGGTCGGGCACGAAGCGGAGTTGGCCGGTGCTCGCGCGCATGCACGATTAGCATGACAAGTGGAATGTAATTGTTCACTGTAGACGACCTGCAGACGAGTTCCACGGCTCGGATGGACCCCCGTGGTTCCTGAATCGAAACAAACTTTCCTTCCCAACTAGCACGATTCTCCGGCCAGTAGGAGCCGAAAGCCGTTCTGCGTTCGTTAATTAATTCGATTTTTCGACCCTGCACCGGTACACGCGACAATCAATTAACCCCTCCACCTCCTTTTCCCCAGATCGCTTGGGAGATTCTCGAAATCGAGTCGAAGGGAACAAGCGTTCCGGCGATTCTATCTGGGCTTCGCTCGAAAACTCCAGGTCCAATCGAAGCACGGATCCGATGGCCGCGCAACAAGTCACTGGAATTTCTCGGGGCTCCCGGGGACCGACTCGAAAATCGATTACAGGGTTTATCGATCCGGAGGGGGGCTCGTTCCGGAAGACGACGCTGGCCAAACGGGAAGGGAGAGACGGTTATATAGGCTAGATTTGATTTAAATCTGAGATCATTGTGCCAGACACGGTGCCTCGTGCCAGAAGAAGAAAATGGAGGAGGAAGAGAGAGAGAGAGAGGCTGGCCGGCATTCTGTGATTTCCATACAGGAAGCTCTGTAACGAGAAACCGCCGCCCTTCCCCGCCGTCTCATTCTCACTCTTCAGCTCCCCCAGCGTCTCTGTGCGCCACCCGCTCGAAAACCAGACTGCCGGTTCTCGGTTTGTCCCGGTGTATGATTACCAATTTCAGGTTACCAGGTACAGGCAGCGTGCCGACGAGACGTCAGACCTCGGCCTCGTCGCTCAAATAAACTCGACCTGGCGACTGTTGATTCACCCGAGTCCTCCTCGAGGCTGCTGGCAATCGTTTTACAGTTGACGGCCGTGTAAACATTCAGACTGTTGCACGATTCGAGAAATCAATTGTGGTTCCCGCGAATTGGCTCCAAAGTCTGTGATGATTTTTCGTAGCTCGAGCTGCAGCGCAACGTTTCGCCGTGTCCCAAGGAAGAGCTCGTAAAATCATGATGGGAACGCGGTATCGAGAGCGGAAAATTAGGGGAGAGAGAATCGAGTCCAAGCATCCAGCGAGCCCTGACCAGGATCAGCCTGCGACCAGGTGCGCTTGTCGAGGAGAGCAGAGGGGTGGACGAGATCAGGGTGTTGAGGGATAGACCAGGGGCTCCCCTGGCGTCCCCCCGTGGCCTCTAACTGCGGAGGACCGCGCAGGAGGGGACCAGGCAGGGACACGGCTACCTGAGCTCCTCACGCCAGGACCTTCCTGGTACAAGCTTTGGGCGCCCAACTGTCTGCCGATCCTTCTTCGGTACGCGTCGGTGGAGCAGCGATTTTTTCCACCATTCGAACGGGTACCTGACCAACTTCAGTGGCTCTCGATCCGTCCACCAGCAGCGCTTTCGAATCTGCTCCTGATTTTAGTGACGAGGAAAAATGGATAGGAGTAGGCAAACCACTGAAGCTGAGGAATATTTTCAACGAATTCATAAACTTGCCAAATTGTTAGAGCTGCGCTCCGTTGGAAATAGTCCCTTGGAAGGGCGAGCTGGTGATGTAACACGCGTGGGTGCCCGCTGTAAGTTACACGCGTACGCGGAGGTGTCGGCAAACACCGGTACAGATAACCTCGGGGTAAGCGTGTCAACTCGGCTACCGGTGTTACGAAACCAAGCAAGGTCTGGGAATCTCCTCTGTTTTCCCTGTTAATATTTGAACAGAGCTGTTCCGTGCACGTCCGACCAAATGCCAACTACCACGTCGCGCTGACAGCCGCACAGTGGGTCGGGTTTAAAATTTGCCGCCTTTTGGGTCTTTTAATTAAGATATCAGAATGAAATTTATGCCAAGAAATAGGAAAAAATTATTCCTTTCTAATGATGTATAATTTAGTACTTTTTACATTTATTTATTAATTTTTTAACTTATTTGTGATAAAAAAATTTAATTCTGTTTATTTGGTACCTTATTTTATGCCCTTTACAGTGGTTTAAGCAAAATGTTTGGGAAACTTTTCGTTTCCAGGTTATAAGGAAGATTCGAATAATAAAGGAAAGTAGCAACAAATCGGTTTGTTTAAATTAAAGACCAGGCTTTTGCGATAAATATCTTCTTCTATTAGTAACTAATGTAAATAATCCATTAAAAAAATATTTTTATATGCAGTAACGAAAATAGTGACATTTTTCATATTTGATTAGGAATATCTCCCAAACGCCAAAAAGTTCCACTTTCGGACTAATTGCAATATTTTCAGCATACTCTGTTCTAAATAATCACGCAACGATCATTTCCCCCCTTGTCTCACTGCTCAAATTATTAATGTTTAACCCTTCGTGGTCACACGGGGTGTATTGTACCCCAAGAGCAATTTTTTATTTGAAATTCCGCACCTTTACATCTTCCAAAGGGGATTTATCGCAAAAAAAATAAAAAACTTTTTGAAAAATCTGTATTTTACCACGACGATGGAAAATCGCTCGTTTTCAACTACAAATTTTAGCATATCAAAATTTACATTTCTAGAAAAAGACTTTTAGACCATGACTGTATAAGTATTACGAACGTAGAATTATCACTGAAAAGTTAAAAGATTCAAAAATACGAAAATGGTAACTCAAAAAATGACGCTGGGGTACAGTGAACCCCGTGTGACCAACTTGTGATTATAAGAAGGTGTGACCACGAAGGGTTAAAGTTAATATAAAAAATAAATAAATAAATAAATGTAATAAATATTAAATTATACATCATTAGAAAGGAATAATTTTTTCCTATTTTTGGCGTAAATTTCATTCTGATATCTTAAAAAATGACCCAAAAGGCGGCAAATTTTAAATCCCGGCCCACTTTGAGTCGCGAACAAGAAACTTCTGCGGTCCACGCAAGTCAGTGTTAATTTCATAATTTTCAGACTCTCCTCTTTACGTCCCAGCCGTGAAACTGCTCTCGGATTATCTGACATCGCGATTTAATTCGAGCCTCGACGAACCGAGCGGTGATATCGCGACAGCGACGGAGGACGACGCTTTCTTCGAGCGAACCTTCCACGGCCAGCCGGGGAACTCTTTCGCGGTGGATTTTCGAGAGGCCCGTAATTGTTCCCGGTCCAAAGTCCCGTGGGAAGATAATCCCGCCTCAGTGGCAGAAGGAAAAAAAGGAAAGTTGCTTCTCTGGCTGAAATTCTCGGAAGTAGGATTTCTTCTGGCGGGGGCTGGGGCCTCGAAGAGGTGTAGCTGGCTCAGCGATTTTCCCGTTCATGCTTCCAGGATTTACCAGCTCCTTTCATTCACCGGCTCCCTTGTACCTCGTCCCTCTGGGCGACCCAATTTTTTCAGTCGAATCTTTTACACGCGTTGATCGAGTGTGTACTCTGTTTCCCGAGCAATCCGGCTGATAATCCGTCGATAGGGCATCGCTTCCTCCTAAGAATTTTGGCGCACCGCGCGAATGGTGGCGATTTTTCTGATAAAAATTCAACAGGGAGTACATGAATATTTATCCCGCGACTGAATCGGCGAGGAATTCGCAGGGTGACGGGAGAGGACGTTGTATCTGGCAGAACGTTCTCCTCCGAGCTTTCTCCGAGTCCTTCGTTACGTTCTGTGGCCACCCACAACCCCCTTTCGGGGATTACTTCCTATTAATATGCATTACTGGCGGTACGGTCGACAAAAGGAGCGAGAGCCCGACCGTGGCACTGTGATGTAAATAAACTTAGGCTTCCGGATCTTCTTCCTCGAGGCGGACACGCTTCTTCTTTTGTAATTGCTGCTCCTTTGTCTCTGGACTAATGCCCGGGGACCGCGGCGGGCAAACATTTTTCATCCCCCGCGTTCACGGCTCTCCCTTGGCTGATAATTGGGCGCCTAGGGTCGCGGGGGTTCCTTGAGACAGTGGTGATAATAATATGCATTTATCTTGCACCCTTGTGTCACGAGATTCGTTCACATAGTGTCCATGAAACGTGACTCTATTTTTGTGCAGGCTTTGCGGGCGGTGGACGGAATTGTTCCCTTGCACTCTGCTCGTAGATTCACTGTAAGCTTAATATTCGTTCAGTTTCTGTCCACTGTCAACTCGCGTGACGTCTTAACAACCCTTGCCGGTGGCACGGGCGAGATAATGCGAATGAACCTGTCAAGGCCGAAACAGGGTGTCCTCGGCGGTCTCCACGGAAATCCTCTCGATCGACGGACGGGTTTCACAGCGACGGATATCCTCGAAAGACGACGCGTCGGCATTTATAAACAAATTCTCGAATCGTATATCACGGTCATTGTTCCGGGGGCCGCCCCATCTGAGGCGGCCGCACAAAAGGATCGTAACGCCGATGACAAAGGAGGGAAAAAAAAGAGAGGCAGAAGTGTCGATGAGTGCCATCCTTCTGAATTGATCGGCATTTGAATAAATTCACCTGCACGGTGCTCCTCGTGCCGCGAGAGAAGCGTCACAGGGGGTGACAGTGGCTCGAGAGGAGCACTGTGCATTCATTAGCAAGCCGCGCGATTAAGTACAACTAAATCACTCCCTACGATCCCATCCATTCGAACAGTGTTCGGCTAATACCATTCTCCTTCCAAACGCCCTGCGTATTCAGATTTCAGGGAAACAGGAATTCATCGGTATTTAACGAATCTCTTCGGCGTTTCCGAGAGTATTGCCACGCGAATTCTCCTCGCCGATAGACAATCAAAAAATGGGGGAGAAAACGGGGAAAGTGGAGTGTCGCGTCGCGACAACGTTTCGCGTACGCTTCACCCCCCGGTTTCAGGGGGGATCGCGCGCGCAGCTTCAAACGGCGGAGAGCCGAAAACAATGTCGCCGTTTCATTTTTGCTGGCTCGGTGGAGTCTGGAAATCGTTGGCGAGCAAATGCGTAACTGAAATCTCAGCATCCAGACCGCCCCTCCTGCGCCCCCCGTTTCGCCACCCCTCTGGAAACGGGCCGCTGGAACCCGTGATGCCCCGCAACGACCCTCTGGCGTGCTCGTTTTTCCCTCCCCTTTTCATCCCCTGCCGGGGTGACGGGGGGCTGTGGCTGCGGCCGCAGCTGCACGACTCCGGCCAGGTGTGCTCTCTCGCAATGTTGCCGCAAGGGTGAATTTCTCTCCCTTTCTCTCCCTTTCTCTCCCTCTCTCACCCTGCCCTCCGCGCCGCTGTCTCTCTCCCTAGCGCCCCCTAGCCCCCTGCGTCCCCGTTTCGCCGTTCGAGCGCGTCACTTCGCGCAGACCCCGATCTAGAGGCCGATTTTGCGTCGAAGCGTTTACCCTGCGTGACTCTCCACGGGATTCTCCGATCGGCGGTTTCGTCCAAGTTCCTCGGTCTCGAAGAAAGGTGGTCAATCCTCGAGGCGCGCAGACGGGAACGTTTCCTGCGCCACGAGACTGGGAAAATGGTTCGCAGATCGCGTAGAGAATTACTGCTCGCCTTGCTTCTTAATCACAGGGAACGCGGAACTGCGAAACCGCCTCTCAACATTGTTGCACGCGGAACGACTTAATATGCCTAACTGTAGCGCGAAACTACTATGATTCGAATCGGATTAATGATCGTTAATTTGATGCGGGCCGCAGTAACCGTGAAAACTTGAATCGTAAGCTTTTTCCGTCGACACCGTGGCAAGTTTGCATTACGAGGTGCATCGGCCGTTGATTTTGGCGTTGGGGGGCTTCGATCTCGCTTGAAATTTGACGAAGATCGACGTGGAATGAGAGGAGGGATATTTCGATTCGTAACGGCGCATGGCGTGCTGGAATTGCGGTCGATACGCGAGCAGATTTCACGGGGACGAGTCGAAATATATATTTTTATTGGCGGCCGTGTGGGGCCAGGGCAGATAGGGAATTGCGGAAACGAGAAACCGGCGATATCCCGATAAGAACCGCGCGCCGGGCAACGCTCTCATTGCCTCAATTTCCACTTCCACTTCCACTTCCGGCCGCGATCGCTTTTTCCCATCGGCCGTGCCTAAAAAACACTCGCCCCCATTGTCACGCGAAACCGTGAAGCAATAAAAATGACCAGACCGAGAAAATGCTCGTGGTACCGTAGCTTCCAGATTCCCCGTGCCGCAGTGTCGGGATTTTTTATCGTAATAATTAAGCATTAATTTGCCCGCCGGATCCTCTATTACGCCAGCTAATTCCCTGTGTTTTTACATTGGCCATTTTTCATTAATCGCGTGTTACGTCGTGGCACCACCGGAAGCCGAAACGAAAACGAATCTGGGGCTCGATCGATCGCCACGGCAAGAGGGGAAGAGGGAGAGTGGAAGAGACGGATAGAGGGGGAGGGGGAGCGAGAGGGAGACAGGGAGAGGAAGGAGGATCCATGGATCCATGGATCCGAAACGATGACGGCGCTCGGCTGAGCGTGTATCCCACCTGAAAACCGGAAACACGGGTTCCCCTGCGGAGAGAGAGAGGTCAAGCCTACCGGAACACCGGAACCGGAAGGGTGCGGAACCTAGGCGACCGACGACGTGCCGGACAGTGCTGGCTCGCACTGATTACCCGCTGATGAAACGTACCGGCTCGTTGACTTCGGCCAGGGTCGTCATTAGGGACGCCCATGCTTCGATGCGATACCGTAAAAATCATGCGATGCCCCCGCGACTCTGCCGATTCCCATAAAAACAATGCTGGCTGTCTGCTACGCCGGCAGAACTCACGATCATCCCGACGCTACTCCTCGTTCCCTTCATACCCGATGCTTCTATCCCAACGCCTCCGCTGGTCACCGCGAAATGCACTCCTGCTCAAATTTCAAGCACCCTCCGACCGTTCAGCTTCGTTCGAGCCGATCGAGTAGCCGTAGCTCGGTCCCCGAAAGCGATCCTCCGATCAAAGGGTGACCAGTATCACTGTACCTGAACGTGAACGGTGACTAATGGGCAGCTCGGGGCTTAAACAAAACGTCGGATCGACGGGGCCCAGGGGTGAAATTGGCCGGGCACCTAGCGCACCGCCGCGACCCACCTCCTAAACAAGGGGCCCCCATTAGGCGGAATGAGTGGAGGCAGCAAGCGACTCGTGATTAAAAGGTCGATTTGTTACACGGGGCCTGGCGATGGGGTATGAAAGTCGAGCTTCGGGGATACGGAGGAAGTAGTGCCTCCCCACCTTCCAGCCTGCCGAGGCGGAACGACACGAGGTCGCTTCGTTTCCACTACGCTTTATACGCCGAGGCTGTTTCGACTTCGTCGCTCCGATTCCGGAGTAATTAATTGCCCCTCGTGCGTGATTAATGCCGACGTGCTCTTCTGAAAGTCACCGTCGATTCTTTCGTTTCTTCTTTTGGCTACCGAGAACGGAGGTGTCGAGGGCTCTTGGGAGGATGGTGTTTAGCAGGATTTAAACAGCCTCGATCCAGGCTGATGGGAGTTTCCTGTCGACACTATGGGAATCTCGTGGGGGGCAGACCTAATTAATGCTTAGAGCTCGCTGGTGGTTTTATGGGAAATCCGTGTACGCACCACCTGCCAAAACGGTCGATCGCATGGGACAGGAGACCGCCGTGATTCGCCTGGTCGTTTAATGACGCCGAGGTTGTGGGAACCCGGTCACGGGTGGAGCGAGCACTCCCCTTAAGTACAGTGATTACGTGACTGGGGACACGGTACTTGCGTAGCACTCGACGATTATTAACGTGGATCGATTCGACTCTTTCCTCTCGAAAAAGAGTTCCTGTGGAAATCCGCGAGGGAAATCGAGCCGCTCCAGGAAACCGGATAGCTCTCCTCCTGGCGGAGCAAGGATCTCGCATCGCGAATCCACCTCCGACCGCCTCTTGTCCACGTACCGAAACCCGTGAGCAAGTCACTCAAATGATTCCAGCTCAAATCCATCGACTCCTTTGGCACAGGCTCGAACGTGTGACGGATGAAATTGCACAGAACTTTCGTGTCGACTTCTCGGGCCACCGTTTCGAGGTTTCCGTCTCGTTTTAATTTTTTTCTCGCGGGTTAATGGAAATAGAGGCGTGCGCTGTTTGGAATGGATGAGGCAACCACTCTTCTTGAGTGTAACGATTACGTCGCGAGGGATACGGTAGTTGGAGTCGACGACTTTTAGTTGGATTGCCGGTAGATTGGTCCGAACATTCCCCCCTCCGACAATCTCCCTGAAATCGCGAGTCCTTTTCGTCGGTATTACATTTCGCCCTATCCTTTCAAATCGGAATTAATCTTTCTATAAAGAGTGAATTTCGCCGCGATCTCTGTATCGTGGCAAATCTATCACACCGTCGCTGATCGAAGGAAAAGAACCGTGTTCTCTGCGTAACAAGTTCCCCGTTTCTCTACGGACTTTATTCCAGGAAAAAAAAAGAACGATGTTTCGGTGTAGGAATAGCAAACATCCAATCTCGAAATAATAAGTTTGATCGATGACACTCGCGCTGCGGAAGAGAACGAGTCGCGATGGCCGAGCAGAGGGTGATAGTGGCGAGGGGTGAGATTGCCTTGTCACCTTGACAAATGATCGGAGAACGAAAGGTACCAGGCAACGTTGAAACGCGCCACGTCCTTCCAGTTCCTTAAATTTTCGTCCTTTCTCCCTTCCACCGGCAGCGCGCCGCCCCTTTCTGCGTCTTCCTTCACCTGCTCGTCTCTCACGAAGCCCTCGAAGACAGGAGGACCGCCGCCCCTGCTGACGATCAGTCATTAAGCATCGACAGCCTTGACAAATAGCCGAGGCTCGAGCTTATTAAATGCATCGGGGATAATTTCACGGGGAGCCAACGCCCACAACATCGCGAGCACTCCGCGCGGCGTTTATTTTCCACGGGCGATAGAATTTTCACCGACTCGCTCGCCAATTCGATGTTTCACTTTGCAATCCCTTCAATCATGCATCGTCTAATTACTTTTCCGTCCCTCAGAGCGACTAATTGATTTTTGATTAAACTCCCCGCGAGCGTTCCGCTCCCACAATAATCCCCGATTTCAATTTTGTTGGTCGAACAGCCAGTTGCATAATTGAACGCGTGTGATTCGGAGGCGAGCATTATTCGCGACCTGTCGACTAGTCGAAACGCGATCCAGTGCTCGTGTAAACTCGATGTTCCTATCGGGCAACTGGCTATGCGTCTCGAGTTACGCGGATTAGGAGTCCGCTCGTCGGGTTCCCTGTGTTTCCGGGAACACCGTCGAACATCGTATCAGCGATTTTTGTTCCGAGGCCCGTCATGAAGCTGGTTTCGCGTGGCGACAAGAATGCAATGCCGTCAGGGAAATTTGCAATGCAATTCGTGTCATTCGAACCTTTTAACGTCTCTCTGTCATCGTTGTTATTAGGAGGGGAGCGTTGCTCGCATGGGGTGATCGAGCAGCACGTTTTCTGTCTCCTCTATGGGGGACATAATTTCATAGGGAACGCATATTTCGCCGAGGCGATACAGGAATAAAGAAAAAACCACAAGGAATCGCCCCGTTCATCGAGCGAACGTCACCCACAAACCGCAGTGACGGGGGCGGTTCACCCTCGCCGCCAAAAATCACATTCCTGTCGACCCCTCGACATTGCTACGTGGTACCGTGTCGAATTCGCATTCCCATGCGCGCTCCTGTACAGTCCTTTGCAATAATCGCGTGTCCCTGCGCTTTCATTGAAAAATAGCAGCCCCTAAGAATCTGTAGAGTCCTCGGAGGATTAAACAGCAGAGTCTTTCGCTAAATTAGACGGCGAGGATGGTGCTCGCAGTTGCACTGAAAATTGGAAAAGCTTGCGACGCCGTTAGGAAGGGGGACGAGCCATTATTGCGACGGACTGTACGTGAAGACACGAGTTACGCAAAGCACCAGGAAGAGTCACGCAACGGAAGAGTCACCGCGTGCATGAATGCGTAATGCCTGCGGACAGTGATTTCCACCCTCGTCGACCACCACCACCGCCCCTTTCCACGGCCAGATGGGGTTCTCACGAGTCGCCCTTAATACTGTTCATAATCGTGCCCGATAATGCTCGCTGTCACAACACGCAAACAATGGCCCGCGGCCGATTGAAAAATCAAAGGATTACTCGTGTTCTCGGCCCGAGGGGTGGGGGGTGGTTACTCGCCGAGCAGAAAGAGGCAAGGGTATATCGAGCGAACGGGAGCCCGGTCCCCCGGCGTCCAATTTAATTTCATGAAACATTTATGCAGATTCGATGAGCTAGGTGGTTGGGAAGAGGCGCAAGGGACCGTTCCGTCTACAATCGAACCCGATGGAAGACAGGTCGCGGGGGTTGACAGCCGTGCGGGTCGGAAGCGTTCGTCGCGCGGAGCGTGGAAAAATTGCCCCTGAAATTCCCGCGACGTGTCTTTCAAATCGCGACGCGACGGGCTCGACTCGAAACCGTCACATTTTTATCTCTCCCCGCCGCGACGCGGAACGCTCTGCCCCGGTGAAAGGGAGTGTCGGCCTGACACGCGTTTAATCGACGATACACAGATGACAATAACGCGAAACGGTGCGGCGCGTTCGCTGAAATGCGAAAAAAAAAAATAATAAAAGGTGAGCGGGAGCCGGATGGGCCGGCTCGGGCGGGTGAGGGGGGAAAAAGAAGGCGAAGAAGAAGCGAAGAGTAGGGTGAAAGAGTGCGCGTCGAATAAATTTCCCGCGTGCACAACGGATAATGTATCGTCCGCCGTGAATGGCCGACGAAAGCAGTGACACGTTTTATTATAAAACCACCGCGATGCAAGTAAATTTATCGACACACGTCCCGCGAGGCGAAGAGCACCAGCGCGCGTTACACCCTTGTCTCCCATTCAACGTCCACTCGACATCGTCGACTCGATAATGACCAGTTGTCGCGCTAGTTACCTTCGCCACTGGTAGGTACTTTTTTACGAGTCCACCTAGAACTCGTGCATCGCCCTCCACACTTTGTAGAGAAACTGACCTCGAGCTTCGGGGAATCGTTAGGCGTGGGTGTTAGGTAATTGACAAGGAATGTTTAAAGAAAATGAACATATTCTCATTTTGTAGTATTAGGTAAGGTAAAGGCCCAGTAGTTGACCATGTATCAGTCGTTGACCTTTGTTCAGAAAACATGAAAAAAAAATGTTTTTAGAAGTGACAACCTTTTGAACAAAGTGCAGTTACAGAACTGCACTCTCTGACTGCACTTTGTTCAAAAGATCATCACTTCTAAAAACCTTATTTTTCATGTTTTTCTGAACAAAGGTCAACTACTGATTCATGGTCAACTACTGGGCCTTTACCTTACATAGTTCGTTGTCTGCGTTTCATTTATCAAAGTTCCAGTGGCTGTAATAAAATCTTACAAAAGGAATTACAAAGTAGGCAGGGCTATCTCATTGAATCGGAACTTCGGCGACACCATAACAATCCACATTGATATCGAGTTTCGACGCCCGCTGCGAAACGTACATATCGTGCCAGTTGTGTTTACACTTTCTAGAAGGAAGGATGTCGATCGCGAGACTCCTTTCACGTCGCTGGAATATGTTTCGCGTCTCACCTGCGAAATTGTGGCGTGCGTTCGCGGTGCAGCCGATGCACTCGGTGCATGCGCATCCTCCGGTATCCTTCGACGGGCGTAAACTTTCGTTCCTCCCGTTTCTCGTTGCGAGTTAGATATTTTTGAGCGAGTGTAGTGCAGCGACAGAGTTTCCTTAAATTTCTGCATAGACTTTGGTTAATGTTTCTTCAATTAGTGATCGCAACAGCACACACTAGTGAATTCTGCGGAGTTTTTGCACTCCGAAATCGAGCCCACTGTAATTTTCCTCGATCAACGATCCACGCTTTAAGCAACCATAAGCTCCAGAACTCTACCGATGTTCTACATAAAGGGGGATCCTCTGTTGCAGGTCGGAGAGTGATCGCAAAATGTTGAACCCAGAAACCGGCTGTTACTCAGAGTCCGTTCGAGCATGGTGAGTCCACAATAAGACCTTTTTAAAAGAAAGCATAGCGTTAGACTTTAATTTACCAGGCCCGCGAGTGCGACTGAGACCTCGCCGTAAGACACGTTTACGTTCAAATCGAGCGAGTTGTAATCTCCCTCGAGTATCTCGGCTCGCGTGCCGCCCGCGTTCTCATCAACGCGTAATCTTAATTAAGTACAAATCGCGGACGTGTACGAGAACGTGTTGCGCGTCCAGTTACAGGCATACCTTCAGATAATCAAGCAGCTTGCTCTTATATCCCGTGCTTCTCGTCTTCTTTGTCGCTGCCCACGTATTATTCAGATAATCCCCCGATATTGAAATCGTATCCGATTTTATCGCGATATTACTCTACATTGCTTGTTACACATTAACGTATCATAATGACACGGTACATATCGCGCATTTAATATCGCTTTATACAAGCTTGCGAGAACGAAATTGAGTGTGCATGGATAATGTCAGAAGATCGGGTTAGACTATCTTGTGGAATCTATATATTTAAGAAAGTTTCTTCGTGTACTGCTCGTGGCGATCGGCGGCGGAGTTAATTTAGCGTTGTCATCAGCTCGCAAAGAAAGTATCTGAACGGCTTTCCTGTCTGCGTTAACTTCTAATCGGGGTTGCGTGCATCCTCGCTGCAAGTGCAACCTCACGCCCATGCGCTGCACGCATCGGTGCAGCCTCGACGACGGTGTAATTGAAATCAAGTAGTTTTTAATCCTGTCACGGGGAGAGCGATGTTCTAGGAATTATTGCGGAACGGTAGTTTGTGCCACGAGGCGTGACATGATTGATAGGCGTCGATAAGATTAAATACCTGCGTGATCACTCGAACTTTGCGCTGTTTCTCATTACAGCCGAGGATATGCTCCAAGATTATTACGTTTGTCGAGTTGCTTCGGTGTCTAATCGGTGCATATATATATAAAAAAGATGTCTTCTACCCTCTCGAATTATTGCTCTTCTTAATTAACAAGCTGTGCTGTGGCACTCTGATAATTCCACGATACATTCAATTTCTTCGAAAGTAACCACCTGCATTTCGCCCCGTATAAACGAGGAAATATCAGAGTACTCTTGTTCCCTCTTTCCCGTTTTGAAAGCCCCCCCCCCCCCCTCCCATCGTTAAAACCGCGAAACAAGAGATTGGAAAATGCGCGTTGGCACCGGAATTCGTTATTTACATTCAATCATTATCACGGAGCGTTCAAACACGATCGCCCTATACGTTTCGGCTTAATCGAACAATAATTTGCCTGTTTGTTCTTTCACCTGAAAAACAGGAACCGATCGAATCAGCCGTAAATATGCTGGCAAGGAAACAAACAAGGGCCGCGGATTCGGTCCAAATTGCGCGCATGAATTTTAACGAACGGTGGTCGAACGATTTCACGTGATCCCCTGGCCGCCGTCCCGCAGCCCCCGCCGCCAGAACTCGAAATATCGAGCCGATTTTTCATAATTCAGCCCGTGGTCGGGCGCAAAATTCAATCCCAGCCTCGGCCGTCGTTATTTCCGCGCTGGTTTTCGCTGTTTTTGCCATTATACCCGTAAAGGTAATTTCCCGGGCGGCCCGACCGCTGCTGATGTATTTATAACGAAACGAATTAAACTCGCCGCCGCGCGAATAGGTAACAAAACGCCCCCCCCCCTCCCCCCTCCCCGTCCACGCTCTCGGCTGGCTGGCGAATCCCCGCCGGAAATAAAATACCCAAATATTTGCGCGTTTAATTCGAACCACGCTGGCCTGGAAGCCGCCGCTGCGCGAGGGTTAATAATGAAACGTTGCATTGTCCGCGAAAGGGTTGCGATCCCGTCTGCGCCTCTCCCTTCTGCACCGACCCCCCTCCCCTCTTTCCCTCTTTGACACGTGATTACGCGATCGCAGCTTATCGAGGCATGAGTTTCTTTTATTTCTTGCATTAATCATCTTATCCAGCGCCGGGAATTAGCCAGTACGAAGCGCGAGAGGTTCCCTCAGGGTAGCGAGGGAGGTTCGCCGGGATTTCGCAATGAGCCTCGTCTTCATTTGTTTCGTCGCGTCAGAGGGGAGCGAGTGGAAGGCAAAGAAATGTATTAGGAGAGTTTGTCAGGGACGATTTATCCGCAATCGCGTTGCCGCTTTTCTCGGGACATTAGGGACACGATCACCGGTTCGGAGAAGGATCGTTGGCCAGGGGGGTGCAACGGCGGTAGGGCCTTAATGCGATTAAGGTCGTTATCAGATGTCGCCGGCGTTTCTTGTGCGATGACGTCGACGTGCTCGTTTGTCATCGCGCGACGCTGTCACGGGGGTTGCGCGATTTACTTCCGCTCCCCCCCCCCTTCGTTCGCGCCTTTCGTTTCCTGTCGGCGATTTTCTCTGCAGCGGTTCGCGCGATTCAATTCCGGCCTCTCACGCGGATTAAACCTTCTTCGAATTATTCCACAGGAATTTTCCTAGGTTTGAAAAATTTCCCAGCTCCTTACAACCCCCTGGACATAAAAAACAAGTAACTGAATAATAATAATAATAAGAACACGAGTACATAGTTAGGAAGCTGCCCATATTTCCACCGGTAACTCTGCTCGAAATTCTAGTCATGCAACGTAGCCTAAAAAAAAAGTGAAAAACGACAGGGAACAGGATGGTGGAATGGCAAAAAATCGATTTGCAAAGGTCGCGTGCGACACGCGGCCGGACATACGTGTCGGGAGGCATTTGGAGATTCGTTAAGCCTCGTCGCCATCAGCGCCCACCCTCTCGCTGCCCTCCGCGTAACATCAGCTCAGCGTCGCATTAGCAGGGGCAGGGGTGGGGGGAGGGGGCGCGAAAGCCGTGGACGAGAGAGGAGCTCGCGGACGGAAGAATGACGATATCCATTCGGGAGCGTGAAGAACGGGAAAGCGAAAGGAGAGAGAATGAAAAGGAATGCTCGTGGTCAGGTTTCGAGACGAGGGTGTGGCCAGGAGATAGGGATGATTAGATGCTACACCCCCGCAGGCACGAGCCGAGGGTGCCGCGGGAAAATTCATGGAGTTACTTAGCAGTCTTCCAGGCTCACTCGTTTATCTTCGCCACCGAGGGAGGGGAGGGAAGAAGGAAGTCGTTACGTTGTCGAGAGGCCGCCGGGTCGAGGCTGTAATCCTAATTAATAATTAATTACCGCGAGAGGGGAATAAATGGCCGATTGAATTCTTCCTGCGCTAAGGGAGCAGTTTGATTTATCGGAACGATTCTTGTTCTCCGTGTCCGGGAAACTCGCGCCCAATGAAGGGCTCGATTATCCTCGGCAACTTGGCTCCGCCGCTCGCGAATCTCGCGTTTTCCCTCGGCCACAATGGCATTCAATTTGAAACCTCGTTGTGATTAATGACAGGCATTTACGAATTAAGACAATCCTTTGTGAAATAGAAAAATTCCCTCCCTCCCATTAGAGGGAAGTTATTGCCCCCGGCTGCGGGGACGTTTACCCCCGGGGAGGAATCCAAGGAGCCCGGAGGAAATTTCGAAAGGATTTCTCGCAGGAAGCTATCATCGGCGATAAATTCCACGGTCGACGTCCAGATAAATAACTATGCTTCCTACGGTCCTCGGCCTTCCCAGTTTCCACGGAGCCGCCTGGGAGCGGAGAGAATCCACGGCTAGAAAAAAAGTTGGTCAAGTTTTATGAGGGCTCGGCGGAAGGAGCGGATAGGGACGAGAGAGGAAGGTCTGGTTTCGGGCTTCCAGGACCACGTTCGACCGAGATCCTTCGGTAACGTGGCCGAAAGTCATCCTCTCGTGTCGTTACATGGCCGACTCCACCCCTGCTGCTCCCCAGTTTGTCAAAACGACCCTTCGGTGTCGCTTACAAGACAGCAAATTTGTCCTCCGATAAGCAAAACAAACAGGGCGGACGAGCCGCTTCTTTTCGTCCTTTTTCTCGCTCTTTGCCAGCTCCTCTGTGTCTCGATCCGGGTCCTTTGAGCTGGCGGAGGCGACTGGAAGGGTTTAATTGGTGGCTCGTTCGATGGGAGGATTCTGTGGTACAAAATCATTGAATATGTCAAAGACGAGTGGCCCTCGGCACAGCGTAAATCAATTAGAAACCTTCCTTTGAAGAATTAGAATGTAAAGTAATCAGACTTTTACTTTATGTGTAAAGGTGGAAGATAGGCGACTCTTTAATCTAGTAATTTTGGAGTGTGAAGTAGTCGGCGTGGATGACATGTCACGCTAGAGGGATTCTACATTATGGATCGATTCCGCGAAACCTCTGTTTCAGTCGCTTTCTCGGGCTAGGTCCGGCGAGGGGATTTGCATACATTAGATTTTATCCTTCCGAGAACGTTCGTCTTCGAGATGCACATATTTATGGGGGTCCCGCGTATAATGGCCACGAATTTAGGATGGAATCTACGGTGGTAACTTCATTATGGTCTCTGATTTAGGGGTCCCCGCGTTAAACGAGTATTTTTTCAGTCCTGGAAAATATTCCACCCGTTCGAGTGTCCTCCTCGTGCATTCACTAACAATTCTGAAATAGTGGCTATCATTCGGACGAAGTCTGTTGAAGTTCAAGTAGCCGGGAAATTTTCATCTTAACAGCGTTTAGTCGATGCTAATGGCTCTTAACAGATCTCCGCTTCTGTCACTGTCAGAGGCGCCTTCCGCCCCTCTCGCCCTTTCGTTCTAACGACATTTTAATACACCCCCGACAAAGTGCAGAGCGAATTCGATGGAGAAAGGATTACGGGGCCCCGGGTACGATAAAAATCGAGAGGCCTGCGTGTCTCGATTAGGTCCGGGTGAAGGGATGGTGTTGCGCAAAGAGCGCGAGGCGCACAGCTGCGCGAAAAAGAAGGGGGGCTGTCTGGTCCCAGCTGCGAAACAGGGTCATCGGTGTCATTGGGGATCTAGAAACGATCGCGCGCGTGTCGAACGAGACGTCGATCGGGCCTTCGATTCGACTCGGGCTCGACCTTCGATCAGCCCGAGCCTGCGGAGCGAATCGGCGATCGTCTCGATTGCCGATCGCCTGGCGAAACAGGTGAAAGGGAAACGGAGAAATCGATGCGCTGCTCTATGAAACTGGATCGATTTCGAGCTAAAAATTCAAATGGCTTCGTTTCTATCGTTAGGATAGTTTGCTTCCCTGTTAGACACTTGGACTCGCCTTGATTCTATTCCCTCGTCGCTGGAGCTAGGCTGGGGAACAGGGTTGTCCTCGCCGCTGGTTAGACAAATGGAGGTGCCTGCTCCGTTGGTCGCGCTGCTCGCGAGGAGTCTTCCTTGGAGCGAGCAGCCGAGACACGCAACGGGTAATTCAACACCTTCGTTTCACGGCCGACGCAATCACGCGACTCGTGCTGTCCGCCGAGAGGGAAAAGGAGAGCGAAAGGGTCCGTCCTAATCGTGATCGTTGAATAGGATATTCTTCAACGCCCTGCATCAGCCGGGGATTATTAATTCGCCCTTGGCGTCGAGCAGCACGCGCCCGGCCTACTTTGACACTTCAGACGAAGCGGCAGAAAAAAATTGTCCGTAACCAAGAGGATGAAAATCATCGAGAGGACGTTTGCAGACGCGAGAGTATCGAGAGAGGAGAGAGAAAGAGCAAGACGAGGTGAGAAGAGGAGCCGAGGGGGGTGATACAGAGGAGGCGTTAATAGGACCACCACGCCGGGGGATTCGATCGGAAAGGATTCTCGGCGCTCCTCCTGCTGCAATATAATGCACGTGTACACACGAGCGCATAGGTGTGTGCGAGAACGCAGAAGCAGCCCTCAGGGGGTTGCCGAGGGGTAAACATCGTGTAACCATCGGGGTAACAACGAGGGGTTTGAGGGCGATTGTGCGGCTCTGGGGCTTGCATACGATTCCATAAATATTTTATTGGCTCGTCATTCGATTTTATTGCGGCGGCCAATCGAATGACACGCTGGATTACGTCGCAGATATTTCCTGGCGGAAGTCTCGCACGGATATCCTGTCCACCCTTTAGCTCGAGTGCCACTTTTAATCCTGTTAACTACAGAACACATCTAATAGTAATTATTTTCAATCGTAACACTTAAATACGAAACCTCTCTACGTAATTTCCATGAAAATCAGTGGAACTAGTCGGCGAAAACAAAGGTAAACGAAGCGACGAGTGATTTCCCTTGACGGGGGTCTTTGGTTGGTCAGCGATCATCGATGGAAGAAGGGAGGCGGGAAATTCGGGACGCCGGTAATTCCAAAGAGGCCACCGCTGTCTAGTCGATTTTCCGCGAGATCGCACCAGCCAGGGGTCTCCTTTTCCACGGGGAAAACATATTTTTCCGAACGCAAAGAGGAGGCGCGTCCGTTGTCGCTGCGTCCTGCAATTTCCTTGCCCTCCCGCCCCTGGCTCCCTCGGTCTGGCCGGTGCGCGCTTAATTAAGCCGAGCCACTTAGTACCGTTGAATGCTCGTTGATTGGCAGTCGAGGTAGCCGACGACGAGGACCCGAAGCTCAGGTACGCGGAGCCATCCGCGGCTATCTGGCAGCCGCGAGTCGGCCACTCAGTCAACATCAGACGAATGCTGAGTTATGTCGAGGGTCCGAGCTCTTTTAAACTCGCCAATAAATCGGCTGCTCTTCTCTCGCGAAGGCTTCTTCGTCCCGTCCCATCCCTCCTCCTCGCGCTCGTGCTTGGCATCTTTCTTTCAGCTGCTTACCCGTTCCTCTTTTCCTCGAATCCTCGTGTCGTTGCACTTTGCTCGATACTTTTACGTGATTCCTTGACGCCTGTCCGTAGCACGTCGATGAATTTCTGCCCAGTTTCGCAGTCGCTGTTTACTCTTATTGGTAAGTTGCTTCTTTGTCGGTGCTCCGAGGGGTTGTTCCCTTTCATCGGATTCTTGGGTAATGGCTACCGAGATCCTTCGTGATTCCAGTGGTATAAAGGGATCTTTATTTTCCTCTGTAAATTGCTTAACATCAGCCTGCGCGACTTTGGATCTCCAGTATCTTTTCGGCCGCTCGGCCCAGCTTTCGGCTAATTTGCGTGGCTACGATTTATCACCGGCTCGGGGATGAGCTTCCCCGAAGATTCTTGCGCTTCGAAGTCGCGGCAGGTAGCATGAAATACACTGCTGGCACCTACCTGCACCAGTCGGGCCCAGCAAGGTGCGAAAAATATCGGCTCGCCCGCCCGGTGACTCGACAGCTTCCTTTTCCCTTCTTCTTTTCCTTTATTTCTCCGAGAGGCCCCTTCTCCCGCCATTATCTTCCACGCGGCGGCCCGCGGGATCGATTGTATTTCTGTTAGAGATTAGAAACGGACCTGTGTACCCGATATCAGAGCTCGTATTAATTACTCCCCAGCCGGTGCTGTAATTAATTTCTCGGCCACCGCTCCTCGTCAAACTCTTCTCGTGCCCCTGAAAGCCCTCCACGCTGAATTTCGAGTCACGCTTCGATCTTTCAAAGACACACAGTCTCAAATCCTATCCTGAATAACGTGGACTCTTTCAAATGCTAGATCAGGTCTCAAATATATGTCTAAAGTTCGAGAAACGAAACAGAAGCCATAGCTTACTATACCCAATCTGTACAGCACTTGCATTCGGTTTTAAGTCTTCATATTTTCCATATTTCATATATGTATTCTCGGGTTTCACAATCATTGTACTCTACATGTTTCGTTTGTTTTTCTTTTTGTTTTCTGTGTAATGTCCGTCTCTACTTGCTAGGTATTGTTTATTATTAATTCTGTTAAGAAATGGGTCTTACCCGTATATAATAAATAAATAAAATAAAATAAAATAAATATTTCCCGTCCATATTCAATGCAACGTTTCGTTCGTACATCTCGGTAAGCAGAGAGCTCGAAGCACGATCGAGACAGTCGGAATTGCACGTGAAACTCGAGCCAGTTACAGTGTCCAGAGGCAGCGTGCATCGTGATCGGGAATCTTGGCGCGGCGTCGTCACCGATTAATAATTACGGCATTGTCGCCGCCGCTAAACGCTTTAATCAATGTCATCGGGCCAATTTCCGATCGCCGTTGGCTTCCACAGCCTGTCCCTCTCTTCCTCCATCATAGGCCGGCTACTCCGCAGGAAATTACGCGGCACGATCGAAACACAGGCGGAAGTCGCAATTTATCAGTTTCCAGGCCGCACGGTCGGCCGGAGATCGCGATTTCGATTTTCCCTCAAGCACAGGTGTGAACCTGCCTCGACGCCGCTCGAAAATCGATTGGTCCTGCCGTGGATCAGCCTCTTATCATCCGTCACGTCGCTTGATTTATTCGCTGCCCTTGTTCCCGCGCTGCGAACACTCGTGCTGATCACGATCACTTCGTGAGATATTCCATGGCTGATGAAACAAACGGAGCTTCGTTATTCCCAAGTACCTCGAAGTCTGTGGACAGTTTAGGAGAATAGTCAAACGCGGAAGGGAAGAGTGAGAGTTCGTATAATTCCTCCTTGTTAATGTGATCGATTTTTAGCTTCCCATCGTTTATATTCTACAGTAAAACGACAATTATCCGAATCTCGATTATCCGAACCAGTACTGCATCATAGTTATCCACACCACTTCTTCGAATCAGTGTAGTAGTACCGATTGATTGATTGATTTTTGCGTAATATAAACTAACGCAGTAGGTAGTACCTACTCTTGTATTGAACAAGTAATTTTAGGTGTAATTTCTATAGTTATAAACTGTGTAAAGTACATGCATGCGTTATTCTCCGAACTGTTCGATTATCCGAACAATTCGAATTTCTGAACTACCTCGGCCACAAGCAGTTCGGATAATAATAATTGAGGCTGTACTGTATATTAATCTCTTCATTTTCATCTACGTTCGATTCTCGTTCAGACGATTTATACCCGATGATTTTCAAACCACTGTCGAGGGTGGGGCGTTCGTTTGACGACTAATTAAATCAGACAGTAAGGGGCTAGCATTTCAGCGTCCCGTTGCAGCGATAATTTCTCAATTTTCTGGGACGCGAGTTAGGAGAGATCGCCGGTTTCCAAGCTAACGGGGAGTAACCAACTGACGCCTGCTGGCTGCTCAAGAGATCTCGAGAGTTTTCCTCGGCTCTTTCGCATCCGGATAACGAGGTTTACTCTTAACGGTTGCGTGGGTGCCTGATAATTATCGCGCGTGCTACGCCGCGCCAGCGTCGGTAGCGACAAAGCGCGCAACTTAAACTGGTTGATTAGAATTCTTTCGTGGAAAATTGATATTCCTAGCCCAGTAACAATTGCGATAATTATCTACGCAATACGTCTTTCGAAAGGGTCTTTCTGTGAAAGAGACTTTCATGAAAGTTCTCAATAACTGCCCGCGTCTCCATTAACTTCATGCTACACGGTTTAAACGCTTTAATGAGAGGGAAATCGTGGGTGGCTGGTTTCGACTGATCCATCGACTGTGCAGCCGCGATTTATGGCACGGAAGAAGCGGCACGATCAGCGATATTTTCGCGGCAGGTCGATCGAGTATAAAGAAAAAATAGGTGGAAAAAGGAAGGGAAAAGCGTGCACTCGACCTTCCATGCATGCGCATACGTTGGAATATCGCCAGTTTCGCTGGTTTCGAGTGGCCGACGGGTTATTCGAGTGCCCGGCCGCTTGTGCACGTGAATATTGTCGGCTCTCTCTCTTATGCGAAACTACCGCGAGTATCTACGATTCAGTGCATCCTACGTGAGCAGGCGTTTTGCACGCCGGTTGCGTTTCCTGAACGGTTAAATGGCCAGCGGCGATGTGTCGCTCCGATTCTCCACAAGATCTTGCGGATATTCTTGCATGCGCCCTGACAGAAAAGTCCCGCGATAAATAGCCAAGCTCCTCTCGTTCAGATAATAGAAATCATACTGCACTTGTTACTATTATCGCTTACCTTTTTCGACGAAACTGCGCGTCCTTCCAGCACCGCCACGATTCCCATTAAATATCGAGCGCCCCGTTTTAATCACGCGCAGTGGGTCGGGCGAAAAAATTCCCCCGTGGATGAAGACGTATCTCCGCGAATTATGATCGAGGGGCGGAATTCGCCGGGCGCAAAAAGATGGTAGCGGAAAATCGTGGATTTTTGTCGGCGACTCGTCGAGGCCGAGCCCGCCATTGTCTCGACAGGGAGAAAAACAGGTACACTTGCGCTTGTTCGCTTCGGGAACGCCTCGTTTGTGTACCCAAACGAGTCTATGCAGCCGGTGCAACGAGCCTCCCTCGAAGCTGCACCGTCATCCAGCCGGAGGTGCGAAGATTTTTCACGGAATTGCACGCCGCCTTAAAAGCTCGTTACAATCGGCGATTCCTCAAAGTGCGGGATTGACTTGCGGAATCGCTGGACGATCCGTGATTTTCGACGGGGCTCGCTGGGACAAAGGGGGCGAAGCTCGCCCGCTTTCCGAGTGGTCCAGGTGCACGGGACGAAAAAGTAATTAACCCGAGATCTTTGAGGGTGGTGCGTACATCGTTTATGCCACAGAGTTCCGTACAAACGTTTATGGTGTCGATCGTTACGTAGATAACACCGAGCATCGTTAATATTTTGAATCTACATTGTAGGTGTTTGATATTGCACGCAGCTGAAAGATACTTGGGTTGCAGGAATTCACGCAAACTCAAACAACACGACGCTCCGCCTGATCTACTGTTAGCTTGCTCGTTTCGAAACGGTAGATCGCGTTGCAGTGGAAATTGGAAATACTCGGGGGCTACCTGTCGCAGGTGCCAAAATCGTGCAGACGCTTTTCTTCCGAGAACGTTACCCTCTTCAAGGACGGAAGCACCTTATCCCGTAAGCCCTTTCGGGGCTACAGGTGGCTGCTAAGCCGATTAGATGCAGCGCCGGGGAACAATTTGTTGTTGTCGAAACTTAACCCTTGTTTCGCGCCGACCGCTTCCTTTCCTTCATTCTCTTCCTCGGGGATGTCTCTTAATGCCGATCGACTGATAAGCGGTCGACGACAGCCGTGGATTACGAACGATCGCCGGTCAAATCCTCTGGGAGCCTTACTTCTCAGACGTTCGATTGTCGCGCGGTAATTGGAACTTTAGTGTCTGCGAGCGGGAATCTCGTTTGCTTCGTCGCGAAAGTTAATTGACGTTCACCTTGGACGATTTGGGGCGATAGTTTTGGGACACCTGAGCAAAATAATTGTGCAAGATGATTAGAAGAAACTCTTTGGTGCTCTCGATCAAAGTAAGAGCTACTACATGCGAGACGTAGAAAGGCAAGCTACCAGCAATGTAATAAAGAAGCCTGCAAATAGGTTAACGATTAAGCGGTTTACGAGCGCGTGTTCGTAGGATTTCTCGTTCGTAAGAGCCGGTCAACAGGTTGTTCCTCGACCAGTCGACTTCCGGCGAGTCTTCGACAGGGAAAGAGGGACACGGAGGGGAGAAAGGACGCCTCTCAATTGCGAACGATTTAAAGCCGCCATTGGCCCCGACCTCTGTTCATCTGCAAATGAAAACTTTCCCCATCTTCGTCTGCTTCTTCTTCTTCTCCTTCTTTTTCTTCTTCTTCTTCTTCCTCCTCTTCTTGCAACTCGAACGAAGAGCACTCGCGATGGAACTTGCTTCTCCGACCCTCAGCTTCTGCTCGGTTTCCTTATTTCCACGCGCGAGCTGCGGTCCGACGAGCAATTACGTCCCGGCAAGTATTCGGCTGCTGGAACTCTCGCGCGGAAAGCGAGGCAAGTCGCCGCGATGCGGTTGGAAACGGCTCGTCGAGTCTGCGTGCAAACTTTAAACGACGCCTTTCAGTTTTCCCGCTTTCGACAAGGTTTCGCGATGCAGAGGATTCGGTACAGTTTGGCGGTCCCCTTTTGTCAGCCCGTTGCATACCGAACTTTCAGACGGTCTCATTATCAGTGGGTTTGACTTGAGAGATGAATTCAGCGCGCCGTGATTCGAATGCGCCGGGTTCCCCCTCGACTCCGTCCCACTAATAAATCCAGCAATTGCTCGGTGCAGCGGATGCGATTCCGAGAGCCGCGGTCGATCAGGAACGATCGAATTCTCGGAGTGGAACGCGTCGAGACGTCTCAGAAGCGTGGATCGGCGACGGTTGCGACATCCATGAAACTCGAACGTGGAGCTCGAAAGGGAGCCGTCGAAGATCGATGTGTCTGTAATCACACGGACGATGGTCGCGGGAGGAGTGAGAGAGAAGACGAGAAAGCGAGAGCGAAGGGAGGACGGCAGAGGCGTCTAATCTGTCGGCAGTGATCAGGACCCAGTATCGATGATGAAGTCTACGGCGTCTTTGAAGTCCGCCGTGCTTCGCAACGGGGGAGCGAGCCGCTCGAATCCCTCGATTCCTCCTGATCCTGATCCTGCACCGGCAGGACCACTCGGTCTGTCCGGACCCATCAGGCCCCGTCTGTCTTAATGCCCGTCAGAAATTAAGGCGCGAGAACGGATCGATCGGAATGCTAATGACATCGATACTTGTCAATATACCTGGCAGAGAAATAAGACGAGACATGGAATTCGAGGATGAGCGACGAGGCTGTCGCTAATATCCTAATTCCAATCGTCCGAGGGATCCCCAGGGATCGAAGGAGCCCCACGGAGTCCTCAGAAAAGTGTCAAAATTCCTCTTGGCTCACTCGCAGCTCCGTCGCATCCACCTCCACCTCGAGAAACATTTTTCCTGTTGCGTTCTCTCCCTAGACTTTAGAGCGAACTTACAAATCGACCGGTATCTTTTACGAGCGGGGTGGGAGGTTGCAGGACGATGCTGTTCATGGAAGGTCCGAAAAAAGCCAGTGGGTGATCGATTGGGGCAATCCAGCCGGTTGGTGGAAACGTTATGAGCTCCTTCTTTCGTTCCGTCTACCCTCCTGGTGCCCAGCAGTATCCTGGCGATGTCCTGGCTGTCCTGTGGTGCGCGTCGCCTTCCCCCCGCCGCTCCTCCTCGCCCCTGCAAAGGGCTATATTGCCAGGATACTACGACCATAACGTGGCCAGGCCTTAGCTAGACAAAGCTGCCGACCATAAAAGTGTCCACCCTGATGCTCGATGCTTGGTTTATGGCCACCGTGCCAGGAACACCCGGGGGAACGAGCAGGTAATCGGCAAGGACTCGCCGTTCCTACACTTCTTCGGGCGCAGTCCTTCTTCTTTCGCCCCCTTGGACACCCGTCCGCTCCTCTCCTCCTCTCTTTTCTCCTCGTGTTTCTTCGCCGTGAGCCTTTTTCCTTCCCCGTTGCCCTCAGCGTGACGACAGGACGCACCACGCCTACGAGCCCTCGGGTCCTGACTAATTGCCGTTAATCCTGCGCGATGGATTGTCCTTCCGTGTCGTCACTTTTGTGCGGAATCGTGGTTCGCGCGATCCTACCAGTCGATACGAGCCTCTCCGCGTGAACGCCCGGTGGCACGAGGTGCTGGCCCAGCCCTTTCAACAGTTTCAACCCACCGCTTGCTAATTTCTCCCCCTCTTTGCTCTACCTGTCTTTACTCTTTGGCAAAGGGTACGTTTATGTTGGAGTTGCGATAAACGATCAAAGCGACGATAAGTGCGAGATGACTATATAAATGACCAGCGGTAAAAGAGTCGAGAAATAAATATTTCTCTTTCTTCGCTATTATCGCAGCTCGAACATAAACGTACCCTAAGATCGAATGTCGAGTCCCTGAGCTGCTCGATTCGAAGAGCGAGATGCACCTTTCCCAAGAGCTCATCAAACTGAGCCTCAACACGTATCCATTTTGTGGCAACAGCCACGGAATCGTTCAGACCAGCTTTCCAAAGCCAAGAAACTTATCCGGGGCATTGGGAAATTTGGGTAAATGGATATCAGTGACTCGAGATAAGGGAAGGGCTGAGAGACAAATGGGCCCTACCGCGTCTTTGTTGGCTCAGCAGGCTGAAAGTCGATTGGCAGTTTACATGGGCGTTCTGTCTGTGAAACCGCAACGATACTTAGCCGCCCATGAAAACTGCCAAAGACAATGGTCAGGGTTAACGAGAGGATGAGACTGTTTTGAGCGAAGCGGTACAAACAGACCCTTTAAACGACAGGGATGCTCAGCTGCTCGCGACCTGAGCCGAGCCCAGAAAACATAAATTTTCGGACTTTCCTTTACGCTTTCCCCTCGCGATTTCTCGTGCGACCGGAGAGCGCGAGAGCGGGCCCTTTCCCCGCGTCGGGCTGCGAAATTTATGACGCTGCATTTGCATTTCCGGTCCCGCCCGAACCTCGCCGTTCGATGCTCGCTCCGCGATCAAAATCCTCGAGGATTCCTTCGAGGATCAGGAGCGGCGATGCTCGCCAATGACCTATCTAAATCATTGCGCGCGGACTTTAGAGAAAAGAGTCGACAGCATCGACCACAGCTTAAAAGCCTCTATCGAGAGCCATTGCTGTTTTGGCGACGATCGCGATCCCACCGCGTACAGGCGGAAAACGGTATCCGGAATGAAAAACGCAAACGTCCCCGATAACGAGCCGGCTCGATTCCGATCGCGCGTGTTACGAGCCACTCGGGGACTGGACCTCGTATCTCGTCCTGGAACTGACGTAAACTCCACCTATTCCCCAGCAAGCGTGCACCGTATCTCTGCGAACCGATACTCCGCAATTTCGAGGATGCTGCCTATCTGTATCGTCCATTTCCCGCTCGCGACCGCGTTACCTCTCAATTCCCCAGTTATACGTATACCTACTTCCACCAGAACATCGAATCCACATTGTCCTCCAACACCGCCTAAAATCGAACTAAAATCCCATTTCAAAATCTATTTAAAAAGATGCTCAAGAACACCAGAAAACAGACGACTAAAAGCCTCCCTCGCGAAGCTTCCACCGCCCATTCGAAAAACATCTCTACTCAGTGAGACACCCCGTTCTCCACCCCAAGTCGGCCGAAATACCGGTCCAGCGAGTATCCAGAGGGCTGGCGGTGGCCAACTTCCGGCGATCGATACTCGGAGTGGCCGTGCACACGGGGACAGAGGAAGGCGCGGGCCAAGGGAGCGACGGGACGGGAACGGTGGTCTACGTAATTTTACGCGGTCCATTGTATCGCGACGAATCAGATAGAGGACGCCTGCTCGACGTGGACAATTCACCAGCGCGGAAAGTGTCCTCGTCTGTTTCCTCGGTTCTGAGAGTGGGCCGTGTTCCTCCATCCGGTATCGTCCACTCTCAGACGACGACCAGGACGGCGCGACGTTTTATCAGCCAGTGAAATCGGCCAGATCGGCCTCCCGGATGGACATCGGAAAGTTTACGCTTCGCCCGTATCTGGTCGGCGGTGGTTTATAGGCCTCGCGGACCAGTTATCGTTCCGATGGCTCGTTATCGAAGTATGTACGTTTTCACGTCCGGCCGGCTCGATTCTTCCGCGCTCGTAACTTCGATCGCCATTGCCGCCGTAAAAATCACGCGCACTCCATCGCCCCTCCGCTCGCTGGCCAGGAAAACGGTTTTGTTTCGTTTGCTCGTGCTGTTTTCCAGCCGCGAGCTTTGTTCCCTGGGATGCCCGTGGATCCTCCGCGATCGCGCGTCAGCTTCTCGCCGCTTTTGTCTTCGGGCGCGTGGTTTTTTAGCTCGCTTCGAGGGACGGTTCCGTTGACGGGGTGGACGGAACTGGTGGCTCGAAAGGGGAACCGGGGTTGTTTGGTATTCTTGTCACTTTGGTTGAGGGACGAGTGGCTTTGTCTGGGTATTCGATCGGAGTTTTCCGTCTGTTTTTTTTTTCGAAATATGTACTGTGGGATTAATGAGATACCATCGACGGGCAATTAACTCTAACGTGGGAACAGAATATTTCTATCGTACGCGATCTCCTCGACGTTCGCGAAAACATTCTGCTTCCGCGGACTTAGCAGTCGAGCCGCGGAAACGCGAGAATAATTCTCTGAGCGCGAGCAGCTGTTTGCTGATCGGAATCGCGGCGGAACCCGCAACTCGGCCCATCAGAGCGCGTTTGCGACATCAATTGTACGGAACAACGTCCACTGACAATAAAATCGTTTCAAGTATGCTTCCTCCTCGGGCGCAGTCAAAATCCTCTCCGTAGATGAAAATTTCTGCAGTTTTATGGCCACGTCCCTGAGGGAAACTTTCACGTAACGACGGAAGTCAGAATCGCGCGAGGTCTTTGGGATGGTTGACACATCTGTCTTGCGTACCAGACACACGTGACGAAACTTTCGTCTGGGTTAGGTCCCAACACACCGCGGGCGATCTACCCAAGTAGTTCAAAGTCTATATAGCATTTTCTTTTTTACCCCCAAGGACAATAAAAATCTGCGAGTGCGTTAACCCTGATACCGTTCGCTGCAAAGCAACATTTCTCACCTGGAAGAGAAGATTCTAAAAGTTTCTCCGCATCCACTCGCACCTCGACTTTCAATGAGCACATTCAAGGGCCACGCAAAGGCAGGCAAGCTTCCATAGTGGTCAGAAATCGCGAAGGAGACCGTGTCGCGGGTCGAGCAAAGTGCCAACATTGTGCCAGTCGGCGTACAGCCGCGGAACAAATCTGCCCGCGGCCGTTTCGCGAGTGTCCCCTTACGAATCGGTTCCAAGAAGCTTTCGTTTCGCGAAACGTCACCGTTCGCGTGCTCTCGCGGCCGCTGCACGTGCTCGGATCCCTGTCCCTACGTGCCAGCGCACGTGCACCGCTGCATTCTCTATCCTCGAGTTGCATCGCCGTCACTGGACGCCAGCGCAATGCACTACGCTCTGCATTCTGGAAAATCTCTCGTCTTTCCGGGCCAGGGACATTTCTGGAGGATCCTTTCGCGCCTGATACATCAGCGTTTCGAGAAAACGTTAGCTTTAATAGCAGCTCTGACACTCCATCTCGCTTTTCTAATTTCCCGGCTGATCTAGTTGGCTACCGTCGATTTCCAGCGCAATTCTTACGAGTTCACCAGAGGCTTGGTCCGATCGCCGGAGCCAGGAATTGGATCAGCTTGCCGTGAATTTGGTGGCTTTCACCGGGAGGCGCAGCACGCGATGCTCCACGGCCGCGAGACACGCACGGGGACCCACACAGGTCCCTGGCTCCGAGAAATCGTAACTTGGCGTGTTTATCACCGGCAGACCGTGCACGGCCGGCGGCGTTAGCGCGAGGAACGACTTCTTGCGTGGGGCGTTAAAATCATATGGGACTTTTTTAAAAGCCCCCGACCACGGGGACCTCCCGCCCGGCTGGCTTCTCGCCCCTTCCGTCCACTGTCCCTTTCAACCTACCACCACCCACGTCATCGCGAGCTTCGCAGAAAATCGTGTCACGGTTCCGTTTCGCCCTCCCCGCTCGTAATTAAAATGCAAGGATCTACTAGTAAAGATCGTGGTGATAAAATTTGTAGAGACGATCGCGGGAAAAGTGGAGGGAAAGGTGGATTTTTGGAAAGAGGATTAAAGTTGGACGAATTTTGGCGAGAAGGCCCAAGGACGGAGGAGGGAAGTGGTAAGGAGTCTCCGGTGTCTCGTCCTCCTCCAGCTTCTCCGCTCGTATCCTGAAGGAGGGCCAAGAGTTCGCAGTGGGGCCGTTCATCAGCGGCAACTTGTCACGCCGCTGGGCATCGGGCATAAATTCCACTCCGTAATGTGACAGGTCCTCGCTCCTACCCCCGAGGAAACCATCCTACGGCATTGCGCTACTATCCACCGGGTGTCCTGGAATTTTTTCCTCTGCTCTCTCCAGGAATGTCTAACCAGATAGTTAACAAGTTCGACTAGGGATTCACTAGGGAATCGTCTTCTAATGTTCCTCCAATGTTTCTCTTCGAAATCATCCACGTGGAAACTCTTCGTTACGAAGAACCATAGCTTGGACTTTGACTCAATAACGATATATAGCTTGTAGATCAGCGGGCTCGTTGCGGCGCTTCGACCTTTCCGCCGGAACTCGATAGCAATCGAAATGGCCGCTGGAGTGTCCGGTGGGCACACACCACGCGCACCTTCCATTTCGGTATAAATCAGACACGCTGTTGATGGAATACCCCAAACTCTCTGTCAAACCTTTCCTCAGTTTAGCTACAATTTCTCCCTCTAGAATTAGGATACGTTTCACGGTACTCAAGCTATCCATCGAATAATTATGGGCGTTCCTTGAAATCGCCCAATTTCCATGGGCCGCTCCGACAATTCCCAAATGGAGGTAACACGGAGAGATATCTCGATCGGGGGGGGGGGGGGGGGGGGTTGCGTTGAAATCGCCGCAAGAAACGCGAGCACTGGCGCGATTTACGTACGTGGCCCGTGCAAAATGTATCCAGGAATCGCGGACACGTGGACGGGAAGGAAGGGACCGGGGGTAGGGGGCTGCATAGAACTCCGGTAGCTCTGGTACCAGGTCGCAAAAGCGACTTAATGTCCCCATTTGTCCTGCGGCTCTCCGGAGGCGATTCATCCTCACCCTTTGTGCGTCCCCAGGACATGGCGTCCCATATAAGCGACACACCGTATCACCTCCGCCCGTTCCACCGTCGCCCTTTCATCCTGGAAACTGTAACTCGGAAGAAATTAACCGACTGGACGCCCCGTGCTTTTTCGCCGCTGTCTGATTTATTCGTCACCAGCGCTGCGGCGAAAATATTCCCGAAAAAAAATCTGCGATTACTTCACCCGCCCGGTGGGTGCACTATTTTCCATCAGCTTCTTGGAAGATTTCGGCTCATTTCCGAGGGAACTTGGGTATAATAGAGAGTCGAGATTGGGCGAAGAGGAACGAGACACTGTCGCGCGTCCTTGGAGTTGAGCGTCGAATTGAAAAGGTGGACGGTGGGAATGAATTGAAAGGCACGGGGCAATTTCAATGGCGTCGTAATTACGTTATTTGTTTACCACGGAACAGCACCTGTCGCATTAATGGCCCCGCAATGGACGTGTCTATTATACGCGCATAGATACGCGCGCGTTAAGTCGCGGCGTGTCGCCAACACGCGAATCGCTCGTCAGGAGGATTAGGTCACTAATCTGGCGTTAAGACCCCGAGACTCATTAGCTCGGGAGACAAATCATTAAGAGTCGACCGTGGATCGAGGGCCCGTTAGTCGCTAGGCCGACCTGTCGGCAGTTGGTAATCGCCTTTAAGCTAATTCCCTTAATAACTTTATCGTCCTTTCGGTCCCTTGACAGCGAGATCGCTGCTGGTCGGATAATCGAGGACCGGAAGGGGACGATAAGCAAAATTCAAACCTTGTCTCTGTTTCCGGAAGCGGTGAACCTTTCGTACAATACTTTCTCTGCCGTCTTAACCCTTTAACGCCCAGTCTGACGTATACCTACGTTACATCGAGAAAATCATATTTCGACTGGCTTTTTGGGATAACAACGATGAAGCGCATATAGCGGGATCATTTTTCAGTTAACTAATCGCAAGAAATAATTTTTTTTCCGCCGAGAAAAGTGTCTCGGCCTTAAAGGGTTAAACATTTTGCCCAATCATCTAAGGTCGAGTGAAAGATCTTATGGTGCTCGATCGACTTTAATTCAGTACCACTCGTAGAAATTGAATCTGGCATGGAAATTGAGTGGGAACTGGTTGAAATGGATCGAAAGGAACTCGAGGACTGTTGGAGGCGTAGCTATGCCGCAACGAGACGACGAAAGCAAACGGTACATATTAATCTCTGGTGGTACAATGCGCCCTGGTCCGTCCCATTCTTCAGCTAGCTGCTCATCGGTCTGTGGACCGAGCCGTGACCAATCCGGAATAAATATTGGCGATTATTAACGCGGCGCGCGCGGAGAACAGCCGGCTGAGATGGACCAGGAGATGCTACGCGTCGTTCGTGAGATGGTTGAGACGTTAAGTGGGCCCATTAGCTACGTTCCTAGGTGGACCGTGCCCCGATGATGGCATTCCTCCGTGCTCCACGATCCCTTCTGCCTCCTCCACCTTCCAATGGCTTTCTCTCACGCTGCCACGTGTACCTGCCTCGAGGAATCCTCGTAGACGTCGTTCCCTCGTTCCACCACGTTCGACGAATTTATCGCGCCGTGGTTACGTGGCCGCGGTCAATCTCCAGCTGCCTCCAAGACAGCTCAACCCTTCCTCCAAGTAACTCATCACTAAACGCATACCATTGGCAGGCTTCATTGGCCCTTCCTAACAGCAACATTTCACCGTGTACGTGTATCCATTGACCTTGACTACTCGCGGCAAAGAGAATCGCGCGTACAACACTCTGACCAGTTGGAACCGAGAAAATCCTTTTCCAGCTCGATACCCAGACGTCGCCTGCCACGATTAATTACCCCCATCGCGGCCACTAATCACAGAGGTGTCCCGTGCGAGCCTCCCTCGCCCGAGCCGTGCCGTCGCGTAGACAAACACTATAGAGGCGCGCGATCGATCATTCATAAACCCCGTCCGTCAGGCCGCGGAGGGTGTGAAAGGGATAAAGTCGTCATCGTGGATCAAGCGTAGAGGAATTCGCTGACTCGGCCCCGGAGGTCACCACCGCGGCTCTCCAAGGTGACATCTTCATCTTCTCCCCTCGGTCTCGCGCAGGCCAAGTCGAAAAAGGACGCGCTCTCTCGCCCCCTCGTGCCTCTGCGCGCGCCCGCGGAGGTGGACGCAACGGAGGATGACTCTGCCGACACGTCTCCATGGCCAGTTTCGATGGCGTGCCTCTCGGACGGGGCCCCAGCCCCTTTGTCGGTCGATCACGAGACACCTGGGCACCGGGCTCGGTTATCTCGCTCCTCTCTCGGCCCGCTCGGGGTCATCGAAAGGGTATCCTCGATCTCCGGGCCTCTCCAGAGCTCGGCAGAGCCGCGTAGAAAGCACGGGCCAGTTAACACCGCGGTGTCACTCCTCGCTCCACGTGTTTGGCCAATGCTTTAGGGCCAGTTAACGCCGAGGGCGGTGCTCCTGTGATGTCCACCAACGCGATACGCTTTCGCGGACTCTTATCGATCTCTTTGGGACCTTGTTTCTCGGGGAATGGGGAATGAGACTCTCACCCTGTGGAAAGCGAACCTTTTTGGGAAGTATTGGCTGTGAGGCGTTGTAAAATAATTATCGAAAAGGGATAGTTTAGATATTATGATTATCTTTTCAAGGGGAAAAGCGTCCTTGTTGTGTAAATGCTGTAAATCGTTGTCCTTGCACTTACCATCTTACCAAGTATATGTATTCCTTTTGCTACTTACTTTGTGCAGACGGAAATGTGGTCAAAGTTTTCCTCTGGCATTGCTTTCACGACCTCCGCAGATTCCTTCCACCCACAATACCCTACCTATTACGTTGTTATTTACACAATTAGTCGTTGGAACACAGAGCAGAGGAGGCTGGAGTGAAGCAGGGTCGTAAATCGTTTCGAAACGATCGCCGAGACACGCTCGGCGGCGGCCGGGTGCACGTGCCCGTGCACGCGCGTCTGCTTATTTTCGGGGTTCTTCGGAAGATTAAATTTACACATAGTAGCGCCGTGAAACAATGCCCGGGACCGTTTGCACGCTCCTGCAAATATTTGAGTGGCGGTGTTTGCCTTCTATTCGCGGTAGCCAAGGGCCCGAGCCTCTATGTACACCGATTCCCCTCGCGCACTCTTCCTGATCGATGTTTGCCCCGGCCACTTGGCTTTAATTGCTCGCGAATCGCAGCGTAATGACTGGCTGCGCGCGAGACGCTGCCTCGGGGGGAGGGCGTCGAGACGCTCCGCGTCCACCTGTCCTCCATTTCCTCCCTTTCCTGGGAGACCGGGGAGATCGAGCACGCGGTTGCATCGATTTCGTATTCTTCGGGCATGACAGGAGCGGGATAAGAAATTACCAATCCCACAAATCTCATAGACAAGTACACTTTTATTAGTCAAGTATAATACATCCAGCACACATTTCATTCTACAAATTAGAAGGCAATAAAAGCAATTGGCGACGGGGTATAACGGGGAAAGGGGACGGAAACGCCTCGGCGAGGAATAAAAGCAGCGGGAACGAGACTGGAGAGGCGCTCGCGGGGATGGGTAAAAAGTATCGAGAACGGGGAGCGGGATTAGCAGAAAATAGAGGAGAAATGATGGATCGATAGCGATAAAAACGCGGCGACGAGTAACGTGGTCAGTTATTAATGTAGCCCCGCGATGTCATGGCCGATCGAGAATCGACGGAGGTCGCGGCGGGGAAAAACGGAGTAAAAACGTGGCCGTCGGGGTGGTTTGGAGATGAGGTCGCTCGCCGGAAGTTCCGTCGCACCGGAATTCATAAAAACTAGCGGCGCGGACCATCGTTCTCTCCCGGAGCTGTCCCGGTTCAACCCTCTCTCGGCGTGTTCTGGGGGAGGGGGGAGGGGGATGGGCATGATGAAAAGCGTCACCGAAGAGCAGGACGAGGCGAGGAAACGCTGGTCGTCGACGATCCTCCGCTTCCACGTCCGGGGATTAATTCCTGGAACACGGAAGGAGCAAATTTTTACTTAACTTGGACAGCAACGGGCGAGAATTTTCGGGTAGGTAGACTTTCCAGGCAAGCTACCCACCTTAAGCAAAGAATATTGAGAAAATAGTAACGTGATAAGATGGACGAAATTAGATTCGAATCTTGGGAGTGGTAGGGTAAAGGGCCCATGTACCGAACAGCCCCCTATTATCAGACACAATATTCATTTTCATGATTTATAAAATCCAGGCTATATAAATTAAAATGTAATATTCTTATAATAACATTTGAAATTATAGTTTTGTAAATAAACGAGGGTTTTTATAATTAATGTAGGTTAAACATGTAAAAAATGTATAGAAATTCTCTATCTCGCAATTATTGGCAATTTATTGGCATTATCATTATCAAAATGGCTAAGCATCACTTACATTTAAGAGTCGGTATAATAATAATTTAGTTGATATAATGTACAAAAATGAATATGTAGTGATAGTACTACTTAGGTTTAATTGATAATAAAAACTGCATATGGAGGTGATTTATTAATATTTTGAGAAATTAAAGCGAATCCGGGGATTGGGTCAAATTGTACGACATTTTCAATTACCGGTGATCGATATATGGGTTAATACTCGTGTTGATTCGACAGTTACCGGATGGTCGTGAACGTTCCAAGGATCTAATCTATTTTTGAATCGATCTAGATGTTTACATTAAAGTAATAATATGTGTGAATTTTTAAGAGAATTTTTAATATTAAAAATTTTATTGGCATATCAGAATACGTGTACCTAAAACAATAAGAAAAGAATACAGTAAAGATTCGCTTAACAAAGCATTAGAGGGTGATAACCTCACATCTATCTACGGTAAATCAGTAAATGCAGCCAGCATACAGTTTGGTATTCGGAGGAGCACATGACACGACAATATTAAAAACAAATATAAGGACAAAAAACCTGGACCAGAATGTATTTTAACCACTGCTCATAAAGATATTGTGGATAATCTATGTATCTAAACAGTGTCCGGTAGTTCGGGCACGATAAATAGGTAGTTTTCAAGCTTTAAGTGTGTTCGGTAATTACGACAAAATTTTGTTTTACATTTTTACTAATATCTCTTTAATATTTCATTATTTAGTAAAATCAGGAAGTCCTGAACTTACGGAAATGCTTAATAATCAGTTCAATGCTAAAAATTCCCCGAATATATGAAAGCTTACGTTGAAATTCCTAAATAACTTTCATGTCATCACTAAATGTCCGGAATATGGGACATTTCCGGAATGAGACCATATGGAATGAGAATTTAAAATTAGTGAACTTCTACGTATCGCTTTCTGGGATCTATTAGCTCTTCTTCTTCTCTCCCTTCTGTTACATTCCCTGGAAGAAATGTTTGTTGGTCAATCTCTCATTGTGACCGAGGGTAAAAGACATCCTCCGCGATGAAGGTTCCATTTAGAGATGAATCGCGCCGTGGTCCGTCTCGTTTACGAGGGAAGATGCAAATTCGGGGAATCGATCGGTGGTCGTCTCGTCAGGGTCAGAGGCGCGGGGCTCGAGCGCCGGTCGGGGTAGTAAATAAAAGTCCAGAGTTAATTTTTTTCGAACAATGGGACCGGGCTGTTGTGGTCGCCGGAGGAGGGTGGACAACCCCGTTTTTTTTTACATCGCTTGCCACCGCCCAACAGGGCGCAATCCCGTGTCGCCGTATAAATCGAAAGCTAATGGGATTCACGGCCCAATCGGCTGGCCACGGTAAAGTCACCAAGGGAAGCCATTTTTTCCACCGATTCAGGGCGAATGTAATACACGGCACTCCCCAACAATTACTGCTTCATCCCTCAGAGCGTTGGATGTTACCAGATCAAATTGTGGTCCAAGTGTTTTAATTAAGTCAGAGCCTCCGTTGCTCGGGAGTTGGTACGAACTTCGGGCACAGTCGCACGCATATGAAAGTCCACCCCCCGTTGCACCCTCGCCGCGGATCCAGGCTCTAAGACGACATTTCTAACGAGCGTTGTGCCCGTGGAGCAGGAAATCCCGCGGCGCGTCTGGCGCGCGACTTCGGCACTAATTAACGCGTCCGCGAATCAAAGACGGGGGAAAAACGAATAAGATCCCGGGCGAGGCCGAAAACGACGCGGCAGACGTCATCAAGATGCAGCGCTGCCAAGGATCCCGTAATTAGGGGAAGCTGATTTTTCATTTGTCGGGTATCATTGAGCCTCTGCTCATTAGCCGTCGGCGTCTGCGGGCGTCGACGGCGTCGGTGCGCGCCGCTCGAACCAGCTGAGCATCCGCAGCTGAAGGATGCCTCTGGTTGGTTAAGCTGGCTCCAGTCTGGTTGGTCTTTGGGCTGGCTGATAAAGGCGCATCCTCCTCTCTTCCGCTCTCCTTTTCTCTCGTCTTCTCAGTCTCCTCCAACGCCACGTCTCTCGCTTCTATTTGTTCCGTTTTCTACCATTCCCTCTCCCTCATTCCCCACCTTCTCATCTCTCTCTCTCTCTCTCTCTCTCTCTCTCTCTCTCTCTCTCTCTCTTCACTCTCGCCTCGTATCTCTGCTCCACTTTTTCCTTCTGCGTCTCTCGTCGCTGATCCACGGAACCTCGAATTGCCGCGGTGGCAACGAGTGGCCGGCTTGTCGATTATTTCGCGGCGGTTTTCAAGCAGCGAAGGGCACCGCGAAGAATGATGTATATACGGGGGACGTTAACGAAGCGGTATCGTTACTCGCTGTCACGGGGGAATCCTGCTCGCAGGACGGCGATGAAATTCGTTGGGGAACCGCGCAGACGATGCAGATTCATTAGGGAGAATTTTAGTGTCTCTGGAAAGGCTAGGCAATTCTATCAGACAACGAACTGCGGAGATGCTTGTCTCGAAATGGGACAAAGAACTTTTGTGTCTTTCCTGAAACAATTGTACCTTCCCAGATCTTAGAAGCAAATATTATGTCTTGGTTGCAAGCGGTTAGTGGAGATTTTCTTCAGGCTTCAGGTTCACTAGAATGTACCTTTCGGTCGAGGATCCTTCGGCTTTCATAAATCAGAGGACATTCTCCTTGGAGCGCGAAAGAAACCCGTCCAGGGTCGCCAAGGATACAGCGATGATGAATTAGCGCGAACGTGACGACGTAACTGTCATTCTCGAATCAATCCGAGCCGTCTCGAGGCTGTTTCGCGCGTGGGCGTGAAGCGATCCACGCACCGTTAAGTAACGAAGCCGACTCATTACTTCTTCTCGCGTGACGTTCGCGCGAGGCGAGTAAATGAAGGGGGGCGAGGAGAGAAGGAGATAAGGGGATCCCGGCACGGTTCTCGCTCCTTCTCGTCTCGTTACGGCCATCCGTCATTTTCACACCTCGACGAAGATCTATAACAAGGGTCTCGAGCGCGGGCTCGACGCCGCGCGAGGAATTTCGAGGATTAAATGGCCCTTGTCGAAAATCCTCCGCCGCGACGCGAGGCTGACCTTCCGAGCGAGATCTCGATGACCACAAAGCGGGGTGATTAACTGTACGATTTTACTTATCCGGCGGTGGAACTGGCCGCGAATGTTGATGAGTTCATTTTCCCCGGGATCGCGAGTAGTTAAAGAAATTCCCATTGACGCGACTAATTCGACGGCGGACAGTGGTCTCTCGATCACGCTGATTATACAAAAGGATTCGATTGATCACTCAGAGCAGTGGTGGTATGTGTTTCAGGGATTGGAACGCGACGGGCAACGTCCGCGTACAAGAATCCTGGCCAACGTGAGCATCCTTCGGCACGGCGAACTCGAACCTCTTCAGCACCGAAGGATCAGGCTCCTTGATTGTTTCGCGCCTGACGGTGAGTCCATCTACCCTCAAACAACACAGAAATGCTCTACCACGCGTGCGACGTAATAGTTCTCATCGACGGGGCTAATTAACGGTAACTAATAGGGAGCATTACCATCGGCACCTTTAATCCCGCCTCCCTCTTGCCCCACTTTTCTGTTGTTAATCTAATGAGCGTGATCAGTCATGTACACCGCTTAAGATATAATTGGAGGATCGGCTACGCGAGTGACTTTATCGCCGGGGTATCCAAACGTCTCACCGGCCAGACGATGAGTAAAAGTATCGGCGTCTCGGGAAGCGTGTTTGTCAGCGTTCCGCGCGAGTAGTTCCATTACTAGCGACGGTTAATTACAGGGCGAAAGATGGATGTCGAATGTGTGTGGGGGGGGGGGGGGGGGGAAGTGACGTAGCAGTTAAGAGATTAGCTATCAACGCGACGACAGAGTTTGCCGACGAAATTACAACCTCTCTGGCAAATCAGATCGAGCCGGGATTTGTTCTGCGCGCTCGTTTTCCGCGAGAGGGACAGGTTAGAATGATCGAGAAAGCAATTACACGGCAGTTAATTGATTCGAAGTAGCAATCCGAACGTCCGAACCGAGATCACCGTAACACGTCTGCGTCGCGACGGGCCTCCACGGGGACGAGCAATCGAAGATCTGCTCGATAGCGGCCTCTCTCACGCCATCGTCGATTCCATGGGCCGGATTAAAGTCGCCGATCGAGTGTTTCGCCCCAGTTTCGCGTGACAGGCCGATCTGCGCGGCGGGTCCGTTCCGCGCGGCTAAGCTAGACGATCTGTTGATCGATCGAACGGCCCGAAATCCAGGGATCGGTACTTTGTCGCCGCCTTCTCTCTCCACGATTCTAATTCGCGGCGAAAGTAAATTGAAAATCGTTTTAGCTCCCTCGAGCCACGAATTCTTCCTCACGTTCATCTCCGATGTCCGTTTGGCTAAACCACAGCAGAGAGGCCTAAAATTTTCTGCTGGTCGAGGCTAGATCTTAGTCTCCCTATCTGTTCCTCCGAACTTAATTAAAAATTGAAACGTCAGGTGGCTGAACGTCAGAGAGGCTGGTCCGTAGGAGGAGGTGTCATCCGTAATTTTTTCGAAAGGGAAAGCTCGGAGAGTGAGAGGAGAATGCGCCTCGTCATCCGATGGATCCCCGTTCGATAGCACAGGAACCTTGAAACCAGCCTCCGAAGCTTCGACTTGAGACGACAGCTATGAAATCGCCGGTGATTGCTCCTCTCTCGTTTCATCCCTTCGGCGGCAACCGGTCTTCCTGGTCCTCGAAACCCTTTTACGAGTTAAGCCCTCTACAGTTATTAGCTGACAGTCGCCAATTCCCTTAACTGGCACGCGTGCTGCTACAAATCGTCCTCCACACCCCAAGAAAGTGTTCCCTTCGATATATTTCCCTTTTAAAGCGTTCGGTTTCACGTGAGGCTGTAGAGGAGCCACGAAATATATGACCAGTGCACTGCCTCGTAATCGATTTCCACGTTCCACCAATCGAAGGCCGCTGGAGTCGCGACGCCGATTTTCCTCGGTCGCGGATTTCCGCTGATTCATGGAAACAACGAGTTCCGAGCGAAAGGGGGACAGCGCTGGATCCTCGAGACAAGATTAACTCGTCAAAGATGACGCGTCTATCCCCCCGCGCCACCGTCTCGCTCTTTGCCTCGTAATTTCTGGAGTATACAGGACTAATGGGTTATTTCAGGTAATTAGCTGCGGGGGCCTCGTTTCTTCCTCGCCACCGCAAAAACCCACGATCCCGGCCCCGTTCTTGGCCGATTTCGCGCGTACACCTCTATTTGCGTACACCGCTTCGATTTCTTCACGCACGCCCCTTCGACGCGCCTTGCCACCCCGCGAAAAAACGGCGTCTGTGGCCCGAGGTTAATTACGACGCGCCCCCTTCGCCCGAGGAATTTATTATACAGTGTCTTCGTGATTCTTTCACGCGTGTATTCTCCTCTTAATTCACGGCTACGATCGTGAAAAAAGTATCGTGCTAGTGGATCGATGAATAGCATATAGATGCCTACTATAGGTATGTATATTAAATTTCTCAACGATGCGTGGATCGTTGCCCGCTTCCCTCCACCCAATCCTCCCGCGATCCTCTCGAAGACACGCCAAACTATTACCATCCCTATCGTCAGAATATTCAATGCCCGCGATGAAAACAAGCATCGGCACAGCCCCGAGCGACAGCCAATTAATTATTCGGACGCGATCTCGTACAATCTGGCAAACAGTCGTCGCGCAGGACGCATGGTATCGCCGGCGATCGGGCATCGGTCTGGACAATGGCGGAGCGTTTATCGAGAGAAACGATCGCGATCCCGAGATAGATGCCCGGGGGGGACAAGCCTCGTGGGGAGGGGCGGCGGGACTGTGTAATCGGCCGATTAAGCGCGACCGCGGGCCCCTGGCCCGTGAATTTGGCAATTACGGGCCAGTGCTAATGACGAGCGACCCGACGCGAGGTGTAAAAAGGCGTGAGAGGTGGCGGGGAGGCTGGCTGGCAGCTCGGGGAGACGCCTGGCCCTGCCGAGTCACGGCGTGTAACGAACTTGAACCGTGGACTCGCCGCCTCCTGCTGCCCAGCTCCACGATTCCCCCCCCCCCCCCCCCTTTCATCGACGGCGATGCCAAATCCTGGCTGACCGTTTCACCCTGTCACAGGGTGAGACGTCATTAACGCCCGATACCCATTTCGAACCACCGGGAACGAGGTTACACCTTGATTCTTTAATTCCCGGCCTGGCTGTTGCTCCGTTTTCTCGCGGAAACAAGGGGACCCGGGCGTTTCTTGCGGCGATCCGATCGCGGAAGGTTCAGTCGAATGCAGTCGATTCTCTAATTGACGTTTCTGTGTTTGATGATACGGGACGCTGGGGTATAATATAGGAGTGCAAAGCGGGGGTTTCGAGAAAAAGACAATGGGTTAGTTTGGTCTGTTTATTGGTGAACTCTTTTAAATTACATATCTCTTAAACTAGTGGGTTTTCGTTACAAGTGCCTTGATACTTTTGTTTGGGGAATGAAGGGCTGCATGTATTCCCGTATTAGAAAGTGAGGTCTATTTAAAAAAATGGAGGTGGCTCCTATACCTCCTCTACACCTCCACCTATCAAAAAACTCTCTCCATCAGATCATGCAGCCCTTCAAACCATTCAACTTTTGTTGGAAACTTTTTTCAATATCACGCCTGGAAAGATGAAATATTTAAGGTTCACTGTTATGTCTGACTTATTGTAGGGTCGTACTACTGAATTTTCCTGTTTCCTACGTTTAGTACTTCTAAATTTGATAACTTGATCGATTCGCGTTAGTGGTCTTTTATTTTACATTGCTCGAGGATAAATTTAAGATGATTTTGATTCGAATCGAGAAGGGGCTGAGGGCGAGATGGGCCAGGAGGATTTATCGAAGAGCGATTAAAGACGAGTGGCGAAAACGGTGGTAGCAAAATCGTGGAAGAAGGTTGAGAAGGGTGGAGAGCCGAAGGTGGCTGGTTCGTTAATTACTGATTTTCCTCGGTCCGCGTCACTTTTTAATTGACGCCAGAAATTGAAGCGGAGCGCGGAGCACACCACGCTCGCTCGATGCTCGTTCTCGCCGAGTCATCCTTCGTCCCTTCTCTCCTCTCGTCCTTCTGGTCCGATCGTCCTGGCAGGATCGAAATAACGCATCCCTCCCGCTAAATTCCAACCAGTTTAACATTCCGCGTCGACTTTCCTCCCTCGGCTCGCAACCGTAAAAGAAACTTCGATGATTCGAAGCGACACGGAAGCCGAGAAAAGTGAAACTGCAGGCACGAGTGTGTAGGATGAAGGCGGATCGGCCGATTAGATTGTCGGGACAACTGCTCCATCAATTAACCCATTCAGTTCCCCAGGCAGGCACCTCCCCCACCTTCTTGAATCCATTGTGACGTTAAAAATGGCCGCCGCCCACGAAGTCGAAGGAGCCACGCGGCTTGGACAGCCAAGGTCGCTGGAGAAACACGCAGATACGGTGCCACGAAGCAGTTGGGCACGTTTCCCAGCTCCTGGACAGGTGTTCCGGCCGCGTGTCCCGGCTGTCAGTTCCCGGTTAGCCGAGACACTGCCAGTGACACGAATCTTTGTCTCCGCCGCTCAGCCGCTCGCCTTTTCCAACCCCCGCCTTCGGAGGAGCGGAGCGTAAAAAGCAGAGGAAAGGGGTGGATCCGTTTTCTACCTGTTCACCGGTTCGTGTCTCTGTTGATGGAACGGTTGGTTGGTTCGTTCTGGCCGGGCTTCAGCCTCGTCGTGTCTCCGTCAGCTAGTTCTCCAGCTCCACCAGCCTGTCAGCGGCAGCCCGCTACTCACCCTCGTAAAAATAATTACAGAGGGTGCGGGGGCGAGGTTACAGCCCCGCTATTGCTGGTCCCGAGCGAGCTCGGCACTATTGTGCCAATCGGATCGGCTGATAAACCGCGGGGGTACGAAGCTTAATAAAAATTCATTTGTCACGAGCCTTTGGAGATGATGCGCGCGTCCTCTCGTCGTCGTCGTCACCGTCGTGCTCGTCTTCTTCTTCTTCTTCTTCGGTTTCTTTATTCCCTGGATTGCAGCGTCTCTTCTGCGACCGATTGATTCACCGTTACAGAAGGAGAGACATTTTATTCAACTTAATCGGATTCCAAGTATAATGTGAGCTATACTCGTGGGCAAAGACAAATCGTTTTCTCAGGTGAATTTAATCACCTCGATAGGGAGCGTGACAATGCAATCGCACCGGTAAGCTTAATCGATATCTCATTGAGAAATTGAATTTGCAAAAAATACGAGGATGGAGTTTAACACGAGGGAAGGTAGCTCCCTGTCGAGGGAAATCGAACCACTAGTCGATCCCAACCCCGAAAACGCTGCGTCCCCCCCTGGGAACGGGATAGGGGTAATTACTCGCAATTATTAATTACGCGATACGCGTGCTGCGCGTGCAGAAAGAGGAGGCGAAAGAGGAAGGCGCGTCCCGTGGGGAGAGACGAGTTAATAACGGTTCTGAGATCGTTCTGGCCTGACGCCCCGCGACAATCGATGATCGTCGATCCGCGGAATCGCGAAGACAGGCGCGTCTCTTTTTCTTTCACCCCCGGGTCCCGAAGGATCGGCATGCATTTGCCGGGAATAAATTAATACTGCCACTTCGACGGTGGCACTGAAGGCTGATCACCGATCGAGCGATTGCCTCTCGTTTGTCCGCTTCACAAAAGTGGAACCCTCCCCATCCTCTCTCTCTCCCTTAGTCCCTCCTGCGCTCCATCCCTTTCTCCCCGATTCCAGCTCACCCATTGTTCCCGTCGCGTCTCGTCTCGCGCGCGATCTTTTCGGGAATTGAAACAGTTAAACATGCCGCTTAGATTTAAGATCGTGATCCAAGTTAACAGAAATTCTGTGTTGCTTCTTTCAGAGTGGGAACACCGTGCACCGAAACGCCGCGCGAAGCTGCCCCAGCCCAGAACCAGTTACGAACATATGATTAAGCTCGTTTTAATAAGTTTTTATGTAGATCTTACGCGTAAGGATGTATAATAAAAGTAAGTGTTGAATAAACGAGATACGTTGAAAAAATTTATCGTCAATCAATTCGTTCCCGCAACAGTTGGCGCTCCTGTAAACACAACCCCTTTCTTCGCGTCGTACCTAGGTACATCCTTACAATTCATCTGACGCTTCGCATCGCCAGTAGGCACTTTCGTTTCGTCCTGTGAGTATTGTCGCGTCGGTTAAGCTTCACCATTTTCGAGGCGGTACCTATTTAGTTGCTAGCAAGGCAAACACGAGGAACGGAGACAGAGGCACAGACGCGGGGGATAGCCGGGGACGAAGAGCGAACAGAGAAGCTGCTGTCTTCGCCATCGAGTCGTAACCCTGGCGACGAGACACCCTGGCCATCCTTGGTTCTCTCTCCGAGTTCCTCTCCTCCACGGGGATGAGCAAACTCTCCCCGTGGTGTAACCCACCCTCGACGGATAGCAAGTTGCAAGGACGAGGGTTGCCGGCGAGGTCTCGCCTGATTGGCGGCCGTGGACTATCGACCAACCCGCGACCGGCCCTTTGTTTTAGCCACCACCCTTCGTTATATCGAAGGTACCTAACCCGAACCCGAGCAAGATGAGCACGCTCTCGAGAGGAGATTTCTTTCCTGGCTGCGCTTAGGGAAAATCGAGCTGCCTCGCCGGAAACCAGGGGGTGGGAAGCTCCGCGTCCCGATAGACTATAGACGGGGAATTCTTTTAATTTATCCCGACGTTGATTATCTAGGGACGGTTTTAAAATCCTTGCCAGGACAACGCTGAAGAACGGCCAACCAGATCGATTTAGTTTTGTATTAAACTTCTTTAAGATTGTTATTCAAAACCTCATATTTTGTGTTTTGTAATCACTCCTCATATATTTCCACACGTATTCCTTATTCGTCATTTGTTCCGCTTGTTCGTTATGTTTCCCAAATCTTTCTTACATATTATCTAGGGTTTATACAAAAACCGACTTTTCAAAAAACCAGTTTTCGAATTCCACTAGAGTAGATGCACCATTTGTGGCCACTTTAAGGATTTCACTGACTTTCATCATAATTATCTTTAAAATTGTAAAAAAAAGCTTTACTAAATTTTACACTATCTTTACTATTAATGTCTAAGTTACCATTAACTAGAGAAATCGTTAAAGAATTAATAAAGTTAAAAAATATAAGAAATCCATTTTTCACCGTTTGTGGCCACTTGCCACTTTTCGCGTAAGCAATAAATGTAACCTCATATTTCTGGTCGTATACTAAACAAAATATTTACGGTTTGAAATTCTACACATAATTAAGTATCTGCAAGCAATTTCGAGCAAAAAAACGCGATAATTATGGACATGGCCAAAGCGGTACAATGGCCACAAACGATACATCTACCCTATTCCCCCAAAAACGGTTAAACCAGTTTTCGACTTTAGAAAAATAATATAATTAAAATAGTAAATACATATTTGTATTTACAAAAATATAAGAAGATAAAATATACTGTATCTATACAAAACCAAATAAAGGAAAAAAATCCCTGCAAATCCGTACAATTTTTTACTTCATTTAATATTTATGAATCTAAAAAAAAAACACAATAAAATAGGGTAAAGCAACCAGTAATTGACCGCACACCAGTGAATGACCATTAGGCAAAGAAATGTCAATTATAAATTTAAAAATTACTGTTTGTTTATAAATAGAGTGTAGTTGCACTTTTAATATCCCATATTTTTAATTTTGCGTATTAAACAAACATTAATACGTACAATTCTTAATAAAAGTATGTGGTCATTTACTGGGCTTCTCATTCAACAATTCGGTCATTTACTGGTTTGTTTACCCTACACTGCATACAAAACCAAATGAAAAAAAAATAAAATAACTAAAAGCCGTGCAAAATATATTTTACAAATCCCAATTTCATTTAGTATTTTTCTTCCGAAAATATGGACTCTTGAAGATTAGTTTTACAGTAAACTGTTAGCTACTACAATATGCTTGTGTCCGAAACGATTTCAAGTCAAAATGTTAACGCTTTTAATTAAATAATTAATTTATTTTTTCATATTAATTCTAGTATATAAAACCAGCTTTTTAAATTTAAACCCAGGTTCTCGAAATTTACAAATTTATAAAAAAAAGTTTTTTTCAACCTGGTTTTTAATAACCAAGAAACCCTAATTATTATCCAGAGGTAGCCTACTTCTTCTACTTATCTTCCCAACAATAGATCACACGATATACCACATTTCACTACACGACATAAAGCAGACAAAGGTGCAAAGAAAAAATCAGCGACTCGCGAAAATGCAACAAAGTTGCAAATAACAATTTTTTTCAACATTGTTGCAAATGAAATTGGAGTGTTCGAGAAATAAAATCCCGATTTGCAACTTTGTGCGTTTTCGCGTGGAGCCAAATCCCGGTTTGCAACTTTGTTTCGTTCTCCAAGAAGGAAAATTCACCCTTCATGAGATTAATCACTAGTTACTTACCTACCCATCGTGCACTATGTGGTAAGTATTCAGGTAAGATATTGAACGCCCCGCCAAAACGCAACAAAGTTGCAAAGGACGAATTTTTGCAACAATGTTGCAAATGAAATTGGGCTGTCCGAGAAATAAAATCCCGGTTTGCAACTTTGTGCGTTTTTCGCGAGAAGCCAAAACTCGGGTTGCAACTTTGTTGCAGGTGCAGCCCGAAATACTGCTTCTCTTGCAGGTGCAAGAATCGTGCAATGAATTTCGGAACAGGTCGTTTTTGTGGTGCCGCACCTGCAAGAGAAGCAGTATTTCGGGCTGCACCTGCAAAAACTCAAAATTTCAGCGGCGCAACTTCCCTTGCAGGTGCAGCGCGAAAATCTGCTTCTCTTGCAGGTGCTGCACCTCAAAAACGGCCTGTTCCGAAATTCATTGCACGATTCTTGCACCTGCAAGAGAAGCAGATTTTCGCGCTGCACCTGCAAGAGAAGTTGCGGTGTGATTAATCACTAGTTACTTACCTTGCGATCGTGTACTATGTGGTAAATATTCAGGTAAGCTATTGCACGCCCCGCGAAAACGCAACAAAGTTGCAAAGGACAAATTTTTGCAACAATGTTGCAAATGAAATTGGGCTGTTCGAGAAATAAAATTCCGGTTTGCAACTTTGTGCGTTTTCGCGAGGAGCCAAATCCCGGTTTGCAACTTTGTTTCATTCCCCATGAAGGAAAATTCACCCTTCATGAGATTAATCACTACTTACTTACCTTGCGATCGTGTACTATGTGGTAAATATTCAGGTAAGCATTGAACGCCCCGCGAAAACGCAACAAAGTTGCAAAGGACAAATTTTTTCATCAATGTTGCAAATGAAATTGGGCTGTTCGAGAAATAAAATCCCGGTCGGCAACTTTGTGCGTTTCTCGCGAGAAGCCAGAACTCGGGTTGCAACTTTGCTGCAGGTGCAGTCCGAAATACTGTTTCTCTTGCAGGTGCAAGAATCGTGCAATGAATTTCGGAACAGGTCGTTTTTGAGGGGTCGCACCTGCAAGAGAAGCAGTATTTCGGGCTGCACCTGCAAAAACTCGAAATTTCAGCGGCGCAACTTCTCTTGCAGGTGCATAGCGAAAATCTGCTCCTCTTGCAGGCGCTGCACCTCAAAACCGGCCTGTTCCGAAATTCATTGCACGATTCTTGCACCTGCAAGAGAAGCAGATTTTCGCGCTGCACCTGCATGAGAAGTTGTGGTGTGATTAATCACTAGTTACGTACCTTGCGATCGTGTACTATGTGGTAAGTATTCAGGTAAGCATTGAACGCCCCGCGAAAACGCAACAAAGTTGCAAAGGACAAATTTTTTCAACAATGTTGCAAATGAAATTGGGCTGTTCGAGAAATAAAATCCCGGTCTGCAACTTTGTGCGTTTTTCGCGAGAAGCCAAAACTCGGGTTGCAACTTTGCTGCAGGTGCAGCCCGAAATACTGCTTCTCTTGCAGGTGCAAGAATCGTGCAATGAATTTCGGAACAGGTCGTTTTTGTGGTGCCGCACCTGCAAGAGAAGCAGTATTTCGGGCTGCACCTGCAAAAACTCGAAATTTCAGCGGCGCAACTTCTCTTGCAGGTGCAGCGCGAAAATCTGTTTCTCTTGCAGGTGCAGCGCGAAAATCTGCTTCTCTTGCAGGTGCTGCACCTCAAAAACGGCCTGTTCCGAAATTCATTGCACGATTCTTGCACCTGCAAGAGAAGCAGATTTTCGCGCTGCACCTGCAAGAGAAGTTGCGGTGTGATTAATCACTAGTTACTTACCTTGCGATCATGCACTATGTGGTAAGTATTCAGGTAAGCTATTGAACGCCCCGTGAAAACGCAACAAAGTTGCAAAGGACACATTTTTTCAACAATGTTGCAAATGAAATTGGGCTGTTCGAGAAATAAAATCTCGGTTTGCAACATTCTGCGTTTTCGCCGGAAGTCAAAATCGCGGTTTGCAACTCTGTGGAACCTGCAAAATCGAAAACATCCGCGCACGGCCCGACCAAAATGATTTGGCTAGCTTGCCCCACAAAAATGATATTTGTAACTAGTCGATTTAGTTGCGACTTAATATTTCTAACTAGCCCACAAGCGAAAATGAACTTCCCTTTTCCCACAAAATGGACTTTTTCCCACAAATCCCGAAATATTAGCGAAATTTGTTTTTGTGGGGGGAAAAAGTTCATTCCGGCTTGTGGGCTAGTTAGACATCCAAATTTTGTGGGCAAATCAGTATTTGTGGGCCGTGGCCTGCGCGGATGTTTTCGATTTTACAGATTTCTGCGTGCACCGCGGGGTCGTTCTTCAAAAAAATAATAATTTTAATCGAAGACCTTCTTGAGGTCCCCCGAGGCCCGAGCTGAGCGACATTGTATAGCTCATCTGTCTAATCTGCCGCTTGGAGTTGCTCGGCGATGTATATACATATCACCGATAATGCAGAAACAGTATCAATGTGAAAGTGATTCTGCCGATTAAATTGGCGGAATATAATTTAAATCCGACTATTTTGAACGAAACGGCTTTCAATTCTGCAAATAAATTTTATATGTAATATCGTTAATATAATTATAGTTCAAATGATATCAGGTTTGGTATGTCTCCATCTTTCCTTCCTATACTCCCGGACCTCTCTATCTTTCATTATTGCTAATGCTACGTTCAGCGAGGCTCTGACGTTAGACGCAGCTCTCGTGCCGTATTCCTTCAAGTCTTCTCGACAGAAAGGGAGAACTCTGTGGCAACAGCGCGACAGAGACAGATAGAACAAAAGATATGAGAGTTATGCGTCATAAGTTCGTCTACACAGACTACCTGGAGATGTCACCTATGTACAAGTTCTTTTAATTGGCCGCAGTAGTTTCATTAAGGTCCGTCTATTTACAAGAGACGTCTTCGATCGGTTCAGACTATAACAAAAATGAGACGGCAGCCTTAAGGAATGATTAAAGAATCATTAACAGCGCGTAGTTAGAGCAACGAAATCTTCATTCTTCTCTCCATCTCTCCAATTACGGAGGCGTCGATGTGCTCGCTCACCCCCTGTCGCTGACCAGCATTCCCCGGAGTCCCCATTTTTTTAATTAATAGAGCGTGCTACAACGAGCCGGGGATGCCTACCGGGTATACCTCATCCACATGTACACAGGCATACGCGGGATGTATAGAGACGAACGCACGCAGACAAAGGAGGGCGCGACCGCGCGTCGAGCCGTTTTTCATCGTCGGTGTTTGCCTTCGTGTTACCAACACATACGAGGACACCGAGAGGGCTGCGATTCTAGCCGAAGGAAGAGAGAAGAGAGGAGAGAGTAGAGAGAAGAGGAGTCGAAGAGGAAGAGGAACGAGCTGCCGGCAGGAAGAAGGGGGTGGGCCGCGGAGGGTTTTAATGAGGATGAGCGAGATAAACCCACCTGCGGCTCCGTTTCGCTTCATCCACCCTCGCTCTCTCTTTCTTCCTTCCAGCTTTCCTTTCCACCCTTGTTTCTCATCTACTTCGGATTCCTCACCTCTCCCCTCGCTCTTCTCCGACTACTCTATCCCCTCCCTCGGATCCACGGATCGGTTTTGAATTTTCAACAAAATTCACGGCGCACCGTTGCTGTCGAGTTGCGGGCGGTGCAACGCGTTGAAAATTAAACGGGGAACGGGTGGGCCTCGGCTTTTGTCGCACGACTCTCCTAACGGATTGATGATGCAGCACATGCAACGTCCTCTCTGCACTCTGCTCGGCATAATTAGCGATCGACGTCGATTAATAAGCTACCGGCGATATATCGGACCGCGGATTAATTAATTCCGCCACGGTCTGCTCGATTTTGCCACCGGGTAGACCCTCGATGCTTGCGGTGATTTGTACGAGCGCATATTTAAGCCGAGGTATCGCATATATACCCCCCCATCCACGCGATATTAATATTTCCATTGATACTTATAGTTCAGCCATTGTTCCGGGACAAAAGGGGAGGGGATCGTATTATTTGCCGGCGCCGTCGTCACGATATTTTTGTCAATGTTATTTTCTGGCTGTCAAACGGTGCCAAGAACCGTCCACCGTCCAGCTTATAAATTCCTGTCGTCGTTGTCAACGTTCTTGATACCTGTTCTTGCCGGTGGAATCTCCTGACCGAATGAAAAAGACAAAGAGTGTCAGCCCACGAACAGTTGCGAGTAGAACGTTCCTCTTAATTTATCGCCAAGGTATCGATCTACAAATCGGGGTAGCTCGTGGTTCCTCGGAGTTAAAAGGAAGCTTCTTTTTGTGGCCATCGGTCCGAAGGGAACGTCCACGTCGGATTGGTCCTCGGCGGCGAGGAAAATTGAATTGGGAACGATTGTACGGAGCGAAAGGAATCCGTGTTAAGTAATCGGGGAATTTAATGGTGGGCAGTTACACTCGGCGCAACACCAATTAGGCACACAATCAATAATTTACGAGGCATTCTTCGCGAGACGCGAAGAAAAACAAGATGAGCCGTGGCATCCTCGTCGCGCGAACTTTAATTAACGCGTGTGTGGGGCCAGAACGGCGCGGACCGACGTCATCCTCGTCACGCTTTCCTCGGCCACGGCGTCCGAACGATCGGAGAATTGTCAGATTGCAAAAGGATCGAGCCGATCTCGCGTCACGTCCTCGCCGCGTGTCTAATGAAATGAATCGAGCGAGTGTGGCATTACACGCGCGATTTCGTGTCCTGTCGAAATCACTTTCTATCCTCGTCGCTTGACGACCAGACCAGTGGCGTCTTCCCTCTTCTCTTTTTCCAGAGGAACGACCTACACCGACATCCGCGGGTATTTTAATCGCGAGGGGAAAAACTTTGACGAGAACGTTTCTTGCGGTTGCACTTGACATCACCACCGCGAAATTCTTAATCAGTTGCTATGTTGCTGAAGGCATTTAAAGTAGTTAAAGTAGCAACAACTCAGAATACAGGAGAATGTGTTGTGATGTATTATCCTTTGTAGACAAGAATTACAGGAGCACTAAATTGATTTAAACATATTTTATGGTTTTAGTGTCTACACTCTCCCGCTAATTCTCGCTTAAAAGTCGCATATAAATAATTAAAAATAAGGAGAAAAGCAGCAGAAACAAGTCAGGGAAATTTTGATTCGACAAGATTCGGTGTAGACACAACGAATAAATTGATAACGAACGTTAACGTTAAAATGAACGATGTGAAGTTGATGCATGCAAATGAAGTTCGCTAAGGACTCGGGTAAGGTATCGATTAGTCTTAATTAACATCGGTGAAACTGGAAACTTATCAGGGATACCGGATACGTATTCGGTAGGTATCGTTGTTCGTCGCGCAAGTATTGTTGCTAGAGGAAAAAGGTGGGACGCGAATGGAGAAAGCGCAGGAGGAACACCTCGGAACGGGGCTGGCCCGTCAATCAGCCCTCTCTCCCTTGCCAAATTACTGTCAAACGCAATTAGAATTGACGAGGTAGGCCGGGGCGGCTAAGCCAGAATCGCGAGGCAAACCCTCGATAACGATTTCAAGCCTGGGGCAGCCTATCTTCAGTCGCAGTTTTCTCTCCCGTCGCTAATTAATACACCTCTCTCTTACCGTACGTCAATTCGACTGCCCCACTTTCCCTCCCCCAGCCCCGCGGCCCGCGAGTCTGCCACCACCTTTTCAGCCCTTTAACGCGCCAACCCTCGCCCCTTCGAATATTTTCTAAAACGATCGTTGATCGCGACAGAATTCGCGTTGCCGTCCAACGCAGAGAGTGTACTCCCGCTGCGGGAGATTGGAACGCAACTAAATCTGATGGACAGGAGGGAAATAGTTTGTGGGGGAGGCGCGGAGAAGCGACGAATATAGAAAACCTACGTGCGTGGTTTTATGCTAGGTTCACCCACGAAATCGTCCTGGAAATTGCAGCGCGGAGGGACGCGGATAAGTTCGCCAGCGACGGGGGACGGAGGAATAGAGAAAGCATTCTGCGGAGCTGGAGGAATATACCGAATGTCGAGTGTTATTAATGTACACGTCTAACTAAAGGCACTCCTGTCCGCGTGGTCGTTTTGCAATCGCTGCCGATACTCGACGGTCTGTCGCACGTCGACATCGAAAGGGGCGAAAAAAACTGTACCCTTCTCTCCATCAAGCGTTCTAGAGCCGCCGTGGCTGGTCGAAATATGATCGACACTCGTTAATCTCGAACGTCCGCGTTCACCCTCGCAACGAGTTCACCTTTGCACAAAGGCTCGCAACCCTTGACGCGACGGCTCGACGAAATTCCCCGGCGATCAAGGATATCTTTAACGACACAGGGACAAAGTTTCCACGTCTTTTGTCTGCGGCTACGCCCGATTTTTACGGCGCTTATTGATGCGACACAAATCCACCAGACGCCACAAAATAGTCACGATCCATCGGTTTCGTTTTCGCCACGAGCCTGTTCTCACCACTTCTTCCCTAGCGAGAGAAGATCCACCGGGCAGAGGCGACGATATATATTAAAGAGATGCTCTTTGGCAATAAACAATCGGGCGCAACGGCCGCAGGCAGTTAGCAGGAGCATTAGGGTGAATTATTCCGGCCACCCAGCGTAAAAACGCCTATGAATCACGGGAATCGTGGGCTTTTTGCCCACAGTGGCGTAGGATCTTGCTGCTCGCGTCTCCATTTTGTAGACAGGGTAGCGTGCAATGGATTCAATATACCAATGCGTGACTTGAAACAAAAGACTTGTCGCCTTATTTTCAAAGAAAAATGGGAAATGAATCGTTCTTACAACGTCGAACGACGCCCAAGAAAACTACCCCCGATGTACTCACGCAAACGTTCCCCCCGGCTCGCGATTTCTGTTCAAAGAACCGTAGAAAATAACGAACCTAACTCTCTATCGCCAGTGACAAAGTCGTGGAACGATATCCTCAAAGGGGACAGCTGCAATTGCATCGACAGCGACTGGTGGCGGCTCCCGAGCTCGCCCCTCCTCGAAACAGGACCAACTCACGAAGACAAGGGTGCACACGTACGCGAATTACCCGGGGTCGGCTCTTTTTCATTACGGTAAGAGCCGATTGCATTTTTTTAGGTCCCCCCTCGCGGCCCAGGGGGTGTCCAATCTGGAGAATCGTGTGGAAGGAGGGCCATCTAATCACGTGTTCCTGGCAATCGTGTCCTGCAACCCCGTCGCGCCCCCCGGCCCCGAGAGCCCACCATCTTGGACGCAATCCTGGCAGAGAACGAGGAGCAAGACCGACGACGGGGGTGTCCCTTTTATCTGAAGACCGTAGGGACGGCCGGGGACTTTTCTCCTTCCCTCCGCCTCTGCTTTTCTCTTTACGCCTCCTCCATTTTTCGCCCCGTTCTCGCTCGCTCCTCTTTTTCCTTCGACGCAGCCCGCTCTTTCACCATCCCTAGGACGCCTCTTCAATCGGGCTTAGCCGGCTGGCGTAATTAAGCCGCGATTGAAAATTAATCATCGCGGATCGATTTCGCGCTTCGCCGTCCGAGCGTCACCGGGAAACGATAAAAAGAAGTTTTCGCGGGGGCGCAACGTCCTTTGATGTAACTCCGACCCCCCGACTATCCCTCATTTTCTGTGCGTGGCAAGCTCCTTACGCCAATTATGCCCGCGATTTTCATCGTCACACTCTTCCTGGCCCCCCTTGTCCGTTCATTTGGCGGGTCCCCTGACGAAAGGAAGGTAAGAGGATTTTTTCGTCGCTCCGCGGTGAGGATATCCGAGATTTCTGGTTGCGGGTGTCGCCTGTGAGATCTCTAACAGCGTTTTGATAAATCCGTTTGCGAGAGGGAGCCCTCAACTCGCGGGAATTGAGCACTCTTTACATATTCCACCCTGTCAGCAGCCCTGTTCCTTCACCCTTTTCCGCGGACTACGTACTCTTAAAACAAAAGGCGCCGAGTACGTGCAAGCCTCCTTGCAGACTCGCCAATTCCCAAGGAACCGTCGCAATTACGGGTTAAACCGAATTCGCCCGGGGAACAAGACGGAATTAAAAATCCTGCAGCCTGAGCATCCGGTATCCTGAGAAGAGAAGAGCCGCCGGGAACGAGGGAAGAAAGGGACCTTAAAAATCCAGGATCCCGGCGCCACTTACAGCGAGCAAGAACGGCGTAAATTTTCAGTCGGGACAATTCGACGAAATCACCGATCAGCGGAGCTCCTTATTTCTGGTTGGAAGCGAACGCTGGCGGAATGACTCGCGGAGGAGAGAGGAATTAAAGGCTCGCGCTGGTCAACGAGTCCTCGCAGACGATCCAGGCGACTAGCCAGCCAACTTCCTCCGAGTCTCTTCCCGGCGAAATCCCAATAATCCACGATGAGACACAGATTGAGTCCCCTGGAGACGGTGGAAAAAAGCGAGCGAAGGAAACGGTCGCCAGGCAGCGGAGGCTGGATAAGAGACGGCGCGGCGTGGGGTGGCGTAACGGGGGAAGAAAATTGGAATCCTTCCGGGACGAAGGATGATAAAATTGCGGATGGCCAGGTGTTACCGTAATCCGGATCGAGACGAGCCGCGGACCGTCCGAGAGCTAGGCGCACACATACCCGCGACACTTTGTGCGGACAGCTATACGTTTTCTTGTTCCTTGCCGCCCCGCGGGGATTAGAGTCGTCTCGGTTTCCCTGGAAAAAAGCAAGCCGATGACGCTTGCACCGCGTCTCCGACAGGTTTAGAAGGCAACCGTGCTGCAAACGGAGAAGCTTCTCGCGGTAGCTGACTTTTAAATAGACTCGATCCGCTTGGCTTTGTACCGAGTGGGTTTCTATCGAGAATGCACGATCGTGTTGCGAGATCCACTGTCAAAGTGGGATAGTTTGAGATAGTAGAAGCTCGGTGGACAGTTGAGACGAGGATGGAAGCACGCGATACCAATCGCCAGCCACAAAAGTGCACGGTCCCACAATCGAAGCGAAGCACAAACCCGAGGCAGGATACTTTTCATTGGCCCACTGTGACCCAGATACGGAGGGCACAGTCCAGTGGTCGCCTCGAGATGCGGCGCGCATCGATAACGTCGGCAAGGAAAAGGGTAAAAAGAAAGTGTACCGCGACGATCCTTCCCTTGAAGCTCGATCGCTATCCGGAGGGAACTGGTACCGGGCGTGGAACTTTAATTCCGAGGGAACTTATTACTACGCAACATAAATCTTCAGGTTACCTTCGACGTGGGGAGACGGGGAGGAAAGGAGCGCCGATACGCGCGTCGATTTAAAAAGACGCGATCTCACTTGGGCCTGCTAACGGGCCGCGATTATTCCCCCGTCCGACTGCGAAGGACGAAGGACGAGGAAACGGGGGGACAGCGCGCGGGCAGCGCTCGTAATTTGTTTCGAGATCGTATCTTCAAAGTGGCCCCCACACTGGTCGACGGGGGAGGAAATATTCCTGGGATCCGCGGACCGTGGAACGGGACACTCTGGGCGTGGGTCGATCGAGAAGGCAGCGCAAGGATCGCGACAAGGACGAAAGGGAGGAGCCCCGGTGGTTTCTTCGTCTCAATCTGTCCACTGCTCTTAATCTGAGGGACGACAGGTCGATCACGATTGGCGGACTTCTCTTCGATCCTTTTTGCTTCCTTTGCTTCCGATCTTGCAGGTTTGTGTTTTGTCTTTCGTGGATGTAGGTGGGAATAGAAGGAGTGTAGTACCTGTAGCCGAAGAAACGTAGGGGTTTTGTGTAAGATTCATATCCTATGAAGGTAGGCTCACAGTATAGGCAAAGGGTTAAACCCGATCAAGGTCGCGAGACAAACTCACACTTGCACCCACAAATATTCTCCAAAATGGGGCTTTACGGCTGACGGGTAGCAAGACATAAAATTGCAAACGAGACTGTCCACGAGCCTGGAGGACCGAGGTTCGATCATGCGTGGCTTTTTCGCGAGTCCTGCGAGCGAGCCAGCGGGATCAGGTCCACGGTCCTGTATCGTATATCGCACATATCGCATCGAAGGATCGGTGTAAGCCGGTAGCAGTCGGTTCTCTGGGCAACAACACCGAAGTGGTGGTAGCATCAGACGCAGCAGCAACAGCGGCAGCAACAGCAGCAGCAGCACCGCCACACTCGATGCGCACAATTAATATCGAGCCGTATCTCTGATCTCTCATTATTACCTGGTGGCTGGCGGTGTGTGAGGGTGTAGCCGTTCCCGCAGGAACGAGGCAGCTCGACGAGCGGCCAGAGCTGTGTTGGTATCGGCTACCGTACACCCCGGGACACCAGAGTCGGCCATGCATCACCCTAACGAGCCGGGCATCGCGTGCCGATCTGTATTAAGGATTTATAATCCTCCGGACGCCGGAGAACTCCTAATGTCCTGGCTGAGCGGGAGATATTCGCCCATAGGCTCGCACGATCGCGGGCTGCGCTTCCTCCCCCGCCCCGACCCCCTCGGCGACAAATAGGCACACCCACGACGATTTTTTTCGTTCCCCTTTCGCAAAATTTTGTTAACGTCGGTGCGCGGGTACCATCGATCGCTCTCGGTACCAACAGCAACGTCACAAAAGTCGCGTTCCAATCCCTAAATCCCTGATAACGCTTGGCAATTAAGAAGTCTGGTTCCTGCTCGGGGCAGGAGCTCGGGGATACCTTGTAGCCATCCATCTGGGCTCGCTCCGGCGCCGATTCGATCGGGCCAATTTACAACAGAACGATTTACAAGGGCAGAAGACGAGGGGTCCAGTTAGACCGCTACTGGAGACCCCGGAAAGCCGAGCTGGCTGCGTCGGCCAGACACGGTGTGTCTCTCTGCCTAAACACATATTAATTAGCCGCCGTAGACGGCAGGAAGACATAACTCGTTGGGAGATGGGTGGAGGCCGACGTGGTCGCGGTGCAGTTTCCGAGTGTCGTGTTACATCTCTCCTCTGCGGCGTTTCCCTGGCCCGTGGCCCTCTTCCAAGCGCGATCGAGGGGCCTCCTCGTGGGGCAGGGAGGACCCGCGGGTGGCCCCAACCGGGCCTCGGGATCGTAGGCACCGTACGTGGGCTCGGTAGAAACCGAGCACGACGCTACCGGCGCATTAATAACACTGGTAGCCGGTCATATGTTAAACGTCCACCCTGTTATGCACGCCGCTACTGCCACCGTCGCTGGGTCAGATCCTCGGGAGGGGCAGGAAAAAGGTGAACGGAGGGGGCAGGATGCCGTTGGTACGTTTTACCTACAGCGACGTGCTCCTCCGTGCAACGTGGCCAACGTGCAGATCACCGTCTGCCTACCTGGACCCCTCTTCCGCCGCCAATTCTCCACTCGAGCTACTATTTTCGTTGCAGGGTGGAGCGAGGTCCCTTGGTGACGATCGCCGGCAAATTGGCCGATGTATGCAAGAAATATACCTAGCTAAGTAGTGCTGCTCTCGTGTTCCCACTGTCCTAACGTCTTGTTTAGCGAAGGGTGACGTCAAAGGATGTTCTTACTTTTTGACCCGTTGGGTACCCGGCTACTCAAAACAACTTCAAGCAATGGAATATTGTATTGTCTGTGGTATTGTTTGATGTTAGCCAAAAATGATCGAACAATAGCCTATTCAATGACTTGAAGTTGTTTCGGGTATACAGGTACCCGACGGTTCAAGCAGTAAGAGCTCTAGTTTGAAATTCAGGAAGAAAGGAGAAAAATCGAAAGGAACCTGAAGGCACCTGACTCTACGAGGTACCTGTCCTCTCGATGTCTATCTTCCCCCTCCGGGCCCTTTCTCGTTAATTATTCCAAGCGTGCACGTATACCGCTGGAATATATGCGATCGTAGAGATATATGCTGCAGCGTCCGAGGCGCAACGTGACGCTCGTCCGAACAGAGACGTTAGAAAGCAGAATAGTGGCAAATATAAATTCACCAAGTAGTCTTACCAAGTAGTAGGTACGGATCGCTTAGTTTCGGAAGAATCTTAGGCGCGAACGGGCCAAAAATAATTAATAGGCGCGGTCGAATTGCGTTTCGGAGGAACGGAGGACATTCCTGGACCCCCCGAGCTCCTTGGATCCAGGAACATAAATAACGGAAGACGGAACCCGCGGTGGGTCCTCACGCACCAGGAGGAGTCCTTAAAATCCGACGTGCTCCTCCCTCGATTAATTGCAGGAGATCCCTCCCCGACACGATTAACCCCTCGCCATATTTCCTGCCGTTCCTGATACCACCTCTTCCGACCTTTTACTACCATTTCTCTTACGTAATCTCGCGCACACGGCCAATCTAAAAATTGTGAAAGAACGCGGAGCAATTTTCGCAGCGATGCTGGACGCAAACAGATCGCGACACTCGCACGAGGAGGAGCAAATATTGTTATTCACCTGACATCGATAGCGCGCTATCGTACATCGAAGCTTGGAGAGGAGTTGCATGAATTGCCGGAAGTATCGTCGAACGTACCGATGCCCCTGCGTTCTTTGCCGCTGAATGGAGAGCGGAAGTTGAGTAAATTTATGTCTGGAATTCGTTTGCATGCACGCGCGTCTGCTAGGAAGGAGGTTGAAAGGGAAGCAGTCAACAGGCAGCACGAAATTTCTTAATACCCTTCAAAAGCTCTATCGAAACGTTTGTAAAGCGAGCCAAATCCACTACAAACCCTTCCCGTTCTCGCTTAACACCGAGCGGAGCATCTTCTGCGTGAACAACGCTCTAATAACTCTACCATACATTTTATCAACTGCCGTCCCGTGTACAGGGATCGTGAAAAAAAAGAGTGGCGCCCTTTGTTTCGAAGGAATTTTTCAATCCAGTCGGAACGGTGGCGGCTGGAAATGGAGTGGATGGGTTCGTGGAAAGTCCGTGTACCAACAGGCGGAAATAAATCGTCGGTGGTTAATAAGCTGACGCGTTGTCTTCCTGATTTATGTAGCCCGACGCCTCCTCTTCGGCCAGTAAATTGCTACACGCATATATGCGTGTACGGGCAGCGTAAACGCGTCCTGTAAGGACAACACGGCGGGGGACACACGGTACGTGATCAGGACACCGGTATCCTGGAAGCTGTTACGTTGACACGATCCGGTTGCCTCGTAAATAACAACGGAGATCGATATCTGATATACGAGTATCGGAGCCGTGACAGTTTTTGATTTAAGGAAACCCGCGCGCGCCAATTAACCGAGCTGGCGATTCGTTTATTCGCCCAGCCTCCTCCCCGTCGCTTCCTGCGGTTTATTAAATGTTGATCGATTCGCGGACCCTGCGACAGCGAAATGTACGTACCTTTACCTACCGAATTTTTGCGCTCCTCGCGTCATAAATCTAAGGCTATCTTGCCTCGATTTTTCTCAGATACATTGTATCCCGCTGGAAAGTTAGTGTACGTTAATGCACTCGGGCGAAGAAGTTTCAGAGGCTTGCCCCGTTGACGGACACTCGTTTTCGTTAGTTAAAGCGCCGCGCGGGATAAAAGAAAGGCGAAAACAGGCCAGCCCGTCGAGCGTAATCTACTTTAGCCTCCCGCAGACAATCGTTACCGTGAAATTAATAACCGGGCATATTTCACAGTTTTATCTACACATCCCCCATTTGTTATTAGCGGCGCGAGAAGTTGCACGGTGCATCGGAGGTTAATCAACTTAACGAGTTTGCTGATGGACTACCCCGTGGACTTCGATAACTCCTCTAATGGCTCGCACGACGCCGCTTGGCCATGGTCAATTAAGTCCATAGAACCGTTTCCGTATCTTCGCCCCCGGCCGGTGATATCGGGGGTTCTTTCTTGCGATATCCATGGAACTCCGGACGCGACTACGATTGCTTAATTGGCAGTGGCTGGGTGATAGGAATCTGCGTGAATTTCGCCGTTGGATGGTGAGAAAAGTGACGAGGAAAACGGAGCCCTTGAGTCGTAAGAAATTATACCGAAAGGAGGTTCGTGAACGGCGAAGGGCAGAGGGCGGGGAGGATGCATGGATCCCCGCAACGTTCGATCGATTCGAGTTGGAGGCCATGAGCCAGCAGACACGGTGTTCTGGGTCCTTGCTGGCCGCGGCTTGGGCGGAGGAAGGTGTCGATAATTGCTTAATTGACGGCGGTCGCCGATAAGCATCGGCTGCGAATTGTAACTATAATAAGTAAGACTGCCGGGGGAAGGGGGAGGGAAGACGTAGCCGCGAGATCGAAAGAAGGTATCCACGTCGTCGTATCGATGGCCCCGAAGAGACGAGGTGCGTACACGGCTGACGTGTCTTTTCTCCTGCTGAACAAGGCCTCGTTGTGGAAAGGTGTCTCGACTCTCGGGCAAAGAGGCCGGAGATCTCTCTCCTCTTCTCCACTCTCTTGTACCGAGTTCCTCGCAACGTTCGACACCGCGCGTCCTCCTCCTTCCTCGTCTTCCTCCGTTTCGTCCTCCTCGTCCTCTTCGTCCCCGTCATCGTTCACCCTTGCTCGTCCCGGCCACCCCCTCCTCCCCTCACTCCCTCTCTCCGTGAAGGGGGGAGGGGGGGGGGGGGCCGAGAAGAGATATTAGAGATGCCAGATAGCTTTATTAAAGGTGAGACGATGCCAGTGCGAGACACCAACGAGCCGGTCGCTTTGATCACACGAATTATCCTGACTCCTCGACTCGGTTCTTTGCCTCGCGACGCGCGTCATCGCCGTGGCCCCACTCCTTTTCTGGCTTGTTTCGCCCGGAAACTCGGGGAACCAGGCCTGATTATTTCGCACCGCCTTTCCAGCCTCCCGTTTGCCACGCTTTCCTCCACTTACTTTGACTCTCTTCTCCTCGGTTGATCGACAGCCAACTTGGATCTTGTTGCTTTCTGATGGGATACCTAATGCTGCCCTTGCGATTCCAATTCTAAAATCGGGAATCCACCGAGAAGCTAAGCTAAGCTATGCTATGCGATGCTATGTTCTAGCTTAGCTTTTGGTGGTAACGGTTCCATAAGAATGTATTGAAGCTAATTTTTTTTAAAACGTAGCATGCCATAGCATAACATCACACAGCTTAGCTCAGCTTCCCGGTAGATTCCCGGCATTGTAAGATCCAGAATCTAGAATTCCCCAGAAACTACTTGTCGTTGCTCGGAGACCTGCAGATTAAAACTCCTCGAAAATGTCGAGGGGCACGTGCCTGGCAAGTAGAATGCTCGCTCGATTCCAATGTAATCGGCGATAATTTCGACGGCCTCGCGGCACCGTCAGTAACAGTGAAGCGTCCTTAGCCGAGATCCACTCGACCGTCTAAACACTTAAATCGTTTTTTGCCACTCGCCAGCGTTCCTAATTTAATCGGAGGCGTGCCCGGCGAGATCCGATCGTGGTATTTATGTCCACGCACCATTGTCCGCGCGTCATCGCCATTATGGACATCGCCTATAACGTTCGCCTCACGTTCATGTCCGTCTGGGTGTCAGGATCCTCGACGAAATTAGATCCCCTCCGTTTCACGCCCGTTTCCGTCCTTCTTCCTGGCCGCGGTTAATTATGCCCCCGTTCCGTTGTCGCGCGGACCTGTCTCCGCGAGCTACGTACCTACGGCACTTTCGTTCAGTTTTATCGGACACCGGGTCGCCCCCTGCGAAATCCCTGTCAAAATCGATGCCTGACGGTTCAGGGAGCCGATACGCGATCGCGGCCAAGTCACAAACAAGGAAAGATCCTGAATTCAAAAAATTCTGAAACTTTGTGGATATGTAGGGGTTTCCTCCCTGATTAAAACGCAATTTTTGTTTACTGCCCAAATTCACTCTAAGGGGGTGTAATTAATCCCTGAACATTCGGCTATTTTTCGATTTTGTGTTATAATTCGCAAACTGTAAGAATCTTAAAACACCAAATGATTGTCCTCACTAAAAGAAGTAACTTTTGTCTGAAAACTTTTTTCTATCTCTTACAGTTCGCGAGTAATAACACAAAATCGGAAAATTTTCAGTGGTCAATTGCACCCCCCTAGAGGGAATTTGGGCAGCAAATAAAAATTGCGTTGTAATCAGGAGGGAATCCCCTAAATATCCACAAAGTTAACATAAAGTCCCATAAACAGGATATCCAACCTGGCGAACAAATATTGCACTCAATTGGACTTCTTTAATAAGGCACTAGCGCTCTTTCTAACAGCGGTGCGCAAAATTATTACTGTTGAATAGCAATGAGCGGTTGCATCGGAAATCTCGTATTCTAGTATCTATGTAACACCTCACAGAATATTTTTATTAGCTGTACAGTCTATACTAAGGGCTAGTTCCGTCTAAATAAATTTTTTGAACTTCCGGGTTCGGGATCTTCCCTTGTAAGCCGTTCTTAAAATTCTCGCTATCTCAATCAGCATAGAGTTGAACTAAGTAGTAACTCCACTTTAGAATCTCCTCCTCGTTCGTTATTGCTTTCCTATATCCTTTGGCTCGTTTGAGTAATTTTTTAATTCTTCCCTTTAGTGGCTTTCCTTCTTAATTCTTCTTATTTCTCTACACATTATCCCTGTTCTTCGCGCCTTCTTGACGATGCCGCGTACCGATCGTTTCGTGGCTCGAATTGTGCTGCCTCGCCTCGCGGTCTGACAGCCGGCACGTCATTACACGATGACTCGGCGATCGTGAGGTATGGTGAGATGGAGAGGAAGAGTGAAAGATGGAGGAGAGACAAGGATCGATCCAGGAGAGGGAGGAGAAACGGATGATAGGTATGGCATGCACGAAGTTCGGCTCCTTCTCCTCTGCAGCCTCCAAGCGGACTCGAAAAACGCACCTCGTAAGCGTGATACCTGCGGAGCGTCCAGGAACAACACTCTTTTTATAACGATTCTGTGTCAATAACGTTCTGACCGTTTAATGCGCAATCCTCGTGTGCCACAAGTGTCGAGGCAGATTAATTAAAGTAAGGATCAAATACCACCCAAGTGACTCCAGAGAAGTAGAGAGACTGACGCAGAGTGCGTTAAATGGCACCGAAGGTTTTAAAGGCATAGACAATTTGCGAATTAAAATCGATCGCGTCATTACCTGGTTGTCCAAGGACGGAAAAAGTTTGCTCGCAGAGTAATTCGAAGCGTCCGAGGAATTTCATTTCATTTACGAAAGATACTGTACACCTGATCCTGCGGAGTCATCGGCTACCTGGATGGAACATGCCAGGAACCGGCCACGAGGTGCGAAGCCCAGCGGGTAAGCCAATCAAAACATCTTATTAGGAGAACGAAATGGAAAGGAGGAAAGGATAAGGGATATCTACGATGCAACCTCATGCTATTTTAGACGATTTCCTAGAAACGAGGTGTCGGATTAACCGCGCGAGTTCCAGTTTCAGACCAAGTGCCTCTAAATAACAAGAAACACTGTGACTTTCTTCCTCCGCGATCGTCGATCCTTCATGTTGCTTCTAAAACGTTCGTTGATTACTTTGCGGGGGGGAAAAAAGTACATCGGGCGGGAAGAATGCCCGCCAGACGCGAGTCCGGGTAATCAGTGACGTTTCTGAAAGTTCGGGCGATAGCGAAAACTGCTGAGACCTGTTAATCGACGTAACTTCGAGGAACCGAAGAGCGGGGAGGAGCTCGCAAAGATAAGACGCCCGGACATTTTCGTGAATTAATTACTACCTTGATGGGAGCCCGGTGCACCGAGATATTAATCATTGACGCCTCGTCTTATCATCCGTTGCCCCTGACGCATCTATTTTCCTGCGAAAAAGGAAGAATGCCTGCGACGCGAAATTTTGTTAGAAACTTCAGACGGACTTGTACTTGCCACGCTCGGCGCTATAATCCCAAACTCGGGAAAATTCCAGAATTGATAAACGTCAGAAAGTAATACCGCCGATTAATTTCGTAATTCCTTGGGAAGTGTATGCAGGTCCCTGTTTACCCTTAACAATAGATTTTGTAATTGCAAAAATGTCTGATAGAAGAAGAGGAAAGGCAGCATCGCGTCTTCCAGAGCTGGCTAAAGTCTCGAACAGTCGCGAAAATCGAAGCGAGAGAAATGGTACGAAAACTGGGAGCGTGGAATCTTGAAAAATAATGAAAATGGAGTCGCGAGGGGGCGACGTCGGTAGAACGGGCTGGAAATACTCTGAAGCGATCAGGGAGGGGGAAGAAAATCTGGAAAGAAGCTGACGAGGATGATGACGGGGTGGGGACGGGGGCGGAGGCGCGCTGCCCGATGAAAACTGGAGGCAGTTCGCCGCATCCAGCGGGTTCGTATTTTCCCTCCTTTCGCGGAGGTTACTAATTAATTACTGTGATTAATCAGAAAAGTTCGTAATTAGAAAGTTTCTTGGGGAAATTAAAATGGCGGAGAGTAACGGAGCGAGTAGTCTCGAGCCGCTTGCTGGTCTGCCCCGAGGGCTGCCGTGGCCCGAGGCCAACATCGCGAGAGTTTCCAATAAACTCATTAATTAAGGTGGATCGCCTCGTAGCGCTCGCAAGAAAGAGGGCGAGGATGTGGAACATGATAAAAAGGCCCGTGGACAGGGTGGAAATGGATGTCTCGGCTGATTATTCGGAATTACCAGAAACTCTGCTTATTTTCAGAGACTCAACCTTCGGCCCCAGAGATCGAGGAAAGCTTCTTTCCTACTTATTCACTATACCCCCTTTGGGGGGGGGGGGGGGAAGAAGAGAACCGTCGTGGAGAAGGAGAAATCCTTTGACGCTTTCGAAACTTTGGCTGTGGGTAAAAAATTGACGGCGGAGGATCGTTGCAGCACCGCAACTTCTTTGTTCGTCTATTTGTTTACTCACGTGTGAAAGGATGTCGTGGTTAAACAGGAGCGTTTTCGTGACACGCGAGCGTCTCCGCTCCGGTCAATGCTTTTGCTCCGGCAGGAATTCGGTGGTGAACGTGGTCACGCGATTTACAGCCCTTGGGGCTACCGTGGGTTCACACCAGAATTATCGCAATGAACGGGAAAGAAGAACTGGTCCAAAAACTCGAGCGGACGTGTGGCAACGACCATGAGTGTTCATCGCGGCAGCCGATTAATTTCCCCCATGGCATTCCCATGAATCTTTTCGACGATCACCGCGGATATCTACACGGTCGAGCGTCCAGCGCGTGAAAAATTTCTGAATGGACGAATTCGAAAGTCGCCGCGCGGGAGCGCGAAACAGTTGAAATGCAAATGCTGCTTGTCGCCGTGCAACAGGCCAGTTGGCCGCCTCTGATAGCTCGTATCGTTCTGACCAGCCAAGTCGGGTCCATTCTTTTCCTCCCGTCGCTCCATTTTGCCCGGATTTCCGGGGCACGCACCCGCGTTCGTACACGCTCGCTAAATAATGCTGGAAACGCTTTGGAAACGGCTCGGATGCCGGCAAAAAATCGCAGCAATTGCCGGCGATTAAACACACGACGCGTTTAGTTTGAGGAATCGGAGACTTCGCTTACGCATCGAGGACAGTCTGTCACGCGTTATCTTCGGCGCAGATTGAAAACGATCAAGTGAACCGTGCCAGATTGATCACTCGATTAGCTTGCGCATTGACAGATCGGTTTGGTGGCGGCTGCCGGATCATTTTTTAAGTTGATCCCCCGCCATTCGGGGATAGGGTGCAATGAAATCACGTCGCACCCTAGAGGGACACGGGAAGGGAGATGTCTCTCGATCCACCCTTCATCGCTGCCACCCGTCTGACCGCAGATTGAAATTCTTAGGCTCTCCAGCGACCGCGGTTGGAGGGTGGAAACGAACCCGTTTACCCTTCGAGATTTCGTTATTTCGTTATTTAGCATCGTGAATCCACCAGTCGCGGCTGGACACTAATGGCCTTTGACTTGGTTTGCTTTCGCCCCGCTACCAAGGATAATTAAATTTTTCCCTCGCGCAGACAGATGTACAAAAGCACACGCAAGTATCGCTACAACACATGACTGAACTTAAAAGCACTTGCTTCTACGATACTGGAAATAGTTAGAAGATCGTTTGGTCGAGTGACAGTACCAAAGTGTTACTATTTCTTACGACGTAACAATGCTCTCTCGTTCCATTCCATTTTACCCCATTGCATCGTTACTTTTGTCCACGTTGTACGCGCCGTTGCGCGAATGATTTGCGAGGCCGTGGGCGCGTTTTAATTTTGGGATATTGGTAGCATTAAGCCCGTGAATACGCCTGATAGTCGGTCTCTGGTACGCGCGGCTCCCATCTACAGGGTGTGTGCGAAATATTTTTCCATGGGGGCTGCTCGTGCTCGCGGGAAACGACCCCAAATGTAATATTAAATCCGTCTTGGAGACACTTTACTTCTTTACACCTTCCTTATTACAGAAACAATTTTTGCAGCTGTTTTGTAGCAGCAAACTTGCGTCATAACACGAATCCGCGTTACAATTCTATTCCGCACGCGAGCGGTTCGTAGAATTTGTATGAGACGTTGAAATGAAACGGTAGAACGTGGAAAAGTTATTCGAAGGTGTATTGTCCTGCAAATATTTACTTGTGTAATATCTAATTTAATAACTAATACCTGATTTTTAATTTCTAGCGTAGAATACAGTTCACGCTGTTAATTACTCCCAGCTACCTACACAAATGGTCGCCAGTTAAAGTCCAGCAAATTTTTTGCGAGCAAAGCTTGTAGGCATACGATGAGTGGACGCAGAGTTCCCAGACACCCCGTGTATAGATTATAGTAGGTCGTAGTTCGAGAACGTATCTACCCCTCGTGCGACGAGATTTCATTCGGGGCTCGGGCTGAGATCTTTTAATTTGAGGCCAAATTCCTCTCGAGGATGAAATGCGGGGAGCCACCCAAGTGGTCGTATTGCAAGGAGGGTGGCACGTCTGACGGTTGTTTGCTACCCACCCCCAGTCCACCGTTCGAATTCTAAAACACCCCTGTTTATGAGAGCTTTCTCCTCTAATACCGATGGTTTTGATCTGGCCAAACGGTGGACAGCTGTGGAACTTCATTTCCACTCGTCTGAGTTTCATAACGTCTCAGGGATCGCTGCAAAGTATAGGTAATCGAAGAAGAAGGTTCGAAAGTTCGAGCGATTGCAACGAATTAAATTAAATTTCGAGATGTTCGACTGTTTATCGCCGAATGCCAGCTTTGCAACTTATTCCCGCCAATTAAAGGCGACGCTCTAGCGACAGGTTAACGCGCGTTACGCGCTAAAATATGAAAATTATAAATATCGAGCAGAGGGGTCGTGGGCCGAGCGTTGGTGTCCTTAAAATAAGTATCGATAAACGTCGCGGTAAAATAGAAAGTAAAATCCTTTCGACCGCATTCCTGGAGGCCTGGTGCGAGACCGGAGGGAAGAAAAATATGAGAGGAGGGGCCTCATAGGTGGCCCCGCGGCCTCACACTTTGCCCGGATCGCCTACGACTTCTCGTGCTGCTGCAGGTGCGCGGAGACGCGTAATATATTACAGCAAACCGGCCACTTTTGGGCATATAATGAAATAATGAACACTTTGCATTTCTCCCTTTCGCCTCTCGTTCCCATCTTAACGACGCCAACTTAGTAAGGCTGACCAACTTTCACGAGTCACCACGGTGAAAACTGTCGATGGGGATTCGTGAATCATAACACAAAAGGTACTTTGTGGTCGCGACGAAAGGAGGAAAATGTCACGCGTGTTGGAACGAGGTTTACGATTCATGCTTCGTACTTCGAAGTAATTCACGTGGTTCCTATTTTCATTTCTCCTTTTTAAACTGTATAGGTAGTCCCCATCTATAAAAGGGCATTAATGTCCACGGAGGCGATAGTGGAATCGAGCAAAGATTTCGGGCCTGGTATTTGCCGAGCTGGTTCCGTCTGCAAACCCGAATATTGTATGTTACTCGCGCGTCGTACTTTACTCCCGGTTTTCTTCTTTCTCTTCTTTTCTCCCGCCTGGTTTTATTTCCCTACCGCGAGGCGAATTTGGCGGGCAAACTTTTTCCTCCCCGCGGAACCGAAAGTGGTTTCGTGTAATCAACGAGGTGAAATTTATCGGGCAACATTGCAAGATAATTCACGCCCCACATTCCAGCCCCGCGGGATAAAAACGAAGAGGATGGGAGGTCCTCTTAATTATGTTCCTGGTTAAACGACCGACTGGTCACGCCCCGTTCGAGATACTCCAGCGAGCTTACGTACGTACGGGGCCGTGGCTGTCGATTTACTTGAAACATTTCGCAAGTCGAATTGCCTTAAAAGTTCGGGGCTGCGGTTAGCCCAAAGTTCATCGAATTCACGTGGCGATTCGCTGTTATCCGGGCCCGTTCTCCCGGATACGCGAACCGCCAAATGACGGAGCAAGTTTTCGTTACAAAAGAACGATTAACCGGCCACAGATGGTAATTAAAAGGATCTTCGATTTTAATCATTCATTCTCCTCCACTGGCCAAGTAGTACAACGAAAAACATCATCGATATTGCTTCTGCCACGGCTGTTGCGATTTTATTTCATTTGGGTGCTAGTTTCGGCGTTGAGCGACAAGACCAGTAAAGATTCAACTACTGAAGTGACGCAACGAGTACACCCATTGTGTAAACATTCGATTAAGAGAGGCTTCTCAATATCTTAAGTATGTACGATATTAGACAAAAGTATATGAAATTTGGAATACTTGAATATCTACGTCTTACGCATAGTAAATCTAGATGTAAGGAACTCGTACGACAGTTGGAGTCTTATTTTTACTCTTAGAAAGGTGTTCTTCACGTTGTAAATGCATTTTCAAGAATTATTTGCTAAACTTTTGGCAGTGAAAATGCCATGAATTCACAATTTTCTCAAGTTATAATTTATTTCTTTAAATCGGTGTAGTGAAAACAATTGAAACTGGGCAGATATTTTCATCTATCCCTATACTACATGTAAAAAAAAATTTAAAACATTGGTACCATTTCTTCAATATTTTTTCAGCTGTTTTATCTGTCAAGATCGTCTCTTTCCATAAGAGTACCTACGTGTAAAATCAAAGAAAATTAAAATCGTTATAACTCAGCAACAGTTTAGTGAATTCGTTTAAAATTTTTGCAGCAGACCGGAAAGATTAAAAGAATAATCTCACAAATTTTCATCAACTTGGTACCACTTTAAAGATAGGTCCGATACATCCTGAAGCGGTCCTTACTGTGGAGGAAAGTTGAAGAATCAGCCAGAAGTGAACTTCTCCACAGCGACGCACAGTTGCATGATTAAACTTTCGGGCCAGATTGGAGGCTCACAGCAGCGGCGTTTTCGAGGTCCGATGTAACACGCGTATGCATTAATTTCCTCGACGCGTTGCAACGAGAATGCATAAGTAAGGAGCTTATGGTGTTCGCCCACACACCGCCCACCGGAACCCATGTACAAGTCAAACATTGTGCAGACGTTACGGGTGTTAAGTGGTCCGTCAATTGATACCGGATGCAGACGGTGCGTTGTAGGCTTTTCTGGAAGCAGCGCTGTGCAAATCCTCGCGCAGCACTTACACGTTGTAACAACATTGCGTTAGAGTAGCTTCAATATAACTATTATCCACGCCGATCTAGACCATCGTGGAAAGTGCTTTGAAGCGAAACATGACGCCATTCTCTGTTTGTCATCATCGTAAAATCCACAATTCAAGCACTTCTTCAGACAATGCACTGTCCAAGAATGACATTGGTCAGCGATCATCGACGCGGCAGGTTAATTGTTCGTGCCGCTTGGGCAGCTCGATGCCCGCCAACTCCAATGTAATTTCCATATTGCCCTTTTTTGTCAAAGGGTACGATCGTATCGAAGTGTACCGGGTGGAAGCAGCGTATCATCGCGCGGCGCAGCTTTATCTCCCCGCCGCTGAAGAATCTATTTGGTGGGCAGCCAAAGCAATAACGTAAATCCTAATGGAAATGCAAAGATTAATTAAGAATCCCATTCTACCGTGTCCCCATGTGGGCGTCCCCAGGGAAGATCATCGGTTCGTCATTTTCTACTCCCCCCTCCATTCCTCCCCGTCCCTTTGTCAGCGTTTAGGGTGAGTTCACGCACTCTTTCCGTCAATTCTCAACTGGTTTGATAATGAAAGCCATTAGGCCTTCACTGAATCAGAGATCCCTGTAACAAGTAGCTGGATCTTTCTTCCCGAGCCGCCTCCCCCGAGCTTCCTCTGGAAACAGAGTCCACGGATCGGCAAAAATTTCGCGTCGCTCAACGGAAAGTAAACCGCTGTTCCGACACAAAGAAACGCTTCTTCGCGGCACTCAGCGCCCCAGCGCGCGTTAATCGCGCTGTTAATTAACCGGAGGTAACAATGTCTGCAGCACAAGTGGCGTATCCCCGCAAATTACGACGTAACTCGTTGCATCGTAATAACAAACATAAGCAACGAGCGTCAAAGTGCAAGGATCCTCAGGCAGCCCCGAAAATTCTCGACGGCGGAGGGTGTCGTGGCGTCGAGATATCGCGATTCACCCTGTAATGAACGAGGGGAGCGGACGCGAGCGCGCCTGTATGCGTGCACACGAGGAACATCCTGCGACACGCGGGCCGCGTCGAAGGAAGCCAGAGAACAGCCGGCCACCGGCACAATGCGTGTCTCCCGGGACACGCTTATCTGAAATTACAACGTTATACATCCCCGTCAGGTCCTGGACCAGCCGCTGGAAGCCTGCACGAGCTCCTAGAACTGTCCGGGGTGCGTGAGTCCATCACCGATCGAAAAGGCTTCGTGCGACCGTGGACACGCGTTTATAAACTACCCTATTTCTTCTTGCTTCGCCGAGAATCTAGAATCAGAACGATAATGTCCCATTAGATACAGATGGATGGGCAGATAAATTCGTTGGCAACAGATAATATCTGTTAAAAACGATATAATATGTGTACATTTATGTAACAATTTGATACAGGAATGGAAGAGGTAACGAAACCGTAAAGTGAATCAGAGAATTGTTAAATAAATTGTTTCGGTGATATAAATGTAACGAATTGGTCGTTTTACCATTGATATCAAATCACCCCTGATACTTTATTCACGTTCGGCTGCTCGCCGGCGACTGAATGCCACCGAGTTATATTTACGCGCGCTTCGACGTTATGGGGGTAAGGACGCGCCGATCGTGGTCGTGTTTGAAGCTCGTTCAGGCAATCCACGGGGCGTCGTTAATTCAGAAATTCACCTGACACGTATTTTTATTTAACCTGCGACCATTTGGACCTCTCCTCAGGTGCACTTACGGAACATGCCGGATATCGACCGGCGAGCGACGAGAACAGCCCATCAAATTATCGCGTGAAATTCCCCGTGAGAAATAGATACGCGGGCGGTGATCAAATTTTAACGAGCTCTTAGGCGACGCGTCGACGGCCTCCGAGCCGGCCGGATTTTTCGACACACTTCAACGCTTCGTCGCCAGAAATAAAATGAAACGCTTAAAAAATTCCCCGCACAGTGGCCGAGCTCGCGCAAATCGTGCTCGCCTCTCGCGCGCGTTTCACACACCGCGAGACTCATTAAACGATCTCCCTGGTCGCCATGTTCGCCGAGCTCAAACGTCCCAGTGAATAGTGCCGTCGTCGCGCCTCTTTTCTTTTTATACACTTTTCCGCATAATTTGTCAGGGAACGCGCGACACTGGTATCGCGAGCAAGCGACCTCGGATCGTCCGGAAGAACTTTTCAAAGTTCCCTGGCCCTCCCGCGATTCCTCCCGCCTTCTCGGAAGGTCTCTTACCGCTCCGCGCGTCCCCTGAATGCGTTCTTTAAGACGTTGCCCTCCTCATTACTTCCTCGACATTCGGATTCAGAGGAGGAAGCGCGTGAGTCGCGCTTTTCTCGCGCCTAAATGCTCGTGAACCGCGCGCGGAAGGTCGTTTCCACTCGCGACAGAAGGGAGAAGTCCCTTAACCGGCTCTCCGGGGTCCTTCAAAGATTTCTTCGCGTTAACGACTCGTCCGTGGAGGAGGAGCGCGAGGAGGAGGACGAGGCGGAGGAGGCCAGGCGGTAGTTGCCGCTCGTTGCACAGCGCGTCGCGCAGAAAAACTTGATCTCCTCGTTTGGGGGGTGAACGTGTTAATATCGAGCCTTGTTAACGCGATAATTAACCCGTGACCGGTGACGCGGCAGCGAGTGTCACCGAGTAATTAAATCGCAGTAATTTACACGATGTAGCGTGGAATTGCCGCTCCGGGGAGCGTCGTCTTTTTACCTTTTCCTGGAGCGACGCGCGATGTAACGAAAGTGGAAAGTGGCTGGCGGTGGAGGAAGACGAAAACAGCGGTAATAACCGTCGGATCGATAAGAAGCAGCCGGGGGGATCTTCTCTAAGCGGCAACTAGACCGCTCGTCCCGGTTTTAATTGGAAATTTATCAATTGCTGGTTGGAAAATATTCGACGGACGGCTAGTTGCTTCCCCGCTGCGTTATTAACACCGTTTAGGCGTCGATTAAACGCGAAACCGAGAGGACAGCGGGAAAGAAATTCCGAAATAACAGCTTTCTAGCTAGCGGGCCGTCCTTTTTTTCCCCGCCAGCCAGCCGAATTCTGTTCCTCTCCCTCGGCCTGACGAGAAACCATTATGCAAATGAAGGAGCACCTCCTCGAGAAAAGGAGCCACGCGAAAGATGGAAGGAAAGGAGAAAGCAAGTGGGATCGCGGCGGTTTATTTATATTCAGGCTGATTTCCAATTATCGGGGATACGAAGGAACGAGAGCAGACCGTCGGCAGCGTACGAACGGGAGGACGGAGGGAGCGTGCGTGATCAGGATTCATCTTTGTGCTCGCATGTCCTGTCGCAGTTTGCTGTCGTGCCTTCTGTTCCTCTTTCGCGCCTCGACCGGTAGCTTCGCCGCGTCTTCTGCACCTCGCTCCTCGTCCCTTCTGCTTCGTCTTCGCCTTCGCCTTCGTTCTTCCCGTGCTAACGTCCGCCGGCTCCCCCACGAATATTTCGCCAAAACGACGCGGCCGGGCAGCAGAGAAAACAAAGAATATCATTGGACTCTATCCTGCCCCGCGTCACGCGCGTACCGTAATTATCCTGTCTAGAGGCGTACTGTTAATTGCTTCCTTCCCTTTCTCGATGGCTCAGAACTGGAGCTTTCTTTACCCTTCCCCTGGAAAAATTGACTGGAACGGTTCGGTTGCGTAGCATCGTTAAAGCCGAACAATCGAGAAAGCGAAAGAATAATTTCGCCCAAGTTTGTTGGAGCACGGGAATAAGAAGGGAACGTTCCGCGACGTTTCCCCGGGACAAACTGAAACGGAGGCATCTCTTAACTTCGTTTCACCCAATTGTTACGGCGAGTAGCAAGACTTACCCCGTCATCCCCGGGATAAACGAGGCGCGCTCCCCGTAAAAGTAACGCCCTCCCCTGGCTGGCGCATACACACGGAGAAACCTACAACAACCTGCTGGTCGTTGGAGTGAAAAGACCGCGTCGAGAGCCGCGGCGTTATTATCATACCTTCCCTTTTAATAGGAAACTTCGCGGACGGTTGGAAGGCTCGCTGAAGGGTGAAAGGGGTAAGCGATGCTCCCGGGGAAAGGGGGAGGCGCGGCTGGCTGGCTGGCTGGCTGGAGAAGGATAAAAAATACAAGACAGCCGAGCCGAGCCCGCGCCGAAGGAAAGAGACAGAGTCCGTGGGTAACGGATGGAGAAAGGGACGGGAAGATGAAGAAAGATAGAGCGAACGAGGACTCTCTCGCGATTAATGAGCGGTGTTTGTTGTTAATTGCTGCCGCCATTAGGTTGGCATCTCCTCGCGAGTTTCCACCACCCCCTAACCGTCCTCCTCCGCTCAGCATCCCTGTCTTTCCTCCTGACTCCACGGCCTCCTTCTTTTTTCTATCTTCCCACCTTCCCGTCGCGCTACCATCACGGGGTAATACATAGGGCACGGTTATATAATAAATACGCGCGCGCGCACAGAGGCGGTTTTTCTCTCCGTACGCGCTCACCAACACCCCCGCGCTTCTGGATCAGTACATAATGCCGTCCAACTATATACATTTTTTCCTTCTGTCTGTTTATATAGAGTGCAGAGGATACATAGGGACGCGCACATCTAAAACCCGCGGAGCTAAACCTACCACCGAGTCACCCTCGAGCGGCTCCTCGAAAGCGGAGCGCGCATGTTAATGATCGCCCGCCACGGCCTTTATCTTTTCCACCTCATTTGCGCGCCACGAGTGGGCCCGGTGGGTTGCGACTCGCCCCCGAGGAGGGCAGCCCGGGGAAATAGGGGTGGCGCGAAGGGGGGGGGGTCGGGACGACGACTTCACCCCCGACCACGTCCGCTAAAATATTTGCTCGCACGAAGATCCGCGCGGCTGTGCTCGAGAAAGGTGTACGTGTATCGCGCCAGAGAAGCTCAGCTGGAGATGAGACTCCGCTCGGCGCTCCACACCCCGTTGCCGCATTTTTTCAGACCTCATCCCCGTTTTCCCTGCCCGACGATCCACCACCAGCGTTACAGCGAACACCGAAGGAACTCGAACGCAGGATCTTCTTACAGGTACGACTCTCCGTCGCGCGTCTGCGTGATCACGAGGGGCTCGCGCGTATACGGCAATGACCCCCTCGCCTCGACCCTTTCATCCCTGTCTTTTGCAACCCCCTTTCTTCGCACCTTTCATCCGGCGCCGCGCGGTTTCCCGCTGCCTGCTGCTTGGACAACGACGCGATTTACGAGGGAATTAAGACGCGGGGCCGACTAACTGTCGCGCTTGGGTCGCTTCCACCATTTTTACTCCATCCTCTCGTCCGCCACACTTGCCGCGCATTTAATTATCCCTTCGAGCCGTACGATCCCGTATTGTCCCCTTAATGATTTGAATCTCTGAATTGTGCTGTTGCTCGGGATTAACGTAAAATAGCAGGAAACAGAGTATCCTAGTGATCCTCCAGGATAATTCTCGGCGAAGGAAACCAGGAAAGAAAGACGGGGATCCGGCGAGATAAAGGCATTATCAAGAAAGGCGGCGGTAACAGCTCGCAGCAACTTTCTCCTCCGCGGCAAAGTAATGCGATAATTACTCGAGCGGAAGTAATAAAATTAATCTCGGTACCGCCTCGCCGCGTTTCCACCCCCTCTGCCAGGCACCGTCTCCTTTTAACCCACCGTTGAATTTTGGTGGCGCGGGACGGTTCTGCCCCCTTATAAATCAAAGCCAGTTTAGCTTTTAATAATTCGACGAAGGGGGTGGCCGACCGGATAATATACGCCCCAACTTCCTCCTTTATCCTCGGCCAAGAAGAGTGCCCCGTTAATATCTGCGACGACAATAATTCGTAACAGTTTTCGCGCGAAGATGGAAGAAGAATTTCATGGAAAGTCGAGGCTGTGCGGTTCACACTCGTTTCTGCTCGAGTTTGTCTAAATTCAAGCATAAAGCATTTAGCGAGTCTAATGGCGGGGCAAAGGTTTCAGCAAGGAGGCTCAGGTTCACGTTCGAAAGTAACGGAATTCGCGAAATCGGTAGGAAGGCACCGTGGGCAAACTCTGCCCCTCGGCCGAAGAAAAGTTTGAGGGAACACTGGGTAGGTTGCTCCGGTGGGCTCTGGCCATCGGGTAAGTATCAGTAAATAATCGCGGCGGACGTTACATTACTCGGCGGAATTTATGATTCGGGCCCGTCCGGTCACGTTTGCCGGAGGGCTCCTCCTCGAAGACGCTCCGGAAGAGCAAAAAGAAACTCCGCCGAGGAGAAAGAGAGACGGCATAGAAGAGGGGAAGCCTGCGGCGGGGAAAGCTGGGGGGAAAGGTCGAGGTGATGAAAAAATCGTTGGAACGGGGTGCAAGGAGGACCAGCCCCTTAAACGACTCGCGAGCCAATTTGCCACGGTGTGTCCGCGGGACGATAAATATTAGACAAATTTACAGAGGGGCCTGTGCACTTGTCCCGCTAAGTGCATCCGTGATACGTGAGTCGTTAAACGATTGTAGGCTTTCCTGAGCTTCTCTCCGTGCAAAAAGCATCAAAGGAAAAACGGACTGATGAGACGAGGAAGGAGCTTCGATGTGGATGCACGTGGCTGCGAGAATCAAAGGAATCAGTGCCTGACGAGCAAGAAGGTTGCACCGGCGCGAATGTAGGAAAAAGAAGGCGGGAGGGGAAATACCTAGCAGAGAAAGAGGAGAGAAGAGGAGTTTGACGGCTGGGGCCTCGTGCACGGGCGCTCTTCTAAATACCTCCAGAGCCAATTTGCCACGGCACGTCCACGAGGTGATAAACCCTAGGTAGGCGAATTTCAGATGTAAACGCCGGATCGTACGGGCATCCATCGGCTCGCAACACGAACAGCTTTAACGAGTATCAGTCGGGTGAATGAAATTAGAAGCGAACCAGACCGGGAACGTGGATTCTCGCAGAACCGGTCGTTCTAAGACTCCAACGGCCCCCAGCACCTAGAAAAGTCGACGGCGATCCGGAGGGACAGTGACACGCGATGCAATTTTCGAGGAGGAACGGTGCACCTTGCGACAGTGTGTTCTTACTGGTCTGCTTCGAAGAAGATTGCCCGAACTTCACCGCAAAATTGAACTTCCGTTCTCGAGCCTATCCAACGCGAGACTTCCGTTAAAAATTCAGAAATCGACGGGAGGGGGCTCTGTAAATGCCGACTGACGATCTCCCAGGGAATTAATTTAATACCTGAGTAAAATCAATCAGCGGGAGCTGATGTTGGTCGCGAGAGTGGGTGCTGGCCGAGATGCGGACGGCTGACCGAGCTGTTGAGGGTGAAAGGGGGAAAAGAACGGGAAGAAGGCAGTGTTTGCTTTGCGACGCGGCGGGGCCCGTAATCAGTGTAAATCAGGGGACACGTAAATCACACCCTCTGCGGTAAGAGTCTCTCTAACGGGTGGTGTAACGCAACGGGAGGAAATAAACGCTCGTACGCGAGCAGCAATGCAGAGGTTGCTATTGGTAACAGTGTTAGCGCAAGCAAAGTTGCGAACTCTTATAAATACCAAGTGGCTCACACCGGTGGCTAACCGGAACGTTGGCGCCGTATGATTCAAGTGGAGCATACCCGAATTGCTACTGTGATTTTTTGATTACTATAAACTGAATTCGTTCAACGGCCTTTTAGGAAGGCTGGCAATTAAGTAAGGTACAATAAAGAACGTGTACTGTACTTTTGGGTACTCGGGTATGTGAATCACGTCGGCGGGCTGCGTGTGGTCGCCGGTACCGCCCCCGATAGCTCGCCAACCCCCATACAAGAGGAAGAAAAGCAAGACGAGAAGAGTGTACCACCTGTTAATTATAAACGATGAAATTATTAATATACGGATAATTACACCGTCTGCCACGGCTACTAAATACATTCGACGTCAGCGGTTATTCAAAATTGCTACAATTCCGTGACGTTTCGAGGGACGATTTTTAAGTCGTTGAATTCGAAGTTGCCCGACTCTGGCAGCCCGGTTGGAATACTGGATGCACTCGTACGGGTACTCGTGCCTTCCCTCGCAACCGGAGCGTACGTGTGCACAAAGCACGTGTACCTTCGTGACTGATTCACTGCACGCTCGAGCACGCTCGAGGATAGGTCGGTAGAGAGATCCGTGGATTGGAAATCCGTAAATCATCGGCAGGAAGAGGCGTTTACGCGCAATCGAATTAATTGAAAAGGCACCGTCGTTCCTCGCCGTACTCTTTCTTCCTTTCTACCTCTACCTCCTCTTTTCGGCCCTTTTACTTCCTTCTGCCTTTGCCGCGCTCTCCACTCCAGCCCTTCCCATCGCTCATTCTCCACTTCTGCCCTTCTGTTTCTCCCTTCTCCCTGTTTATCTTCCCTCCGCTCTTTTGCAGCGCGGAACACTCGGGCTGCGAAAGCACCGGCGTTCTCCGAAGTCACGCGCGAATACAAGTCCCGTCCAAGTTTCATCTCGTACGAAACCTGCCGTTGCCGTCTTAGCTGTCCTAAGTAGTATCTGGAACGGTGCGGCGAGTGGCGAGATGCGGCGTAATTGCTCGCACAGGATCCGCGGCTGATCCCGCCCGATGAAATTCGAATCGGGGAACGATCGTCTCTCCGTTACTGATCCTTCTTCGCCGGGCTTCTTCCACGGCGGGCGGCGCCTCCATCTTTCTCCGTTGCACGCGAAACCACCGGTATCGGGATATCTATCTTCTTCAGGTTCCAGCCTCGGTCAGATACACAATATCCCGATACCTTATCGCCCACATGATTTCTGGTCCGTCTACGTCGAAGAAACACACGTACGCCGCGCCGTCCTCTCTCCTATCCTGATGTACTCTGCTCGCCTCGTCTCTTTCCCACCCTTCCGTCCAGCACGCTTCTCTCTGTCCCTCTCTCTGCCCGGCTCTCGCTTACCATCTCAATAACGCGAACGACTGAATGGCCCCGGAGCCTCGAAATCCCGGCGAGATAACCTTTATTGTAATTACAATAAGGCATTATGCGCGCTCGAGATCCACGGGGGTCGGAGGTCACACTCCGGCTGAGGTCTTCACTCGTACCTCGCTCCGAGCCAACCTCCCGCCCCCACATCTGCAACGTGTCCTCCTTTCTTTCCGTCGTTTTAGATCGATATACCCGACCAAGATCGCCCGCGGTGGAGCTTTCTGTGCCGCGGCGAGCGCGATAATGTCAGCCACGGGCACGGTTAATCAGCGTCTATTAGTTTAATTAATTGAGACGTTACTGTCAGCGGCGGAACGGCTGCTGTTGATGAGGATCTGGTCCGTATTATGGACCAGCTCCTCCGACAGGCGATTCGGTCATTACCATGCTCGGAGAAATTGGGCATGTCGCCGAAGAGGGCGGAGGAACGGGCGACCGGATGTGAAACCGACGCGGGAACCTCCGCGATCGGACGTACGAATTACCAATTTCGTCGACGCGCCCGACGACTCTGTGATCAAAGAAAACGGGAAGAAGTGCCAGGTAGAAATTTACATACATCCCAAGATTTTGCTCCACGGATGGCGTGACACTGAAAGAAACCGCGCGCCACCGATATCATTACGTACAATCATCATTATGTCTCGAGAGAGGAGCAATCTTCTGCTCCATACACTGTCAGCCGCGAACGGTGAAAGGAAAGGGGTAGCCAGAAAAAGAAACTCTTCAAACGCCCAAATTCACGATATTCCTATCGCCCCTTCACTCGTCCTACTAGAGCAGACTTAAAGTTAAAAGGAAGGTACGACACCTTGGAAGGTATACCATTTAAATTGTCACGCTTAACGGCAATAGAAATGTGTAGGTGTAGATACTACCTACTTGTCTAGAAGCTTGCGTCGCGCGATTCTGTCTATCGATCATGGAAAACTCGGATGCACCGAAATGGCGAGCGCGGCGAATGCACCGAAATCGTAGCGCATCGCGGCGATATTATCGGGAAGGAGTGGCTGCCGCGTATGCGAGTATCGCGTTTCATGGCACGGCCATCTTTATATACGCAGACGGGCCACGCGTGGAAGGTCTGCGGTAGGCGACATGTTCACCGGACATGACTTATTGCCTACAAGCGCCACTGTAAATCTCGACGTTACAACGTCTGCTTCTGCCACCGAGGCGCAAGGGCGGCAACCGCACACCGGGACACACGAGAGATCTTTTCAGAGAGCGTGTGGGGTTGTGTGCTACTTTCCTCTGTATTAAACGCAAAATTGAGCTCCTTTCCATCAGAGTTGTGCATCAACTAAATAAAAAGTTATTTAAATAACGGATCAAGTAAAAGCTACTTTAACTTTATTGGAACTTGGAAAATCCGCGTTAAGATTTTAATATTTTTAACTTTTATTCCTTATTCGAAATTTTTATTTAAATACAAATTTTGCCACACCTGCTTTTCTGAATTAATTTTTCTAACTGCAGCGATCATAAATTTCCTAATTGTAATCCATTCGATACCGTGAATTTAATTTCTTTAACAGCGCTTGTATATGTGCAGAGCATCGATCAATGGAGCGTTTCATCTTGCTCCTCTTCCGCCGGATAAGAAATTACCGGTTAAAGAGCGGGCGATGGTTTCTGCGGAAATAAACGCCGCTACCACCGCCAAATAGTTCCCACAGATTTGACAAAAGTTCGGTTGAAATTACGTGGAAAATTACAGGTCCAACTTCCGGCGCTAGCGGAAACCGTCGAAGACGCAGCCCCATTCTCAAGAACTGAACTGCAATCAACGATGATGGACAAGTGAAATCGACAATCTACATAACAGCCAATGCTCTGCCTTCCTTGATTTTTTAAAACGGCCTTCACTTTTCTTACAAATATCAATTTCAGAGCAACTTCGAAACTAGAGTATACAACACAGACACATAATATCAAACGCTATTCAACGTTCCAGTTTTTCTGTTCAGTGATGCAGCTCGGGCGGAAGAAGCTCTCAGTGTGTCGAGTGCCCCGGGACGTAATGATAAGGTTACCCTAATCGTCGACTGATTTCAGGTCTCTCCACGCGGGAATCCTAATTGAATTAGAAGATCCTGAGGATTTTCGAGGCGGATCTGGGAGCAGGTTAACCCGCCATTTACCAACAACCCTTCATTTAGAATAGCGAGAGCGCCAGGGTCGTTTCGGGAGCACCCTCGACGAGTCTGTTTGCTTGCCAAACGATGAAATAACGAATCTCTGTTCTGCGGACTCCGATTGTCCATGAAATTGAAAATGCAATTGGATAAATAAAGTCGACGAAAAGTGATCTTTGCAGCTCCTTTCAGATACCCTATGCTATGATAGTCTCTTGAATCAATTGCCCAAACTTAATAGCTTGCGACAAGGTCCCTAAGAAGAGTGTCTTAAGAAACAAAACGCCTTCATTTATCGTACCATTATCAATCTGTACATGTATTCCCGCTTTCTCCTCGTAATGAAGATTTATTACGTTATCTTCACCCACGCTTTTATTTCGCCGGGCGGTTAATCTTGCTGGTATCGTTAAGCGTGGCAAAAACTGCGGCAAGGTGGAATCGTTAGGTAGTTCCCGCGGATAAAAAGCCCCATTAAAACCAGTCTGTTCGACAGAGTTTCATTCTGTGGCGTGAGAAAAAATGTAAAACATCCCCGAAATTTTCTCCGTCTTACGGTGATATCGTAGTACTAATGGAAGAGCGCAATCATGAGAAAAGAAAGGGACGAAATCTTGAATCGTGAATTTTTCGCGTACTTCGAGCGCGCGTTTCCTGGAACGGTTAATTTCTCTTCGTCCTCACGTGCAACGGGTGATGGTCCACGAAAAAGCTCGGGACAAGGAAAAAGGACGGTCCGAGGAAGGAGGAGAAGGGAAGAAGAAAACGGGGCTCGATGGCAGCGGCATGTCGCGTGATGGAAGAGGCCGTGATCACGGGCACACGCACACGCGTATTTGCATCTCGTACACGGCTCTGCGTGTACGCGGTGACCGAGGAATTTTGGAAAGGCGAAAATCTGTGGCGAAAAATGTAGAAGGCGAAAGCGCGAGAGGCGATCCCGAGCTCGTCCAAGGCTTGCAAGCGTTGCTTTAGCGATGCGTGTCACACGTGAACCGTCGCTCGTGACGATTTTTCGTGAATCGAGCGAACGGCGTACGCAGGTAGGGTAACAGCATCTGAGGATGTAGCAATTACGTCTGGACTCTTTGCCACAGATGGACGGGGACCGCAGCCGCGGAACGCCCCTTGCGTTACACATATGTTACAAGTTCCCTTCTGTCCCTCTTTCCTTTCCCGTATCCTGGCCCCTCTTCGCTCTTCTTGCCGCTCATTCCTTCCTGACCGAATTCATATTCGTATGGTCAGCACGAAAGACGTTCCTGTGGGAACAGCGAGGCGATCGTCCTGGCGAACGGTGACGAGAGTCGAAGCTGAGAATTGGGGTGAAGTTGGAGAACGCGCTTGGATGGACCAGGGTGTACTGGGTAACGAGCGGGCAGAGAATTAAATAGGCTAGACGAAATTAGGGGAAGACGTCTTCATGATATTCTCCGAACACGTTGGGGCAGAAATTTCCAAAGGAAACACGAATCACGGTGGCAAGGCTTGCCGAAGAAACGTCACATTAGCCTCGAAGTGTCCGTTCCAGTTTTGCGACAGTCGTGCGTAAGATGATCGCTGGATAACGGTGGCCCTGAAGACAGCAGGTCACCCCATAGCCGTGAACCTTCTTTTCTCGTGTGCGGTTGACAATGGAAATCCACGATCGTCTCGCGGGGGTCCGCACGCGATGACCTCCGCACTTCCTGAGGACGCTTCTGAGGAGGAAACGTGTCTAACGGGAGCGTGGCTCCACTTTTTCTCTCCAGCTCGAAGGCTTCACCCTTTGTTCCGTGACGAGTGGAGGGCAATTCCACCTAGACGAAATCGGGGCGTTAGACACGCGAAAGGAATCGTAGAGGAATAAACGATACGGCCGCAGACCCTGATTCTCTGAATCGCGGTTTATCGACACAAGTTGGCAGAGCAAACTAATTCACGCGATATTAAGCGTTAGTTGATTGCCTCTCGACAGCACACTCGAGCCCTAATGCACCCCCCAGGGATCGTGAAAGGGATGAACCGACGGTCGCGTGTATTCTGACCGGCATGGTCCCGAGATTACAGGCCGGCTCCAGGCTGACTTCGATGTAAATCAATCTGCTGCGGAGCTTCCCCGAGGCCTTAGCCCGAAACCGTTCTGTTTTACGGCGGAAAGGTGAATGGCAAGCGTACGAGGTGTCGGATGGTTCGCCCGAAACTATGCGTTCTTATTGCTCTCCTACGTTCAGCCAAGTATACAGGTAGGTATATACTATGGTCTCGAAGCTACGAGGGAAAGAAAAAGGGGACGAAAAAGGAAGAGCGCGGATGGCTGGACTACCGTTGGCCGTGCATCAACTAAATAGAAGACGATCAGCGACAAAATCGGGCAGGGTGCATTTATTGAAAATTACTCCTCGCGTGCGAGCTGCCCGAGAAAATGAAAGGGACAAGGGGTGAAGAGGCGCAATCGAGCGGTCGGTCGTCCAGAGCTCGAGATTATGCTAACCGAATGGCGCTTCCCTTAATCAGTCGAAACACTTTAGAGTGCAATATCTTCGGGTTCTGACCATCCGGCGTCGAGCCTCGCCTGCAGGCGCTAACCGAAAATTTGCCAGAGGAACGAGCATCCTTCTAATCGCAAGCGAACTCAAGCTATTGAAGTGACATAGAACTAATTCCAAGTAAGGGGCAAGAAATCGCATGCAAATATTCAGCCATCGACGTTCCTAATTCTTCTACAAGCAACAAAGTATATTCCATGCACGAGTTACCCCCGAAATGAGCAATCAGCGAAACGGGACAAAAGGAAACGCGGGCCATGGCCATTTAATGTCACGACCCATCCAATTTTCCGGATCCTAATTCGGACAGTGGTCAACGAGTTTCGTTACATGCCCCGCAGTCTCGCGTCCACCGCAATGAAAAGGGGAACGGAGCTGTGAATGCCCCATCCAGGGACCGTTTTCGTTTCCATATTTTCCGCCTTAATTAACAACGTTTTCGTTTATTACGCTGACCGCTTCAAAGCAGCAATCCTTTTGAAAGGGGTGCCGCCGTTCCGTTTGAACGACGCTCACGGTTATCGTGCCCATTGGTCGTGACGTGCCCACTGTCCTCCAACTTCTGCAAGCTGGGATTATTGGGTAACTTGAAATTGTGCTTCTCCAGTCCAACTTTAATTAGGAGGATCTAGGGGAGCTGCGGGGACTAGGCTCCCGAATGCAGCGGATCTCCGAAAATTTTGAAAGCTACGGAACGGCGAAAAGGAGCCGCCGCTTTAGGCGGTCGTGTCTTCGGCGAAGGCCATCGGCATATGCGGCTCGCGTGCATCAATGCAACCGTAGGGTCGCAGTAACAGGTGCAGATGCAGAGGAAGCGATCGTTAGCCCGACAGCCCGCGGTGCATGTGCGCCTATTATGATTTCTTTCGTAATTAGTCTGCCCCCTCCTCCTTCTCCCACGTTCCACGTGTGCGTATTCGGCTGTACCTATTATTTATTTCGTTGCACGCATCCATGGCCCGGGGAACATGTGCCACCCTTTGTCGCGATCCTCCGAGCCGTCTTCTGGGACACCGGCGGTAATGACGACGACCTTGAACTTCCAGCCGAAATGTCGTTACGCATCCTCTTCTGTTCCCTAGCATAATCATCCGTAATATCGTTCCCGCAGAATGTAATCCAATTGCGCGCGCCGCGCAAATTTGTTCGCTAACCCCTGCGTCGGGCCATGCCGTTTATTGGTTTATTGAAACGATTTACATGCTCCCGCGTTAATATTTCAGCCTACTAATTGCTTGCGCTTACAAACGCGTAATTGTGGCATCGGCTCTGGCAAATTTACCGAAAGCGTTGCGCGTGCAATTAACGGGATCGACGATGCAGTAGATTGGAGCGAGTAGGTATCTACTCCTCGATTTATGGATCTTACAGTGTAAATCGTAGGATCGATCGAACTTGATCTTGGTGAGGGTGATGCTACTCGGGTACAGTTTCATGACTCCTTGATAACTTTGGGTCCATCAGTTACCATCGAAACGGGACCACGCTCGAGTTATGGGATAGATCCAAGACTTTGGGAGGTATATATCCAAGAAAGCGTCTTGCCAAGGGATTTCACCGAGGGTTGGCTGTTTGCGCCTCTCGACAAATAAGGGGAAGTCGTTATCCCCTGGATGGGAGGAGTAATTAACTGCTTCTACCTCCTTTCTGTCCGCTCCACCTCTCAGCCAGCATCCTTCCTTTCCGGCTTCGGCTTCTACTCGAAGGAGCAGACTTAAGGAGGCCCGCTTAGGCTTTCACGGGGTCGTGTCTTCATTATTCACGCTAATCTGCTTTCGCCTCGCGCTCCTACCGCCTCCATTCTCACCCCTTGCACCTCCAGCCTGTGACTGGTCCCGGTTAGTTTATAATTTAGTGAAAATTATACCGGTACAATCTATCACCGCGGTGGCTCTAGATTTAAAACATTGCCAAATAGAAGAGATTATAAAAACAGGAAGATGGAGCACAGACATACCATTCGTTTCGACCCGGAACATTTAAATCGCGAGCCTAAGAGAATGTAAATTTCGATGAAAACACACGCGAGAATCGGCGTTCAAGCTTAGCAAGGGAAGATTCAACTTAGCAACGCGTATTTCCAATTTTCTCTGCGGACCACCTTCGGTAGGAACCCCGCGGTGCTCGCCAAATTATGATGAATTGTTTTCTCTCTTAACTGGGAATGCCGACAAACGTTGCACCGTAGCACCCCGACCGAGATGATCTTTCACCAATTTCGAGTCGCTGATTGATCGTCGTAATCTATCGGGCCATTCCCGTGTGAACGGATCGCCCCGATGGAACCAGATAGTTGAAAGATCAACGCAGCAGAAATTTTTGTGAAAACGTGAGCGCGAGAGAACTTCACAAGGGGCGAGCCAAATAAGATTTTCTGAAACTTTCCATTCTGAAAAATAACTTTTAAATTGGGGAGACCTTTACAACAATAGTTACTAACATTATTCACAGGCATACTGTATGCATGTATAAACTATTACTACGCCGTAAACACGTTTGCTTCTCCCTGATGAATGTAACAGTTTCGGGTAAGTCATCATGTTAAAAATATATGTTGCATTACAGATTTTGCGGTACAAACTCGTTTCACAACCGTGGTTGCGTGCGTGGTATTATTTTTTCGTATCTTTGCTCTACTACATAGTACCCGAGGAGTTTACAAATCGATTCGATTGCGACAATACGACGACCTTACGATGTAACATAAATATAAGTTGTAACAAAAGTTGTAGAATTCCTGTAAAAATGCAATTCCCATTGCTTGACACTGAAACTATCAGAGCTGCGTGATTGCGTACTAGCTCACACGAATGATTGCGTCGAGGTAGAGCCTAAAATCGGTAAATCAATAACGCCAGATTTAAGAATGCCAAGGCATTTGAATTTAAATTCAATATCGGGGTATTGAGAAACGCACACAAGGAAAATGCTCACCTCTTCTCGCGAAGCAAACAGAATGAATGGTTAGCTAGCAATGAACAGATGCTTTCAGTTTGTCAAGTAATTACTATGCGACCGAAAGAAGAAAGAACGCGCCAGCATGGAATAAATCGATCAAAATTATTTGCGTACAGTAAAAGGTACAGGAACGTATTTGTTTATAAAAGATGCGAATCCTGAACTGAAATATGAATGCTATGAAATGTTATATATATATTCCTGCTATGCAACACTTTCAGGGAGCTTGCCACAGCATCTATTTTACATACACCATTATAGCATGAAAATGCATTTGTTATGATATAAATGCTCGACTTAAGTGTACAATATTTCTTCCAGTTGATCGTTTTATTGCGGTAAGTTTAGTAAGACGTTCTGACCCGGCGGCAAATAGGCTACTTGGCGGGATTTCGAGAGATTATAGGCAATATCTTCTGCAGCTTCAATTCTTCTAAGTTCGACTAAACCGTCTCCACAATCACCAAGAGACTTTGCAATTAAACTAGCGGCCTGCGCGTCACCTTCCGCAGTGATGATAGACGCCTTCTTCTGCTGTTCCGCCCTTTCTACTAAGAAACGCGCCTTCTCCGCGTCTTGCTGCGCCACCTGCTTCAACTCCACGGCTTGTGTGAATTCTTTTCCAAAGGTTAAGTGTGTCTGAAACAGGCAACACGTGATTCAATGTTAGCGAAATATATCGAGGTGGCGTTTAAAAGAGAAATAAACATGATACACTTACGAGAGAAATATCGTCTAAGATTAATCCGAACTGTCCAGCTCTTTCTGTTAAATCTTCGCTAACCTTTTGAGAAACAATCTCTCTCTGTGTAATCAATTCTCCTGCATCAAACTGAGCAACTACTGCCTTCAATACTTCAGTAGTAATAGATGGCAATACTCTTTCATCGTAATCTACACCAAGAATAGTATAGATCTTTGGCAGGGAATCTGGTACCGGTCTAAAGAGAATACGAAGCGTGATGTTTACATTTTGCAGATCTTTGCTTCCGGTAACGACGGGAACATTTCTTGGCCTAGATCGAATATCAAATATGATAGGTTTCTGTACCCAAGGAATGAAAAAATGTGTTCCTTCTCCTACAACATGATTCTTTATGCCTGCAAATCTATCGAAGATAACAGCCCTGTGACCTCCGTCCACTGAAACAACAATTGACACAACAGTGTTACGAAGATGCACAGCGATGGATGTTCGATGGGATGTTGATCAGAAAAAAGGAAAGGGAACTAACCATTATACAGAGCAGAATTAATAACAGCTCCAGTCACAGCCAGGCCCATACCAAGTTGCCCAAGTCTGTTGAAAAATTGTGCCATTTTCTAATACCTGAAAGAATGGATAAAAACTAACTGCTGGAGAAGAACATTTAACGTACGATGATGCAAGACAATCAAGTCTTTTAAATGATGGCTCAACGATCCTAACCTAAATCTATAAAGAGCGATTTAAATTGAAAATAGTGATAAAAGACTTAAATGCCGTTAAGTTGTATGAATCCAAAACGCTAGAAGTACGCGAAGTGAACGATCTGGATCAACTTTAAGAACATAAATATCTGGAAATGTTCTGAGCGACCGGCCGACTGGGAATCTCGGTCAATCGATTACAATTTACCACAGAATTTTCGTGATTACAATGGTCCGTAATACAGTAGGAACGGTAAGTAGCTAACGGCTTTTAGATTGACATAAATAATCCTTACGTAATAAATTCTTTTTCCGAAGTGGGATATTTATCACTTTTCTTCTCGCGTGGTGTACATGCGTGGGTAAAAGTAAAATGGAGGTCCAAATTCGGTTTGAAAAGGAACTGAACAGTGGCGCCGCATGGTGGCTCCACATTTACGAGGCAAATTTAAATACAGATTTGGGAAAGGTAACACTTCGTTTGAATAATTACACATAAATCACATATTCTTAACGACGAATAAATGTAGGATGATGTGTTTTAAATAAGTCCATTATAATTTTCGTGAATTTGAAGTGTAAAGAATAAAAAAAAATAGCCTCCAGTTGGGCTCGAACCACCAACCTTTCGATTAACAGCCGAACGCGCTAGCTTTTTTTTTAAATGTGTTTATTTAGCCATAGGGAATAGATAACAGTTTTATACGTTGTAACAGGTATAAATACCGCCGATGTGGCACCTCGTTTCTATAACAATTTATACTAGGCAAGGCCAAGATGGGAAACGATGGGAAACGAAACGACGCCAGCGTCAAGCCAAGTGTGGCCGGTGTGACCGCAGCCAACCAGCGTCGACAAACGATTCCTCAGCGACGCTGGTTGGCCGTGGCATCACTTGGCTTCACGTCACTCGGCTTGGCTTGGCGCTGGCGTCAATTCGGAGTCCTCCCGGCGGGACCCTGGGTGCGTTCCAATTCACGCATTATGCGCATAGACTGCAGAGAAAACCGTTCCGTTTCAGTCTATGCGTGCATTGGTTGCGTTGGTGGCGCATAGGATTCCCTAGAATTCTCCCACCTCTAGCGCATGAAGCGTGCAATTGATGCGCGCATGCGTATTTGTCTCTTTACGTACGCTTTGAAAAACATACACCAAATCGACGCGCGTTACGAAAAGTAGCACGTTTCTTTAAGGAATCGGGTATAAGGTCAATGTCCCTATTTCTAATCATGTAAGAGTTTTGCTATTGTAAAAATCGATTTTTATTATTTATTTATGCAACAATAAACAAGAAGTATTTTTAAAAACAATTTAATATGAAGTATAAAATGTCTATTTCTGCTCAGCGAAAATTGTCTATTTTCTGCTTACATATCTACGTGCGATTCAGCTTCCAATTGAAATGTCTAATAATTATATTTTGGATAACAGATATAAACAAAAGTATTTAAAGTTTTAAAATGTCTTTTATTTACAAAAATACAAAATATAACAAAATCTGTAACGAAAATAATTTTCAAATTACCAATACCAAATCTTTCAGTTTTTTTACTTTAATTTTCTCCTCATTTTTTTCTTTCTTAATTTTTACTTTTTCAAGTCCCATTTTCTTTCTTTCTTTCTTCTATTTGTTCCTCTTTTTCTTTTTTCATCTCTATTTTTCGCTTCTGATATTCTCTCCATGTATCAGAAGTCGCGACGGCTGGAATTTTCTCCCTTTTCATCAGGCCAAAATAATACTTCTCGGAAAGTTGCAGGAAGCAATATATTATTATTATTAGCTGTAATTAATTAACGATATATTAATAAGTAAGTATTTTACATATTTTTGAGAAAAATTTAAGTAAGGCAAATTAGTACCTGGAATAAATATAAATTATTTATATTATTCTCATTAAATGGAGAAATGTTTATACATACTTTCAAACTCACATTTGGCGTTTGGTGATATGAAAATTCAATGCAGTGTATTGCTTCAACTATTTCAACATGTGTTGTGAGGTAAGACTGCCCCAAATTGAAGGGTAATGGTACCCAGCTTTTAACATTACTTTTTTCTGGCTTAAATGCAACAGACATAAAACAATTACGAATAAGGCAGAATGAAGCCAGGAATATTTCTTTACACGCTTCCACATAAAAACCCAAAATAGAGGTAAAAGGAAACTGAGGACGAAAAAAGTAAATTTTGAATCGAGCATGTGGTCCATGGGCACATGAAAAATGTTCAGGATGGAATACCCCTGAAGAATACATTTGTGATTCATGTGGTAATTCATTTTAAAACAAAAAAATAATCAAATGAACATTTTTTTTATATTGCTTCCAACTTTTTTACAACGTAAATTTATGCTTTCTCGGTCATACTAATAAAAATTAGACACTTCAAACTATCAATTCATATAAAAAAACTAGCAAATGTGTAAGTTGCTCAAATTTTATAGCGTTTCTTTCTTATATAGCCGGAAGTACCCTACTTTCCCTTGTTTGCAGTATTCGAATTCGAAATACAGAAGCACACGTAAAGCGATAAATACGCATGCGCGTAATATGCGCATTGACTGCCCATGCTTTTATTTTCTGCACTTGCTGCACGCATTATGCGCTAGAAGTTGGAGGATTCTAGGGAATTCTACGAAATTGGTACTGCCATCTCTGCACTCGCTGTATGAATTGCAACCAACACAACGGACTCAATTTCGAAGCGAACAACACATCCCTAGAAGGTTTCAGGCAGGGTCGAAACGAAAGATGAGGAAGGAAGCAAATACGTAGCGCACATTGTTATTTCTTAAAGGCTTCTACTGCTAAGTTTTTCGAATGTGCTCTTATAATGCTAACTTTACAGCTATACTCTAATCCAAAAGACGTACGAGAGCCTGCGGTTCTATTCAATAGCCTTCAAAACCTTGAATTTACCCCGGACGCGGATAATAAATAACTTCATTTTTCCATTACACATCTGCTTACCAAATTACGCTGGGTAAGCAGCAGTTCGTCCTGCAAAACTCATAAAATATGGTATGGTCTTCGCTTTCAATAATTATCGCTGTTAAAGAAGAATAGAAAAACTCGGGTTGAGAAAATCCAGGAACCAATAAAGCCATCAAATTTCGTTAGGAGGCGGTCCCCGATCCTTAGGACGAAGTAACCGATGTAGTTAGGAAGCGTGCTTCGACCACCGTCCAGAAGTCTCGAATTAAATTAACCGTAATCCATCCAACTGCATAGCTATTTGTAAGTAAGTTTGAACATTCCCGCGTTACCTCACGAGCATCAGACGCATCGAAACCCGTTCCGTTTCGTTACTGCGGTTCATGCGCTGCTGGAAACGGAACGCTATTCATGCGCGCAGCGTCTGCGCTGCGGTCTATGCGCATAATGCGTGAATTGGAACGCACCCCCTGAGTCAAAGAGGAGGTATAATAAGAGGCGTCACTCGACAAGGACAGAAATAATCTAGGGAAACGGTGATTTCTAGTGAGACAACCCATTTAAATGCCCATTCGACCCCATTCGGCAATGATCGGTAAACTTCGGCAATAATCAGCCAATTGTGGTAAGGTACATTTAGTCGATTTGAATATCCCGCTCGAAATAGACAACCAATTTAAATGCCAAGGTCAAGCAAGGACTTCAAAGGTTCCGACCGGAGTGACGCCTCTTGTTATCCCTACTCTTTGCCTGAGTGGAGGCAGTGAGTAATGACGGTTACGTTCGCGCATGTTTGTTACGGTATCCCGCCAAAAAAGCCCGTGTAATGTACTACCAAAGAGGAGGTATAATAAGAGGCGTCACTCGACAAGGACAGAAATAATCTAGGGAAACAGTGATTTCTAGTGAGACAACCAATTTAAATGCCCATTCGGCCGCATTCGGCAATGATCGGTAAACTTCGGCAATAATCAGCCAATTGTGGTAAGGTACATTTAGTCGATTTGAATATCCCGCTCGAGTGTACAACCAATTTAAATGCCAAGGTCAAGTAAGGACTTCAAAGGTTCCGCCCGGAGTGACGCCTCTTATTATACCTACTCTTTGGTACTACTCAAGAATATTATCTAGAGACGCGGTAGCGTCTCGACGCCAAGTACAGGACAGAAAAGACACCCTATATATGGCGACTGTCGCTACTGCTATTATTTACTCGTCGCCGGGCTGTTCCAACCTAACCTGAAACTTATTTCATTAATATCTCATCACGCCTGCAATATTTCCTAAATTTAATGGTATTTTTCTTATGTAAACCGCATATCAGCTTTCGAATAAGACCAATTTCAATAAAATCGGTCCACGCATGACCGAGATATCCCCACACAGCACACAGCCGTCCTAAAGGCGTCCCAGGGACGTCCGCCCCAGTCGTACCGGTCGTCCCAGGGACGTCCTGAATTTCCCACGAACGGCTTATATACGTCCTCTGAAGGACGAATGTTACAAAAAAGTCGTCCCGGGTACGTCTTTTAAAGCGCCTGGATTCGGACTGAACAAGCGTTTAAACGACGTCTTTGGGACGTCTTAAAAACCGCAAGTAGGGCGTATTTAAGATAGTTATCGATACCGATTAATTATAATATAAATTTGATGAAACAAAGGGTTGTCAAAATGAAATCAAAATTTATTTCTCTTTACTATATTTAGTTATTTAAAATTTGACTACCACTGTAGGCGATCTGACTGAACCGTCTATGCAGTGGGTCACCACCTTAGAAAAGGAAAGAAGGAATAGCGTTTCGTCCCGGGTCCGCCAGTGGACTCAGAAAGAATTAATTGGCGGGACCCATTGTATATATACTAACTGGGTCTATGATCACCGGTGAGAAACTCTCGAGCCGCGTCGCCCTCTAGTGGAGCTTGAGGAATTATCACACGACGTCTTAAAACCGTCCCAAGGCCGTCCCAAGGCCGTCCCAAGGCCGTCCCAAAGACGTATTTAACAAGTCCCAAACGCGTCCCAAACGCATCCCCAAGACGTCCTCAGGACTTTGTATAGATGGCGCCACTGTAGTTACACGACGTCCCAAAAGCGTCCCGAGTCCGTCTGTAGACGTCCCAAAGCCGTCTATAGACGTCCCACGGACGTCTTGTTACAAACCGGGACATTCAGACCTACAGACCTAGAAGGGACCTAAAACAGACGTCCTCGGGACGTCGTGTGCTGTGTGGGTCATAATATCGTCTCATGGAACTGTCAGAAACGGTAAATTTTAAGATTTTTCTTCTTCTGATTCTTCAAGAAATTTTTCGTCAACCATAATACGTATATACGCGTTACACGCACACCTTCAGCCAAAACGAAACCAACACATGTTTCGTTCATCAATTCCTATCTTCACTATGCAATTTCGTTCATCAATTCCTATCTTCACTATGCAATCTACTTCAAATTTTGACAGCTTACAGTCAGGTTATATACAAAATTTGAGATGCCACGTGTTTTTACAAATATATATCGTTGTACCATTGAATTGCAATCAAAATGCTATCGTTGTACCATTGAATTGCAATCAAAATGCAGTCTCACATACAATTCCCTGAATCTGGAAACACGTACAATTCCATGAATCTGAAAACACGAAAATTCGTGCTAAATCTAGCGATAACCCCTTTAAGCACAGAAATCTGTAAACATGAAAATGAAAATTGATACTAAAATCAATTAGAGTCCAATAAAACGCATGAATTTGGTAATCATAAACAAATTTATTTTAAAAAATACTATTCCATGAAATATACTCAGAAAATGGCGTTATGAATGGAAATTTTAATTTTCTAACCACGAAAAACATTTCTCGATTTGATAAAACAATTCATGAAATTGTGCGTGCTTTCAGTTTCATGGAATTGTACGTGCTTTCAGGTTCATGGAATTGTACGTGCTTTCAGATTCATGGAATTGTAAATTTCAACACCTGATAATTATTATGCTGTAATTGTAAAATCTTTGTAAAAAGAAGTGAGATCCCCCCAAAAAACTTTAAAAAAGTAAAAAAATTACGCCAAGTACATGAAATCAAGTAAATCACAAAATAAAGAAAATAATACTAATAAATACAAAGTAAAAAAAGATGTGAAATCAGAATGAGCTCCAAGTACATAATGGTGCTTTCCCGCAGCGTGCAAAGGCGACACTGTGTAACACAATAAAAGACAAAAAAAAGATGTCCGCGGCCTGGAAGTCAAATACTTGGCGTGGCCAGGCAAGGTATTCGCAGATCATCAATACCCATACCCCTCTCCCCCACCCCCTCGCAGGCTTTCAGAAAATTTGTCCATTTAAAACTCAGACAATATGAGTACATTTTCATTATATTGCGTTTTAAAATAATTGTAAGATCATTCATCAACACCGATAGTTTTCCTCTCACAACCTTTCACATAATTTGTCAATTTTAAACTCTGACAGTATGAATACATTTTCATTATTTTGCCTTTTTAACTAATTCTTATTCAGCGATACCTTGACCTTGCCTGGCCACGCCAAGTATTTGACTTCCAGGCCGCGGACATCTTTTTTTTGTCTTTTATTGTGTTACACAGTGTCGCCTTTGCACGCTGCGGGAAAGCACCATTATGTACTTGGAGCTCATTCTGATTTCACATCTTTTTTACTTTGTATTTATTAGTATTATTTTCTTTATTTTGTGATTTACTTGATTTCATGTACTTGGCGTAATTTTTTTACTTTTTTAAAGTTTTTTGGGGGGATTCTATAGAGCGGAGACATCACGAGCTGAGATTCCTTACTCCACCGCAAGGGGCGCTGCAGTCGGAATTCTTCGCATCTTGCATCTCTGTCGGCCATTACTACTAGTTCGCGTACCGACCGCTAGTGTCGCATACTAATGTTCTACTCCCAATACCAATAATCGTTTTTCAATTGCCCGATAAAGTCCGACGAAGAGGGACTTGAGTCACTAGAGTTCGTTGGGCCATATAAAAAGTTCTTGAAATGCCACTTTTGAGAAAGTGAATACAAAAGCGTTATTTTTGTAAACTGTACCAAAAAAAAAATAAACCGAACCTAACCTAAATCTGACGAAGGCGAAGAGGAAATGATCAGGGTTTACCCAAAATATAAGTTTATTCGTTGCCTGTATCCTTTTACATCATTACTGCGCGTAGCTCTAAAATAATCACGGTCTCTTGTTTTATGGAACTAATGAACACTTGTAGCTCAGTTAACTTCCGCTGAACACACTTCATCAAATACAGGAGATATTTGAATGATTTCTCTTCATTTTTTAATGTTCTGTGAGGGTGTACACGTTTAAATGCTGAGCCGCATCTATTCCATTCATGGAACGGCACAATCCACCTACTTCTCCTCGAAGCACGGTACTGCCTATCACAGACACACTGTTTACTGTGTAGTGGATACTTACTGGTATCCATGTCGAATCGATATTCAGATGATCATAATTTGCCGTCAATCTGTAAAAAGAAAACGCATTATTACTTACTATAAATTTCTTTGGAAAGGTGTTTAAAGAACAATAAACTTACCTCATATGGTACGAGTCTATATCTTTTTCAGGTACTAGAACACCCTTTTCGTAATTTTCAATGACTTTACCATTTACGGTGACCACGACAGCAACAGGTGTGGTATTGCTAGGTACTATTTCCATCACATATTTACCAAAATAGATCTTCGTGGCCAATCTATTTCCGTGTATCGATTTGACAAATACGCCAAACTTTTGTTGACACGTATCCCCAGTTAAAAGTGTCCATTCTTCAGGTACTTCGAACGGAGTCATGGTCCTATCATAAGTGGCAAGAATCCGAGGGTGGATCGTACAAATCTCTACAAAAGTGAGAAACATTGTTCTTAATAAAACAACGAAGTCTTTTATATTATTATTTTAACAATTGTTGCCAATTAATTCAAAGCTTACTCCTGTTATCAGCGATGATATCTGCCAACATCAAATTAGAGAATTGAACATTATCCATCAAGCTACTCCATATCTCGTGACCGAATGGCAGCTGAAGTAATTTGTAACTGCGGGATGGTTGGAGAATGGTTACGTCTGCGTTGGGTGACCCGTCTGAATATTCCATGAGAATTTTTACGTTCTTGTGATACGTATGATCCAAAGTATACGAGATGTGTGGGAAGAGATGAGACAGTATCACATCTTGGAACACATGGCAGGCCATTTCCACAGAGGGAGGTAGCTAAAGAGCGAATGGAGTGATTTTAAAAAAAAGTATGGTAATTCAATGATTCTTCGGTGATCAACATTTACCTTCTTCACTTGTATGTTCGTTGTGTACTGCTTTAGGGTCGTGTGAAGCATAGCCTCGAGCACGCATGGCCAAGTCTTAGGAACATGCAGACCCTCTGTTTGTAAATCCCGATGCTGGTTATGAGATTGACAAGCTTCATACGCATCAGTGTGGTGTGCGTGGCTCATCTGTTCTTCCGACATTTCACCAATCACATTAACTACGACATCCATGTCATCGCGCGCACAAGTATTGTTTGCCGTCCGACTCATGGTAATCGTTATTTTTTTGTTGGTTTTCTTTTCCGTATTTTCAAAGTTCAGTATATCCGTATTGACATGTGGATAATTCATATTGCCATCGATGCATATCTAACGAATAAAATGATTTACCCATTACTTTCTAGCAGAAATGTTAATAGTATCTAGCATGAAATTCTCAGATCCTTCGAACCTCCAGTTGTTGCTCTTGCGGAATGAGACGGCTGAGCGTGATTTTCATGGTGTTATTCACATGTCCTGGTGAAAGATTAACGTTAACGTTTGCATTCCACAGTGTTGTAGAATTTTTGGTGGAAGTTGACTTAACGTCCATTGTTCCAAGGACACCGAACCTCATTTGAGTCAATATGTGCAATGGGTCAGAGGCGAAACTTTCGATCGTAGCTTTGACCGTTAACTCGACCTAAATTTTACAGTAAGAATAATTAAAGTTAAAGGAAAGACGACACGAGCGAATAGTTTTTTCCAACTTACATGGGAAGCTGGATGGACTGTGCTAGGCTCAAGTTTCATCAGATTCGAGCAACTTGCGTCCTGCGACGAAATCATATCGTTTCGTATCTTCTGACGTAGTCGCATAGCGATCCGCACCGAATCCATGTACCCCCTGTGTGTGGGAAACAAACTTCATTAATATTCCGTTCCCTCTGAAATTTAAAGAAACCTTAATACATACATTGGCCTGTCGTGATGTATTGAAATTATCTTTTGCCAATCGACAATGGGCAGAGGGGTAACGTGGCCCTCGCAATTATATATTGCTGTGAAGAACCGAAGGGCAGTGTCCTTTGAATCGACACTGAGCTCATAAGTCTTGTTGCTTATGACACCGGTAACGTTCTGGATATGAACACAAGTGGCGCAACTTTTTGTCAAAGCTCCGCTCTCGTCATCCGTGACAGTGACGTAGTTCTTGGCGTGTGTCAATAATCCAGTAGTCGAGTAATCTGTAACTGGCAGCCTCGCCAATGACATCACTACCTTCTTTTTGTCGCTGTCATAACTAACAGTCCCATCGGTAGCCACGACGGCGTCCCAAGTTCCTGTCCTACGAATCGAGTGCCATATATCAGCAATAGGGTTGTAGATCGACATGACGTATTCTCCATGTTTCCATTGCTGGTATTTTATTTTCAAATCCAGTTTCATGAGATTCGACCCCTGAGGTAGAGAAACACTTCCTTTCAGAGAATCAAGATTGGGCGTCCTCGTAGCTAAAATAGCTGGCACACCAAAGTCAGTGGGCACATGCATTTCGAAGTGGTCGTCGTAAAGAATGTGCTGGAGATTATACTGGACAATGTTCTCTTTCCATGATTTCAGATCTGTGAAGAGTTTCATCCAGGTATCCTTGTTGTAATGCAGCACCGTAACGACATTATCGTTCCATGTCAAAAATATGCATATCTGGGTAGGCTTGTTGGTAGGCATATTTGTAGCCGCTTTAGTTAACACGCGCTTCACGTTCTCATTGGTGACTTGTTTCTCGACTCTATTGAACACCTTTTCCTTTACATCCCTCACGATCTCTGCTAAGTTGTTGACGTGCCAATGAACCTAGGATCAGAGCACGAAAATGCGTAATGAAAGGCCAGGTTTATTATAAAACGGTACTGCTGCACCAAATCAGAATACTCACTCCCCATCGACTGACAGGTTTCCGAGCAACAAATGTAAAGTGGTCCACCGAGCCAACGTATGGCAAACCCGTCTGTTGATTCCTGATCAGAGAAACTTTGACAGCCTCACCATGTCCAAATGCTTGGTCGAACGAATCGATTTGGAACTTGGTGGAAAGTGGACCAGGAGCGTGTCTCATCCTAGTGAACCGTAATATCTTGCTAGCTATTTCTTGGAGTGGCGCTAGGCAAGGGTCAACAGATTCAACGAGCCCCTTAATTGTCTCTACATGGTAGTTGTACAGGTGCTCATTTTTCTCGTAAACCATGAACCAGTACATGTTCATGAAACGCCCTGTATCAAGCCCTGAATTCATCAGCACATCATAAGCGGCAATTCTAAGTGTATGCGGATGGTTGGAGTTGGCAAGAATCGGCCAAAGCAAGTTGTGGGCATACTGCCTTAGTTCAGTAACAACTTTCTTGATGGCCCAAATGGCTTGGATGCGGATACTTATTGGTTCCTCGGAAATTAACTCCTCGCCGCGGATAATTGGCTCCAGAGCAGTTAGAATGTCAGTAACGCCAACATTCTTGATGGCCATCAAGTACACCATCTTCATCTCGTAACTTGGTTCAGCTGTAAAATGGTCGTGGGACATGTTAAAAATTAATTGCAACAATAGTATGAAGGTTCATGTAGAATACTGACTTAGGAGGCGTCCCTTGAACTGATGGAGGTACAAGGTCAGAAGATGGTTGGTAGTTCTGTGTGCGAAGGTCCTGTGAACCAGCGTAGCGAAGCAGAGTATGCTGGCTTTCTTCACTTCCGTGGAAACGGAGTCGCCGAGCCTGAGGAGGACCTCCATATCTCCCAGTAGTTCTTCGGAAGGAACCTTCACGTGCATCGGAAGTTTACTGAGCATCGTGATTGCAGTCAAATCCGAAACAGCTTTGTCGCGAATTACGTTTCGCGTGAAGAGACACGCAGCGGTGGTTCCTACGTTTGGCACCATTCCCAAGAAGATGTTTCTAACGAGGAAATATCAAAATAGTTAATTCCAGATCAGATTTTTATCACACCTACTCAGTAATTAGCAAACATCAGTGCACACACTTATTGGTGTTTCTGGAGTTCACAAGATCATGGAACACTGTCTCTAATGATTCAACATTCATGAAACCCATAATGTGTAGAATCCTATTTAATGCCTGACCATTCTTCCAGTCCGGCTGTTTCATCTCTATGCGAGTTTCTTTGAGATAGTCAGCAGCTTCATCTAATGTATTCTTCAATTTAACAATACGTTTGATTTGATTAACTTGATGTCGTCCCTGAGTCACGTCTAGATCACCAGTAACAGCATACTTTGTGTCTGGCTTAGTGAAAGTCATATCGTGATCAAGTGGAATGCTTTGGTCCATCACCGGTACTTCGTGGTGTGCCGGGGAAATACTTCTAAAGACCAATGTTTGGCTGCAAAAACAAGTGTATTTTATAAGTTGAAATTCAAAAGATTCGCATACGTATCGAGCTGCAGTAAAAAGTATGATTGTAAAATTACTTGGTCAAAAGATAGTGGGCCTCTGCCTTAGCCCGCCAAGGGAAATAGTTGATGACTGAATGGCCAATTAGTTTATTAATGAGAATCTCCTGGCCGCGGTCCGTAACCTCGACCACTCGCCTGCTGGCAGTGGTCATGCCATCCTGCAGGGAAGCAAAGAAACGAAATACTTGAAGTTACAAAGAATTTCGAGAATGCTCGTGATTCATTTAATTCTTTTAGTACCTCTTCGCTGACGTGACATTTCTCGGGCTCAACGTGGTTGAATGTATGATAAGTGAAGTGGGAACAGTTCTTCGGTTCGTGGAACTTTGTGATCACCAAGTCATTACCGAGTACCGGGACAACTTGGTCCTTCGGTTGCACGTTGTAGGCTACTTCACAGGAGCCGTGAATGGTATTCTAGTGGTAACAACCAAAGAGAACATTAACCAAAATCCCCGGATGTTCCCATCAGTCGTTACCTACCTCGTTAGTTATGAAACTATGCGACTGCACCGGTTTCCGCGGAAAGATATTGACCATGTCCAATTGCAGCATCGAGGCAATGGCTTTTTTTATGTTCTTCGACCACTTGCTCTCATTAGCCTCCCATTTTATGCCTTGCAACTGAAAGAGAAAATTTGAATTTCATTCTTCTTCCTTTCGTAATAAAAATTATTCATGTTAGTACACTTACCAGACCATTTTCGTCAAAAACGATGACGAAGGGGGTCCGGATCACTTCGGCAGCTTCGGGAAGCAATTGTGGTTCAGTCGGGGGTTGGTCGGAATGTACCGCATGCCCGTTGTAAAGTTTGTGCGTTACATTATGTAAGCAAATGTAATAGGCATTCCGCAGTGTCGGGTCGCTGCTGTTGTAATGTTGGGCAGTAAGAATCGAGTCGATGAAAAACTGAGATGCATATGGAGCCGGCTCGATAAGTCCGGCCTTCACGTCGACCGTGTATTTGTAAGTCACGACTTTTCCATGGGGGAAGTAAGCTGCGATAAGATTCGATAAAGTTAGTTACGCAGTTGCACTTGCCAGTGAGAATTTCAAGAATCGTTAGGTCGTCACTTCGGCGAACGTACCTGGAACGGCTAGCGCCGCGGACAGGAATCCCAGCAATACTGAAAAGACGAAAATTATTTAGAATACTTTCTATCGCAATGGATAAACTACAACTTCAAATGCGTGAGAATTATTCCTGCGATTTCCCGGGCGTGATGGACGAGAGAATGTTAATAACTCGAAGACCTTCCCTTCATCTCCTTTCTTCACTTACCGATTAGGACCTTCATCATAGGAAGCCCCTTGACGAAAGACTGGTAACGCTGCCGGCCAACTTTCCCCTTTTATAAGGCCAAGCATCATCGGATCCCGGTAGAATAAGAAAGTGCAAGTGTATTGTGATAACCCCTCGGAACAGGGCGTTAAGAGCTGACCATTCCGGTGTAATCAATGCAAAAGATAACCCGTTCGGGCATCGTCGCAACGAGTGAATCTTAAAAATATCCCCTAACTCGGCTCTTCAAGTTTTTGCATTCTGCGCGTTTTCGTCATAATGGATAATTGAATGCGGTAATAGAGTCTGGCCCGTTTGTCTTCAAATTTCCTTCTTCTTCAAACAATATACCGTGCGCCATTCATCTCATTCGCTACGCTCGCAGGGAAACAAGTAAAGCATATATGAAACACTAGCTTAAAGTTCCCGGCGCTGCCCGGGTTATACGTACATTTTTTTTCGATGAAGTAGTTGGAGTTTTCTATTAAATTTTTTTAAGGAGCACCTAAGGGCTAAGGGGAATCTACCTACCAAATTTCATGGTCATAGGCTCAGTGGTTCCAGGGAAACCGTGATAAGTCACTCACGTTAGTCAGTCAGGACTTCTTTTATGTATACAGATTATTATGTACTACCTGGAGATCTAGCAATGGGTCTACTCGATTTATTTTTCCGCGCAGTACACCCTGGTACACTAAAATGCTCCCGACGATACATAATTGTCTGTATAAATAGGAAGAAAGTTTCGTAGGGGCGGAAAAGTTCAAAGTCAACCTTATTAGAATTCGTTGAATCGTTGCATTTGTAAAACAAACGCCCCCAATGACTGCGACTAATTTCACTGACATTGACATGGTGTATGTCGTAAAAATCATGAGGATCAGTTTATTCCAATATTTAAACTTGAACTGACATGAAATCCATAATAGTGATAAAAATCGGACAAATTGTTCTTGCGTTTTCTACAACCATAGATGAGTTTTATTATTCAGTTCCCTACAATAAAAATGTGACGGAGCGATTGGAAACTTTCCCCAAAATTCCTTTTATAATCGTAAGGTACAGTGTTGCCAGAATTACTGTTTAAGAAGCGTAATTAAATTTATCAATAAGACTCGCAGAAAGAAGAAATCGCGAACGATAATATATTTACCGTGGTCTGTTATCCACGAACAACAATAATGCAAATGTATATTTACGATACGTTCCTTCGCTGAAGTCAGCATGTTCTATACATTATCGTTATTAATAATCGTATATTTATGTTCGTGTTTACTTTCGCTGAAATTCCATTAAAAGGAGATACATCTGTTTGTGGATAATCAGTACAGGTAATATTCAATATTATTGCATCATTAACTAAACGTATCGATATGGATATCGAAACTACTCGCGATTCGTCGTGGAATATTGATTGCTGACATTAACTTTGAAGTAATCCTCTTTTATAAAAATCGGACATTGTAAAGAAAAAGAAGGCGCATCTGTGGCTAGCAATTGCTTATATACATATATGCCTGCGATTGCCAATGTATCTTTGTAATTTCTGCGTAAAACTCGAGATACAGGGGAGCACATCCGCTATCGTCGCGTCGGTCGAAATGTTTTCAACGTCAAATCATCTTCGATAAAACAGGAAAATTACTTGTCAATATTGTGTCAAAATGCCGAGCTTGTTTACTGCAGATATTCAATCATTCGTAACAAAAGATACATGTATATGGAAGAAGGGAATAATAAATCAAGTTCCGTTTGGGAGTGGCCATTTTATTTGAACTTAACAGGTGTACAAATAGCTTATCATCATTAAATCAATACTGCTCTTCCGCCAAGAGTATCAATGTTCATCATTCAGGAAATAATCTTTCAATTTCTGTAGTGCCTTACTACGATGAGATATTTTATTCTTTACTTCTTTAGGCAGTTCCGCGTAAGTTTTGTCACTTTCTAGGGGCTGGAAGCACGGATCCCAGCCAAAATCCCGCGATCCTCGAGGACTCACGATGGTTCCTTGAGTGCGACCTTGGAACAATATAATTGGATCGTCCGGTGTTCCGGCGCAGTAAGCGAAAGTGCAGATCGCTTCCGCGGTTTTATCTTCCCAGCCATGAAGCATCTGGTGAAGACCTTCCGGGCCCAGTTTGTCCAGAAACCATTTAATGTAAGGTCCAGGCAGTCCCTTCATTGCGTTGAAGCATAAGCACGTGTCTTCGATGATAACCGGACCTTTTATTAGATCGGCCGCAGCTCGACATTTCATTTCGCAAATATCATCTACCTCTCCTTGGTACTCCGGGAGATCGATCTTTTTACTCGTGATCTCCCGTGGAAAATTCTTCCCCAGAATGGCGATGAATTCCTCCAGCTTCTTCGCGTTTCCGGTTACAAACACTATTGGCTTGGACATGCTGCGAAGAATGATACGAAAGCAGTTTAATCAGAGCAATGTCTTGGAAGCGTTACTTCATTTTCTTAAAATCGAGGCATTCAGTTCACCTGACTTAAAAGATTTATAATACTACGAATGTTTGAGAAGAAGAACTATGGACTTAAATTTCGCGCTATTCCTTTACACCTTCAGTTGGTAAGCATACTGCCGGCCAGCATGTGCTTATGACACTGTGATACACGTTGTTCTTTTCTCAAATAAATTCGGTTTAACTGCAGTTAAAAAGCAAGCACAGAGACTCGTCTTATCTTACAAACATAATATACTACAGAGATACATTCGTAAAACAACTAACTTTCAATAACCGGCGAAAGACGAAACGAAACGTACACTTGCGAGGCAATACACCTTCTTGACAGTGCTGCCAAGTGCTGCTAACCGTAATCCCCCTACTAACTTGCTGCAAAAATACTACAAGCATTTTTGTAATTATTAAAATAAAAAAATACATCTCTCGAAACCTTCATTGTTCAAATTTGATTTCCGGGAAATGCTCAAAGTTAAAAGAGATTTCCATAAAATAGATAACCTGTTAGCATCCATTGATTGAGAAGTTATGCATATCGTACAACTTCGTTGTGAATTTAAATACTTTGTTTAATTATTGCCTTTTAATTATTTAAACAATCATAGCTTGTAAAACTTGCACTGTTTACTTATCGATGCACGGCATTGTAGAGAAGGGTCTTTAGCGAACGATCAGTGAACGACTTGGATGCTAATTCTAACGTAGCTACGTTCATTGTGGAAAGCAAAGAAACTGCCCAAAAATGCCGAGTCAAGAGGTTGTGACTACGAAAGTGGTGGTTCACCCTTTGGTTTTATTAAGCGTGGTGGACCATTTCAATCGTATGGGAAAGATTGGTAATCAGAAGAGAGTCGTCGGTGTTCTTCTGGGCTGTTGGAAGGCTAAAGGTGTTCTGGATGTGTCAAACAGCTTTGCAGGTTAGAATCACTTCGCCAATAGTTATTCCATCTTCCTCCAATTACTATCCATTTTCCCGATGAATTCTCGCGAATTTATCATGCTCCCAACCTCCTTGCGAATAAATTACCATTTTACACGTTACGGTAACTCGTAATCCTACTAGTTTAAATCGTCATACATCGACTCCAAGAGCTTGTGAAAATGAGAGAAGTCAATTGTAAAAGTCGATTGTTGTTATCTTTTTCGCAGTACCCTTCGATGAAGATGATAAGGATAAAAGTGTCTGGTTCCTCGATCATGATTATCTGGAAAACATGTATGGGATGTTCAAGAAAGTTAATGGTAAGAGCTTGCTAATGGGCACATGTATTCGACGTTTGCTAATTACTGCTTGGCTTTAATACTATGTAAATTGTTAGCCCGCGAGAAGGTAGTGGGTTGGTATCACACTGGGCCTAAGTTGCATCAAAACGATGTTGCGATCAATGAACTCATCAGGAGATACTGCCCTAACTCTGTGTTGGTCATCATTGATGCTAAACCTAAAGATCTTGGTCTCCCAACAGAAGCATATCAAGCTGTAGAAGAAGTTCACGATGTGAGTTCCGTAACGCACTATGTCGTATAATTGTATAGTAGAATTAATAAATAACACTGAAATTATTCGCAGGATGGCTCGCCAACGTCTAAAACCTTCGAACACATCCCTAGTGAAATTGGCGCTGAGGAAGCAGAAGAAGTAGGCGTAGAACACTTACTAAGAGATATCAAAGATACTACGGTTGGCACCCTTAGTCAAAGAATTACAAACCAGCTACTAGGTTTGAAAGGTCTTCACGAACAACTGAAAGAGATTAGAGATTACCTGCTACAAGTGGGCAGTAGTAAACTACCGATAAACCATCAAATCGTTTATCAGCTTCAGGACATTCTGAATTTGTTGCCGGACATGACCCAGAGTAGCTTTGTCGATTCACTGTACGTTAAAACGAACGATCAGATGCTGGTCGTGTATCTCGCGGCCCTCGTTCGATCTATAGTGGCTTTACATAATCTGATCAATAATAAATTAACTAATCGCGACGCCGAGAAAAAAGAGACCGATAAGAAGGAGGCGAAGAAGGAGGAGAAGAAGGAAGAGGAGAAGAAGGAGGAGAAAGAGAAAGCAAAAGCTAAGAGTCAGTGAACGAAGTGAAATCGAGACTAACCTGTGCGATTGAGACTGTTAATCTTACGAAAGTTCACAATACTGTGAAGTTTGTTTATACATGTACAAATGTATTTCGTGCTTTCACACGGCCGGCATTTCGAGTTAACACCAAAAATAAACATGAATGACCTTATATTCTTGAAGTGTTTCAGCATAGTATGAATTTAAAGGGATATCCACATCAAACAAAAGATATGATAGTGGGAACGCAGTTCCACATTTCCGCGATGTAAACTAAGCAAATACAGCGCGATTTCTAAACAAATCATCGAAAGTAATTTTTTTACACGGCACGCAACACATTTCTTTTCTCGTCTTATTGGAAATGAGCCACTGCTTCAAGCTAGCCATAACTTTTATATAATGTGTCGATATCTACACGGTACGCTCTTCCACGTGAACCAATGCAACATAAGATCCCCATAGATACACAGTTTAGACATTACGACTATGTTTCCTAGATGACCCCAACTTTCATAAATAACACGATGTGTTATTAATAAAAAAAAATAGAAAAGACTCGATCATTTGAATACACGACTTTATTTATTTCTCGTTGATATACAGAGACGCTATGAAGATATCGCTCTGCATCACGAACTCATACATACTCGAACGTACGCGCGAGACGCTGAATTGTGTACCATGAAACAGCATTTTATAATGCTTGTACCTGTACGATTATTTGAGATACACACTGTTTTTCATTAATAGACTTATGCCTTAATTTATTCTCTTAAAAACCTACAGATTCTCTCCATTTTGTTTTCATGAAAACTGAATCGACATATTCCACGGCAATCGATATTACTTACTTCGCAAGTAAAATCCTTGGAAACACTTAGTTTTCTGTATTTTTATATAAAAGCGAAAAAAATAAGACATACTTGACCCAATAACGTCCATCGACACACACTTAGCTCTTCACCCCCACTGTACGCTGTACCGACATAGGGTTCTAAATTGGTATCGTTGTAATGCTGGAAGTACCAATTAAAGGAGCTGTCCTCCACTACCTCAGCATTTTCATCGGAAGATTCATCTTTATAAAAGATTTGGTCCTCTGCGTTCCCCACGTTCCGCTGAACAGCCTCGGCCACGGATTTCTGCTTCTCCGGCTCGGGAGGGTGCCCAGCGTGCGGCGAAGGAACTTTTGTTATAGTTGGCCTGCCTAAAGGACGCAAACTTGGCATCGGCACAGTGGAGGGCACTTGGCCTCCTGGAACCAAAAACGCCGAAAGGGCTGACGCCTCCGTTTCTCGGGAGAATTGAGACGTGGAAGGGAAGTGTTTGCGATTTTCTGGTAACGATGAATGGGAAGTTGATCCCTCCGTCGCCACAGTCGCAACATCTGTAATCAATGATATTTTATCAATATTTAATTGCTTCAAAATCGGACGAAATAGTGACAATCAGAACTATAAGTTTACCATTTGATTCATTTCGAATATTTTTCATTGTCGACGTAAGCGTTTCTTGAAATTCTACTACCTCGGAATCCAAGAATGTGTTTCTCTCTCCCTTTAGTTCTTCCGTCGACTCTTTCACAGCTTCTTTGGTCGTTTGTAAAATAGTCCTGGGCGTTGTCCAGACAATTTTACTCGCCACTTCTACCTGAGATTTCCCTTCGCCCTTACTCGGCTTTCGATTCACCTCCGCACTCTCGCCGTTATGAATATCAGCAGCCACAGAAGCTTCGTTTGCTTCCTGGGGCGACTCGTCTGCCGCGGTACTCGAGTCGGACGTTCTCGTCGAGTTCATAAAAGCGGAGCTATATATCGAGCAATAAATAGATAAATCATAAAAATGTATACATTCCTCTCTTAATTCTATTTCAATTTACCTGCTTTTCTTGGTATCTAATGATTGCTTCCGAGAGTCAGGTTCGTGTGCAGCGACTGTGGACAACTCTTCCCTTTCTCTGAACCCCACTTTAGGTCTACTTGTTCTAGGATGAGTTCTTTCGATCTTCACTACCGTGCCATTCCCACTTTTCCATCGTTTCTTCTCCACTTGCGTAACACTCGAGTTCTGACTCTTCGAGGTTTCATTTTTCACTTGCCTGTCGTACGTTAATCTAGGGTCCGCAATGGGCACGAATCCACCCTGCCCACGAGGCATGGGTACAAAGCCACCCCTGTGAATCTCTGGTTCTGTGGGTGGAAACGTCCTGTAACGTCCTCTTCCCGGTCTCCCTGAAGAGTTCTTCCTCTCAGACTTCCTCCCCGAATTACCCCAGAGATTAAAGTTCAGACTAGGTAGGGGCACACCGAAGAAAGTAAAACCGGAGCTGCTGGGAGAAGGAGGCATCAACGGGTTTTTCTTCGCAGGGATAGTATTGTTCGGCTGAGTTTGAACCTCCCCTGGTACTTGAACGATTTTTACTGTATCCGCTGGCACGGTAGTGAGTAATTGAGTCGACGGTTGCGTCGCGTTCGCTGTATCGTTTTTAGCTTCTTGATAATCTGGATATTCGTACAAGTAATCTGAATCCAAGGACGTGGCAGGGGGTCGCGTCGACGGTTCTTTTAAGTTCATTCGAAGTGGCACGATCTCCGTGGCTCCAAGAACTGGTACAGCAAAAAGACACTTGCTAATTCCGGTTGCTTTACAGGTAATAAATCGTTCGCGTCGAGCTTATTACTCACTTGAGGAAGAGACAGGGTAAGGTGACGAATCGATCATTTCAGCTTCGCAGCCCGGATGAATAGCATCGATTTGCCTTTCTCGTTGGCAGTCCTGACGCGACAATCTAATTTCTTTGAACAGTGATCCATCCGCGCATCTTGGACCCTCGGAGGACGCTTGTTGCAACCACCCTCTCAACCATAACATTCCACACGAGCACGAGAGCGGGTTGCCTTTTCATGAGTAGAATCAATGTCGGTGACGATTACTTAAATACTTTTTTACATTTTGAAGAAGGAGGGGTATTTAATTACCATCGATATCTAAGACAGCAATGTTGGATCTCAATCGTTTGAATGCCACCTCCGAAACGGAAGCCATCCTGTTGCTCCTCAGGCTGAGAACCCGAAGCCTTGGCATTTCGTCGAAAGGGGAGCCCTGGATGGTGCAAATTCGATTGTTGTCCATCTACGGACAAAGCGTGGAACGTATGTATGTAAAACGATCCGCTATCTCCTTAATTAACGATGCAGCTATACGAATAATTGCTCCGCTAGCATAACGAACACGGCCTCGCACCACGGTTCGTGAAGAAGTTTCACTCTCGACGAGAAAGTAAGTATTCTCCGTATTACTAAAGACGATTCCCCTCCGCCACTTTTTCCCCCCATTATTCGTCAACACCCGACGCGATTATTACGAAAAATCGACCCTTACCAGAACGATTTCATTTATTCTGCTTCTCGAACATGGATTGCTTAACCAATTGACGAATTCTCTGCTTACCTTCAATTCGACCAACCACTCCATGGACGCTAAACTGTTGCTGGATACTCTGGCTACCCTGTTGTTGCTCAAGTCCAAAACTTCCAGGGAACGAAGGCTCTCCAAACCAACGTAGTCCAAACCTGGCAAATGATTGTGGCTCAGATTAAGGAACAGGAGGTGAGGCACGTTAACGAACGCGTTGCTCGCAATTTCCTGGATCCGATTTTCCTGCAGTTCCGCACTTTGGAGGAGTGGTAGCTCGGTGAAAGCCCCGCTCGGAATCATCTGGGTAAATAGCAAGGGAGCACAGTAATTTATAAATCTTTTATCTGTCGAACCGAATAATAAAACATCGCCTAGCACCTGTAGCCGATTCTTTCCGAGCCTAATCGCTTGCAGCTCCGGCAGGCCTCTGATTGCGTTTCTCTCGATGATCCTGAGGTCGTTGTTTTCCAGATCGATCAAGGATAATCGCGGCAGACCGTCGAAGGCGCCCTCGCGGAGCTCGCGTATGCGATTTCTTACAAGCTTGAGCTCGAGCAAGGCCGACAGGCTGCTCAGTGTTTCCGGCGACAGGATGTTCAGCTTGTTGAAGCTCAAGTCGAGAACCTGAAGAGCTGTTAAGCCGTGCAACGATCCGGGTAACTCGGTCAAAGTGTTGTGCGACGCGTACAGTTCACGAAGGTCTCTGTAATTAATGTCGTTTCCTCCCTTTGACATCGAATCATTAACAGAAACAGTCGTTTCCGTCGCGGCCATATCAGCCCACCTAAATGCCTCTCCTATCTACAACGAACCATCCGCGGCGAACAAAGTCTTCGTACAATTGTTTTAGATAAACGATTCAGACCGAGGAGCTTGACTTTATGAGGAATGTATGATATAATAAATCGTTAAGTGTGTTAAAACTGTTAAGTTAACATAAGATGGTAGAAAAGAATGGGCCCCGCGGGATGGTGCCACCAGACAACTAGAAGGGGACACTTAACGCGAGCACGAACAACTTTCTCGCTACCAATTTGCTGGTGATGCAACCAAATAACCACGAGTGAAACCGCTTTTCTAGTGGTATATTAACTCGCAGGAAAACGCTCCTGCATTTTGTACAGTTTTGTAAAACAAGAAGCCCGCGAACGTTTAACAAACCCACTACATACTTTCGTCTGACTTTACCTGGTATTCGAAAAGGTTGCATGTGGGATTTGAGCAAGGTTGTTTCTGCTGAGGTCCATCCTCTGCAGTCTCACGTTTTCTTGAAAGATATCTGGCCGCAGAACCTCCAGTCGATTGCCCCTTAGATTCAAATCCATCAGTGATCTGAGAGGCCTGAAGCTTCTCCCATGCAGGCTGACTAATCGATTGTATCTTAGGTCCAGCTGCTCCAACCTGGACAGTCCATCGAACACCCCGTCCTCCACGATTCGCAGAGAATTGTAGCCGATGTTCAGCTTCCTTAAATTCGGTAAATCCGTCAGGCTACCCGGCGGCATCCGCTCGATCCCGTTCGCACTGAGATCCAAGGATCTTAGAACCGGGAGGGCGAGATCCTGGGAGGAAACCGCGGGCAGAACGACAATGCGGTTCATGGCCAAGTAGAGGTGTTCTATGTTCCTCGGCAGACCCGGAACAATCTCGAGCATTCGATTCCAACTGACGTCCAATTCGTAAAGATTACTCAGATGGTGGAACGTGAGAGGGTGGAGAACGGAGAGCGCGTTGCCAGAGATGTTGATGTGCTCGAGGGCCGGCGTCCCTAAGAACGATTCAGGCTCTACAAGGCCAATAGCGTTCCCGCTGATGTCGAACCGCCTCAAACTCGGAAGATTCGCTAGTAAACGTGGCTCTAGGTGACGGAAGTAGTTTTCTGAAAGGTCTAGCCCCTAGAATCGCAAATACACAATAAATTACAAAACGACGGGGGTTCGCTGCGGGCTTGAAAAGTGTTTCGCTCTGAAACACTTACTTTCAACGCTGGCAAGTTCCAGAACGGTGCCTCTAACAAATTTGACAAAGAATTATTCTTTAATCGAAGTTCCCTGAGAGCGGGCATCGCGGTGAAGGTCTCTCTTTGCAGAAAGGCCACTCTATTGTGATCAAGGTGAAGTCTCTCTAAAGTGGGATGGCCTCTTAACGCCCCGTAAGGTATCTCCTCGATTTGATTGTGGCTAACGTCGAGGAACTTCAGCCTGGGCAGTGCCTCCATTATCGATCTCAACTCGGTCACGTGGCTCAGATCGTTATTGATCAGCCACATCTCCTCCAGAGCGTTGCCTGGCCTTCGTGGGAAGAACTCCGGGTGTATGCGATGTATTAGATTGTGATTAAGATCCACTGCTTTCAAGGCGGGCATTCTTTGGAATGCTCCAGCGAACACTTCGGTTATGTGATTCCTCGATAAGTACAGGCGGGTGAGAACAGGCAGGTCCACAAAGGATGCTTCGTCAAGACGGTTTATTCGATTCCGATCTAGTCGAACCACAGAGAGGGAGGGTAGGTCCATGCAGGCGCGGCCAATCATGCCAGCATCGACTATCGAGTTCCCGACTAAAGATATCTCCCGCAGTTCCGGCAAATCTATGATCGCTCGAGGGTGAACCCAGTGAACTCCGCAGTCGGTGATGTTCACCAGCTCGAGTCGCGGCAGGCTACGAAACAGACCAGCTTCTAAGCGTATTAGACGCGAGCTCCCGAATACATGAAGCTGCTCCAGGCTGGGTAGATCTCGAAAGTTTATCGGAGCTAATTCCACCAGAGCCGGGGAATTGATCTGGAGGTATCTGAGCTTTGCGAGTCCAGAGAACTTCGGGAGTTTCTTCATTACTCGGCTCTGCAAAGTCACCGCCTCTAGGCCCTGCAGATTCTCCAGGCTGTCTACTGGCAGAGATCGCAAATCTGGCTCCACGACGAATAATTCCAATAGAGAGTCGTGGAGACCCTCTAGCCAGCCGGACGATACTCTTTCCAGTCGATTATTTCGCAGCATTAGCCGAAGGACGCGCAGGGTAGCAAAGACTTTGCCCGGTAGGCTAGGTAGATTGTTGTTCTCCAGGATCAACTCGTCTACTGGCCGGTCTATGTAGTGGCTCACTGCCTTCAGACCTTCCAGAACCTTCGGCAACTCGCTGTGACTGCACCTATTGATAAACAAATGGACACTAAGCGATGCTGTACGGTTCCCTGCGTAATGGAAACATCACACTTGCCATATCTGAATCTCCATGTCGCGGGTAGAGCATCTGCAAGGTAGAATCCTCTCCTGAGTAGGGCACCCGTACTCCGAGCTGAGCTGGGCGCTGGCACCGATGCAGCACAGTGCCAGAAACCAGCCAGCTACAAAGAGGCCTCCACCTTCCGGTGGTTTAGCCATCGCGCATTTGGACCTTGGTCTAGGACCTTAAATACCGGGCCCGCATTGTCTGGAAAAATTCATTTACCCGCGAATCTTTAGTTTGGGACTCTAGAAGAAGCACGTGGTACGATACACTCTTCCGGGCGATAAATCATGCCCTCCTATTTGAATTCGCTGAAACGTGGTGTGGGCTTTTATGAAAGTAGGCGTGAGCTCGAGGCGTTACGGTGCCCTTGGATGTCACGGTGGTTTCTATGCGTAAACCAAAGGACGCGTGTATATACGTGTTGCCCACACGTCACGGTCTTAGACGACAAAATTAATGCCTCGTACCGTAAGCAAAGCTAAACACCGCTATGACAATCCTTCCCCGTAGCGATCGCTGTCACCTGGAACCTCGCGATACCCATCAAACTGACGAAAGATCTCTATTACTTGGCGGCAGAAATTTTCAAACTAACATTAGACACGGCTAAGTCGTTCGAACTAACATTAGGCGCGCCAAATTGAATTATATTGTCTTTAGAAGAAAAGGTAACTGAAGGGAATACGGAAGAGAAGAAACCCTTTATCCATCGGATAGAACGAAAACAAAGGTATTCTTCGAGGATGCTGTCACGGGTGACCACGTGCGTTTCATAACACCCTTCCGTAAGTACGAACAATCGGGCGGCCTGGAAAGGCAGTCGGGCCTGAAGAATGTCGATATCGATTTTAATCGTAAATAAAAAATCGAATTAAAGTATCGCCTAGATTTTGGATCATGTGCTCGGTCGGAAATTTAAGGGAGCGCGTCAGGATCGAAGAATACAGGTCGCTGCACTCGCGTGACTGCATTTGCATCGCGAACTAGACTATCCGATTGTTGGGAAATCGTTTTCGTCGTTCAGTGAACTTTCAAATTGCCCTACTGGACTTCATTCGAAACCGAACAAGTCTTCTGCGTAACCATTTCCCGGCAAAACGGATCTTTCCGTGATTTCAGCTAAAAACAGCTGACATAATCATTTGTGTACGCTAATAGCCGTAGTTTACAGTGCGTACAATTGGTACAGGTGCAGCAGTACCACTATTGTTATCGCCATTGCACGCAACCGTGATCGAATCACCGTGATCGTGTATGATTTCAGTGAAAGTGATCCACACTTCCTTGGTTTTCCTCCTCGAGTCTCGTTCCTTCTAAACCCCGCCATGCTGAACCGCTCGGAATTATGCAACTTCAGAATAGGGTCGTATAACTTTCGAAGGGATACTCGAACGGTATGAAAAATGTTTAAACTATCTTCGCTAGATGCTCGACGATTGATATTAAAACTCCGTAAACTTGAAATGTCCCACCCCCTGGATGATCACCCCTACCTTCTGATGTGACGTAGTGCGCAACTCCGAAGCCTCAAAGTATTCCTGAAGTTATATGCTTGCCCTTCTCTCCGAAGCTTCGATGATTCTTGAGGACCCTAAGTTATTTTCCTTGAGGGTCCGCGTAGCACAGCTTGTTCACAAACCAAGAAGCAACACGTCGCGTTTTGTACGTCGTTCAGAGGAGCACGAGCCTCGGTGCTCTCGTTACGGGCAGGTACGAACTAACTACACGAAGAAGTTTTGCGCAAAGCGTGCTGATGCACAAAGTCGAGGGGAGAAGATGACTGTGGCGTGGGTGATGGCGAGCGGTACGAAAAGAGAATTGCGAAGTGCTGTGTCCAGCCACCGTGAAGGCACGCTTCCAGGAAATTCTTCCCTTTCCACCGAATCTTTGCGTCCAAATAATTTGGCGTCGGTGACAAATTTCGGACCTCAGTTTCCCCGATTCCAAATGCTTCTGGAATTATAAGGGCGTCAAAGGAATCTAAGGGGAATGGCAATTGACTCATGGCCATCCACGTGTAAAGCGATCAAAGGAAAAATAAACCTGCCAATGATTGAATATTTTACACGATACAGATGAATTGTAAAACACGTTTACAATTTCTGTGGCTTCAATCAGCAATAAACGGGATTCCATGATTTTCCTAGAAACGTGCAGTTAAACGTGTTCCAGTCCAGATGACATGAGTTCCGTCATTCTTCGTCCGCTTTTTTCGAGATGCAGAAAACGTACGGCAGCAAGCAACGGTACCAGCAATAGAGTTAGATCCGAACAAGTTTAATTAAAGCAGATAAAGGGAAATGAACAGTTACTGTGAATTTTGGGCCCACTTTGAAGAGGATGAAATGGCACGGCGAATATGCATACCTAGCTGTATCATTTCGAAGAGGATTTCGTGCCTCTTCTATCTTTATCTTCAGTTTGCGAATATCATCGTCTTTCGTTCTAATCTGAATCGTGTTCTCCAATGTATTATAGTCAAGGCAAGATATCAATAACCGGTTCTAAGCCTCACAAGCACCCAATACTGATTTCTGGGCGACTCTTCTCTTTTATTGGCTGATGCAAAATTTTATTGACTTACACAAAAATGAATAAAAAAAACGTGACAGCATACTTTATGTTTTACTAACAAATTACACTGGATTTTAATAAATTAATGCACTTTTGTGAATGTAAACGTGTTTCTTCGGAGAGATACATCACTCAGTTGAAGGTCCAGCATCTAATAGCACACAAACACAACGCAACGATCTAATCTGTGTTGTAACTGGTTTTCAGAATCAACCACGCTATAATATCATACAATTATGTGAGCCTGCGCCAGTTGTTTACCGATGATAGAACCAGAAAGGACCGATCGCTCTTCTGTGACTCTGTACAAATAACGATTTCATTATTCTATCTTGGCAACGCGACTTCAATTGCGCTGAGAGGGGTTCTTCCCTGGATAAGAAACTACCGTTCCTTCTTTCTTCTGAATGTTATAAATTTCGCTTGAATATGTGGTGTAAAAATGTTCTACGAGTTTCTGGAAAATCTCCAAGATTCACATTGAGAGACTTTCATGTTAAGAACGGTACTTGTTCTCAAGACTTTAAAGAAAGTAGTAAGAATAGATCATATTCTACGAAGCAATTGCCAAGGATACTTATTACTGGTATGTATATTTCTAAAAGTCTATTTAGAATATTGTGAAATCGTAGAAGCTATCGTTGGTGATAGAATCTCATTCATCTTTACACACGCGCTTTCACAAGGTGGTCTCGGACAGTTGGGCACTGAATGTGCGAAATTACTTCGTAAAAATTATGGGAACGACAATGTGATCCTCTCGGACATAATTAAGCCGACGGAAGAAACTCTATCAAACGGACCCTTCATCTTTGCCGATATCCTTGACTTCAAGGGTCTTCAGAAAATCGTGGTAGACCAGAGGATCGATTGGCTGATCCACTTCAGCGCTCTTCTTAGCGCCGTTGGCGAACAGAATGTCCCCCTTGCTGTCAGAGTTAACATAGAAGGTAAAACGACATTTTTGTTTCTAAAACTTCTCGATATGAACGCATTTATAAGCATGTGAGTGGTTTTTAAGACTGCGCTTTGCACGAAATGGAATGCCGTGCCGAGTAAGCCTGTCGTATGATAATAATTATATTGTTACCGCGGCCACGAAGGAAAGTCCGTCGGAGAAAGTGGATTTCTTGGGATATAACTCTTGTTTAAGCCGCAAGAAAGGAAATTCTTGCTGAAAATAGTTAAGAATTAAATTTCTATTAGGAATGCACAATGTGATTGAGCTAGCGAAACAGTACAAATTAAGGATATTCATTCCATCGACGATCGGAGCTTTCGGCCCGGATTCGCCAAGGAATCCCACGCCAAATGTCACCATCCAACGGCCGCGAACGATTTACGGCGTGAGCAAAGTGCATGCCGAGCTGTTGGGCGAATACTATCACCACAGATTCGGTCTTGATTTCCGATGTCTTCGATTTCCGGGGGTCATCAGCAGTGATCCACCGGGTGGTGGTACTACAGGTAGCTCATATTTTACTAGAAAAATTTCACTGTAAAAACGTCGTCTTGCGTTAAGAAGTAGAGCACGTTGCATTCGCGATTAGGGTAACTGCGTAATGGCGCAATCTATCGTTCTTCAAGGACAATAGTACTAGTAAATTGTTGAGAGTCTCTTGATCACCAGCCGTGAGATCGCTCCTCGCGTTTCCCTTATCTCCTGATGCGTAAATCTAAGAGCAACTAAAACCTACGATCTATAACAAAATAAAACATGCATTTTTATATTTTTCTTCATTAGATTACGCTGTTGCCGTGTTCCACGAGGGGTTGCTTAATAAAAGATACGAATGCTACTTAGAGCCTCACACGAGACTGCCAATGATGTACATAGAGGATTGTTTGTCTGCGCTCTTTCAGTATTTAAACGCTCCGAATGAACGATTGCTGAGGCGTGTGTATAACGTTAGCGCAATGAGTTTCACACCAGAGGAACTATTCGCTGAACTTAGGAAGCACGTTCCTGATTTAAGGATTACGTATAAACCGGATGGACGGCAATACATCGGTTAGTAGATTAAATTGCTAGCTGTATTAATCAATGCTGTGTGAAGGAACTATTGTGTTATTTAAATTTCAGCTGAAAATTGGCCACAAGTTTTCGACGACAGCGAGGCGCGACGAGATTGGGGATGGGAGCACAAGTACAACTTAAAGAAACTTGTGGAATCAATGGTCCGTGATGTGCAGACGAGCGTTTTATCTAAAAGATCATTGAAGGAGGTCAACAGTTATGTATAACACAACACCATTTAGGAAATCACTGATGTGAATTAGACAAGTTATAAAAATATTATTTATTTGACAATAAAAACACGCCCCAAGATATTTCGGAGACATTTTAACACATTACTTGTTTCACATGTCTTCGCTCATTAATTCGGCGATTTCATCCTCGTTGAGATCTATTCGTTTTGGAGTAGCTGCAGCTGCTCTTGTTGGGGTCGTGAACGTTCTTTCTATCTTCTGCAACGGTGTACTTTTCCAATCTGCGCTTGTCGAAGGCGCACCGTTCCGATCCATTATTCTCGAAGGTGTACCGATCGGTCTATCATTATTCCTCGAAGGTGTATCGATCGATCTATCATGATTCCTCGATGGTGTACCGATCGGTCTATCATGATTCCTCAAAGGTGTACCGACCGATCTATCATGATTCCTCGAAGGTGTACCAATAATACTCCGATCTATTCTTTTCGGGGTATTGCTTGCTCTCTCGCTCCACCTTCCACTCTGTGAAAATCTTTCGGTCTGTTCCGGCTCTGTGCGAAATGAAATGATAAGATGTTAAAATTCGTCTATCCACGTTTCGAAAGTGAAGAAACTGATTTTCACCTGCTGGATTATCTTTAGCCAATATCGCTCGACTTTCTATGAAATATCCATTTGGATGAACAATTGGCTTATTTGGTAACTGATTGTGTAAAACGTTGAAATACGTAGTGCAAGCGATGTGGTAGTGGCCATCTTTGGACAAATCTGTTATTTCATTAACACCTGAAGCGCAAAAGACCATAAGTAAATAGCCCTAAGACTACGCAAATACAGTCACGGTATGCTTACTTGTCGGAGGAATGCCATAACCAGAGAGTTTTAATTTCAACGATTCGTGATCCATATGTCTGTACGGGCAGCCATGGTATTCTCCAGCGCCCACCGCAGAAGATATGATTTTTGGACACCCGAGGGGGGTATAATTTGTTTGTTTACCCTCTTTGCCGAATGTATGCCTTATCGTGTAAGCATATTGTTTGTCGAATTTGTCTGGATCTATCTTCTTCGAGAACTCTGTCTTCCAGAAGCGCAAAGCATCTTCTAACGTTACCCCTATACCTTTCAAGTATAAACCGTACTGAATACGTCCAGAATTTTTTAGATGGTGCTGAGTCTTAAGCGCTTCATGCAGTACTCTCATACACAAGGGATAGGAGGTCCTCGACAACTGAAAATTATGCCAAATTGTAGGGCGATGTGGGCAGAAAACAATATATTAATTACCTCGTCTAATTTATCGATAGGTGTGGCCGTAGTTGTCCAAACGACGCGCGTCATACCAGAGAAGGCGGTGGGTAATGATTTGAGGAAAGATATCAGTCTTTCGTCGTCGGATATATTTGAAACATAGTTTACCGCGTACTGTGCAATAAAGATATATCTAACTGAATGAAGATTCAAATTTTCTGTAGTTAATTAACATATTACTAAAAAAGATACTTGCCTCCATACCGTCGTATAAATTTTTTCTAAAATAAGAAACAAACAGAGACAACAAGTCTGTTTGTGGAATATATGCAGTTCCCTGGCTAAGATAAACTCTACGCGATCTAACTAGGTCGGTGACCCTTTGAAAAGGCACTTTATAAAATTCTGTCATATCGATACTTAAAACTTTTGACGTGGACGAACTAAGTTCTTCCTTTATGTCATCTTTTTCTTCTTCTGTAATCTTGAGAAAAAAATAAAGAGTGAGAGAAGAGTCTCCAGTTTAACGGGTAGGCAGTTTATATTTTATTCTATTATCTTTATTTCTTACTTGCTGACAATCGATATTGTGCATACTTAGCAACTTTTCTATCCCCTCTTTGTCTAACGAACTAAATCTTAATTTAAATAACTCTACTTCCTGATTAATAAACCACATCTGACGTTCTGGATCCTGACAATACGACAATCTCATTATAAAATGTGATATATGATCCATCTTTCTAAATTTCAAATCTGTTTCTGCGGATGATTTACAACCCTTTCCTTGGAGGAGATGCACAAACTGCTTAAGTCCATCTTTGACTAAAGCTGTGCTTAGATTTTGCTTACGGTCAAGTATTGACTTAGAGTCTGTTCGTAGCGCATTGTTTTCAACATGTTGTAGAACTACAAAGAATCATACATTCAAGAAACAGTCGGACACTGATCAAAGAGCAATCAGTGACACGTCCAAAAGACTTACGCTTCAATCTGTCCATACCCAATTGTTGAAACTCCACAAATGGAATTTCACCAATTGGAGGGAAATCATACATTTGTAGGTCATGCTGATAAATATCTTGAAGGTTATTAGTTTCAACATTAACTGTATACCGTCGCCGTTTGGTATATTCCATTATCTAAAAGACAAATGTGTGCTGTGTACTGTGACATTCACTTCGGCGTACCGGCTTTTTGAAGTGATTTATTAAGGAAGCATAAAACGGTTACGATCGCGAAAGAATGCGGAGAATCGAAGTATACTTACCGACGAATATATTTTATTCACAGCATGCGATCATTCTAATATTTCTTGAATCTTTGAACAATCACTTCGCGCACAACACTTAAGCAGCCATTGCTCTATCACTGTGGTTTGCCGCGCTTTTTTCCCGCTGTTATTTGAAGGTAGCGTTAGAGAGAAGAGAACGCACGGAACGTCACTGCGCAGTTTACATCGCGCGTTACAAGATTTTTAAATATTTGAAGGGAATGTAAGGTTGAAAATATAACTTCAGTTGTATATTTATTTAATATTATTCTCCGTTCGTAGTTGCTTAGACTCGATTAAAATATATCGCTGGGTATAAAGTGGTGTAAGGTTATAAATCAAAAGTATCGTACATCAGCAATGAAATTGATCATATTTTCTATTTTTTATGCGTCCGTATCTTGCGAATATTTTTTAACTGCAAGGGCGACAAGTGACCGTCCGCATTATCATGATTCTGAACGCAAATCTCAGTTACCTTGAGATTGAGAAATTCCATTCGATTTTTCACTGGCGACATCTCTCGAAATTCGTGAACAGTGACGTCGGTTCTGTCGATTATTTGTACGTCAAACAAGCTCACTTGTTTGGGATACATCGAGTCCCCTGGCATAACATACACTTTCGCATCTTGCAATTCCACCAACACCTAATCGCGCACATTTGAATAAAGTCAGGAATAGATCTAATGCAAAATATGTAAAGCTTTTTACGTACTGGTAGATTCAACTGCACTCCCATTTTGCTACGACCGACTGCGAAGTCTAGCAAATTGTCTATACTTTCAAATTTCGCTATTCTCGCAATTTCGTATTGTTGCGGAGGCGGTAGCGTAATATTCGATGAAGAAAATATGAAATTTCCGGGCACGTCCCACTAAATTAAACGGAAGATATTAATGTCACGTGCCGAATGCAATGTTGTCGTTTTATTCACTATAATAGTCTTACTTTCAAATCCTCTATTTCCGTTACTTCGCACATGGTGTAAGGCACAACCGGTATACAAGCTAAGTAAAAGACTGCGTCGAAGCGTCTACCAGAAAAATATGATGGCGTCAACCAATTGCTCCATTCGTAAAGAGCCCAGAGGTCCGGATAACACTTGAAATTTTCACATAACGCAAAAAATTCTGTAGCATCCTCGTGCACCTTCGTTTGCCAGCTGTGCAATTCATTATCGGGAACTAAAAAATAGAAATTGCCCCTTTAATTGTGGCTTTTTTTCTTCAAAACAGCATAGCTTAATCTGTTACAAAATTCGAATTCGATATATTATTTGTAATTACTTTCAACATGCGCCGCCCAATCAGAATGCGCAGCGTTTTTCCGCGAATTCTTACAGATCAGTATACCACATTCCTCAAAAGCCTCGCGGATCGCAGTGATGCGCAATGAGATCTCTCTCGGCAGTTCATTCGGTCTGGTTTTAAAAATTTGAGGACGTATGCTGGTGTGTGGAGTTAAAGCATCGAAACTGTTGCTGTCGTAGCCAAATGTGGAAAAAAGATTGTGCCACTTTAAATCGGCGTCGGCTGGGTGCACCACTCCGCCAGGGAACACGTAAGACCCCGGCATAAATTTCGCATTCTGATGACGCCTTAGGCACAGCAAATTATAATTGTACTGAAACTGGATGGATTTTTTTAAGTTCTTAAACTTCTAATAAACACGTATGGTCATTGGTCGTAGTCAGCGTAACTTCAATTTTTCGCGCGTTCTTATAGCGAATTCGGTACCTCGCACTGACTCTGTGCTGGTGCCAGAAAATGACTTGGATTGGCTAGCTCTATAAGAATCAACCAATCCAAGTCATTTTTTGGCACATTTTGGCACCAGCACAGAGTCAGTGCGAGGTACCGAATTCGCTATTATAGTATGACGTATAATCATCGATGTGGCAATTGCCAATTCTTTTTCAGTTTGGTTATTATATTTACTTGAATTTCGTTGAAAGTAATAATAAAGTAACATAATATTCACATCTATTTAAATAACTGGACAAAAAAAAGAGAGTAGTTACGTATGTACATTACTTACGTTTGTACGAAACAGAGGGCGAACATATTTTTGTGCATTACGAGCTGCTAGGATTAAACTAGCCGATTCTTTCCAAACCTTCATTTTTGTTCGGATAATAAAAGTATTTGATTGTTTATAATAACGTCTAAGAATTTATACAATCGATTCTATAAAAAGAAAGAGATCTTTAAGGTTATGATTCGATATGTTGTTTTTGTAACCTAATTAAACTTACATACGAAACCCGTACGCGTCCAGAATGAACTTCAATGACGTTTAATGAAATAAACGAACGATTATCGATCTTTTTAATTTTTTAACGTTCCTAATCGATGATTTTCGAAATGTGCACATTTATGAAATAAATGTTTTTATGTAAAAAATGATACCTAGTACTTTCTGTGTATCAGTTTACAGAATGTAATGAGTATTAAATACAATTAATTAATAGTTCCTATTCCATATGGAAATCGTTAAGGCATAAAACATTTACATTTATTACAATATTAAGTACATGTATCATAGGTTTGATTACTATATACAATTTTATTGAACACAATCTTGTTGGAGCTTGAAACGTTAAAGAAATATACGAAAATTACAATTATTCCATTTACAAATTGGCTAAATGGTACGCATCTACAATATGCGCAGCAGTGTACTTCAGAGACTGTAAGCAGATTAGATTATGTTTTCTTTGTATCTTTTTCCACTTTACCACTCGCTGCCATCATCAGTTCATATAACTGATACACTTGTTCATCCCTGAATTTTTCAAAATCCTTCTCATCTAAATTCTGGCCCAGCGGTTTGGCAGTATGTGGTCCTCTTAATCCAAGCTGTTCTGCAAGCATTACCGTATAGTCCTACGACACAGAATAAGTAATCTTCCTTATTCAACTTAAAGACTATGATCTTTAAGGGTACAAACGGAACGAATAGTTTATTTCCTACTCGTTACCGTGTGTAGCATAAGGAAACGAGTGAAAGATAACCTAATTCTTCTGTGGATGTATAAAAATTTTATGCTCAATATTACATACTGCCCATTCATTTATAAAGATGACTGATTCAGCTTCGTTGCACTTTTTATGCCTCCTAAACTCATCTCGCACATAACTAGTACCTATTGATTGAATTTCAGCCGGCAAACCGCGGTGTAACCTTAAAATCGTTTTGTAGAGCATTCTGACGCGCTGCACGTGAGATAAGGTTGTCATATTTTATTTATTAGAAAATTACTAGATATACATACTAACTGACTATTTGCATTTAATATTTTACAATATAATTATTATTAACTAAATTACGAGTGACGAAGATTCAATGGAATCTCGCGCCAAATATATGCATGTATGGTTACTTATTTTTGTGTGTCCATATAAGTACGTATGCACACGGCAGGTATAACTCCTTGCTGTGTAGTTTGCTCAATTCTTGCATAAACTAAAGAAGTATACTTAATTGGCGATCATATAGCTGTTCGAGCTGTATATTAACCGCTGATTAAGTTTTAAAGTAAAAATATAGGGTTCATATTGTTTTTAATGTATTCGCATGAAATGTATAGTTTGAAATAGATCTATTTTTCTGTATTATTCCGCGATATTTGCTTCCGTTTTATATGATTCTTTTATCGTGATGTTCAATTCTTTGCTTGTAGTACAATATTCTTTGGAACCATCTCGCATGGTATGTGTACAAAAGGTAAAATTTCGTATTCTTTCAATATTTTTTCTGGGAACTATTTTGCGAGCGTAGGGCGACGAACACACCTGTGGACATCTTGACCGTTACTCTCCCCTCCCATTCTTTTCACTCGTCATATCGTCCGCCTGGGGACGCGTCGGTATCGCTCCGTTGTAACTCTTCAGTTAAAGATCATTTTTATCGTTTCCTGTGCGTGTCAACTCTTGAAAAGTGAAGAAAGGAAGCTTGCAAGCATTCTGGGTGAGATATTTCATTGAAACATTGCGTTTTACTCAGAAAATCGTTCTTTTTCTCACATCGTTGTCGCGCTAGGAAAGTTCGTAACGCGATGTTTGGAGTCTCTTGTAATCGAGCTGTTTTTCATAGTTTCTCGAATTAGACACGCATTAATAACAAAACAGATTGTTATTTCGGGTAGAATAAGCAATTCAGAGCGGTAGAATGGTAAATTCAGTGTTGGAAAGCGTTTTTTTTCTCACAAATTAGTGATACGAGATACAAAGGCTACTGCGCAGGCAATTTTCGTCCGTTGCGCAGACGTTTGCGCGGCATTACCAGACAGTTTGAATTTCTACCACTTGTGATGCCATTATGGGAGCATCTCTTTCTTGGTATTTAACGAAAATTGTGTTTGTCGATATATTTCACGGAAATTGATATTCTCAAATTCAAAGAGAGAGGCTAACTGCGAGAACGACAATTCGGGTAGATCTTTTAACACGGATTTACGTCAGTTTAGGGATATGTGAGTTAGAATTGCATTTTTCTTCTTCTAATGCCGGGTTTACACCAAAGTGAACACGAACAAAAACAGTGTTCGCGAACGTTTTCGTCTGTTCTAGTCGTGTTCACTCCGCCGCAGACATGAAGAAAACTCAGCGTATGAATCGTATGTGAATGTTTCGTTCTGTTTGCGGCGGTGTGAACACGACAAGAACAGAGGGAAACGTTCGCGAACAATGTTTTTGTTCGTGTTCGCCTTGGTGTAAACCCGGCATAAGGAGATCGACGCTACCACATATCCGTTGAACTTTAAAAAATTGCATCCCGCGCCATGCAATTTTACATTTTTGTGTAATTGCGGAAATGGGTCTGGGTAACATTATGTATTAATAAGGATTTTGTGGTTGTGACTGGATAATGAAACGTAAAAAACATCGGATGATACTGCACGATGCCTCTGGGCGATAATATAGCAAAGAAAAATGTAAGTATATGTTCTGGATTAGAATACTAATTCGTAATGTAGTGACCATTATTGAAAAAGTAAAATAATGTAATATAATAAAGATGATTCGCACCTCTACAGGATTCTTTTCGATTAATCGAAGTAGACCGTAAATTCATGGCAGCTGAAAAACGACCATTTCAATTTGAAAAATAAAGCGCTTTCCAGGCTTCAAGCCAATTAATTATCACATATATAACATGATCAGCTTTTTGTTAACAATGTTCATTTTGAACAGGAATTTGATGTTTTTTTTTGTTTAGTTCGGGTTAGAAAACAAAATCCACTTGCATGATTTTTGCAAAACGTATTAATCTTGCACGTTATGCAAAAGTGTGTCAAGTAGGATTAATTACAGTTGCATGTTTTTTGTATAAATAGCAGGGAGAGTGCGTGCCGTGGTTTGGGCTGAAAAGGGAAAATTCCGAAGCTGAAAATTAAAAATATTCTGAAACTTTGTGAATATGTAGGGGATTTGTTCCTCATTACAACGCAATTTTTGTTTGTTGCCCAAATTCACTCTAAGGTGGTGAAATTGACCCCTTAAATTCCGGCTATTTTCCGATTTTATTTTATAATTTGCGATCTGTAAGAACTGTAAGTTTGGTAATCCATTTTTTGGCTATTCTTTTGGTAATGATAGTCCTAATTAAAAGAAGTAACTTTTGCCTTGAATTTTCAAGGGTCAATTACTCCCCCCTTGGAGTGAATTTGGGCAGCAAACAAAAATTGCCTTGTAATCAGAAGGAAATTCCCTACATATTCACAGTTTCAGAATTTTTTGAATTTCCGGGTTCGGGATGTTCCCTTGCGGGTCTCCATACGCAGTGAACTCTTCATGTCGAGACTTGGGAAATCGGTATTATTTGGGATATAATTAATAATTTCAATAATTATTAATTACATGACAAATAATCTGAGCCAATTGGCTACGGTCGTTCTGTCTATATTTACCAATTCTGTTTATTTCTCGCAGAACACACTGTAGCAAGTCAGGAACGTCATTGTCATTGAGCAGCATTACACGAAAGTGTACGAAAATTCTTATAAATACATAAGTACTTAACAATTTATACAACTATATCCTAAACTTTCTAAACTATCCCCGTTTCGTTTAACTTGGCATGCGTTTCTAATAAAATTCCTTTCTGCAGCAAACTTGCAAGTCATTCTCGATGCATTAGTTGTCTTCCGGACACCTGGAATCTTGAATCTCCTAGAAATCGAAGTGGAATTTAATTGAAATGACAATTCCTCAAGGTATTAGCTTTATAGAGAGAAGAATTCTCACCCGGTTTCTCTTCTCTCCGTACTTCGACCAGAACGTGACTTTACAGCAGGTCCTCTGTCCAGTCTGCTTATTGAAAACCGAGCACGAAGAGAACGGCGGCGAGTACAAGTGCAAGGACACGGCAGCATTGACGGCGCTCGGATTCTCGACTCGATGAAGACCCATAGAATCTGTAAGAAAACACATGTTTTGCACGCAACCCTGCGAGAGTATATGCGCGTAATATTTATTTAAAAACTGTACCATTTATGTAACATATTTCATTCAGACCGAGAGTGCTCCTATCCAGTTCGTCAAGTTCTTTCAGGTTCTCTGTTTCATTCCCATTTTCGCAGTCCTTAGGCCAAGCGTATCTTGTCTAGGGAAACGAAACACTGTTTTAGACAAAAGTTTTAAGGTGGGAATCCACGATGAGATTTTACACGATACAAAAATCTCAGCAACAACTAAATATAATTAACGGGGGGGGGGGGGGGGGGGGGGGGTTCTGCCTTGTGGGACTGAAAAAGTACGTGATATTTGCAAATTTTTTATAAAAAAAAAACTCTTGAACGGATTCATTTGAAATTTGGCAAGTTATTTTATTGTACTTTTAAGTATTATTACAAATTTTTATGAAGCTATACAAAAAAATGTGTGTGTAGAGCGTCCATTGCAGAACGTAGAAAAAAACGGCTCGTGCTGGCGTTGAAAGAAAGTGTCCTATGGTTTATCTGAAACGCAAGAAGGAAAAGGGATTCTTAATCTGCATGCACATGGCTATCTATGGAACTAGGATTATGGCTGTATCTATTACCGTTCTCTTTTTATTTAAATAATTCCTTGCGATTTTTTAATGATATTCGAACTTTTTTTCAAAAGTTTGCCATTTTAACAATTTTTCATTTTTCTGAATTAATCTAGTTCCATAGATAGCCATATCGATGTAGATTAAGAATCCCTTTTCCTTCTTGTGTTTCAGATAAACCATAGGACACTTTCGTTCTACAGTCGACGCTCTACACACGCACATTTTTTTTGTATAGCCTCGTAAAAATTTGTAATAATACTTAAAAGTACAATAAAACAACTTGCCCAAATAAATCCGTTCAACATTTTTTTTTATAAAAAATTCGCAAATATCACCTGCTTTTTCGGTTCCACAAGGCAGAACCCCCTCTTAATGGAAATAGTCGCGAGAGATTTTTGAAAATATATCGCGAAACTTTTGTCTCGTGAGAGTCTGATCTCATAAAATTAAAAAGTAATAAAATTCTGAAATAGTTGTCTCACGAGATTAAAGTCTCATGTGAGACACGATATTTCTGTCTGATCGTGGATTTGCACCTTGAACCAAATATCTTTCGATACCTCAGAAAGTTCACCCTGCAGAATCTTCATGACACAATGCGCGTTGGCGTGATCGTGTATAGCTGATCCGTGACCTTCTCCCCAACACAGAACCATGAGATTGAACCTTCCGTTTCCTTCGTCCACCAAGTTCCTCGTGTACCTAGACAGAACCACTCACGTATTTCCCTACTTAGGAATCTTTCCTTTGAAAGACGTAATGGCGAGTCACGTTATATCGCACTGAAGGATAATTAATCGGTATCCTCATTGGAAGGACGCGATTAATTGCTACCGATTTCGCGCCGTTAGACGCCGCAAGGCTACGCGAGCGAATCAGTTTTCCAATCGAGCGTGTGAAAAATTCTCGCCGGTTCGTTGCTTTCGATCGAATAAGTGTCGCGTGTCAAGGAACCGATGTTCTGGCTCAAGTGTAATGTAAGTTGGGAGAAGGGGGGCATACGTGGAAAGTGTGTGTAACCAGCCGTTCACCGAACGAACACTACTGATTTACGTGCAACACACATAGGGACTTTGAAGTGTTCCGCATACTTGGCTTCAGATTGCAATCGTGTCCAACCATTTCGGTTGTGTCTTCTCTCCTAAGCAATTGTTACACCGAGGACGACACAAACGAGCATGCTAGAGAGAGGGTTCTTGTTTCAAACCAAACGCCAGACACGCAAGGAGACTGGTACAAAGTTGCAGAGCGGGCAGGTAAAAAGGCAGCAGACCTTAATCACCTGTTTTGCAATCTTTAGGCGTTTAGGTAGGTGCTTTCCGCCTGATACATACGTTCTACTTGGAGTGGAAGTTGTGACTGCACGCGCTGCAGTCTCCAGACTTTCGCGGGTCGTGTGGAAATCGGTCGTGTTAGCAATTTCATGCCATAATCCTACATTACGTCCAACTGGCCGTTACCTTTGCAATTCCTTAAATAATTCTCGCTTTTTCGTACGATTAAGAATGTTTGTTTAAAAACCGAACACGTGAATGGACGATATTTCGTAGAATATTAATGGGCAGTGAATTTGAATGGAGACCGGAAAACAACCGATTGTTTGTTGTTCGTCAATGAGGACCCTTGCACTGTCTATTTCTTATCTTCCACTTTCAATTATATTGACATAACAGAGCTATCGTGTAAGTGATTATTCACATGTTCGTGGAACGATTCTGGAACCCTCTCTCTTACTGTCCCCGTATTTACGCACAAACAGATCGCTTCTAATGCACGATTTATGCCCGTATCTTTCGTACACTAAATACAAAAGATTTCGCAAAACGTCGCGCGCAAGACACGCATCCTTTGTGATATACCGGGTTATCCACTGATAAGTGTGTTGATCTATTCAGTAATTTTTAACTCGCTCTACTGGTGGACGAGAGTCGAATTGCTACTATCTCTGTATTTTTCTTGAGGTCATTTGCCTCTCCCATACGTTGGCTTGTTTGGTAAAATCGTCGTTATTTCAGACCGATTACGTGTGTACCGAAGGAAGGCAGAAAAATCACGAGACGATCGGGGTTGGGAAAACAGTGAGGAGCGATAACCTATCCTGAACTGTGTCACGTTAGTTTTATATCTGAATTCCGGCGTAGTTTTATCCGTTCTATTTGCACACAACCGATCAAATATTCATCGAGTAGTTCGATCATTCGCGAGCGTAAGCCGCGTGCCCACCGATTGGAAATGGAGCGTGCATTTGAAACTCTGTTTGCATTCGTCGCGATTTCAATGAACAGCTAATTGCGCTCCCATCTTCAATGCCCATCTTTCCGCTGTATCAATAAATGTACCGAAAGCGCTTCGATCGCGTCTTCATTGATCGAAGCTCGTTAAATTGAATGGCGATCGCGACTGGTTATCGACTCGCACGAAAACAGATGTACTTGTTACTCGTCGTGTTACCTGCATCTATCAAACTTCGCGTATCTTCTCCATTCCGAAGGGTTACTCGCGTAGGAAGCCATCAGCTCCCGGACGTCGTCGATGTTCACGCGGTCAGTCTTGAAAGCATCGTGCAGAGCGTCTATGAGCTCGCGAAGGGTTGAAACCTTATTCCCATGGCCAGAGCCCTTCTCGATCAACGTGTCGCCACAGATTATCCCAAGATTTTCTCTGCGGTTCTGCATTTTCCTTTCAATATTTCACTTATTATCCCCCTGCTGTTCCTTGGTACTCTTTAAACGACTTAATCTTCTCACTATCACTCAAAGGGATTCGACAGGAACGACACGATAAGTGTCGCGAATGGAAGAAAGAACGATAGTCAATGGGGTCGGTTCAGTTTCTCAAGTTTAACAGCGGTCGAGCTGCACGATCGGCGAAGGAAGAACACTTTGCCGGTCTACGGCTCGTACCGGACTAGTAAAACAGGGGAGACAGCGTCTTGTACGAAGCCTAAGATACCCCCTACTCCTGATAGCTCATGAGCTGTTTTAAGTACTTTTTGCACGCTCCGAAAGTGTTTTTTTTTCGGAGCGTTGATTACGCTTACGATCGTCTTATCGATTTTTATAAAAATACGCGCCAGCTTTGCAACAGTTATACACACTTAAACGGAGTTCGTTAATTTTGCGTAATTTAAATCACACTATGTCGCGTGTTTTCGTCTATCGCTTTTCAAACATTTCACCATCTTATCGCGTGAAAATTAAAAAAATAATGGAACGGGCATTAATTTATTTTCAATTCTCTTGTTTCGAAACGGTTTAATTTCGTGCTTCTTATCATACATATGTTTTTCTCTGTTTCCTATACACAACTGTCACATGACGCGCACAAACATCAGTATTGTTTTTTATGTGGTAATTCCACTGTCGATACAAACACGGTCAACGATAAACACGAGCTGTTGAAATTATTGAAAATTATCGGTCGTCTCCTCAGCGGCAAGTGCATCCAACAAACTGTAGGTTTCTTTCCATCAAAGCTGCACGTTTTCATTCAGTTAGATATAGAAAGTTGTTTCTCTTTTGTTAAATAATTTTGACTAGCGAGTAAGTGAAGTGGATAATGTACTCGTATGGGGAAATAATGACAAATGTCCCATTAACGGACACAAATGATCTTTTCCTCGTTGTTCTTCGATTTCGTAGATGTTTTTCCGCACGCTGTGATTTCCTTTTCTTTCGCGCGACAAGGTGATTCAGCGCACCTGCACGGCCTCGGCTTCACGCACTCTCTGGCCGCGATGCAACTGTAGCAAAGAACGTAACAAGAAATCATCAACTGGAAGTACCAGATCTCCACGTTCAGAGAGAAATTAACGAGAGAAGCTGTCCTCGTAACGAGCGATGCTCATTTCTCTTTCATTTTTCCTTCTGCAACAGCTAGAAATTTTCAACATTCCCCACTTCCTCTCGATTACTTACACGCAAGGCGAGCTTTTGCAGTAATAACACTTCGCTTTCGGTTTCTTCTGGCTAGACTTTGATTTCTTGCATCTGCACGGTGTCGACTTGCAAGCGCAACAAATGGGCACAATTATCTTCTTCGGTCTGTCGCTTTTCGCTTGACCAGAGTCGCACTTGCAGCAGATGATGGGCGACTTGCTCTTCGACTTTTCCACGCACACAGCCACGATTTTCCGCCTTGCTTTGGGGCTACGTTGGGAACCGGAATAGAAGATGTATAAGATTTTATGAGAAGCCTGTGGGAGTGTTATTTCTATGTTACCTAACGCGGCACTTTATCTTCCTCTCCTCCCTGCCATCGTCCCTCTCAGCCTTGACATTGCAAGAACAGGGAATCTTTCTGCAGCGTGTACAGCACGTCGATTCGGTCATCTTCTGCTGTAACTCGTTCATCACGTCAGAGAAGATGCTCAGCCGCTGATAAGGAAGGTCATCGGAGTTGTGCGGCTTCTGTTTCTCGTGGCAGCGGCATTCATTGATAGAATCCGTTCGAAGGTCCTCCAGGTTCCTGGAAAAATAGCGTCGCACCTCTTCCCTCGGCTTCCACGCGGTCACGTACATGGTCCGATCATTATCGGGCTCAGCCAGGACCGGTCTCCCCTCGCAGACAGTTTTCCGATCCTTGCACATGCACTGGTCCAACGACAGCTCGCAGCACGAGCATTGTCGCACAGGTGCCCTGCACGCACACTTCTCACGGGGATTGTCGCAATACAGGCAGAACATCGACTTCATGCACCTACAGCCTGGCGAGTTCTCCCTCCCCTTGTGAACCGATCTGCAGCTGCAATCGGTTTTCGGCTTGCAACAATTCGTACAGCTCACCATCCCCGTGCAACTGGTGGGTCACAATCAAATGTTACGCGATAATTTACTGATATTTAATAATAATAATAGTTTAATTGGCGGAAGTAAAACCCACTTACACAGAGAAAAATAGCAACAAAGCCCTTAAGTAAAAGACGCTGAAATCGCAGATATCCCACAGCTAATCAGGGCAACTCATTAAGGGGGGAACCTGGTGTAACTAGCTGAAAATCGAGGCATTTTTCCGGATTTTTTTTTAAAGAAAGTACTTATTCGATCTTTCTGAAACTTTCGGGATATTGAATTAACAGGTTAAGGTAGATATAAAAAAAAATTTATTAAAAAAGAGCAACAAATAACAAAGTTATAAGGACTTATGCCCAGTCCGTTGGCGACGTAATTAGTTCACTGCGGGCAACGTAGCGTCTTTTGGTTTCATCTAAAACCAAAAATCGAACAATTTTCATTTAGTTTATGAGTGTACGGATGAATCGTGTCAATTTATTTCTTAAAAGATGCAAAATTGAACAAATGGCGGCCTCTTGAAAAAAAAGGTCCCTTTTTCCAACGAAATTTTGCCTTAAATGTGTAAAAAAAAAGTTATTTATTTAAGCAATATCATTATACCCATAGCTTAGATCTGTGAAGAAAATGTTCACAAATATCCGTGCACAAGGCCAAGTCGATTGGTTGAATATTTTTGGAGTTACATTGCCCGCAAATTGTAAAACTGTCGTTTCGAGAAAAACGCGTTTCAAGTTTTCTGGTGACCTGACGCTCCGTAGCAAAACCGGCTATATCCGCTTTAATTTTTCGAATTTCGTTTTGCGACTTTGGGAGCATATTATTATGATGTTTAACTATTTATTTATGCAAAAAAAAAAATCGATTTTTTCGACTAGCAACACCAGGCTCCCCCTTAAATGTGCAAGAAAAGTTATTTATTTAAACAATATCATTATACAAATAGCTATGTTCTGTGAAGAACATGTTCACAAATATCCGTGCACAAGGCCAAGTCGATCGGTTGAATATTTTGGAGTTACATTGTCCGCCAATTGTAAAACTGTCGTTGCGAGAAAAACGCATTTAAAGTTTTCTGGTACCCTGGCGCTCCATAGCAAAACCGGCCATATCTGCTTTAATTTTCGAATTTCGTTTTGCGGCTTTGGGAACGTATTCCCGTAATGTTCAACTATTTATTTATGCAAAAAAAAAAAATCGATTTCTTCGACCCGCTACACCAGGTTCCCCCCTTAAAGGGGAGACCTATTTAGCACGGCTAGGAATGAGGTGATTCTTGAGAATTTTTTTGTAAGAAATTGTTAAGCGGATATTTTCCAAACGTTCAGGGTATTTTTAGTTCATTCAAACAATAAAAATTAATTTTTACGTTACAAAGTCTTCGGTAGAAATGGAGATATATGAACACGTTCGTTAGGACTCGCGCGGCGGAGTTGCAAATTGGCGATTGTAATGGTCGCCCTCTTTCTTCCCTGAAATAAAAAACCAAGAATTTTCTAATTTCTACTATAATTACATTGTCGATAAACCTAACAAACAAACAAACAAAAATTAAAAGTTGGCAAATTGGTGGGACTCGAAAGAAAGAGTTACGATTCTGCCCCAAGATATTTCGTACTATTTATGGAAAAAGAGTTGTTCAATTCAATTTATTTATCAATGTTTTAGGTTCATCGACAATGTAATTATAATAGAAATAAGAAAATCCTTAGTTTATTTATTTTAGGGAAGAAATGGGGCCACCATTACAATCGCCAATTTGCAACTTCGGCGCGCGAATCCTAACGATCGTGTTCATATATCTCCATTTCTACCGAACACTTTGTAACGTAAAAATCAATTTTTATTGTTTGAATGTGAACTAAAATACCCTGAAAGTTTGGAAAAGATCCGCTTAAAAGTTTCTAAGAAAAAATTCCCAAGAATCACCTTATTCCTACCGTCCTAAATAGGGCTCCCCATTAACTAGGTTGATCCTCTTAATGTAAACAGAGTTTTAGATTTAAAACTATATAAAATTTTACCTGCATTCGTTTCTGGGCCTGCAACAATTATTGCAAACGAGCACCCTCCTACAGCCACACTCTTGCCAGCTTCTATTGTCATGGTAGGAAGACAGTAGATTACTTTCCTGAGAACTCATGTGACAGAATTGCTTTTCCTTCTTCAGGCAGCTCTTTGGGTAATTCGTCATGCTATTACTGCACTGGGATATTGGCAGATAACAGCAGTTGCATCTAATTTCTTCGGGTCTTTCGTCGTCGATAGTGAAGCCTCCGTTAGTGCCAGTATAATTCGAGAATTTCGCGTTCGTGCACACTGTGTGCGAGTCCGCCTCGTGATGATGCATGCATCGCGATGGTGCAGCTTGCTTTTTCACTTTTATCGATGATTTTCGTCTCACGCATTGCACGCAGATCGTAGGCGCTGCACCGTCTAATTCAGAATGTGCAGTATCCATTTTTCTTGATGGTGTTTCATCTCGTGTGATAGTTTTTACAGCTTCAGGCTCCTTCTGTCCCCGATCAATGGACTTCCTTCGAACTTCGGACTCTTTCGTGGCTTCCTGGATCTCGGGCGCCTCTGTAAATTGCTCAGATTCTGATTTTCTTGGCTGCTCCTCAAGCTTCGCTTCTTTCGTTAACTCAGCGCCATTCTGAGTCGACGAAACATCGGATATCCTGTTGGAGAAACTGGTCAGCAGTTTGGAATTATTTTGCGTTTCTTTCACGTTGTTCAACGGCGTTTCTCCCTTTTTCTCCCTTTTCACATTCATTTTTTCTTTATTTATGGAGTCACGAGATTTAGGAGTTACGTCGTTTCCAATCGGCTTCTTATTTTCCTTAGTTCCAAGCGTATTTACCGATGAGTTAGCATTCGTTTCAGTTTTATTCTTCCCTTCGATTGTATTATGTTCGTCCACCTTTGAAGAGATAGATCTTTTCTTTTCCTTAGGCGTTTCTTTCACTTCAATTGTAGGTTTTCTTGGTAACTTATCTGCGCTCTTTGCTTTAGATATCTCAGTCTTGTTGCTAGTATCAATATCAGCTGGAGTTTTTTCAGTAGTATCATCTTCTTCGACAGGCGCTTCGGATTGTACTTCCGAGCGCTCCTCTTTGCCTCTAATTTTCTTGAAGAGTCTGGAAAAGAATGGAACCCTCGCTTTCTCCGGGATTGATTTCTTCGTTTTTGTGTCCTCTTCATCTCCTTCATCTTTCAATGTTTTTTCATCCGTTTCCTGAGTGAGCGTCTGTTTACTCTGCTCGGCCACGGGTTGTGTTGGGAGTTTAAGATGCTCAGGGAGATTGAATTTTTTTAAAAAAGCTGGTTCTGCTTTCTTCTCGGGCTGCGCGTTGGTTCCATTCTTATTTAATTCCTCTGGTTTATTGGTATTTTGTATAGGAGGGGTGGTAACGTTATTCTGATCAGTAGGTTGGCCGAGTGATCTTACCTTTTGTTCCAAAATATATTTAAGCAATCGTGGTTCAGCCCTTCGCGTGATCGTTGGAGATGTAAGAGGAATTGGCAAAATCTTTTCTTGCTGTTGCTCAGTTTCCTGCTGCTCGATCTCTTCTGCTTTGGAAGTGCTATCAATATGATTTCCTTCGACACTCTCAACCACTTTCTCTTTTACCATTCCCTTTCCTCCTGCCAAGTTTTCAGCGCTTTTCTTTAAATCAGTTGAATGTCCCTTGCTCGCTGCTACATACTTCGTCGGATGTGCTTTCGTACCCTCAACAACTTTTTTGCAAACAGTCACATCTACCTCCTCCTCCTCCTCCTCTTCCTCTGCGATGCAAGCACAAGTCGACCAGGGTTGTACTAAATTTTCTTTCTCTATTGTTTTCCGCCTCTTGCTTTTATGATTACTTTGCGTTCTACAGCTGACCAACTTCTCCCGATCTTTCTTCTGACAATTGCAAACCTCTGCGAAATTCCTTTTGGAGTGCATCTTATAACTTTCGTCCTCGTTGATATCCGAGTCTCGATTTAAATGGCTCGTATAATAGTTGCTACAAATGGATTTTGATCGGAGGGTTCGATTGTCCCTCCGATTTTCGCCGCACGGCACTATGCCCCTCTCGATTTCTCCACCTTTACCGTAAGAAACGCGTTCTATGCTACTGTAGATCGACTTCGAGGACCATTTTTCGCTGTCCGTGCTCGTCAGAATTTGTGACGGATAGATCGAAGTGCAGGGGTTCTCCAGCTGGTCGCATATGATGAACTTTGATCTTGTAAACGAGGAGCTCGATTTATCAGTCACGTCACTATTGCTGAGGTTCGCGTCTGTGCATTGGAATTCGATCAAACTAGACTCCGTGTCTTTTGCAGAAACATTCTCGTCAATGGCATTGCAGATGTCGATCAAATCGCTGCTGTCTAGCTCTGCTGCGCTGCTCGAGTCGGTGTATTTGGTAACGCAGCTGCAATCGTTGCTCTCCTCCGTCTTTGGAAGGGAATCGAACGAAGTCTGTTCCTTGGACTTCCTGCGTTTCCTTTGAATGCTCGTCATCAGCTTGCTCGACGAAATGTTCGAACGTTCCGTCGTTGTTTCCGAACTGGTACCCGTGCACGGTGGGGATTTCTTTTGTTTGCCCGTTGCCTACGAATAAAGTCGTAAAATGTCTTACGAAAGCGGCCGTGACAACGCGTAAGGGGATGCGTTAAAGTTACTCGAGTGTTTTCAGTAGCTTCCGAGCAAATGTAAATGTTCACGTTCCCGGTCATCCTACGGTTATCGGTTTTCACGTTGCTCGCTGCTTTCGAATGCCTCTTATTCTTCGCATCCTCGAACACGTTCTCCTTTTTACTGTGAACCTTTACACATTCCTCGTGGGGTTTCTTCAAGGGCCGAACATTGGTGGAGCATTGGCACTTGTCTGGATGGCGACTCGATTTCACGGCATTCCTCGAGGACCTCGAGCGATCGAATTGCTTAGCTTTCGCTGAGATCTCTTCCTTGTTCGCATAGCGGATTGGTTTGTCCAGCTCCTTTTTCGCTTTCTGGCCGAGATCTTTCTCTTCTTCCTGCTTTTAGGAAGATTACGGGGGAGTGAGGATCTTTGAAAATTCAAGATTTAAGTATCTCGGATACTTGCATCGTAAATACCATTCTACACTGCTTCACGATGATCTGCATCGCTTCCTTGATCGAACTGTTGATCATTTCTGTCAACTTCACGGGGTTGATCTTGTCTCCTGAGTCACGTGGCTTCTTCAGAGTAGTTTCGCATGTTTCAGGGCTACACCACCCTTCCTTCGTACAAGTTTTCGAGTCACATGCCCCGTTGGCAGACGAGAGCATGATCTTGTTTGCCTTCACTTCATCCTTCCTCTCCTTTTCATCGTCAGCTAAGCCCTCCTTCTCAGTCCGCTCCTCGATACGAGAAGTCCTTCCATTCTTGAATTCAGGATATGCTGGCGCTGCTAGAGTTTGAGAATCAGTGAACACTGATGCATCGACTGCGAGAGGAGGAGGGAAGCTGGTCGCCTTTTCGTCGTGAAACGGGTAAACTACATTTGCATCGTTGAGTTTCGGTGATGGTTCTAGTGATGGTTCTGGTGATTGCTCTGTTGGAGGCACATCGTCTTTCTGCTCTGGAGGTTCGACGTCTGGGTCAGGACTCGCTGGTGGTGGTTTTTTCGGACCAAACAGCCTTCCAAATCCCATTTCGGTATCAGAGATTACAGAACTTTTTAACGACTGTTTTCTACTTTTTCCTCTTTCTCCTGTCTCTGTTGAACTTTATATTGCTCCTTAAATATATTCCTTTACCTTCCTGGAGGGATTTGGACTCGGAAATATTTTTACTTAAAGCATTCTGCGTTGCTGTCGACATCGCCAGTATTCGAGATTGGAATCAGTTGCTTGCTATACTTTCTAATTTTATATGTTTCGTTAATGCGCTAATTCAGCAATGGTCCAAGATTGTTATAGAATCATTTTACGTCAATTTTAACCACCTACGACAGTTTCAATAACACATTATCACTTCCATTTCCTTTGCACGCATATCGAAATGTAAATCGAGCACAGGCTTTGCTTCAGAGTAAAATTATTTCCTTTCATATCAAACACTTAATTATTAATTTTTAGTATTGTTCATCTTTATTCTAGAGGTTATACATTTAAATGGCAGTAAAGGAGAAAAACAATCGACGATCTCTTTAGATCGATTTACTGTTACAAAATATTAACTTCGTTTACATGGCGTAGAAAACTATTCTAAGGCATTCTTACCATCTTACTGGATAGACTCATTATTATCTGTGGTTTCATCTGTGGAACTCGAAGCACCAGGTTTGCGTCTCTTCTTAGAGCATTTGCAAGTGGAAGACACATCACTGAGAACTTCTGGATCAAATAAATAATCACAGCACGCTGTGTCCATTTCTTCAAACATTAAATTCTGCGTACGACTCTTACGTTTGTGCTTCTTGCATAATTTCGGCTACAGGTAATAAATATACGTAAATTCGATAGCGGACCTCTGTCACTGAATTTTTACTTTACCTTGAACGACGTGATTATTTTATTAGTGAACTTCTTGATTGCATCCGATCTACCACGATCTCGATTCTGGCGCGGATACAGCTGCTTCACTTCTTTAGTCTTATCTGCTTTGTTTGACAGGCATATCAGAGGCACGCTGTCTTCAGTCCTCCGGTGAGATTCTTGGGGCACAGACCTTTTTTGGAACTCACATAACACTTTTTTATAGGCTTGCGTCTCTTGATACGGGAGTCTGTCGTCCTCCGCCACTAATCTAGTCTGGAAATGAAAGTTTCATGAAGTTTTATACAGAGGTACACGTTCTGTTATAGTTTGAGTACTAACAGGTTTTGGGGGGTGGCATACAACGATACGATCGGTTCTTTGATGTCCCTTGGTAGAAGACACGGAAATCGAATCTGGAGATCGAGGAGAGCCCGCAGCTCTTCGTCTTCTAGCTTCTCTTTCCCGAATTAGTTTCATTCGATCGTGCCTCTTCAGTTCTTCGATCAGTTCTGGGCTCTGATACATTGGCAAATATTTCTTGACCACGGGCATTTCAAATCTTTGATGATCGCCACGGGGCTGGGAAGAAGACCACCTGCGAAAGTTTGCCTCGTAATTTAGGGGATGACAGGGGCAAGGTCTAAAATGCAATGGTTGGTTCATAAATATAATATCAGCAGCATTTTTTAAATGGAAATGAATACCTGTCTTGTACAGGATGTTGATCGTATTGAGAATATTTGTGACATGTTTCAGCTGATGCTGCATCCTCGAATAGCAATCTGTATTCATAAGAGTGAATTTCATTAACTTCCCTCTAAAGATATTCTGTACGGTCTCAATGCAAAGCATTTTTACTTTGATCTACTTTTGTGCTTTTCTTCTTTCTTTTTCGCACCATAATACTCTTCCTCTTCCGTCCACGTTGATTTCTCCGAGCAACTGCACTTTCCGCTTTTTGAAATCTTAATGCGATCGTCTACCTTGTATCTAAAAATGATTTAAATTTTTTATACACTATAGAAACTTTTCTAATTATTATTAGAAGCGTAATAAGAGAAAGTATTATACCTTTTCTTTCGATGTTCCTGTTTCTCAGAACGTTTCTTCTTTTCCTCACTTACTTTGCTTATTTCTTTCAACCGTTTGCTCGAATCCTTTACGTCCTGAGCTTCAGAATCTTGCACGACACTTTTACGTTTCCCTTTACTGTCACGTTTATGAAACTTTGTTTGAGTATGTTTACTCTTATCGAGTAAATCAGTAGCTTTATCAATCTTCGATACAGTAGCTGTGGAATCGGCAATTTTTTTTGTATTCGCATCACCAGCTTCTTCTACATTGTCTTCCTTATTCAATTTCAGGCCATCAGCGTTTGTTTCCGAACTGATTAGTGGATCAAGCACTGGGGAAGCATTTGCATCCGTAGAAACTTCTACAGTTTCTTCTTGAGACACAGTTTTTGCGGCGTCTTCTTCTTTAGGCGCAGAAACTTCCTCAGTTTCCTTAGAAACCGTCGATGTTCTCACGTTCCCTTTTGTGGATCCACCTCTCATTCTACTTTGCTTCTGTACACTTCCCCTCGCTTCTCTCGCCTCTGCCTTCGACTCTTCCAAACGCCTCGGTCCCTCGTATTCAGAAGTAACACAGGTGCCTTTCGTATCTTGTACTTCCAAAACATTCGACGAGGATTCTGTCTGGTCAGTGTACTCTGTATCGCTGTCAGAAACAGTCGACACGTCCTCGGTCTCTGTTCCAGTGCCAGTTTTTGACGTGCCGTCCGTGTGTTCCGAAATAGTGTTCATTCCCAGTGAATGAATATCTCCATTCGTGTCGTACGTGATCCCCGACGTACAAGAACAGGTGCCCTGAAGACACACAACGACATGTCGCTACGGTGCAATCTACTTTGCATACAGACACGTGTTATTACCACAAACTCGTCGTTCTCCGTTATATTCCACGTATCTCTTTTCCCAGAGTCCGAGGATACCCTCACGCCTGACAATTCATTGACATCTTCTACTTGTCGAACACATTTTCGAGCCGTTCGCGAATCTTCCGTCTCGTCTACTTCATAGTAGCACGTACCTTTCACAGCGGACTGCAAATACCTGCTTCGTCATAGTTTTATTGAGAAAAGCTGGTGTTTTATATTATTCACATTTATATGAAAAATACCTTGGTATTTCTTTCGTGGTGAACTTCTTCTCGCGAGCACGTTTCAGGTCCAGATTTTCTGTATCATCCTCGTCTTCCATCGTTCCCTTTCCAGTTTTTCTTCTCTTAAGATACCTGGTATCAGTCGATCTGTCCTGCATTTCAAGCAGTTCCCTGCATTCGTCGTCGCAGGAAGACGATGACGACGTGACCTTTGTCTTCCTCGTTCTTCTGTACATCTGCACTGGTAGCGATTGCTTCCTCTGAAGCATGCTAACAATCTTATTCATCAGAGAAGTACGTTTCGTCTGCAGTCCCGGACACGTTTTCCCGTCGGCCTATTGATAAAATAAATACCGCGATAGGGAAACGTTAATATCATACAACCCTTCAGTAAAATACTAAGTTTGGAGGGAAGCTAAGGAAGGAACGGGGGTGCGGAAGAATTAGGAGGATCTAGGGCAGTCCATACCTCTCCTCTCCCAAGCCAAGGAATCCTCGCCACCGCGCTAACGATTTTATTTATACGACCTCGTTTCTTCTTATCCCTTCGATCTTTCGGCAGTAATTCTTCCGAGTCGCCCACTTCTATGTGTATTACTTCTTCGTCGTCGACCTCGTCCGTCGACCAGGACTCCGTGTCAGCGATCGAACTTGACGAATCGGAATCTTCTCCAGGTGGCTTCTTCAATTTGGCACGAAGCTTCCTACGAGCTCTCACCACGAAACACGAAGTCGGAGATTCGCAGCTCGAGGTCGATGGCTCTCTCACGAACGGTTCATTGAATATCTGCATCCGAAATCACGGGCTCGGTGTAGCAGAGTAAACAGAGGCTGCTAAAAACCGCTTTCAAGCAAGTAGGTACTTGAATCGTCACGTCGTCCCGAATTTTCTGCGCCTCGACGTCTCTGAACGGTTCCCTTCGTTTCTCCACCTCCACTTCCCTCGGGGACTCCTCTTGGTACGCTGAAGCAATTCAAAAGGCTAACCTGTTAATTCTAATTTACCTTGGAATATCTTATCCTTATATATCTTCCACGTGAAATACCTACTGTAACTGTAACCTGATTCATAAGAAATTTCATCAGGATCTTCGACGTATCTTTCATCCGTTTGCTCGGCCACATCCTTTTCTAGCTTCTCCACTTTTTCAACGTCCTTTGGCTTCTTTTCTTCCTCTTCTTCTATTTGCTCCTCTTCTTTCTCGTCGATCAAAGGCACCTTCTCTTCTTCTTCCTGCACCTTCGAATCCTCTTCTGTCATTTCTGGTTCCTCTTCAGGCTCCTCCTCAGGTTCCACTTCAGTTCCCATTTCCGGTTCCACTTCAGACTCCACTTCAGGCTTCTCCACAACCGGAAGCTGATCTTCGGAAGAGTCTCTAGTGTCAAGAACACATTGCAAAGTTACTATCCATAGACTTAATAACGCTATTCGTTAGTAACTGACTGACTTTTCCTCGCTTATGTCGGACAAGTCACCGTAGTCGATCGGGGACCGACAAATGGTGCACACATTTTGCAACTCCGCGAAGCACTGCGAGCAAAACAGCCCCACGCAGCCTGGTGTTGGGCATTTTATAAGTGGATCGTCCTCAGACCGTTCCACTGCGCCGCACATCAGGCACATTTTCTGCTTTAGCGGGAAGAAGACGTTCAAGAATGGACACATCGCCCACAGTCTTTCCCTGAGCGTGACCTTTTCGACCTTCTCCCCTTCATCAGCCAGGCCGAACTTTCTACGCAGCTGACGCCTGGCAAACTTTAAAAAGCTCCCTCTGGACCTAGTCACAGTTTCAAAAGCAAACGTGAATATGATCCATGGAGCCACGAAACAGCTTGACAAGCTTTGCTACCTGATGATATGATTATACAGCCACGTTGCACGCTGCTTCGCTCTGTCGGGATAGTAGTTGCACATCACCACGTGTCTCAGTCGCAGACCGTAAGGTTCGAAAATGGCCACTAGCCAGCAGAGGATTATCAACGCACCGATCTGCGTGTATTTATCTAGATCAGGGGGCACAGGCTCCGGGAGGCAGAGCAACGTATCAATCTCTGCTTCTTCGCCGTAAGGCGTGAACGCTCTGACGATGCTTCTGTAAAGGTCCGCCAAGTAGCCGTCTCCAGAGACGTGGACGCTCACCACGTTCGGTCGGTCCACCTAGCAATCCGTACTTCACTGCTGCAGAATCCGTAAAGCAGCTTTCGCAACGTATGCAATATTTACCTTACTTTGAAAGCGTCCGTGGAGTTGAATGGTGTACAGCACCCAGTAAAGGCTGTAGTCTATCGACATGAAGGCGAGCATCTTGATCGTGGCCAAGGCTAAGAATACCGCGGATCTCGCTAACCGAGTCCTTTCCGATTTCAGCAACATGACAGAGGAGAGCGACGCGAATCTGCTCTTCTCCCGTCTATTCAGTGGTAGCACCGTTTCCTTGTCCTGGCGCGCTCTTATTAAGTCGATCTTGCGTAGGTCCTTGGTGATGTATCGATTGTCGAACCGCTCGCTGGTCAGCCATTTGAACCGGTAACGTAACACTCTGGAAATATCGCGGAAAACAGACGGAAGCATCTCCAAGATTATTCAACCCTTAACCGGTGACGTTCCACTTTGTGACATAAACAGTGATCTCAAGCCTACATTTATTTACTTCTGCATGTTTTGTTCAAAACCACTGAAAGTTGCCTTCGCGAGGCGACATATTCGAAAGCAATTTACGCAGGAAAATATAGGAAAAATGATTCTGTAGAAGTCTTTCAGACGTTACTTTCCACGTTGCCGGTTAAGGATTAATTTAAAATTTAGAGCATTGGAGCAGTTGTTTCCTCTCACTTGAGCACAATGATAAAAACAAAGAAGGACGTGACGAAACTCATCCAATCGAAAAATCCAAAGAATTTGTCGGTCCTCGATCGTATTTCGGTAACGATACCCGCCGACACTTCTTCTAGCGTCTTGCTTTGGTTCGTCTCGAAATGAAACGAGTGGGAGAACTTGACCTTAACATAAAGCATCGCCTTCATGTGCATTGTGAACTTTTTTACTTCTACAAATCAGAACGACAAATACTTGGAACGATACGACCATTCGTTTTTGTAATGATAATGCCTGTGAATGAAATTTAATCGAGATTTACTCACTGCGTCGCACTGCGCCAAGCACAGTGTCGGCGATGTAAGAAACCAGCATGCAAATGAAATCTAATGGCTTCACTATGTAACAGAGAGCGCCGACTATATACGTCAAATTGCAAACGAGTCCAAGAATCGGTCCTAATTTCGCTTTACAGTCCGCTACTGCTCCTTCAAAAACATTCTGGCACCTGTCGAAGGGGGTGCCTAATTTCTTGTTGCATATGTTCACAATGCTCCCGAGCCACTGGAATACCGATCTGATCACTCTAACTAAAAGGGGAAAGGGGTTTAAGCTGGATTGTTACGAAATTGCTGAAAAAAACCTTAGTGCACAAATATCGTATGCCCAGTATTTGTGAAATTTGAGTTTTTATATGCAACAAATACTCTCTGCAGCATTTGTGAAAATTTGTGAAACGAATATGCAGTTGTTGACTGCTCGTCTCTGCTGTATAAAAATTATATTTATATCTACTTCAAAAATTTATCAAAAATAATATTTTTCTAAACCTGTTTTTCTGGAAAACGTTGAAAGTGGTCATATGTACGATATTTTTGCAGTAAGCCATCGATATGTTTGCCTCATCGTGTTCACACTTACGTATACTGAGGACGAGCCTCTTGATCGCAAGAAGAGTCTGCTTAATTCTTTTTACGACCGCTCTGACCGACTTTATAACTTTCGATATTGCCTCTCGCAGAGCATAAAATGGCTGTTTCGCTAAATCCACCACAGATTTCACCGCTTCCTTTAACTGTTCCTAGAGAACGGGGTAGTTTCTTTAATATCGCGTCGCCGAGGGATTTAACGATGGAGAATGGTAGCATACTTGCGCGCAGGTAAGCGATTCCGAAAGAACGGCAATGTTATGCAAAGTATTCTTTACCGGCCCAGATAAGGTTAATATAAGAGCATACGCAATTAAGGCCTGTCTCCCCCGTTTAGAGAAGAATTGCGGCAATAACAGGAACACGACGCAGCTGAAACAATAAATCTAACATTGCGAAGCTCTAAAGTCCGGCGATAGAGGATACAGTATCATGTTCCGATTTTACCGAACTCGAAGAGAAAATGCCAGGCCGAGGGTGAGAATCACCCCTACAACGGTGCAAAGCATCGTCGCCGAGGAGAGCTTAAACTTTAATTGAAGAACGAAGAACGCGAAGAAGATGTACGTAAGGAATATTCCACCGAAAAATCCAAAGAAACTCTTCGCGACGTAATTCTCCAGAGTACCGTCGCTACGAACAGCGACGATCTTTTTGTAGTACCAAGAATCCTTCGAAATGGAGATGATTTTACCAAACAGTCCCTTAACCTTCTTTTTAAACCTGCCCAAGTTGCACAAAGATCGTTACGTCAGGAGGGAGATTAAACTCTTGTATAAAGTTCGATGGCATCGCGAATTCCGAATCCTACCACAGCTTCTTCAGACGAATCCGCTGCTTCAATGTGTACCGAGGCTTGGCACCCTTCGAGATCTCAATGGATCTCAATTTTTCATCCTCGTAGCTTAGCCTCGCTTTTTCCAGCTTCCGTGCTTTCAGAACTAATTGGAAAAATGCCATCCCAAATGCCAACGATGTATCTTATTGCTAACTACAACTAAGATTAGTTTTCGCTTCGATGCGCTTGAAAATTTATCGTCGAACCTACAGTTAACGCGTTACTGTAACCTATGCGGAAAACGTGACATTCCGTTTTGACAGAGAGATCCGAAAGACCTGCGATCTTACTTTCTTTGGTAATAATAATTCAAACGGCAATTCATAGCAATGCAATGTTACTCGTTAGTCGTTGATAACATCACAGATGAGGTATACAGACGAAGTAGGTATTTAAATAAAGAATCTTATTTCCAAATGTAAAAAATTGTTTTCTCGTCATCGTTAAATATATCTTTACGTTTTAATTAATCATGAATTTACAACAATCGTCTGTACTTCATCTGTATCGAAGCATTCCCCCATTATGCGATATGTTGTTGAGTTACTCATTTAAAATATGCTCTAAGTTTAAAGGTGAATTTATTTAATTATACATATCGTCGGTTCCTGTCGACCCGCAGCCGGTAGGGAAGTAACTGACTTGTTTCTACCATCGACGAAGTATAGCTGGTCCGTGTGTCTACATGGTTTCTACCAGAGTTCGGCAAAATGTAATCTAATTACAACTTACACATTGCGATTAAAATGTAATTGTGTAGTAGATTACACATTATTTTCTGTAATCGTTAATTTAGGTGGTTGGTCACAATTTTGTCAACTACCTAAATTAACTATCACAGAAAACAATGTGTAATCAACTACACAATTACATTTTAATCGCAATGTGTAAGTTGTAATTAGATTACATTTTGCCCAACTCTGGTTTCTACGCATGTATCCTAACTTATCTCTACGCACACGCCGGTGTCTACACCGAATCTTGTGTGAGCCGATAAAGATACTGTCGCATTGTTTCCCGAATGTGGTATTTAGTTTTACTTCTTACCCCTAACAGCGTTGCAATCTTATTCCATTCTGAATCAATAATATTGGAGGTTGCACGAAAACTGCAACGGTGTGGCTGGCCCCTGAATCATGGCAACAACACGCGCAGATGTTAGGTGTGTCCCATACTCTGTCGGTGACGTACTCCATTCATTCACCACTTTTCTCAGTCATTTATGCGATCCAATTCACTGATATTAATCGATAACGATTTCTGAATAAAAAAATACAAGGTACTCGAGTGACTCGATGAAAAAAAATCATGATTCGTGGTTACGAGAGACCAAGAAAAATAGTACAAGGTACGAGAAGCAATATAGCGAATACAGGATGCCAAGTGTACGCATAGAAAATGGCATTTTCTATCGATTGAAAATGACGAAACGAAAGCACCGCCAATAGGTGACTACCAGTCCACTTCGTTTTTCGATTCCTCTGTGAGATGGCGTGGAACTCGTACTTCGATCATCGGAGAGAGACAGCGCGACGCGAGGCGAGTGCGCTGAAGAAGGAGAAGGAAGGTCGCTTGGGCTCTCGAGCTGAAGAGTGGTCGAGCAAGGAGACGAAGAGGGGCGCCGAATCTAAACCCGATAACGAGCCAGCTGGTGGCAGTGCCGTCGTGCGACGTTTACGTGGAGGTTCGACCTTCGCGAAAATCCATTTCCCGGCTGGCTCGCGGTCGATGATTTAAACGGCCCGAATTCGAAAAAGCCACAGGCACAGGACAACGGCGCGGAGTGTGTTAAAGTTGTTTTCGAACGGTGACGCGAATCCACGCCTTTGAATTTGGCCCGCCGATCCTCGGTTCGACTCTGGACGACGAACAAAGGCCGGCCTAAGTGACTAAGCAAGGAAAAAAAAAATATAAACAGAAACATGCCGTGACCGAGGCTGAGGTGACACCAAGATGTATTGTACAGTCGAAGGAACGTCGCGGTGCTGATAGCGCGTACGAGCGATCTCTCTATCGGACGACAAATGTCGTAGGTACTCTTATCTGTGCCTCAGGTGTGTGCGTGTGTGCGTGAAATTGTGGTGCCTGACCTGACCCAGACGAGAGACCTGGACCAGCCACTATGACTACGAGGGAGTTATACGTGAAGGTATCGCGCGGAAACGACAGATTCCTCTTTCTCTCTGCCGAGTACCTTGCACGCAGGTACTCGGATCCAGTTCTACGGTGGCAACTGGTTTAGCAACGTCGCGACCAGTCCGTCTATTGACATTTCTAATTGCCGTTTTGTAGAGCACCGAGAGAAGGGTTCGTTCTATCAGGAAAAAACGTAGCCGTTAACAGAGAGAGGCATTGGACGAGCTTGTAGGGTCCCATAGAAACTACTGTGTATTTATTATTTCAGGCAATTGTTTGATGGTGGTTTGTTTTGGAGTATTGTACCAGTTCATATGTCTGGAACATTTGGGGAAATGCTTTCCTCTTGAGAATAGCAGTTATAACTTCAGAGTACCTACATATGTGTGTTGGGGAAATGGTTTTACTAGTTTGTAAGAATTACAAAGGTTTCCAGAGGCAAATAGATCCCGTCCCCATCTCGAGCTTTCGATTAAACTTGCAGAAACTCGCTGCTCGTTTCGGAGTACATATCCCGTGCAATGAGATTCAGCGGGTCGCTATCGATTTTCACTTTGTTCCTGTTTTATTTCACGCGAATTTCCAGCGAATTGGGTTACACGTCACTTTGCAAAATCTAGGGGAAAGCTTGGCCGTCTGGCTCGCTGATGCGCACAATTCATGGGTAATTGTCAGGGGAATGATGGGATAGGCAATATATTGCTCCAATTAGTCGAGGAGTATACATGATCGGCTTCGAGTGAAGGTGTCTTTCTCAAGCCACGCTTAGAAACGACTTTCACGAGAGGTGTCTGCTTCTTCGAGTCTGTATGCAAGTAATTTGCGATATTCTCAAGTATCGAACTCTGCTTAATGGACCGCTAAAGTCTCCTGGCTGTATTTAAACGGGTTCACTTTCACGAGAGAGAGAAGGTCGCCTGTGTACGTTACAACTGTATCCAAACAATAGGGCAGTGATCGATAGGTGATTAATGTTATCAGGTGAATTTCAAAACCGGTTTTTTCTTCATAATTTACCTTTCCATTGGACGTTGCGTGTATTATTCGCGGTACATCTATTGGGTACCTTTAGACTTTAGAGCGTGACAGAGCACCGCTAAGGGCGAGAGGCAAACAAGTACGAGGACGAAAAGATTTCTTTTCAAAACTGAAATCAATAATCCACGCGAGGTAAAGCTCGCTAGCCCAAGACCTAAATTCTGCTTTAAAAGCCTGTGGCGCGATTACGGCTGTTGGTGCTAGGCTGGCGAACACGATAACGTTCCTTGTATGTAAACGAACTGCCTCTCGACAGAACACTGTCACCTTCAACGGTTTGTTTGTTGTCCCTGAACGTAAAACTCCGATCGCGTAGTCTTTAATTGTAGTCGCGTTCAATTATCCGCAATAGGTAGGTATACAACATTTGCTTGGGTTATTAATATAGAAACCTTGATTAGAAAGTAACATTAATTGGGAATTAATTAGCCTGTCTCGCTGAAGTCAAACTAGAATGTTTAAAAATAAAACGATACGGGAATATCGAGTCGATGGGGACAGAATATGATCCGGCTGGTACCTGCCCCTTTAATGCCGTGCAGTAGCGCTCCATCTTGGCTGATTTATTTGCCTTAGTCAAGTGGAGTGCGGGGGTTGTTGCCCGAGGTCGTGCAATTCTCTGTCACCCTCCTACATCGAGAACTTTTAAAAAATTTTATCTGGGAATAAGAAGAGGCAGATGCTACTTATTGCATCGTTAGCACAGTAACGATTTGAGGCGCGAGAAATTTATTTCTACGGTCGCGTACGCGTTCCTTACGGCACCAGCAATTTTTCATTCGAATGGTGCGACACCGAGGAAATCGCTCGTGCGAAGTCGGCGATAAATTGAGGGACAATAGGAGAGGGGCTGAGTAAATGGTGTTCATGATTGACGCGATGTCTGTGGGCACACCTAAAGTCATGGACAACTACTGCTGCCATAGAACACACGTATTGATCTAAATGTCTGCCAGATGATGTGCCGTTGTTATCGCTTCTCTCGAATTCATGGTCAAGTCGTTTCATTAATTCTCTCCCACGGAAATGCTTTGTGATTCGGGTAGAGCCTTGACAAGCTGCAACGTTGAGTAGCTTGGCAAACAAGGATGTAGGTGAACCACATTATGCGGTTCGTCGAAACTCCAGTCAGAGTCCTGATCGCACCTTTACGTTTAAAGGTAAGCTGGCCCCGTTCGAAACTGTTGCTCGCACGATCAGTTCGAGGAACGTGATCGCTAGACTTCGCTCACGACCAACCACGGTTCCCTTTCTCTCGGAACAGAAAAGCAAAACGTCTTGGAATAGGTCGTTCTCCTTGCTTCTCCGTGCCCCGTCACAAGGAGACGGAGGCAGCATCGCAGATTCTATTGCCTGTTCCCCCGTGAGATTTTATCTTAAAGGTCAGCCACGACGCCTTTCGACATTTTTCGACGGCGAACGAGACGATGGTGAAGGAGTCATTTCTCTAGCAACGCAGGAGCGAAACTCTCGGCAACACAGTCTTCTCTCAGTTGGATTTTCCGAGAGAATTATTCGCCGCTGTTTCTGTCTAGCGCATCGTGCACGTTCGACTTTCACGGCGACTCGGCGAGAACGCGCGTAGAACTCAGCGAATTCGAATTTAGCCATGATGACAAGGTGATTCAGCGATTCAGCGCACAACAAAACTCCTGCCCGACTAAATACGACGTTACGATCGTCCTTTTGTGCAGTCTCCGTGAAAAAGTAGAATTCCCCGTGGCAATCTCCCACGAAGGCGTCCCGTTTCGCGATCTAACCCAACAGGGCAACGCTGCAACTACGAACTCGCGTTCTCACGGCTGCAGACTTTGCTCGGCGAAAACTGAGCATCGAAATTTCCACTCGTACTTCCACTTTGTACTATCGTTCACTTGACCCGCCATTATAGTGTCCATTTTACGATAGCACCACGACTGCCTGAAGTACAACGCGACGGAGGACTGTTTTCAAACAGAAGATTTTGTAGTAAAGTCGCACGGAACTCGAGGCCGGAAATTGCACAGCTGAAGCGAGATCTGGTTAAGTGATTACATGTATCGTTTCAGAAATCAGGCACTATCTAATCTGATTTGACATGAGAAAACGGGAACAACGCGTTTGATGGTCAAGTTGACTACTCGTGGAAGGTCTCCGTTCTCGGGAGCTTCTTCATTGTCAGTTGATCGAAAGGGAAACCGAGTGGCACGTAGCTGGCTACACCGGTGTCAACGGTGGCAATTTCGACGCACGTGGAAAAATCCGTGTATACGTGGGTGGGAAACTTGACCCGGTTATTCTCAATAACGTAGAACTCGGCACCTTTCTCAGGAGCAACGCTGCCGAGCCACGCCGATCGATCTCGCAACGACAAACACGACGTCAAGCGGTCTCCAAGTGCACCCTGACGCTCTAAATGCACTTGGTGCACCGCGAATGATACCTTGGAATCGTGGGGACGAATGTTGCAGCTGCAGTTTCTCATTTTTAGTGAAAAATTGTAAGGCTCTCGTGAATACGAGCCTGAGTAACCTTCGGTGAACGTAGTTTCAGTGGCAACGCAGTTGGAGCAAATATTGATACATATGTTTGACGTTTGATGACAATAGATGGAAATTTTATGTAAGCGTTAGTCGCGTTGCATTTTAAAGGTTAAAGAGTTTGCTGGTAATTTCAGATAGGTACTTTAATTGCTTTGATCGTATCCAGAGATAGGTGTGCCACCGTTAATTTCTCAGAAATAGGTGCTACTTGTCGGCCACAGTTATCGTTTCGATTGGCAAGCCACTTTTTTAACGTTTTAACTGCCGTTTCTACGATTATCATATCAATTTGTATGTCATTGGGAGGAATGTATGGCAAAGTGATTCATACTCGCGTGGCCTCGCAGCTGTAGATAAGATTGCACGTTTCATCCTATTCCTGCTTTCACACGCGTGTCTGGCAATTAATTCGAAGCTTGTTGTTGGTTGAATTCAGCCGCGGCTCACCCGACCGTGATTTCAATTGACTTTGACGTTCGATATCAAGAAAGAGAGGGATAAATTTTTTAAATTCTCGTGGGTTTTTCAAGATTTGGATCGATGCTGACGTAATCGACAGCATCGAAGTTTTAATGCGACAGTAAGGGGTAAAAATGATGCGTAGTTTTAAGATTGAAACGAGCCCTGGGCGGAACGCGACAGAAGCCGTAGATCGCTAGTCGGTTGGCAAAGCTCAGACACAACATGTGAGAGGGTTGCATTTACACAGTCCCCGGAGCTGAAGTGGTGCGAGTAAAGTCCCTTTGAAACTACCCCTATATCCACCCTCGAAAAGCTCAGCAATATTTCCTAACGCGTCCGTCGCTCCTCGCAGCCCTGCTCCTTTTTCCTCCTCCGAGAATAAAATGATTATGCTGCTTCGAATGGTTGCCCGCGTAAATTAGATCTCCCCGCGATATCAATTAGAAGGTAAACACTGCATGAACTTTCTGCTCGACACGGATGTTGACCAGCGAAGGGATTAGAATATTCATGAATGGAAACTGGAAATTTGCGTATCTAATTGCAAGTTGCGTAATTTACGGCAGCCGTGAGATACGCGGCGGCATCAATTAATTCGTGGAACAGCAAAAAAGGGAAAGTCAGGCATTCTCATCTATGAACTCGGCGATCGCCGCGTGTAAACTCAGCCGCGGGCGGGTTCAATCTCCCTCTTCTGAACACTCTTCGAATTAACGAGCTGCGTGGGAACACGATAGAATTCTGCGTTTTCCATGCCCTCCCGCGAGCAAGACGCGGGAGGGTAATCGTCGTTCGGTATGTAACGTAGAAAGCATGGGAACTACTTCTTCGGCGTACTTGAACGAAGCGAGTCAACCATCAAACGATTCGTCGTAAAAGGAAAGACGGGAATTACTGGAATCCACGTAATACTACCTTATAAATTTCAACGTTCGTTTGTCCCTCAAAAATGGAAATAAATTCCTCGAATTTCATAACGCGCGACATCCGTGAACGGAGCTTAAAATGAGGAGAAAAACACTCGTCTGGCGATCCGTTATTCGTCATCGTATATTGAATATTCTATTAGGTGCCCCAAGTCGCATTACTCACCGACTCTTTTTCTCGAATTTTTTCCTGCGCCGTGGATTAGCCCCGGGAGAAAGTCGCGATGCGTTACGAAATTGCTTAATTCGCGAAGATGCGTCTGCGCGTGCAGTAATTGTGTAATTTGATGTTGCAAAGTCAGCAATCACTTGTCCTTAACACGCGAAAAAAAGACCATGGCGAACGTAACGTGGCATTAACTAGGAGGTACGAAAGCAGCGCAAGTGGTGGGAATTTCTTAAATTCGAATGCGTGCATACAGTATTGCCTCGAGTACTTTTCTACGGCTGTCTCGGTTTCTTCAAGCGGTAACTTGCGTAATAGCGACATGCGGGATTGGATCGCGAGAGTTCACGGTTACTTATTTTTTTCTAAACGTTGTTAGACCGAGTGTCTTACTCCTCGAGTCACAGAGGTATAACCAAAAAAGTTGCCCATTCTGAATGATGCTCGCGAGTTAAGAAAGGGAAAAACACGAGGAAACGTTGAACTTTACCGTTGCTCGATATTCCTTCAGAGCACGTAATCCTTTTCTTGTCCGAGCGCCGAGCTCGATAACAGTACATTTCGACATTTCATGGGTCATTTGTATTATCATGCGACACTTTGAAGTAGAGTTTCGTGGGTAGGTACCGTTATAGATTTCGTTGTCTCTGGAAGAAAACTTGCCTCGCCCGGTGAAAATAGCAATGGCAAAATAATTGATTTTCGATTCATTCCGCTTTCTAGACTATTGTGCTGCGGTCGTAGTTGCGGAGGGAGGTTCCCCGGTTTGCGGTGAAAAAGTAATAACAGCTAACCGGATAATCAATCCCGATTTGGCGTACTCGGCGTCGGAATCGATATGCCGTGTATTGCCGACCTCATTTTCCTACGTAGCGCGCGCGAAAAGCAAAAGGGGGTCATCTTTTCAAAGGAAGGAGAATTAGAGGCTGAGTAATTAACCGGTGCAAGCTCGTCCGTGCATTTGAAAATCGTGCCTCGTGCGTAGCAGCGTAATGACAGGCGACGGCATGACCGTTGAGAAAGTTTTTATTAGTATATTCTTTGCCATCGTAGACTGTGATTAGAGTGACGATTCTATGCTTACCCCCAGCTTGGATAGAGATAGCAGCGACATTGCTGAAGCACCCGTTTGTTCTCTAGGGTGGTAGGGTATGGGTGCCGCATCCGGAGAAGATTTGGGAAGGAGCGGTGCTCCTAGAGGATTACAAATTAAATCAAAAGAGCTTAAAGGTCCACACAGACGATTCGAATAAAACGAAAACTCTGGACGTGAAGTCGGATGCCGAGCTCCCGCCGCTGAGGAACCCCGATATACTGATAGGGGAGAACAATCTGACGTCTTTGTCGTTCCTCCACGAGCCGGCTGTACTTTATAATCTACAGATCCGTTTCCAACGACACTGTATTTATACCTACTGCGGCATTGTCCTGGTCGCGTTCAATCCGTATAATGAGCTGCCGATCTACGGAAATGACACGATCTGGGCGTACAGGGGCCAGGCGATGGGCGACTTGGAGCCCCACATATTCGCCGTGGCCGAGGAAGCGTATACGAAATTGGAAAGGTTGGAGTTTTCAGTTTTGAGAGAGTAAAGTATTTGCCGGGGTCAGTTATACTTATATCATTAATGTGAGTGCAGGGAGGGTCACGACCAGTCCATCATCGTTTCCGGAGAGTCGGGCGCCGGGAAAACTGTCTCCGCGAAATACGCGATGCGATATTTCGCCACCGTTGGCGGTTCGACGACCGAGACCCAGGTGGAGAAGAAGGTGCTCGCTTCCCTGCCGATCATGGAGGCAATCGGCAACGCTAAAACAACGAGAAACGATAATTCCTCGAGATTCGGCAAGTTTATTGAGATTCAGTTCAATAAACACTATCACATCACGGGGGCCAGTATGAGGACCTACCTCCTCGAAAAGTCTAGGGTCGTGTTTCAGGTATGTTTCCCGGTGAGCTGGGGTTACGCAACGTAATCGTGCGAAACGGATGTTGAAACGAGTAATTCTCTAGGCAAACGAGGAGAGGAATTACCACATATTTTACCAAATGTGCGCAGCCGCGACTCGCCTCCCCCACTTGCATTTGGGTGATCAAAATATGTTCCATTACCTGAATCAAGGGAGCAATCCTGTAATAGATGGTGTGGACGATTTAGCGGGTTTCGATGAAACGATAAGCGCCCTCACCATGCTTGGATTCACGTCCAAGCAGCAGGACGACATGCTTCGTATCTTAGCGGCCATAATGCACTTAGGTAATGTTAATATAGGCAATGCTGAAGCACAGAATTTGAACAGCGAGACCGACACCGAAGCCAGTTACATCACTGTAAATATACATTTTTCATCCGCGTATTCCTATCCAGAAGCTTCGGAGCGACTATTTTTTATGTATTTTTCTAGTCGTCCGACAAGCATCTTCTGACCATCTGCGAACTGTTGGGCACGGATGTAAATGCGATGCGAAAGTGGCTGTGTCATAGGAAAATCGTGTCGATGAGGGAAGTGTTCCTCAAGCCTATGAACGTGGAGCAGGCGATCGGTGCCAGAGACGCGCTAGCGAAGCACATTTACGCGGAACTGTTCAACTGGATTGTAGCCGGTATCAACAACTCGTTACAGTCTCAGAACAAGCCGCAGTGCTTCATCGGCGTTCTCGATATCTACGGTTTCGAGACGTTCGAGATCAACTCGTTCGAACAGTTCTGCATAAATTACGCGAACGAGAAGCTTCAGCAGCAGTTCAATCAGCACGTGTTCAAGCTCGAGCAGGAGGAGTACCTTAAGGAGGAGATCGAATGGACGTTCATAGATTTCTACGACAACCAGCCCTGCATAGATCTCATCGAGACGAAGCTGGGCATTCTGGACCTGTTGGACGAAGAATGCAGAGTCAGTGTTGCACATCTCGTTTACGTTCGATTCATTGAGAGACCAGTGTTACTTGATTGTTGTTTGCGCAGATGCCAAAAGGCTCCGATAGCTCCTGGGCAGAGAAGCTTTACGCGAAATGCGGGAAGTCGAAGCACTTCGAGAGGCCTCGGTTCGGCACTTCCGCTTTTCTCATCCATCACTTTGCCGATCTGGTGCGGTACGAGACTGTTGGTTTTTTGGAAAAGAACAGGGACACCGTTATCGAGGAGCAGGTCGACGTGCTGCGGAACGGAAATGTTCGTGCAAGTAGATTCACCTGTACGCGTTTTGTTTATGCTCAGTGAGACTGTACCGTTGTTTATTGTTTCAGAATAAATTATTGAAGAAACTGTTCAGCGAGGAGGACCCGAAGCTGCTGGTACCGTCGCACGTGAGAATAAAGGTGTCCGCTCAGAAGCCAGTATTAAGCACACCCAAGCAAAACAAGAAGACGGTAATTCTTCTCGTTATTCCGAGTCTCTGAATGGAAATCGTAGACTACTTAGGAAACGGACTCATCGCTCGTTAAACAATATCTGCAGGTAGGATCGCAGTTCCGAGATTCCTTGAACATGCTGATGGCAACTTTAAACGCAACCACGCCGCATTACGTGCGCTGCATCAAGCCGAACGATACGAAGGAGGCTTTCGAGTACAACCCGGTGCGCGCTGTGCAACAATTACGAGCTTGCGGTGTTCTGGAGACGATCAGAATATCCGCGGCCGGATTTCCAAGTCAAAGAACCTACGGCGATTTCTTCCTTAGGTACAGGTGCTTGTGCAAATTCAAGGACATACGGCGCGATGATCTCAAAGAGACCTGTCGCCGCATCTTGAGCAGGTTAGGTTTCTCTATCGATAATGCAATCGAAACTTTAACTCGAGACAGATTAAGACGTAAACGCTTTAGGTACATCAAGGATGAGGACAAATTCAAGTTTGGCAAGTCGAAGGTACTTTTTCGAGCTGGCCAAGTGGCCTACTTGGAGAAGCTCCGAGCGGAACGGCAGCGCGATGCTTGCATCATGATACAGAAGACAGCGCGCGGCCTGATATGCAGAACAAGATACAGAAAGATCCGACGAGCCGTGCTGGGCCTGCAGAGACACGGCAGGGGCTACATCGCCAGACAAAAGGCTCAGGCTATGAGGGAGAAGAAAGCCGCGATAAAGATCCAGGCTTGCGTCAAAGGTTGGTTGAAGAGGCGTCGATACCTCAGGACGAAACGCACAATTCTCGGCATCCAGAAGTACGGCCGAGGGAAAATGGCCCGTGAAAGGTACCAGTTGATGAGGGACAACGCTGCAGCCACCGTGATCCAACGATTCGCCAGGGGATACCTCGTGCGAATGGCGTGCCAAAAGAAGCTGAGGGACATCGTTACCGTCCAGGCTGCCGTCAGGAGATATTTAGCGAAGAAGGTGTTCAGGAGACTGAAAGCTGAAGCGCGAAGCGTCGAGCACGTCAAGTCTCTGAACAAGGGACTGGAGAAAAAGATTATTACGTTGCAACAGAAGATCACCGAACTTGTACGTTTCATTTCGTTGGTAATTAAGTCCGGGGTGTATTGACTTGATCTTGAAAGGGAACTTCTTTCTTCAGGCGAAGGAGAATCAGTCTTTGAAGAACGTGCAGAACAATATGTTGGAATTGAAACACAAGCTCGAAGGATTGAAGTCGGTGGAGGCGGAGAATAAGAAGTTGCACGTGATATTGCTAGAGAAGGAAAAGGAGTTGGAAAAGATGCAGGAGATGGTGAAGATCGAGAGAGACGAGAAGATGGACATTCTACAGGTACCGCGATAGCCGTGGATGATCCTTGATTTTTAATACTTACCTGGATGTATTTTCCGTAGGACAAGGAAAGAGGCACCCAGGAAAAAGAAGAGGAGAACAAGAGGCTTGGGGAAGAGCTGGAAAAGTTGCGAAAGGAGCTAACAGTGGCTAATGAAAAATTGAAGAACAATCAACGCGGTGCGGAGGAGAACTTGAAGCACCGGCTGGAACAAGAGAAGGATCTACTCCTGCTGGATCAGGATCAAGATCGTGGAGCTTATCAGAGGCTACTGAAGGACTATCACGAGCTGGAGCAACATGCAGAAATGATGGAACAGAAACTGGCGATGCACGCTCCTGCGCACTCGCGTTCCCTTAGCAATGCTTCCAGCGGTAGCGGGCAAATCGTCTCCACGGAACTTCCGCAGGACGATCAGAATATCGTAAGATCGTCTCTGGTACTATCATTTTCGATGACTCTTATTGATCTCTCGTTTCTAATTTTTTGGCAATTTTCTGCTTAACTCCGAAGGATTTGGGCTACGGGTCGGTAAGGTCCACAGCTCCATCCTCGACTTCTTATTCTCGGGTGGAAACGATCGATTGGAACCAACAGCGATCGGACAGCCCTCCCGATGCCGAGATTCAATCTCAGAAATCGCCTTCGCAGACGAACGGACCGGCACACGCGCCCGTGGATGTTGGCCTGGTTCTGAAACTCCAGCAGAAGCTGAAAGACGTCGAGAAGGAGAAGGGACGATTGATCAGGATGGTGGAGGATCTGGAGCGCGATAGTCCCGAAGATAATTCAAGGACACAGGACACGTTCAGGGTAATTTTCTACGCCGTTTAAGTGAAACTGAAGGGGTTTGGGTGATTGATCCTATGAAACGTTTTGCAGCTTCAGGAACTCGAAATGGAAAACGCTCAGCTGAAGAAAGACCTGTATTCGCTTAGGAAAAGCGTGACCTCTACAGGCGTTGGAGGTGCACAACAGAACATCATGGGTAATTTGTTAATTTTCCTGGTTAAGGAATTCTTTCACTATGCGCTTTACCGAATACTGTAACTTACACACTTCTCTTCATTTGAATCTGTTTTTCTTTTACTTTACTTTTTATACGCAAACATTCTCTGCTCTTTTTATTTTCCAATTTCTGTACTCCCGTATACCTACTGATGATTAATGTGACGAAATACACTGCACATCCATTGCTCGCAGACTTTTGCTTTCGCACCCTTCACCCTGCACGCTTTTGCTCCACAATGCTCAACGTATCACAATGACGTGGTTACAGTTATCTTGCTTTGCACAGGATGTACCATGGTTTGTGGTACAGCCAAAAAAGGGTCACTGTATTTGTATCGCGCACGAGTTTCGATTGCATGAATCACGGTAACTAGTGGTATCGGAATGTCCGACAACGATCGAAAAGGCAGAATGCGATAAGAATAATAATCTGTCGAAACCCAATCAGACGCGAGGGTAACACAGGAATCTTGAAAATTCATTGTGTTGGGTACAGAGCCTCGCACCACAAAAGATTTCGATAACAATGATTGGTTCATTTTATCTGCTGCTTTTAATCACCACACTGTTCGCCCGAGGCATGGAGCGGATAAGCTTCAGTGCGATTAATAATTTCTATTCCAGGGCAATTCGATGCGCTTCAGGAGGAGCTCGCGAGAAGAAGAGAGGAATGCATCCAGCTGCACAGCGTGCTGGCCGATAAAACGCGGGGGATGAAGAGCTTAGGGTCGAATTACGGCCGGGACGTGGACATCATTAACGAAGACGGAGAGTTGGTGCAGGCCTTCGAGACGCAGAAGACGATCAACAGGTAAACGGAGAATCGTCGGGGCTTGCGTTACGTTTCTTTCTCTTCATGCAAGGAGAGCACCGTGTCTAATCGTGTTTTGTCGTTTGTGCATGCGCTACGGTTATTCAGTAGACTTAAGACAAAGCGAAAGGCCTCAAGAGAGTGAGTTGAGAAGTTACTTTGCCGCGAATAATCGTCGATCCCACTTAACGATCTTTGTACACAATTCGACAGAAAACTTTACACCTGGACACAAATCAAATTCGCCATTTTGCCCTTTAATTAGCCCTCAGTATTAGTTGAGTACGACACTTTGGTTTCCCTTGACCGAGATGATAAACGATTCTTCCCGCCTTTCCTTTTAAAGACAACTAGAGGACGAGATTCAAATGAAGGAGAAAGAATGGCGAGCGCAGAGGGACGAGTGGCGGGGGGAGATCGACAGGTTACAGGAGGAAATCGAGAAGCAACAAAAGCTCCTCTCCGTGAATCTCAGCAAATCGCCGCAGACTCAAACCGAGGCTTTCATGCAACACGAAATTGCCAGGATAACGTCCGAGAACTTGGTAAACGTCACAGAATCTTCTATACACTTGTCAGCGGTGATTTACTAATCAAATCGTTTGGCCAATAGGAATTGCAGGAGAAGTACGACAAAATAGCTGAGGAATGTAGGAAATTCAAGAAACAGTGCAAGATCCTGGCGAAACGTCTTGCAGATGCGGGCTGTGAGTATAAGTCGTTGAAGATAACTTTCAGACACATGGTCTGGTCATCTGGACGCACTTGTAAGACGCGCAAGTAAAGTGTAGTTTGAAAAGTGGTATTAAAATGTTGTGGTATTTCAATGCTTTCGAAGATGAGGGAGACGATACTAAGGAACATAAGGATCGTCCTTATATTTCAAGGGGCGCCGGTGAGTGCGTGGTCCAGCGTTCATTTTCATCGCACCTTACAGAGACCATAACTCACCCCAGCTCACGAGTCGACGATCATTTCCTCCATGACAAATCTCGCAGTTGCTCTGATGACGGAAAATAACGTAAACGTTCAATACCTTTTTTTGTAGTGCCAGACACTGTGGAGTCTGCGAACGATTCCACGATCATGGCTTCGACTGGGCATTCCGGAGAGAACGAAAGTAGCATGCCAGCTATTCGGAAGAAGGAGAGGGACTACGAAGGCATGTTCGAGTTCCGGAAAGAGGATATCAACGTGATAATACGCCACCTAATTATCGGTAAGATCGGTCGACGGTAGACTATCGAATGGGAAATATTTCCAGCGTACTCGGAACTGCAACGATCTGTTTCAGAGCTGAAACCTAGAGTTGCGGTGACGTTACTTCCCGGGTTGCCGGCATATATCCTCTTCATGTGCATAAGGCACACGGACTGTATCAACGATGACGAGAAAGTCAGGTTGCTGTTGACGGGCTATCTGAACGGTGTGAAGCGCGTGGTGAAGAAACGCGAGGATTTCGACTTCAGCGTGCTCTGGTTCAGCAACACCCTGAGGTTGCTGCACAGTATGAAACAGTACTCCGGGGACAAGCCCTTCCAGATCGAAAACACACCCAGACAGAACGAACAGTGTCTGAGGAATTTCGATTTGAGCGAGTATCGTTTAGTGTTGAGTAGCGTGGCGCTCTGGATCTTCAACAACATCATGACGAACTTGAAGGAGAGGATCCAGGCTCTGACGGTGCCAGCTCTCCTCGAGCACGAGGCCATATCAGGCTTGAATTCCAACAAGTCCGGTCGACCCAGGTCCTCCTCTATGGGGGAGGAGCCAGAGTCCACGCAGCAGAAGCTGGATAAACTTCTGGACGAGCTGACGTCGGTGTACAAAACACTTCAGTACCACGGTGTCGATGCCGAAATAGTTGTGCAGCTGTTCAAGCAGTTGTTCTATTTCATGTGCGCCAGTGCTCTGAACAATTTGCTTTTGAGGAACGAGCTCTGCCACTGGACAAAGGGCATGCAGATAAGGTTCGTGAAAATTTCTTGATGGTTTCGTTTCATTTAATCTCCCGGGCGTTTATCCAATGGCACCTTCTCCAGGTACAACATGAGCCATCTGGAGCAATGGGGAAGGGATCGGCGATTAGAGCAAGCATCGGAAGTGCTCCAGCCGATCATACAAGCGGCACAGCTCTTGCAAGCCCGTAAAACCGACGAGGATGTGAACTCTGTGTGCGAGATGTGCAACAAATTAACCGCTAATCAAATAGTAAAGATTCTAAATTTGTATACGCCTGCGGATGACTTTGAGACGCGTGTGCCAGTTACGTTTATCAAGAAGATACAGGCCAAGTTGGACGAACGTGGCGAAAACAACGAACAAGTAAGTGGAGGCTTTAGTACCGTTTACCTATACTTTTGTACATAGTTTAAAAACGTGATTGAATTGGGGTTCTTCCTTTCAGCTGCTGATGGATCTAATGTATTCGTATCCGATAAGATTCCCATTCAATCCGTCGAACATTCGGTTAGAAGATATCGAAATACCGGAAGTACTTCATTTGCCCATGCTCAAGAAGGTGTAATCATAGTGAAGCAGAAATTTAGAGGCCCTGCTGCGCATGTAACTTTTAGTTGAGTAACCATCTAGCGAGTAATCAAATTCGCCTAGCCTATTTATTAAAGAAACGAGGAGAAACGGAGGAGAGGAGTTAGCGATGCCAATCATTATTGCTGAGTTAGATAACGCATCGAGCGGGTCATCGATATCACGTTTTATATGTTTTTTTTTACACGAGTAACTTGTATTTTACGAAGCATAATTCCCATTCGTGTCCACGTAAAGAGGTCGATTTAAAAAAAAGATACGTTCCATGGGTGACTGGAAGTATCACGCGTATTCTTTCGTTGGTACTTTCCGTATAGCGATGTACGTTGGAGATTTGAGGACGGTGCCGATACAAGGCTCTGCTAGAGCTTGCAATTTATGATATGTACATCTGAATTGGACAGAAACCGTTGGAGTTGTTACGAAGGAGGATAGTGGAACGCCAGGGTGCGAGTGTGTACGGTGAAACGAAGTGCCGAATTCTGTGTTAAGGACTGCAGGAAACGTTGTTATCCAGATTAAAGAGGTTTAATTACTAGCTTATGCGTTGTTTTTTCGATATTGTTAGTCTATCGAAAATTGTTATGGCAATTATTGGAACTCCAAGCAGGAACTGTATGTACGTAATAATGCCGGGAACCATTGGAGGTGTACTTAAATATGTAAAAAGGAAATGTGAGAAACGAAGAGAGAGAGATATATATACGTTACGTTGGGATAGAGATTGTATATTTTGTGATACAGGAAATATGGCAAAGTCGGTTCCTGTGGACCGAAGACAGAGGTGCGAGAAATATGAGCAGGAGAGTGAAAGACATTGGCATATATATGTGTACACATATATATATTGTTGTTATAATTTATAAATATGTACAAGCGATTGTATTTTGTGCCATTTTATTAGTAGAATGTAACCAGATTCTGTTTCTTTTTTTTTTTACGTTGATCGATCTGAATTTACGTTAACGCTTCACGAATACATTCCATAGTGCAACCTTTTTGGAAACGAAATCCCTCGCCCCGGAGTGTACAGAGAGAGAACGAGCGATCTGTTCACACGATTATATACCTTGACTCGATGTGACAAATTTATTTGTTCCTACAATGAAAATAAAAGAAATTCGTTAATGGAAAATTGTGTGTCATTCAAGCTACGTATCTACGAGTGCAGTGGTTTTGAAAAGAGGAGACGGTGTAAGTGTTGGTAAAAGTAAAATGATTTTATTCATATTGTATCACAATATTGTTATATAAATTATCATTATTATAGCGATTCGACGATAGACGTATGATGGAGTTAACAAAATTTAACGCAGTTGTCAATTAGAAAAGTGAATGAAGCTCGAAGTAAACAATGGTGAAGTATATAATTAATTATAATTAATTCTCTTCGTAGAATAATTCATAGTCGAAGCAGAAAATACGTGGTTCTTTTTTTAGGCGAGATCACCTCCGTTTGGTGAACGTATGTCGTCGATTTTGAGTATCATTTTCACCAGCTGCGTGGCCAATAGGATTTGCTGCGTCTTACTCGACAAAGTCTCAACGACGTTTTGCACTTTCATGTCTGTAAGAGAAATAAGTTACTTATGGTCGCTTAAACTACAAGTAACAGATATTAGTAAGCGCGATGCGTACCGGCAGTGCCGCGATTCAAACAGTCGATGCCGAGCTTAGGATTTTTCTCAGCAAATTGACGCGCTTTGATTTCAGCCAAGGTGTCTACGGGGGAAAGGCCAGAATTCTCGGCCAGAGCCATCGGCACAGCCTCCAAAGCTTCTGCAAAACCGTTGAAGGCATATTGCTCCAAGGTGCTGATCTTGTTGGCCTGATCCGCGCATGCAAGGGCGCAGGATATTTCAGCTGCACCACCGCCATACAGAATCTTTCGGTTCTGGATCACATTGCGAACCGTGCACAGTGCATCGTGGATGGCTCGCTTCGCTTCCTCAATAATCTAGAAACACGGAGATAAACGGCTTTATACAATCACCGGCCCAAAAAATTTCCATTACAGATACAGAATTGTAGCATTAGCAAAATGGAGTTCAATTAGATTCACGTAATTGAACCGAATGAGTATCGCAATGCGTTATTCTTGCATGGTGTCTGGTCAGTTAGGTATACATGAATACCGCTGAAATTTCTCCTTGCGTATGGTTGTTTGATTATAGATGTGGCAAGAGTTATTACTCACCATTTTGTTGCCACCGCGAATGAAAATGGTCACCGCTCGAGAATTCTTGCACTCTTCGATAACAAGCATTCGGTCTTTAGTAGTGCCGAAAGTTAGTTCCCTGACAACGCCAGCGTGGCCAAGTTTCTCCGGTGTCAACTCCTCGAAACGTGGAACGATACGACCGCCAGTTGCAATAGCGATTAACTGAAAAATACTTGTCACTATAGTTTTGACACGTTTTCCCCTTTATTTTGCAGAAGTAAGAAATGAAACAAAGCCCTCAGATCTCATAATCATTTGGTCATTGGAGCCACTACGAAAGGAAGATTGCCGACTAACATGTTTAATGGATCTGAAGTTTCATTCTTACAATAGGAAACTACTGTAAGAGAGAACTAGGACTCCGGAAAGTATATTAGTTGGTGCGCTAGACTTTCGCCCTCCTCCGTCGCGTTTTGTCATCATAGGGCAATAAATATTGTACGCCATACGCAGGTCAAACTTACTTCAATTTCCGGGCCTCCGACCCATCTAACCGCAGGCAATTCATTTTGCAGGAGAAGATGGTTCGCCTCGTCATCGAATCCCCACTGACAAATAGCGAGAGTTGTACCAACGTCCTTCACCTTCTTCACCATTTCCGTAAATTTCTCCCGCTCATAATCGCGCAAAGCCCTGTAGTCATCAACCGAGGTGACATCCAACTTATGCTTTGTCTTTGGTTTCGGCGGTTCAAACGGACACGTCAAAATGGCCAATTTCACGTCTTCCAGTCTCTGTAATACAAGCACACGGTTTACTGTTATTAGTTCCACCACTGGATAATACGATTCGCTGAACAAGAACAGCAATTATGTCTTCAGTATCATAACCTTTTGATCATTAAGCCACTGCAAAGGTCGGCTCATTGAACGGTTTGCTTTAACTTGGGTTTTGCTTTTCCAATGTGTGACAAAAGTAACCAGAGGAACAGTCTCCAGTCCAAATTAAAAGAAAACTAGACAAATTTCCTGAGCCTTTACCCTTCGCTGTTACTTTTCTGTCATCATCAGGCGAGGTAAAATATTTTTTCCCTAAAATAGTTGTGTACCAAAATGAGCTACTTTTACCTTAGGCATTTGAGGGTGACTGAAGTCCTTATCTATAACAACACCACGAACTAGGATGGTGTCCTCCAACCTGCCACCCACTTTTCCTTCTACTTTTATCAGTTCGAAATTCACATCGCGTGTGACAGGATCTAAAACTGCAAACACAGCATTTACAGCTATTTCTGCCATTTGCCTATGACACTTGTTGATGCTGCAAAAGAATAAGGAAGGTATTGTCCAATCGTAATTACAAGGAACACGTACGTGCATACATTCAGGAATATAAAATATCATATTCTTACATCTTTGAACCAAGACTGGTCATAGCAATTCTGACATATGGTTCCAGGTCTTCTGTGCTCCCCTCGAAGTCATCTATGATTTTCTTGAGGTGCTCCGTTGCGCATTTTGCAGCCATTTCAAAACCGTCCGCTATTCTAATTGGGTGAATTCCTTTATCTAACAGTTGCTCTGCTTGATCTAACAGAGCGCCGGCCAGTACGACTACTCCGGTAGTACCATCTCCAATTTCATCATCTTGGGATTGTGATAATTGGACCATCAATTTGGCAATTTCATGGTCCACATCCATATTCTTCAGGATTGTTGCTCCATCATTCGTTACAGTAACATCCCCATCGGGACTTACCATTAATTTGTCAAGACCCTTGGGCCCCAAAGAGGTCTTCAGGATGTTGGCCACATTGCGGGCTGCCAAAATATGTGACTGCAAGGTGAATAAGTAACATTATTGCTATACAGATTAACCCTTTAAATGCGGAATTTAGTTTTAAATATATCTCATAGAGTGCGGAATTAACATCACGCAACGACGAATATACACGTCAACCGCATCGCAATAGGGATTTGAATTGCCGTGTATACACGTCCAACGCAGTTAACTGGTTAAGGAGTTCGATTGATATTCATAAATTTCCATGATTCCATTGGTGTATCCTATGGAACCACTCATCTCCTTTTAAGGTCAAAAGGAAGAACGCCCACCGAAACCTACCCATTTCCATAAATTACTTAAGTATTAATCCACAAAGAAAGATAGCTATTACGGTGCAAGCTAAAGCAATGATGATCATAATTTGCTTTCACTTTAAATTTTTTTTTTAATAACGTTCTTTGGAAAAATTGCCAAGCCCAAAACGCCGCCATTGCTGCTTCGGCTTCACGTGGTCAATTTGTAGTTACGTTAATTTAAGTTGCAGCTGTATAAGCTCCGTAAGATTCATCGATAAATCCGGGGAAATAAAATTGTCGATGGTTTCGAGTAGCAGGAACGAAATGGAATCGTTGAAAGAAACGTGAACCTTACCTTAATTGCATTAACGCCGGTCAGTCGTTTCTGCCTGTCTTGGTCACGAAGGATGAGGAAAGGCCGACCGTATTCATCGAAGGCCACTGAGCCAGGTATCGCGGTCATTTTCCTGGCCGATTCAACGTGGACACTTTATGCTAACAACTCAAGTTAGACTAGCGTCCGTTCTTCCCAAAATTACGATCTCACGTCGTCAGAACTACGCAACCATCTTGTTCGTCTTGTTACCTTCAAGTGCCTTGAACGGATGTGAGTAAGTAGTGCCCTCTATTCTAGAATGTTCCGGCTGGCCAAGCTGTATTGATTCACGAATGTCGGCCACGCGGAGGGAATTTGAAAAGGAAAACTAGCATTGCCCGAGGCAGGATTTATTTACAGGTTTATTATAAGAAATAGTAAAAAAGTCAGCTTCCTCTAATGTGTTCATCTCCGTGAGGGACTAAGTGGAAGATTTGAAAGTTTTCCTGGATGTTACGCAACTGATTCTTCAGTGATTTTTATATAAAGTTATTGTTGTGAAATGGAAGGGCAATGGAGAGGAAATTGCCGACGAAAAGAATGAAAGAAAGAACATGATACGTTTAGTCGTTTTGTATGCACCACAATGTATTTCACATTAAACTATTATAACTCTGCATTATAATCTTGAACAGTACATATACATAGTTATACACATATAAGTATGCTGGAATTAATTCATTCGGTAGCGGTACTTTTGACTCAAGGCCAAAGCAGCCCATAATCCCCCGGTGAGTCGCGCGTTCAAAAAAAGTTTCTGTAAACTTTTCCAAACCTGCCCAACAGGCGATTACATAGTTTGCTAGCCTATGATATGTATTAGTCTCAGTTCGTGGTCTGGTCTTAATCATCTTCGTTCTCCAAGTAACGATAAATCAAGTATAATCAACAGCAAGTTGCTTAGGATAAATGATTCGTCCAGGACAAGGATCGTCGAATCAATCGTTAAATTATAAGATCAGCTTTTTAATGCGACGCACCAGGGGCATAGTTACGTTACTTTTATAGATATACGATTCCGGAAAATATATGAATGCTATGTAAATATATAATGTTTAAGTATACATATCGATCGAAGATAAAAATATAATTTTAATAAGATATATCTCGCATAATAACATTCACATTTAAAACTCTCTTAACGGATTAGGCATTCACATGATATGTTAGAGTTCCCTTATACGATAAAGATCAACGTTGGAAGTATATCTTGCGTAACTAGAAATAGTTTTGTTTTTGTTTCAGTTATGGGATTTTGGACTCTCAGTAACTAGCATGAGTGGCGTAGAAACGAGGGTTTGTCCAGATTTTGTAACAGGTACTTGACGCATCAGAAAAAGTGTCGCCACAGTGTTCAAAATAACACTGTCGCTCCTCACGATTAGAATTGTAACATTTGCTTTGTTCGTATTCTTCATCCTCGCTATGATCACAACTACGATCGTAAGTAACACGTTCCTCCTTTCGTTAATACACATCTATTCGTTTAAAACCACAATTAGAGTTAACGTTTGCCATTCCCAGAATTATTCATCGCTGTCATTCTCTTTTCTTTCTTCGATATAGACAGGTATATTTAACATAACGATTCCCACAGATATATAATATATGTCCCTTTAATTATGTTGTATTTAACGCTACGACTTTTATAACATTTAACAAAGCGACCTCCGAGGTTTCAATATTCGATAGAGCGATTCCCGCGATAAATGGTTAATTATATGGTTTTCACACTTAAATGAATCTTCCTACTGGATGTCTATGTGGACACGTATACTTCTAACAATTTGGAATATATGCTACGCGAAGCAAAAGTTGTTTGATATGCAATGTGGTCAGATGTTCTGAAATCTCATTACACGACTTAATAACGTTAGGATGCATAAAGTTACGCTTGTAGACACCGACGAAGTGTTGCCCTTTCTCTCGAAGCTTTCAGATTAAGTGTTCGAGAATATCGAAGAAATTTCTAATCACGATTTACTGTCAGATCGAATACATTGATTTCATAGCTTCACGTCACGCCGATCCTCGGCTCTTCCCCATGAAAAATATCCCTCTACTGCTGATACCAAGAACGTCCGACCTCTTTTTCGAGTATCAGTAGGATGAAAATATATATGTACGTATATTACTCTGTGTGCGTTTGAGTAATTCGAGGAGACACCTTACAAGTAAATTCAGGAAATTCGATTCGAGGATCTCTCGAGATCGTAAGTGTAACAGTCGTTGAAAATTGATCGAATTTTGCTCGTATACAGGGCAAAACAAGTAAGGCTATCGTCGGTGAAGAAAATTTCCTTTCAGGTATTGTCTTGAACCTGAAAGAATCATTACGATTCGATAGCAATTCAATTACTCACCGGACTTTGAATAACTAAATGGTAGTTACTTGTACGGTCGATGGTCTATTCCCTATCTATTCAATTCTTATTTACTTATACAAACTCTAGTGATCTGATACATTAAAAAAGTGCGAAAAGAATGGGACCAGAGAAATAAAAAAGAAATGTCTTCTTTTCGTCTAAGCACACCCTGTACACGCAGTTCAATCGATTATCAAGATTAATTTCTGGAAACGCGCCCCGTAAATCTTCCCATTGATATGTATTTCATCTTACGAGCCTAGTCTGATATGTATCGCATTTGTCAGTCGCAATATTTGCAGAGAAACTTTTGGAAGGCGCGTTCACGTCGATTCAGGATCCTCCTGCCAGCGAAGAAAAATGTGACGAAGGAGGAGGACCGGGGACGCCGAACGAATCGAGAGAATTTCGAATTGACAGACTTATCCTAGGTTTTCCGCGTAGTTACGTGACTTGATTCACATACACACTCCTACCACTCTCACCGGTTGACGAGGAACGATCGGGATTTTAGGCGAAAGGGACACGCTTAAAGATTCTGTTCCCCTGTCCAGTGATCCGCTTCTCGCCGGAAGTGTACTGCACCACAGACTTAATCTGGTCCGTTGCCACCGGGCCGATGCAGACCAGAGGGTCCTTGAAGTACGAGCAAACCTGGCGGAAGACGAAAAGCCAGTGACGAATTCATCTACACGATGCAGGGTGCAATTCTATTAAATGGGAAGCTTCAGTTGCGTAAATACCTTTCTGGGCGTTTGCCTGTGACGTCTCTGAAGCTGACAACACAAGCCGCGGCTGATGTCGCATTCACCTGACATGTTGCACTCCTCGTCTGCAATCAATCAGAATAATAGCTTCTACATTTAGAAGCTTAACGTCGAACGTCCTACGTAACAGCTTTATTATAACCATCCCTCTGACGTAATCCCCTGTGAATTGACCTTTACCGACTACCCCTAAATTTCTTCAGCCCCGGGACGTTTACGGTTTCCTGTACACTATACTTACTATACAATTTATTGGACGTCACCGGCGATTGGCAGGATCGAGTCTCGCTGCCAGGCACCTCGGCACACATCAGACCAGTCTCGCAGTCGTTGTCCCTTCGGCACAGCTCGCCTTGTTTCTGCCCGAAGTCGAAAACACAGTGGCCGACGACTGTGAAGCACGGGAAGGCAGGATTGCGACGGAGCTGATTAGCGCGCGAAAGGGAGAAAGTATGGGGATGAATTTACCTCCGTCAACGTGCACGCAAATTGAACCCGGGCAACAGTCCTCGTTAGCCGAACACAATCGCTCGTCGCACGGCACGTCCGCGACTTCTTCCAAGGAGTTCCCGTAGGAGTTCCCGTAGCCAGCAGACAACGGCCGCTTCAATCGAAACGCAAGAAGTTAGAACTCCCGTTGGACACGGACAATCGGTGCGCGCAGTCAAATATTATCGCGTAACGCCGCCAAAAGTAGAGTAGGTCATGCCTTCAGCTGTTATAAATTAACGCTTTAATGGACAATGTACGCGTCCCTGGGATCTCGTGTTACGGTCGAATTACACAGGCTTTAAACATTCAGGACAGCTTTCTCGATTACGCAGGTCTGAAGGATTCGCGAGGCAATCGGCGTCGCTCGCACGATACCGCCACCCCTTCGCCGAGGGTCGAGCAAATGTACTTCAAGGATTTTATCAGAGACTCGGAATTTCGCTGGGCCATCGGTGCAGCGGCGCAATGAGAATCCGCCGTGACAGCGAAACGCTTACACGTAAGTGCATGCAGTTACGTGAAAACGATATATCGATCGTACGCCGGCGGTACTGCGGCAAAGTTGCAACAGTTATCGTATACGTGCACGGTCGTCGCAACGATGAAGGAACTGCAGGAAAAACGATGTCTTATACCTGGTATAAGCCTGTCTTGGTCATGTAGTCGCCGTGGCCACCATAGCCAAGATTCGACAGCATTTCTGGGCTGAAACGGTTAAACAGCCCGCCCCACGCCTCGACACCGAACTGCATCGTGCTCGCTAGAGCGACAGTGACGAGTGCAACGCACATGTGCATCTTCGCTTTTAATAGGGGTGCGCTATCTTCTGTGTCACTAAAATCTCAATGAAATCTCTATTAATAGATTCTCAAATCGATCGTCAGCTGTTAAACAATGAGTTAAACAATGAGCTGTTCGCACACTGGGAGCTATTCAAATTCGATCGCGAAGAAAAGAGTTTACGTATGGAGAAAGGATGATAACGATTTTCTAACGAGGGTTAAACGCATCTTTTTACGATTGACAGTTGTGAGTAATTGCTTCTACATCGATAATTTGTGCGTGTTTGGAAATTGGCAAATTAACCGGTGGACGTAGAAGGAGGGTGGAAGTCGTTAGCAACCCCGTGGAATTGGTGAATAACTGTTGAACTTACGAGATTCTCACTCGCACCCTGACTTAGCTTGACAGGGTAGTTCTCGGTAGGTTGACCAGGATGGATCAGCTGGTTCTCTTGTCTGTTCTCGGGATCAACAAGTCCTCGATGAAGTTTGCAGGAGGACTGAGTCCAAGCCGCGCTTGCATTGGCAATCTATACTCCTACGTCGTTCCGGTTTCCCTTGTGCAGGCTCACACAAACAGCCGCGCAAGCGCGACTCCTGGCTTTTTTACACGCACACGACTTACGAGACCATTTTGCCCATTCAGATTTTCGATTTTTTCCCTTAAATCACGCCTGCCGACCACTTCCCTTTCGACAACGGAATAGAAGCTCGCTTTTTTTTTCCTTCAAAAGTCCCTAATGAATCTATTCGTCGTATCGTTTTGATGAGAACACAAGTACATCGACGACGAATAAACGAGAAAACGATTCCGTTTGTTTGCTTTGCATCCTTCTGGCGGTTCTGTTTGTTTCGTAAATGCAATACGAACGGAATTCGCGACCACACATAGGGGTGGTGTACAGCATGAATGATTCGGTTTGCAATTTTCTCGAAAGTTCTGGAAAAGTGTGATACAAAAGTGCCTTTGAGAAACTCCGTCGCGGAACGATGAATTTATGCGAGAACTCTTCCACTTTGTCGGAACTTTTTTGCACGGGAAGCCGTTGCTTTATCCCGAAAGCTCTTCCGGCTACAGCCGTTTATAAGGAGACAAGAGTCTCTGTGAAAATTGCATCCTTCCCCAGGACACAGCAGCGCCGTTGAACGGGCGCAATTTCGTGTAGGTGTGTAGCTCCCTCCTCGTCGTTCCGCTTCAACCTCCATTGTTCCCGTCTCTCTTAGTCGTATTGATCCGAGGTGTCCTGATGTTCCGCTGGGCGGTCGATCCTGCTCCATATATTTCCTCCCTACGTGGTCCACGAATGATACGCTTGTGTGTGTGTGTGTGTAAGTGTACCCGCGATGGTGGATAAAATAGTTTCTTCGTTCCAGTCTCAATCTCTTCTTTTCATCCCTTAATTACGTGAAAGGCGAATGTCGTCGCTGCAACTTTTCTCCCTCCCATGCGATGGAGTACCCAATTTCTGTACCTACTAAGTAATTCAGTGGATATTCAAGGGACGATAAAAAGGGCTTGTCAGTTATCCACTCGATCATTCCAGATTTCATGTAGGTAAACCGTGCTTTTTTACGTCAGAGATTTCTTGTAAATAACACGATCGCCTGTCCGTGGAAATGCCAAAGTGTACCATTTACGTTGCATCGCGTAATACCTATTTATAATCCAGGACCGTGCGTTTTACTGGGTCCCCGTTTATCAATGAAGGAAATTGAAATTAAACATTTTTTAATGTTCCCCTCGCCACGCTCGCGGAAATAATGTACGTGTTGCACCCTGGGCGGGTAGCTGCATTACCGGGGATTAACTGTCGCGTGTTAAGGGACGTAACAGGTTTCAGACTTCCAAGAAACTTCGTCCACAATGGCTGAACTTTGTGGCGTCGACACGCACAGCTTGCTAATTATTGAACAGGTGCGTAGGGTCGCGTGAAGATTGGTATCTGGCAGGTTTACACCGTATTTTCGCATGAATCGGGGAAACCTCCTTGCGTATAGGAATACCTACCTCTGACGTAATTTCTACTTCGCACGACCGTAATACTTGCCAGGGCAAACGTTCCTTTTCGTTAACGCGCGATCGGGGTGGAAAGGAAAGTCTGTTATCTCGTATAAAAATGAGTTTAATAAATAACAGCTAACAACGAAATAAATAAGGCTAGCAAACTTGTAACTGTATACGTATAGTACTCGCGTATATGTACACGCAACACACACGTTCAGTGCTTGGATACACATAAATACGATTTAATCTCTCGAATATCGATAAAAATGTTCTGATGTACTCGCCGTCGAGCATTGAACCATACTATTTCGAAATTTGAATAGCCGACGATTGCTCTTCTGTATCGTTCGTCCTCAGCTTCTATACTAGTTGCTGAAATTATTCAAAGTTGGAAATAGTAGTGGAAACGCATTCGTATTTGTCGCTTCGTAAAAGTCTCTTAACCAGTATTCTTCAATCTACTCCGAAGGAAATAAATTAGTCTTCCTTTGTACATTTATACAAGCGGCACGGAATCGTCAGTGCCTGTGGTCTTGTCCAGGAAACGCAGGATCTCCCGATGCTCAGAGTCCAGTGACACCTTCCAGCCACGGTTTGAAGTAGGCTGTCCTCATGTAGACACCCGGAAGATAGGGTGCGGCGCACTTTATTCCATGCGACACCGTGCCGACCAAAAACCATCTTCCGTCTGGCCGTTGCATTACTAGCGGCCCGCCGCTGTCGCCCTGAAGAATAATGGCAAAGTTTCACGCAGAATTCGACGGGAACCGCGGCGGTATAATAAAATTAGTTGCAAAGCGGTCAAGGATGCCGAAGGTAATAAGCTAATGGTTCGCAGCGGGTAATTAAATTGTTCTAAAAGTACCTCGCAAGAATCCCTCTGCCCGTTAGCGTACCCAGCGCACAAGAAGCTATCGAGGATCAGCTTAGAGTGGCCAGCTGTTTGGAACATTTCTTGACAAACGGAATTCTTTATTATGGGCACTTGGACTTCCTGTAGAATGGAGGGCACGCCACCATCTGTGAATCGCCAATCGTTAGAACACGTAGAACCTTTGACATGATTCTGTAAATGCCTCGAGACTAAGTTACTCACTGTACTTGAGCCGCCCCCAGCCAGTGACAGTGGCCATTCTACCAGTGAAGTCTATGCCTTCCTCCGGCATACAAATCGGCACGATGTGGTCGTCGAATTGCACCGGCGATTCTAATTCCAGCAGGGCCAAGTCGTTTTCGAACGTCGCAGGATCGTAGCCTCTGTAGGTGACGATTCGTTTGACGTTCCTAGTGAGGCTGCGCTTCTCTTCCAATTCGCCGGACAGATCGAACTCTCCCAAAACGGCTACAAGGCTCGCCAGAAATCTGCGCGGAGTTCGCCAAGGCGTGAATCATTTAAACTCTAAAGAATTTTTAGAGAAGCACGGTGCAGAAAGAAATTACGAGTCTCGTACCCTGGCTGACAGTGAGCAGCGGTTATGACGTACTTGTCCGTGATCAGAACACCGCCGCACTTGTTTTTCGTGAAGAGGCCCAGCCAGGTGGCTTCGCGGATCAACACTTGCCACGGCCATGCGCCGAAATCCGCTCCTTTGCCACCGACTATCTTACCTGACCTGACCAGAGGTCGCAAGCCGCATCCTGTGAAAGGAACGATCATGGGCAATGAAGTTTTCAGCGATCACACAGACAAGCGAACACTTACGCGAACGAAGGTAGGACGAGAATGGGGTCTGCGAGCTCGTGGTAGCTTCCACCGTAGTAGAGGGACTAGTTTCTTCTTCTTCTTCTTCGAAAACTACTGCTTCCGTGCTGGTAGCTGGCGTTGTGGTGGGTCTTCTAGTTGGTCTGCTACGTTTCGTCGTAGACTGGGGTTTCTTCGTGGTGACGCCAGTCGCCGCGGTCGGTTTCGGTTTCAAAGTTGTCGGTTTCGAAGGGCGGACTGGTTTCTCGGATAATGGCGGCCTCGATGTCGTTAGGCGATTCACTGGCCTCTTCGTGGTCGCTGGTCTCCTCGTTGTTGTGACGGAAGGCTTCGTCGTTGACGCAGGCTTTCGCACGGGTTTCTTCGTGGTGGTGCTCGGTCTCTTCGTTGCGGTGGGTGGCGGGGTAGATGTCGTGTTGACCCGTTTGTAAACAATATCTTTGAGATCCTGATGAGAAACAATATAATCTTAAACGTTGTAAATGCAGGTTAATTCAACTAAATACACGAATAATACATGGTACAGACCTCGAAGTTGCCTTGCAGGGACTGCACGATCTTGTTCACGAACGTGTCGACTTTGTTGGACAAGACGTCATCTTCGATGAACGTCGGTGTCGGGATATCATTCTCACTTATGATCTCGATATCAGGGTAGCCGGTGTTGTTGTAGGCCTCGGCGATGGTTGGCTTCTCTTGCTGCGAGATAGGTGAGGAGATGTTGAGATTGGGATTTCGAACGGGTGGGAAATTGATCAGGTCGTCTGGTGCAGCTGTCTCGTCGTCGCAGTGCGGAAGGGGAGTGGTCGTTTTGAAACCTGTCGTTGGTGGCACACTGGTGTCTCTATCGTGTGGAAAGACGAAGGACGACGTAGATGGTTTCAAGTAGAAGCTAGGCTTGTCGGACCACGGAGCGAGAGTGGTCCAAATCGTGGGTCTCCTCGTCGACACTTTCTCAAAATTCTGTACAGACTCATTCTCAGCAACCACCGACTCCGTGCTGTAGTTGTTGGTCACGGTCGGCCTCGAAGTGGTCCCGTCCTTCACGTTCACGCTGAAAAAGCTCGTCGAAACGACGTTGTTGGTAGCCACGTTCGAAATCACCGTACTGATATTGTGCGTGATCGTGGTAGAAACGCTGGGTTTCTTCGTGGTAAGTGGGCCAGGTCTTATCAGTCCTGTCGTAGGCCTGACAGCTGTTGGAGTGTATTTAACAGCTTCCGTGATCGGCTTCTTCGTAGCCGTTTTCTGAGTAGGCTCTACGGTGAATTCCGTTTCAAGGGGGCCCAGAACTATGACTGTGGGTGCAGGAGGGTTCGTAGTCGTTTTGGTAGAGTGACTAAAGCTGCTGGTACTAGGGAAAGTCGACTGAGTCGATGGTCTCGAATGAGCTGTCTCCGTGGACACTGTCTCGTAATTGTAGTAATTGGACGATTGCGCCGGTTTGTAGAAGATGTAAGGGAACGACTGGGTAGTGACAGGCCCGGGGACTGGAGGCTTCGTGGAAATTCTGACCAAGGACGGCTTGGAGGTTTCGTCGATGCTGACCCACTTATTGATGGACGAGTTGGGGGATTGAATAGTGGTGCCTGAGCCTGGTTTCGTGTCGTTCAGAATGGAGATTATGTGATTAATCGCCAGCTCCTCTTTATCTACGGCGTCGTTCTTCTTGTTGCCTGACGTGGTGCCGTAGGTGATCGTAGGAACTCTCACCAGGTCGTCCCTGTCGTCGCTGAGAGTGGTCATTGGTGTGGTGGTTCTTTCGTCAGTGGAGCCTAGGGCCTGCACGTCTTTCGTGGACACCCTCTCCTCTATCGTACTGATCTTTGCAAAGTCACCGACCGCGGTTTCTAAAATGGGAGAGGCAGTCGTGAGTCTTTGCGTGTTCGCGTACATTTGCGTGACCACCGGCAATTTCGTCATCGACGATGTGCTGAACTTGTGCTCGTCGAGGGCGGAGGACATCGAATTAGTCATGGAGGAGACCGAGTGATCGGGGAACTTGACCCACTGGGTAGTAGGGACACTCTGATACACAGTGTCGTACGAAGGCTTCTTAGTTTGCATTAGCGTCACACCTTCGGTCACTTTGGGCCTGTGAGTGGTGCTGGGTGGTGTCTCTTTCCTTCTCTCGGTACTCGACTCCACGCTGGGCTTGAAGAAATCGTCAGGGCTGTGGGGCTCGTTCAACGTGCTCCCATTCTCGTTCAACAGTATAGTGTCGGCCGAACTGTGATTACTCTGACCCAATCCCTGAGAGAACAAGGCCGGTAGCTGATCAACCGGATCGGCTATCTGAAGTATCTGGTCGGGACTGAGCAGAGTGGTAACCGGATTAATGGCGGGATTGTCTTGGTGATTCTGTATGTCGTTGCTGGCGTCGGAGTGACTGAGCAATCCTGGGAGGCCCAGGTCGTCCAAGATGCTCTGCTGGCCGAGCAGAGCTGGGAAATCTTCTTCAAGGTGGCTTATATCCGGCTGAGCGGGTAACTGTGGTTTTTCCGCGTTCTCGATGCTGTCCTTGATATGCGAAACACTGGACGCTGGCCTCGCAGTGGTGGACGGCGCGTCGAACGTCGAGATTTTTGTGTACGTAGTCCCCGCGCTGCTGAAGTGATTAGAAAACATACCAGGCGTCCCAGCTTTGACACCCGTGTCCTGGGTGACCGTCATTCCGAGCGGCGTCCCGTCGGAATTTAATAGGATCGGGATGTCCGGCACGTGGTCGATCTCGTGCACGTTGAATATCTCATCGTTACTTGGCATTTTCTCGAGATTGCTATTAGCTGAATACTTTGACGGCAGCTGACAGCACGCGCCAAAGAGGAAGCCGTCCATGCACGCGCCGACCACTTGTCCATTTCGACGGGAGCATTCGTAGTTGAACATGCATATCGCCGGCTCGCTCGACTTCACTCGCGATGGGATCGTTGGCTGGCACGCTTTCGGCACTATCCTGTAACCCCCGAACAGCCTTCTGCCTATAAAACACGATAAGCTTAATTATTTTTACTCACTTCAATATGTATACGTTAGACTTTAGCCGGTAAACTATTTTTACTTGTACGATACCGGTTCACCGTGACAGGTCTTTATTATTCCAACCAAGGTGCACCGCAGCAATTAGTCGCGAGTCGCACGAAGGCGAGCTCGTTTGGTATTCGACTGAGGTATTCGACGAGTTTTACACTCATGCAAATTGGGTTACAGCCGTCCCGAATTCCCCGTTTAGTCGTGAGTCTCGCGAATAGTAGACAAGTTTGAAATCGACGGATTTTTTCTTGGGTTCTTTTATATTTACAACAGCGAGCATTTAGCGTGATCGGTTATGCTCAGGTGATTGAGGCATAGGCGAGCAGGCATGTAGGCTTTGCACGTGCCTCCTTATATGCCTGCATACTACCGATATAATGACCTACTCCGTGAATCGTCCGTAGTGCTTGTCAGGATCCTTCCGGCGTTCCAGATTCTTTTTTCTTTATTTGTCGCAGGCTTTCGTTTTGCTCCGAACTGTGCCGCGGATAACGACAACTCGGCCCGGCAATGAACCAACCGATTTACCTACCTATTCGAATTCCTGCATCACTCCCCGGTTTCTCAGGAATTATAAACTTTGCAAGGCTGCTCGCTTGGCAGACTTTTCGAATTAAATTGCTACCAACTAAATGGAATTGGTACGTTGATCCACTATCTCTGACGTATGTACTATAACGCGCGAGGAAACCTTTGGAAGTATTCTTGCATCAGCTGTTACAGTTTTTACCTTGAGACGGGTGCATCGCATGACCCGTGTATTTCTCTCAATGCAGGGTAGCAGTAAAAGGGGCGTTAAAAGTACCGGGTTGCGATAAAAATATCTCGTATCCTTTTCGATAAGCCCACAAACACTGCGGAATCGATTGCGAGGCTTGTTGGGCAGGTTTACAGCGGCGCGACCGAAATAATAGGCATATCGCGTGCTGTTTGTCACGAGCCAGAATTTCGTCGCAAAGCGCGATCATATTTCCCAGTCACCCGTCACGACGTAAAATCGAGTTAAATCGAGAGGTCGGAGGGCTTCGTTAAAACTTCTACTAACATCCCCAGCGCGTCGTTAAATTCCCACTTTGTCGTGGCCAACGTCCACTTCGTCCCTAGCCGCTACTCGCACTTTGGAATTTCGAAATCTACGTTTCCCAATAAGATCTGAATAAATGCTCTGCTGTTTACTTAAGTAGGTATTCAGACAAACGCGGAACCATCGAAGATACGAACCCTTTGGAGGAATTGTAAAAGTCTCGATCCGAGTTGGGAAATGAAAATGCGAAAGTGGTGAAAAGCACGAGCGAGATAAGCGCCCGCATTGAAGCCACGAACGCGTGCTCGCCCAGGGAATCGCTTGGGATTCGTTCAGGATCATTAAAACTGCTCCAATTAAGCGACTCCGTACTCGTCCCGTTTATCGGACACGCGTACGCGGTACCGATACGCGTGGCGTGCTCGTCAAGTTCGTGCGTCGGCCGCGGGCTGCCTCGAATTCGGAACGCGAATTACCGCCGGTGTCTGTGAATCCCGTTTCGGGGGGAACATTCATGAAATTTCTGTCGTGTGCATCGGGAACGCGCGAGCGTGCCCTCGCTATGAGAGACGCGCGCCCGTACTCGCGCTCGTTGGAATTCGCGACTTTCGAAAGGAAGCGAGACGTAAGTGGAATTCGGTGTCAGTGTTAGTTCGCGCGATTCGAAAAACTCGCGTGCCGGTGTGTACACAGGCGTGTGCATAAACGATGCCGCCAGGCCATTGAATCGCGAAGCTCCGACGACCTGTGCATAATTTGCGAAATCACTGTTGAAGATTCTGGGAACCTTCGGCCGGGAAGCAGGCGTGGGAACAGGCGTGTTTGTTTGTCGCGTTGACACACGCAATTACGGACATTGCAAACAATTCACGCGCCCGCGGGGCCGTATTGGCTGAATGGCGAGGAGCGCGAGTACACTCGATGAACGGAAGTATAGAGGCCGGGGAACGTCGGATTCCACGCGAGTGCGACTCTTTTCCACTGACCCTCGACATTTTCTTCGCGTTACTCTTTATTGAAAGCGGCCCGGGGATCGCGGGTAGTATCGATTCGTCTTGTGGCGAATTAAAATTCTGTTTATACATTCGTGTAGAACTGTAGACTGTGGGCGGAAGAATTATGTAGTTCTAATCGCGATCGTGGACGACCGCCTGGGGTTTCTAATGGGTCTAACATCTCGCTTTACTTATCCTTTTGAGAAGTTCGATTTCCCTGACTTTTATCTTGAGTTCAACCCCTACGCATCGAGAGAGGGTAGATTAATCTCGACAAAGGGACAGGATCGGAACTTTTTTCCATGGACTCCGCGAAAGTCAAAGGTCGCCGCCTGTATATTCCACGGTGCACAGTGTATCCGAACATTTTATACGTAACATCGCGATCCACATATTCCCGCGACGCACAGTGGGTTGAAATCCCAGAAACACGGCAAAAATATGAAGGCAATCTTTGATATTTACAAAAAGGCGTATTCTATAGTTTTCGAGGTCGCTGATTACGAATCTAAAGTAAAAATGGCGGATCCAATATGCAAAAATTCTTTTGTATTTCGATTTTTCGCCGATTTTTAGGGTCTCCTACCACACACAATACAAAAAGAATTAAACATTTAGTTAACTTCCAAGTCCGATCAAGCATTGTTGTTTGCACAGTTATCATCTCTGATTATCAAAAAACTGAGATTAACTTTCAGTTTTTGCTCGTTTTTGCTCCAATCCCTAAAATTACAATTTACTGAAAAATGTTCCCAGTTCATGAAAATAATTTAATATTATTTGCATTCTCATCCGAAAATAACAGCATATAAATATATAAATATTTCAATTAACTGCGTTTGCAAAAAAAATTATTTTCATGAACTGGGAACATTTTTAAATAAATTGTAATTTTAGGGATTGGAGCAAAAACGAGCAAAATCTGAAAGTTAATCTCAGTTCTTTGATAATCAGAGATGATAACTGTGCAAACAACAATGCTTGATCGGACTTGGAAGTTAACTAAATGTTTAATTCTTTTTGTATTGTGTGTGGTAGGAGACCCTAAAAATCGACGAAAAATCGAAATACAAAAGAATTTTTGCATATCGGATCTGCCGTTTTGTTTTTTGCCACTTTGACTTCAAATTTGTACTTAGCGACCTCGAAAACTCTAGAATACCAGGTTTAGACCAAATCTGATATTTTTCTGGCATACGTGTAAGCCATATTGGAGCCGCCATTTTGTTTTTTGCCACTTTGACTTCAGATTCGTACTCAGCGACCTCGAAAACCTTAGAATACCAAGTTTAGACCAAATCTGATGTTTTTTTAGCATACGCATCCGCCATATTGGAGCCGCCATTTTGTTTTTTGCCATTTTTACTTCAGGTTCGTAATCAGCGACCTCAAAAACTCTAGAATACACATTTTTGTAAATATCACAGATTGCCTTCATTTTTTTGCCGTGTTTCTGGGATTTTAACCCACTGTGCGACGTGAATATTTCATCCCCGTTTTGCACCTGCTTGTTTATTACACAATGTAATCGTTACCTTGAGTTGGAGCCACGTGGGAGCGCGAAATAACTGACGTCGAAGAAAGGATGACGAGGAATAATTGAAGAGTCTTCCCGAGAGCCATCTGCAACAGACAATTATATTTGTTTGTTGTCGGAAATTATGGATTACATGAAAAGCCGTAGGAATGATTAACGAGTTTACATTTATAAGATAAATGATAAGGCGTTCCTTAAACTTCCTTAACAGAGTACTTTGAACGTCTGTTGAGAAATGGAGCATAACGTATCAGATCTTCCAAGTACTCGCTAGGAAGTGAAACAGTATCATTCTGTTGCATCGCCTATCGATCCGAGGATCAAGATGGACGTCGATGATAAGAGACGTAGCGTGGAGATTCGATGAAAGACGGTTGAAAAGCATTTGGGACCGTCTCTCGATTTTTCTCATCTCGCGATGCTCGCCGAGATTTACACGCTTCGCGTGCACGTGCGTTTCTCGTAGCTGAGCACTCCAAGGTGTCCCTACGTGCTCCGAAATCCCGTTACAGAGCCAGACCAGAGGCGTACGAGGCGTTCTACGTATTACTACGACCGTATAATGCTAAACAGCCGAGCGGGAACGATGATGGGGAGGAATGAAGAGAACGAGGAGCCGACTCTCTTCGAGGTATCCTTACGTCCACACCGGGTGGGAGGGAAAGAGAGAGAGAAAGAGAGAGACAGAGAGAGAGAGAGAGGTGGAGAGAAAGGGAGGAAAGGGGCCGTGAGAAAGACGAAGAGAGCGAGAGGGGCTGATCGCTTCAACGTTGCTTCAAGAAGACACCGGTAACCCAGTTACCAATTCCCCCATCGCTGCTCTATTCTTCAGCGTTCCTCTGACCCTCTTAGCAACATGAAGTTGGAATTAATATTTCATTGAATTCCCCACAGATCCTCCTGTCCACAGTCAATCGTGCGATACTCTCATTATCTCTAAAATTCAAGAGGCATTTTCCTAGATGACAGAGTAATTGGAGAACGCCTACACGCTCAGCAGACGTTTCGTTTTCTCTTCACGCGTCCGCCCGATAATCTCCTTCATCCTTAAAAGCGGCAGGCAAGCAGCAGGAATCCGAGAGTCGAAGATGGTACCGTTACTATCAATTATCGATTCCCCGTCTTATTCATCGTGCTTCGCTTCTTCTGGTCGCGAGACGTCATTACTAACATTACTCGCACGCGAGACGCTGCACGAACGTGCGTGCTGGACTCGTGACAATTCATTGGAACAGTAGAAGCGAAATTCGTTTTCCGTTGCTTACGAATCGGGCAACAGCACGCGGACAAACGTCATCTTTTCTAGCAGTACGAATTACAATTTTCTACCTCATTCTTCTCCCCCGTCGGCTTAGCCAGCGCGACAAGCGTTTTCCCTGCACGATGTCGCAGCGAAAGTGGACACTTTTGTTTCTTCTGTGCTCCGACTCGATACAATCAATTACAAGCCGTCTCGTTAGCCTGTGAGAAGGTATCGCGCTGATACAGCCATGACAATCGTTCCCTTTCGTTTGTCGTTTGTTCACGAGAGATACGAGCCAGTCGACACACGCGTGACTACGCGGAAGTCACTTTCCTTCGAACCGTTCCGTGACTCGGTCGTCAGTTTCAAGCAGCTTCGATCGTTACAAAAACGAGCCCGAAGAAGCAGCGAGGGTATTTACCCTTAACGATACTTCTATTCTTAAGGAATGCTTAACAGTTACTCTTGCAATGAAATCTCCGCGGTAATGGATCTAACGAGAGGGCGGCTGCACGCTACCATTTCGACATTGTTTCACGCACCAAATCCCCGGGGGATCTCGACAGTAGTTCGTGAACTCTGATTCGCGACCAACCGTTTCGCCTTTTTCACCAGCAGGCTGGTTAAACGATCGTTCGGGGCTCTCCCGATGCGCCTCCTTCAAATTTGCCTGCAGATTTTACGGCGATACCGCCGCACAAACACGTTCCCGCGGATAAATCTAAAAGGTAAAACGGGTTTCGTTCGCGAAAGCGCGGATAAAACGAAGCACTGTAGCAATAAATTGAAACTGAAGCTCGATGCACGCGGTGCCGCAGCGAGCGGAGGTACACATGCTCGTATGAACTCGGGTCCCCGTTACTCCAAACGAATTTCACGCGTTTTCTCTAAAACCACAAACGATGCAGGCTTGGGATTAAATATTTCGGGTAAATGGACGATTCTGAACGAAGTTCAAACAGTACTTTGAAATTTCCGGGCAGAGAAATACATTGCGCGAAATGGAGGCTTCCAAAAATATGAAAAGTGATCCACCTCGGCCTCTGATTCTGTGCGGAAAGTGATAAGGACCATTGGCATTTGGGACCATTTGCATTCCCCAAAAGCAACATACACCTCGACCCGATGCATATGGAAAGAGGACACCCTATATGCTGAGGAAGGGGTCTGGTGGACACGGTCGCGATGTTGGGCTCGTAGCTCGTGCAGGGAAAGAGTCAAAGAGTAGACTCGAGTGCCTCGAAAATTCTTCCGCGTTCATTGGCCGTTCGTCAGTGTCCGGGGAGGTCCGTGTACAGGTGCGTGAGCACACAGGTGTGCATAGGATTCTGTGCACACACCTACGTATACACACGAACCTCGGAGAAAGCTCAGTTCGACTCCTCTTCGTTATTGGATCTGGGTGACCCGATTGGCTTGGCCTCGCCTCGCAACCGACGCCTCCTCTTCATCGTCATCGTTCGTCCTCTCTACTCCTTTGAGTCAGATCCCCTGGGACCAGTCACCATCGATTACTCCTATTGTTCAAGTCCCTTCGACTTTCCAGATCCTTGCGGAATCACTACTACATCTTTGACCGAGCCTGACATTAGGACATTTCAAGTCCTCGATCTTCTCGAAGTTCTTCTCGGTCCCCCGTCCCTAAGACAAAGGTGAGCTCATCGATCGGGGGCGTATTCCGCGAGCAATGCGATGTAGAAAGTGACCCAAAGGCAACAGAAGCTCCGAGGGGATGCAAAACGACATAGTCAATGGCATCGCAAACGTTCTCTGCTTTCACTTGGACGTTGAAGACGCTTCAAGCCTGACCATCCGTGCAAAACCGATCGCCCTCTTTCCCTCGGTTCGACTCGAACGATTCGAACGATCCTCTCGCTCCGCACGAATCGCGGAAAGTGATAGTTCATAGTCCACGGTTTGAATCGGGCCGGCAAAAAGTTGAGGCAACGACCGAACGGGGTGGAACGTGGAAAGGCAATGAAACGGAAGCACCCGGCGACGGCCCGGCGAAAATGGGAACGCGAGAAACGGCCGATGACCACTTTCTATCGCCTCTACGTGCCAAAATGAAGCGGTTATTTCGACCGACTTGAAAGGGACAGTGCGTCGTCTGCATTTTAAGAGGCTCGAAAAGTAGGTAGTCGCCGAATGTAGGGCAACAAGAGCAACGCGGACGGGAACATTAAGCCGGCTAATGCGCGCTGGTCACGCTGACAGAAGCCGATCATTACAGAATCGTGCCTCCTCGATGCAGCGATTACTTGACGAAAAGGATAATAAGCCTGCTCGACTATGGTGCACTGAAATATTGCTCTATCGTCTCGCGACATCGCTGTAATTTGCACGGGTCTATTTCGATCGTGGCGCACGCGACGGCATCGAAAGCGTGCCATTATTCCACGGTCAGCCGCCCGTTTGATAAGCGATTGCCATTTTTTTTTTCGTCAGCCCGACGCGACGGTAGGACTCGCTGGATGCGTGTCGCTGCCTTGAAATAGAGCGACAGGAGTAGTTGCGAATGAGCGTTAAACGCGCGAATCAACGAGCGGGATTGGAAAGAGTGACAAGAGCCGTCTGTTCGCTGACAACCGTTACCAACTTACCACTACCTGATGCCGTGGCATACCTGAGTTAGGTGCACACGCGCAGCTACACGCGCGTCCACGTACCTACGTGTCAGACGCTGTGCGGGGTCAATCCGAGAAATCTTTATTCTCCACCTTCTGGCCTCGTCGATCCGTGCGACCGTGCACCTGAAGACAGTTATCCCAGGGAATTAACCAACAGACGGATGAGTCCAGCTCGACGGAACCGTGGATTTATGGCCAAACTCCATTAGGTTATCGTACTTTCTAGGGTAACGGATCCCGCGTGCGAGTCTTCATGATTTGCGAATCTGGAGAGATGCTGGCGAAGACTGAGGTCCCGATTGGAACGGGGCTAATGTCGCTACTTGCGTCATCGATTCAGATTTAAACGTTTCGCCGGGTATTAGCTAAACGAGGGAAACGCGGGAACAACGGCGTGGAACGAAGAAAGACGTTACTGACATCACGGCTGAGAAGTCCTCGGAAGGAAGCGATGACAGAGGAAGGGTAAACGGATGCAACGGAGGAGGAGCATTTGCATCTGACGCGCGTCTCGAAAGCGGCATTACGAAAAACGAGCGCACAGTAATTACGCGTGACTCGGCCGTTTCGCTTAATCTCGATAAATGGGTCTTTAAGAGGGTGCAACGTGTAGGTAACGACGCGTGGACGAAATCGTTGGAAACGGAACGGGCGAACGGAGAGGAGTGAAGAAAAAAGAAAAGGGAAGAAGGATGCGGCGAATCAGCGGAGCATGCCAAATGATCTTCTATATTCTATGTATATCGCCTCGTTTACTACGGGCCAAACTCGGAAACCCAGCTTTCTCCTGCCTCCACGGTCAGATTACCTTCCGTACGATCGCGCTGATTCCTGATCACGTCCTGGTTCCGATAAACGATCCTGCGATCTCAAACCGACCGATTTCCTTTTTGTCGCAGCGATCCAACTTTCTACATTAATATTTATCGCATTGTCCGCGCTTTGTCCACCCGTGGCGGAAGTAACGTCGAAGGTGGAGTGGCTCGCCGCGCAACGTGGATACGTGAAATCGCGAGCACGTTTACTAAGCGAAATGATGGCAATGCAGTCGATAGACACAGCGGGGAATTCGCGCGCGTTGCGGTCATTTAAACAGAATGGGTTAACAGTATATTCCGCGAACCAGGAGACATAGTTGGGAATGGTCTTTGTTGTAGACCGAGCATACTAATGAACGTTAATTTTAGAAGGAACGGCTGGGTCGAATCGAGAACCGTTCCTGGTAGCCGGGACTCGTCGTTTCAACGACTTCGATTCTTGTTTACTCCAGTTTTCTACCCATGGCCTTCTACCAATTACTTAACGACTTACAAAGGGGATTTGGTAGATTCGCCCGCTCGATGACTTCGACCATTGCGGAGTCGAGACGATGGAAAAGGGTTTGAAAGCATCCTTTGCGAAATTCAATATACCCAGCGCGTGCTCAGGGAGAGAAAGAACTGCAGAACTGATACTCTGAATTGGATTAGTATCTCTTCGTGAGAGTATTAACTTAAGAATTTTAAGGAATGCTCACCATGTAACGTATTAACCGTGACACGTCCACGCGATGCGTTAGAATCGTCTCATTACGTTGCTTTAAATCCCCAAGAGAATCGTGTCGCCGGTCGTCCTCCAGAAGAAAACACGACCTTTCTCACGTCGCACCAACGTCTTTTACCAAGTTCGCACGTTGTCACCCGTGCTGTTCCGCTACCTGTCGCACTTCTTCACTGAACTTCCTCCACTTGCCTTCGGCGCGAGCCTCGACCGTACGAACCATGCACCGGTTGACGTTGACAGAGGCGTCGAACTTGCCGCACGATTGACAACGAGGGACGACGACGCGCACTATCGGGATCCACGGGAGTCCTAGCCACGACACACCGGAGGATCGAGAGAACTGGGACCGCGCAAGCTACAACGACTGGTGGAAACTCGAAATTGCCGGTCGAAAATTCAACTGAGAGCTGACACTCGGAGGTACAATGATATCTCGCGAACGTGCCTCACGCGATTTCTATATACCGATCTCTTCCGCGAACCGACCGTTCGTCCATCCGGTTAGTCAACTGGATGGTACCTGTCTGGCTGTTGTACCTCGTGCCACGGCATGTGCTGGAATCGCATGGCTAAGTCATAAGCGGCGCCTTCGAAGAGGATCGCAGGTGGTGGTGGTGGTGGCAGTCGAAGAAGGAACAGTGGTGGAGGTCGTTTATGGTGGAGGTAGCGTGGCCAGGAAGAACGATCGCCCATCGAGGCGGTGGGGACGTCGTCGAAGCCAGAAACGATGAAGCACCGTCACGGAGGAAGATGATCGCCGAGGAAGAAAGAGGAAAGGACCGCGGAAGGGGCATGCTGCCGCAGAGGGAAACCGCGGGGGAGGGGGGCGAGGGTGAGGGAGAGAGGACGGGCCAGGAGAAATCAAAGTGGGCCAGTGACCAGGTCACGTGGAGAAGAACGAGGCCCAACGCGCACGACACCGACACACTGTCCTACTCATCGGCATCGTCGCCGCTCCTGCCGCTTCTATCCATTCAGGAAACGTATCGCATAGCGTTCAGCCTCCACTCACTTCATCCACGCGGACACAGGAGCAATTTCAAACGAGGCACGCTGAATTACGAGCTTCGATACCACCCTGATAGAAGGAATGTATCACCATCGCCGAGATTGGGAACGTAACGAAGTGGGCCCCAACACCCATGGAAAAGTGACTCGTTCCATTTCTTCCCGTTGCTGGATTTCACCCGCGGAACGTTTTCAGCTGTAGCCGCGGGATTTAACCACTTGCACGCTTTATTTAAACACATACGGGGTTGATTTATAAATAGCAGGTCCCAACGAGGGTGCACGGGATCAGAAGTTTGCTCGAGGCTAGCTGGATAGCGTTTGCGACAGGCGACCGATCCCGGGATCGAACCAGCAAAAGTTAGTCGACGCCGGTGACCAGTTTTGACGGGTAACCCAGAAATCACGGGACACGGATTCTAAATAGAATCCCGTTTACACGGATGGAAGTTCGAGTAACTGGTATCCTTCGAACTTTCAGGGTAAATAGAAGATTTCTATTTGCTCGAGGGCCGGTTGCTGTTTTCTCGTTTTCGAAATTACATGCTCGTTTGCAGCTATTTTTCTGCATATTTAAGCAGGGCGTCGGGGGAAAAGTAAGAAGTTCTGCTGGATACCTTCGAAACAACTTTCATTGAGGCTAATGAGTTTCCTGGATGATATTTCTGTCATTCATTACCCGTAGAAATTAATGAACGTCTTCTATTAACCGAGGACTTTTTCGCTGGGCGTTATCGGACGTTGTTAGACGGTGGGTCTTTCTATGTTGCTTGGCGAGCAACAAAAATAAAGATACCAAGTAAGTAAGTCTATGGTCGTTCAATATTTCATGCATCGCGTCGGGCAAATTTTATTCGCGTAACTGGAACAAGAGGAAAACTTGCGTGAAAAAAAATGGGGGAAGAAGACGACCGAGAATCTCAATTGATCGAATTTCACTTCATTTCGGAGTCAGAGCATCAATCTATGTCAACCGCTTATGACGAGTCCTATCGTGAACGCGTGCCGCCTGAAAAATCCATAATTGCAACCTAAAAACACTATTCACTGACGATCGAGTGATGGAAAGCATAGAAAAGGTCTCGCAACATTTTTATCGATGACTCGACGTGCACGAGCCAAAGAAACGATTAACGCTCGGCGTAATGTTTAAATGCGACGTTGCGGTGAAAGGGAGGATTCCGATATAAAGATACCGTCCGCGGAAGGTATTAATTATTGCTTAGAATTGACAAGGGGTGAACGTCGCCCCGTCGAAATGCCAATAATTACTGATCGCATCGAATCGACGGGCAGGTGTCGGGAAGCTGACGAGGCATTTTCTCGCATACGTAATAATTACGTAGAAATTTCGTTGCGCTCTGGTGTATCGACAAGCTAATTATTTGATCGCGTTCGTGACACCGTTGTGAGCTTCTAATGATATAGTCCTCCGAGGCGAAGGAAAATGCAGTCGCGGATTCGATTGTCGATCGCGGGAAAGCTTTCTTCGGGAGCACTGCTTTCGCTGGACGGAAGTTTGCATTGCAAGTGTCCCGGTAAGGCGAAGATTCGAAATCTCGCGAGGTCAGAGTGGCGAAGTGTGTCAAACTTTGCCAGGCCATCTTTTACGGTACCTTGGGCTCACCTTGCGGCTCGCGACTAAGAATCCCGGATAAGATCTCGTCCAACATCTTTGTGCTGTCGTTAGAGCTAGCGACAGCCTTAGATGCGATAGACACGGTAGTAGATCCTACGGAATAATTACGCCTCCAGACGAGATTACCAACGCGTAGAGATTCCTTTAGAGAGTAGGTAAAGTTCAATCCTTGATCGCGAACGTGACTCGTTCCAAGTGGGTCAGGACCTGTACCTTTCAGCGCCGCTGAACGTTGTCATCGAGATGGCATCCCATTTATCTAGAAAACACCCCGCTCGAGAGTATGATTGACCATCCTTACCTAATGAATCAATTTCTAATCAAGAACGGAGAATGCAGAAATCATTGCAAAGGAGGATTAAGAAGGAAATTGACGTATTGTTGTGCCAGCGCCTTATTAAGCTCGACGAGATGCTTGCTTACAATATCGTCGGTTTGTACAGTTACGCTGCGTGTAATGCTCATATTGATTGCCGAGAAGAAACGACGAACGTTCCGTATGGGAAATTAATCTCCCAGGCGATGGGTATAGATGGCGGGTTCTTTGGTTCTTTTCCTTTGCTTTGGAACGTGACGCACCTCGCAAGAACGTACAAATGTTGACCGTGATCGTGACTTTCAGTAAGTAGGTTAGAGCTCGACCGTCTTTAAATGGATTTTACACCTTCGTGAATCCGCGAAGATTACCCGCGGGTGTTACGAGCGTTCGTAACATTTTCCACGTTTCTCTTAATTAACGTTATGGCAATTAACTGTTTGCGGTGTAACGATCGTCGAATAGATTGCTTCGGTTACCTCACGAGACCGCTGGCAGCGGTGAAAGAAACAGCCGCTGTTACGTAAAAATAAACACCGACGAATTAAGGAAGGGAAATCGAAAAAAGTCCTCTTTCGCTCGTCACAGCTCGGGATTGGAGTTCGTTCGAATGGAGGGATGAATAGCAAGATCGAGGATAGTAAGGATCCTCCTGCGCAAGGACGCGAGAACTTTTGCTACGCGAGCTTAATCGATTATCAGGGAAGATAGCGGCGAGCAAAAGCCTCTGAGGCAGCGTATCCCGACACCATAAATTTCCCTCGATCGTTACAGCGTCTAATTCCAGGGAGAGATCCCGAGGCATTTAGGTCGCGGCCCCATAACCAATGGGAAGGCACTCGCGAGAAAGAACGAGGAGAAACAATCGATGGTCATGACCCAGGACACGCTTGACAAAACTAGGTCAGAATTTAGCCGCGTCTTTTCACGTTGCGCGCATCATTTTTCTTTACCGTTGCTCCCACCACCTTATCAGACCTCCGCGTGCACGATACTCATTCTTACGCTTTCCCTTTTCCATGTTTTCCGCGGCTGTTCTGATAATGCCGTCGAAAGTGCGACGAGCTTTCGTTCGGATCCCTCCAGTCGATAATTACCCCCTGGGAATCTGAATGAACGAGTTGCAAGGCTTTGAGTGGCACGCTGACGGCGGCAACAAAGTGTTAGGGACGTCATTCCGCGCTACCAAGGCCAGACCATGACCCTGCCCGAGTCCAATGGCGATTCGAATTAAATCAGTTGATCGATCAGGGCGCAGCGACGTGCCAGCGCCGACGCAACTCGTCCTCGACGCCCTATACTCGCTCGCGTTAACCGGGACCAGGTCCTTCCTATCTTCGTGCGTACCACTTCTTCGCGCACTGTTTGCATGCCACATCGCAAACTGCCGCTTTCATTTTGCCGAGTAGATTTCCATAGGCAAACTGATAAATTTTTTTTCATTCTTACTCTTTACACGCCCCAAGTACCTCGATATAAGATAGTTGTGCTTCGAAGCCTATAGCTCTGTATATTCGAAGCTGATGCCGGGCCGAAACTGGGTAGTTTTGAAAGTCAGTAGCCACGAGCAGAAAGCGATCGTGCGGTCGAACCTTTCTAATCGAACCACAGCCAGCTTGCAGGTGTGGGGTGGAGTTCTGTCGCCTCTTTCGTTCGCCACGAAATTTGCATCGTTTATGACAGGATCGACGGTTGAAGGCCGTCGATAGTTTACTATGACTGGTAGTCGCGCGGTTTCGTGACTTCATAAGGAAAAGGCGGAGGTAGCTGGCTTTCTCCAAAGCCACTTAACCCGGTCCAGTAACATCCATCCATGACTCGTCACGCCCGTGACATTTTCGATATCTGCGTATCGGGCCCGTGGCCAGCATCTCTCCCGTTTGCGTTTTCGTTCGCCACCCGTGGAATGCAAAACGTCCACGCGAACGCGTCACTTTACGATCCCTTCGCAGCTTCAGGTAACATAAATTCCAGGAAGGCATTACGAGCGAGATTATTGTTCCTCGAGACATCGGCACGCTGGCACTCCATGCGGTTTGTAACAGTTACATTCTATTATCGTTCCAATTGGAGGCTGCACTGCACCAGGGAGGGCAGGTACTTAAATTACTCTCTTTTCCATGGAATTAAGATAAATTACTTTGCCGGGGCGATTGCACGCTGTGTGTGGAACGGCGATAAACGGAAATTGTTCGCGGCCAGAGATAATGAAACGAGGTAACAGAATATCTAGCCATTCTTCGAGCTTATCGTTATCCATCTTTGGTAGCAGCGATCCTAAAGATATATTTAATACACGACCTCTTGCTTCTGTTATCCTGTATCGAGATGCAGCGAGGATTAACAAAAAGAGCATCTTCTTATAATACCTCTCGACAGCTCCCGTCGTTTCTTTTACCTCCTCCCGGCGAGTGCTCCAAGTCGCAGATGCAATGCAAACGCTTGGAGTGCACTTGCTTTTTCAGTCGCTTTGAATCGCGCCAAGTGTCATTACCTGCTGAACAGTGGGCAAGAATCCACGGTGTTCTACTGTTCAGAAGCCGTCGCGTGGATGTTAGTTTGGGCTCGTAGCGCGGGGGAAGAACAGAGTTGGGCAAAATGTACCTAATCTAATTACAACTTATAAATTACGATTAAAATGTAATTGTGTAGTTGATTACACATTATTTTTTGTAATCGTTAATTTAGGTAGTTGACTATTTGCTTTCGTCAACTACCTAAATGAACGATTACATTACGTTTTAATCGTAATTTGTAAGTTGTAATTAGATTACATTTTGCCCAACTCTGGGGAAGAATCAAAGACTACCTACTAGGTAGGAACGCGGGCTCTGAAAAATTGACGTGCCAATGAAATGGCGCGAAAGGAGAGAGAGTTACATTCCCGGCGACAGCACAGCACAATTGGGCGCGACGCGATCTGTTTGCCCCATTCAACAAAGTCTAAAAACCGTGATACTTTCTAGGCCAGACGGGCATCCATCATTCCGCGCCTCTTTTTCGCACGGTTGCTTACCGAACGCCACGTGCGTTGATTTCACTGCCGCATCGATAATCGCAAAAACAGAAGGATCGACCTCGTTATTTTGCTAGCGCTGGCAGATCTCGTCGCTGGGATAGTCCAGCTTGAATGTGTTTCTTGGGAAACCTGATTGATAGTCTGTATAAACTTATGCATTACATTTATGAGCCGGTGGTTATCAGGTATTGAGAATCGTTATGGAATCGCGACTGTGTGTAATGCAAGAGCAGTAAAAGATGGGGAATGAGTAATGCGTGAGGCTTTGGTCACTGACACGTGTTGATGGGAACTCGAGCGGAAGTATCACCAGTGTAACCATGAATTACACGGATTAAATGTTCCAACCTGTTTTCGAGCACCGGATCTGCTTCGCGCCTCGCGGTTCTGCTTCATCGGCCAGCTGATGAACGTGCAAACCAGAATCGGGTGAGGGCTCGAACCGTGTACTAATGTTTGTCTCTGCGTACTACTAATTAAGGGCGCGTTGCCCTTCGTCTGTCCGACGAGGCATGACGAAACGAAACACTTGGAAACTAATTGACGACCTGTAGATTGCCAGAGCAACCTAAATGAATAGTTAAACAAGTGGTCGTTTCTCTGGCTGATTGTAATAACGTGATTATTCCCAAACCAATTGTTCCTCAATGGTCTTCGAACATGGTTATTTTTATATCTCTAAATATTTTGATAACGACATTTGAAAGTCCATTTGTATAATCGTTCTCGAGGATTAAACTTTGCCGAAGCAATCGGAGTCGTATCGAATTTAGCGAAATTACAGTGTCACGTACAGGACGCCTTTTAATTAAGTATTGTATAAACACTGTGAACAATCTGGCGTCCATTCGAAGTCCAATTGGAAGTGGATCACGTTTGCCCGGTGCTCTTGTTCCGCAGCATCGATACGGGAAAGTTGTTTTATGCAAATCTCCACGGCAATAATAATAGTTAACTATTCGAGCTTCATCTGGATTTTTTACACTCGATATCCAAGCTCGTTAGAAAGTCTTAGAAAACCGTTCCGCCTCCGTGAACAGATTTAGAAATATCGAACAGGAATCCATCGCGTCCCGACCACCTAGAAGTTTTAAAATTCCATCGAACGATTAAAGATCGTCGACGTTGAAGTATTATAGCTTACCACTACCTTTCCCCACACGTGGCTCCTCTTAAATCATTCACAGCAGCTGCATAACGATCGCGCCTTACCAAAATGTCCAGCCGAACGGAGCATCCCCGTTGTGTTGAAATTTCACAACTGTTTCGTTCAACCGCGGGGTGATCGCGTGGGCGCTTGGCGTGGGCGACGTTTGAACCGTCGCCTGGGAGCGGTTTGCAAATACCAACGCCCACGTTATTGGTTGCAGGGGGAAGCAATCTGGACCGAGGGAATCGTGTTCAGCAAACAGGATAATCAGTGTGGCTTTTTTCTCACAAGGGACAGCGTGTTTCCGTTTCTCCTTTTTCCTTTTAATGCTCGACTGGTAAATACAGAGGCACTTGGGGGGGGGGGGGGAGCGAGGGGTAGTAAAACAGTAAAAAATAACAAAGTGTGTAATAGAGTACAACACGCACCACCTAATCGATCGAGTATTTACAAGCTTGGGGGTTTCGTACTTTCGCAGCCCCGACTGCAACGCGTACAGTAATAAATTATTTATCCGCATGTACGGCCGACTATCTATACGTGCCTATGCTATAAAGTATCTATGTATACACACACGTATATATATATAATTTTTTTTTTATAAATTAAGTTAAATAAGGTGTAGGCGATTTCGTGTACGTAAGATAACAGGACGCTTGCTCCTCCATTCTCCACCGCGAACCTTATTATTTCTGTTATACACTATTGCCCGTTAACGTCAGTTCGCGCTTGCTCGAGATTAAATAGTTCGATCGAGTCAAGTAACCGTGAGGCAAATCCTTACGAAAATCACAAGCTACTTCCACAATGTTACGCAAGCAGCACCGAGAGTGTGGTCATAATTTTCCATCGCACTCGGATCAATTAAAAACATACATCCTCGAAACAGATAAAGAACCTTTAAACAATGGCGTGCGCGCGATATACAGCGGCATTAATTCATGCAATGTTTATGCTTTTATCGTCTGTCACCGATTAGCGATCATTTTGACTGAGTGATTATAAGAATAGCTGGTTATCGAGGTGACGAGTTCCTTCGAAATTTATTTTCTTGAAACGACTTTCGTGTTTTCAATATCGATAGATTATATTTGCCACAGATAACTGGGGCAACGATAAAAGGTGCGAAAGTAGAAGAAAGTGAAAATCGTTTCGGCTGACGATAAAGTAGTATGTAGTGGTATCTTTGCGGCTGATAATATTATAAATCAAAGAACATTGAACGAGTTCCGCAACACACTTCTCAGCTAGACACGATAGTCACGATTGTCATAGGTCAGTTTAAGTAATTCCGGCAATTAGGTGATACTGCGAACCGCAGAGATAATCTGTACTCATTATATACTCGGTGCTGATTGCTCGATATTGGTTTTCGCGACATGGACGTAAAACGACGCGCATTGCGGTCGAAAATGAAACAGACGCGCATGGTGCATTACGTTGCACGCGATTAGCTTTTTAACGCTAGCGTGTCGGAAGTCGCGAGGGTGATTTCAAAGGGTAGAAAAATCATGGGGTACGCTCCCTTCGTTGACCCTTTGAACTTTATGTTTCTTACGACTCTCGGTATTATCGACCCGTGACGGTATTCAATTCGATTCATTTTCTACGATGGAAAATCAATTGTTTTCCTTTCTTTTCAATCGAATACAAACATTTAATTGCTCTCGATGGAAAATCAAGGATACAAAGGGTGGATTATCGTCGGTCGGTCTGAGAATCCTCTCACTACACGAGAGAACCGAGTCCATCGAGACGTGCTGATAACACGATCTGATCGGAGTATTAAACTAGTAGCGCCGGCAGTGCATCGTTGTTCTTCCAGCGTCCATGATAACAACACTGTTCGCGATCGTAGAACACTAGTCTGTCGGCTTGTTCGCTCGCCAATTGCAGCGCAGTTGTGGCGCGAGTGTAAGGTGGCATTAGTGGAGCCGCTTGCGTAGCGTTTCACTCGAAACTGTGCACAGTGTGCGAACGCGATAAGCCGCTGATATAAAAAAATTCCACAGCCTTAACGCACACGTAAAGGATGCCTTCCAATATGTCATATACAAGTACATCGCGCGCGATGCCCGATAAGCTACCCTTTTCGTGCATCGCCTATAATCATCGCGGGAAATATTGCACAGATACAGCGTTTCGTAGTGCTAATTGCGTGGACGTTCTTCTTTGCATATAATATATTACACACGATTGGTGTTTCCTTCGAAACGGGCGTTCGAATCGCGTCCCTTCGCGTAGGTTCTTATCAAATCCTCGTTCCAAAACAATCTGGCCGTATTTAGAATTGGAGGATCTGGTTGATCCATTCACGGAACTCGGAGATTCGAGTGTAGACGCCTGGCTGGTTCGGTACCGCGCAACCGATTCCCCAGCTGATCACCCCGGCAAGGATCCATCGTTTATCGCGCGCCCTTTGGATCACCATTGGCCCTCCACTGTCACCCTGCGGGAACACAGTGGATCTCTCCATTAATTTCGTTAAAACACCGCGACGGTTACAGTAATCTGATCTGTTGCCTTAATCGAGATTCAGCAAGATTCTCCTACTGTAATATAATCACAGAAAATCTCCTACCTCGCAGGAATCGAATCCACCGTTTTTCCAGCCAGCGCAAATGAAAATGTGAGGAATGTGCTCGATGTACCCCGCGTTCCTATACATGCCCTCGCACATCGTATTATTGATGACTGGCACAGCTACTTCCTGCAGGGTGGATGGCAATGGTCCCTCTGAAAATTAAACTTCAATCAGCATGCTGCCTTAATTATGACGAAATGATTAACGGGGAGGTTGGTACCGTCGTAGAGTCGGCCCCAGCCAGTGACATAAGCAGTACGTCCGACGTAACTCTCGTCGTCGTCCGGCAGGCAAATAGGTAGAACATTTGGTTGAAATGGTAACAATGGCTCGTAGAATCTTAACAGTGCCAGATCGTACTCGAACGTCCGAGGATCGAACTGTGGGTGACTAGCAACTATTTGAACCCTTCTCTCCTGGTAGCCATAGGGCTCGTCTTCGTTCGCAAGGTCGTGCTCGCCGATTCTCAGCAAAAGATCGCTGGGTGGCACGCTGCGGGGTATGGAAAACGAATACGTCAGAAATTATGTAATTCGGCAAAAAGTGGTGACGAAGTGCGAGGCGTTCGGTGCTCGCATCGATGAAGATTGGAATTTAATCTACCGAAGAAACAAGGATTTTGTATCGATGGAAAGTTCATTACGATAACAAACATGATACCCACTTTTCTACGCAGTGCGCTGCGGTTATAGCCCAATTCTCGTTGAGCAAAGCCGCGCCGCACTTGTGCAGATACGTCGACGTCCTCCATTGCCGTAATGAGATCTGAAAAGAAAACATTCAGCTTGTTTAACGAAGAACGATGCTCCGACATGCCTGGCGTGATATCACTCCGTGCAGCACCGGGACGCGCTTGGGTGTCTAAGAATTTACCGTAGATGACCACCATCTTCTCTAGAAGTAACGTATGACGTAGGTTCGACGAAGGAATACGTGTAATTTATTGTCGAGTAATACGCGAAGACCAGTGGTCATGAGGGAATATAATACCACGATGATTTTTCGATTCCACTCACCTGCCATGGCCATTTTGCAAACGAACTACGATTGCCACCGACGATTCGAGACTCCGGGAACAATCTCCTGCCGCACACTGCAAGAATAAGCATTGTCGAGTTCAAGCCCTTGAACAATTTCAAGTATCTCGCTGAGACGGCCATCTTGGAGAACCAGCCTTTTACATTTGTCGGACTGGATGAACCGGTATCATCGCGAGCGCCCCTTCCAAACTTCTTCCTTTTTCATCGCGGCTCTAATTGATTTTTTACCGTTCCTCGTTTCGTTCGGCGGCTATAAACTGAAATGTCGGCAAGCCTCTCGATGCGTTGCTCGCGGCCCGATAGAATCATCGACGGAATAGAAACGTTAACTCGACTACGCACCATTTGTTTCCTTTTACGTAACTACGATGATTGACTTCTCGTGTTCAGCTTTGATAATTACATAACGGACTCAATAACATCCAGATATCTGCGTTATCGACAATAGATTGTATATTCGTAGTTGTAAAAGAGCCTAGATTGACTTCGTCAGAAATGAATGAAAATCGATTTTATCGGTATGAGGCGTGACGCTTACAGCGTGCTCTGTAGAAGAGAGATAAAGTGTAATTGGGAATCTCACCTTGCTTGTAATCTGACATGTTGAGAGTCTCCATCGGCACGGGCAGCTCCGTATCTATCGTCACACTCGCGATCGTGGACAGGGTCGTTAGTATCGTGGGCCTTTTCGTGATATGCTCTGTCGTAGACTCTGCCGTAGGTTTCTCTAAAAATTCGTACATTCTTGGCCGTTGTTAACGTGCGCGCCCGCCTAAAGCGCTGCTGACAAGGGAACATATCGAACCGCACACGCCGATTTTCACGAGACTCTGCAGATTGCAAAATAGTGAAAAATATTTTTTCTTATCGGCAATCATTCATGTTGAGGGGATAAAAACAGCTTCCAAAATTGCGAGTTGAAAATATATTTTCTGGACTATCCCGAGAACCATTAGGCGTAGGACAAATTCTTTTTTAAACTCTGAGTTCTTTAAAGACGATATTTCAGAAAGTATGCTTTCAAACCCCAATTTTAGGTGTTCTTTTCACAACAAAAATTACGTGTCAAATATTTTTCACCATGCTACAAATCTGCAGAGTTCCATCACAATCGGCGTATGCGGGTTCGATACGTTTCGTTGTAAGCTAGAGAATGCTGCCATACCGGAGACGGTAGGTTGCAACGTGGATTCCGAGGTCGGTTTAGCAGTCGTCTCTTGGGAAGTTAGAGACGGTTTTTTAGTAGTGGGCGACTGGATCATGATCCAACCGTCAGGGGTAGTGACGGGCGTCCATTCGCTTTCAGTCTGATCTGGAAGACGATGCGAACGCGTTATCAACGGCTGCGTAATGTTTTACAGCGTTCAATCAGCCAGCGTCAGCTCGCTATATGTAAAGCAGAAGCAAGAAAGGGAGGAGAATCGGGAGCTCGTTGGTACGAAAACTGGAGCAAGGTGCAGTTATCGGAAAATAATTCGAGTCGTTTAAATTACAACGGGAAAGAGGAGAAGGGGGGAAGAGTGAATGCTGCTCGTGAAGCATTCGAGAGGAAAGATTACGGTGGACGGTTTAAACCGTTACAACCGTCCTGGCGCAACAGAATTTCATCTCCTATCGATACGCGAGGAGTACGACCTTTCCCTCCTTAATGAAATACCCATCTCCGGGCGCGATTAACGTCGCTCGAAAGAATTCTTTTTCGCATCTACGTCGCACGTGCCACTCGAACGCAATTACTCCGCGAAAGGACACGCAACGCGTAATTTCAAGCACCAATCGGTGGATAATCGATGCGGAATATACCGCGAAATGTATCATACGCGGAAATTGCGTACGGTAGCATTGAACGTGACGTCCACCTGACTGTCTCTTTGTTAACAGCAAACGGCTGATCTATTTTAAGATTAAATGTTCTTTACGCCACAGCAAACCTGTCTGGAGAAATTACGGTATTCGGTATCGACACGCTCGAACAATGTACTGGGTGTCGCGATTGATACCACGCGTTCCAAATAACTCTGGGGGAGAAGACACGAGTGGAAGGTGTGCAATAGGATTTTCCCGGGCGACAACAATAAACGATATTCCTCAAATGTTTCGAATCTTAATCTGGAGAGAGAGAGAGAGAGAGAGAGAGAGAGAGAGAGAGAGAGAGAGAGAGAAATTCGGGGAATCGCTTAAAAGTACCGGTGAAAGTGTGACTAAGAAAGATTTGCGCGTGATCGATCAATTTCAAAGAAGCTTTCGCGGTTCTGTGGATGCTAGTTAATGCAGGAGGCGTGCCCCCCGACGTGAATCGCCGCCGAGATGATTTCCTATTGACGACAAGTGCGTCGCGTTGCACAATGACCATCCGTTTTCTTCGATTTCACCGAGTCGGGCGCGGGAACGGTTTTCGCTTAGCATGCGAATGGAAAATGCAAATGAACCCGCCTATCGTCGTTGGAAAGAATCACGCGTAACCGCCGATTAATCGAGAAGCTATGGGTGTGGGCGAAATTACTCGATCAACGATGTATGGAAAGCGTTATCAATCGACCGTTCGGTCCAATCAGTCTTGTCCAATAGAATTATCTGTCAACTCACCCGGTTGTGTGGTCGCCGTGGAAGAGATCTCTGGCGTCTTGGTAATCGCGTCGTCCGAGCTGGACGTCCACGTAACGAGTCCAGGTGAATACGTCGTCTGCGAAATGTCCTCCAGAGTCTGATTAACCGCGGGCGTCTTCGTCGAAGCAACGTACCCCACTGTAGTTATGTCAGACACGGGCGTAGGGCTGGTATCTGTCACGGTGGAATTGAAAGCTGCCGGCGAGGGTGTGGTGGTGGACGGTTTAGCAGTAGTTTGGTTTAACGGTTTCGTGGGGTTCGACTCTATCGTTGGCCTAGGTTTCGTAACGGCAACGGTAGAGGCAGTAATCGACGACAGAGGTCCCGTTTTTTCGGTGGTCGTCGTGTACTCTGTCTGAAGTACCGGTTGCGCGGTAGTCGAGCTGGTCTTTGTCGGCTTCGGCCGCGAGGTAGTCGTGGTCGATGGCTTGGATGTCGTTGTTTTAACCACTGTCGTTGGTTTAACCGCTGTTGTTGTTTTGACCGTGGTCGTTGTTTTGCTCGTTGTAGGCTTGATCTTTTGGACAGGCCTCGGTGTGACTGTAGTCGTCGGCTTCGACAGGACAGAGGAAGAAGTCGAGGGCCTCGTACCTGTCGATGAAATCCTTTCCGTAGTGGTCGCGATGGTTGCTTGGTCCTTGACAGACGTGCCAAACGGTTTCGTGGTCGTTGACGATGTGCTACTGAAACTGGAGCTCGTGGGTGGTTTGGTGACGGGCCTTTTGCCTGGCGAAGTTGGTGCCTTCGTTGTCACCGTTGGTCGTCTTGTACTGCTGCTGGTCGATGGTTTCTTCGTGCTGCTGATGGGTCTTCTAGTGGTAGAATGGGTGAAGGGTTTCGCAGTAGTCGTGTTCCTTGGCGGGAACCTCGTGGCAGGAACGATCCTCTGGGTAGTTGTAGACACAGTCTTCGGAGTTGTCGATTCGGTTGTTCTATCGGTGCTGGATTGCAGGGGTTTGGGCGTCGTTGTTTCTACGGGCCTGTGCACGGTCGAGTGACTCGGCTTGTTCGTCGCTGGACGCGTTGGCTTATGAGACGTGGACGGGTGAATCGGTTTTTTGGTGACTGGCTTAGTCGTTTGTGTAGAGGTTTGCGTGACGGATGGCACTTTCGACACGGTTTCCAACGTCGACGGCCTCTGAGTGATGTAAGAGGTTAGCGTAGAAGGCTTGCTCGCGATGCTCGTGGCGTTCTTGGCGCTGGTGGCTTCCGTCACTGTGCTGTGCGTTTTCTGCGAGGTGGGTACAACGCCAGTGGTGATTCTCAGAGGAATTTCCGTGGTCGAAACTTCCTTGGGGGAATCCTGCACAGTTTGGAAGGTCGATAACCGAACCGGTTGCGTGGTCGTTTCGACGGTAGTCAGTATTATTGGTTTCTTCGTCACGATTTTCGTCGGTTCTTTCACAATCGTCGATGGTGTGTATGCGTTCTGCGTGATGTAGGTACCTGTTGTCTCCTGAGTAGTTGTAAAAGAAAAAAACAAAAGTACGATAAAAATAAAAGAATAGCGATGGGTAGAGTTATCGAACTGATTGAAAACGAAATCTTGATCAACTTGCCTCGACGATGTGCGTCCCAGGTGGTTTCTTCTCGTTGATCGGCTTCGGCCTGGAGAAGTACTCGGGAATATCGTTGCTCTCGATGGGCCTACTGGTCGTAACGAACGGCCTCGCTGGTGGTCCATCGTCGATGCTGTTGTCCTGAGGAAATATTTCTGGCTCCTCGTCGATCTTGCAGCAGCTACCGAAGTAGAAGCGATCGATGCAGGTGCCGAGGTGCGTGCCATTCGCCTTGGCGCATGTGAACGCGAACATGCAAACGCCGGTCTCGCCAGTTCTTCGTGACACGCACGGCAAGTTTCTAATGTTCCTTCCCGTACCTGCGAACAGAAGAAACTTTGATTTGTAATTCAAGAATAATCCTGTGACGTCATGTTCTCGGAGAGTCAAATAACGTCGAGTTCTCCTCCTGCAGACACGAGGATCCCGCCTCCAGTTATCCCTGCACGCGTTCTATATTCCCTTCGCAAATATATAGGTACTTGGACCAGCAGCCACCGTCATCATCGTTTCTAATTCCCATTAATCGTACGCCTCTGTGCCACCCTGATCCTGTCAGAGGTAACGGAAGACAGTGGAACAGTGCAATCAATTAATAACCGTGTCAAAAGAAGGCACGTGGCTCCTAATTACGCCCCCCATTGTGCAACTATTCAGTACTGACAGATGTAATTACTCCGATAGAATTCAAGCAGCTTATTTAAAAGACACGCCAATATCCGTGAATAAAAATGGACGAATATTAAAGACGGATAACGGAATGGCAGGGGCCGCTTCGGCAATGATTCACATGCCCCTCCGGTACAGTTATGTGTTTCTACGGATAGGAAGAAACGAGAAACGAGACGATGAATGGAGAAACCGTGTTTCCGGGCCTACCGAATTCCCTTCGAATTGTACACTGTTTCCTTCTCTTTTCCTTTCTCTCTTCCACTCATGGGTGTCCCGAAATTCTTCGATGTTACACAAGATATACCACGCACAGCCGATCAATCGACATGGCATCGGGTAATTATACAGTATGTCGCGATACGGTTGTTTTCCGGTTCCCGATTAATATTCGCTGGGTTAGATTTGATCGCCGGTTGATCTCTGATCGACAATCGAGCGTAAATAATGTATATAGTACACGCCCGGCGTTATCGGAGAACGAATTGATGTCAGGCAAGGCGAAGCAGCTCGGTACCGTTAAGTTTCGATGTATGAGCTAGTTGCCCGACCCAAAAGTGGGTCACAGTCATAGCCTAATGTAACAGCCCGTTTCCCTCTAAGACACCTCACAATCTCGGCTTCTTCGACTCCTTCTCTTCGGGCTGTCTCGCTGTTGGCTACCCAACGAAACCCTCGCGCGCATTCCAAGGCTCTTTGGCTGAGCGCGCGATTAAATCGACATACCTGACCGAAGCTATCACGCTGGATCAGGCACACCTGTGCGCTGATACCTTCGCCCAGCGCTTTAAGTGACGTTCCGCGCATCGAGAAGACTATACACGGTTGTCCTTCGTAATTAACGAATGGGAAACTGGCACGACTACCTGGAAACGAAGCAGCGAAATTCTCGAGTCCCTTTGGCTGCCAGTAACCTTGAAGAATTTTTCTCGGGATATTTATGTACTTTCTTCTTGGCAGCCGAAGGTTGATATCGACCGTGAAATTATACACAAACCGGGCAACCCTGGTTTCAGGTCAGTCGGTCAGTTCCCCCGTGTCCAAAATGTCCGTGTAACGTGTTCGTTGCTCTTCCGCGTGGCAAATGTGTGCTAGCGGAAGCGTCGCATGCGTCATAGTCGTGGAAGAAAGTTGCCGATTCCATTACGCGTTTGTCGGAATTTCAGTGGCCGCCGCATACAGCGTGCGAACGTGTGTGTGCACGCCCACGCAGATCCCCCGTACGAAAGGATTTCACTGACTGTAGGAAAAAGTATTCTTCCGTGACATCGAGGAAAGATCGGCAGCGCTTTTCCAATGTAAAGCGTTAGTCGAAAGGGAGCCGTAGCGATCTAGGTGTCGTTTACGCATAGATGACCCTGTTGCGATTTCAGCAGTCACGGAATTCAGTTGCAGATAAAGTTTTGAAGCGACTATGACGCGGTACACGCTGTGGAGAGTGACAATCGAGGGGGTGGTCACTCTGGCCGCTGATTTCACTCCGACCCGACTGTTTAGAGTTTAGACGAAGCGATTGGGATGCCGATGAGAACGAAGATCGCGCGGTCGGAAAAGTCGGCGGCGTAAGTCGTGTGTGCGCGCCGATGACCGGGGCTGACCTACTTGTGTAGAAAACTGACCAGTCCGCCCACGTTCCGTTTGGACTCGAATCCAAGGTAGGTTCAATGTCGTCCTGCGGCGCGCACAGGTAAAAGGAACACGTACGCGCGCGTTCACGGTGAAGGGTTGCGTACAGGTTCGGCCCTGCCCATCTCGAGTATTTGCGCACCGATCCGTTACCCAGCTGACACCTCGGGGAGGGCCGAGACACCGCGAGGAGGCAAATTCGGGTGCACAGATTTCGGCGACTGCTTCCAAAGGCGGAGGTTTAACGATCTTTCGTGTGACTGCTTAAAGAGATCGACCGTAAATCGTTCTCGGTACGCGGAAATAGAGAGAATGTCCTGGGACTTACTTCCTGGAACAAATTGGGGAACGTAGATCGGGGAAGCGATCACGGTGTTCATCAGCACGTTGCCTAGAAGAACGACGGCCCAGGCTTGTCTCTGTCGATCCCACATCTGAAAAAAAAGAGGAGAGAAAACGAGTTTTGAAACGCTGCAAAGCAATAAATCGCACGTAACGTTCGCCTGGTCGGATCTCCATGAGAATGCCAATCTTTTATATGAGTACACTTGAGAAGATTCCCACGAGACCCGCGGGTCTAGGAAGTCCAGGTCTTCAATTGACAATTACGCGATTCTAAAATTAATTTCTGACGCAGGAACTGAGTAGCAGTTTCTTCGTTCAATTTCATTTGTCCGGGGTTGTCATCTCCAATTTTAGAGACTCGCGGAAGTGAAGAATTTGTTGCAATCGGGAACGAATTGCGATACGGATGATTTATCGGTATTTCAGTTATGTTACGAAAATCATCGATCAACCGTCGTGTTAGCAGATTATATTTTTATTATAGTCGAACATTTTCTTTTCACTATCAATATTAGGGAACAATAATCCGAGATAAGATACCTACAATTAAGTGCTACCATAGCCAGAAGTTATATTAAGCTTTTAAGCATACGCCAGTCATTGGTATTTACAATTTTTGCTGTTCGATAACGACCATTCCAGGCAGTTACCTATATTCTCAGATAATGATGATATCAAGAATAGGTACGTTTCCGCATAAGAGAGAATAGCGAGAAGAAAGTAATCCAGTGAAAGAGATGCAGCGATACAAAGGGTGATAATTACGGATTGAAGACAACAATGGGAACACGGTGGAACGTTGACAGTCATAATCTCATTGTGGGGAAGGAAACGTTGAGTGAATGACCTTATGAGAACGGAGATTCATTTTCAGCGGGATCTCGAGTGCAATATTACGTGAAAGCAGCAATAAGATGGAGAAACAGATTCGCAAAAGCGATTGTGTTCGTTTCGTCGTCTACTCCATTTTCTTTGAGACGCTCGGGCACTTTCTTCGTATCATTTTTCTCTACCTTTACCGAAGATGTTAACATCGCTCGCAAAGCTGCCACGATATCGTGCCGCGGCCATCCGAGAATTCATCGTGCAAGAACTGAATTACAGTTACTCAGAAGGAAGAATTCGGGTGTAACGTTATATCCTGTCCAGTTGAGATTGAGTTGGCACGCCATTTCGATGCAAAAAGAACGTGCTACCTCAATTCCTTCACAATCTTTCAGAATGTTGGCATATCCATCAAACGCTATCTCCCTTTTGTTTTGTTTTCTTCTAGTACAAAGCGGTAACTTTGAAACGGAAAAAGAAACCTCGGAATGAATATACGAAATATCATATCGCCGCGATCGAAGAGGAAGTAGTGGCCCGGTTTTGCCTTGAAATTCAGGCCCGCGATTCTAGTTTTCCTTCGGTCTGTCCGAAGAAATGCAATGATCTCATCCAGTGTGCACTCGCTCCTCCTCTTTGAGGAAGTGATAAAAACCGTTACAGTTACCCAGAGGCAGGAATTCGGGTGGATGAAGCAACGAATGTCGACGCGAGCCTGGCTGGCTTGTCGATGGTCAGGTTACTGGTTTCCTGCCTCTGATTAGTTAGGCGACAGTTATCTTTTCCGCCCTGATTTCAAACGGACTGTTCCTTTTTATTGCGTTTCAGTAGCCACGGGGAAAGGGCCGACCAAGCAGTTTTATAGTTCTACCAGACGCAAGAATATATTTCAAAGAATCATCATTCCATCGTATAATTTCGAGCATTCAATTGCTAGAAACTGTCCTCTTAAATATCTGTCGCATTTTAATTGGCGCCTGTCGAATTATAATCGAAAATTCGCAACGAACAGGATCGAAACTTTTGCGCAAATCGTGGAACCTCGTGATTAGAAACGTCGAAGACGAAAGCGACCGATAGGCACACGCATGTTCCTACACATAAAAAGCTTTTGTTGTAACGCAGTGCGTAAGTGGTAACGGTACCAGCCACTTTCATTTGTACACGCGTATCTAATGTGAGGCGCACATGTGGGTTGGCGCCGAACTACGGTACACTGGAATAAAACAGCCATTTGAAAATCAGGAGACGACCGTGTCGAGGAGAATTCGTTAACAGCGCGCTCCTAATTATTTTGGTTTAATCTCTACGAATCAGCTTATCTATCTGCTAAGGTTAATGCTTCCAAGCGGAAATACTTGGACAGCATTAATCGTTCGGAATTGATTTCACTTCTTTATCAATCACAGATATAATCTATCGATATCATTTATTCGACGAATACTTGTCTCCTGAAGATCGCGAAGCGTTGTTTAGTATCTAGGGAAAGAAACGCGGAAAAGAGTGCTGCGGAATGTGTTTCAACGAATTCATTCCCGGTCAGCTCGTGGATCACATACGAAACGAAGCGATGTCATCGAGAGAATGACACTCATACTAAGGCCGCGGCGTTCGTGAAAGTTTGAATTCTGCTTAAAGGAATGAGTGGTACCGCTATTCGTGAACGACATACGGTTCACTTTGGCAAATCACTGGCAACCAGTTCAGAAATTCCCTTCAACCATGCCGGATGATGTATACACCACCGCTAACAAGTTCTTCCAACGTTTCGCGTTAATTATGCAACGAGCTATTACAGGAGGAGAAATGAGAAATACTTCCGTGCTACATTTATTTACATTACATTTGCTGCAACCCGAGACTCTAACCACTTGCGTGTACTTGGCGCTCTCTACCTTTCGGATTATTACAAATTCATTACACCCATTTACACGGCGAAACAAGAACGAATGGTTTCCACGCGAAAGAGTAAAAGGAGGAAGATTTTATGCGTAACGTTAAATACGGTCTATCAAGTATATAGTTAATTAATGCATCGGTATAAAATTACCAGCGTAGCACTGGACTGGTACTATAAATACATATCATAAAACATACATGAATCAAAGATCGCGATGCATTAATAGGTAGGTAATTCCAACCGAAGCGAAGGACGTTCGTCCGATGCACTGCGCGCGGTTTTCTTCGTCGAGAATCGAGAGCCTTGAGACAGAGTCGTCACCTTACCTTGACTGATACCGGCAACAGAGCGACTGCAACGATGAGGATTTGTCCGCCGTCAGGCTCCAAGAGGCATCATCCCCCCAGCAAAGCTCGGAATATCTCCCCCCTGACGAAAGTCCTTGCGAATTCACCTGCAACCCCTTGAACGAACCACCGAAGCCTCCAACGTGAATTCGCTAAACTCGTCAGACGGAGCTTGATGGAATTCCACCAATTTCGCGCCCAGAGGGACACGGCGGCCTGATCGATCCACGGGGCAGCCTCGTGGCCAGCTAGTAGCCGAAATCTCGGTGGACTGGCGGGATCTAGAGATCGATCGAAAAGGAGGACGTTCGCGATCTAGGAGGAACGTGGATAACGCGCGAAGGTCTCTACGGGGACACGGTACGAACGGACGGAGGAACGAGCGAGCGAACGAAGGAACTCGACCTGCTCGCGGCGGCTCGCACCGTTCGAACTGGTTTGTTGGTGATCCTAGCGTGGTTCACGACTTCTGGATCACCGTACTCCCGATCCAGGTACTCTCGGGTACGGTCCGCGTGCACGAATCCCGGCGCGGCGCATCGTCGCTGGCAAAGACCCCACCATGGCCGGATAGAACGAAGCCAGGCTAAACTACAGGACAATTCCGCACGGTAGACCGTGGCAGGGTCGAGGATACACCTCGTGTTGGGGACTTTAGCACCGGCTCGAGGTGAGGTGGTGGCAATGACCGTTCTCCTCCGGTGCTCCTCTCCTTCTAAACGAAAGCTTGTCCTTGTTCCTCCACGCGCAGCCACGTTCGTGCTTCCTCTTCTTGTTCGCGAGGCACCACTGGTCGCCATTCTTCTGCCCTTTCCTACCTGTCCCCACTTGTGGACCAGGTTGACGTTGCAGGTCGCCGGATGGCCGAAGGAAAAGCCACGCTCGTTGCCTCTTCTTATCCTAGGTATTATCCTTGCCACTTTTTTTTCCATTCCCTCGTCCTGCTCTCGATCCCCAGACCCTTCTCCTGGCTGTAGTTCGATCCTGTGCTCGTTCAAATGCGGAATATCGATCGGGGTGCTTTGGCGCCTTTCATCTCCGTTTTTTCCTTCGCGGTTTCGGAGCAAGGCGAGTGTTGTCGCTCGGCTGACGCAGTCGATGTTTTTTTTTTATTGTAATTGGACAGATGACAGAACTTTGTGAATCATTTCTGTCTCTGAAAGAGATGTAGGTACCTACTTGGTGACGCGTGTCGTTTGGAACGAGCGCGCCAGCAATGATTTCGATATGATAAGGAGAGAAATTAATCCGTTGCTACTGGTCCTTTTGAGAAGTCAGGTATATACATTTCTTGGGTTGACTTATCTTTCGAAGGTTAACATTTCAACAGTCGAGTCGACAGACCTGTTAATCATGGTAACGATCACACTGTCCTCGTACAGTTTTCAAACTGCATCCCATTGCGTGACTGCCAATAATGTTTGAAAAAAGCAGTTGCTATGCAACGGTGAATTAGCTTAGAATATCGAAACGTAATTAAGATATCATAGTTTTAATCGTACCTTTTACATACTTTCTCATCGAGGAAAATGCATACAAACGACACCTTAATATTTTATGACTTATCTCCGCAGGATTTACTTTAATCCCACTAAAGGTCTGTGTAAAGGAATCTAGATTATAATCTACAGAGCAAAAATCTTTAGATAAACATATAGGAGGACGAATGTCGTAAATCGTTTAAGCGATAAGGTACGATGACACATGTAAAATATCAGAATTACGCGATAAATGGCAAGCGCCAAATAAATGTAATTGCCTTCCTCCTGAATAAGTTTGTTATCGCACAGTCGTTCTCAATCCGCGAACCAGATTTTTCTTAGATAAGGAACACCATTTCCGTACACGGAGATGCGAATAATAGTATCGACGAAGTTGCATATATGGTTTTACCGTTCGATCCGAAATTTTTGACTGCTGCAAACAGAGTTTGCCTGCAAGCTCGTGCGAGGACAAGAAAAGAGATCTGAGCGGCACTGCAAGCAATCGAGTCCGCGAAACAGTCGAATAGTGGTATCCAGTTAATACCAACAAATACGAGCATATGTTCGCATTCGTTGAGTCAGGGGGCGGTTATCTGCGTGACATTTAATTTTTGGTTACGATTGTTTGCCGAAGGTTTTTGTTCTATCGACATATTTATTATCGACCAGCAAGGTGTATGCTGCAAAATCAATGACGTTCTCCAGTCCTATCACAATACACGTCATACGCCTGTCGAAAAGTCCCAGCTGCCCGTGCCGAATAATGGACATACTTTTCGCAGAAACTTTTCGGGAGTTTACACGCTTGGAATTAGAAATGATAAAAGGGACTCGTGTTCGTCGGGGACAGCGCAACACCTTAGTCATGCTGGTACATATACCCGATCTGGTAGGCGTTTAGGGTGATAGCCGAGGCTGGAAGAAGGTTCAGGGATTAGAGAGAGTTGCCCGAACAGCTCATAATGGCTGGAATCAATGACGATGAGTCCGTGAAAGCAGTAGGGTGCCCTTTTATTAATAATATTGCTTTTATTTGCCATTGACGGTGGTCGGCCATTCTGCCCGCAAACCTCATTTAACACTTCCATCGACATGTCCGTCACGATTCTATCGTGCTCCACGAGCGAGCAGGATTACACCTACGTCGATTCTGGTTTTGCCGCGTGCAGCATCACATTCTTATCGGCCATTTCGAAGTTTCGGAAGCCCCCTGTCAGATTTAACGATCTTAAGATTGGCACGCGTATCGCGCGGATATCTCGCTGTTTAAAGTTTCAAGACCGAAAAGATCCGTTCGACCTACATGCTCGTTTTGATGCAACAAGAAGAAGTACGGGGGCGACTCGTGTGTTATTTTAAATATAAAGTGGATGGAGGAGCGAGGGCGATTTTGTGGGAATTTACTGGATCCGATCCGTGGGGAATATTCAGGGACAAATACTAAATCAATTGCTGTGGCATTGGTGTGTGGATCGACTGAAAGAAACGACACGTGGATAGGCCGAGTTATGCTTTCCCCGAACTTTTCTTCGCCCTTCGCTTCGAGAGGAACGGTGATGTGCGCACTTCCCCAGGGCAAAGAAACATCCGACTGTTCCTCGTGATCTGCCTCGGAGTTTTTGTTTAAGGGAATCGCTTAATAACCGCGCAAAAGTCTATTCAATTCTCCGCCTTTACAGGTTCGAGGAATATCTCGTAAGAATGCTTTGTAAAATCCTATATTTCGAAACAATCCGATTAGACTTTTTTTAGAACCTTATTGGCCGCCAAGAACAGTGTTCCGGGGAAGAGGAAACTTCTCACGGAATGCATTTTAAACGTTTTATCGCGATCTCTACTCTTTGGAAGATAAAGATTGACCAACAATTTAAAGGAATTCAAACAATTATTTAAATTGCCCTCTGTTCTGAAACGCGCGTTGCACAGTGTTTAACGATGTGTGAGAAACTGACGAAATTGCAATTGAAATCGGAAAGAAAGCATCGAGTAATCTGTATCTACTCGTGTCCGTACCCAAAATGAATCGTTCCCTTTTTAAATCGAACAGTTGGCGAGAGAATTTGATAGACAATGACAGGGATCGAAAAAAGAAGATCCATGGAAGGCAACAGGGGAAAGAGTGACTGGTGGGGCTGAACCTCGTGGATTGGCTGCGCGATACACGGGCTGCAGCCGAGGGGATGCGTCGGAGGGTGCGTTCGCAGGTATATATACTCCTGTCGATGGCTCGAGCAGCCGATCTAAACTTCCGAATCTTTCGCCAGGATACAGAAAGCCCTTCGTCGAAACCGATTAATCTCTCCTCTGCGAACGTAGACTCGAATCCACTCCTGGACCGACCGGTGAGTAAATTTTTCGAGTACAATATTCCTCTGACAGTCTCCTTTGAACATCGCGACAAATCGTGCCGTATGATAGTTATGGTGAAAGTGCGCGTCGCCTGTGTAATCATTGTTAACTGTGCGGTTGTTACTGATCATCAAGACACCATCAAAATCGTCCAGCATTCATTGGTCACTTTGATAAATTTAATATTTATGACTTTAAGAAATTTCATGCACCGTTGGTACAGACGTTTGACGACAGTCGACTGGCGCTCTTCTAGCGGGTAGCAAAATATTTCGTTTCAATTTCATTATCATTAAGCTTCACATGGTATCCGGTTTTTTAACTAATGAAAAGTTCGGTGAGCATCAATCGGGAAGTTGTGAATTATGCGGGATGAGTCGGGGAGTATCAATGGGGGTTTATAACAGGCTGCCGTTGCGGACGAATACATTTGATAGTAGTGACTTCCGTGATCGCCTCGATAGCTCGTTATAGCTCTCCTCTTTATTCCGAGTGTCTAAACTTTTCGCATCCATCGAATGACATTCCAATCAGTTCTACGTTTTCACCGAAACAATCAGCGAGACTGATACAAATGTATCGCCGCCGAAATCCCCCAATGCTTGTGGAATCAAATCATGGTCGGTTGACAGTGCGACAAACACAGAATACATTAAATTCGTGTTTTATCAAATTGAATGTTTTATAGTTGGTTGATTAACACGCCTTTATAATATGTACAATACTGGCAGATCAGAAAGAGTATTGGTATTTAAAAGCGAGGCAATAGATATTTGAAAACGTGCAATAAAGAATCTTGTGTGTCATGTGTGTGTGTGTGTGTGTGTGTGTGTGACTCGCGGAATCCTGCAGGAATATTCGTCCTCTTCTTTAAGCAGCTTTACCGCTGGCTTATCGAGCTTGCGATAGTAGCTTTTATGCTGTACTTTTCACCTAACGATGTGTATTCTTTTAGTCTACGGGGACCGCCATAAAACGACGAGATGGTCGATTCGGTGTGTCTCTCCGCTTTATGAAAACTGGCCATTGGGCGCGCTAAGTCGGCGGCAAACTAGCGATATTGTCATCAAAATGATTCATAAAAATCGCTCGATTAACTCCTCGGATTCCTTCGAAAGATATTTCACGAAATCGCGAAATTGACAGACATAGGCGGGGCTTGAAAATGATCGTAGATGGATTCGATTTGCTAGATTAGAGTGGACAAAGCAACGCGAGATACCTATACGATACCAAATATCACGCGGAAGAGTTCGATCTATTATTCTGAGAGAACGGGCGCGATCCGATTTCCATGTGGAACTAAACTTTGACAATTCGAACCTACATGTGCGCGCGATATTCGACTCGTCGATTAACCGCATATCGACATTCAATTTCAAACCACTGACTATGCTCTGGGGGAAACTTTCATTATCGGCAAAACTGTAGTAAACGGGCACGATATAACAGGTAACTCAACTTCAACTTTGGTTCTCCATCGACATTAGATTCCCGTGTTGCGTTATCGCTAGTTATTCTAGGCCCCTTTTGGCACTATCAAAAAAGATACGATCTTCCGCCTGATAATTTCGTAATTTGTCGAATACGTCCGATAACTCCGTTTGCCTCTGTAGAACGTTTTTCTCGAACGCTCGGCAGAGCTCAGCGAAAGTTTTTTTCTGTCGAGAGAGGAACGCTGGCATTTCTGTTTCAGCGAGCAAGATTGATTTTCGGTGTCAAGAATGCAATCGTATCTAAATACCATCTACTTGCCTCTCGTAATTGTCATCCTTGGAGCTGTGATCGTTGACGGTGAACCGGAACCCATGGCCGGACCAACTCGACCAGAGGTATTTACCACCCCCGAGGAGTTAAGAAGATACCTTGATTACGTCGGAGACTATTATTTGCAAAATGGAAAAGCAAGGTAAACGTATCCGGCATTCTATATACGTGTTGGAGGTCTGACGACGATATGTCACAAGTGATCCTTTAACGCGAAAGAAGTCTAAGGCTAATTGTAAGCAAGAGACAAATCTCAGAATCTCTAAATAGATGGGACTCGATTTTTGGACAAAGTTTGACAATCGTATGTCGAATGTCACGTGCATGTATATCCCGGTCTTTAACTAATTCGACGGCGAATTTATTACACATTCGCGCAGGCTCGGTATAATTGGGAGACATCATCGTCGTAACGAATCTAACAAATGTAATCAGGTACGGGAAAAGGGGGGACGTTCCATCCTCTACTTTGGACGCTAGCCATGCTTGGGACACGATGAAAACGATTCTGGACGCTTCTCGACAATCGCAGCAACAACAGAGATTCGACACGAGGAAGCAGGAGAAAAGTCGGTTCCTACGGGAGCTTGAGAGTTCCGGTGACCACCAGAAGCACGCATTAAGGACCGACGGCCGACCTTGTCGCATGCTACACATAGTTGAAAAATACTACGACGATGTGCAATAAAAAATGGTCTATACCTTCTTCTCCATTTACAGCTTATATACGTTTCTATTCTTTGAACGTTTCGTATTTTCTTCTTAAATTGTTCACCGCATACACATACATATGTCACGCCAATGTCAAGACAACCTCTCATAAAACAGTCGATCTTGATCTTTATTTCGACAACAGATTGTTTTTAAACTATGATGGTAATGAAATGGCAATCTGTCTCGGGTGATTGTGTTTGAAAGTATTGCATTGCAATCAGAGTACCTATATACGTATGTGTTCGACTTTCCGTTGGTTTACGACGAAGCAACCCTGTCGTATTCGTCGTAAACCACTGCGTATCTTCTGTGACACAAGGCTACGGTTGAAAATAAATAATATTTCACACTATGTCGTTATAATTGTTTTATTGCGTATTTTATCTCGGCTGGTAAAATATAAATGTTAAGAATACTCATTAAGTATATGCGGCGTTAAATAAAGTTTTCGACGACAGATGACAGTTGAATAATCATTTCACTATTTTCAGGGCAATGTTGAAACATTACGTCGTGATGCAGAGTGATAGTAATTGATCAGTGAGTACAATATTTTCAATATATCTTAAACTACTTCGTTTATCTTCGTTGGGGAAAATAAGGTAAACCCCATATAATACTACATGGCCATACTTCTTAAAGATTAGGAAACCGAAAGATCCGATTATTTCATCTTCTTTTTCCTTCTTGTCAATGCTGACAATAGATTATCACGGTGGCGTCCCCGGCGGGCACGGCGGGCACGCCTGGAAAGAACAGGCTTGTCCCCTTATATCATAGTATAATTTCGTTCCACACGTCATTTTAACCCTGGTATTGCCATCCCAACGATAGTAATTTTTACAATCGTTTGCAATAGGGGCCAAGCACAGTTGGTTGGGCAGGCAATCCGCTGGTCTATGCGATGGATCCGGTATGACCGGGTGATAACACGAACTTGGAAGCGGAGTTGGAGTTGTAGGTGGAGTTGTAGTTGGAGTTGTAGTTGGAGTTGTAGTTGGAGTTGTAGTTGGAGTTGGGGTCGATGGAATTGGAGTTGGAGTTGGTGTCGATGGAATTGGAGTCGGAGTTGGGGTCGATGGAGTTGGAGTTGGGGTCGATGGAGTTGGAGTTGGGGTCGATGGAGTTGGAGTTGGGGTCGATGGAGTTGGAGTTGGGGTCGATGGAGTTGGAGTTAGGGTCGATGGAGTTGGAATTGAACCGCCGCAAGGTGGATTCGACGACCAAACGCATACTTCCAATGGCGGGAAGAAGTAAGTTTGCCTACCCAATACTATTGGGCAGTTCATTTCACGTGGTATTCCAAGAAAACACTGATAATACTTGGTGCAATCAGACTCGTGGGGATATCTGCCCATAGGGTGCCATATAGAGCATGTTGGTGATTCATCAGATACAACATTCGTCACTGCCACCGTGACCACGAGCGCCAGAAAATATATTACTGAAATTCGTAAAAGAAAAATGTTATAATTGGGTATTACACTCCTGCGAATATAGGATAGACCAGGGCGAATCGGAACACTTTGTGTAAAGTGTTACTGTAAAAAAACAGTAGTCAAACATTAAAAAACTAAATTTTTATAATATATTCGTAACCAGTACACCTTTGGCTTCAACTTGAATATATAAAACTTGAAACTAAACATAAAAATCTTTCATTTATAGACAAAAAACGAAAAAGTGAGAAATATCCAAGTTTCGGGGCGAATCGGACCACTCAAAAATTTCTGAAAAAACTGAAATTTCGGTAACAAAATCTTTGGAATCAACTTGAACGAATCTAATTTAATGGCAGTGAAGTCAAGTCACACTGTACTTGGCGCGCACAGATCGGAAGGAAATTGTCGTTTTTTGCCGTCTCTATCGGTACAATTCTCGTGGCACACCACTCTTCTCAGACAATCTTCTGAAAATGGACGAATTAATTTTTCACCGCAGTAAATGCATTGCCATCTTTTTAAAATCAATCATTTATTTACTTTTTCGTCATTTTTTTAGATTTAATTTTTATCGCACCTTCCTTTATTTTTTTTGGACACCTCGATCCCTCGTTGCGCGTTTTTATATACCTACGAATCATCTTTATATAAACAATTATCATATATATAATTATAGAAATACTCAAATGGAAAAAAGGAGTGATCCGATTCGCCCCACATAACGTGATCCGATTAGCCCCATATATATAAGTATTTCAGAAATTGTAGATTACATATACATATTACTTTATAATAGTCTAAAATACATCAAATACTAAACTTGGACACCGTGCAAACTAATAACAATAAGCACATTTGAATTTTCAAGGTTACTCATTTATTTTAAATACGAAATTACAGATTACGTAGGTTAGATACGGACCAAAATTGTAACCTTCGCACGTAACCGTCTCACTGAAAACGTATGCCCGCTCTGAACAATGACTTGAAACAATTGACGAGGCATTGCAGTACGTGCGGGGGAGAGGGACGAGGTACTACGAATGATCGGATCGATCATTTCTATCGCGATGTAAGAAATATGGACTAAATTCTTATTTTGATCCGATCACGCCCTGTGATCCGTCACGCCCTGGTCTACCCTATATGTTACTGATTTTTACTTTTCTAAAGGACCATCTATCAACTACCAAGATCTCTTTGAACTACCAAATGTACATTGACAGTTAAATTGCGGACGAACACTTATTCTTTTCCGTTTTCTCTCTTCTATCAAAGTTTCTTATTTCAACAACAGTTTCAAATTTTCAATGTACTTACACTTCATGATGCGTGGAACACGTAATTTCTCTCACGATGCTGTCTCGCTTATTTGATAGCCAACTGTATGTAGTTGAAGCCCGCAGGGCCGTTTTTATATAGTCTACGAATCCTTATCGCCAATTAATCAAACAAATTATCGCACTTACCTAATCGTTAGACTTTTTGATATTTTAGATTATCCCCACCGAATCAGAATCTTCTTATCCAGCGGGCTAATTGGGCTATAGCCCAGCGGCACCGGTGATATCCAAGGGCGCTTAAGAATCAAGTACACGTTGAAATGTTTTTCTCATTTCAATTTTTTATGAGAGGAGAGACACGATCAACCGTTAAATCTATACGACGTACCGCCTTGCACCGATTAGGAAGAAACTATAGTGTAGGTACATACCTACGGCGTACAGAGTTGATATTACACGAGGTGTTGGGGCGCCAAATTCTTTTACCCCAGGGAACTTGAACTTTTAAAACGGCCCTGCCTCCGATCTTGTACGCTCAGTATCCCATTTTCGTTAGATTCTACATAAACGGACAGAGCTCCTCCTAATACTTGACAGTGATAAAACATATTGTCTTTGTGGGAATTAAACAACCCTTTTGTTTTTATTAAGGAGCAACTTTTTACTAATAGTTTGCGTACACATATTCGTTCATTCGTTGCACATCAACCCGATAAACTGGATAGTCACGGCAATAAATAACAATTATTCTACCTTAACCAATACGTTTTACTACTATAATGTCATGTCGCCGCGAGGAGAACTATTTCAGTATTGATAGTTTTTTTAGAACGTCTACCTACTAAATCATGCTGAAATCGCGGTTGTAAAGATCGCATAATCCTACAGAACCATTCTTTATTTCCTTGAAGTAACATTCCGCATTAAACTACATCGATCGTACGACAGAATTTTTTCCGTCTCGATTTTTGCCATTTTCGCCTAGCAGTGTTCACTATTTTAATCTACGAATAAATAAAAAGAGAGAAGATGACCCATTCAGCTTTATACTCGGTAGAAACCTAATTGGAGCATTAACGAAATCGCCACTGCGTTGCCGACACAGTTCCCATATATAGTGGCCCATGCAAATGGCATAACAAATTTGATCAGTTTTCTCGAAGATCATCGCTTACGAAGATGCATCGCGTATCTATGCGTGGACCCAAGTGCCGTTTCTAAGTGTACAAATTCAGGGAAAGTTCCAAATGGATGGAATGGAATCGCGGACGATTACTAAAGACCGCGAGGATAAGACCTAATTAAGATAACGTAAACAAATGCATTTAATTGTGTTGATAGTTGATGATATTCTAACACGAGGGTTTCTTTCATGGGTGATTTTATTCGGGTGAATACTCTGTGGCTTATCGGTGCCGAGACCGCGAAACAGGCTGGGCCGAGAAGATTCTACAAGCGTAACGCAGTTCCATCGAGGATTAATAAGAATCGAGGGCGTCGGTAATATTCGCAGTTAGAACGGAGGAATTCGTCTGCTGCCTTGCAAGTACGTGTGTATAATGGTATGGATTCACATGCAGTCTTCAAAGCAGCATCAGCTATGCCTTGATCTTATCAACAGCTGGATTCGAACGACGAAAAAAGTGGAATTTTTATGATACAATTTTTACCAAGAAAACCAAGTCCGCGCCGTTGTGTTGGCGATATTATCATACTACTAACCGGACCAAAGGAGCGCGATGGATTTTCCAACTTTGTTTAATACAGTTTAATGCGTATCCTACGAGAGGAAGTCTGTTGTATTTTTATACAGCAGCGACAACGATATTACAAATGATAAAGTACTCGACAGGCTTTTAGAATTTTAAGATTAACGAAACAAGCGAGTAAATTCTTTTCGATGGCCAAGTAAGTACAAAGAGCGACGAGTCGAGCGATATAACCAGGCGCAAGAACTTTGCCCCTAATCTGTGTTTTTTCGGAATCGATTTGCCCAACTTAACGAGTCGTAGGCATTCTTAAGCTTCGATATCATTACCTTTATCAATTTCCCCACTGAATCACGACGCGATACATGGCTGTGAAGCTAAAGTTATGTACACCTGGCACACCGTTAGTGAATGTCTATTATCACAAATCGATTAGAACAATAAAATTCCACTTGGTTAATCTATATGTGTACGCCCACGTAAAGAAACACAAAATTGCACTAATTGTTATATTATCTTGTTATCTGATTCTCATAGGGGTGTGTTACTCCTAGAGTGCGTGTAGAACCGCAGTTGAACTTGAACGATGATTGCCTGTCGATTATCATTTTCTATTGTCGGGCTTAAAGCATATGCCAAGTCATTCGCGTACATTCCGAGATGAGATATTTTAGGTAGACCAACGCAGTTCCGATTTGCCGATCGGCGGCCGCACAGTTCGATATTACATCGAAATCGGTCAAATTGGTATTCCTCGTGGAAAGCTTTCATTATCGACAAACTTGTGGCATCAAACGACTACGACGTGACTACGCGTACCCAACCCAAGTTTCAATTTAGTTCCCGTCGACGATTTCAGTCTCTCGCGTCGCGACATTGCGTGATCTGTGCGTACGGTTCTCTTAGTATTCTGTGAAGCATCATTCAAATATGAAATACACGATATCATTACAAAGTACATGTACCATTGTCTGAAATGTTTTATTAGTAACTTGGTTTTGTATCATGACCCACGTGGTAAATGAAGTATAATTAAGGTCGGTATCAACACGACAGGAGAAGCGAATAAACTGAGAGTTACGAAAAAGCTGAACACATTAATAATGAATGAATGAATGATGTTCGAAAGGAATATTATAAAATAGGATGTGTGATCAAGTGCAGTTGGATTAGTAGATAAAATACATATATTAAATACTCTGCACAACGTACATGTACATGTGTGCAAACATTTCAAGGAATTATACAGTATTATACATATAATGTTGTGAAAGTTATTCGCACGTATGCCAATTCATTCCACTAACTGGGCGAAATAATTAGACCTTGTTTTTATCCCACGTTTTGTCGAGTGTTCTGTACTCTATCGAAACAATTTACCGATAAGTGGAATACCTCGGCCAAAAGGACGTTTCTTTCGAATTTCTTGATTCTTGGTCTCCGTCGTTATACGTGAACAACGAAACGCACCGAGCTATCGCTGGATCCGTGCATTTCTGCTCCTCTTTGCCGAAATGAAAGCCCTTCGAGCATTTGTAAGCGAGCGGTGTGCCGTTGTCACAATAACAAAAATTCGTGCAATCTTGGTGAGGCAAATACGTCACCGGTGGTCTGTGCTCTGAATCGTGTGCCGGGCAAGTACCAATGCATCCCAGTGCGTCCTGAGATTTATTGTTTGGACTTTTATCGCATACGACATTTTTGGCTTTGTCGCAATGCCCCTTCGCGCGATCATATAAATATCCAGGATCGCAAGATTGAACCTTTGCCTCTCCGTTCTCGCATATGTAGTATTTATCGCATTGACACTCGTGAGGAACCTTATCGCCCGCTGTATTAGGGCACTTGCAGTAAATTTCAGGATGAGTAGCGTCGGTACACGTCGGACAGTTCACATACTCTGGCCGGTCGCACATTTCCGTACTCTGATTGAATTCAAGCCCTTCGCGACATTTCTTATGCTCTGTTTTCCCGTTCTTGCACTCAAAATACCCAGCACAGTCTTCTGGATCAGGATTACGAACTACACAAGTGCCACTGCATCCCTGTGCGCGCTGAGATTTATTTTTTGGACTTTTATCGCAAACGACATTTTTGGCTTTGTCGCAATGCCCCCTCGTGCGATCATATAAATATCCAGGATCGCATGATTGAGCCTTTGCCTCTCCGTTCTCGCATATGTAGTATTTATCGCATTGACACTCGTGAGGAACCTTATCGCCCGCTGTATTGGGGCACTTGCAGTAAATTACAGGTTTAGTAGTGTCGGTACAATTCGAACAGTTTACATACTCTGGCCGGTCGCACATTTTCGTACTCTGATTGAATTCAAGCCCTTCGCGACATTTCTTATGCTCTGTTTTCCCGTTCTTGCACTCAAAATACCCAGCACAGTCTTCTGGATCAGGATTACGAACTACACAAGTTCCACGGCACTCGGGAGGATGGGTACAATTTAAGCTTCCGACCAAATCGCACTCTTCTATTACTGGATTGAAGTAATGGCCCTGCAGGCAAGGTACTTCCGTTGCCACATTATGTTTGCAATAATAGTAAGCGTTACATTTATATTCATGGGGGATCTTCTTCTTACCTCCTTCGAACGGGCACTTTATATTTCCAGAAACTTGTGGCGGCGTTGTGATTTCTGAGGTTATTGTGGGAGCACATGTCGTGTTTGTTGTCGGAGCAGTTGTGGTTGTTGTTGTCGGAGCAGTTGTCGTGGTTGTCGTCGAAGCAGCTGTCGTGGTTATTATTGGAACAGGAATAGGTCTTGTGCACTCGAAGTTATTCGGATCGTCACAAATCCGTCTGATGTAATTGTATTCGGTACCGTTTTCGCACTGTTGAAGAATAGGTACTCCGTTTGTGCAAAGGTAATATTTAACACAGGAGCATTCGTGTGGTAACGTTCGATATTCATGAGAACCCTTCGGTGGGCATTCAGTCAAGCTAACATCATCGATGTCGTCTGTAACAGGCAAAATAGACGTCCAGGATGATCCTGAACTACAATTGACATCCTCCCACCAAGTACACATGTCCTTTATTTCGTCAAAGTAAAGTCCACTCGGACATTCTTGTAGTTCTTTCCGGCCATTCTCACATGTGTAGTAGAATTCGCAGTTCGTCTCGTGTGGTATGTTTGTGGTATCATTGCCCGACGGACACATTATCGGTGGCGGTGTAGTAGTCGTTGGTTTTACAATAACGGAACTAGTATTACACACCTTTTCTTCGTCCGGGACACATGTCCTTTGATCTTGATCGAACATCTCACCGGAGTCACAGTTTTTTAGAACCGATTCTCCGTCCCAGCATTCATAATACTTTGCACACTGGCACTCGTGCGGCAAGAGTACAATCTCGGGCGATCCTGCCGGAGGGCACTCGGTAGGCTTGTTACATACTACTTCCATTGCAAGTGCGCATTCGCCTAATTTAGGATCGAATAACCATCCTTCGACGCAGCTTCTTAGATTCATTATACCGTTCTTGCATGTGTAGAACAAACGGCAATTATACGGGTGGGCCCATGCAACAGTTGTGTCCTCGCTCGAGAGGCAATGCGAATCTCGATGTTTCTTGCACCTCGCTACATTATCCGGCCAATCACACTGTTGTTTTTCCGGGTTAAAGCAAAGCTTCTTCCCGGGTTGGTACTCTGGACAGTCCATTTCATGCTTATCGCCCATCACGCATATGTAAAACTTGGTAGGGTCATTTTCGTGGCCGATATGAATCGTCCTGTTTACGAGATCCTTCGATGGGCATGCTGCTGGAATTTCAGTGGCAAGGACGCTGGCCGCCACCGCAATTGTCACAATGGCTGGCAAATAAAATTCTGAAATCAGGTAAAACGGCTTATCATTCGATAATCTGTATATCAGTGTCAATGGTCTCTATCACACGAGCTGTTAGTGTGAATAATATACACCATAGCCCCCCATTTATGCGGAATAGTAAATACGTTTTTGCCCCGCAAACGGACTTTTCGAGATACATACCTCTCATCCTCAAATAGCTTATTATCGAATTTATAAAACGAGATATACTTTCGTTTGTAATTTAATACACACTGACCAATGTAAAGTGTAGGAAACGACTTTTATATTATGAGGAGATCTTATCGTCGAATGACGGAACGTTTAATCATATCTGACTGTCTCATTTCTACACACGAATTTCAAGACGTGACTTTTATAGCTTAATATTTTGGTCTTATCGTGATATACCAATGATATACCCCTGGTTCAAATTCCGGATCGATAACGACGATAGCTTACTAAAGCAATTCATTTCTCAGTCGAAATTCATGACCTAACGATAAATGATTGGTGTGGACATGAGCGAGTAGTCTACATGTTGGAAAATTGCGAGCGAGATACATCCGATTAGTCACTCCATCCTAGATCTTAACTACAAAAGTATGTCGTTGAATCTGATTCCATTATGCTTTATTTCCGATAAGAAATGGGGAAGATAGTAAGTGGTATAGAAACCAGATGGGAATGATAGAATCGAATATATTCCATAAGGTTCTAGGAATGAAAGATACAAGCTTAAAATGTCAAGAATAATTGGGGGGTGTCCGGGGATATCGGAATAGCTTATTATAGGGACGGTTTCCGGATAGAAAAGAAACGTTGAATAACTAATCTCGAAATGATGATGTAAATTGGTATGCAGTATCGAAACATAACCGAGTAATCGAAGGAAGATGGAAATCATGCATGAAGGCGTAGACGGAGTATAGAATAGACCTAACATCTTATGGACTTTCGCGGTCCAAGTTTCACTGTGCCTTACCGATTTAGACTCTGTTCATGGACGATGGTCAGTTCAATAACTATTCCGCGAAGTAGTATCGAAGGTAGAAGAAGAGTGAGCGTGCGGAAATGCATGTTATTCAAAATTTAAATCGTGGATTTCCATTGTTTTGAATGATCTAACTTTAGCCGCGTTGAATTTTAATTCTTACCACGCGTAGCGTTACAATCTGTTTCGAGACTTTACCGGTAACGTTGAATGTGACATTGAAATGGTAAGGAGGTCTCCTGAGAGCCCACAAACCTGGCAGAGAAAAATGCATTGGATGTCGGGTCTATTCTGTACCTCCTCCAAAAAAATACAGGCCAAGGGGAGAGTATCGGGAGAAACTAGTAGAAATTTTGATGCGTTTAGTTTTAATTCTAACCACGATTCGCGTCCTACTAGCAGTATCATCGTAGCCTGGTTCCCTGTGGCTTCCACAATGTTCCCGATAGACGTGAGAAAAATTGATATTAAATTGTAAACCTCTCTATCCTTTACCTCATCTCTGATTCAGCCATTCGAAAGCTGGTAATAGCACAGACCAGATAAAAAGTAGACCTTTCACCCTATTGTCTTCCGTGTCTCTCGATTTTAGAGCTCAGAGCCCCAATTACCATTTCCGTGTCGCATCGCCGACGATAACGGCTGAGCATGAAATAAGAGTGCAGCGCTACAAGCGGTAGGAATGAAAGTTATAATAGCGGTGAAAATTTAGATACAGGGTGTCCCGATGTCAAATTAATACAGCATTTTTAAAAGGCAAATAAAAATACAGACCCATACAACGAAAAAGCATCGTACAACTTTGCTTACGATGTATTGAATCTCTGCTATCTTGTAATTCCCTAATAAATTATTTGCGGACATGGGTTTATATTAACACTTTTTCAACGAGATGGACGCTCGAAAACCAGTGATTATTTCAGAATATCGGTAGGGGAAAGGTGGGATAGTTGATCACAGTTTTTCTTTTTTATTAAAATAATAATAATGGTTTGCTTTGTTCGTATTTAATTATTTGAGTTGTGATATAAACTGATGTGATCATGTATCCCCGTTGATCAACTATCCCACCTTTCCCCTACTTTAGAACGGAGACACTGAAGACGATAGAATGAGAGGTGTATTCCATCACCACAGACGAGGTACAGGATAGACATATCACCTTATGCGGATGTTCGTGTCGTCACCGCCCAAACCACAGACGAGGTATACACTAAGGGCCAAAATCGGCTTCCCTTCGGAAATTTGGCAACGTTGCATGTCACTAGAATTACTGAGTTATGCCTAGTGACATGCAACGTTGCCAAATTTCCGGAGGGAAGCCGATTTTGGCCCTTACATGGACATAGGAATATAGGGACGTAGGAATAGTTGCGACTTTAGGCGAGGGGAGTGATATGCATTTCAGGGGGGGGGGAAGCACCTACATCTGCCTGGATTTGATTGGTTGTATTCTACGCATGCTCCGTACCGCTCATTATGAACAAGTGTTTGCTACAGATTAGTACATACAGACGTCTAATTATAAGTATGTACTAACGGAGTGATTATCCACGAATATAAATTGTAAAAATAATGATAATTGAAGAGAAATATGCATCTATAATTATTAAAATATATGAGGTGAATTGGAGCAGAGACACTGACGTAACATTTATTTATTGTTCGAAATAACAGAAACCAAATTACGATAAAATTAATGATAATTAATATTACATTAATAGCACTGAACCATTGTTCTTAATGATTTTTTCTTTAACACACTACTACTTTTCTTTAACACACTACTGCATACACTGCGAGGAACGCTTCAAATATGGCTGCCACTATCCAAGCTTGCGATGCCGGCGACGCGACAAACGTTCATCATTACACATCACTGCGCTTGTGCGAAGCAGCAGCCAATAGAAAGAAGGCGTATGTTACCTCGTCGCCCCTCCCGGAAAGAGATCACCCCCCGCAACTATTCCTACGTCCCTATATTCCTATGTCCATGGGCCCTTAGTGTACACTAGGCGGCAAAATCGGCTTCCCTCCGGAAATTTGGCAACGTTGCATGTCACTAGGCATAACTCAGTAATTCTAGTGACATGCAACGTTGCCAAATTTCCGAAGGGCAGCCGATTTTGGCCCTTAGTGTACATAGGTTAGACTTATCAACCAATGTATTTTTCTGTCACCGGTTTGGGGAGTCCTAGCACCCCCTTACCAGTTCAGTGTCGCATGCAACGTTACCGGTGAAGTTTCGAAACACATTGTAACGCTACGCGTGGTAGGAATTAGAATTCAGCACGGGTAAAACTTGGTTATGTTTTGAGAGTCGAAGCCCGCGATTTATAAATGTTTCTGTTACAGTAACAATTTAAGAATCGTCTTATGAACATGTTCCGTTCAACGGAAGAGAAAGGAGCATGAATATAAAACGATATCACATTCGCCTTTTAACCTTGCTGTCCTATTCTGATTTATTTAACGGAAAACAAATTTCATTCACTTGCAATAACGTAATTTGTAAAAAGAGTGCTTTAATGTTTTTAAGAGCACCTGTTGCTGAACCCCACCCATTCATCATATGTTTGGAAATACATTAATGATGGTCTATAGTACGATATAATACAGACATATAATAATAACAATAATAATAATAATAATAATAATCATAATAATAATAATAATATCCTTCTATCTACTGTACTATATTATTTAAAAGGACCATATCGAACAAGTACACGCCGATTTTGGGACAATTTTGCAAGTGTGTAGAGTAGCCAAAAATATTCGATATATAGGTACTTTTTGAAATAGGAATTCATTCTTCTCCATAACTATTAGAAAAATTCATTTGTTTAAGCTATATACTAACTGATGTTAACTGACTAATGTTAACTGATGTTCGGATGTTTCAGTAAGTTTATACACTATGTCCGATTTATTCGTATATATTATTTTTCACACGCTGTTATTTTACTAACGATTGAAAAACCAAAAAATGTTTCAAATAAAATGTTTTTTTATTTGATCGAGAAAACTGAATAGTATAGGACGGGAAAGGAGTGCGGTATTTAGAATGCAAGAAGTGAATATACTTAAGGTTTGGAATACATGCGAGCGACTGCAGGAGACCAATGATTTCCAACAAATTATTTGAAATAAAAATTTGTGTACGAAATTTTTATTTCAAATAATTTTTTGCCCATCTCTATTCTCTACAGGAGATAGCCTTCGTCGGCCGCCGATCGTCTCATTCTTTTGTTCATGTCGACAGAATCTATTGTTCTGGTTTTCTCGACATCAAAAAAATAAAAATGCGATAGAAAGTAAAAAAAAGATGTATGTACTATGACACGCAACATTTTTAAGTCGGCGCCAGATTTACACAGTGTAAATGATGAGGCACCGATATAAAAAAAATTGAATGTCGTAGATTAAATAACGAACAAAATTATTTTATAAGTTTTAGCGCATTTTAATTTTTTTGAAGTCTGTTTTAATTATAACTTTCCATTTTATGAAACGATGCGTCATTATTGTGACTTTTACACGCAGGTGGCGAAAAATCGTAGCTAAAAGTTTTGAAATTGAGACGGGTACGAGACCAGTCGACAATGTTTTCAAACCTCATTATAGTAATTTGGGGTGCGAGTGGTAAACCGATCATAAAAGCGGAGCGCGCGGCTCGTTTACCTGGGCTGAGAAATTCCCAATACCTCTTTGCCACGTGAATTTGAAAGAGACCATCCCAAAATTTTCGAAGCTCCTTTTTCCTCCAGTGTCGGATCTGTATTCGTACTCAGAAAGTTAAAATTCGATGGCCACGACATTCTGGCCTTTTCACTGTACGCTCTCTTGAAATCGGTTGAACGGTAACGCATACCTTTTTTTACGACCCCGATGAGTTCTTAGGTAAAAGTTTTCGAACGACGCGGCTCGGGGGTCATAAACGCTAGGGTAGTGGCATGAGGACAAGTTGAGTTCAGCAATAGGCCATTCAGTAATGAGTATGCCAATTTCTATCATGGAAGTATTACTACTGGATTACTAGTGGTTTTCTTTATGAAAATGACACCAAAGTGTGCCGCAAGTGTGCCGCAAGTGTGCCGCAAGTGTGCCGCAAGTGTGCCGCAAGTATGCCGCAACTATGCCGCAACGATGCCGCAACTATGCCGCAAGTATGCTTAATCACTATATATACCATTTACAGTAATCTATATCCAAGAAGGTTCCGTAGCCCCAACGGTAGCGCGTCAGATTGTCATGCGGGCGGCCCGGTGTTCAAGTCGCCCTGAACCCGATAACTTTTTTTTTATTTTTTTTTATCAGTTTTTCCCGTGGAAATATATTTTGTGAATAATTGCCTCAAAGTTGCCGTGCAACTTTGCAGCAGGCGGACATAGAATTTTTGCTGCATAGTTGCGGCAACTTTGCATGAGTCCTTGCCATCTTGCGCCGCAAGTATGCTGCAAGTATGCCGCAAGGAGAGTGTGCTGTATGGGTGGTAATCGGTGCGAACCACCGAGCCGATAGCTGTGATTGTCAAATATTCTAATTAAATATACGAATTTATTTAACTTATTAGATGTATCTTGAAATGTTTGTAACTTCTATATCAGGCATGGAACTAAAGTGAACGCAGCGGCCGTTTTTCGGAGGCAACGCCTCCTTTCTCCCGCCGCGCGTCTTTGTCCCCGCGGCAGGCCTAGGAGCTTCGAGCGCCTCAGACCCGTACCATATGAACCGCGCGTGGCGCATTGGGGCGACATTGTATCAATAGGTTTCCACATCGACCCAGAGAGCACGATTGTCGATGCGTTTTTGTTTTGTCAACGCGCCACGCGCGGTTCACGTGGTACGGGCCTGAGGCACTCCACGAACCTGGGCCGCCGCGGGGGCCAAGACGCGCGGCGGGAGAAAGGAGGCGTTGCGTCCGAAAAACGGCCGCTGCGTTCACTTTAGTTCCATGCCTGTTTTACGGCGTACGACACGTGAAAATATTAGTTAAATGTTCCACTACACGTAAAATACTACCAATCAATTTCATCTTGCAATTTATAGCTTGTATAAACTCTCCAGAAGTGCCATATTTCAGCGCCATATCGGCTCCTGATCCCCGAAATAGATTTTCAGAGAGAAATCCGGCGTGAGTCGTTGACAAACCGAGTCAAAGCGTCGCTTAGTGAAAGCACGCCATGTACGTTAAACTCTGCCTCTAAACAAGTCACACGTATACAAGCACCCACACATATTTCAGTATTTCAACACATTTCAGAGTAGTTCATGAGTCGGACGCTGTTCATCTTAGTATATGCTCTAAGCTGTTCATGAACAGAGCTCGCTAAATTCAGTCCTCAAATTCTGGATCGGTAACACAGTTTGGGCGGTGACACCAAGTCCCATAAGGTGATATGTCCATAGACCAGGTATAGAATAGACCTTTCACTCTATTGTCTTCAGTGTCACCGTTCTGAAGTACCGATATTCTGAAACAACCACTGGTTTTCGAGCGCCCTCTCCGATTTTCGAGCAGCGGGTGCGGGAAACATAATGTCTTTCTAGCATTGGCACAGGTAAAGCTGGCGGTATCACCGAGAAAAGTATAGAAGCGGTGGTATACAGGGTGTCCCACTAACTCGGTCCACCTCAAATATCTATTATTTCAAGTAATAAGCAAAAATATTATTTATAAAAGTTCTCTGGTTGTAGGAAACACAAAACACGGTGAAACTAGTTTCCTTACAGGAATAGATCGGATGTGGAGGTCAATTTTATTTTTACAAATGGACTGTCAAATTCAATAGAATAGCGAATTCTGAGTATGAAAGTACTAAAGTGCATTAATCCTAAAACTTATTGTTTCTGAGATATTCAACATTGCCCATCCTATTACTTTGATTATGAAACATATTCGAAGCTATGTTCAGTCCATTTCGGATAGCCAACCGTTGAATGCGGAAATAATAAAATAAAACAATAAATACGAAATTGAAAGGGCGCTATTTACTCTTGAAAGTATAAACATGCCATGTGAGGCGTGTGTAATAAACCAAATGAACGAGACTTAATATAAATTCAAACATATTGATATATTTATTAAACCATGATACAGAAATTAAACAAATAATTCAATTTATCACGCAGCAGAATGTAATGAATATTCGAACCGGTTCAAACAATTTTTTGGAAGTATTTGAAGCATTCGTACAGTACATATTATATCGAACTTGATGCGATTTTGTTTTTCAGCTACCTGTCTTGCCTCTTTCACACCTTCACGGTAGAGCTGTTCGAGCCGAGCCGAACCGAGTACCCGTAAAAACCGAGTAGCTCGATAAATCCGAGAAGCTCGAATTTTATCGAGCGGCCCCAAAGAAATGAGAAACTCGAATTTTTCGAGCAGATCGAAATTTTCGAACAGCTTCAAGTTTGAAGCTTGAACGTTTCGGGCAATACGCACTAATGGGCGTTGGGGTGGACTTGGGGGTGCGGCGGCCCTCGTTGTTATTAAGGGCCGCCGCGGACGATGCGACGAGTGGCCGCCGTGGTCGGTGAGTTGTGGCATTGGATGACTGCTTCTCTTGCAGGTGCAGCCCGAAATACTGCTTCTCTTGCAGGTGCGGCACCTCAAAAACGACCTGTTCCGAAATTCATTGCACGATTCTTGCACCTGCAAGAGAAGCAGATTTTCGCGCTGCACCTGCAAGAGAAGTTGCGCCGCTGAAATTTCGAGTTTTTGCAGGTGCAGCCCGAAATACTGCTTCTCTTGCAGGTGCGGCACCTCAAAAACGACCTGTTCCGAAATTCATTGCACGATTCTTGCACCTGCAAGAGAAGCAGATTTTCGCGCTGCACCTGCAAGAGAAGTTGCGCCGCTGAAATTTCGAGTTTTTGCAGGTGCAGCCCGAAATACTGCTTCTCTTGCAGGTGCGGCACCTCAAAAACGACCTGTTCCGAAATTCATTGCACGATTCTTGCACCTGCAAGAGAAGCAGTATTTCGGGCTGCACCTGCAACAAAGTTGCAACCCGAGTTTTGGCTCCTCGCGAAAACGCACAAAGTTGCAAACCGGGATTTTATTTCTCGAACAGCCCAATTTCATTTGCAACATTGTTGAAAAAATTTGTCCTTTGCAACTTTGTTGCGTTTTCGCGGGGCGTTCAATACCTTACCTGGATACTTACCACATAGTGCACGATCACAAGGTAAGTAAGTAGTGATTAATCTCACCGCAACTTCTCTTGCAGTGCAGCGCGAAAATCTGCTTCTCTTGCAGGTGCAGGAATCGTGCAATGAATTTCCGAAGAAGGGGTTTTTGAAGTTCCGCACCTGCAAGAGAAGCAGATTTTCGTATTGCACCTGCAAAAGAAGCTGCGGGCCGGATTTTGTTTTTTTTTTGCAGGTGCAATGCGAAAATCTGCTTCTCTTGCAGGTGCAGTCCGAAATACTGCTTCTCTTGCAGGTGCGGCACCTCAAAAACGACCTGTTCCGAAATTCATTGCACGATTCTTGCACCTGCAAGAGAAGCAGTATTTCGGGCTGCACCTGCAACAAAGTTGCAACCCGAGTTTTGGCTTCTCGCGAAAAACGCACAAAGTTGCAAACCGGGATTTTATTTCTCGAACAGCCCAATTTCATTTGCAACATTGTTGAAAAAATTTGTCCTTTGCAACTTTGTTGCGTTTTCGCGGGGCGTTCAATACCTTACCTGGATACTTACCACATAGTGCACGATCACAAGGTAAGTAAGTAGTGTTTAATCTCATGAAAGGTGAATTTTCCTTCTTGGGGAATGAAACAAAGTTGCAAACCGGGATTTGGCTCCTCGCGAAAACGCACAAAGTTGCAAACCGGGATTTTATTTCTCGAACAGCCCAATTTCATTTGCAACATTGTTGAAAAAATTTGTCCTTTGCAACTTTGTTGCGTTTTCGCGGGGCGTTCAATACCTTACCTGGATACTTACCACATAGTGCACGATCACAAGGTAAGTAAGTAGTGATTAATCTCACCGCAACTTCTCTTGCAGGTGCAGCGCGAAAATCTGCTTCTCTTGCAGGTGCAGGAATCGTGCAATGAATTTCCGAAGAAGGGGTTTTTGAAGTTCCGCACCTGCAAGAGAGGCAGATTTTCGCGCTGCACCTGCAAAAACTTAAAATTTCGGCCCCACAGCTTCTCTTGCAGGTGCAGCGCGAAAATCTGCCTCTCTTGCAGGTGCGGCACTTCAAAATCCCCTTGTTCCGAAATTCATTGCACGATTCTTGCACCTGCAAGAGAAGGTTTGGCTTCTGGGCTAGCTAGAAATCCTGAATTTGTGGGAAATTTGGTTCAAGAGGGCTTTTACAATGATAATACGGTTTTCGAAATTTTTTCCACTTTATTTTCATTAAAATACATTCAATACATCGCAATGGTGTGATATTGGTATGTATAAATGAATATTAAATAAGTAATAAGTATATTTTCACTTTGTTTTATGTATAAAATCACTATTGCCTCGAGTCCAATGTTGAGGTTGATAGTGTTTCCATAGTTGATGCACTTAAGGTTGTTGTCCAGCAAGAATGATCCTGAAATATCTCCTATAACAGACAAAAAATAAATTATAGCAACTTGTATGATCTCGAATATATTAAAAGATTTCTATGCAGAATGAATGTAAAGAAAAATTTGTTAAGCCCCGCTACCATCCTTCTTTATAGCGCGACGAATCACGACGAATCGAGCTGAATTAAAGTGAGCGACCGATTAACACATTAAGGTGCGGTTTGATGCTGACGCTAAACGCTCATTTTGAGCGTCAAAACCAGTCACGTGATTGGTCCCACGTGACTTTCAGCATCAAACGGAAAAGCTAAACTCGGTTTAGCTTTTCCGTCGTTTTCCGTTTGACGCTCGTTGACTCTGATTCGCTTGTTCGTTGGTTGAGCATTGACCACGTGATTGGTTTTAACGCTCAAAACTAGTGATCCTCTAGGTAGTGATCGGCAAATTTATCCACCATTTTGGCCTACAGCGGAAGTCACAAATCGGCGGGCACTTCAGTATTAAATGAAGTTTGCTGTTGATCCCACTTATCGTTCAATGTTGTGGAATCCAATTGGTAGATGTTATTGTTAAAATGAAACCGCTGTTTTTTCTGGACGTGCGTGGTCACACCTTGCAGGGTTCTTCGCTGCCTTTCGACTCGTAATAGCGGCTTCTTAGGAAATGTCCAAAAAACGGACAAATTCATAAATAAAAAATGAAACCGCTGTTTTTTCTAGACGTGCGTGGTGACACCTTGTAGGGTTCTTCGCTGCCTTTCGACTCGTCATAGCGGCTTCGTAGGAAATGAAGTTGCTCCGCTGAAATTTCGAATTTTTGCAGGTGCAGCGCGAAAATCTGCTTCTCTTGCAGGTGCAAGAATCGTGCAATGAATTTTGGAAGAAGGGATTTTTGAAGTTCCGCACCTGCAAGAGAAGCAGATTTTCGCATTCTGTAGAGTTGCTTATTGATAAACAAACGAAGAAATTTTTACTTGCCTTTTAAAAATGCTGTATTAATTTGACGTCAGGACACCCTGTATTTAAATTCTCACCAGTATTATAACTTGCATTCCTACCGCTTATAGCGCTGCACTGTTATTTCGTGCTTAGCCGTTAACGTTGGATGCGACACGGAAATGGTAATGGGGCTCTAGAGCCCCAAAATCGAGTGACACAGAAGACAATAGAGTGAAAGGTCTATTCTATACCTGGTCTGTGATATGTCTATTCTATACCTCGTCTGTGATCCGAGGAATCAACCAATCCAAGATATTTTCTGGCACCAGTGCAGAAAAAAACTAAAGGCTTGAAAACTGTTAATTTATAAACCATTTTCGAAGCTTGATTTGTTGCTAAAGATGCGATCTCCTTCTGACTTGTACCGCACCAGTAAAGCGTACCCTACGGTAGGGTACGTTGAAAATTAACAGTTTTCAAGTCTTTAGTCTTTTGAGAATATAGGAAGAGAAATTAGAGACTAAATAAAGAAAAAAAGTAGAATATCCACACCGGGATTTGAACTCATAACTTTTTGCTTGCGACCCAAGCGCTTCGATGTCGGGAAAACGAATTCTCGCCGGAGAGCGCCGGCCAGGCAGCGCGTATGGCACACGGATGGAGGGACGGGTATGCTTGTGTGGTGCGGTACAGGCGCTAGGAGGGGGTACGCTTGGTCGTGGAGTGGTGGTAGGGTCCGTGGGCGAAAACCCACGGTTCTGGCATCACTGGTGCGTGGTGACACGTTGTAGGGTTCTTCGCTGCCCTTCGACTCGTAATCGTGGCTTCTTAGGAAATGTCCAAAAAACGGTAAAATTCATAAATAAAAAATGAAAACGCTGATTATTGAAAAATGGTGTGATACAGGTATGTATAAATGCTAAAATCTGCCTCTCTTGCAGGTGCAAGAAACGTGCAATGAAATTCGGGAGAGGCCGTTTTTGAGTTACTGCACCTGCAAGAGAAGCAGATTTTCGCGTTAAACCTGCAAAAACTCAAAACTTCGGCCCCACAGCTTCTCTTGCAGGTGCAGCACGAAAATCTGCCTCTCTTGCAGGTGCGGCACTTCAAAATCCCCTTGTTCTGAAATTCATTGCACGATTCTTGCACCTGCAAGAGAGGCAGATTTTAGCGCTGTACCTGCAAAAATTCGAAATTTCGGCTCCACAGCTTCTCTTGCAGGTGCAGCACGAAAATCTGCCTCTCTTGCAGGTGCGGCACTTCAAAATCCCCTTGTTCTGAAATTCATTGCACGATTCTTGCACCTGCAAGAGAGGCAGATTTTCGTGCTGCACCTGCAAGAGAAGGTTTGGCTTCTGGGCTAGCTAGAAATCCTGAATTTGTGGGAAATTTGGTTCAAGAGGGCTTTTACAATGATAATACGGTTTTCTAAAGTTTTTTTCACTTTATTTTCCTTAAAATACATTCAATACCTCGCAATGGTGTGATACAGGTATGTATAAATGAATATTAAATAAGTAATAAGTATATTTTCACTTTGTTTTATGTATAAAATCACTATTGCCTCGAGTCCAATGTTGAGGTTGGTAGTGTTTCCATATTTGATGCACTTAAGGTTGTTGTCCAGCAAGAATGATCCAGAAATATCTCTTATAACAGACGTAAAATAAATTATAGCAACTTGTATGTTCAATCGAGCTCAACTAAAGTGAGCGACCAATTAACACATTAAGGTGCGATTTGATACTGACGCTCAACGCTCGTTTTGAGCGTCAAAACCAGTCACGTGATTGGTCCCACGTGACTTTCAGCATCAGACGGAAAAGCTAAACTCGGTTTAGCTTTTCCGTCGTTTTCCGTTTGACGCTCGTTGACTCTGACTCGCTTGTTCGTTGGTTGAGCATCGATCACGTGATTGGTTTTGACGCTCAAATCTAGTGATCCTCTAGGAGTCTTGGTAGTGATCGGCAAATGTATCCACCATTTTGGCCTACAGCGGAAGTCACAAATCGGCGGGCACTTCAGTATTAAATGAAGTTTGCTGTTGATCCCGCTTTTCGTTCAATGTTGTGGAATCCAATTGGTAGATGTTATTGTTAAAATGAACACGCTGTTACTTCGGGACGTGCGTGGTCACACCTTGTAGAGTAAATTTCAATGTCAGCGATAAACTAATGCTCGGGGCAAATAGAATCCATTGATTATTACTTCACTAGTCACTAAGTATCAGTATCAGCGTGAATTTTTAATACTTTTCGGCGTACGATACGTGAAAGCGTTCTACTGCACGCAAAGTACTAATAAATATTGTCATCTTGTAATTTATAGCTTACACGGGCTTTGAATAAATATCATTCTTAAGCACCATAGTGTCTTGATACCCGAAATGGATTTTCGCAGAGAAATCCGCGTGAGTCGTTGACTGGCCGAGTGAAAGAGTAGCGTAGAAAAGCCTGCCTTCAAACAAGTTACACGTATACAAGCACGCACACACTTTTCAGCATTTCAACACATTTCAGAGTAGTTGGCAAGTTGGACGCTGTTCATGAGCAAATGCCACTACATTAAGTCCTCAAATTATGGGTCGGTAACACAGTTTGGGTGGTGACACGACATCCATAAGGTGATAGGTCTATCCTATACCTCGTGTGTGTTGATAGGTCTATCCTGTACGAAGTGTGTTGGGTAGGTGCGAATAACGATTGCTTCGTAAACGGAATGTCCTGGGTTCGAGTCCTCTCGTCAGCGTCAAATTTATGGGGGTCGGGGCGGCCGCCCTCCTGCGTGATCTTGGCGCGAGAGACGCGGGCACGGTGGTTACCGGGGGTGCGTCGGTGGATGGCGGCCCGGCAACCGAATGGCTGGCCTTTTGTTTTATTACAGTCCCCAGGCCTGCGGGGCCGTGGGGGCTCGCCGGCCTCTAGCAGCAGCGGTCCGAGCGAGGGGCGACGCGATGTGTGGTTTCATCGCGCCACCCCATCATAACTTGGAAAGAGTTTAACCGGAGGGGGTATTTGCACTCCCTCCAGGATGGGTCCCCCCTATTTCGGGGGGGGGGGGGCTCGACAGGAGAGGTTCCAGTGCACCGGGGGGGGGGGGGGGTGGCGAACGCATCGTTTTGTTTGGATCTCGCCCAAGTCCTCCCCACCGTCATGCGGTCCTCCCCTGTCAGGAGGCCACCCTGGTGCTTTTAGTGGGTGCAAACCCCACATAACCCCGCCCCTCCCCCGGGGGACGGGATATCCGTTAGGGATTTTCTCCAGGTAAAAAAAAAAAAAAAAAGGTCTATCCTATACCTCGTCTGTGGTGATAGGTCTATCCTATTGGGAAGCCAAGTGGCGGCGTGGCTTAGATTTCAGCGCTGTGGTGGTAAGTTAGCAAACTATTGCAAGTAGGCCCGGATCCCACCAAACATTCCGAATAAGTATTTATTAATCGAAGAAGTAAAAGTTTAGTGTTCAAAAAACTTTAAAAACACTCGTTTTTCACAAAATGTGTATATAAATACTGATAATCGTATGGAGTTCGACGGATTTCGGCCTACTCACAGTAGTTTAATTTTCTGTCACTAGTCGGCGTATCGAAATTCTTGGTTTCCCAATACTTCGTCTGTGATTCTACACGTTATCAGTGGTCGATACAAAGGTGGCCTGCAGATTATAGAGAATGACGGTCGATCGTGCAGTTGCAGGGGGCGACAGGTCTGTTGGATGCACTACCGATGGCTCTAGCATCGTTGCACCGAGCATTGGCGGTGCACGGTCGCCGTGTCAGTCGCGGTCCCTCGAAAATAACGATCCAATGAGAGAGCGTGTAAACAATGGTAGGACGCCGGTGGATTGGCCGCGCTGTCGCCAAGTCGCCTCGAAACGGCGAATCAGCGGGCAGGGAACTCGGCTCGAAGGGAATGTGCATCGGTCGTCCTTTCCCCCCACCAGTAGTGACGGCGGCACGGCTCATGTTCAGTAGACTCGGCCATTTCTCTCGCGAAGTGTAGCGACTTGCTCGGCCGCGACACCTTTTTTCCCCCCCGAGGACCGTGCGGGTATACCCGAAAGTTTTGCAAAATAACGCGACGCAAAAGGATGATACACTCCGGCCGGACCAGGCTCGAGGTAAGTGAACGCATCGTGTTTGACAGCGGGTGAGACGGGCTGCTGGTCGACTCTGTGTAGAAACGCGCGTCAAAGTCACCACACAGTTCGGGGGGGTCGTGCGTGTGTCCAATGTTGTCATTGCCGAGGCGAACAGCTGATCCGCTCTCCTGGCCTCCGTTACGCCTGGCAACCTTTTCTAGTATTCTCGCTTCTACCTCAGCCTGCTGCCGCGATCACCATCTACGAAACTCCACGGTAAACACCGTTTCGAAGCTGTCTGGCCCCTCGGACACCTCTAAAAGGCTTCTTACATTATGATCGCTACTATTCCGCCGCGTATGTCGCTATCTCGCTCTCTTCCCCTCTGTCCCTGTCTCTCTGTGTATCGTTGCGCGTTCTCGCTCGATCTTTCTTCTATTTCTCCCTCCATCTCTGTTTCTCTGATCGACCAACCAACCAGCCAACTCCATCCTTTGTTCTTTCATTCTTTCTTTCTTCCTTTCTTCCTTCCTTCCTTCCTTCCGTTCTTTCTGTCAATCTGTCTGTCTTCGTTCTCTCGTTTCTTCGTCTCCGGTAGCACTGTCGTCGTCGTCATTATTGTTGTCGGTCGTCGCGACGGTATATACATGTATGCACATTCGAGCGTTGTGTCCCCGTCCCCGCATCTCGCGCGTTATCCTTTTCTTTGTTCCAATTTGTCATCGCGGAGAGCGCAAATTTTCGGACCCCGTCTCACAGCGTCGTCTCGACATGACGACGAGCGCAGATTAGATACTGTTCGATCCATCTTCCACGAATCCAACGTACACAAACTCGTAAAAGAGGAATCGTCGTTGCTTCGTCAATAAGACTTCCCCCCCCCCCTCCCTCTCTCTCCCTCTCGCGATTTATCTGTCCACAACTGCCCCCGCCTCCCTCTCTCTCTCTCTGTCTGTCTCTTTCTCAATCCTTTGTCTTTGTTCGACTGTACGCCTCCGTCTGTCTCTTCCTCGTTCGACGCGCTATTAGAATATCAATGAGCGTTGTCCTTCTCGTCGAGTGACAGTCACACGAAAATCGTCATTCTCGTCGGGAAATCCTTTCGCCTCTTTCTCCCATCCTCCGTCTCAATTGTTCGGCTATGCATTTACGCGAACGAGGTCCTTTGTTTCGTGTCAGACCCGCGTCTCGCAGCCGGACGAAACGGAGGATCGTCGCTCGATGGGGCAGCGCGCGGTTCGCGACGTAGCAGCAACCCGCGCGCCTCCATCCCATCGCGACAGCACATTGCACATTGCAGCTCGTTTTGGAGGGAAAACTTGGTCTGGCCGACTCGCGTGTAAACAGAAACGGGGCACGTGTCTCCTCGCGAACACAGGGATTTTTTCCATTCTGTCACGCGGCTGAGATTCTCTGTGGAGACCAGACCCAACACAATCCTAGTAAATGTGCCACTCTGCCGTGGGAACAACTCTTTCAGAGATAACACAGTTCGCGTGGATGGGCGTACGTGCAATCGTCGCGGCTCGCACGTGACTGAAAAAGTATTCGGCGAATGCGTTACGTAACTACTTGGAGAAAGAAAAATGCCAGACGGCTCGAAAAATATTACGGAATTCTATTTTCGGGCGACACTACGCGCGAGCATGGTTCGCGGCTAATCTCCAAACGTGAACCGCAAACGTCGCCCGATATTGCGCGGCCGTTTCCACGACAAAGCCCCGAGACCTTGTGATCTTTCTCCTCGCGATGCTGCTTGCTAAACGCAGTACTTTTACCCACCGAAGTTGTGTCGCGCGCGATCTCTTTCGTTATAAACCCGGTTAAATCCCGTTTTATCGCGCGCGATTGTTCAACGGCCCGATCGCGTTAATTTGCGTCGATTCCGGGCGCTCGCTGAGGCGTTTTTCACGAGAAATCGCTGAAACCCAATCGCCTCTGTTTACTCTTTATACTATTTGCTACCGTTAACGAACCGCGTGCCCAAAATCATCCTTCCACGTGCACTACAGAATTCCTAAAGAATTCCTTTGCAGGGAGAAGCAGAGAACAGCGGAATAACGAAACACAGGTGCAGGGATAGAGTTTATCAGCCAAGTCCGCGAGAAATCGGCAAAGACGATCGAACCGGAGAGGTGAAATCGTTGAGATATCGATGCAAGTTGAACGACCTGTCCAATGCATGGCCATTGAAGGTTACAAGCGCGTAATAGAGCAACCCTGAAGCTACATTTCGTGGGTGAAAGTTGAACGGTGACGCAATCCGCGCCATCTTGTCAGTTTCTGACCTTAAATTACCTTGCGCCCTGATCTTCGCTGACAAACAGGCCCCATTAGCCCGTGCAGGATCAATCCTTCATTATCTTGTGCGGCTAATATCCAAAAATCTGCCATCGCGAATTCTGAAGCTGCAACAATCACGAAGCTAGAATTGGGTATTTATAGAGAAGATCGATACGAGAGCCGCGGGTTGCGATTACTTTTTAAATGCACCAACCGCGGGTGTGGTATTATTTTCGAGTGCGTCCGTGATTCGCGATGGAAACACATTGTACTTCGCGACCGCATACCGATCCAATGAAATATTACTGGCAAATCGATCGACTGAAAGGATATCGTCCAGCGAATCGCGCTCGATGCCTCTTCGATGACTGGACGCGTAATTGGCCTCCATTCAGCGATTCCTCATTGCGAATTGTACAATGTCCCGTGAGGCGACAACGTCCACGCGCATCGCATTGTATCGCGCCGGCAAATTCTTCATTTCCACAGCGAGAAACGAACAGATTGACCAAACACTTTCTCTGCGCGCATTCCCTGGTGATTGGTGGTATTCATTTCCTGCAAGCTCTGGGACTTTCGCGAGCGTTGCTTGTCTTGGATGCAAAACCGTCCCCCACCAATATACGTCCTGTCGCCGCGTGACCAACGTGTAAACTCTATCGCGAACAAGAGCGAGGGGCACGGTGTTGCATCCGCAGCCGATGCCTTCGGAGATCGTAGATTCGGAGTAGCCGGTGTTGTTGTTGCCGTTGGTATCATTAGAGACCCGGTCTCCTGATGGATGGTGATGCGTTGTTTTAGAAAAAAGTAAGTCGCGTGGGCGTAGGAGGTGGGGGCCAGGTCGGGCAAGGGGTTCAACCGGCCGAGGAGTCCGGTGCGAGCGGTCAATGGTGGAGGCAACAGCATCCATCCTATCATCATCATCATCACCATCATCATCACCACCAACACCAACACCATCACCATTATCATCATCAGGCCGGTTATTATACGTCGCAATCGCACACTCACAACAACCCTGTCACTACCATGAAGCAGTCTTACATGCAGGTTGGTGGACGTGTACTGTCACGCATGCCACTTTGCTCGCCGCTTTGCATTGTCATCGACTAAATCAAGCGTCATTCGACCGTCTAACGGGCTAACGCGATCGTCGCGTTTGCTTCTTCGTTCACCACCGAGCCAACAAACCCCCCTCACCCTCGTCCAAGCGAATTCATCCGAGTCTGTTTGTTTTTTTGGTTGCAGCTAACATGGGTGTTTCATGACGACGAGGCGCAGATTAATAAAAAACTGCCAAAAGAATTGCTGCTTAGGTATCGTAAGAGACGTACACGTTGTTTCGATTTCCTTTCTTTCTCGATGTTCCACACCATCAGACTTGTCTTGCTGCGTGGCACTACGCTCTCACGCGCGCAGTATCTATGTGCATACTACTCTTTGTTTCTTTCTTCCTTTCCCATTGTTCTCTTTTAATTTCCTATTATTTTTTTTTTCTCTTCTTTTTTTTTCTCTATTTTTGTTTTGTCTACCGTAACGCGAGTAGATTTTGAAACCGAGTAGTTGTTTGGACGAAAACTTGTAACTCGATTGCCGTACAATTGATATGTAGAATTCTCTCGTATCTGGACGTGGTGTCGTTATGCCGATGCGCTCAAGTGAGCAAAGCCTGGAACGTGTTGGCGCTCGACGGATCCAACTGGCAGAGGATCGATCTGTTCGATTTCCAGCGGGACGTGGAGGTAAATCGAAGCGTTAACGCATTGCTTACCAGTGTCGGCGAGGTCTCGGCCAGTTTCTCCCTGCGAAAACTGGTATTTTCGCTGCTCGGCGGTTTTGCAAAACTCGTTACGCGACGACAATCTGAAACATTACGCACGTACGCGCGTGCATACGTGTAGAGTCACTTGCTCGGCTTTCCATTCCGAAAGTCCTTGCGGGAAGCCGGGATCCCTCGAGGGTAGTTGCCCGAGCGGAAAATTCGCGCGGTAAGCGATGTGTTGATCAGCGGAAGGACACTGTCCTCGGCGACAGTCTCGTGAGAACAAACACGCCTAACTGAACATTCCGGAACACAGGCATCGGTTATAGAGAATATATCGAGACGATGCGGTGGCTTTCTGAGGCAGCTGTCCCTCAGGGGGTGCCAGAGCATCGGGAACATTTCGATGCGCACGCTGGCTCAGTCGTGCCCGAACATCGAGGAGCTGAACCTGAGCCAGTGCAAAAAGATCTCAGACATGACCTGCGCGGCCCTCAGCAGCCACTGTCCCAAACTTCAACGACTGAACCTGGACTCGTGCCCCGAGATAACGGACATATCGCTGAAGAACCTCTCGGACGGCTGTCCCCATCTCACCCACATCAACCTGTCCTGGTGCGAGCTACTTACCGATAACGGAGTCGAGGCGCTGGCCAAAGGTTGCAAGGAGCTGCGTAGCTTTCTGTGCAGAGGCTGCCGTCAATTGACGGACAGGGCTGTCAAATGTCTCGCTCAGGAATGTCCCAAATTAGAGGCGATCAATCTACACGAATGCAGGGTACTTGAGGCAAACACAATTCGCTTACACCCTGGGCTTAAATCTTTGCGCTCGTATGACTCGCGACCCGGTAGCCCCCCCCCCCCTCCCCCAACTCCACCCCATCAATCCCCTCTCCCATCATTCACTCGCCTTGGAAGTATTCATTATCGCGCAGCGATTTTCTTCGCGCGAAGGCTCGCGCGAGAGATCGACACCGACTCTACTATTTTCACTGTTATATGTACTTAGTCGCGGACGCAAATTAGCGCAACACGATTTTCGCCCCGGCGCGGCGGCCACTCGGAGATATCTAGGTATCCAACTTGGCGACTATAAGACAGCAAACACACGAGTGCAAAGAGCTAACAGGTTGAGCGCCGCGACCAACACCAACGCAGCCACGCCGCGTTATTTGCCGTTCGCTTCGCGACGACTCTCCCCAGACTATGGAGGTGTACCTACGCTACGGTGAATATTAACGCGAGCCCGACAGTCCAACCCCCCTTCGCGACGCCTGTCGTCCGCTGCTATTTAACCCCTGGTAGGTAGCGAGAACCCCCCTTCCTCTGCACATTGTTGTTCCTGGAATTAGGATCGAGGCGTGATCGGCTGCCGCGTTGAGCGGTCGCGGCGCTCCACCTGTTGAAGCCTACGCGCGATCGGCGAGCTTTATGAGAACAGATTCGTTGCAGAATATAATGGACGACGCGGTGAGAGACCTCAGCGAGCGGTGTCCACGGTTGCATTACGTGTGCCTGTCGAATTGTCCGAATCTGACGGACGCGTCCCTGGTCACTCTGGCGCAGCACTGTCCGCTCCTCAGCGTCCTCGAATGCGTGGCCTGCACACACTTCACCGACGCGGGCTTTCAGGCTCTGGCGAAAGTGAGTTTGATCGTCCACCAATCGCTACGGTCCGGTCAACCGCTTGCTTTCGGCTTTCAGAACTGCAGACTGCTCGAGAAGATGGACCTGGAAGAGTGCCTTTTGATCACAGACGCCACCCTCATTCACCTGGCCATGGGTTGTCCTAGATTGGAGAAATTGGTGCGTTTGCTCACGGTTCCGTTCGGGGCTTCTCGTTGTATGTAAATCCCGCGCTGCCCCTGCCCCTGCCCCCCCCCCCCCCTACCCGTACAGAGATCACGCGGATGAGTCTCGTAAAACCTTGTGCTTTCACGAAAACAGAGCCTGTCGCATTGCGAGCTGATCACCGACGAGGGTATCCGACAGTTGGCCCTGTCGCCGTGCGCAGCGGAGCATTTGGCGGTGCTCGAACTGGACAACTGTCCTCTCATAACAGACGCCAGCCTCGATCACCTGCTACAAGCCTGCCACAATCTCGAGCGCATCGAGCTCTACGACTGTCAACTAATCACCAGAGCTGGCATACGTAGACTACGAGTAATGTCTCACTATGTAGTTCTTTTTACCCATCGCCTTTACATTCCACGCGAGCTGATTCTCTATCGCGACAGGTCGTCTCAGAGGAACGATCAAACGGTCGGCCACACTCTGACGATCAATTTGGAAACACTGTTTGGCTTCGAGTCTCCATCTTTCAGTTTCGAGGTCTATCTATCGGGTCGAGCTTCCCCTCCCTATATCAAGTAATCAAAGCACCTGGCAATCCTCTCTTCTAACGAGCCCCGCTCACCGATTCGTTGCAGACGCATTTGCCCAACATCAAAGTCCACGCGTACTTCGCGCCGGTGACACCTCCGCCGAGCGCAGGTGCGTCCCGACAACGATACTGCCGGTGCTGCGTCATTCTGTGATTCCGCATTCAAGTGACTTTGATGTAAAATCGACCGACGCTACCACACTACCGGTGGACATTATTTCGGTGATCGCCCGGTCACGGCGATCGTGGGACCTTCTTCTCCTCTCTGGCCGCCAGACCGAGAAGACTCTGGCCGGCCGTGATCATCAGCAGCGAGAGATGGAGATAAAGAACGAGCCTCATCGTGAATCGCGCGAATCCTTTCAAGCCCATTCGAACTACAGACGCAACGAGTACAGTACGTGACTGTCGCCTACACACACACAAACACACACAAACTCCAGCCATAGCTGCTAACTGCAATTAACTAACATTTCGTCGCTGCTACACTACCACCACCACCCACTATTTCATGTCGTCGCTGTTTCGGACACGATTTCGCGGTCGTTTTATCGTTTCTTACTGAAACTCCGTCGTCAGATATGACCGATACCCGGCCACTATCGTCCCTGTTCGGCGAAGGAAAGAGATTCCGGGGTCTGATCAGCGATCTATCGATCCATCGATCGTTCGTTAAGTCGTTACTATACGCGACAATCTCCGGGCCGCTCCTACACGGCTCGCGCGATCGGATATCTAACGGCCGAATCTCTCGCGGTTGGACGTTCCGCGTGAATACCAAAATCGGACGACTAAAAGAAAAACAGGGAGACAAAAACCAGAAAAGCGATGAACGTACGTGTATATACATATACATACATATATATATATATATTTTTTTAGTACGACACAACTTCTCTTCTGCTATAGACGCTATTATCGAAGAGAAACGTGCAATCCGTTCCGAAGGATGCCGCGGTACACGCGCGTCCGCGACGTCACAAATTTTCAGATATTTCGGGTGGGGGTGGGTAGGATAGAGGAGGTGGGGATGGGAGATAATACTCGCGTTCTACGTGTTTCGAGTTACGGTAGGCACTCGATTTCTCTCGAAGATTCGCGTGTGTTCCTGTAGCAGTTTCTCAACGAACACTGCCTATTATAACGTTATTGATACAAAAAGCAAACCAAGGGGGGAAAAAAACGACAAAAACATAAGCACTTAAGAAGACGCGAGGCGTCGTAGAAATATCGCAGGACTTGTGAAATTCCGCGTGAGACCGTACAGACACCGCGTCGTTCGTTAGAGTGTAATATACAATTATACACAGTGTCTTGGCGTTCCTTTCCGCGTCCAAGCGATGACTCACGATCGCACGCGCGACTGATAAGCCCGAGACACCCGCGAATTTCTTTCCTCTCGCGATATGTACACGCTGCGCGAGGACAGAAGCGAAACGCCTGCCGAATTCCGAGCGGTCGTTGGCTTGGTCGTTCCTTCCGTCCCGAGGTAAAAAGGGAAAATGGGAGTGAGGGAGAAAAGGGGACGGAAGAGGGACACCGCGGCGTTTCGTCGTCTTCGAAACTCGCGTTTCAATTGCTGCTGACGCTAGACGGCGCGTTGGCGCGTACAAGATGCATTTTACAGCGATTCGCGGACAGAAAAGGAGACCGTTTCGCCCGTGGATCGCGTTCAACGAGTCACAAAAACGTGATTTCTCCTCGACAGAGCCCGAACATCTATACTTCAGCCTTCTTTAATTTTTCTTTCCTTTTTACTTCTTTCTGTTCTTCTTTTCTTTTCTTTTTTTTTTGTAATTCGTCATGAACTAGGAGAGCACAGACTGACAAAAAACGAATCAAAGCGTTAATGCGTTGAACCGATTCACTTCGGCCCAGTGACCGACCGACTGACCGACCGATTATGACCGACCGACTCGCTGGCCTCTATTTTACTTTTTAAGCCTAGGTTTACGAAATTGGTGACGGTACGAGAACCGCGGAATCGGCGATCCTCAGATGCTGGTTACGGGATCGGGTGTTCGAGATAGATCCGCGAACAGGTGGCCACGCGTCCACCTGGCGACGATGAAAATTTCTTTGTTACTTGCACCTTGGATGCGGGTGCAAAGGAATACGAAAGAAACTAGGAAGCTAGATTCCAGAATGATGGTCCGCATTCGAGGCAGAAAATATTGGCCGCCTCAGCAAAGAGATCAGTGTCTTGCTCCAGCCCCGTGTCTGGAGCTTGTACTCGCATCATGTACACGTGAATATCCGCCTTCTCTTTTAATACTTCGAGATAGAGAATTGGCCTTAAGCGGCTAATATTTTCTGTCCCGATTATAACAAGGAGAAACCACACGGGATTCTGGTCACTGATTTGGAACGAATTGTCGCGTATACTTGGCGCTCTGAGCGCGGCAAAGTATGGAGATAGATGCGATCGACTCGTGAAGCATGAATGAAGCTTGTTCGCTACGTGAATACAGAATTTGTGCCACACTAATGACTGGAATGTCGTGTAACACTGTAACGGACGAGAGAGAGAAAGAGAAAGAGAGAGAGAGCGATAGTCGTTGTCGCGGCGTGCAAGAGGAAACGGAAACAAGAAGAATCTTCGACCGTGAGAAAGTTCTCATGACAGAACGTTCGTTCGGGTTCGCGATCGATGTGTGATTTATTTTTGCTGATGGAGAATCATGTCGGCTATATATACATATATAGATAAGAACGTACGCGCATACATACATATATTTTTCTTGTCGTAGCCAGGAAGGGCCCGGGCTTTCGCGCGACGAGCGGCCGGATCGAGACCAGAATCAGATTTTAAAAGCGCTCCATCCCGAGGTGTAATAGTAGCCCAAGCGCGTGATGCACCGCCCGATTTCTATCCTTCCCGTTGTCTCGGCGATCCGAGAGTCAGCCAGATTCGCGACGGTGACGACAACGGCCGACGCGCGCCTCGTCGCGTCGGAGAAAGGTATCGATTGTTAATCCTTGCTAGCGCGTATGAACGTAAACCGCGTATATTTAAATATATATAGCGTGTGCACGTAATACCGGATGAAGCAACTAGGTATATATTAACAGAAAAGAGAAAAACCAGTAAAAAATAAATATATAGATAAGATATGTTTTGTACGCTGCATGTCATCTGTAGAAGAGTAACGTGATCATCGTAAACCTGTCGTTCGAAGTCGAGTTTCGATCTAGCGATCCAGCAAGCCAGCGATTGTATACATGTAATTCAGCGACGGCGAAAGAGTAATTAGGAGGGCCGGGGGTTGAGCGAATGAAATTAGAGTGCCGAACGAACGCGCGCGCGCTGCCACTGTGTACTCGTGAAACGGTTTCTGACACCTCTTCCCCGCGAGAGAGATCTCTTTTATCGTTTCGTTCGCGCTCTGCATTCCGCGTTGTCGAAATTTCATCGCACGGCTGTCGCGCGTTCCCCTATCGGACGAGCGAGGGGGGAAATGTAAAGTCAATCGCAGTGCCTGAATCACCGCAAGAATTTTAATATATTTACGTAGTCGAAATTGAATGGGTTTGGTAGGTTGCAGGGTGGAGGTGCACAGGATTTCGAACAATATACAGATCTGTTAGGGATCGTCCAGTGTCTGTAGCCGAAACGAGCAACGACAGCCGTGCAACCGCGTTCAATCGGCAATTACTCGGCGATGGGCATTCAATCAGCCATTGGATTTCTGAACGGATCGTGTGTCCCTCGGGGGAGGCGTTTCGATAAGTAGTTGGCACCGGCACGAACCACCCACATTCTCTGGTATCTTTATACGTGAGCAACAGTAGACACATGTTCAGTTTTTAATTCGAAGTTCGAGCGAGAACCGACACGGTGGGATTTATAAATTCTAGAATCGACAAAGGCATTTGAATGGCCATCGTGGCCGCACGATTTGCATTTGATAGTGATCGTCGAGTTCAGTAGAAATCACCGGTCAGCCCCGTTACGCGAAATCTTTCGACACACAAGCGCCTGTCGGTAATCTCTTTAATCGAACGCGAAGAGATCGAGATTGATCTTACGATTAGGAATGTAAATGAGAGCTCTCGAGAAGGAAAGGGGAAGATTGCCGTGGATGAAAGGAAAACGTATGTACAAGGAAACAATCGTTGTAGCAGTGTCTGCTGATAATCGCAATTTTATTGTCGCGGGAAATAAATCGCGCGGAAAGGAGAAACGAGAGCGGAGGAGATTTAAAACGAAGCTTTGAAGCCGAGTGATCGAGTAAGTGTTTGGCTGTGCAGTAGAATAGGGAAGAAAGAGAACGTGAGAGACAGAGTGTACGTGCGTGTGTGTGAGAGAGAGAGAGAGAGAGAGAGAGAGAGAGAGTGTGAAAGGGTGTGAAAGGGAGACAAAGATTCAGATGTTAATCGAAGCCAGCGAAAGTACACGCATGCACAGAAATATACGCCACATGTATTCCGGTTCTGCGTTTCGCTCCATGTAATTCACCTATCGCGAAGCATTTTTATTCTGTCGTTTCGAAAAGCGAAGGAGGATAGGGGAAACAAACGTTCAGACATCCGTCGATCGACAATTGGAAACACTTGAAATCTTAATTAATAAGCGTTCAACAAACACACTGTAATGGTCTACGCGTGTCGGCCTACACGTGCCTCCCGAAATCTCGACGTGCTCTGGTAACCGAGAGGACGTTGCGAGGAAGGAACAGAGAATAATTGCACACAGGCTCGTGTACGAATACTGTAGCTGATCCACTACATTGACATTTCGCTGCTTCGACGAGCTGCAGTCTACCATGTATATATTTTCATTAATGTATGTATAATAAAAAGTATATTCGAGACAACGATCGGCTCTGTTTAGTGCGCGCTCTTTATCATTCGAAGTGAAGCGGTGTCGAGAAAAGATACCATTTGGGGATCGATCGAGCTATCTCGCATTCTGGGAGAATATTTTTGGCTTCTGAATTCTATATAATATCGCAATCACGTATATTTCTCCTAGGAATTAATCAATTTTAAACGAGAAAACCTCCGTGGAATTCTTTGTATTGTGTAAACGGCACCTAATCGCGTATCTATACATATATATACTATAATACCTTTCTCGCTGAAAGGTTCTGTGTTGATGTCAATAAATTTACAATGATTTTTAAGTCGTTCACCCCGTTTCGAATTTCATTCTACTGATTATTCTACAGAGCGGCGGACAAACGGCAGTTCTAAATTAACATTTGGAGAAAGGTAAGCTGAACTAATTTCGGGCAACAAGAATGCAGAACTTTGTTGCGACAAAGATTGACTGAGAAATAATTTAAAGTCACACTGAGAAAATTGAACGCAAAGATTATAGGTTCGCTCTCTCTCTCTATATTGAAACTAGTGAAATTTTTCATTTTCTACCTCCGAATGCGCAATAGAAAAAGATAGAAGCTTTACTACTACTGTATGCATAGGGCAAGATCGAAGGATCGATGAATGAAGGTGGCGTGCGCAGTTATTGAATGAACTTACACACTTTACGCACAATTACGCAGGTTGCCTAGCAACACGCTCCAGTCGTGGCTGGAGTATGGTCGCCGGCCAATTTATGTTTTCGGTCGAAACGATTTACTGTTTGCTCCAATTGAATAAGTCCTTTTGTTACTTTACCTATGAAAATACATTGCATTCTTGTCCCTTATTCTCCTCAGTACACATGCAGTTGAATAGGCGTTAATTGAAAGCATTAAAAGTAACTGTTAATCACGATCGAAGAGGTTATGTGTGAAAATAACCTCACATAATCTTGTCTTGCTTCGCGCTTTTGTATTTATCGTGGGAATAAGAGGAACGATATTTTGCTTTCCGTGCCATTGGGATCACCTGTGATTCGACATTTAAGAAAGGGGCATAATATCGCGTTCTTTATATGTTTTTCTCTTCGTATTTAATAAGAAGTTACCATAACCTATCACTGATATCAACTGCATCATGAGTAAATACAGAAGGAAAGAATCCTCCAGCGAGGATAGCGACAGCGAAGAGGAGAGGCGTAAGAAGGATATCAAGGAGAGAGACGAATTTGCTAATCGACTTAAAGCAAAAGATGAGAGCAAAACGCGGAAGGTCGCTATGCCAGCTGGCTCGGGGGCAGGTAAACTTGACCGTGCTGCATTAACTACTTTGTATTCTCTATGAACTGCACTATTTACTATCCCATATGTTACTTATTGCGTAGCTGAAGCAGCAAAGAGGCTCAAAATCATGGAAACAGATATGCGGGAGAAGCTGGTGCCTAAGCTGCGAATCGAATCACGCAGAAAGTACTTGGAGAAACGTAAGGAAGATAAGGTGGCCGAATTGGAAGCCGATATTATCGATGACGAATACCTATTCGAAGAGGAAATGTAATTTTTTAAACAATAGCGTTCGATAGTATCGTATAAACATCAGTCTCAAACTAACAATGCTTGCAATGAATTAGACTGACAGAGCAGGAGAGGAAAGAAAGGGACCATAAGAAACAGTTACTTCAATTAGCGAAGGAACACGAGAAAGCTAGGGAGCTAGAAAGGGTGCAACGGTATCACATGCCCCTGGAGAAGGGAAAACAAGAACCGGAGCAGGATATGCACGACAATGAACCACCACAATCTGAGCAAAGCAAATGGGAATCCGAACAGATGTCATCTGCTGTTTTTCGTTTTGGCGCTAAAGACAGGAAAGGTTCGAAGTCTCATATTTCAAGAGGCCCTAGATCCTCCGCCAGTATGTCGCAAAGATTAGTAACGATAGTTTGAACCTTCTACAGCGCAAGAAGATTATGATCTCCTTCTGGAGGACGAGGTGGAATTCGTTCAAGCGCTGCGTATGCCTGGCAGTGAGAAGGGCAGGAAACGCGAGGAGAGTCCACCTCCGCAACTGAAAGCTTTGCAAACGATACAAGAGACGAAGAAGAGTCTGCCGATCTACCCTTTCAGGAACGACTTGATTCAAGCCATCAAGGATCATCAGGTTTGTTACTCATAGGTATACATTGTATGTGTGTATTTATATACACCTGTATCATGCAGTTCATTGCTACGTTAACGCGGTAGGTGTTGATAATAGAGGGAGAAACGGGTTCCGGTAAAACGACGCAGATACCGCAATATCTGTACGAGACTGGATTCGCGGAAAACAATAAAATTATTGGCTGCACCCAGCCCAGGAGAGTGGCTGCTATGTCCGTGGCAGCGAGAGTCGCCCACGAAATGGCTGTGAAACTGGGAAACGAAGTGGGTTACGCGATTCGTTTCGAGGATTGCACTTCCCACCGTACTCGAATCAAGTACATGACCGATGGTACTCTTCACCGAGAATTTCTCAGCGAACCAGACTTGGCTTCCTACAGGTACAACCCTACGCATTCAATATTTTCTAGAAGGCATGGGTGTCCGGGGACTTAATTCCAGAGTGGGGGGCATGCTTCGGATGATGGTAAAGAGAAATATACCCATCTTGCTTTCTTTAACCCATTTTGTAGTGCCAATTAAAAATTTAAAACCGGAAATTACAAATATTCCCTTTGTTAGTATAAACTTAATAAAGATCAGTTTTGAAAAATAAACGTTTTTTTTCTTAAAAGCAGGGAGAGGCGGCTGCCCATTTTGCACCCCCTGCGGACGCCCATGCTAAAAGGCTTGACGAGACGTCGAGTACAGAGTAGAGGGGGTAGTAAATGAATTAAAAGTGATCTTATATTCTGTTCAGCGTTATGATAATCGACGAAGCCCACGAGCGCACCTTGCACACCGATATATTGTTCGGATTGGTGAAGGATATCACGAGATTTCGAACGGACCTCAAGCTGCTGATTTCCTCGGCCACTCTAGACGCGACCAAGTTCAGCGAGTTCTTCGATGACGCCCCCATTTTTCGAATACCTGGTCGACGGTTTCCCGTGGATATTTATTACACGAAAGCTCCAGAGGCTGACTACATCGATGCCTGCGTTGTTTCCATTCTTCAGATACACGCGACGCAACCCAATGGCGACGTACTCGTGTTCCTCACAGGCAAGTGCCCCCCTTTTCTCCCCCTCGCCCCTCATTAGCGATCTATCATTACTCTTAGCGTAACGAACACTTCGTCGCACAGGTCAAGACGAAATAGAGACGTGCCAGGAAATGTTGCAAGAGAGGGTGAGACGATTGGGATCGAAATTGGCGGAGTTACTGATCCTGCCCGTTTACGCAAATCTTCCGAGCGACATGCAGGCGAAGATATTTCAGCCGACTCCACCCGGTGCGAGAAAGGTATGAATGGTAGCGGGAATAGAATGAGATTCTTTTGCAATTCTTTTGAATTCTTTCTCAGAAATGGTGTTCATTTTATCAGGTAGTTCTCGCCACGAATATAGCGGAGACCTCTTTAACCATAGACAACATAGTGTACGTGTTAGATCCTGGGTTCGCGAAACAGAACAATTTTAACTCTAGAACAGGGATGGAAAGCTTGATGGTGGTTCCTATCAGTAAAGCCTCTGCCAATCAGCGAGCCGGCAGAGCTGGGAGAGTGGCTCCAGGCAAGTGTTTCCGCTTGTACACGGCTTGGGCCTACCAACACGAACTGGAGGACAATACTGTGCCCGAGATTCAGAGAATCAACCTCGGTAATATCGCCTGAATCAATGATGAAGTCATCCTTTTTGTTCAATCTCTATCCTGTGCCGAATCGAATAACGAAATAACATTCCAGGGAATGCCGTGCTCACTCTGAAAGCGCTGGGAATAAACGATCTGGTCCACTTCGATTTCCTCGATCCACCGCCGCACGAGACGCTTGTGTTAGCTTTGGAGCAGCTTTACGCGTTGGGGGCTTTGAACCATCGCGGAGAACTGACGAAACTCGGGCGGAGGATGGCCGAGTTTCCGTTGGATCCAATGATGGCGAAAATGTTGCTGGCCAGCGAGCAGTACCGCTGCTCGGAGGAAGTGGCCACCATTGCCGCGATGTTGTCGGTGAACGGGGCGATTTTCTACAGGCCGAAAGACAAGATCATTCACGCAGACACAGCACGAAAGAATTTCCACGTACCGGGCGGTGACCACCTCACCTTGCTGAATGTGTACAATCAGTGGCAGCAAAGCGACTTCAGCACCCATTGGTGCTACGAGAATTTCATTCAGCATCGATCGATGAAACGGGCAAGGGATGTCAGGGAACAATTGGTAGGACTAATGCAGCGGGTCGAGATGGAACTCGTTTCAGGAATCTCGGAGACCATCAACGTTAGAAAGGTGAGTGGCTCGTATTGAGTATCTTTTAAAACTTATTGATGAAATAAATTAAATTAGGAAATAAACTTTTAAAAATTTACTTTTCACGTAAATAACTGGACTTGTGCTTATGGGTTTTCAAGGCTATCACCGCGGGTTACTTTTACCACGTAGCCCGATTATCGAAAGGGGGCCATTATAAGACCGCGAAGCATAATCAAACCGTGTCGATCCATCCGAACAGTTCACTGTTCCAAGAGTTGCCCCGCTGGCTGCTTTACCACGAATTGGTTTTCACTACGAAGGAATTCATGCGGCAAGTACGTATTGCGACGAGAATTTGAAAAGAGGTAGAAGCGTCTATGGGTACTTAACTTTTTCTTCAATTTGTTCTATTAATGTGTGCCAGGTAACGGAGATCGAGAGCAAGTGGCTTTTGGAAGTTGCCCCGCATTATTACAAGCCGAAAGAGCTGGAGGACTCCACCAATAAAAAGATGCCAAAAGTCGCAGGAAGATCACGACCAGATGGAACCAACTAACTTTATAATTAGTACAATCATATAAGTGATGATGTGTCATGTCATATGAAAGTATATTGTACAGAAAGGAGAGTGTAAGAGATGATATACATATATGTTTAACGGTAGCATTACTTATAGATAACGTATTGAAACATTTGTACCTCCCGATACACCTCTAATTGTAAGACAAATGTAAATTACACACGTTTTCAAGTAACAAATGTATCAATAATCGGCTGTAATTGTAAATGCATTTTATTTTAATAAAAAAGAAAATGAAAAGAAAATTACTGTTTTAATTCAATTACCACTAGGGCTGGGACTATTCGAGTAATTTAATATTTGAATATTTTACAAGTAATCGAATGCTACGAATAAACTTCGAATATTTGAGTATTCGATTGTTATTATTCGATAGTACTTTTAATTTAGTATTTGGATACTTGGATATGCTCAGTTGACATAAAACATAACTGAGCAACTGAAGTATTCGAATATTCGAATACTGAAAAATTCGGCAAATAGTCCCAGCCCTAATTACCACCACATGAATGATCAACCGTAATTCGGTCCCACACTATACCCACAATATTTCTACAAATATCGATTTTCGGCTTCCCACAAAAACACCAGAAAACTTTTGCATGAGAATTGTGGGGTCCAAAATTGCCTTTCGCGAGGAAAAAGTTAGTTTTGTGTTCCTTGTGGCCTGTTTAAAATTCCGAATTTGTGGGGAAAAATTTTGGTTTCTTTTGTGGGCTATTTAAAATCCCAAATTTGTGGCAAAAAGTAAGTTTTCTCAGCAGAAGAAATTTTTGGGAAAAACCAAGTTTATTAGGAAGAAGGTTTCGCGTGCCTAGTGGGCTATTTAGAATGCTCAAGTTATGGGAAAAAACAGAGTTGGACATTAAAATGTAATTGTGTAGTTGATTACGCATTATTTTCGGTAATCGACAAAATTGTGAATTTTGCCCAACTCTGGGAAAAATTAAGTTTTCCGGGAAGAAGAAAATTCTGCGGGTCTTGTGGGCTATTTAGAATTACCAAATCGTGGGGGTCGTGCGATCTATCCATATGGAGAACGTTAGGCGTAAAGGTTCAGATATAGTTGCAAAATGTGCGAAATAAAACCAAAGTTCAATCTATTTTTTTATACAACTTTTTTTGTTGAAATCGTAAGGCAGGCATACAATTGTGTATGCAATAATAGTTGTTCTTTCAATATATTACGTGCTACATACCTTCCAATTATACAATGCTAATTGGTAATCTATGTACCTCTAATAATAGAAATATATATTACAATAATAAAAGCTTTATCGTGAAGAAGAATTATTACAGCGATAAAAGATTCATGGTTCAATTCCATCTACTTCTTTCCCAAACGTTCCCCATGTCTCCGTCTCGTTTCCCATTCTTGAATAGTTAAATCTTCCCGTGAATAAATAAACTGCTGCGACAGGGGGTTCCGCCACGGCATACTGAAATAGTAAAATATTGAGGCTTAAAATAAAAGACTTCGCAACAGGATTTATGAAAATATAATTCTGTCGGTCGCATACAGTAGAACACAGTAGAAATTATGATAATGATACAGCGGGTGCATACGGGGGTCGACGTGCGGACAGTGCCCCACTCGGAAAGGAAAGGGAACGGAGCACCCTCAACGTACTTTACAATCTGTAGTCAGTTGCCAGTGTTTTGTAAAATTGCTTCCAGAACTTTGGTAGTGAGTGGAACGTTACCGGGTAGAAAATCGTAGTAAATAAAAAATATGAACGGATCCGATTTCCAAGCAACTATCGGGCACTATTTCGATGAAAATTTCTTTGGTATAAAATGAAATTGGCAGACGCGTGGATTGGATATGAGATACAATTAATCGTATACAATTAAAGGACTCAAAGTTACCTGGGATATGCATTTCAATCTCCTCTACGGCAGTTCGTCCAGCGTTATACTTATATGCATCTAAATATCTGTCGTTTGTTTTACCAAGCGAAAGATGAATATTCTGCGACCAGCGTTTAACATATTAACAATTTGCGGATGCTGGAGGGGTCCCTCCATGCTTTCTACAACGCGCAACAGGATTGCGTACCTTTCGTACACGATCTTTGTGTTCTTATTGCTGCACACATTTTGTGTGTCACAGTTTATGAACGTGATATTAAACGTGAGAACAGCGGACGATCTCAGCGACAGCTTCTACATGTTCATCGCGTCCGTTCTGGCCTGCTGCAAGATCATCACGCTTCTACTAAACCACAGGAACATTGAAATCCTCGGCAACAAGCTCGAACAGGAGCCCTGCAAGCCAATGAGTGCCGAGGAGGCGGCCATTCAAAATAAGTTCGAAAAGAGCATCGGGTAAATGAAAACATTTTATCTAACATTTAAACACAGATATGAACATGGTAAATGTTGAAAATTTTACGGGAAAAGTTCCTTGCTATATGTGGTAGAATGTGCTACGCAAGTGGGATGGGGTGTATCTTTAATTAATAACAATTCTATGTTACTGTGCTAAATTCTACACTCATCAATTCAGTTGTTCGTTCCCCCAAAATATATTCGTTTCCAGTTTCGGTTGTGCGGCACATTCTGCCCATTCTGCATACTTATACGAAGACGGTCATGACTTGCAGTCTACTATAACCATGGGCGTCCGCAGGGAGGTGCAAAAGGGGCAGTTTTGAGAAAAAATCGCTTATTTTTCAAAACTGATCTGTATTAAGGTTATACTAAAACAGGGTTTATTCTTAAATTTCGGTTTTAAATTTTTAATTAAATTATCACTAAAAAATGGGTTAAAAAAGCCAGAGGAGTATATTTTTCTTTACCCTCATCCCAAAGTTGTCCCCCCACCCTGGAAAAAAGTCTGCGGACGCCCCTGACTGTAACTATTAATATAATCGAAATTGTCAAATGCAAAGGGTTAACGTACGAAATATTTGCGCAGTCGAGAGTTCTATTGTTAATCGTCCACCTGGAAAATGATAGAGATCTATGTTTTCCAGGCAAGACTACGAAAAGAACGCCACTAACTTTCGTGAGAATTTGCCCGAGTTACCTATGTAAATCTGCCGAAGGACTTTCATAGACACATTACAGGTCGATCACAATTTGGTACACGATTCTGGTGGAGATGACAGTCTTCAGCATGATACTATCATCGCTGTTCACCGACCTTAAAAGCAGGAAACTAGCATACAGTGCTTGGCTGCCTTTCGATTATTCCGCAACGAATCTGTATTTCGTCGCTTATGCCCATCAAATCGTCGCTCTGATCGGTACGTCGCTTCTGAACGTGGCCTGCGACGTGATCATCTGTGGGTTCTGCGTCCACGCGTGCAGCCAGCAGGAGATCTTGGCGCACAGATTGAAAGAAATCGCGACAAAACCGAGGCCGGATCTTGGCGGGTTTGTGCGATTCCACGACTACTTGTACGGGTCAGTTCTCTCCCCCCGATTTCGATCCAACGATAATCTACCGCGAATGCATGCGAATCGTTAAAAGACAGGCTTCTTTTTTTCGATGTTCTGTTTCCAAACACAGATACGCGTTCGCGATCCAGCAGAAGTTCCAATTGATAATCGGTATCCAGCTCTTGTCGAGCACTCTGGTGGTGTGCTTCATCTTGTACGAATTGGCCAACACACCGCCAATGAGTTCAAAGTATTTGCAGTTCGTCCTGTACATGGTCTGCATGATGACGCAAATTTACTTTTACTGCTGGTACGGGAATCAACTGAAATTGAAGGTACTGATAGAATCGGGACGGGAATGGTTTCTGCGCCCGTTGAATCTCGACCGATCGATCAATGGTACCGAATGATCGAGGATAAAATTTCCTTGCTTCTCTTTCCTACGTGTGCAAGAGCAGAGCGTCGAAATCGTAGACAGAATATTTGAGATAGACTGGGTGATTCTCGATGAAGGAACCAAGAAAGGCTTAATAACGATCGTGAGAAGAGCAACGATTCCAATCGAACTGAGCAGCGCCTACGTATTCACGATGGACTTGAACACGTTCGTGAGCGTTAGTAAACAGTAACATTTAAGTGTACCTACTACTTAGACAATCGTTTTTGTCGAAAATGAAACATTTCTATTTCATTTACATAATTACAAAGAAATACATTGAAGCCGAGACTTGTTCTTTGACACCATGTTTTTTACCATCATAAGCTTAAAAAACAGATTTGTTTAGTCAAAAAATATGCGTTATATATGACACTACAGATGGATCATTAAAGAGGTTTTTTTAAAAATTTTCTTCTGTTTTGCAAATAACGGGTACGTGTTTCTTACAGATCCTGAAGATGTCTTATTCGACGTATAATCTGCTTCAGAGAACGAAAGAGCCGTAGCAGGAACGGTAAAAGACCTCATTGTTAATTAATAAATAATCATTGAACACTATCCCTCAGACTTTGTAAATAGACACTGCGCTAACGACGAAAACCACAAACTTTTATCACTGTTAAAAACCTTAACTTACTCGAAACGTGTGTATATTCCTTGTCAACCTGTGCGACAGTCGTCATTCACATCTCCAGAAAATAAACGTCGAATATCGTACACATTTCACTTGAGAGAAACAATTGCCCGTAAAGGCGGAAGACTCGACAGCAATGTACTACAAATAGAAAATAACGAAGTAGCAAGAGACTGAATGCATAAAAATGTAATCGTCCCAGTCGCGGAAATGCATCGTCAGTAATTACGATAATAATATACCCGAGGAACGGTAAGGGAAAATTCTGCGGATGGTTGTCTCCTCAATCGAGAGTAGATGTTCGCCTATTTCAGGTTGCGCGACAAATATCGATTTTCTGTGATCATGCTTTGCGTTCCTTGGACAATCATCTTCTGGTATTTCTCATTTGTGACGATATCGGGAGACAGGAAGTATACTCTGTTCCTACAGACGGAGAAGGAATTTACTCTTCGTTGATAATAACCAAGGGGTCATGAGATAGTTTAACCACTACTGAATAAATTTCAAGTGTAGAGCAGCGGCGTTCAGCCGCTAGTGATTCGAGTAAAGTGAAAATGTATATCCTGCGACGGATATTCAGACTACTCGTGGTGTGCGGATGTTGGCGTCCACGATCGTGGTCATCGCCGTTTAAAAGGTTCCTCTACACGGCTTACACGATAATCCTGCTACTATTAATCTACACCGTCACCTTCTGCCAGTTCATGGACATTCTCGTGAACGTGAAGACTCAGGACGAGTTCAGCGATAACTTTTACATGTTACTAGCTATGCTAGTCTCTTGCCAGAAGGTCTACAGTTTGTTGACGATCCGCGGCAAGATCGCTCTTTTCACTAAGATCCTCGGACGCGAGCCGTTCTTACCGGGGAACGAGGAAGAGGAAATGATACGGACGAGATTCGACAAGAAGGCCGAGTGAGACTGAAAATTTCGATTAGTATTATAGTTCAGTGATTCCCAACCTGCGGGTTGCGAAATGTTTTCTGGTAGGTCACCGCGGTTATTTTTGGTTGACGATTTTTAGAAATTATTTATTTTAATACGGTTACATTGCCATATTTTATTAATGATGCAAAACTGATTTTTCATAAATGGGAGGAAAGAAATATTTGAATATTATAAAAAGGGATCGCGACGCAAAATAGGTTGGGGAAGACTGTATTAATTGAAGTATAAGGATGTGAAAAGCAGACGTGTCGTTTACAGATCGAATACACTTTTCTACGCTCTTCTGGTCGAGTCGTCTGTAATTTTGATGATCTCGTGGATCGGTTTGGTAAAAATTGAGAGCAGAATGCTGCCCATGAGAATGTGGCTACCCTACAATTACTCATCTGTGTCGTCGTACTCTCTTACTTACATTCAACAAACACTAGCTTTGGCAGTTGGAGCGCTGATGCACGTTGCCTGCGACAGTTTGCTCTGCGGTCTCTTGATCCACACTTACAGCCAGATCGAGATCCTTGGCTGTCGCCTGAAAGCAATTAAAAGAGGCGTTGATGGGAATCGGGCGGTGAGATCCTGCCTTCGTTACCACGACCGTGTGTACCGGTTGGTTCTTCATATTCCCATAATTTATGCGAAATTTATCCTTCGACATCTTAAGTGAGCAAGTAAAGCTTGTAACATTATCAGAATAAATACTGGAGGTGTGTTTCTTGTTTTAAAATTTAATAAAATCGACGTGCATCCAGGAGTTATAGCTTTAAGAATAATCAGACAGATCAGAGGTGAATGAGATTCGATGCCACTTACGTTATTGGACAAAGATAATGGCAGGTAGTCGGTGAAAATCTTAGACAGGTATCATGTAGAAAAATTTGCAGATTCGCCACCATGATAAACAGAGAGTTCGGAATGGTGATTTTAGTTCAGTTCACGGTGAGTACATTGGTAGTGTGCTTCAACCTCTACCAATTCGCAAAAATGAAAGGCCTCAGCTCCAGGATGGTGCACGTACTAATGTACACTAGTTGCATGCTCACGCAGATATTCATTTATTGTTGGTACGGGAACGAAGTTAAACTGAAGGTTCGTCGTGGCTAGAAAAAGAATCCTAGAAAGCTCTGTTTAAATTCCGATTTCTTTCTCCCATCAGAGTCTCGAAATTTCCAACGTAATCTTTGGAACCGACTGGACACAGCTCGACATCAATGCTAGGAGATATCTTTTCATGATCATGAAACGAGCCACGGTGCCCATCGAAATTACCAGTGCCCACGTTGTCTCCATGAATCTCGAGTCCTTCCTGCACGTTAGTATAAAATAAATAAGTTTCTTTTAGCGCGTTCCCGTTTGCAAAACGAGTGGAAACAATTCGATCCTTCGATTCTTTATTATAGTTGCTCAAAGCCGCTTACTCGGCGTACAATGTGCTTCAACAAGGTCAGCAGTAGTGAAATAGTAGGAGAAGACAATTTCATTTCACACTTCATGACCCTTCATTGGCCGATCCTGTCGAAGAACGAAAAACGAAGTCGTTAAAAATGCTTGGAAACTAGTCTAAACTAGCAATAAATTTTACACAAAACTTGTTAGTATACTCACTCGAAAACTAACTTGCTTTCTTGTTATTCACCGCTCTCCAGTACCCAGCAAGTATGAACATTTGCAATATTTCTTTCCTCTGCTTGCCTTCCACGTTTCAGTGAAATAATCGTCAACAGTTTGTCCTCGCTTCACTACCCTTCACTATTCCTCGTAAATTCACGATAAAAGAGAAAATAATAGGAAGAAAATGTTGCGAATGGACGGTGGTTAAAAGTATGAGACTGCAAGTAATGCACCGTTCTTCATTAAAATACAAATATCCAAGCCGGTGGAGTATCGTCGGGAATTACGATAATAATGAAGCTCTTGCACTGAAAAGGAGACATCGATAAGTATTACTCTTCTTAGGTGGGGGGTGGGCGATCGATTATTTCAGAGAGCACAAAAGATTATTCATATTCTATGGTGATGCGGTGCATTCGTTCGTCATTCGACATAAACTATTTGCTATGTAGGGGCAGTGGGAAAGAAACCCTACCCTTACATAACCAGGACGGTTACCATTATCATCGCTCACCTGTCGTCGCAAGAACTCGTTGATATTCGAGGCCCAAGTGGCTAGGAAGAATCGTACAAGTTTCGACGCGTAAGGAACCATGAGTTCGTTTAATTTTGTGACTGAACGAGTTTAAAGTGCGAGGAACAGTGAATTAATTAGCTTGATCGTAAGTGGGTTTTGAGTGGTGCGAAAGAATCGTTTGAAAATGTATACGTTGCCTTCGGTATTTCGATTGCTCACGTTGTGCGGCTATTGGCGGCCACGATCGTGGTCGTCGCCGTTTAAAAAGTTCCTCTACACTGTCTACACAATAATCGTATTGCTACTGATCTATAGCATCACGTTCTGTCAAATCATGGACATTTTTTTTAATGTGAAGAACCAAGACGAGTTCAGCGACAATTTCAACTTCTTACTAGCTATGCTGATTGCTTGTCACAAAGCGTATAGTTTACTGGTGATCCGTGGAAAGATCGCCATTATAATTGGCATCCTTGAGAGGGAACCCTTCCTGCCAGGAAACGAAGAAGAAATCGAAATTCGAACGAGATTCAATGGCAGAGCCGAGTAAGTTTGCCCGTTCTGCTTAGCAGCGAAACGAAATTAAGGTATTAGTCTGTAGGTCGTCCGTAATTAAAGCATTCTTTGCAGAACGAATACACTTTTGTATGTGTTTTTGGTCGAAGTAAGTGTGGCAGCGATATTTGTCACTGGTTTACAAAAGATCGAAAGCAGAACGTTACCGTACAGAATTTGGACACCCTATAACTATACTTCCCTACGCTTGTACACCTTGACGTACGTTCAACAAGTTCTAGCCTGGACTGCTGGTTCCTTGACGAACGTGGCCTGCGACAGTCTGCTGAGCGGCCTGTTGATCCACACTAACAGCCAGATTCAGATTCTTGGCTGCCGTTTGAAAGCGATTAAAAGAGGCGGAAACGAGTCGGTGAAATCCTGCGTTCGATATCACGACAGAGTCTATCGGTTCGTTACCCGCATTGACACTTTTAAATAGCACCTACGGAAACAGTTCGACTACTTACTGAACAAGTAAAAATTCCACCATTGCGTTTGAGTATTTTGAAGTGATTTCAACAGAACCAAAAAGACGTTATAATTTAACTTGGAAAATAATTGCACAATTAACACATCATTGACCGGTCACGAGTTAACTCGTGCTTTCATGCACAAACGTTGTTGGCCGATAAATCGTGTTTGCGCATTTTAATATTCAATTATGGAAAAATAGCCGGTGGCGCGGGGTACAGTAAATACTCGTTAGGAGCCCGACGAACGGGGCTGGCGGCGGGCTCCTAACGCGACTGGACACTATTCCGCGCAGCCACTGGCGCGAGTGAGAAAACCCAATGAGCGAGCAAGAGGAAACGGAAGAGCCTCTCGCTCGTTCCCGGGTTCCCCCACTCTCGTCCGAAGGATTCTAAGAAATGGTGGGGATAGTCGCCGGGCTCCTAACGCGTGGTAGAAACGGGCTCCTAACGAGGATTTACTGTAGTTTTTACATCAAATTGCGGTTAATAATGTGTTAGGGGGCCACCGAACTGAAAGTATATACACATAATAACTTTTATAGTGGTGATAACAGAGGGACTCGATCCAAATAACAAATGAATGGAACGAATGGTGTCAAATTGCAGATTCGCCACTATGATAAACAGGGAGTTCGGAATTGTGATTTTGGTTCAGTTCGCCATGAGTGCGTTGGTACTGTGCTTTAATCTCTACCAATTGGCGAAAATGGGAGGCCACAGCTCCAGGATTTTGCACGTATTAATGTACACTAGTTGCATGCTCACGCAGATATTCATTTATTGTTGGTACGGGAACGAAGTTCAACTGAAGGTTCGTCGTGGCTAGAAGGAGAAACCTAGAAAGCACAGATTTAAACCCCGATCACATCACAAGACCTTTTTGTAACGATCCATTTCTCCACTCAGAGTCTCGAAGTTTCTGCAGCACTCTTTGGAACCGACTGGACACAGTTCGACATCAATATCAGGAGATCTTTTTTTATGATCATGAAACGAGCCACGATACCCATCAAAATTACCAGTGCCTACATTGTGTCCATGAATCTCGAGTCCTTCGTGAACGTTAGTATAAAAGAAGTCTGTTTACTTAAGCAGTTTGCTGTCTGCAAAATGGGTGGAAACGATTCGACCCTTCGATTCTTCATTATAGTTGCTCAAAACCGCTTACTCGGCGTACAACGTGCTTCAACAAGGCAAGGAGTAGCGAAACCTGTTCAAGCGATCCGAAGGAGAAGACAATTTCATGACTGCAAGAGTCTTTGTTGACCGATCGTGTCGAAGAATGAAATAAGAATAATGAATCGTTAAAAATGCTTAGAGATTAAACTACAGTGGTAATAAATATTTTAAACAAGACTACTAGTATTCTCCCTTAAAAACTAACCTGCCTTCGTTTTATCCTCCGCTATCCGCCAACTGTCTACACCTGTAACATTTCTTTCCTCTGCTTGCCTTCCACATTTCAGTGAAATAATCGTCAACAGTTTGTCCTCGTTTCGCTATCCAACATTTCCTCGTAAATTCACGATAAAAGAGAAAATAATAGGAAGAAAATGTTGCGAGTGGACAGTGGTTAAAAGTATGAGACAGCAAGTGGTGCACCGTTCTTCATTAAAATACAAATGTCCAAGTCGGTGGAGTATCGTCGGGAATTACGATAATGATGAAGCTCTTGCATTGAAAAAGACACATTGATAAGTATTACTCTTCCTGTGGGGGTGGACGATCGATTATTTCAGAGGGCACAAAAGATTATTTATATTCTATAGTGATGGGGTGCATTCGTTCGTCATTCGACATCAAGTATTTGCTATGTAGGGACAGAAGGAAAGACACATTGCCCTTAGAAAACCAGAACGGTTACCATTATCATCGCTCATGTGTCGTCGCGAGAACTCGTTGATATTCGAGACCCAAGTGGCTAGGAAGAATCGTACAAGTTTCGACGCGTAAGGAACCATGAGTTCGTTTAATTTTGTGACTGAACGAGTTTAAAGTGCGAGGAACAGTGAATTAATTAGCTTGATCGTAAGTGGGTTTTGAGTGGTGCGAAAGAATCGTTTGAAAATGTATACGTTGCGTTCGGTATTTCGATTACTGACGTTGTGCGGCTATTGGCGGCCAAGATCTTGGTCGTCGCCATTTAAAAAGTTCCTCTACACTGTCTACACGATAATCGTATTGCTACTGCTCTACACTATCGCGTTTTATCAAATCATGGACATTATTTTCAATGTAAAGAACCAAGACGAGTTCAGCGACAATTTCAACTTTCTACTTGCTATACTAATATCCTGCTACAAAGCGTACAGTTTGCTGGTGATCCGTGGAAATGTTGCCGAAATAATTGGCATCCTTGAGAGGGAACCTTTCCTGCCAGGAAACGAAGAAGAGATCGAGATTCGAACGAGATTCAATGGCAGAGCCGAGTAAGTCTTCCCGTTCTGATTAGCAGTGAAACTAAATTAAGGTAATAGCCTACAGATTGACTGCGATTGAAGCATTCTTTGCAGAACGAATATATTTTTGTACATACTTTTGATCCAAGTCAGCGTGGCCGTGACATTCTGCGCGGGTTTACAAAATATCGAAAACAGATTGTTACCGTTCAGAATTTGGACACCCTACAACTATACTTCACTATACTTGTACGGCTTGACCTACGTCCAAGAACTTCTAGCCTGGACTGCTGGTTCCTTGACGAACGTGGCCTGCGACAGTCTGCTGAGCGGCCTGTTGATCCACACTAACAGCCAGATCGAGATACTTGGCTATCGTTTGAAAGCGATTAAAAGAGGCGAAACCGAGTCAGCGAAATCCTGCGTTCGATATCACGACAGAGTCTATCGGTTCGTTATCCGCATTGACACTTTCATTTGAAAGTGAAACAGTAAAAAGTATTTCAGCACAGAAACAGTTCGACTCCTTAACCCATTCGCTGCGTATTTAAATTCTCGGACGATTCTTGAAAAATGTCAATTTTAGACGAATAAAAAAAGTTTTTAATTTTCATCTTATGGTTGCCGACAGAACTGCCTCAGAGGGGCTCAAACAGGGATTCAAGGAATACTAGAAGATCAGATGTGTCGGAGAACATTGCTGATTGTGAGTATCACAGTACAAGAGAATATCGAGAGTGTCGAAATCCGCAGCGAAAGGGTTAAGTGAGCAATTGAAAATCACAACATCATCGTGCTCGAGTGTTTCAAAGTGATTTCAACAGAATTAAAAAGTCGTGAGAATTTAACTCACTTCGAAAATGATTGCACAGTTAAGAGGCTACCGAACTCAATGTACACATAAAGCCAGTCGCAGAGGTGATAACAGGAACTCGATAGAGATACTAAATAAATGGAATGATTTGCAGATTCGCCACTATGATAAACAAACAGTTCAGAATGGTGATTTTCGTTCAGTTCATGGGAAGTACATTGGTAGTGGGCTTCAATCTCTATGAAATATCCAAGATTAATAACGTCAGCCCTAAGATGTTAAATCTGATAATGTACACTAGCTGCTTGCTGATGCAAATATTCCTTTACTGTTGGTACGGGAACGAAGTGAAGTTAAAGGTTCGTTGGTACGATAGAACGGTTCGCTCGATTTAAAGCCCCAGGGTTTAAAAAACTCTGTCCGTGATACCCACTTTCTTCCTTCTCCCAGAGTCTTGAACTTGTGGACGTAATCTTTGGACTCGACTGGTCGAAGCTCGACGACAAAAGCAAGAAAATTCTTTTGCTGATTATGAGACGAACAACGGTGCCTATCGAGTTCTCCAGTGCTCACGTAGTGTCTATGAATCTTCAATCTTTCGTTAACGTCAGTATCAGGAGATAAGTTTTCTTTAGAACGCATGGAAGCGATTCCTTCGACTCTTTATTATAGTTGTTGAAAACCGCGTACTCGGCGTACAACGTGCTTCAGCAACGCCAGAGACAGTAAATCTATTGGACACGCAAGGACACAAGGAACGACTGTTTGTGGCGGAGAATAAGAAATCGAAGTACTAGTCCCAAAGCTGATCAAAGTAGCAATAAAATTGGCAAAAGATTAGTACCATGCTTCATAAAAAAAACTTACTTGTCTTTCGCACAATTGCTTCCAACATCTTTTACGGTCCTCGCGAAACAACATCGACGCAAACCATAGGGAACTTATGTTTCACACCACACAATAATTAATAATTATAGGTACTTCGCTCTTTTTGTTAAAAGCTCCATGCATTTATGATCATCGCGCTACATGTATACTTGTCTTTACTGTCCAGACAGTCCTCTCGTTTCCAGTCTCGGGGCGAGAAATTTACGCGGGGCAGATTTTCGCGAAACCAAGGCGAAACCAGAGAACAGCTGTATCTGCAAATCTTTGATCCTACACTCTCTACTGCCCACTGAAAGTATCTGTAATACTTCATCCCCATTTCTTTACTCACACACATTTTCAGCGAATTAATCTCCAACAGTTTTCCCCGTTCCACTAGCAAACATCAGTTCCGCGTAAATATGCGATAAAGTGGTAGTGTTGTATTTGAGAGACATTGTATCAAGCAAAGCGATATTAAAATTACGAGAGAGTAAGAGACACGACGTTATTCATAAAAATGTAATAGTCCCAGTCGAGGCAGTGCATACGTCAATAATTACGATAATAACAGCCTGCGAAGCACGAGGGAAACTTCTGTGGGTGGTCATCTCTTTAAACGGGAATGGCAACTCACCTATTTCAGAGTGCACAAAGAGTATCGATATTCTATGGTCATGCGTTTCATTCGCTCGTCAAACGACTTCTGGTACCGGCCACGTGTAAAGCAGTCGAGGGACAGAGAGAAACATATTCCGCCCTTATGAACGTTCGGAGACTAAACCGAACGGAAAATCGCCCGAGTTCCCATAACTGAGAGTGTTTGAAGTTCCAGGGAGTAGCCGATTAGTTGAATCGAAAACGGTCCGAGTCGAACAAGCGGGGCTCTCGGAAACGGGAGACATGCATATCCTGCGATGGATATTTCGAGTGCTCGTAGTGTGTGGTTGTTGGCGGCCACAATCGTGGTCATCGCCTTTCAAAAAGTTTCTGTACACGGCTTACACGATAATCCTGATAGTGTCAATCTACACCGTCACCTTCTGCCAGTTCATGGACATTGTTATGAACGTGAGGACCCAGGACGAGTTCAGCGACAACTTCTACCTTCTACTTGCCATGCTGGTTGGCTGTCACAAGATCTACAGTCTACTGGCGATCCGTGGAAAAATCGCAATTTTCATGAGCATCCTTGACAGGGAGCCCTTTTTACCTGGCAACGAGGAAGAGGTCGAGATTCGAATGAGATTCAACAAAAGAGTCGAGTAAGTCAGCCAATTTTCATCAGCAGTGCAATGAGATTAAGAAACATCCTTTGCAGATCGAATACTGTTTTCTACGCAATATTGGTGGAGTCAACCGTCACTATCATAGCCTGCCTTAGTTTATTTAAAATCGAGAGTAGAGAGCTACCGTTGAGAATGTGGGTACCCTATAACTACTCTTCGCCGTTCACGTATGCTGTTACGTACATTGAACAGACCATAGCGTGGGTCGCTGCCTCGCTGATGCATGTTGCTTGCGACAGTCTGATGTGCGGCCTTTTGATCCACACTTACAGCCAGATCGAGATCCTTGGCCATCGTCTGAAAGCGATTAAAAGTATCGGTGATCAGAATAAGTGGGTGAAATCGTGCGTTCGTTATCACGACCGCGTGTACCGGTTGGTTCTTTATATTAGCACGTATTTTAAGCAGCGTTATTTCAGAAAACAATGGATGTACCATTGCAATCACGAGCACTTGCTTTGAAAACTAATTGCACAGTTAATAGGCTATCGAACTCGACAGGCACCTAAAGTTTTTAACAGAGATAATAGTGAATGATCGGTACGAGTATTCGGCTTCAGAGAAATAAATTGTGAGATATTGCAGATTCGCTGCCATGGTAAACACAGAATTTAGAATGGTGATTTTGGTTCAGTTCATGGTGAGCACGATGGTGGTGTGCTTCAACCTCTATCAGCTGACAAAAACGAAATCCCTCAACTCGAAGATGCTGAATATAATAATGTACACTTCCTGCATGCTGACGCAAATATTCTTTTATTGTTGGTACGGGAACGAAGTTAAGATGAAGGTTCATTGGCATAGTAAATCGATAAAAAATACCAATTCACGTAGACTTGTCGTAACGTTCTGTTTCTTCTCAGAGTCTCGAGATTTCTAATGTAATCTTCAGAATCGACTGGACGCAGCTCGACAACAACGTGAAGAGAATTCTTTTGATGATAATGAGACGTGCCTCGATGCCCATCGAGTTTAACAGCATCCAAGTTATATCTATGAATATCGAATCCTTCATGAACGTCAGTATAAAAGAATGAAATATTCTTAAGCACTTTGCTGTCTGTCGAACCCATGGAAACGATCCTCCCTTCTCGACCCTTCGATTCTTTATTGTAGTTACTCAAAACTGCTTACTCGGCGTACAACGTGCTTCAGCGCGGCGAAGGGTAGTTAAAACAACGCGGCCCACCTATCTTCCGTCACGCAAGAGCTAAAAATGTTTCAGTAGACATTCGAAGGATAGACGAATCAGTGCAAGAAATAAGAGAGGAAAGTATGAGTCGTTGAAGATTCCAGAAGGGAATGAAATCAGTAATAAACTTTACAAAAGATTGTTGCCAGAAATTCACTTGCCTCCCGGCGATTTTCACCCACTGCCATGCACTTTTTTCTCAAATTAAGATACCTAGATATGCATCATTTGGAGTCCACGTTTGAAATGGAATCGACGTACGACGGCAACTGCACCCTATACCTTTCAAACATTTATTCTCCCCCTGTGTTCAGCATGTCGCTGTCCATTTATATTTCAGAGGCGACCCAATCGTTGACTTCCTCTACTTATTTGTCACGGAATTGGGGACGCAAGGGACGCAACGTTATCACTGAAAACATGATTACTCGGCCGTACCCTGGAAAATTAGAATAATAACATAGGGCATCCTAGGTTCAGAAAGAAAGTTGGGAGAGGAATGCGACTACACTGGAGAGTGAAGTGTGGATATTCTTCTACAATTATCGATCAGTGATAACTAAAAGTCTGTCGAGCAAAATGGTGATGGTACTTCTCCAACTCGCGGAATTCATAGCCATAAACATTGCTTTGACTTAACATTGAAAAGACAACACTAATTGATAAGTAACTCAAAAACTGAAAAACGGAGCTGCACCCCTCTTCCTGCAAGGTCCTCAATTAGAGCATAAGCGAAGGAAAGCAATTACAGAAATGCTGTTCAATGATTAAGAAGAATCTGTTTGCAGACGGAACGCGATTGTCTACACGATTATAATCAAATTGCCATACGATTATACCGTATTGTTTCCGTTCACAATTTCTTACATCCAGCAAGCCATTACTTTCAGGAGTCATGCCTAGTTGGCAGGCGTGATTTTCGGGAATTTTTTGTGGAAAATCTAATGTATATTTTTTACAACTATTCGCTTATTTTAAAAGTACATATATTCAGTAACTCTCAGTAATTTTGTAATAGAAAAATATTAAAAAATGAACGAGTACCAGCCACTGTCCCGGAAGCTATTTTTTTTGCGATGAGCACGATTTCTACGAGCCGGAGCATCTGAAATCTAAAAGTGAAGAAGATTCTGTTAGTATATGAGTTTATCTAGTTCGTGAACGAAGGATTTTTGTTTTTGATGAAAATTCTATTTTTAATTCACGAAAAACGAACAATTCAGACATCGAAAAATCATGATTTTGTGTTAAACGGCCGCTGTTTTGTCTGAAATCATTTTTTTTTTAAAAATGTTCCGTTCACGAACTAGATAAACTCATATATTAACATAATTTTCTTCACTTTTAGATTTCAGATAATCCGGCTCTGAGAAATCGTGTTCACCGGAAAAAAGTAGCTTCCGGGAGAGTGGCTGTTATTCGTTCATTTTTTAATATTTTTCTATTACAAAATTACTGAGAGTTGCTGAATATATGTACTTTTAAAATAAGCAAATAGTTGTAAAAAATATACATTAAATTTTCCATAAAAACTTCCCGAAAATCACGCCTGCCAACTAGGCATGACTCTTGCATGACCTAGCATGACTATTGCTCATTTTTCTCTGTGGCTTGCGACAGTATATTCACTGGCTTCATGATCCACATTTACGGTCAGTTCGAGATACTCGGGCATCCTCTGAAATCGATTAAGAAGAAGAACGGGGATGATTCGGCGAGGCAGTGTGCACGTCTTCGCGACCATATATGTATACAAGTTGGTTCCACATTCTTTCTCTTTAGAGTTTTGCGATCATTGCAGATTCGCGGAGATGGTGAACAAATAATTTGCAGTTATTCTATTTTGTCAGACTTTGCTGAGTATGTCACAATATGCTTCAACCTTTATCAACTGACGCAAAGAGATTTGACGTCGAGATTCGTCCAGGTGAGACTCTCTACTCGTTTAACGAAATTATTCTTAAATAAATCTAACTTCACTCTCGGTTAAATACCCGAGATTTTACATAAAGCTTTTCTCTATAGAGTATCGATGTGCCTGACGTGGTATTTTTGAGTAACTGGAACTCTATGGATAACAATATCAAAAAGATTCTTCTAATGATTATGAAACGTGCAACGGTGCCCATCGAAATGTCCGGCAGCCACATTGTGACCATGAATCTCGAAACTTTTATGATGGTCAGTAGATAATGAATGTACTTTCCTGTTAAATTGCGACTCGCCTAAGATTCAACAGATATGTCCTGGGCCTGTATTCCATATAATTGCATGACAATCGTTACGATCGAACTTCATCAACAGTTTTGTCCCATACAGTTGCTGAAAAGTTCTTACTCGGCGTATAACTTGTTTTAACGAGATTAAGAATAGTAAAAGGAATCATTAGCAATTAGCGTAAAATGGACATTTTCAGTGGGACCCTACGGACGGATGTACATTCGATGAATAGGAAAAAAAATTAAAACCGACTTAAAAAAAATAAAAATGTACTAAAAAGTATAAAATAATTTTATCCTTTATTTAATTTACGACTTTCAATTTTTGTATGTCGACGCCTCATCATTTGCACTGTGTAAATCTGGAACCGACTTAAAAAAATTGAGAGTCGTAGATTAAATAAGGGAAAATATGTTGAGGAGTTATATGGGGACAAACATATAAAAAAAAATACGTACAGGTCTGGCAGGGATAGTGGATCACATCCAAAATACATAATCAAGTATGTAGACTGCAAACCACAGCGCAGGTAGCAATAAAGATTGCAGATAAGAATTAAAATTATAGTGACAAAGTACTGACGTGATTTCCACACGACTTATTCTGGTGTCCTTCACACTTCTCATGGCAGGGACGTTGCTACCGACAAGCGCAAGCACTACTTTGAAAGAAGGGACTGTAATGACCGCTCTTGACTTTTCTATCTATGGGAAACGTCTGTAACATATCGATCAATGCAGAGGTAAAGTAGGGAAAAAATTCAAATACCAGAGGAAGCAAAGTTATTCTCGAAAGGGCTAATTTTGTATGAGTCGCAAAGTCACATCGCCGGCAATTATAATAATAACATATCTCCTGCTACGTTCAGAGGGGGAATTGCCGCACAAGGAATATCGATATTCTATGCTCGAGAGTGATATTTGAAGCTCCGTCGAGCAAATAGTCACGGTCCAGACAACAAAGCGTTCTCTTCTAATTCGTTGCAAGTGCTTCTCTTTGCAATAATTCTGTCGCGTACCTAGTATTAAATGTCCTAATAGTTTTTAAGCCTGTTGCCAAGTAGTATAGCATTATATTGGTCAGGCATAATTGTGAAATTCGCGGAGAGCTATTGACGACTTCGCGAGTCCTGTAAATCTGACAATGTCTATACTACGATCGATACTGACTCTCCTTACTTTGAGCGGCTGTCTGAGACCGCCTTCTTGGTCATCTCCGTTCAAAGGATTCTTGTACAACGTTTACACGGTTTTCGTATGCGCCATGGTATTCACTGTCGTGATCACCCAACTATTAGACATAATCTTACTCGTCGACAATCAGGACGATTTCAGCGACAACATCTACCTGACAGTGGCAACGTGCAGCGGCTGCTACAAACTGTGTTATTTCCTTCTAAGTCGAGAGTCATACGGAAAATTGATGGACACTCTCAACAGGGAGCCATTCTTGCCACTTAACGACGAGGAGAACAAGATTCGCGCCAGATTCGATAAACAATCCGAGTAAGTTCGAAAGTACTGATGTCCCCCAAAGTGAAAAAAAATCTAGATACGTTAATAAATGCTAATAACGTTATGAAAGTATTTTCTGAAGGATAACAATAGCACTCTTACAGATGGAACACGATAGCATTCACGTGTCTAGTCGAATTCAGCGTATTTTTGGGATGGGCAACGACGGTTATTGGAGATTCCAACGACAGGAAGTTAACATATCGAGCCTGGATACCTTACGACTACTCTTCGGTCCCTTTGTTCATTGTCACTTTCGCACATCAAGCTGTAGCAGTTACGTTATGCTCGTTCCTCTGTGTCGCTGGCGACACTCTGTTCAACGGCCTGTTGATCCACACTCATTGCCAGTTGGAGATTCTAGGACACCGTCTGAAAAATATTACGGAAGATGAAATGAATTTGGCGAAACAGTGTGCTCGCCATCACAATCACATATACAAGTTGGCTTCGTGAACTCTTTTTCTAAAATTGATGGGCTCGGTGGAAAACAGGCACATGCCATGCAGTGGTGGATTTGTAAATTATGATTTTATCTAAACACTATATTTTTTTCACTATCTTTTCTAAAAAAATGGGCACCTCATAACGTTGCCACCTGGGCCTTTTTCCTTAAATCCACCGCTGATCCGTTTTATGGTTTTATTAGGAGATGATGGAGTTGCACTATATTGCAGGAACGAATCAATGATACAGAGAGACGAAAATTTATGCATAGGTATGTGGCATGTGCCTGTTTTCCACTGAACCCGTCAATTCCAAAACGTCCCCGGAGATGAGGGCGAGAACTGATAACTCTTGCTTTGTATTTCGTCGAGCTAAAATTCGTTAGAAAAGCGCGTTTCCACTTCTGGCCCTCCCCAAATTACAGGCAAAATTGGAGCAATTCAAAAAGCAGATATACGTACAAATGATTCTTTTGGAATCGATATAGATTCGCGGCGGAGATAAACAAAGAATTCCAAACAATGGTGGGTGCTCAATTTCTGACGAGTTTCTCGGTCGTCTGCTTCAGCCTTTATCGGGTGACACAGAAAGAATTGGGCGCGAAATTCATAAACATCGGGTTCTACGCGTTCTGTATATTAATGGAGATATTCTATTACTGTTGGTACGGGAACGAAGTGAAGCTGAAGGTTCATTCCAATGATAAAAGCATTCCATTCGCGGCCAGACCATCAACATTTTACACGTAACATTCTCCTGTGCAGAGTCTCCAAGTTTCTGACATGATATTCGAAAGTAATTGGACAGTATTGAACGACAGCACTAAGAGGATCCTCCTGATGATCATGAAACGAACAGCAATGCCTATCAATTATACCAGTATCCACGTTGTGACCATGGATCTCGAATCATTCCTTGCTGTCAGTACGAAATACACATATATCGTTTACGTTTGTTAGCGCACGTTTCATAAGGGTATGATGAATGATTTAGCGAAAAAAATTAATTTACAGTTGCTGAAGACTTCATACTCGGCGTACAACTTGCTCGTACAGAGCAAAAGATAATAGGACGAACGTTATGGATTATTTCGCTGCATAGATAGGATATTACAGTCCAACCCTGGTGGAAGAACATAGTTTTCGAGAATGGAGGAAAAGGACAGATAAACAGATGAATAAGGACACTCGAAATGAGTATTGGATTATGTAGATTACTGGTATCACTGCCAATAAATGTTACTGATTACTGTTGCTAAAATATCACTTGCCATGCGCACAATGTTTCCCCGTGCCTGTCGTCTCCGTCCCTCGCAAAACTATAATTACCAACGGCAACGGCAACCATATACTTGAAAGAAACAAAAAAGTGGAGGACAGCAAGCAACGTCTATCGCCATTTAAATATTCATTCCCTTTCGTGCAATGAAAACGTTTACAGCATTCCATTTCGCTTTCATTCTTTTCCCCAGCGAAATTCAAGCACTCGCGAGAGGGTAGAACAGAGCAGATGGTAGAGAAGAGGAAGGTACAATCGCGAGTAACAAGCGATGCATAGTTATTCTGAAACATATAAACGTGTAAGTCGCGTGGTCCTCCGTCATTATCGGTAATGATATAGCCCATGGAACAGAAGGAAAGGCTCCAGGAGGAAGTAGACTCCTTCGACAGCACGCATAGGACGTCGATATTCTATAGACAACCAGTGATACCTGCAACTTCGTCGACTAAGCCAGTCACGGTCACGTCGACGAGCCTGCTTTTTCCATTCTTCGACGAGAGCAACAAGTCTCTTGTATCCACAGGTAAATAAGTTTTGCCACGAAATTTCGTGAGTGTTGAAGTTTGAGGAGTAACCTGCTCGAAGAGCTACGCGAGCATCCACTTCGATGAGCAGGAATTTCCTGAATAAAAGAAGCTCCTGCATAGTTGACGATGCGTATACTACAACGGATATCTACGCTTGTCAGCATTAGCGGCTGTTCACGACCGTCTTCTTGGACATCCCCGCGTAAAAGGCTGTTATACAAGATTTACACGGCTGTCATGTTTCTCTTCGTGCACACCCTCCTGGTCTCCCAGATCTTGGATTTAGCACTTAACGTCGACAATCAGGATGATTTCAGTGACAGTTTATATCTGGCACTGGGGATTATGAGTTCCTGCTGCAAAATGTGGACTCTATTGGCTAGCCGAGGGTATTATGAGACTCTGATCGACAACCTTCAGGAGGAACCTCTCCTACCAGTAAATACAGATGAAATCGAAATTCAGATGAGATTCGACAAAATGGCGGAGTAAGCCTATAATTCATTGTCGTTAATAATAATAGAAAAAGAAAATGTAGTTAGTTCCAGCGAGTGTAAGTGCGTACTTATCGTTGCGTAACGATCGGATCGTTGGTAAAGGGAAATAGTGTTAGCAACTGTTCTTACAGATGGAACGCGACTGCCTATACGATTTTGATTGAATTCTTATTGGGGTGGATGTTTGGAGCGTCGATTCTCGCGGATTTCGAAAGCAGACGGTTAAAATTCCGTGGCTGGATACCGTACAATTATTCCACCCCCGTTTCGTTCATTGTTACTTACACTCATCAAGTCGCAAGCCTGTCGATCTGCGCGCTTCAGAATATCGCTTGCGAGACTCTGTTTGGCGGGCTGTTGATTCACATTTACAGCCAATTCGAGATGCTCGGTTATCGACTAGAAAATATTACAAAGGATGAGAAGAATTCGGTGAGGAAGTGTGCTCGTCACCATGAACATATATACAAGTTAGTTCCCTAATACGTTCTTGCTATATAGGAATAGACATATCGCAAGTAGAAACGTCCCTCTTTGTGCACTAAAAAGCGCAAATTTCACAAGACAATTACTTTATTATTTTTTTTAATTATTTTGTCATTACTTTCATGAAATTAGACTCCTACGAGACAAGTTTCATTATGATAGAAAAGTCTCATGTAAAATCTCATCGCGGATTCGCACCTTTAGGAAGGAAAGACTTAAAACTCCTGGATGAAAGCATCCTACTTAAAATCATTGCAGATTCGCTACGATGGTGAACAGAATATTCAAAATGATTGTGTTCACTCAGTTTCTGATAAGTACTATGATTCTGTGCTTCGATCTTTATCGATTTACGCAACAGGACCTGGGCTCGCGATTTCTGGAAACTCTGCTCTACGCATTTTGCACGCTCATACAAATATTGTACTACTGTTGGTGTGGGAACGAAGTGCAACTGAAGGTCCACATTTACTATAAAATATTACGATTCTAATCGAGCCGTCGAGATTCTACATTCTGCGTTTACCTTTTGTAGAGTCTCGAAATTCCTGACGCAATATTTCGAAGTAACTGGACGTCGTTGAATGACAGCACTAAGAGAATCCTCCTAATGATAATGAGACGCGCAACGGTGCCCATCCGATTTACCAGCATGTACACCGTGTCCATGAATCTCGAGTCTTTCAAGACCGTTAGTACCAAACGAATGTGTTTTCCCTAATTGGTATAGGTACTGCGATCCGCTGACTGTTTAAATTAATGAACAATTGTCTGCCAGTATCTACCCGAAGATAAAAGGAATAAACCGTGAGCTAGTCAAGCTGCCACGTATTAATCGCAGTTCGAAGTAGCAATTAAATTGTGAAAAAATACACATTATTCTAATGTACCCCTCCTTTCGTCGAAATATACTTAATTTTTCGTTTGTTAGCTGACAAGTTACAATCAAACCACTGAAACAAATGTTTGTTACAGATATTGAAAACTTCTTACTCGGCGTTCAACGTGCTCCAGCAAAGCCAAAGATAATATAGCAGACATAGACTCTTTCTTGTACAGAAGTGTGTTTCAGAGAATGGAAAATGTGATACCCAAAGTATTGTTAGAGTATGTACAGTAGAGGATTTAAGGGGGTATAACCGTTTGAAATTATACAACAAGCCCGATGTAAAAACTCGAAAACTTGACGAAGTTATCGGCATTTGAGTGAAACAACCTAGGTAGGATGGGGCGGCGCAGCGCGGCGGATCGACCGATCGCAGCCGAACAACATTTTTCATTATGGTGGTTCTGAAAACTCGGGCTACGTTCGACTAATTTACTTCAAATTTTGCATACAGGTTTCTAAGTAGTAAGATTCCACATCTGTTAATAGGCCCTTTTTTTAATCCAATACCTCATTTCTTACTTTTAAAGAAAGGAAATTGTATTTCCTTCTACAAAAACTCAACTCTCTCTTTAACTTGTTACCATTTCTTTATTTTTCAAAATTTTGAAAATCAGCTTGGATAACAGCTAGATATTAACCTGTTTAATAAAAAAATGTTTCATTTTTTATTTCATAAATTTTATAAAAATTTCATTTTATTTTTATAAAATTTTAATTAATAAAAAAATGTTTAATTTTTTTATTTCACATATCAGATACACATCTTGTGGAGGCCACCGCGCAAGCGTGTAAAAACGAAGGATCTATTCATATCTTCTTAATATAATTTATTTCTAAACTCAAACTTTTTTTAAAGTAATTTATAATATTACATAAATATAGTAAAAAAATGAAAATTTTTCATGAAGCCGTTGAGTTTTAAAAAAAATCCACAACCCCTACAGCACATTTTGTTGCAGAAACGTTGCACAAAAGTTGCAGTATATTACAATGTTGAAGTTTGGTTGCAAGTTGCATTGCAATATTACTGCAAAATTGCAGAAACATTGCCGTGCAATATTTGAATGGCCACATTTGTGCAATGTTACAGAAACATTGCGCACATATCGCCGTGTAATATTGCTATGGAAACATTTGTGCATTGTTTCAGGAATATTGCGCACATATTGCCGTGCAATATTACAATGGCCAAGTTTGTGCAATATTTCGGGAATATTGCGCAAACATTGCCGTGAAATATTGCGCCGTGGAAGATTTCAGCAATTAATCCGGAATTACGCGGAGCGATCCCGAATTGTCGACGCGCAGAATACAGTCTAAGATTCCACGGGCTATCAAGAGGGAATATATGCGAACGTGGACATTATCTGACATAAATAATTAATACAATTATTTAATTAACACTACAGAGTTTAAACAAATTGATAAACAATATTCAGCAACAAAAGAGATTTGTAAAAAAGTGTTACACGTGCCAATTACTGTCAGTGTCCCTACCATTATCGTTTAATTGATTATATCTATTTAAAACGTTCCGAATTGTCGAGGGACAATATCTAAGTCCGGATTTATTGCGGATTAATTGCTGAAATCTTTCTCATATCTTGCAAGCGCTCGCAAGATATGAGCCAGATTTCAGCAATAAATCCGCAATAAATTGGCACGTGTAACACTTTTTTACAAATCTCTTTTGTTGCTGTATATAGTTAATGAATTTGTTTAAACCAGATGTGTTAATTAAGTAATTGCATTAATTACTTATATCACATATGTGGACAAATAGAATCCAGTGTTACATTTCACAGACAACATCCGAAGGAATATATGTAAACACGGACAATATGTGATACAAGTAAATAATACAATTAGTTAATTAGCACTATAAGGTTAAAGAAACTGTTAAACTGTATCCAGCAATAAATTATATTTTTAAAGAAGTCTGAGCTGTGAAATGTAAATCTACAAACACTAAAGACTAGAAAAAAAAAATAAATAAAATAAATTATGTTAAACGACTGTATTAAAAATGCGCTAAAAACTAAAAAACATTATTTTCTTGTACTGCGCAGGATATTTCATAACAGAATATGAATTAACTTAATACAACATCAAGCGTCGGAATGAATTTGTTGTGAAATATCGGGCTCTACGATTAGGGAGATGTAATGAGGTTTGTTAAAATGAATCTTCGTTTTTGAATAATTTGAGTTTAAAGTGTTGCACGGTAGGAACGTAAGCTCGAATGCGTAAGCAATCTTCTTAATCAACAGTTGTAGCTGCAGCGGTAAAGTGTTCGTCTACGGTGCTTACAGATCGTGGGTTCGAATCTCCCTGGGGTAAAAGAATTTTCTATTTAGGGTGGATGTACCAGTAAATGAACACGTACCAGTGAATGAACATTTTTTATTAAAATGAGTAAAATAAGTTATTAAAGTAAGCAACTAATTAATTAGAGACTTCTTCTCATTTCTTGCTTCATATCCAAACAATTTTTGCAGCACGTGCAATCAATCGCACTGCAAACATAATTTTATAATAGTGTTCATTCATTAGCCTTAACTGTTCATTTACTGGTGCGTTTGCCCTATAAAAAAAACATTCACGTTATTCTTCTATGATTCTGCACATATTCATGTCGTCCGCGTCCCTCTTACAAAATACCATTATTTTTATTTTTGGCCCTACTGCCCAAAACGTTGCGCTACCATTGCCTTAAAATCTCAGAAATGTTGCGCTACCATTGCTGTAAAATCCCCCAAAAATGTTGCAGAAATATATCCTGCAATGTTGCACAGGGCGGACATAGCAATTTACTTGTAACTTTTCGGCAACATTTCGTGCAATATTCCAAGGATTAAACCGCAACGCAACTGAGACATTTCTGCAACAAATGTGCTGTAGGGGAAGTTATACCTATTTTCCGAGCGTTCAAACGGTTATACCCCCTTAAGAAAAAAGACCCAGGTGTCAAACGTTCTGAGAAGCCCATTTTTCGGGAAAATGAAGAGGTAGTTTACTAAAAACGGGCCAACTGTAGTAATACGAAAAAAATGTAATGTTTGGATATCACCCTGTTACATGAGCCACTGAGTATGTATAGTATTCGTATGAGTAGGAATAAATTTTACTCGACACTGTTAACGTTCCGTTGCTAAAATCTAACTCCCTCCTTCCCATAGTATTTTCTTCCGCTCCGTGTCACCCATCTACTGCGCCAAATTCCACTTTCACTTTCTTATTCCATTAGAGTTAAGTCGATGCAGTTCCTCGAATACAATGAAATATTGTAGACTTTTTCTATTTATTTCCCCGACGAAATGTAATGCATAAGAAAACACATAGAGGAAAGTGCGGTGCAGTTATGAATACCGTAGAGGCGTAGAAGAAAAACGTTCTACACAAAGAAATTATTGTGTAAATCGTGCGGTCGCATACTCGATCGTTACGGTAATAATATATGCTGCGTGCCCCCCACAGGAATGTTCGGGAGAAGAAGTTGAATTAACCGGAGGGGTAGAAGAGATATCGACATTCTATAGCCGTCAGTGATAATTGAAACTCTATTCAGAAAGGAGTATAGTTGCGACGACAAAGTGTTCTCTGTTTCTGTGCACACGGTTCTCAACTTGGCAATAAATACTAGAGTGTTTTCTCGAAGAAATTTCTTCAATCTGTGAAGAACACACGAGGAACCAGCTATGTCAAAGTTTATGAAAAAGTAATACAGCTAGAATTTCTGTGAAATCGACAATGCAGATATTACGGAAGTTGTGTATACTTCTGACGGTGTGCGGCTTTTCGCGACCATCCACCTGGACGTCCGCGCCTAAAAGATTCCTGTACGACATTTACACGATCTGCGTGTTTATGGTGCTACACACGTTGGTTCTTTTCGAGATCTTGGACCTAGTTCTTGTCGTTGACAATCAGGACGATTTTAGTGACAATTTCTACGTAACGCTATCAATGTTCGTTACCTGTTTCAAGATGTGCAATTTATTATTCAACAGACAGAACATTGCGCTCTTATTCGAGACTCTGCAAGAGGAACCTTTCTTGCCACTGGACACCGAGGAAATGGAAATTCGAACGAGGTTCGACGGAATAACGGAGTAAGTCTGGATATATTTGTAACACTAGTGGTTCGTTAAACACACTAGTTTACAGCCATTTTGCGCAGCAGATGCCACTATTTTTTTCTTATGTAAAATGACCTGCTCATTCCGAAAATAAGGTTCAAACAAATTTCTATGGATACGTTTTCTAGATATCAACAGGTGAATTGTTTACCTGTCTGTCATAAAAAAACACAAGAACCGAAGAAAAATGAAATTTTAGTGTTTTCACACAATTGTCTCTAGTATTTATATCCATAGATTTTCTTCAGTAGCAGCTTGTTTTCTTCGTAAAAGTGCAAACTCTACGTAAGAAATGAGAAACCGGGCCCATGGTTGCGATTTCGATTTTCCCCAGACAATTAAATAAGTTGTAGGAGGTCTCAATTTCGGTCGAAAAAAATGACTTTTTCACATATTTCTATCGATTTCACCCGAACTATTGACCCGATTTCAATATTTTCTCAGGTACATTTGTTGGTAATTCAATTATCTTTAATTTGATATAATTTTCGACCAAATCGGACATTCGCAACACGAAATATTCGCAATTAAGTGGGACCACCAATTTGACAGAAAGGTAAAAAGTTCACCTGTCGATATCTCGAAAACTTATCCAAAGAAATTTTTTTACACCTTATTTTTGGAATCAGCGGGCCATTTTATATAAGAAAAAGATAGTGGCATCTAGTGCGCAATTTTTTTTTGTAAACCAGTGTTAAATAGGGGTAATTAACGTTAAGACTTTAAATTACGTAAGGCTTCTTGAGGGCGGAAGGGTTCGCGAGTGTCTTACGTTTTCTTATAAGGAAAGTCGAGGGAGTGAGGAAGCATCTTACGTAATATTTTTTTAACCAAATTGTCAATATGAAGCGTTTAAGGAAAACTTAATAATTGAGAAAATGCAATGTAAAAAATATTGCGTAAAAACGGGGGATGTGGTTGGAATATAAAATCTTACAAATTCTTATACTTGGGGAGGGAGGAGGTAAGAAATCCCCAAAATTTCCCTTACGTAATTTGAAACGGCTCCTTACCCGCTGTGGCTACAACATCGTAGGTTTCTTACAGATGGAACACCATCGCCTACATGATCTTAATCGAATCCTGCATGCTGTTCATGTTCGTGGCGTCGCTTTTCACAGACCTCGAGAGCAGAAAATTAACGCTGCGTGTCTGGCTACCATACGACCACACGTCCACGCTTGGGTTTAGCCTTACTTACGTTCATCAAGTAATGGGTGCAACGGTCTGCTCCCTTTCAACCGTTGCTTGCGACAGTTTGTTCAGCAGTTTTTTGATTCACATTTATACTCAATTCGAGATACTCGGCCACCGTCTGCAAAATATCGAATCAGATGAAAGTTACTCCGTAAAATTGTGCGCTCATCATCATAAAGAGATATACAAGTTGGTTTCCCCAGTTCCATAGAAACTTAACGGCAGAATTAAAGTAGCGTGGAAACACGTTGTGGAATTTAATATTTTTATTTAAAATTGCAAATGAACGGAAACATTCGACAACAGTGTTCACGAGGAATTAATGTCCTCTCTTACAGACTCGCCGCGATGGTAAACGAAGAGTTTAAAACAATCATGTTCGTACAATTGCTGACAAGCACATCGACAATATGCTTTGATCTTTATCGAATCACGCAAAAGGATGCGAACTCGAGATTGGCAGAAATAGCGTTCTACGCCTCGTGTACGCTCACACAGATATTTTACTACTGTTGGTACGGAAACGAAGTGAAGCTGAAGGTCATTCCTACGACAAAAGATATAGCGTTTTCGACTGAAAGCACATGCGGTGTCACGTAAAAAAAGGTGTCTCCTCTTTGCAGAGCCTCGAAATTCCTGACATGATATTCGCGAGTAACTGGACGTCCCTCAGTAACAGCTCTAAGAAGATCCTCTTGATGATCATGAGGCGTGCTATGGAGCCTGTCGAATTTACCAGCTATTACATGGTGTCCATATGTCTAGAATCTTTCAAGGCTGTCAGTACGAAGCAATTACACTTCTTCAACAAACCGTCACTCACTAAAGGTTTAGAATTGCACTTCATATTTGTTACAGCTGCTGAAAACCTCTTACTCAGCGTTCAACTTGCTTCAGCAAACTAAGTGATGATACAACTGACGTGGATTATTCTCGTCGCAGAAAGAAGAGATGATTTATTCAATACGTTTGGAAGAATACAGTTTCTGGAAATGAGGAGAAAAAAGAACTCGGTAGAGAGACTTTCAAAGTATACAGGTTTATGTAGAACGTATTCGTGTAAATAGTAATCACTTTCACAAAAAAGCTATCAATTTTGTGTTCTTTTATCGTTCGTTCATGCTTTACCTTTTTCATAACACTATAGATGACGATCGTCGATAAATATTTCACATGAACGAAGAGTCGAAGGAAGACAACAGTCCCTAATGCTTTTTAAACATTCATTCTTCTTCAGCTATGGGGAAGATATACAGGACGCAGTTTCTCGTTCAACCCTTTTATTTCACGCAATTTGTCGTCCATATGTTTTATCCAGTTCTGTCGTGAAACGCAACCCTGAGCAGGGGGCTGCGGTGGAAAACAGTGTGTAAGAAATGCAACGCTATTACCGGAAACAGTTACATATGTCGCGTGGTTGCATTGCCGGTAATTACGATAATAATATAGTACGGGTCCCGCAAGAGAAGGGTCGGGGAGGAAACTAAGCCAGTTCGGCAGAGCGCCAGAAACATCGATATTCTATGACTGTCGGTGATGCTTGAAACATTACCTACGCACAATTGTGGTGCACCGAAAGAAATAATAAAGAAATGAACTTATACCCCTCGTTAAACTTTCCCCACGAAATCTGGTTAGTGTTCGAAGAGTAAGCTGAGCATTAAATTATAATTCACACCACAACTGTAACTGTGTAATTGACCAAACTAAGATTTTCATCTAACTTGTGCGCGGGAATAGAAGAAGAATCTGATCGACTATGTATATACTACGATGGGTACACACGGGTCTCGCATTATCCGGCTGTTTGTCACCGCCTTCTTGGGCATCCCCGTACAAAACGTTTCTATTCAACATCTACACTGTTATCGTGCTGATGCTTGTGCATACCCTCATTATTTCTCAAATCCTGGACGTAGTTTTTATCGTCGATAATGAGAATGATTTCAGTGAAAATTTTTACGTGACAATGCCGATGATCGTCACCAGTTTTAAGCTCTGTAGTTTATTTGCGAGTCGGAGGAATATCGTAATTCTGATTAATGCTCTTCAGAAGGAGCCGTTCATGCCAATGAACGCTGAGGAAATTGAGATTCAAGTGAGATTTAACAAACTGGCAGAGTGAGTATGTTTTAGATTTTGATTGATAGTGTTGGTACGAAAATGAACCGTAACGATAAGAATTTTAAATCTAATTTCCAGGTGGAACACAATCGGCTACATTATCTCGGTTGAAATGTGTGTGGCATGGATGTCGCTGACAACATACATCACAGATTTCAAAAGTGCAAAGTTGATAGTACGAGCCTGGCTGCCCTACGACTATTCTTCACCGGTTTCGTTCAATTTAACATACCTTTATCAATTTTTTGCTCTAACAGTAGCCTCGATTGTGAATGTTGCTTGTGACACTCTCTTCGGTGGCCTGTTGATCCACGCTTACTCGCAGTTCGAGATACTTGGGCATCGTCTGCAAAATATAAAGAGAAATGGAAATAATTATTTAGTGAAAGAATGTGCTCGTCATCATAGCCACATATACAAGTTGGTATTCCCAGAAATCGCAGCTCAGATACACTGCAGCTCGCGCAACACTTTTCAGGAGCACAGTGTTCTTCTCTAAAACTATTTCAGATTCACCGCGCTGGTGAACAAAGAATTCACACTAATCGTGTTCGTCCAATTTCTGGCCAGTATATCGTTACTGTGCTTCGAGATGTATCGAATTACGCAACAGAATTTGGGCTCGAAGTTTATGGAAACAGTGCTCTACGGGATTTGCGTGATGATGCAGATATTTTACTACTGTTGGTTCGGAAACGAAGTCAAAATGAAAGTATCTACATTTTTCTAAAAGAAACCTTCCTCTTGAATTAAAACGTGCAAGACATTACGTATCGTTTCCCTTCTTAGAGTTTCGAAATTCCTGATATGATATTCTCAAGTAACTGGGTATCATTGACTACCAATACCAAAAAGATTCTGTTAATGATTATGAGACGTGCAACTATACCAGTGGAAATTACCAGCGGTAACATCGTACCTATGAACCTGGAGTCCTTCAAAACCGTGAGTACTAGATACATTTCTGTTTCTCTTAGCTGATTCTAGTTCGTTAAACGTATCAAGTAGAAGTAAATAATTGAGTGAACGTATCAAATGTTTGTTGCAGCTGCTCAAATCAGCATACTCGGCGTACACGGTGCTTTAACGATGGCAAACATAGCGAAACAAACGTGATGACCATTTTACTTCGTAAAAGAAACGGTACGCGTAGGGACACTGGGAAATGGAAACGGAAGAGTGCATGAGAAGTATAACAGAGTATGTACAGTGAAATGTTTAAGTAGTATGAATAGAAATAAATTTTGTTCGAACTCGTTTACACTCCTATGGTGACGATTACCTCTGCCTACCCCGTAATTTCGAATTGCCAGCAACAATCTATCTATATATATAAAAGAAGAAGTCCTGACTGATTGACTGACTGACTGACGCATCAACGCCCAGCTCAAACTGTTTAACATCGAAACGTGAAATTTGGAAGGTACATTGTTTTCATGACGTTGGCGCCCACTAAGAAAGAATTTTTAGAAATTCCGTTCCCGAGAGGGTGAATAGGAGTAAAATGTATTTTCTCGAATTCCTTAATATTTCTTAGGTCCGATTAGATATCAACTTGGTTCGTACTCACAAAGATTGCCCACACAAATGCCCCAAAATTAATTTCAGGATTTTGCCCCAATCAACCACTAAGAGGTGATAAGGGGTAAAATGTGTTTTCACGATCTTCATAATATCTCTTAGGCCCGATTAGATATCAACTTGGTTTTTCATATAAAGGTTTCCCACACAAACCCCTAAAAAACAATTTCAGGATTTTGCACTAATCAACCCCGAAGGTGATAAAAAGGGGTGAAATGTGTTTTCATGGAGTCCTTAATATATTTTAGGCCCGAAGCGAAGCGCCGGTATATTTTGCTAATTTGACATAAACGAGGTAGTAAACGATAGGAAGAATCAAGATATTAAGTGCATCCACCAATTACACTAGAAATTGTTTAACCCTTTAGCGCCAAACGTATCATATATGATACATTCCTCTTTTTGCCGTTTCGCTGTTTGCATTCTCAATTCACTGTTTGTAACAGTTGAAGTATTAGATGTTTAGCGTAGTTTTATTCACTGAAGAAAGTTGTACCAACCTAAACCCCGTGTTCATTGGTTTCATGCATTTTAAACTCTGACCTAAAAAAATTGAAAAAATCATTTTTTTATAAAAATATATAAATTCAAACTATTTTTAACGATAAAAAAGGGATATTTTTCCTTCTAAGTGTTAATGCAACACTTGGCGCGAATTCTAATAAATTCTGATTGAATATATCGACATTCTTCTGGTATCGATTCCCTGATCATTCGACGAATCTTTTTCTTCTGTCTTATTTTTAACCGACTTCAAAAACGAAGAGGTTCTCAGTGTGAGGTGTTTGTATGTATGTGTGAACTGAACCGATTTTGGTGAAACTTATTGCATTTAATTTGGCTTCGATCAACTTAGGTCATGGAGAAAGAATTATCGAAATTGGCCAAGTACTTTTCAAGTTACAGCAAATAATAAGAAATCTGTTTCATTATAATACATGGGCCGTATCCATAAAAATAAGGAAATGCTTGAAAGTAATAAGTATAAGTAACAGCAAATACTAGATTTCGTATGTATAATCTTCCACTGCTACTAGATAGTAAATGATGGAAAATTTTAAGTAAATTAGTATTTACTTAGTGATTGAAGTATTTACCTTGTTATACCGAAGGGAGCTTCAAATATTTGAAAACTGCCAACTGGGATCTACATCTACATCGGTTTTTATCTAGGTAACGTATAGTAATTGTGCGATCTCGTCTCTCTTTCTCATGCCAGCACGCTTGGTGTTGTCATTATTGTCAAACTCTTCGTCTTCGTGGTCTTCGACAATGAAAGATCTTCTTCGTCGAATGTGTGATCACCTAGGTGCTTTGCTACATTGTGGAGTACAAAACAACTGGCTGTACTACGGTATGACCCAACCACCGCAATGAACCGAAATTTTGAGGGGTTGGGAAGGCGGGAGAGAGAGAACCTCTAATATAAAATTTTAGCTTCGGGTATTTGTTAATGCAAAATTCACGCGATAAAATCAGGACTTCAACTTTAAATACCCGTAATTTGGTTTTAAATTAATATTTCGGAAATTCCCTCCATTAATCAGAAGATACATTAATATTCTAACGAAATCTTTTTTGTTTTTTGATTTTAGATAATTTGGTTCCGAATGCCAGTGCTCACCGTAAAACCAAATTTTTAAAAAGGCTTCTTGGATGTCGGTTGTTACTTTATTATAAATGTAAATATTTTTCTACGAAGAAATAGCAAATGTCATTTAAATGTTGTTCTTTTACGTGCAAGAAGTTCTGTAAAAATAAAGGCTTCCGCTTTTTCAAAAAAAATTCACAAACATTTGCCCCTTTTCGGCCGCCTGACTTGGCCTAACCCCTTAAATAAATTCTCTGAACTTTTTCCAACTGTTTAGTCAAATGATACATGTACGTGCATATATATAATTCACGAATTCTGACTTTCTCTTTGCGAAATCACTAACACGGTTATACCGAGTGACAACTATATAATTAACTGTTGACAGATGATAGCCAAACACGACGAACAGTTCGTTAACAATATAGGTAATATGCAGTACTTACTGATTCAACAACACTGAAATCGATTCGTTCGCCTCGAGAATCAGCCGCAGGCACCATAAACACAACCGACTACTATGACCGCCGACAACGGACTGCCGCTACCTCACATCCCCCCGTTTATCGTATATTAATTGTCACGGCGGGGGCAACCGGCGTAGGCGGATGTCGATTCCTGCATTACCCGCTTCCAGTATATGTATATTCGATCCTTCTCCATTTATTATTGGTGTGGTATTTTGTGAGGGTGCATATTGGAAATATTAGCCATGTGCATCGTCTCGCGATTGTTACATCGCGACAGCAAAGAGGAAAGAATGGGGAAACGTACGTTGAGACCAGTCAAGACAACCCGCCTTTAAATAATTTAATCGCGGAATAATTTTCCCTGAACGGAAGTCACCATGGAATAATCGGAGTTCGGGGTATCGGGAAGGGGAGAGGGATGGGGATACGAGAAAATAATAGTAGCATGATATAAGACTTGAGGAAAAATCGTTAGAAAGGAAGGGAGGGAGTCGGATATAGAACCTAATGTCATTTAGAGGGAATTTTGCATCTGCGAGCTTTAATGTCACTGCGCCAGGGGTGCAGCGACATTTCTATCCGTATAAATAAGCAAGGGAGGCAAATGGACGGTGTTCGAGTTTCTGTAAAAAGTACAACAGAGTGGATATAAGGAAGCAGTCTTTTTTTAAAAGTTCAACAAGCGCCCTTCATTCGGGGAATTAGATAATAGGAAAGAGGATGCGCAAGCTTCCTCTGTCTTTCGCTCTACTTACATACAGCGGATTCTGGAGACCGACGACATGGCCAGTTTATTCCCTCAAATACTGGGTGTACAACGTGTATTCCGTGGTCATGGTTTTCTTACTGTACACGTTCACGTTCAACGCGTTGATCGACTCCGTGACCAGCAAGGATCTGAAGACCATGACTGACAAATTTTCCTTGTTCATCTCGGTGTTTGGCGTCTGCTTCAAGGTTGCCAATCTGTTCCTTAAGCGTGAACAGATTGTAGACATGGTTAACGTCCTGTTAAAGGGAAATTGTGTTCCGAGGGACGAGCAGGAGACAATCATACAGCGAAAGTTCGATGCTTATGCGAGGTCTCCGTTTAAGTTTTGCTTTTAAGGAACAGAGTAACACACATTCTTAGAACTTTTCGTTTTGCTTCCTCCCTTACGTTAAACAGTGGACCGTTACCCGAGTGTTTGTTGCAGAAAACTGACGATATACTGCGAAATTCTCAACGAATCGGCCGCATGGTTCGTAACCGTGGGGCAATTCGACAAGATCCTGAGCACCAGGGCATTACCCGCGTTTGATTGGGTGCCGTACGATATTTCCTCGATGGAATTGTACATTATGTCTCTGTTACATCAGACGTTCGACCTGATGGTTTGCGCCAACGCCAGCGTGGCCAACGAAACGCTGATTGCTGGTCTGATGATCCAAGTTGGTGCTCAATTCGAAATATTTTGTCATCGAGCACAGATTCTGCCCGTTTCGTTGGTGCAGGCGGAAAAAGAGAGCACGTCCGAGGCAGACTTGAAGAACAGAAGAAAACGAATCCTTGGGGACTTGGTCGAACATCACCTCGAAGTGTACAAGTAATTGAAAACGAATTTTTCCCTCCTTCTAGAACCTAGAAAATTTATTTCAATTTAATGTTACATCAACGATTCGATCTATGAATTCAGATGCGTTCGTGTGACGATTTGCTTACAGGTTTGCGCACACCGTAAATACGATTTTCCAGTACATGATTTTCCTTCAATTCTCCATCAGCTCGACAGTGTTGTGCCTGACCATTTATAAAACATCGTCGATGGACTCATTTGACGTGGACATCATTGGGAACTTCTCGTATTTGTGCTGTATGCTCATGCAGGTGTATTTATACTGCTGGTTTGGAAACGAGGTGACGTTGAAGGTTGGCACCGAATTTCGTTTTCTTGAATCATTGTATCTTTCTGTGCGCTATCCTAAATTCAATTTCATCGACGATCGGACACAAAAAATTCTGAAATATTTAAACTGCGGTGTATATTCTTTTCAATTTACACATAGTTTATGAACGAATAACATTTCTAGAGTATGAAAGCGGGCGATGCTATTTACGAAATGGACTGGACGGTGCTCCCTGTCAATGTAATGAAGGATTTATTGATAATCATGACAAGATCTAAGAGAACCCTTATAATGTCGAGTGGTCACGTCGTCACTTTATCCACAGGTGCTTTCATGTCGGTTAGTTCCATACAAACTTTACGTATTGTTGACGTTTTATGAGGAAAAGAATAGTCAAGGAATCTGGAAATAGGAAAGAAACTTAAACGATAATTTTAATTTTAACAAGGAATCTAGAAATACGAAAGAAACTTAACGAATAATCTTACCAATTTTTCTTCGCTTGTCCAAACCAGTTTCTCTCATACTTAAAAAATACCTTCCTCCATCTGGTCTTTTAGAGAAATTTATAACTATTGTGCGTTGCAGATCATGAAACTAACATACTCGTCGTACAACATTTTGAAAGACTCTTCGTAGAAATAATAGTCTTCGTCACTGCGGATCGTCATTTTCGCAGCATAAAACTGAACGAAGAATTAACAACACACGGCACGCATACACGGCATCACATATTGATGCCGAAGTCTGGCACATTTACGGTTTGTAGACGGTTTTTCAAATCAATTGTTCTTAAAAATGGAGCTGGAACGCGTTATAGCGATGATGTTTCTATATATTTAGACGATTAAAAAAAAAGGAGGAGGAATAGAATTCAGTGGGTTCACCCAATAAATGTGAGTAGAAAAGTGTTTGGGGCATTTTATACAGTTTTTATAGAATTGAGAAACGATGAAGAGAAATTTGTTAATTACTTTCGAATGAGAATATCAACTTTTGATCAGCTGCGCCTACGACTGAAGGATTCACTTCAGCACAAAGATTAATACATTTATGCGAGCTTATCGAAATGTTGGTCATTACAGTCGGGATAGTAAAACAAGCCTACGTTTAACAAATAAAACGTTCAGTTTTTAAGAATGAAAACCAAACCGAAAAACTGAACCGGATTTATGCGCACTTCTTGGGGTGTTCCGCTTCAAGTGGTAAAATGATTCGAGACACACCACACACAAAAAAAATATTAATATAAATTAATAAGAAACATTTATTAATAATAAAAGAGTATCACTATTATATACTTATTTATTTAACTGTAGTTTGAGAAGTTACTACACAATTAATAGTTTTAAATCAGTTACTGCCGCTTGAGCGACTGCGAAAAACGCCAGCGGATAACGAAAGTTCTGCATCAGAAACGCCCGCTGTAGATTAAAAAATGTGTTTGGGGCAATGGCGCACCCAGTGGTGGGGGCGGGGGGGGGGGGGGTAAGGGGCCCTGGCAACCCTGAAAGACGGGGCTTCGTACAAAGAAAAAAGATGGATTTTATTCTTTCAATCAATTTTTATAATCACCTAATGCAGGCCTTCCCAAGTAGGGGAAATCTGCTCCTGGAACACATGTTTCAGTTCTCCCTCCAACGCTCCCTCTCTCAGAAGAGACAGTAACGCCGCTAGGAAGCAGAGAGAGAGGGTACTAGAAATCGTCCCACCTTAGCTGAAGGCACAGCGTTGGAAGGAGAACCGAAACATGCGTTCCAGGAGCAGATTTCCCCTACTTGGGAAGGCCTGGTCTAATGAATTCTATTGAATTTGTATTAAAAATATTTTTATCCGCTCAACACGGCTCCCCCCAAGATTAAATCCTGAGTGCGCCACTGATTTCAGGAACATCTCTTCATAGTATAAAATAAATTCCCCGGCAGGCGTCTGGTTGTTTGTTCGGGCTAATCTCAAGAACCACTGGACGGATTATTCTTCATCGAATCGATATGACAGTGGCATCAATGAGTCCCTTATGTTTTTGCGATGAAAATCATACCAAATATCATATGAATCGCACTATTTTTAACGAAGCTAATTTTACATTATGTAAATCAATTTTTCATGTAATTTCCATAATTATGGTCCGAATTATGTGGTTTTTGGGGCCATTCTCATCGGGAAAACATAAGGAATCGATTGACGCCACTCTCGCAAAGATCTGATGAGGAAGGCAGAACTGAAAATTCGTCACTGCTTAGTGCATAAGAGTGTATAGCCTATCTGGTCTCGAGCATCGAAGGCACCGAAATTCAGCGAGGCGCGTGATTTCCCGGCACGGCCAATCTAGACTAGAAAATCAACCTGTATTAACCACAATACCTACTTACATACCTTTGTCTTGTGTACGAAGTGAAATTGCCAGCGACAATCTGTTTGACATAAACGAAGTAGCAAACGAAGGAAGAACCAAGACATTAAAATGCATCCACCAATTACACTAGAAATTGTTTAATAGCGAATTCGGGAAACCCGCACTGGCCGCACTGAGTGCAACTTTTAGCCAATTGGAAGCGAGAAAACTCGCACTCAGTGCGGCCAGTGCCAGTCTCCCGAATTCGCTATAATACAACACTTACAATTAGTGCGAATTCCAATAAATTCTGATTGAATCTATCGACTTTCTTGTGGCACAGATTCCCTGATCATTCGACGAATCTTTTACTTCTGTCCTATTTTTATTAAAGTTGATTACCACCCAGTTAATTAAGTGTAGAAGCTTGCAAGCAAAAGAAAAACAACTTAAAATTGGGAAGCATTATTCGGTTGGCCGTCAAAGCTACATAAATACCATTAAATAAATTCTCTGAACTTTTTCCAACTGTTTAGTCAAATGATACATGTACATACGCATATTGTAACTCGCGATTCTGACTTTCTCTTTGCGAAATCAGTAACACGGTTATACCGATCAGTGACAACTATATAATTAACTGTTGACGGATGATAACCAAACACGACGGACAGTTAGTTAACAGTATAATATGCAGTACTTACTGATTCAACAACACTGAAATCCAGTTGTTCGCCTCTGGAATCAGCCGCACGCAGCATAAACACAACCGACTACTGTGACCGCCGACAGCAGACTGCCGCTACCTGACATCCCCCCGTTTATGGTATATTAATTGTCACGGCGGGGGCAACCGGCGTAGGCGGATGTCGATTCCTGCATTACCTGCTTCCAGTATATGTATATTCGACCCTTCTCCGTTTATTACTGGTGTGGTATTTTGTTAAGGGGTGGACATTTGAAATATTAGCAGTCTTGTATCATCTCGCGATTGTTACATCGCGAGAGCGAACAGGAAAGAACGGGGAAACGTACGTTGAGACCAGTCGCGACGACCCGCGTTTAAATAACTTAAACGTGGAATAATTTTCCCTGGACGGAAGTCACCGTGGAATAAACGTCGTTCGGGGAATCGGAAGAGGGGATACGAGAAAATAATAGTAGCTTGATATAAAGTCTGAGGAAAAATCGTTAGGGACGAAGGGAGGGAGTCGGATAAAGGAACTAGTGTCATTTAGAAGGAATTTTGCGTCCGCGTGCTTTATTGTCACTGCGCCAGGCGTGCAGCAATATTTCTATCCGCATAAATAAGCAAGGGATGCAAATGGACGCTGTTCGAGTTTCTGTAAAAAGCACAACAGAGTGGATATAAGGAAGCAGTGTTTTTTTAAAAGTTCAACAAGCGCCCTTCATTCGGGGAATTAGATAATAGGAAAGAGGATGCACAAGCTTCCTCTGTCTTTCGCTCTGCTTACGTACAGTGGATTCTGGAGGCCGACGAAATGGCCAGTTTATTCCCGCAAATACTGGCTGTACAACGTGTATTCAGTGTTCATGGTTTTGTTACTGTATACGTTCACGTTCTACGCGATGGTCGACTCCGTGATCAGCAAGGATCTGAAGACCATGACCGACAAATTTTCCTTGTTCATCTCGGTGTTTGGCGTCTGCTTCAAGGTTGCCAATCTGTTCCTTAAGCGTGAAAAGATTATAGACGTGGTTAACGTTCTGTCGAAGGAAAATTGCGTTCCGAGGGACGAGCAGGAGACAATCATACAGCGGAAGTTCGATGCCTATGCGAGGTCTCCGTTTAAGCTTTGTTTTTAACTTTTCATTGGAGTACTCACTCTGGACGACTGCAATTTTGTAAATGAATGGAGTGGAACATTTACTCTCCCCTTTACGTTAAACAGTTACGTTAAATCGTTACCGGAGTGTTTGTTGCAGAAAACTGACGATATACTGCGAGATTCTCAACGAATCGGCCACATGGTTCGCAACCGTGGCGCAATTCGACAAGTTCCTAAGCACCAGGACATTGCCCGTGTCTAATTGGGTGCCGTACGATATTTCCTCGAAGGAAGTGCACGTTATGTCTCTGTTGCATCAGACGTTCGGCCTGATGGTTTGTGCCAACGCCAGCGTGGCCAACGAGACGCTGATTGCTGGTCTGATGATCCAAGTTGGTGCTCAATTCGAAATATTTTGCCATCGAGCACGGCTTCTGCCCGTTTCGATGATCCAGGCGGAAAGAGAGAGCACGTCTGAGGCAGACTTGAAGAACAGAAGGACACGAATCCTTGGGGAATTGGTCGAACACCACCTCGAAGTCTACAAGTAATTGAAAACGAATTTTTCCCTCCTTCAGGAACATAGAAAATTTATTTCAATTTAATGTTACATCAACGATTCGATCTTTGAATTTAGATGCGTTCGTGTGACGATTTGCTTACAGGTTTGCGCACACCGTAAATACGATTTTCCAGTACATGATTTTCCTTCAATTCTCCATCAGCTCGACAGTGTTGTGCCTGACCATTTATAAAACATCGACGGCGGACTCGTTTGACGTGGACATCGTTTGGAACTTCTCCTATTTGTGTTGTATGCTCATGCAGGTGTATTTATACTGTTGGTTTGGAAACGAGGTGACGTTGAAGGTTGGCACCGAATTTCGTTTCCTTGAATCATTGTATCTTTCTGTGCGCTATCCCAAATTCAATTTCATCGACGATCGGGCACAAAAAATTCTGAAATATTTAAACTGCGGTGTATATTCTTTTCATTTACACATAGTTTATGAACGAATAACATTTCTAGAGCATAAAAGTGGGCGATGCTATTTACGAAATGGACTGGACGGTGCTCCCTGTCAATGTAATGAAGGATTTATTGATAATCATGACAAGATCTAAGAGACCCCTTAAAATGTCCAGTGGTCATGTCGTCACTTTATCTACAGGTTCTTTCATGAGGGTTAGTACAATACCAATTTTTAAGTATTGTTGACGTTTTATGAGGAAAATAATGAGTCAAGGAATCTAGAAACACAAATGAAACTCTATAACGATTGCGCGTTGCAGATCATGAAAATAACATACTCGTCGTACAACATTTTGAAAGACTCTTCGTATAAATAAGAACCCTCGTCACTGCAGATCGTCATTTTCGCAGACATAAAACTGAACGAGGAATTAACAACATATCCTTATGATTAGCATAAAAACGTTTGTATACCATTTTCTATCTTACTCATTACCATATAACATTCCAATTTTATGTCACTCAATCACAATCGCAACAAACAAATAAACTCGCGTATTTCATCACTGAGAAACGACGTACGGTAATTACCCTACAATCGACTGTCAACTGACCGAAGAAACCCGCAGAAATTTCATATTGCACTCCACTCGTCCCGATCAAAGAGTTCGTAGCCTCTTCAAAGCTAAAAACTCGAGTGGAAAATCGCGTCTGTGGAAAGAAAAATAATTCAACGCTGAGACCATTCCACATGGGAAATTATGTCTAATAATAAGGTTGAATACGTAACTAACTGCAGGCATTTTTCCTGCGACAAAATTGAGCGTCGCAGCAGAAAACAGAATGTTCTGGAACAACAGGTCAAAAGGGGGTGCATTAGTAATGAACTTCGTAACGTCAAACGTCCACTAGCAATCGAAGAGTAAATGTCTTTAAGACCTACGTTGCACTCTTGAGAGTCTCGCATCTTCTTTTGTATACCATTAGAAGAAACTTGACTCATCTAGATCTAACGTTTTAACAACGAGATACAAGTATACCTCTAAATGAAGAGGAATACGGCCAGTAATGGAACTCTCTTAATCATCGAAGGAACAGATAAATAAAGCGTTTAGTGAATCGAAGCAATGGGAATGACGATAATCTTCAAGCTGCTCACGTACTGTGGTATCTGGAGACCTGTCTCGTGGTCGTCGCGATGTAAAACAGTGGCCTACAACCTCTATTCCTTCTTCGCGCTGTGTATCGGCATCAGCTTCACGCTTTCCCAATTGATCAGCGCTGTGACCGTGGACAACATGGACGACTTCGTCGAAAACACTTATATATTGGTCACGGCGTTCTTCGGATGTTGCAAATTCACAAACATACTTATTTACCGCAAGCGAATTATTGACTTGACTAATATTCTACTGGAAGAACCCTGTGCGACTTCGAATGCCGAGGAGTCGGAAATTCAGATGAAATATGACAAGCAAATACGGTCAGTGTTAATTTTATACATCCACATAACTATACGCGATATAGTTCTAAAGTATTAGGCACTGCCACAGGAACAATACTTTACAGTACACGACGCTGATAGAGATATCAGTCGCTACGAGCATTTGCAATTCGTTACTGACCGACTTCACAAATGACAAACTAACATACAGAGCCTGGATACCTTACAATTATTCGTCCACGATCGCTTTCGGGCTGACGTATGCCCACCAGATGATGAGTGTAGTTTTTCTTTCCGTTACGCATATTGTAGTCGATGCTCTGTTCTGCGGATTGTTAATGCAAATCTGTTGTCAGTTCGATATCCTCAGGTGTCGGCTGAGCCACGTGAAAACGAATGGGAGAGCTTCCCTGCAGAACTGCGCTCGCCATCACAATTACATTTTCAGGTAATCGCCAATTCTTCCTAATACTCTCGTAGTTGATGCAAGCGCATTTTCACTCCAGCTTAGCCAAGACGATAAACGGCACGCTAAACATATCAATTTTCTCGCAATTCTTCGGAGGTTTCCTGGTGCTGTGCCTGAGCTTATTTCAGTTATTGAAACAAGACATTTTCAGCAGCGAATTCTTTGCGACGATATTGTATCTGATCACGATAATGGTACAGACATTTCTTTACTGTTGGTACGGGAACGAAGTGAAACTGAAGGTCCGTCCGATGAGTTCCTTTATTAATAAAGTAACGTCTTCAAAGAAACGTTATGTAATATGGGTTTCCAGAGTATCGATTTAGCAGATACGATCTTTCACACCGATTGGACAGAGCTGAACGAAGACGCCAAGACGATCCTACTGATCGTAATGAGTCGCACAAGATCGGCCATCGAGTTCGAGAGCGCGCACGTGATGACGGTGAACATTGACTTCTTCGTGATCGTCAGTAATGTACATTTACATTTTTTAGGGATGCTTGTGTGAATACTGAACTAAACGTTTATTGTTCCTGTCCGCCTGATTGTAGCTAGTTAAAAGCTCCTACTCGTTGTATAACGTGTTACAAAGATCTTGAAAATAGAAACGAGCGGGGGAACAGTCGGGAGACCATGGGAGCATCTTAATCCTGTGCTTTGGTTATCACTGGTCCATAACATTCCAACGTAATAAACGAAATCTAGTTACAAACGTGTGCGACTTTTCTGCGAATGCATCGAGTAATTTGACCCAATTCGCTGGTGACAAGCACGACAGGCTGGAGGCAACCACGAGGATATTAATCAGCTTTAACGCGCGATTCCAAATCGATCCGTAAGTCTGAAGATCGCTGGATCCAGCGGTGTCTCCCCATTGGAAGGTGAAAGAAATTTTCGAGGAGGCGCGAGCAGAAAATAAACGTTCAGGACCCCACCCCCGTAGAACTTTCCGTGGCGGTCCATTTTTGGGCTCCCCACCTTCAGCTTCGGTTCGGTTGCCGCAAGTTCACTTCTCGCTTCGCGCCGAAGAAGAAGCTTTTCCGAGCACCCTCAGACACTCGACTCGCGACACTCTGCTCGCTCGGGTTAGGTAAGTGAGCTCAGCGCAAAGTTCTTCACGTCGTCGGTATCGATCGGTTCTTACACCTCTCTCTGCTGTATCCTGTACATTTTCGCGGTGCAACGACGTCGTCGAGCGGAATCGGTGACCGCGAGTGCGAAATAATGGAGGCGAGAACGTGGATGGACGTGTACGTCGATCGCCCCGTGAATTCTACTCCTCTACGAAGGATTTCGTGTCCCAGATCTCGGCGGAGGAGAGCCCGTCCATTATATTTCGAATACGCAGCTAGAATCGAGAAGACCGTTTCGAGGGAGGAACGAAAGAAGGACTCTCGGTTAACAGCTAACTCTGACTCCAGCTATCATCCAAGATATTGATTCTACTAATGGAGCTGCTTCGTCCACTAACGAGCTTCAGCTTTCAAAGATTTTCACGCGAAAATCTGTTGGCCTACGTGCAGAGAATCCGCCAGCCACTTCGTACGTTTCATCAGCTTTGGCTCCGGGCAGCCTTCGGCTTGAAGCTTTTAGACAATGCTCTGCTTTGGCGATGTTTGTAAGTAGCATTAATCCTGTAACACCGCTTCGCGTTAACAACTCCGGTATTTTGGCAACGAGGTATTGCAAAAATATAAATGACGTAGATACCGTAACGGGAGAACTGGGAAAGGTAAAACATTGTAGTCCAGTTTGTGGCAAAAATAAACCAGTTGCCGCCATCGAATCGTTCCGTTTATGCATGCTATTTTCAACCGCTAACGTTCACGGAGTGACTCGACGGAACTGCCTGCTGCAAGAAATAAAATATCATATTTCTGCTTCGAAAAGATTAGAGAATTTCCGTTGCGTGAACGATGTAATTCCTTTGAATTCCCACAAATTAATGTCCACGTAACGGAGGCATTAGCCGTGACTTAAATACTTGCAGGGAGATCAGCAATATCGACGCCTGGAACGCTTTTTCGTGCTATTCTATCCGCTGCCAATTAACAACAGCTCAGCTAATGCTACCGAGAGCTTGCTTTTTGGGCTTAACGTAACGCAATGCCGTAAGTAGCATACGCAATGTCACCTAACACACTACCCCGCGTCGCACATTCCCGCAAACGCCGCTCTAACGCTTCAAATTTCACGCGACAGAGACGTAACAGCGACTTTTCTGCTACCATTCGAGGGTCCACGGTTGTTATTGACTTTCGAGGATCTACTTTCTTATGTCACTTTGGCACCCACGGGAAACCAGATGCCAAAACCTTCCAGATGCTATTAATATCCGGAAAGAGGGTCGAACGTTGCCATTCAGCTACCAAACAATCAATTTAATGAATCGAGATATTTCCGCGCCTCTGTAATTCTATATCGCTCGCATTCTTTCCGAATCGTATCGCAGCGCATAGAAATTGGTATCCGGGAGCAAACGTTACTTGTCATAATATGTCTGCGAGTGGACGGAACCATGGGTCCGCCGTTCGCCACCGAAAGGCGAACACTCGTGAATCGTTAATCGTTGGAAGGGAAATGGACGGTCGTAGCGCCTCGAGACGGGCCGGTATCGATGCGATCCTTGATGGGTTCCGCAGGATCTAACCGCGGGATCGCGAGGTGCCGGCGATGATTTCGTAAATGCTATTAATACGCGGCAGTTAGATCGAATGTCGGTCGTCGGTGGCGGCCAAGTAAAGCCCGTTCTTCTGGGTTACGCTCGTGCTTTTTGGCCTCCTCGAGTCGCGGCCTCAGAAACGCCGGCCATCATCCTCTCTTCGTCGTTCCGCGCATATTTATAGAGCCTGCCTATGGATGCTATTTCCGTAGACGCACCGACGTGCTCCTCTCTTCGTGGCTCCTCTCTTCGGAGACCGGACCCTATCATCCGCCGGATTATGACTCGCACAACTCGGAGGGATCGCCGAAATATGCAACCCACCACCACCCGCCCCCCGTCCCTTGCCCACGCGCTCCTCTATTTTCAGGGTTAAAGCTAGAGGTCTAGAAAACCGAATAGGCTCCGGGAAGCTGACACCTTCGACACTCTGTCGATTATTACGTTGCTCGAGAATAACGAACCTTTGAATTCTGAATCGCAGCTGCATCCGACCAATCGTCGTTTATAATATTTCGATTATTGGGAGAGAAGCCGTTGGTCCCAGGAATTTTCGAATCGAAAATCAATTCGCGAATTCGATTCCACGGTTCAATTTCGCAATCTGGATATTACTTACTTACTTGTTATTTGGAAAGGATTCCGAAATCCGCAACGTCCCTAAGATTCTAACAATTTCGGAAGAGAGTAACTAAGCCTGCGGTATTCCACTTAATCGTGAAAGTTTGTTTCTCATTCCGAAACTCCTGATAAACACTCCTGACTTAGAGAGGCCGTTCGGAGGGATGTTTGATATGCTACTAAACGAAACGGAACTGGACAATTTCAGCGAACTCGATAGTTTCTTGAAGGAAGCCGGGAAAAGAAAAAGGTATCCACCATGGACGCGATTAAGAAGAAGATGCAAGCGATGAAGCTTGAGAAGGACAACGCGATGGACAAGGCCGATGCCTGCGAGGGCCAGGCAAAGGACGCGAACATGCGCGCGGATAAGGTCCTCGAGGAAGTGAACGAGTTGCAGAAGAAGCTTCAACAGGTGGAGGGTGACCTGGATGCTAATAAACATAACCTGGAGCAGGCCAACAAGGACCTCGAGGAGAAGGAGAAGGCCCTGACTAACGTGAGTGTCCATCCACCTTTCTTCCGTCTGATGAAAAATCCCACTCCAGCTGTGATTGCTCCAGTTTATCTTGGACCGGATCCAAGGGAGTTTTTCGCCGAGCCGTGTTATTTTAGTCGTATCATCGAGAGCGCAGTGTCTTCTTTTAAGGTCGATGATTCAGTGTGACGCAGTTTCACGATGGCAACGAATGCCGCTCGTAACCGGGCAATCATCTGTTTCCCCCGTTTCTCTTCTCCTTCCTTCCCTTTTGCGGCTGACTAGGGAGTGAATGAGTCACGGCGAGCTTTTAATTCCAGGCCGAATCCGAGGTCGCCGCTCTGAACCGAAAAGTGCAACTGCTTGAGGAGGACTTGGAGCGATCCGAGGAGCGACTCAACACCGCCACTGCCAAGTTGGCCGAAGCCTCCCAAGCTGCCGATGAATCCAGCCGGTAATTATTATCAAAAGCTCCCCGCAACTCAGCCGTCTAACGATCGTGATTTTTAGTATGTGCAAAGTGCTGGAAAATCGCGCGCAACAGGATGAAGAGAGGATGGATCAGCTGACGAACCAACTGAAAGAGGCGCGTCTACTTGCTGAGGACGCTGATGGCAAGTCTGACGAAGTGTCACGGAAGCTGGCCTTCGTTGAAGACGAGCTGGAAGTCGCTGAGGACCGAGTCAAGTCTGGCGAGGCGTAAGTGTGAAATTTCATCCCTAAGCGAAATACTTGATACACGAAGCGTTTCTCAATTTTCCAGCAAGATCATGGAGCTAGAGGAAGAACTGAAAGTCGTCGGTAACAGCTTGAAGTCTCTGGAAGTATCCGAGGAGAAAGTGAGTCCTTTGGTTTCCTCTTCGTCGTTGACAAGTAGAAATTGGACGCGCGCTAATTGGATTGTTTCAGGCTAACCAAAGAGTCGAGGAATTCAAGCGCCAGCTCAAAACCTTGACGGTTAAGTTGAAGGAAGCCGAGGCCCGGGCTGAATTCGCTGAGAAAACTGTCAAGAAACTCCAGAAGGAGGTTGACAGGCTCGAAGGTCAGCTTGCAACTTATTTCTTACATCGTACATACTTACATACCTCGATCATTGGTCCTGTATTTAAAGGATGGACTTAGCTTTGCAAAAATTTTATTCTGCACACGTTACCGTCGCCGAATATTTTTAGACCGTTTCGCGCCGAACTTAGGAAGCTCTGACGTAATCTGGCAAAATGACAACGATACTCTCGCTACGCTGAAATGGAATCATTGATTCGTAGTCAATTTGCCAAGCACGAGCAACGTCTGTAGCATTCTATCGAATGACGCTATGATAAGTGATAGATTAATCGCGACGTTGATTCTTCCAAAGGAAACAGGGTACAAGAGATTGATATAAGAAAAATGTATTCGCTTTTACTCGCAACAATGATTTCGTAGTTACAGAGATTGCGAAGATAGCGTTGGTTATAAATATCCGTGATAATGAACGACACTCGATCGTGCAACACAAGTGATTTTCTTTGCAGACGTACTGCACCAGCAGAAGGACAAACGCAAAACGATTTGCGAAGAATTGGACAAGACATTCGCTGAGCTTTCTGGCTACTAAAACAAAAGAATTATCACTCATTCTCGCCACCAAATTTTTTTTTCGTTCACGCCTTTCACTCGAAACTTATCTGTTCTCGTTATTTTCTCTGTTCCAAAGAAACTTTTCTCCGCTTTAGCTACAATTTTCCTTTTTTCTTTCGCTGCGACTGCTTCTAAGATAGGGCGTACTTCTGATTTTTCTTTTTACCACCCTATACGTTCTTCCCCTTTTTTTTCGTTTTCTGACGCCCATATACAGTTTGCAACACGCAATGCCATTTTTCATGTAATCACCGTTCTTCTACGTACTCTCCCGATTATTTTACGATCTTTTTTTTCGCCGTTTGATCGTCGCTGTTGTGAATCGTCCGGGTTGGAAGAGCTTTGCTTAGTTCTCGTTAGTTTCGAATACTCAGTAATCGTCATGTACGTTCAGCATTGTGTATTAATATACGCGTATGAGGTCACACAAGCACACAAGGCGCTTAACAGATTGAAAGAGAGATAATAAAAAAGCAAATGCTTCGCACGTTTATGTGGGCCGTCGTACGTCAGGTACATTTGCCAACCCCTCGCAAAACTGTTTGCCTTACACTCAAGTGCAAAGGTATACTACACCTCACGATTCTTGCATGCTTCGAGCAAAGTGATTAACCAAGCCAAGCTACAGAAGTGCGCGTAGAACGAAATAGTAGTTCTCTTTCGTAGAAGAGTACGACTATTAACGCTTGTTACTTTACGTTTGCTTTCACACGCGTGCGAATTGTGCGACACGATGATTTTTGTGTGCAATTTTGTATCGTACAAACACACCGACATACACCACGTTGTACGACACATGTATCCACAGAATTTTTAAGAAGCTAGTGTACTTTTTCTAGGACGAATGCTGGTTGCCCAAGCACCGATCACTTTCGCGTGGATATTTTTTTGCCTAGGGTTAACATACTTTCCGTAGCCAATAAGAACGATAAATTCTGCGTTCGCGTTCACTCTAAACCGTGAGCCTTGGGTTCATTAAAACGAGTAGTGTATCGCCCTGCGCTTGTCCGTTAAAACGAACACTCCAGCACGTTGATAGTGTGCTGTCAAATGTTTTCCCGTCTGAGGCGAGTCGAAACTATTTACCGGCCAGGCGCATAGAAATCAAGTAGAACGTTCCGTAGGACCTTTACCGATTAGGCTTAAAAGCTTGGCCAGTTAAATATGCAAAGAGGACTGAACGGTTTCTGAACTTTTGCAGACGAGCTGGGCATCAACAAGGACAGATACAAGTCGCTCGCTGACGAAATGGACTCCACGTTTGCCGAGCTGGCAGGATACTAAGTTATATCGCCCTTTTATGCTTCGTATAATGATTGTAATATCACGCGTGGGGATGGAGCTGCGATGTTTTACACGAAGGACTACCGAGTCAGGACCCATCGTTGCGAGAGGGACGACAGAAGCGTGGGCTCAGGATAAGCCAAGGATCGGACGTTATTCACCTAAATTGTACGACATTACCGCGACGAAGATGGTCAATGTATGGAGATCGTAAGGAATTTTACTCTGTTACACTGTTGTACCGATACATTACACGAGACCCAATAAACTGCTGCAATGTGGTATGCGTTACTAATTGTACGCGCTTTTAGTAGATTTCGTTGAAATACTACTTTCCAACTTTTAACGAGTCTCGTTTCTTTACATGTGGAAATTCTCATTGAGAATCCGACAGTTGTGCTGCGAGAAGGAGGTAAGTATCGCAAGTCAAGTAAGTGTGGCACACGTACGAAATACTCTTTCCACTGTTTTGGTCCTATGACTTTCGTCGAAGCCTTCTCTCCCGTTACCGCTCGAGTATGTGTCGCGATGTATTTGTAGAGGCACAGTTATATGAGATATTTATTAGTCACCAAGGTACTTATTGAATGTACATTGAATGTATAAATGTACACCGAATGGCATATAAATTCAGGAGTGTTCTCTTGTACTATATCCGCGAGAGTCGCGGATAATTATATTTATACACGTTAACCGTCGCGGTCACTTATCTACTATTTACAATTGATATATAGTCGTCGGGGAATCCGAGCTCGCGTACTTGTGCATATCTTTATACAACCCTTACTTTCTCCGTCGCGAGCGTACTTCACCAGTCGTAACAATAAATTTCCACGAGCGTGCATACACATAACACGTACGACATTCCACGGGAACTTACCGCTTAATTAGAATTCAAGCATGCAACAAACAAAAATATACAATCTGGACGTTTGTGAAACGTGGATAGTATCTACAAAACAAACAAAAAAAGAAATTATGAAATAGCACGTACACACACATCCAAAACACGGACATCATACGTGTATACCTACATATATATAGTAAAAACTGTAACAATAAAAAAGAAACAACGGACACGACAATGCAAACATTCTGCTAGAAAATGCCTCGGATTATTATCGTTCTCGTTTATTATAACCGCGTATCACCACACACCTAATCGATTATTTCTCTCATAACTGACAGAATTCGCAATCCTTTGTGACATGTATTTCGTAGATAGGCCACTCGAATGTATTTCCTTAAAAAAAAAAAAAGAATCTCAATCCTATAAGATCAGATCGGTCATTCTCCACTGTATAAAACAATCGATTTACTCGATTAAGAGGACGAACGGATCACGTTCGTATGTCTGTAAAAAAGATTTCGATTCAAGTGACCATTGAACTCGCGAATTAATAACTCCGTATACGATGACGTTTACCTAACAATAGTGATGTAACTACTCAGCAGATTCTACTAATGCCCTTGTTCTAAAAACACTTGTTTGTTTTCCGAATACATACACTGCATTCCAAGGGGAAATAATTACAATTGATATGGGGATACGAATCACACGAAAACGTTGAAAACTGCAACAGTACGAATTCATGGAATTAATATCCTACGGTTTCCTGCCACGCCTGGGGAAGTTGTTACGGAAACAGTACGAGACCAAGACGGTTCGTTCTGTCCCACGGACCAATTCATTGGTTCCGGGATTTTTCATTCCCCTCCCCTGCTCGTGAGAACAGAAAAGGAATTAATATTACTACGACTCCGGCAACGTGTCGCCCGAATGTCGCGAAGTCGATTATGCACTCGAAGATGATGCTCGGATGCATCGACACTCGGAGTGCTGGGTCTCCTAATTTAATAAATAACGTGATGCAAAACTATACGAGCTAATACGATGCCTATCTAATTGTACAAATTTCATTACCTAGATAACGTTATCAAAAAACATTAGACTATTTGGTGTATCAATTGCACGCAACATTATGACCACTCTGTGGCATTTTAAAAGTGCGATTGTGAAACGGTGAAATGCACGATAGAAAAAAGAAAGGCAACCCCCAACGATTCGAAGGTGCTATCTGCACACTGCAAACCGGATATCATGGTAATCTGCGCGGTACGAGTTTCAAGCGGGATGAAAAAGAATACGTAATCTGCATTGCGTGAAAACGGGAGCAAAATTTCGACTCAGAGGCACGTTAAAATTGGCTGAGAACTCGAAAACAACTACAAAGTACCTTTTCCAGTGATGAACCAGCGTGCCTCACCCCCGTTCAACTTATAACCCAATACTAATACTTAGAAAATACTCGGCACAAGTAAATAAAAGTATTTTCGAAATCGCGAGGACCGAGGAAAGCAAACCACATTGTTTCGAATGTATCGCATGTAGGATACAAGAAACAAGTCGATGTACGGCTACCAACGAATGGAAAAACCCATCGACAGATCGCTTCGATCGTCCTTATACATATACGACTCGTATGAAAATACCAATAAATACAAGGTGTCCTTGATTTAAGAGGATAAACCTACGTTAAATTCTTCGCGAGATATCAAGAATATATCTATATTACAAGGCAACATGACGCACAAAATTTTCAAACGACCCCGATGATTACCATAAAATTAAACGTAAACCTTCTTTTGTTGTATTTATAATATACAAGAGAAGAAATCAAATATACCTGTGTCTACATAACGTGAATTAAATGCACTGTAGACCATTCGAATGTCCCCCAGAGATACGGTAAAAATTCTATGTTACAAGGACGATGCAATGTACAATATCCAAGTCTGAGCTTTATACACATTCTATATCACCTATGTACAAAATAACATAAAAACAACGAGTGCTGGAAACGTGTAAAAATGTATAAGAAAATAAGCTGATCTGGTGGCGATGAAGGACCTGGAGTTAAAAGCAATCGGTGACTCGCTCCTTATTAATTCATTTCTGTGCATAATTTATGCACGGTATATCCGCAATGCGATCGAAAGTATGCAGCCGATATAAATTAAAACGAGGATACACGAAAATCGAGCGTGCACCCAGATAAAAACGATCTCCTCTCCTCACCAAGGAGGTGCATCTGCGACATTCTCCTGGGGTCTTATATATTACTTTATATTCGAGTGAAAGAATCTCTTTGTAAGCTCAAATAACTTAATGACTTATACATAGAATAATAATATGTAAAACGAAGGATGCCATACTTTTAAGCTACAGACGGTCACGATGCAAAGAACTGTTGTAGACGTTGCACCGTTCTACGATCCAAAGCGCACAGGTCGAAGTCAAACGTCTTCTTCGTGATCTCGTATTGACCGGTCTCCGCGATTACCTGAACGACTCTCTGTAGCTCTTGGTTATCTTGTAACGTCATTATCTTTTGCTGCAAGTCTTTCAATTGAGACACATAATCTTCTGAAAACACTGGCGGCTCGCCCATATCCGAATCAACCAAAGTACTGTTCGTCGAATCCGGCGCCACTTGTTCGGCCTCGGCTTCCGCACTTTTCTCCACGGCTTGTTCCGCCCCGGCACGATCTTCCTTGTCCTTCGCGGCATGGACCGCCGTCTCTTGACCCACTGCAACCGGCGATTGACTCGAAGACACGGGCTCCAACGGAGGAGACGTGGAATGGCCCCTGTCTTTCTCCCGTTTAACCACGTGATCGTCGTCCCCCTTGCTCTCGCTCCTCCGTTTCCTCTTTCGGATCTCCTTCTCCTCCGCTTTGCACCCTTTCGTCTTCTCCCTCTTGTTCCGATCCACCTTCTCCTTCTTCATGTCCGCTGGCATCCCCGGCGAGAGTGGCTTCGCCATTTCCGTGGGTGGCGTGGCCACCGTCATGTTATCCACCTCCTTTTTAACGGTGGACACTAGTTTCGGATCCGAGAAGGAATCGTCGTCTACCATCGACGGCGCCGAATCACTACTGTCTCTTTCTGGCATTTCCACCAGTACAGCGGAAAGCGGGGCAGCCACCGGGACGTTAGGCACATTGTTTTGCTTCTCCGCCGATGACTTTATCCTGTCGCGTTTCTCCTTCTTCTCCCTCTCTTTGCTGCTGTCGCGCTTATCCTTTTTGTCCCTCTTCTTATGCTTGTGCTTCTGCCTCTCCTTCTCGCTTTTACCCTCTTTTGTTTTCTCAGGCTTCTCGGTCTTCTCTGGTTTCTCGATCTTCAATACCTTCTCCTCCTTTGGTTTCTCAGCCTCCTTCGGCGGCTTGGGCGATTTCCTTCCCTCCTTCGCCGACCTATACTCCTGACTCTTCTCTTTCTCCGATTTCTCGGGCTTCTCCGGCTTATCGTTCTTCTTCTCGCTCAATTTCAGAATCTCTTTCGCGGCGGATCGCTCCCCTTCCTTGTACTTGTCTTTTCGTTCCTTATCTCTGTCCTCCTTGTGCTTCTTCTTGTCTTTCTTTTTCTCGCTCTTCGAAGAATCCGCCACGCTCTTAGAGCTATCTTTCGCTTTGTCCTTCTCTTTTGTTTTCTCCTTCTCCTTATCCGAAGCTACTTTCTTTAGCTCCTTCTCCTTGGGCTTGGGCGAAGCTGGTCTCTTTGCCGGGGGAAGGGGGGCGGGACTAGCGGGTCTTTTTAGCGATACAGGGGGCGAGGCTGGTCTTTTGTTAGAGGGACTCGAATGACTTTTGTTCGTTGGACTAGAGGATCTTTTTGATTTCTCCTTACTTCGATTCTTCTCCTTCGACTGATCTTTAACCTTTTTGTCCTTCTTGTCATCTACCTTCTCTTTCTTACTATCTTTGTGGGGGCTATCTTTCACCCCTTTCGATGCTTTCTCTACCTTATCCGACTTTTCTGTATTAACTAACGGTTTCGGAGCCAATGATTTCTCCGGCTGCATGGGCTTCTTGCTGTCCTGAGAAACCTTTGTCGGCTTCAGAGGAGTTCCGAACAATTCGGCGAACGAATTTGATGTTTTGGACTCGACGGTTTTGTGCTTTTTCGTCTCGCTACCGCTCAACTTTGGTTTGCCGACCATAATTGGAGTTTTATTTCCACTTTTCTCGGCTGAACCTTCGGAACTGGATACGACGATCTATGGGTGTAAATGTTCGTTTTACAAGCGGTTGATGCGTAAGTAGTAAGTGGGGTAGGGTTGAAATGTACTTACACCACCACCCTTCAATAATTTCCTCCTAAATTCATCCGAAGGATTATTGATTATTTCAGAACGTCGTATGACATTGGTAAGAGCAGGACCACTCGATTGTAAATTAAGGTCGTATAAAATTTCAATCTTCTTAATTCCCTCATCCTTGTTTCTTAAATAAATATGAATGGGAATCTCGAAACCAGCGTAACCGGACTCCTTTATCTCAAACGGTGGCTCTTTCAATATCCTCTTTGGTTTTGAGAATGTTTCGTGTAGTTGGAAAACCACTAGAATTTCAAGGAGAAAATATTAGGAGACGTTTCCCTTCGCGTCCAAGGATAAACAAAAATGCTCCATAAGCATATTTACCTTTCTCAACATAGTGATGTATGTCTGCGTTCTCAACACCCCGCACGAATAATTCCCAATCATGAGTGTAACCCTGAGGGGTGGTACGCATACGTAACATAGATGAGTGCCCACATTCTAAAGTAATGCGAATTGCCATTCTCTCATATGAAATTTCTGAAATGCTCCTTTCCAAAGAAAATAGAGGGGGCTAATTTACCACGGGTAAACACAGAGATTTATATTACATTTTTATTTATCTGGTCGGACGTGAATGAAAACACTATTGAATCCTTAATTATCGGGGCCATCACAGAACATTTGTGACGGTGAGAACCATCGTCCAGCAACTTATGCTAGATGTGCAAGTAATGACAGCACTTCTCTCCTAATTTTCGTACTCTCGAGATTCTGGAGCATCGTTTGGTTACACTTGTTTTGTATGAAAGTGTTAACCACCTCATTAGAATAGAATGTTGTGTCGAACGAGGTGTTTGCTGGAGGCAACTCGCCTCTGTAGAGTTCGTATAATGCTCCGATTCCGTTCAAGCTGATCCCAAATTGATTATCAACAGGTAAACTTTACACCAACGAGAACTAGTCGCCATACTCGTTATTCCGTATACTAGAACTTAAAAGAAAAGTTCACGTATAAGCGCCACCTATCGACAAACACTATTCCTTCGTCAAGTGTTCCGCTGCAAATGCTTGTTTTGTACAATTTTGTCCAATCCGTGGTTGAATGTGTGACACATTATTTATTATTAGAACCCGCGGTCCTAACGTCTTTATGCGCTGTTTATTGGCCCAAAGCTTTTAAAGGCAATATCATCTGCTCAGATAGATTTCGACCACTGATAGTCGGTATAGCGTTTTAAGCAGAATTCACAAGAATTTCAAAGCTGACAGTAGGTAAATACACGGCCGTGGTAAATATCAAATTACCAGATTGACATGTTATGCCTTTGAGATCAATAAGTAAACCGATACACGAAACAAGTGTAATACTCGATGTCGGAAAGGAATTGTTATAAGAGTATAAGAAAGAACCAGTCAAACATTTATTATAAATGTGATCTGCAGACTGTGCTACAAGCAGTTACATTTCTTTATTAACAAACATGCTATCTACAATTGTGAAAGAGCATCAGAGTAAGCAAGCCGCAAGAAAAGAGAGACAAGGTAAACTTGCAAATTTTTGTATTCCTATAAGTTCGCCAGAATCACAGAGGACTGTGTTAAAAGTAATGGTGTTTCGACAGAGCAAAAACGAAAAGAAGCTGTGCAAGCTGCGAGTAACTTAACGCAAGCTTTAGTTGATCATTTGAATGTTGGGTAAGTCAGCGATTGCATATCCTTCGATACAAAGGATAATAGGATGTTCTCCTATCAAGTAATGAATTTCTAATGCAGAGTAGCTCAGGCATATCTGAATCAGAAGAAATTAGATGCAGAGGCTAAGCAATTGCAGCATAGCGCAACAAATTTTGCGAAGCAAACGCAATGTTGGCTCAACTTGGTGGAATCATTCTCAAGTGCATTGAAAGAAATCGGTGATGCGGAGAATTGGGCACGTAGCATTGAGGGAGACATGAGGACTATAGCAACTGCCTTGGAATATTCATATAAGGGTACATATCTCTTGTGTTAACTGAATTATAATTATAGAAGAATTCGGTGATTAATTTATTTCAGCAACCCAAGAAACTCAAGGTGGTGGTGGTACTGCTACTGCTGCTCCTGCTGTTTCTGCTGCTGCTACTACTACATGAACATATCAAATTTTCATCCTGTTTTACATCTGTTTTAATATGTATTAAAATGAATATAATGTTTCTTGCATTTTGTGTTGATTCGTTGTAATCTAAAGCTACCAGCAACACAGAAATCACGTGGTTGGAATGCACTCCAGTTACACAGTCATTGTCATTGTTTTATCACAGTGATCGTAGAATCATGATCACAGTCGCGATTTAACTTCATTCACGACCGGGATTTTTTTAACTTGAGTGAATTTTCTTACTGTGATCGTAATTCTTGATCTTGATTGAATTTTTTTTTATTAAATACTTCAATATACTTAGGCCGTGTTCCGATTCACGCATAATGCAGCATAATGCGCATGAAGTGCATAGGGTACGTGACATATCCTATGCAGTCTATGCGCAGTATGCGTAAATTGGAATACGGCCTTAGCTTGTGTTATGGTTAAAGCGTGTTAATACTGTTCATTCATCAATGCACGCATTAACAAACGAAAAGGATTTCTATACACTCATTGCGCGGAACAGAATGCACCGTTCGATTGGCTAACTTTGAAAGTAGGATTTAGAAATGGCCGGCAAATATCGGTTTTCCGCGAAATAACATTTGTAATTATCGGTCTCGGGAATGTATTTATACGCGTCGAAAGAATGTACGAGAATAATGAACGAAATGCAGTGGCGAGAATAATTTATATCATTGTATGCATCATATGTATATATTTTTATGTTTTTTGGGCATTTTAATTGGAAAGTAACGTTTCAATCATCAATTATAGTTCACTAAAAAGAATTCTAGTGCCTTAGTTTTAATGTCATGCTCCCTTGTCGAAGATCAAAATTTCGAAACTATTTGCGAGACGTCAAGTAGATACAATGGAGAAATATCTACACATGGGAACATTTATATTTGCGGTTTTAGAGTACACTAACCACACGAGCGAAACGACGGACTCTGTTTTACAACGAAATCTTGGTGTTATCTCGTGTTATCTTTCATTTATATTACACTTTATCAATTAACTAATAGATGCAAGTAAACTACTGAACAAATACTTTGTAATAAGCGTATCATTGGAACTTATGAATACTTTGGCATCTAGGACCACCTTGGAGCGCCGTTGACGCTTTTTCAAAATGCTTGCTGGAATGCTGCCGCGAGACAAGCAAACTTGCTCCCATATTAGCAAAGTTGTTGACGGTATTGCATTTGTGTGTTTGATAAAGTTAATCTAATACTGAGATTTATAATGGATAAACAGCAATTTCAACCTACTTACTTACTTTAGCATTGAATATTAAAATTTTGTTTTTGAAATTATGAGTTAGATTTGGTACATTTTGTAGGCTAATTTAACAAGCGAGAAGAGAATACGGGTACTGAAATTGCTTCAATGTACGGCATAAAAATACAAAAATGATTGATGGCTAGAGCCAGATCGACACAGACATAAATCTTTACTTTATTATACCAAAGAAATAAAAGTCTGATGAAGATTGCATCGAAATATGTGGTGGGCATATAATTTTTTTGAGAAATGTTGCGAGCATGATTTGCAGCCAACAGGAACTAATGAAAACAAATGTAAAAAAGATGAATCCCTTGAAAAATGATAATGGAAGACTTTAAACGGACTGTAAACTTTTAATTACATTAGAACACACAAACGCAAATGCGTCAGAAAAGTACATCTTGGACTTTGCTGCAGCCATGTCATATTTTACACCGCCATGATCATCAATTAAATGTTTAATTTCGTCCGTGCGACGTCTTAGAACAGGCCTTCCCAAGTAGGGGAAATCTGCTCCTGGAACTCATGTTTCAGTTCTCCCTCCAACGCTCCCTCTCTCAGAAGAGACAGTAACGCCGCTAGGAAGCAGAGAGAGAGGGTACTAGAAATCGTCCCACCTTAGCTGAAGGCGCAGTGTTGGAAAGAGAACCGAAACATGTGTTCCAGGAGCAGATTTCCCCTACTTGGGAAGGCCTGTCTTAGAAGATTTGTTGACATGACAACTAAATTGAGGAAGACAGAAGCTTTAAATTTTCATCCCAAGTTGCTTTGATCCATCCTTTCGTAACTATAGGTATTTTCATCTCTATAGCAGCCTATTGCAAAACATGAAAATATTAGAGAGATATTGATTGAATTCTACTTTGTTTATTTACCTACCTCGTACTTTGCAAATGTCACAGATCCTGTTACAAGGTGCGCCACACTGCTGCGCAATTGTTTAGTGAATATTCCTCACATGTACTCGACCAGTCTTTCCACAAGTTCCTGTAATCACGGGAGTGTTAGACATCCTTAATTCGATTGTTTAACAACTTTCGACAAATATACTTTTTCTTCTGGACTTGTTCCTTCTGCAATTAATTCCCCATTGATGAAACAATGTAGAAAGCACCTTGGTCCTATTGTTCTGGGACAATAAAACAATAAATGCAATTAATGTAATATAATTTAAACCTCTGGCAAAGGAATCTACCACCGCGGGAATGGTGGCGCTAGTGTAACATAACAAATATGGACGACGCAAGTATGTACACCTTTTACTGTATGTTTAGATGGATCCAGTAGTATAAAAGTTTATTTCAAAGTTATTCCTTATAGTAAAAATGTTGACAATACATTTAGACACAATTTTAGAATATGTCAAAGTATGTAATGTGAACAATTTTAGTTGCTCCACTTTTTGGCACTTTTATGAAAACTTAAATTGAGATAATTGTTCATTGTGGCGTTACAATTTGTTATACAACATTTTTTTCTGCATACAATTCATCGATATTGTGAAATTGATAGACTGCAATAAATGGTATCCTTGCGTCGGCCATTACTACTAGTTCCCGTATCGACCGCTAGTGTCGCATACTAATGTTCTACTCCCAATCAAGTGGCCTTACTTATAGGCATTTCACTGTTTTCAATTTTTCAAATGTATCGATACATTTATTATACTTATATAACACTTAATTAACTATCATGGAGGCATAAAATGTAACTTGACAGCTGCAATGTCCAAGATATACTTTTCTGAAGCATTTGTGTTTGTCTTCTAATGTAATTAGAACTGTAAAGTCCCTTCAAAGTCTTTCATTATAAAGATATCATTTTTCAAGGGTTTCATTTCTTTACATTTGTTTTCATTAACCCATATTGGCTGTAAATCGTACTCCCAACATTTCTGAAAAGAAAAAGAAAATTCATTAAATTATCCCCTTGTTACTTCTTAAAGTCCATTGCGTGTATGAACGTTCATTTACAAACATTAAGTATCGTACAAAGAGGAGGTATAATAAGAGGCGTCACTCGACAAGGACAGAAATAATCTAGGGAAACAGTGATTTCTAGTGAGACAACCAATTTAAATGCCCATTCGGCCCCATTCGGCAATGATCGGTAAACTTCGGCAATAATCAGCCAATTGCGGTAAGGTACATTTAGTCGATTTGAATATCCCGCTCGAGTGTACAACCAATTTAAATGCCAAGGTCAAGTAAGGACTTCAAAGGTTCCGCCCGGAGTGACGCCTCTTATTATACCTACTCTTTGTATCGTAGGTGGAGGCCTGTATTAGAGACAGCCGTGACATTGCCCATCCTATTACTTTGATTATGAAACATATTCGAAGCTACGTTCAGTCCATTTCGGATAGCCAACCGTTGAATGCGGAAATAAAAAAAAAATAAAACAATAAATACGAAATTGAAAGGGCGCTTTTTTACATTTGAAAGTATAAACATGCCATGTGAGGCGTGTATAATAAACCAAATGAACGACACTTAATATAAATTCAAACATATTGATATATTTATTAAACCATGATACAGAAATTAAACAAATAAATCAATTTATCACGCAGCAGAATGTAATGAATATTCAAACCGGTTCAAACAATTTTTTGGAAGTACCAATTGTTTTTCAGCTACCTGTCTTGCCTCTTTTAACTATTTCACACCTTCAAGGTACAGCTGTTCGAGTACTCGGAAAAAGCGAGCCGAGCCAGGCTCGGTTTTTCGAGGCGAGCCGAGCCGATTACCCGTAAAAACCGAGTAGCTCGAGAAATCCGAGTAGCTCGATTTTTTTCGAGCGGCCCGAAAGAAATGAGAAACTCGAATTTTTCGACCAGATCGAAATTTTCGAGCAGCTTCAAGCTTGAAGCTTGAACGTTTAGGGCAATACGCACTAATGGGCGTTGGGGCGGAGTTGGAGGTGCAGCGGCCCTCGTTGTTATTAAGGGCCGCCGCGGACGATGCGACGAGTGGCCGCCGTGGTCGGTGAGTTGTGGCATTGGATTACTGCTTCTCTTGCAGGTGCAGCCCGAAATACTGCTTCTCTTGCAGGTGCGGCAAATCAAAAACGACCTGTTCCGAAATTCATTGCACGATTCTTGCACCTACAAGAGAAGCAGTATTTCGGGCTGCACCTGCAACAAAGTTGCAACCCGAGTTTTGGCTCGTCGCGAAAACGCACAAAGTTGCAAACCGGGATTTAATTTCTCAAACAGCCCAATTTCATTTGCAACATTGATGAAAAAATTTGTCCTTTGCAACTTTGTTGCGTTTTCGCGGGGCGTTCAAGAGCTTACCTGAATACTTACCACATAGTACGCGATCGCAAGGTAAGTAACTAGTGATTAATCTCACCGCAACTTCTCTTGCAGGTGCAGCGCGAAAATCTGCTTCTCTTGCAGGCGCAAGAATCGTGCAATGAATTTCGGAACAGGCCGTTTTTGAGGTGCCGCACCTGCAAGAGAAGCAGATTTTCGCGCAGCACCTGCAAGAGAAGTTGCGCCGCTGAAATTTCGAGTTTTTGCAGGTGCAGCCCCAAATACTGCTTCTCTTGCAGGTGCGGCACGTCAAAAACGACCTGTTCCGAAATTTATTGCACGATTCTTGCATCTGCAAGAGAAGCAGTATTTCGGGCTGCACCTGCAACAAAGTTGCAACCCGAGTTTTGGCTTCCCGCGAAAAACGCACAAAGTTGCAAACCGGTATTTTATTTCTCAAACAGCCCAATTTCATTTGCAACATTGTTGAAAAAATTTGTCTTTTGCAACTTTGTTGCGTTTTCGCGGGGCGTTTAATAGCTGATTGATAAACAAACGAACAAATATTTACTTGCCTTTTAAAAATGCTGTATCAAGAGACACGGTAGTGTCTCGCGCCAAGTATATATATATATATATGCGCAGCGCGAGACACGGAGTTTAATTTGACATCAGGACACCCTGTATTTAAATTCTCACCAGTATTATAACTTGCATTCCTACCGCATATAGCGCTGCACTGTTATTTCGTGCTTAGCCGTTAACGTTGGATGCGACACGGAAATGGTAATGGTGCTCTAGAGCCCCAAAATCGAGTGACACAGAAGACAATAGAGTGAAAGGTCGATTCTATACCTGGTCTGTGCTAGGACCCCCCAAACCGGTGACAGAAATATACATTGGTTGATAGATCTATTCTATATGTACCTCGTCTGTGCTTAAATTATGGGTCGGTAACACAGTTTGGGTGGCAACACGAACATCCATAAGGTGATAGGTCCATCCTATACCTCGTCTGTGGACAGGACAAATTCTACGAACGCTGACGAGGAGAGCAATCCAACCAATTACCGTTGCATCCTTTCGTCTTGAAAAATAACGATTGGCCTGCAACGCGCCTCGATGGGAAGATCCGTGAACCGGAACAAAAGCGACATCTGGCCATCGTCGCCAGCTACGCGGTGAAAACGTTCCTCCTGCAAGAAGTCACAGATGGCCGTCTGAAATCAACAACCGGTGCACCGAGCGAGCGAAGTGACGCGGTTATGTACGCAAAACAATCGCGTCGTGCGCGGAAAACGTCTTGAAACATGTAAGGTGCCGTTATCACGAGCGCCGTCGCGTCCGATTTTACGTTTATTTTTTGTTGCTGCGGTGGAGCAACGAGCCCCACGGCAGGATTCGTTGTCGCTGCATCACGAGAATCTGTTTTTCACCGTCGGTGACACGTACGGCTTTTCGGAGCACCGAGGCCTAGCACGGCGTAGGACGATGAGCGCGAACAATGTGCAGGCACTCTTCGCGTGCTCCAGATGCTTCTCGAGGCATCCGTTCGAGGAACTTTCCCCGGGGCAGCAATTGTGCAAGGTATCGCCGTTCGGATTTCCGTGTTTTCCCCCTGCACGAATCTCGCTTCGCACTACGTACCGATCTCCCCCCTCGAGCGTCACTTTTCGTGCTTGCGAGACAGCGGCCTAATAATAGAACTTTTTAAGTCAGACGTGCGCCCCGTGCACAATCGATGCCGCTCCGTAACCACGGGAACTTCAAAAGATCAGTGGCCCGCGATATCTGTCCCGTTAATTCACGCGCGAACATGTACCTTCTCACGCTCGGGACGCTGATACTAATCCGTGCATGGGGCTTGCCGAGAGACGTGTGACAAAATACGACCGGGACTCCCGTTCACTTTCAGATATAAGCCCTTTCCAATCATAATGAAATTTTCCTTATAAACTCGCACATGCTTCTCCACTATAAACTTTCACAGTATTCTGTTACTTATTTAGGAGTGCAGAGGTGCATTTCCCGTGGTGAAATGTACATATTGTAGGTCAGAATTCCAACAAACAATGTAAGCACCCAGAATTCTCGCTTTATACAAAATACAACTGTACGTTGCACGAAATAAGTTTTCCCTTTTGCCTTGTAGAAAGGGTAACACCAGCACTATATGTAAAAAGTGTGAGCAGAATGTGAAATCTTATGGTAAACCGTCAGCGTGTGAATATTGCAATACCATAGCCGCGTTTATTGGCAGCAAGTGCCAGCGTTGTACCAATTCAGAGAAACGTTACGGACCGCCAGTCACATGCGAGCAATGCAAACAGAAGTGTGCCTTTGACAGACAGGACGAGGACAAGAAGGTGACGATTACACTGAACGACGATAGGTTTCCTCTAACCGCATCGATGCTAAATTGCTTAAATATTTTATGTAAAGGTCGATGGGAAATTGTTGTGCTGGCTGTGCACTCTGTCGTACAAGCGAGCGCTAGCGAAAACGAAACAGTCGGATGCAGAGAGGAGGGCACACCTGAAACTGGCGCAACAGCGGGCAGCGAAGCACAAGGAGCAAAAGTAACTATGCAATTTATTAACGTCGCGAGGTAACATTGCGCTTTAGTTTTAATTGCATCCACCAGAATTTTAGTATCTCTGTCGTGCAAGGTAACTCGGTAACGCTTAAAGGGTAAGCATTTGATCTGAGCTCGCGCTTGTTCTCTTGAATTTGCTTCAGGCTGAAAGGTCACAATAAGAGACCGCACAGAGTGGATGTTACCAAGTTGCCGCCTCAATCCGAGGGCGGAGAAACGAACGGTCCTACACCGGTGAAAGCAGCGAGGATGATCGGTGTACACGACCCACACGACCCTAACAGTTCCGATCACGTGGTGGCGGTCACGCAACTCAAAGAGAAAATAGCCCACCTTCAGAAACAAATCTCGATAAAAGATTCGCAGCTACTTGCTAAGGACAGGCAGGTGTGTACTTGTCGCACTAGCCAGGTGCGAAACTAGCTCGAGCGAAGTGTGTATCAGTATGTGATCAGCGATCGTTTCTGTTTACAGATCACAGACCTGAAGGCGAAAAACTTCACGTCGGAAGCGGAGTTGCGTAACAAGATGAAGGCAGCGGAGAAGGAGTACGAGGTGAAAATATCTACCATGCAGCACAAGATCTCCAGTTTGTTGAAAGAAGTGGCTTCCCTCTCGAAAAGTTCGAAGCGGGGCGATAGAGTGGCTGCCACGAAAACGGAGGCCGGGACCAACAGCGGAAGCGGAACAGACAGTCCTGTACCTTGATAAGGTAGGACAATTCACATCCTCATTATTCTCCATCAATTACGTCAATTATGTTCGAACGACAGCCGTTCACCTACATTTACATTTTAATTCGCCGACGCAACGTATCTTACGATAATAAAAATGTTGTAATTGTCTATACTTAGAGTTCTGGAATGGTATTTTATTTGTGATCTAGCTTAGTCTTGGCTTCCCGAATGGTTTCGCTTCTACCGAGAATCGAGCGTTATGTCAGGGAATTCCATTCTCTTTTCTCGTGCTTTTAATTGTGATCTAACGTTTCCAATTATGCGTATAAGAATGTATTATTTTCGCTACCTCGCTCCTATATTTTCATACAAAGATATACGAATCGGAGTGACTTTACGGAGTATATACTTTTCTCTCCGCTCTTAACCATTCTAAGATCATTCTCATCTTGCGATACGAATTACGCGTAGACAGGCGATAGTAAAGCTGTAAACTTTACTCTCTGTCTAGGCATCTTCGAATTACGTGGTTCGCTATCGCAAACTCGTGATTCATTCATTCGTTTATTTTTCCTTTGTGCGTTATCGTTGAATTAAGATTATCGACACGGGATTCCCGCGCTATCATCGTGCACGATGTGACCGAGCCTCGCGCGAGGCTCGAGTAGCGTCGTTCCTAAGAAACACACGAACCGTGTAATTTGATTGGGAGATGAAAGACATTTCTTGAAATTGTTTTCAGGGACTTGGTTAGCTGTGACAGCATACTCAAAATGTCCATACCCGCGTAAATCATGCGGTGCATAACGTATAGTTAATTCTTTCCATTAACAAGGCAAAATCTGTATTATTTTTCTAATTAATATAGGAATGTATATTATCCTCGACGTGTACACGAACGAAAATCATACGCATTCTTCTAAACCTGGGGGATATGACGATACAATTGTAAAAAAAAAAAGAAAGAAAGAAAAGCGCGTTACTGGTAAGCTAGGTAGCTTTGTCCTTCCCCGATTTTGTTCCGTTCCGCGCGGACGCGAGTTCCCACTCGACCAATTCGTTTGATTTCACCCGCGAGTTCACCTAACCGTTAATTGTACAATAAGTAACTGAATGAGGCGCTCGTCGCGACGAGCGTGAAGTGATTTTTATTGATGAACTTTACCCATCGTGAAGTTGATTATCTGCGACGAAATAAACAGAGTTATATGCGGAGGACATGTGCACACGTACGCGTACACACACTATGATAACTGAGCAATAGTGTTGCTGTAACATTTTTCCTATTTATAAACGACGAAGATGTAAACGACGATGAGCCAGGATATGGTGATTGTAGATCAATTTACAATAAAACGTTGAAAACGAAGATACCTCGCCTTATGAGTTGAAACATATCCTTGGACTTCCTTCCCGCCAGAAGGACCCGTGTCTCTCTGATCGATCGTCGTTTCGCGCTAGCTTACTAGACGGAAAGTTGAACGTGCTAATCTCGGGACGATTGTCTGCCCTTCGAGATTACCGTTTGCCGTCTGGTCCAGTGGCGTATTTAACAGGGAGGTTGATGAGCAATTGCCGCCTGGGCCCCTGGCAAGAAGCCCTCGTAGGGCTCCATCTCCAAAAATAATTATGATTAGGTATAGATATCCAAACACAATATTTTTTTTCTGTACTACTGCACTTAGCCCGTTTATAATAAACCAGCTCTTCATTCTCCCGAAAAAATGGGCCCCTTGGAACTTTTTCCACCTGGGCCTTTTTTCTTAAATCCGCCACTGGTCTAGTCTGTCTTGTCTATGATAGATTCCATCTAACGTCTAAGGAGAGGCATGAACGATAGGTAGTGATATGTGCATATAAATATCCAACAGCCATATATTTATTCTTTATTTTAAGAAACAAATGCTAATTGAGCATTACCTATTCAATAATTGTAATGATAATAAATGCGTAACAATTTACTATAATACGAAGTGTGTAAGGATAATTAACATTTAATTTATAGTCGTTTAAATACGTTTTACGAGCTCGTACACGCGTGTACAGTACAGTTGGAGTTATCGTTTAATTATTACGAGATGGTAAGAACTAAATATTGCTTGTTTTTTGTTGTCGAGGCGGTTAGTCGCGCTTGCATCCCTTCGATCATCTACTTTCAGCGTATTTACACGATCTTCTCGGTCTTACCGTCCCCTCTCTCTACACGGTCTTTCGCCTCCGTTATTTTTATTCTTTTCTGCCGCAATTTCAAACTTACTCGCTAGGTTCAAACTCACTCTCTCTCTCTCTCTCTCTCTCGCTTTCATTCGTTCATTCACTCGTTCTCGCTTTCTCTCTCTCTCTTCTCCCATCTCATTATTTATAATAGTGCGTTTAATGCAGGCAAGGTAGAGAATCGAGGCAACATACGGAATAATAATCGATAAAACGCCACTGGAAACCATTGCCCGCGACTCGAGATTGCGCTCGGAGCGTATGAAAAAATATACGTGACGTTGGTCATCGGCGTTAACACTTCCGCGACCGTTTTTTAAAATTTCTTCAACTTCTTATCAAACTCCAAGCAGTCCCAGATTCCAGCTAAAAATGCCGTCGCGCATTTCGGCGATACGATGAGAAATGTTTATAAACGATTGATAACCGACAATTAATTAATTATTGTTAATTACTTCGATTCGCTTCGCAGAAATGCGCCGACGGCCTTAATCAGCGCGGTCGCGGAAGCGTTCAGCTCGACGATTGGAATGTACATACAATATACTATTTCGATCGACGGGTAGAAAACGAATGTTGCGCGCGGTGATTTGTTGCTCTGCGGTGCTCGCGGGGCTCTGTTTCCAATGTCGTTTTCGCTGCGCGGCGCGCATCGCAGGAAGCCAACGCCGGTAGAGTCGGCTCGCGATCGGTCCCGACTTGGTCACCCGGTAGTTTTCAGCGTCCTGCGCGTCCTCCCATCGTATAAGATCGCCGGCGTAAGCACGCGCGGTAGCTTCTCGCTCGATCGTGGGCATTCGGCAGAGTGCCCGAGTCGTCCACGTTGCCTGTTAACGTATCTGCGGAAAATCAGCGTAAAGGCCTTGCGAATCGTGCCGTCTTCGATATTCTGCACATCTTTCCCGCTCCCTCTCTCCGCCACTCCCGTCTCCGGAACGAGATGGAAACGCACCCGCCTGTTCTCTCTCTTAAAGCTGCCTGAAACTCACGGCACTTTGGCCGTTCCCCGGTTAACGGGCTCGAAAAGGGTGGGGCGAAAGAAAGCGGGGGCAGCGAAACGGAAGAAACCAACTGAAAACGATCAGTTCCAGAAGAAATCTTTACGACGAGCACCATGACAGTTGCAGGAACCATAGAAGTTGCCACATTCCAAGCTAAACGGATAGACGATGGGATGCGTTCGCGATATCGGTGGAGGGACCCGCTTCGTCGGGTCTCGCTTTCATTCGCCTGGAAGATTCTCTCCCTTTTCGAAAACTAAGGCTTTAAGAAAGGAAGTCCGGAATGCTGAGGGTGTCCTCGAACGCGTCCTTTGCGCTTCTCTCGCCATCACCTTCCGTCCCCTCCGATCGCTCGTTCCTTGGAATCGTGTCGCGATGCACGTAGCTTCTCTTAAAAACTCTACCGTTCCTAGACGATTGATAACCGTGCGTATATCAGTCTGCGACGCATCGTTACGTGCGTTTGTTGTCACCGTGACACTCGATCGTCTCGCGTCTAATGGTAGGCTGCGCTTCCTCCAATCACTTCGTCGACGATTCGGCACTTAAAATTAGTGGAAGTGTTTACGAAGAGCGGCGAAATTTTCTTCAAACCAATGGACGATACAAATTCAAATTCACGAATCGCTTAGAGTGATACATAATATTTAAGTGCTACCTTTTAGATCGAACGTCGAATTCAAGTTCGAAGGAAGGCTCGGGCGGATCTTGTTTAAATTAATACACGAAAAAATCCTCCACGGGACTCGTGTTAGTTTCTTTGACTAGATTTTTCCCTCCACGCCTCCCTCCCTCCCCGTTAATAACGATCCTGTGAATTTCCTCTACCCGCGATGTGCCCGTGTTAGTGTGCGCTTTCGACTTGTTCCCGATCGAGGATCACGCCCGAGTCTTCGCAACCGAATTACGAAACTTCTCGGCTTCCCTCGGAGGTCACTTAACGAATCGGATGCTTTCTCTTCGACGGCAAGTCAACCAGCTACGTGGTCGCGGCTACGTCCAGAAATTGTGCGCGACAATGCGGGGGAAGAGATAAGACGTTTCTGCGGCCGGCGGCGAGCAGCGATCGCAATCGTGCGAAAAAAATTATTAGTCATTCGTCGCGTCACCGCCGTCGGTGGACGACAGGAAATGAATATGCCCGATCGAAACGAGAAGAATAGCGCGAAGACAGAGGGAACTTTAGAGTCAAATTGTGTGTGTATGTGTGTGTGTGTGTCAGGGGGTTGATTCGGGGGGAAATTAAAATGATTTGTTCGCGTGGACCGAGAGACTATGCTTTCCGTTTCGAAAATTCCACGACAAAAGGACGCCTAAAAAATATATATATATATATTTATATATATGTATATGTTATGTATATGAACGTGTATAAATATAGATATATATAGATGCTCGATCACCGAAAGCTTATTTTTTTTTGTTTCTTGTGTTAAACGTTTTTGCTACGTGGTACGCGTGTAATAAATTACCTAACTTCCGTGAAAAGGTTTCGTCCTGTTAAAAGGATTATCCGTTAGAGCGCAGCCTACCGTTTCTCTCTCGCCAACCGACGACGATGTACATATACATATACATACATGTATAAAGGTATTCATAAATTAGAGCTCCTTATATTATATATATATATATATATTACCTTTTAAATTATCGATTAATTAATAGTAATGTTAGTATATACAGGTACAGGTCTCGTATAGTTTGCAGTCGTGTCGTCACTGGTTATTGTTGTTACTGTTGTTCGAATCGTCGCGTTTCACCGCTCGTTGTTCCTCGCGCGTCCGCGAACTCGCTGCTGGCGGGTGCCGACAATGTCCGCCGCGGTTTCACTTTCAGTGGCCCTAGCTCGTTTCGCGTAGAAAATGGTACCGTGACACCGCGAGGAAGAGAAGGGGTCGCGCGATTTGTTCGTCGCGCCGTCGACGCGCAACGGTCTCTGGGACTCGAACGGGCCCCAGAGAGATTGGCTCCACTCCCCTCGGGATGGTGTTCCCGGCACAGCGAGATGTAGAAGCGCGAAGCACGCCAGCCACTCGCTTAGCCGAACGACGGAAGGTTATTCGTGGAAGCGTATAGCGATTTGTATATATACGAGTAGAAAAAAGTAACGGAGTGCCGCGTCGTTACGGTACCTTTTCCTCAGCGTCGCTATCGAAACGTACCGTGGAAGGATAATCGAGAAGCTCGAACGACTTTGGTCTGTTCTCCCCCGGACACCTCTGACCGGCGCTGCTCGCGGCAGCGCGAACGTCAGCACGCGACGACACGAGGCGGCATTAGAAAAAAGCCTATCGTCTCGTTTCGTCCCTTATTTATGTTTCGTCTAGTCCCGTAATCCCGGATTCGTCTTCGTTGGTGGTGCTACCATAGAAAAAATATAGAAACGAGTATTTACAAGGAAGGAACTTTGTGTTTACGCTCGTAGCTGGAATCCCCCGTCGATTCGTCCACCGGCGGATCAACGGTACGGTAAAAGTAACCGGCGCCGGAGAAGAGTACTCCGCTTGAAAGCATTGTAATTCCTTCGCGTGATAACAATATTAACCAGCAACAATATTTATAACAACCACGGATTACCTTTTTGTTGCACGTGAATCTCACTCGTTTTTCGATCGCGTTCCACGATCACGCACCCCCCCCCCCCCCCCACCGTCTCTGCGACACCCCCGCCCGTTTATACAGTGTTAATTACACGCTAGCATGCGACGCGGACGAAATGAAGAAATGCACGGCTCCCGGGAACGTTGGCCGCGCGCGACCCATGAAAAGGGAAGCGGCCCGCGAGTGTGTATATGCGTCTCGCGTTCTCACTGCCACCCCGCGAGGGTGACGCCGTTCTCGTGTGTCGTGAGCAACTCGTTTACTATTCCACGGCTGGATTTAGCGCTGGAGCGAAAGGGCTCATACCCCTGTCCTTAGGTGCACTCGATTATGTGTGGCTGGGAGGTCTCTATGACGCTCGGCCTGCCCACGGAGTTCTCCAGGTTGTGGAGCGACGTGGAGTGCGGCCCGTGGCCGGAGCCGTGCCTCTCGTAGTTGTCGATGTGCTCCAGCTCGCACTCCTTCGGCATGTTACCTGCGACAGAAACAGTCCCCTTTAAGATCGCTGTACCGCCCTTGGCGACGATCGATCGCTCTATTTCTAGCCGCCGCGCAGAGGCTGCGACGGAGAAACGTCTCGGGGCTGACACCCCTCGGTGACACTTACCGACGCTCATGTCCGGCCCGTACTCGTAATAGGTCGGCGAGCCAACCGCCGCGGCCAGCGCCAGCTCGTCCTCGATGTTGTTCGGCCGGCAGCTGGTCGTCTTCCAGTGGGTCCTCAGGCCGCTCGCGCTTATGTACTTCTTGTCGCAGCCTTGGCAGGTGTAGGGCCTCTCGTTCGTGTGTAACCTCTTGTGCAGCTTCAGATGAACGAACTGAGTGAACTTGGCGGGGCACAAGTCGCAGGCGTAGGGCTTTTGGCCGGAATGCAGTCTCAGGTGGGTCTTTAGGTTCGAGGTTGAGCTGAATCTCTTCTTGCAGATTTCACACTGGTGCGGTTTCTCGCCTGTAACAGTTCGCATTTTCTCGTTAGTCCCTGCTTTGGGATAGATATCTGTATAGCTGGGTCAGTGGTGGATTTAACGAAAACCCTCAGGCCCTCAGTTGAAAAAAAAGAAGAAAAACAACGCTACTAAAGCTGGGAATCCACCTAGAAGCTAAGCTATGCTATGCATTGCTACGTTTCAGAAAAATTAGAGTCAATATATTCTAAAGCCGAGAAGTAAAGGTAAGCTATGCGATGTTATGTTTTAAAAAAATTAGCTACGATACATTCTTATGGAATCGTTTCGATCAAAAGCTACGCTAAACATTGCATAGCATAGGTTAGCTTCCAGGCGGATTCCCAGCTTTAGTCCGTTTTTAGTAAACTACCTCTTCAATTTCCCGAAAATTGGGCCCCTCGGAACGTTTGCCACCCGGGCCCTTTTCTTTAAATCTGCCACCGAGCAAGGTTAAAGAGGGTATACGCTGTTCGCTCACCGGTGTGCACGAGATGATGCTTCTGCAGATGGGCCAGCTGGGTGAAGCTCTTGGTGCAGACGTTGCACTTGAACGGCCTCTCCCCGGAGTGCGTCCTCAGGTGCACCTTGAGGTTGGAGAGCTGGCCGAAGGTCTTGCAGCAGACGTTGCACTCGTAGTGCATTTTCCCGTCCTTCTTTTTGAGCGGGTAGGGCAGGGACCGGTAGCCCCTGGAGCCCTGGGAGTTGGGGCTGAGGGAGCCGCTCTGCGAGCAGCCGTGGTCGTCCGGGGACAGGGAGCTGGCCGGCGAGTACCGGCTCATCGACGACGAGTTCGCATGGATGGTCAGCCCCGGGTGATGCCCCAGGTGGAGATTGTGCGTGCCGGCGATCAACGCCTGGTTGGTGTCGATCTGCATCGTCGACGAGGTGGGCAGCTGGTGGCTGCTAGTCGCGGCCTCCAGCCTCCTGCCGTCTGCCCTCTCGTAGACCATGTTGCCGCTCGGGGTCGGCGAGTAGGCGGTGCAGTTGATGGACAACGGCGCCACGTTGTGGTGCAGCGAGCCGTTCTGGTGATAGATACCGTACGGGTAGGACGAGGGAGATTGGATCGGCGAGATCGGCGAGACGCTCTGATTGCTGCTCGCGGTGGAGCCGGGGTAGACGGGGCTGGACTCGATCTGGCAACCCCCGGAGCTCGAGTACAGGATCGTGGGGGTGGACGCGCTCGCGGGGTTCGCCGAAGGCGACGGGCTCTTGGTCTTCCTCTTGGGTAGGCAGCTACTGGTCGTGGTGGATGAATGAAGTTGGCTGGTGGACGTGAGTATCGTGCTGGACGATAGCACGCTCGCGCTCGTGTGATGATTGTTCGTGTTGCTGGACGAATGTATGTTCCCCGGATGGGACTGTAGCAGGTTGGGGCCTGTGCTGGAATGGAGGTTGCCGTTGCTCGAGTGTAAGCTGCCCGTGCTCGAGTGCAGGTTGCTCGTCGGGCTCTGCATCGGCAGGGAGCTGTTCCCGCTGGTGGAATTCACGCACGTGTCCGCCTGCATCGGCAGGTTCGAGCTGGAGTCCGGGCTGCAGGGTAGAATGTTCCCGTAGCGGTGGGACTTCTTGTAGGAGTAAGCCATCTCCGTGGGGCTGGAGGGCGGTGGCGTGACAGAGTCCACGTGGTGATGGATCTGATGATGCTGATGGTGCTGCTGGGCGCCGCTGTGGTGGTGATTGTGGCTGTTGTTGTTGTTATCGGTGCTGCTGCGCAAGAGGATGTTCTCTAGGATGGAGCTGCTAGGACTTGTGAGATACCCTGGCCTCCCGGAAACCGGCAAGCTACTCTTCACCTCGGACTCGTAGAACGGCTTGGGAGCCTTCTCTTGGATCTCGTCCTCGTTCACCGTCGACAGAACCGTGTTCTTCTGCAGAATTATAGGGGATACCGGCTTCTGAAGCTCCGGGGTCACCGCTCTGCTAGACAGCTCCGGATCTTTCTCCTTCCCGTTGCCGTCCAGGCCCTTCGACGCCTGAAAGTTGCCGTAGGTCTTGGTGATCTTGATCTTCACCTTCCTGTACTCGTTCTTCGCCGCCGCATTGTCCTGCTTCAGCACCTCGTTGCTGCACACCGAAGTTTTCGCGTTCTTGCTGAAGTCCAGCACGTAGTTGTTCTCCGAGTCGGACTCGCTGCTCTCCTCCGGGGGCGTGAGGATCTCGTCGTGATAGCCGTTGGAATGATAGCCCTCGTCCGATCTGACGGAGCCGTCCGTCGGGGTCATTTGGGAGCGTCTCTCGTAGATCGACGAGTCCTTCAGGGGCGACACCACGTCCACGCTGGGCGGGATCTCGCTCGGTAACGCCGACTGTTGTACTTGTTGCCCTGAAACCACGCGGACACACCGTGTAAAGTATATTCAAACGAGACACGCTTACGAACGGCCAGCGAAGTGGCACACTTACGTATTCTCTGAAGCATCAGCTCGCCCGTTAACGGATAATTCAGCCTCTCTGCGAATTCTCGGCAATACCACACCAGTAGCTCTTGGTTCGGTAGTATCGGCTTGATTGTGTAAAAATAAATGTTCATCTGAAAAGGAAGGGGAGGATCGAGATGAGATATCGACCTGGCGACAGGCTGCGAACGAGATGTGAACGTCGGCTATCCGTGAACTCCACTCACCTTATACTGGCATGCTATTAGGTTCTGCGATTCGGACGAATAAGCCGGGTTTACGTAACGCATCCAATTTGACTTCTGCACGTCATAACCATCGATGTAATAGAACAGCTCGTTGTTCTTGTACACCTATAGGTGGAAGCGTGCGTTTTAGGCAACCAAGTGACGTAATAATCCCGCGCGGGGCATTTCAACGGAGAGGGAAGAGCAAGCTACCTTGGCACCCGCTGAGACAAATCACAGACTAAATCCCCGACGTTCGTAGCGGTCGAGCCAGCGACCGGCTAGGAAACATCGACGATTTAATAGGGAGAATCGAGAGGGAACCAAGGCTCTCTATCGTAACTCATCAATTCGTTACGAGGCATCAATGGCTTCGCGGGTTTCGCTTTAAGGCTCGCTAGATCGGTTCAAACCAGTTTCTGGTCTTCGCAGGCTTCTTCCTCTATCCTTGCTCTTTCCCTTTCCGTCTTCTTTTCATTTTTCCCTATCGCCGCGAGAGAGAGAGAGAGAGAGAGAGAGAGAGAGAGAGAGAGAGAGAGAGAGAGGGAACAGATGAGAAGCAGCGCCCGCGGAATAAATAGCGCGCGATTTTTCAATAGCTGGTTAAATGATTCTCACCCTCCAGAAGTACTTCCGGTTCGCATCGGCCGGCACCGAGTCCTTGGTGTACACCTGGCCCACCAGAGGACCGAACCGAGTCCCTTTGGGGATGTAACTTGTGCTCCAAACTCCCAAAACCTGCGCACACAGGGAACCATCTCTTACAATTAGCGTATGCCGCCCGAGCGTCCTTCCATTCGAGAACATGATAGGATGAAAAGGGCGCGTTTCCTCCGCATTTTAAATGCTGCTCCGAAACCGAGCCTTCCAGAACTGAAATACTACGGAATGTTTCCGTCGATTCAGGTGTGGTTGGAATCCACGTCATATCAAACGGTTTTATCCGCCGGATATTCTTAGCGGGTTGATCTATTCTCGCGTTCAGAATCCTTGTTCACACTCGCGGAGGAATCGTCGCGAATTCGGCGATATGGTTCCGGATGGAATCTTGCATATTTAAAGGTAGGGGATTAGAGGACACCTATGTCTGTTCTTAGCCGCGGTGACTCAAGTTTGAAGAGTTCTCTCAGAGATTAAGCTCGTTACGCTTGCATCGATGTGGTAACCACTTATTACTCGGATCGAATAGGTGAGAAATTCAAAGGGGGAGCTGTTCGACCGGTAACGAACGCAACTTATCGTTAGAGAAATTTTGATAGTTCTCGCGACTCTCACCAAGGAGGTCTCGAGAAATGATTCTTTGGCGGGGGAACGTACATCGTTGAGGGCCTGAGAAGGTTTGAGGACCAAATTTCTCGGCAGGGATGCCTCCGCACGATTGGTATCGCCTGGCGATGCCGCCACATCCGGCACCAAATACACGGCATGCTGCTCGAATTCCTCTTCCCTCAAGGTCGCGTGATCCCACTCGCTGGCCTCCATCCTTCACTGCACAGAAATTCAGAAAAAAAGATCGTTAGTTATGACGTGCCGGCAACTCCGCCACAAGCGTGCCAAACGAACTTCGAATTCATTGGAATCGCCTGACTCGAGGACCCGATACGCATTTAAACACCGTTATCGCCGAGTCGTTCGATATAAGTCTATCGCGCGTCAGAGCTCCGTTATTTTCCAGCCCCGTCGCGTCTCGTTTCAATGAATTTCCCAGCGTTGCTATTAGAATCGGGATAGAAGTGCTACCTATGCATAACGACGCTGGAAAACGCGTGGCGTTATAAATAGTCGGGATTCCTCTGAATCGATACGATCAATATCAGCAGCCGTTAACTCGGAAACGGTTGAAAGTAGTCTCGGCGGGTTCCACGTGCGTCCACGATTGCGTTATCGAAAACCAAAAAAAAAGGGAAAAAACTGTTCCCCACCCTCAGACTCCCTAGACCCGTCCGTCATCGATTCCTATTCGCCTTTGTTTACTTTCCCGTGGGCGATCTGGTCATGCGATACGCGAGAATCGCGTTTTTCCTTCCCCCTGAACCGGCGATGGTGCAACACTTTAACACCGCGAAAGTGAAACCCGTCCACGCATTGATCGACTGCAGGGGTGGGAGGGGAGGGGGACGGGGCATAAACTCCGAAGTCCGCCCTCCGCCCCGCACCCCCGCCTGCCCACCCTCCCGCCGATGGTTTTCGCTACTCGTTGAATTTCCATTTCCGTGGAAATCGCACGCTACCAGATCGTTCACTATTCGTTAACTTTCCGCGTAACTTTTTGCTTCTCGCCAACCATACCCCCATGCCCACCTCCTGTTCACCCTGCGATTAAGAGGATTTTTCTTTCTGCCCTGGAATTTTCACGTCCCACTCGATATGCGTTTCGCCGGTTTATAATCGGTGAATGACGTTCGCCGTTGCGTTCGAGTTTCCCCTGTTTCTTCCCCTACCTGCATGGGGTGGGTTCTTTGTTTCCCTTTCACCGCTGGGACCTGATTGTGTTCTGGGTTTCGCGTCTTTGGGAGGCCTGAAAGGTTTCTGGAGCGATTAAGGTTTCGCGATACTCGATCAATGTCTCTTCTGTATTTTTTTTTTTTTTTTTTTTTTTTTAATAATTGAAGGTGGAATATTGTTTCAGTTGAGGATTGTATCGATAACGATTCGCTCGAGGGGGTTGAGATCTGTGTACCGCACAGGGCACCGGGGCTAACTTTTGAAGAACGATCGTTGCACTCGCGGTGTGCAGGGCTGAAGCTCCTAAGAGAATCGATTCCCTTGGAGAGCACGCACAGTGTCTTGCCCGTGTCAACAGCATCGATCTTCACCCCCGAAATCCCCGGAATACAGGATGAAACGATTAACGCGAGCGAGCGGTGCGGAGTATTTAAACGTTTCACGCTGTACTCACGCCTCTTGGTGCATCGGTTCGCGACCTGCTAGTCGACGAATGTCCTGCACCCCGTTCCTTCGTCTGCGTTGTGCTGTCGCGGCTGATTGCGCCCCGACTCGAACGGGGGTGTGCGGGTGGATGTTTTTCCGAAGAAAGGGATTCTCCGTGCCCTTCTCTTACGTGATCCTGTGGTTTCTCAAGGAGATCGGCATCCCGACGACTCTGGGGACACTCGGGAGCCTAGGCTGGCCTCGCGTTGAGGGATGAAACACGCCGGCTTTCTTCAACATTTATTTGAAAATGTCCCTTCGGCAGGGGGGGGGGGGGGTGAAATTTGGACGTCGATAAGGCCGATCGCTGTCGGCCCCCAGGCGGTCCTTAGCCACCTACGCGACGCCTATCGATTATCAGGACATCGGGGGAAAAAGAAATTGGGGATCGGCGCTGCCGTTGCACCCGACTCGATCAACCACCGACACTCTCCCTTTTCGCTGTTTATCAACAGCTATCGCACGGAAGGTTCGACGCGGTTCCACGGTCCTTCCGGCTCGCACCTGCTACTTCCACCCTCCCCACCCACCCCCTTTACGTTTGCTATTGTCCGCGCGGTGTTCCACCGCGGCTACGTCGCTCGATCGAGGGAAAACTATCCGGGAAGCACCGTTTCTTCTATCATGTGCACACGCGAACCCACTTCCACGCACTTCACCTCTATCCGCCTCGCAACCCCTCCTCCACCCCCCCCCCCCGTTTTTACTTTCCCCAGGTGTAACAACCGCTCGCGCGTCGCAACGGGGAGAACGGTAGGTAGACGGTACCGCAGCGATTTCGATTCCCTTCGATTCGATTCCCGTCGATGGAAGCCGCCACCGTCCGCGCACCGCGGGCGAAACTTCTTTTCCCACCGTTTCCGTTAACCACGGGGGATGATCTCGCGGTTGAGCGGCGAACGCGAGCACGCCGTTGGTTGCGGTGCCGATCGCTGGCCAACACAAACGTCTACCCTCGATGAACAGTTAATATTCCTCGATAGCTGCACTGAGTTGCGAGAGGCCCGACACGCGTTCCCGTAATTTCGCGTAACTCAACCCTTTTCCGAGGGTGGTCTCCGCCTTGGGGTCTCTTTGGATGGCACACGCAGAGCAGTGTGTGGAACTCGGGTAGACCTGACCTAGCCCAACGCGAGTCGGCTTGGCTCGTCCTCCCCCTGCGTCGGTATTGGTCGCTGACTATCCCTCTCTCTCTCTCTCTCTCTCTCCCCCTCTCTCTCTCTCTATCTCTCTCTCTCTCGCGCCCCGTGCCGCTGGGTGTCTCTCTCCCTCTGGCGAACACGGACGCGGTGGTGTGCCAGCAAAGCTGCCAGACCAGAGCAGAGGTGGTGCATTTCTCTGCGCTGCGCTTTCGATCGACCCGTTGCCAGAGGTTCCCTCCTTCCCTCCTCTCCTTTCCCCCCTTTCTGCCTCACACCCCCGCCATCCTCCGGCCACCGCGCTCCCTCGCCCTCTCTTTCCCACCATCTCCCTTCCCGCTACTTTTCTCGCTTCCCCGCTCACGCATCTCTCTCCCTTCGTACCCTCCCGCCGTTCCCATCGCTCTTCCTTCCTTTTCCCTCTTCTCCGCTTCACCCTTTCCAACCCGGCGCCACTCGTGCATTTCCCTCTTCCGTCCTGCTCGCGCCCCACCGCGTTTCCTCTCCTCTCCCTCGCGCGCGCTCTCGTTACCCCTTTCAACCCCTCCAGCTACTCTACAGCGCGTGCAACCGTGTCCCCTTCTCTTTCTTCTTTTCTCTCGGCTACTCTCCCTCTTTCCCTCTCCCCGTCCCTCCCTCTGTTTCTCGCCCTCTGTTCCTCCCGTCCTCGGATTTTCCATGCTGCCTGCTGTGTCTCTGTTCTCGTCGATGCCGGCAGGGTGCATGCGCCGATCGCTTCTAAGTTTAATTCTTCGGTTAACTTCTCGCGATCGTAAGACGCTCACCCTCCACCTCCCCAGCGCGCGCGTCGCCATGGAAAATAAGTCGCGGGCTCGTATACACCTTCGCACTATCTGTCGTCGATTCGCGCGAGATGCGTTTAGGGTCAGGGTATCGTGCTGCAAGACGCTCGCACCCTTTGTAAGACGATTCAGTTTTGGCGGGGGTGGTTTACGTAACGGGTAGAATCGATCGGGGCGAGGGGAGGGGGTGACTGAATGATCTAAGAACAAACGATACTACCACACTGTGTGTAATTAAACGCGCAGAATATTCAGGGGAGGAGCGTCTCGCGCCACCCTTCCCGCGTTTAATGCGATTCGCGCGAAGTACCGTCTCCGAATCCGTTACACGCCCCATTAGCCGGAGAATCCTTATCGCCAATGTTATCGAAGAACAATTTCTTTCTGGTCTGGTAAATTTTCAAGCCAGACGGCCGTCTACAAAAATCCTTCGGCGCTTCTCTCCCGTCCTTGTTTACTTCTCCTTTGAGCACGCGCTTTTTCCACGGTGCGTCCCTCTCGCACGGTCTCTCCTCGTCCGTTGTCCTCTCGCAACCCCTTTACGGGGACGTGCATTTAACCCCAGCGCCACCCTTTACCCACTACTCCCAACCCTCCTTTCCCATTCACGGCTCGGCGCATACACCGATCACGTACGAGCCGCGTGAATGTAAATCGGCCCAAATCGATCCAGACTGGTCTAGAATCCAAAGATCTCGATGATTTTCCCTCCCAAACGATTCTCCCAGCAGTACTCGAGCCGGCGTTACCTGGGTGCTCCAACCGAACTCCCATATTAGAGAAGTAACGTTCGCTGCAGTAGAAAAGCTCCGACCGGAATTCCCAATTGGAAATGGAAAAGTGACGTTCGTTTCCCACCACTTGTTCCCCGGCATCTTCCATTTCGGCGCACCGGGCACGTGGAGTCCCGCTGGCCCGGAGGCACGGCTACTCGAGATCGGTAACCCCGTTCACTTGCCTCTTTTTCCCTCCAAAGACCTCTAAAGCGAGTCTAGGGGACCATCGGTACCTCGAAAAAACAGAGGCGTGCAAGAGGGAAGGTCGTCGAACCACGACGGTTCCTAATCCCGTAGACCGGTCCCCGATTCCATTCGCGATGTTACGTGAACGAAATCCGCCGCGCGCACAAAGGACTGATTCTCGCCGCGAGATAATACCGTCCGTTCACTCCGCGGCGCGACGGCCGTTCACCGTGAATATCTGCCTGTATTAACCGGCGTGAACACTTAAACAGCCGCGCGCGGTAGACGGGGGTCCCGCAATTAAAGAAGATCGAGTCGTCTAAACGAGCGCCACAGGTTGCGAGAGGAGTGGACCAAAGGCTCACCTGAACCGTCACACGTGGCTAGGGGAGAGCGCAGGCCATGGGGAAAGCATAACAACAGCGACAGAGGAGTATGGAAATTTTCTACGGCGCACTCAATGACCCGGCAAAAATATTCACCGCGCCGATGCAACGATGAGCCATCGCAGTGTATCGACTCGCAATAATTCACTCGCCGCTATTCCTGAAATTAATAGAATATCATGCCGGCCGGTGATTTATTCGTAATTCGCTGGCAACGCCTCCGCCGGGCGAAATTAAATTTCGCAGTGGTAATTGCGCTTTATCGGTGGCCCGCCACGGTCCGTCTCTCTTCCGCGCGGTTTCTTCCCCTTCTTTCTCGTCGCCGGATAAAACAATCCCGGCTTTAATGCCGGCGCGCGTGCGATATTTAACGGCACGCCGCTCAGCTTCCTCTACCCCCGGGGCGGAAATTTGAAAATAATTAAATTCGGCCGGCCCGTAAACACTGACCCGCGTTGGCTCTTTACAGGGAAAGTCGACAAGGTCCCTCTGCTATCGGGCAGCTGGATTCGTTGGCGATTTTCCGTCGCCACTGCAACATCCACTCGCGCAGGGTATGTGGGCGAGGTCGTCGACCCCGCGGTGAATCCGCCTGGCGGGATCTCGTGGACGGCCACGCCGAAATTTCACTTTTCGAGGGGGACAGGCGCAGAGGCGCACCGGAGCGAGCCTCGCGAATTTCCACGAGCAGCCGAGCCCTCCTAGCGAAAGAAGTTTCCGCGTGAATCGCCAGCGACTACTAACCCAGATACGTTCCCGGGTCGTCGATCTTTTCCCTTCCTCGGAGGAGCGACTGTACCAGATATATTAATTTCCTTCGGCTCGCTGTTTCTCGCGAGGATCCATCAGCCTCGGCCACGATCGACAGGATCTCGGCTGGTGGCTTTTCGGCGTCGTAGATTTTCGCCTAGCGAACCCTCGCGGCCGAAACGTCACCGCAGGTCGCTCCGGTTGTGTCATTGATTTACTCTCGGGTTACTTTTCAGCGCCAGATAGAAAGGGAAATTAAAGGCTGCCGATCCTTTGTCGCCGCCCTTGGACAACGGGCGATGAGAGCAGAACGCTGTCGCGAGTTTCTAATCAGAGAGGCGTAATAGCTGCGGCGTGTAGAAAACCGAATGTGAACCGGAAATGCCGTTTCCATGGCGCCCATTCGAATCGAACCGCTCGCATGGTGCGCGCAAGGTGCTTTACCTCGCCGGCGCTACACTCCGGTAACTGTTACTTTAGAGGATAACGGGGCACACGCGTGTCCGCGTGTTTATCACGCCGATTGCGTGTACACAGGGGCTTCGGGGAATAACGGCTCGAAATTTGTCCAGAGCACATAGCCGCCCGAAATGTTTACGAATTTCATCTACGTCTCCAGGAATTTGCTCGGCGATGGTTCAACGAACCCGCGCCTGCATCGGGACCAGGATTTCTGGAAAAATTCGCGACGAGGTAGTTGAATCTTCCCACGGCCCGTCGTGCTTACTCCAAATTTTCGCGAGGGAACGGAGGGTTCCGCACGCGTGAGCCACAAGTTTCGCGATAAGCGTTCGATTAACGGGAAAGGCGAGGGAGGGGGAGGGGGGGGGGGTCCGAAGGTCAGAGGCATCGCGGAAGAGATGGTCGCATCAAATATTCATTCGGTGTTCTCGATGGTTAAGAAAGGTCTGGACGTTTGTAAGAAGGTCGATGGTTCGCGCGAGTCGGCGGGGTTCGACGACCCTTAAGGCTTTGAACCGGGACATGTGGCGTTCGAGCTTTTTGTAGTAAGTGCTGTTACCCCGGCCGATCTCGAACTTTATTTCATTCGGGGAGCGTGGTCGGTCACGTTCCGTTAACCGATTAGATTTTTCGCCGGTAGCCCTGTTAAACGAAGCCGCGATGCACCGTTTGGCGGAGGAGAAGCGCGCTGGTCCCCCTCGTGAAAATCAAAGTCCCGTTTCCGGCGCGTTTCTCGAGGCGCGCGCGTCTTTAAAGGCCGACGTACTCTCGGCTGGTAGCAAAATGTAAACCGGAAAAGCAACGAGCAAGTGAATTAGCGAAGTGAGTTCGCGATTGCCTCCCCCTTCCTCTGTTCTCCCCGGTCGGCCTGCCCCTCCCCCTGGACGCCCCGTTGCCTCGACCGTCTCCTCCGTCTCCTCTCTTCGTCCTTCTTTCTGCTCGTTCACCGGCCACCTTCCATTCTCTCTCGCCACGGATCTGAAAGAAGGTCTCTGCCGGTCATTGTCCCACTTGGAGGTCTACTTGGACTTGGACTTGGACCACACCATAGGCATGGTGCGCTGAGTAACGAGGTTCCGATACCCCCATAGGGGACCCCCTTTTCCGCCTATATCCTCCACACGCAACACGTACGCGCGGCACCTTCGCACACAGGGTCGGACGGAGACAGTGTTCGCGAGCGGTGAACGAACTTTAACGCACCCGTGCTCCAGGTATGCGCGAAAATCTTCCTAAACGAGCGACGCTCCTTCACCTGCCCCTTCTAGAGTCCTGCACCATCCTCCTCTTGCACCAACGCTCAAACGATCCCCCTCGCGTTTAACATATTTAGCGTAGAATTCAGAGATCGGTCGCCCCGCGATTTTCACCCGGAACATCGGGTCAAAGAAACCGTTTATCTCTCCCCCTGTGCACCGTGCTCGATTAATTGCACGCTCTCGATGACGAGATTCGCCTCGGCAGCCTCCTTTCAATTTCTCGGCCGCTTAATCGAGCCGCCCGGGCGAAAGAATATCGCGGGCGTGATTTGCGAAAAAGCGGCCTCGGCGAAATTAGCCTGGCGCACGGACGATCCGCCCCTGCGTATCGCCACGTACAGGCCGTCGAAACCGAACCGCGTCACTCGCCTAACTGTACATAGGCTTGTGTACACCCAAGGTACCGTACAGGCACGGCGACGCCGACCAAACGGTCGTAAAACCATGAATACGTGAACACGTTTACACGTGGGCCACGCCGTGCACGCGTCTATGCGTGTACAGGTGCGTAAAAGCACCGTTGCATGGCCGGCGAAGGCGCGGCCAAAAGTAAAACCGAATTCGTTTTCGGTAGGACTCCAGCCGGCCGTGCCTCGCCTTATCTCTCGCGCCTTATCTCTCCCTCCTTCGCTTCTTCCCCCCCCCCCCGATTTTGCTCGTGGCAGAAATCCTCGCAGCTGCGAGGAGCCCTTCCTCTCCCTCTGCCCTACGAGCGGGCCGCGCAGTTTCGAGGGACGCGCGTACGCGCCCCGCGCCCAGGACGATCGGACGTTGCGCGGTGACGCGAGGATAATCGATAATCTCGCTAATCGGATGCATCGACGCGGCAAGGTTCGCGCCCGCCGTCCGTAAAAGGTAACGCCGACATCCTCGGCTCTCTTACGTAACCGAGAGCCCAGCTTGGAGACATCCTCCTGCCTCTGTTACCGCGGCCAGGACCTCGAGCGGCGAATACGTTGAACCTTGAGAGTTCATCGTATCGAGTCGAGCATAACGTCGCGCCGATCGTGATTAGCTGATCATGCCGGGCGGCCCTGAATTCTCGGTATCTCTTCATCCGACTCGACAGGACAATGATAGGCGAGGGGCAGCAGCCTGCTCGCCCTTCATCGTCCACGAAGTCACGAGCGAAACGTGATCCAAGTCAATACTTTTCTTCTCCGCTCGATCGTGGCACCGCTCGATTCGAGGCTGAATATTCTTTCGGGGTTTATGCAGAAATTCAAAAAGTATATCTACGCGCACAGTGTACTGCTTCGAGGTTTCGAAACGGCAGGTCTGGACGGCGCCCAATCGAGGGGCGCAATGGAAAAATTAAAATCAAAAATTAAAGTGTTTACGTTGTTCTTTCAATGACTTTTCAAAACATTTTATAAGAGTTGTTTTTTAGATTTAAAAAATAGGTACCTATCTACTGTTTTTTAATGAATATTAAATTTTTTACGAAACGAAAGGCTTTTGTTATTCAAGAAATACCTACAAAAATGTTCACCCACGGTCAAAAGTTATATGTATTATTTGTAATTAAAAATAAAGGGCGGCACAAATGAGCTAGATGGGGCCCCGGGTCTGCAAGCCTTACCTCCCCCGAAAAAGCGAAACCTCAAAACTGTTAAGCTTGAAGCTCCCGTGGCTATATACCTTCTAGGTGCATACTGTACTTCTGTGGAGGAATACCATCGGAGAATAGAATCAGTACGTAGGTATCGCGTATGCCGTTAAAACCGAGCGTCTCGCAAAAGTACAAGTGGAAACGGAGGGTGTCCGGTCGGCCGTGGTGGAGCCGAGCTCTCGAGTGGTTCTGGTCGACGTCTGGCCGTACGTGGCCAGCCGCTTTCAATGGGGACACGTGATCGGCAGAGTACGGCAGTGGTGGAGGTCGACCGGCTGGATTCGCCGGTCCCTCCCTCTCTTTCCTCATCGCTCCTTCTCGTACCTTCTCGTTCCTTCTGTTCTCGGCCGAGGACCTCCTCTACGTTAGCCGGCACGCCGTGGAGTCACGGACGACCGCTATATCATTTTCGCTACCGGCCTGCGCGCCTCGGTTCACCGTTCCCGTCGGTTGTTGAACCCGACTCTCTTCGCGCGCTGCATAACCCATTTTGTAATAGCACACTTCGAACCGCGCGACGCGGCGCACCGGTATCCTTCACCGAAATCGACCGTCGCCGATTCCGGTGCAACATCCACCGATCCCGGCGAAGAGAAATCACAGGCCTAGCTTCTTAGATTCTAGAGGCCTCGAATTTAGCGTCCCGGAAGTGGGAGATTCTTAGAAGCTCGGAGAATGATGGAAGTAGGCACTATGTTAATTTTTGGGTTTACAAATTGTGCTCGGTTCCTCTGGACGACGTGGTTCCCGTCCGACCAATCACGAGCAGTTGCCAGAGCGGAGAATGAAACCGTAGCGGCTCTTATGGGCGCGAGTGAAATGAATTTGTACTAGGTCGCAGGTTTCCATTCTCGTCGGTTATTGAACTTGACTCTCTTCGCGCGCTGCATAACCCATTTTGTAATAGCACACTTCTAGCTCGCGCCTCGGCTTCCACGAAGGCAGTCCCCCCGTGCCTCGGCCCCGTTCCCGCTCTATGAATTTTTGAAATTCCAGTCGAAAGCAAACGGTCGCCGTCGTGCTGTTCGAAAATTCTTCACTTTCGCGGCTTTTCGAGCAGAGGACTCTCCTCCGTTTTCCGGCCCGGTCGTTCAACTCCGCGCGACCCGCACGGATCTATTACAAAATGATCCGGCTTACCAATGTCCTTGTTCGAGAGAAACAAACGCCCGCATACCAGTTACCGTCTCGATCTCGGCGGGAAAAGTTCTCCGCCGTCGGTTAAACTCGACCTAGTAAAAAGCAAAGGAACGAGCTCTCAGCTCGCGTTTTGCCGATACGCGGCAAAGAGGCCTCGCGCCGTTTCGAAAATTTCCCTCCGCATTCCTGTGTCATTTCGTCCCTCCTTCGTCCACGCAACCCATGTCGCGGACGGGAATCGCGCAGGCCCCGAGGAAACGAGTCCTCCTTGTTCCACGCGCGACAATGGGGCGCTCGTTTGCCAGGCTATCGGGAGCACAAAAGGCAAGATTGTGCTTCTTAAAGAGTGCTAATGGAAGGCGGTCTTTGGTAATCGGTGGCCATTTACTTGGCTGTAAAGCTCTTGTAAAGGAAACAAATTTTACGCGAAAAGAAAAGGGGCCGTCCTTAAATTACGTAAGGGTACTTTTGGCCATTTCTGACTCCCTCCCCCAGTATAAGAATTCGTAAGTTTTTATATTCCAACCTCCGTCCTTAAATAATATTTTTTCAATTATTAAAATTCTTTTAAAGGTGCATATAATTAATTTAACTCCGTTTCGGGGAATTTAAACTCAAATTACTTTTCTGGAATGTTAATGATAGAATTTGTATTTATTGAAAATTAGGTTATAAATATTAAAGCTGACTTCAAGAAAATACAAATGCGCAAAAAAAGTAAAAAATAAATTTATTCCTTATTTAAACTACAACTCTCAATTTTTTATGTCGGCACCTCATCATTTGAACTGTGTAAATCTGGCGCCGACTTAAAAAATTGAAACACATAGATTAAATAAGGAAAAAATTCATTTTTCACCTTTCAGTGCATTTTTATTCTTTTGAAGTCGGTTTTAATTTTTTCCATTTTTTAGTTACATAAGCTGTATAACTACATTTATTTTAAAAAAATATGGGCTGTTCTACAAAAGGAGCTTCTCGTAAAAAAAGAACCATTTGCAAGAAACGGAACATTCCAATAATAATGAAACAGATTTCTTATTTTTTGTGTAACATCAAAACTACTGAACCGATTTTGATGATTCGTTCTCCACGACCTGAGTTGATTGAAGCTGAACTAAATGCAATAAGTTTCACGAAAATCGGTCCAGCAGTTGGGGAAAAATTCGCGGACAAACATAATACATACATATCGAACCTCTTTCATTTTGAAGTCGGGTAAAAAATATTACGAAAGACGCTACCTAACTCCCCTTCCCTCTTGCAAAAAAACGTAAGAAACTCCCTCCCAAAAGCCTTACGTAATTAACGATGACCCCGAACAAGCAGAATTATCAGCGCCTGAATTTCAGAGAAGTCTGATAAGGAGGGCCGTGCGCGTCACAAGTGTAGATCTACGTCGACGGAGAAGTAATTGTCGAGGCCCGATAAGAGCGTCGGTTATTCGGGCATTGTGCTCGGTTGCGTGGCGTAGGGCAGGTCAGGCGCGCTCCTATATCTCGTCCGGGCTCCTACTTTTTAAAGGGTCACGGGGAAACTCGGCGTCCCAATTGAACGGGTGAAAACTGGGCGATATGTTTTCTCCTCCGAAACGTCAACATTCCAGTGCCGTTTTTCCACGTTCTGAGAGCGTGGATGTTAATAAAACCTGCATTAGGAACAGGTGAATTGATGCGAGTAGGGTGAGGATGGAAGGGAACTTTTGGAACCGAGGACTCGTGATGCCGTAGAACGCGAGGGGAAGCGATATTTCGCGGTCTACTAAAGAGAATTCTAGTCGGGTTCGTTCGACGGAACACGTAACGCGCATTTGCGCTTCCGGTCGATACCTCCGGCCGATAAAACGCTCCCTCGTAATCGTTGTGAAAGAGATTAAATAACGGAGTTTGTCCGTTTCCGCATTGAACAGCACCAACTTCAATGTCAATGTCAGTCGCCCTTTCACCTTATATAACGAAGCGGTGCGCTGGCCCGCTCGCCTGCTCCCGGCTCCGCTGCATATTACCAGCTTAACGCGCTCCAGGCTGGCGCAATACAACGATGCAATTCCGATTCTCGTTACTGTAAACGAATTATGTGCGCGCCCCGAGAGACTGGTCAAGGTCCCCCGATCGATACCCAACTTTTCCTTCGGACAGCGGCGTCAAAGAAAAGGGAAAGATGAATACGCGGTATCCTCCCAGGCGTTCGCTGTATCGAAAAGGAACAGGAAGCTAACCGAGCGATCGTTTTGAATTGTAAATCGGGCCCGCTCGCTTCTCGGTGATCGCTCTTAGCTCCTAGTTAGCTCATTCAAAGTCGTTCTTCGCGGGTACTTGAGAAAATGGAAATTCCAGCGGTGGTATCTTTTCTAGGTAAGTGTACCTCCTCTGCTAGCACGAGGCGACAGTAAACTGCGTTTACTGCCGTGGAGAGAGTAAAGGATAGCACTAATTTCAGCCTCGATACGTAATTACCTACTCGACCGAGCGCCTCTAGAAAAAGGTGATCCAGGAATGGAATAAGATCGCGTCGCTGCAGTCTTGTACCCCTTTGAACATAAACTCTAGCGCGGCTCGAGTACGTCCCTAGCGGGTTGCTGGCTCGTGCTCATTCGTAGATTATAAGCGACTGAGATTGAACCGGAAGAACAATGGGCCGAAGCTGATAAGCGGAAGAACATGGATCCAAACTGACCTCTCACATTTTCCGTGATTACTTATTCCGATCACTTCTCTAAACCTTCCCGAAAGAGCACCCTTAGCTTTTTAAGGAAGCTTCTCGTTCGGGAGAAGCTCGACTTGATCGTACTCTAGAGTGGCTCGCGGCTGTCGACAGGTAGAGCAAGGCTATAGCGAAGCGAAGTGAAGCGAAGGGAGGGAATCTCACGGCTGATGGCTGGCCGTGACTTTACTCAACTCAGCCGGCACTCGGGCCGGCGCAACGCGTCAATGTAGAACGGTCATTGACTCCTGGTGCTCGCTCGGCTCGCGAGCCTCCTATATACGTGCAAGCTCGAGCCTTCCTCCTTCTCTTTCGCCGGTCGCGCTTCTGCGCGCTGCGGACACCCGGTACGTGCCTCGTTGCTCCTCGTGATACTTCGGCCTTCTCCATTCGATCGTCACAACCGATTCATTTTTCCCGCCTTTATTCCTACACCTCGGTCACGATAATTCCATTATCCAGCCGCGTCGTGGGAAAATCACCTCTCGACCGAAATGGCTCCAGATTGGGCCCTTTAAAAATCAGCTCCGGGATTTTCCTTTCGTTCCGTTTCTATCTTTTTCGAGCGCAGTGCCAAGGCATTTTGACGATAATAGAGCGCGGATGTAGGACGGTTATTGGCTCCTCGCGCTAGACTCGCCGCCCCCCCCCTGTCCCCGCAAGCGTTCGCACCCCCTCGCCATTCAGAATCGCGTCGACCACAGGCTGGAAATGAACCACCCGGTACGTGATCCGTGCCTCCGCCAGGACCCGTGATACTCGAGGCTTTTTCGGCGCACCGAGCGCAGCCAGAAAGTTACGATAATTTTTCTCTCCCCCTCCAGCCCTCCGGATAACTCGTTCTCCACCGGACGATCACCGAAGGAGCGATAAAACGCCAGAGAATGAACACGTACCCGCGACCGTCCGCGAGATATAAACTGCCCGGCGTGTCTCGCGTTAATGGCCACCACCCTCGGAAACACCGGCGTGTTTATTTTTCCCCCGCTGACCTTGGAATCCGACGAACGTGGAATTTTACGATATTTTTATGGAAGATTTACGCGCCGCCAACTTTATCGCGGAGGATTCTTGCCCAGGTAGAACAGGGCAAGTGAGAATGAGGAAGTGAGTATAATGGCCTTTATAGCGGGGCGCATCCACGCGGACGCGCGAGCGCCTCGCTTTTAACCGGTCCTACGCGCCTCCTCGATAATAATAACGACCGACGCGATAAAAATAATCACGCCGCTGATCGCGTCGCAATCGCCGTTTGACATCGATACAATCGCAATAATTAATTCCGCCTCTCGGCTCGAAAAGGTCCTACTAAAATTCCCATCGAATCGAACGGTGTTAACTCGTAATGGGGGCTCGCGCCCGATAAAGAATTCGAAGCGTAGCTTCGAAGTGTAATATTCCGCGGGAATTGTTCCTGGGAAGAGAACGCGGAAAATTGCTGTTACGCGGGCTATTGCTTTTAGAACGAACGGTGACAAACGTCAAGGACCCGTGACGGCGGACGCGCAAACGTGTGAACGCGCGATAATTAATAAGAACGGCGGAGAGCACTCGTGAAACGGGACACCGTGTATGCACCGGACGGTCATCGTTACGGTAGCGCGTAATACTTTACGGTTCGGCGTATGTATTATCGCGGAATCGCAGGACAAGCGCAATTTTTGCATGGAAAATGGCGCTACGGTACTTTCAGCCTCGCCGCTCGCCCGCGGCGAACGAATCTAGGCTAGGCCTACGAACGACACGGTCATCGACCACCCTTCGTTCTTTTTTTCTCCAAAGACGGAGAAAGCGACGCTGCCTCTGCCTCCCACTAATTCGATTACGCCGATGTCGGGGGCTGGGAAGTGCAGGGTGGGGCCTGCGAACTCTACTGCACCCTTTTCAGTTTAATATACTTCACCACAGCTTCCTTCGAAAGCAAAATTCTTTAAAGATAAATAGCTAAGTTGATGTACATAACTCCTGTTCCCTTTTGTCCGAGGGCGTGCCTCGCGGAAGACTCGCGAATCAATTCCCGGCGCGGCGATCGAGAGGATTAAATCTCGGTCGCCTCGATTTTCATCTCCTTGCCGCGCGGAAACGCATGTACCTCGATCCCGTCGGCGAGTGGCCCGTTTGAAAAGTGCAACGACCGTTCCAATAAATCGACCGCCCCCGTCCCCCACCCCGAAATCATTACATACACGCGAGCTTGCAATGACCGTGGCTACGAGCCGCGGTCTGCGGATACCGTTATGTCACATTAGTAGGCACCTGCAGGCGTCATTATCCTCTCCCACGGCGTGCCATTCTCAAAATCGAAAACCACTTATCCTGTCAGCCGGCAGAAATCGATTCGCCCCGCATCCGTTCGCGGCTAGTCCCGACAATTCCACGTACCTCGCCCCCCCCCCCCCCCTCCTCCGTTCCCTATCAATCGTCATCGTCGATCGACAGGAAAGTGTTTTGCCGCGAGGTGATGAAAATCGCAGGGGCAACACCAACGAGTTCTCCTCCGACGATTCTCTTTTCCCGTTGTACCTACTTCCTCGGCAACGATTTCCTTTCTGACCCCGTGTTTTCCCCTTCTTCGAGAAGGGATATGCAGGTAAAGAACGGAGGTTGAAAAGTTTTTCGACGTGCTAACGGAGAGAGGAAAGGGGGACAATGGTGCGCCGTTATGTCATATTAGGAGATACGCGCGTTTAACGGTGATTCTGTGTAACCGATTCGCTCCCTCGAAACGACTCGATCGAAATTCTCAGGGGTTCCTTTTTTAACGCGGATCCAGGTTGATTCGTGGAAGGAGCTCGAACTTGACACTTGTGGGATAGGACTATGTTAATGAAATCGGCAGGCGAAACGCGATTGTTCTTGAATATTCCGTGGGGATCGGTAAGTGGCAGTGAATCGCGATCAATGCACTCCGGAGACCAGATTGCGTTATTGCTTTTACCGTTCCCTTTTTTCCAGGCTTTAAGTTTGGTCCCGGTACCGTTAGGGACAAGGCTCTCAAAGAACCGAGCGTGAGGAAACACTTTCTGTAGCCGAAGAGCCCCTTCTATGACGTAACGCGCGCAGCAAAGGGCCACCATCGTTTCGAATAACATCATTCCCGTATTATTATACTTTCTTGCTCCTCCGATCGTTACACCGAGGGTTGCAACGCGATTTATCTCTGATAAATTGAATAAAACTTCCCCCCGGTATCGTCGATTACTTCTACTTCCTCGATTACACACCGAGAAGCGATACTTATTCCTTCAACGCGAGTACTTTTGTTATTCACGAGAAGAACGCGCCTCAACGGAATCTTCCGCGCGCCGAACTTTCCTCGCAGCAGTTTTGCGCCGTTTGCTATCGGAACTATGTCAGGTCACCGGCTGTTTTCCGGAACATTCCAGAAAATCCAGCGTTTCTTTCGGGGTGATTGACGAGAGGTGCCTACTTTTCAGCGCCGCAGGCGTAATTGCGCGTTCGCGGATAACCGAGGAGAATCGACGATTGTTTTTGGATACGTGACCATTGCGCGTTGCACACTTTCCTAACAATACGCGCGTACTTTCGCGCAAGCGGCAAAGTACCATTTTCTAACTTTCCGTGGCCTTTTTACCGGAGCCGAGGGACACTTTCAGAGATCCCGCTACGAAATGACTGGTCTGTGATCGCTCACCTTAGTCGTATCCTTGGGTGCCGGGGAATCTTGTCACGTCCACAAACTGTCAAAGTTCACAAGTCAAAGTCACTGACATATCTCCCAACCCCCGAGGAGTCGATACGGTCCGCCCACGATCACTCGCGATTACGACGAAACTTTGCTCTCTTATCCAACGAACTAATAGCTGATCAGTGTCCCAAAACTCGCCCGGTCACTGGCGACGTTGGTCCCCTGCCGGTCGCGAGGCAGGAAGCTCGCGGGGGGGATGGAAGTCACCGAGACGTCCGAGATGTTGGAGACGCGTCTCGGGGCGGAAACGGTGGTCCCTGGATCCTGTCGTCGAAGATCCCCTCGTGTCCTTCCGTCCACTAACTGGTTCGCACTGTTTTTCTCGCAGTGGTCCACGGAGGAAGGACAGGCCGCGGAAGAACTAGCCAGGAGGGAAGAAGACGCAGGCGGTATCAGGGCGGTATCGCGGGCGCGTGGAGGACTTCTCCTCACTCTTCGGCGAAGAGGACTGCCTCGTCCTTGACGTACGGTCGTGTACACCGTGCGAAGCCGCGTGGTTCGGACTGACGAGCGCGGCGGGTAAGGTGAGTCTAGGTGAGTGTCTCCTTGTGTATACGGGCCGCGGTGTTTGCGCGCGTGTACGCACCAACGTAACGCAACAGGGCACGGTAACGTAGCGCGTTCGTGTGCGTCGCCGGGAGGACTGGCGGAGGGCGAGGAAGGAAGAGGAGGCCGGCTGGCTCCTCCGCTTCGCTCGGCTCGGCTCTGCTCGGCCCTACCAGTCGTCTCCTTTCCTCTCCTTCTTTCCTCCACACTCCTCTCGTTCGCTCTTCCTTGTTCTCTCGCTGCCCCTGCCTGTTGCCCCCTCGACTCCCTCGCGAGCTTGGCGGAGAGCACCGCGAGTCAAGCTCCTTTCCTTCGCTCCTCGTTCCTTCTTCCTTCGGCTCTGCTCCTTTCCTCGTTCTCTCCTGCCTCTGCTACCCTCGGATTCTCGGCTGCTCGCCCGACACCAGTGCAGGACGACGATGCAGCCGGTACGTTTCGTTGGCTCGCTTCGTTCGCTCGCTTCAGTATTCCCCATCGACAGAAGCAACGGTACTCTTCCCCACCCCCTTAGCACCGCTTCGAGTTCTCCTGTGCGAGAAGCCCACCGCACTTCTCCCGTCTCCGTCTACCTTTCCACACCTGGTTCCCTCTTCTTTCCGCTCGGCCACCGACTGTCTCGGTGTTCCTTTCCACCGCGCTCCCTCTCCCTGTTTTTCCCGACGCGCGGTTCCCCCCTCTGGCCGTACACGCGCGTAGGCCTCGCTTCTTCCGTCTCCTCTCCCCCGTTCGCGCGAGGGCGAAGGCGAAGCGAAGGCGAAGGCGAGCGCGCGACCGTGTCTTCCTTCTCCTCTGCTGGTTACTGACCTCCGAAAATACGAGTCGAAGGACCGAGGCGTAGATCTCCTCGACCTCGTAGGTCTCCCCTCGTGCCCGCGCTCTCCCCCGCGGCCCGGGGACCATCCAGAAGAGAATCTGGTCGAGTGAGATGAAAATGATCAAAGGGGGATGTAACTTTCCTTCGCTCTGCTTTCCTTATTCTTTTCGGTTTTATTTTTTAATTGCTTCCCAGGGGTCTCAACGCATCTGAGTTCTTTCTCCCCTCTCGCGCTTTTCCCGTTTTCCGCTTTTCACTTTTCAATCCGCCGCGAGGTTTCCGGGAGCCGGAGCGTGACTAGTTGTTAAAGACACTCTTAAACGGGGAGAGACGGTTAGACTGAGGAAGGTATCGAGTCACGCAAAAAGGGGGCAGCTTTTAAGGATGCCGAGGCATTGGCCGATCAGCCAGCGTAATTATATAATTTTAATCGGCGCTCCGTTTTTACGCGGCGCGCGGCTCTTCCGCGTTTCTTGTCTCTGGTTACTGACCTTCGGAAATCCGAGCCATCCAGCCGGCACTCGATTTCTTTTCGTGTTTCTTCGGCTTCATTCTTAACGGCCGAGGAGCGACGACGGGGAATCTGGTGTCGGCGATAGGAAAAACCTCGCGGATCGATTTCGCGCCTTCCTCCCCCTCGCCGCCACGCCGATAATCGCCGATAATCGCCGAGGAGCATCGCTACCGTTAGGATGCATTATCCCTCTCGCCCGCTCCGATTCTATCGCGCCGCGATTTTATAATTGACGATAACGACGGCGACGACCTCGTAACAATAAGAGAACAGAGAGGATGAATCGGAGGGATTGAGGAGGTGGTGGCGCGAATGGTGTTCTCTCTCGCAGCGCGAGCTCCCTGTGAACCGTCTTTCCGGGCGTTAAAGTCTCCGAGATTCCGGTGGCGCGTCTCCGCCCGAGAAATACGAGACACCGGCGACCGTGTCAATTTATCGAGCCTCCGCGCGTTACGTAAGAGGACCGAGGGGGCGAATAATGCGTTTCGCGTGCGGCCCATCCGTGTCCCCGCTACATGTCGATCGTAAATTTGAAAGTCGATCGAAAGTAAGGCCGCGCGAGCGCCACTGGCTGTGAATGAATTGGGCCTAGTTATGCGGAAAGCTACCAACCCCTAAAATGGCGAAATATTAGTTAAGGGGAGACATCACTGTAATGGCCCGAAAAGTAAAGGTATCTTTGGGAATTTATTAAACGCAAACTAAGTAATGAATCTTTTTTTAATCTTTCAGGACTTTTTATTGCATATTTAAGTTATACGAATATCTTTTTTAAAATTTATATAAAACAGATTTATAAGCTGTACAGGACCAGTATGGAAGACCCGGACTGATTGTCTCAAGGGGTAGGTTGACTAATTGTTAATAACTTTGCACCGACATATGCTCTACTGCGGAAACGTTCACTGTAGAAAGAAGTCACTTCGACTATGCCATTCATGTGTGTCCGACCCCGCGATCGCACGTTTTTTAACAGTTATCAACGTTTGTCGCAAAATTGACTACGTAAATATTTTTTCTTAAAGATTTTATTTTTTCACGCTCTATATTGTCAGAATAGAATAAATGTTAAGGAACTATTTTAAAGTTTGTTTATTAGACGATCTGACATAGTATTTTTGTTTATACATAAATAATTGAAGGTTATATAGATTATTGAAGTCGAAATGATCGGTTGGGGCTGGTTGATTGATAAGGTTTAAATTGTTATTTTGTTATTCATAAAGCGATTTTTATTTTTTGTTTAAAGGGTCTAGCCGGGTAAGCATAGAGAAAACGATTCCAGCACCAATTTTAGTATTTATGTGTACCAAATAATGTTCTTTGCTTAAAAGACCACTGAGAGAAATGTCAGATCTCTACCCCCTTTCGTTAGGGTGATATGGGGATAAGAACCCTAAACTTTACACTATGTTATAAATACATTATAATTAATGTGTAAGTTGAAAAAATTTTCAGCTTATTATTCAAATATGAAAGAAAGAAATTAATATTTTATAATGAAACAACTCTAATTGTGACAATGTGTTATTTTATTACCACTGAGATAAATTATTAATAACATTTCCTTAACGGATTGTACCTACTTATAGTCAACCTATCCTATACCCGTATTAAAACCCCGATCATGGGGCTGGTTGACCAGCATGGAAGGTGTTAGAAAAACATTAAAATACTTTAATTGTTGTCACAGTGAGTCAACATGAATAATTTAATCAGATAGCCAAATGTATCCCCTATCAAATAAACTAACCGGTTTAATGATATTTCGCCCACAGAATTTATTAAAAATCAAAATCTGAAAAACTGGCCTACCAGCCTTGATCTCCCCTAATTTATGACTGCAGAAAAATTCCGCTGACACGGTTGACAGTTTTCCGATGAAATGGTTTTTCGGAAATCAAAAGACCAAAATGTTTTAGAAACTATACGCGCATGGCTATGGCACGACGGGTTCGATTTTGAAAATTTTGAAAAATGGCAAAAGGGCAAACCTCTGAAAAAAAATTGTGGATTCTAGTAAATTAACTTCTATAGTTTCTAATATCTCTTTATAGTTTCTAAATCATTTTGGTTTGTTGATTTTAGAAGCACCGTTTCGTCAGAAAACTGTCAACCAGATTTTTTGCAGCTCAAAGTTACTGGTCCTACACAGCTTGTAAATCTGCTTTAATTGAACAAAGATGTTCGTATAACTTAAATATCCAATAAAAAGTCCTGAAAGATTAAAAAAGATTCATTACGTCATTTCCTTTTAATAAATTTCCAAACATACCTTTCCTTTTCGGACCATTACAGTGGTGTCCCACCTTAAACACTGTACGGATCCCATAATCTTGTGATCTTTATTTTGTAAAACGCCATATAATAACTCATTATACAATTATAAAAACTACCTAGCCAATGGTCCCATTTTAGGCTTGAAAAAAAAACTACAGAAAATTTAAAATAACCCATTAAAAAACATTGTGAAACAATAAAAATAAATAAAATATACACAATAGAATAAAGCTACTTTTCTTTAACTATAAAATCTTCAAACTAAATTTCCTCAGTTTCAGATCATTGAGGATTGGTAGCTTTCTGCATAACTGGGCCCAATTCTACTTACAATTCGGTGCATACACCGTTGCTCGCGCTTCGACTCAACGCACAGTGGTCTGGGGATACCTACTTTTAGCGGCAAAAATTCTGATCATTCTAAAACTTGGTGATTAAGAGTTTTTGAGGTCTCTGGTAACGAATTTGGCATCAGAAATTTTTAAATGGCGGATTCAATATGCCACGCATTGTGGTCTGGAAACCGGTATTTTATAGCCAAAATTAAAAATCATAGCCGTACTACAGAAAAAAGAGAAAAAAGAATCACTTTTAACATTGTCTTCGATTTAAAAAATTAAAATATCAAAAAGAAAACGGGTCCGTTTAATATTTAAAATATTAAAAAAAAAAAAAAAACGCAAATACCTCGGGCGTCATTTATAAAAGACTACATAAAATTGAAGACTGCAGAAGACTGCACTTGAAATTGACATGCCTTTTTAACAATTGTGTAAGCTTTCATGTAAAAAAAAGTTCGACGTTAATCAAGCTTACACATTTTTTTTATATACCTTCTCAAAGTTTAAATTGATATAAACCAAACAATGTCGATGACATATAAATAACTTAAATATACTTTCATACCTATATAACTGTATGATACAAACACGTATTTTGATGTACTATAATGAGTAATTAAAACAATTAGATTCACATAAAATTTCATGATTTTTTCTTCGTGATATTATATCTAATCAAAGAATCATCTGAAGAGGGCAAGGTATGCGGATTTAGAAGCCCTGGAGAGTTGTCAATTCATACAAAAAAATGACATTGTAAAGTTGAAGTTGGGAAATTGAATTTTGGCCACCCCCCAGACCACTGTGCAACGGAAGTTTCGAGAGGAGGGAAATCGTGACGACCACTTTTTACAACAGTAGGTACCTACTGTATTTCTATCGAGAGCTCGAGGCAGCGGCGATGGTCACGGTGCTTCTAAGCGTCTTCGATTAAAATGCAAGGTGTTAGAAAGGGGAGAAGGGGCGCGGGACAATGCGGGAGAGGCGACGGACGAGGATTGTCCGCGAGATAAGTCAAAGCGTCTAAATATACAGCTTGGTTAGGGCCGCGGTCTGAGATCGCCGATCAAGATACTCGATCGTCGCATCAAAGGGACTTCCTTGGAAATCTGCTATCGGGTTTCCTCCCTCGTGCTTATCTTGGGCAAAGCATTCTTACGAAATACATACGTACTCTAAGCTTGTTACGAGCGAAACTGAAGTGGTGGCATTTCAGCTTAGGGCCGAGATTTATTTGTGGGAAGTATTGAGAAAAAATTCGTCGACGATGGTCTGCCTCTGAAGAGAGCGATCGGCCGTACCGCGCGCGGAGCGGGTAACCGGAACGGAACGGAACGGAACGGAGCGAAGCGTTCGCGAGTGGTTACTGACCTCTAGCATCGAGCACTCTTACGCTTGCACTACTTAGCTAGCTCGTCGTTACCGAGCTACGTACCTAGCCTCCGTCATCGCGTTAAATCGCCACTTTTCGCGGCGTACCTTCGACGCTGCGGCGTTACCTTTACCTTCACCTTGCGCCTCCCGCTTCCCGCCCCCGGCATCCGCTCGCCGAGACGGCGGAAGGTCGATAGCGCGTTTCGCCGGAAGTGCATTCTGCGATCTGTGTCATAGGCAGCCGAGGGAATTCGGTTCTCGCCACCCATTGTCTGCTCGCCTCCTTAGAATTAGATCCTCGCCGATCGCGCCGAAGCCGACGGAGATTAAAAGCACGAGGCTAGAAGCTCCCAGCGATGACTTTCCAACGGAGCTGAAATTAGAATCGATCGGGGGAATCGCGGATCTCCCTCCCCTCCCGCCAGCTCGCCGCTGATCGCCGCGCGGAGAAGCGCGAGAAGTATGACACGGCCGGCGAGAGATGTCCGCGGCGAGTTCGTTAACCCCTGAAAATACTCTCTTGCATCGCGGTTGCGTGCACGATGCACCGGGATGCACTAGTTTACTTCTCTGCACGTGGTGGAGGTGGTTCCGCCGCGGCGGTGTACGTGCAGGAGGCGCGCGACGCGCGAGTCCTCGCCGGGCGCTTTGTATTAGAAACTTCACCTACATCGGGCAGATCTGCCTCTCGCGAGAGAGCCCGTCTCGCTTTTAGCTCGACGCCCGCCGCCAAATTGCCGTCGCTGTCGTTCCTTTGAGTGGTAACCAGCGTCGATAATTGGCCGATGCATTTTGGCGATGCCATGGGAGCACATTTCGCGGTCCTTTTCCTTTTGACCCGAGTAATTGTAGCGGTCGGGCGGAATCTTTTGAAGGCACAGCCTCTACGCGTCTCGTGCCTGCTGTTGCTAATTGCCTTTTTGTAGTCGACGCACAGGAGGATCCTGTGGACGCAACGTTCCGAGGAGCGTGCAGTGTTTGAAAAAGGAGCAGCGACGAATCGAACGATTTAAACCGAAGGTATCAGGGCGAAGGATAAGATCCGCGAAAGAAAGTACTCCTCTTGATTCCGAGCCGTTAGGTGGAAAAGCTACTTCACCTACATCGGGAATACGCGTCTCGTTTCCCCGCGACGAGTAATTACGGTCACAGTCGCTGGCTGCTCTCGAACGTGATAAGAACGGGCGGTGATTAGCCAAGACAGCACCGGGGGATTTCTGACGTGCCATGTCCTTCCCATTTCTGTTTCGACTGTCTCGAAGATTCTAATTCTCTCCCACTGGAATCAAGGCCCAACCTACCAATGTCCTTGAATAACCGAGTAGGCAGATCGGGCCTTGAAGCATTCACGCACCCGGCGCCTCGAGGATTTCGTAATCGCGTCCTCGCCGAGAGGTCCCTGAAGCTTGACCTTCGGTACTCCGGGGCTTGCCCCCTGTTTCGCAATCGGACCTTTTCCATCCGACAGCGTGGCAGAAACGCTAAGCGAATTCCAATACGCTGCTAATCGGTCCCGCGGACCCTTCACTCTGGGTCGCCGCGGGCATTCTTATTCAGCGGCGAGCGCGACAAGTTCGCGTGTGTTCTTTATCAATTCCGAGCAGTCGGAGGGCTGGAAGGAATGCGTGGAACCGTTAAGGGGTTAGAGTTGCGCCGGTGCCCGAAGGACGACGGGCTTGCAGCAGGGTCTGAGCTCGGTAACGTTACACGCGGAGGGGCCGGTTCGTTTTCATTTGGGCCCCAGAAATTCAAGCGGTACGTCCCTGATGGTCTCAACGTCTGGCTAGGCTAGGCACCGGAGTACTGTTAGCTTTGGGGCCCGAGCTGAAACGAGGAGCGAATGCGGAGAGGAGGAACACAAGAAGAGGAAGAAGAAGAAGAAGAAGCAGGAGAAGGACGAAGTAGAAAAAGGGGAAGAAAGGGAGGAGGCGTCGGTGGATGAGGGAGAGGTGGAGTGAAAGGGGCTGCGTGGAATCCTACGGTGAGCCATAATGTAACACCGAGTCGGAAACATCGAGGATCGTCCTCGCTCGCCCGGAGCGAGGGAACCCGCGCGCCGACCACTCGCTCGTTCTTCGTCCTCGCTCGCCTCGAGACTCGAGACCGCTCAGAAGTGAAGTGGCACACAATGCGTAAGAGTATTTTCAGGGGTCGACGACCGCTCTGCTTCCTCGTGGCTGTCCCTAGCGATGGCTTCGACCGCGAACCGAACGGTATCGACATCCAACGCTTCCCTCCAGCAAACCGCGAACGGCCATGGAATTTCGTCCACGACTCATCCTCCGGGCCGGGCAACGGGATTTTTTTCGATCGCTACTCGCCTTTTGCGCGCTCATTATCTTCTCATATGAATAGCAAGTTACGGTTTCGGATCGAAAGCAACTACTCGCCTCGGTGCTCGATTTCGTAGAATCGAGATCAAGTGCGATCGCGGGATCTCTTCTCGCGCCCTTCGCACATAATATCTCTCCTCTCCTCTCCTCTCCTTACGAGCTAGCGACGATCCGCGAAAGCGCCGATTCCTTTGTCCCTTCTCGCTTTATATTACCAAACTCCTGCTTCTTTTCCTCCAACTGACAAGGCTATCGACGGACCCCGCGTAATCGTGTTGCGTCAATGAACTCGGCACAGCGTTTCGGTGGATTAGCGCGGAGCTGCCTGACGTCACCGTTCCCTGCCAGCCTCTTTCTTTCTTCTACCTACGGTTCACAGCCGCGAAATTCCCGGTCAAGGGTCTAATCAAGGAGCAAACGTTCGCTTCTACCGGTGTCTTGTTTCGGCCGGCATCGGACCCAGCCACCGCGACCAGCACCGCGCGTTCGATCAACAGACCACGGGGGTTACGGTTCAGCGATCTTTTTCTCCATTTTGGCGACCGGTTTGTCATATTTTTAACAACCGGTTCCTGGACCCGTTCGACTCGCGTTACCGATTGTATGCAAAACGCACGCGCAACGGGGCAGAGTCGCGTCGCTCGATGGGAAATCCAGGATGAGCAATTTCCCTCTTGGGACTCGAGTCACGCTTGCCAGGTCGCGGTCACTAGGATCCCTCGTTCAAAACCGAGAGATTCCAACGGATCGTTGTTAAAAGAAAAAGAAGAAGCCTTCTATTCCGAGTAGCTTTTTGCGAGGGGTTCAATGCTCGAGGTTAAAGGCCCGACCCTGAAACGTCCAACCTGTCGAATTCGTAGCTGTGCCTCGCTCGTGACTAAGCCTCCATTTATCTTCCATAGACGATCACGTTTATTGCCGCGCTATTTCGTAACTGGCCTGCGACACAGCGGGCAGCCTCTCTCACTCCCCCGCGCCCGGTACGCCTGCTGTCCGCGCAGGAAGCGCGCGTACGTGACGCAAGATCTAAATTACCCGCGACGCCGCGCGAAAAAAAAATATAGTTTCAACACCTCTGCGGAGCGTCGCGTCGCGCGGCCGCTATTATAACGGAAACACCGTGACCCACAACGGCCAACCTCGCGGCGAACGCCATCGTTTTCGTCCGTTGCAGGCGATGCACCCGACGTCGAGTCGAAGAAGCTTGATTTAATGGGCCGGCTGAGAGAGGCGAAGTGCCCGGCGGGGTGAGAACGGGGGCGAGGTAGGATCGCAGCGAACGATTCCGCTTTGAAAAGGGAATTCTCCCGTGACACATTCGTTTTTATCGAGCCATCCGGCTCGGCGACGAATCTCAGCCGGGGTTTCTGGGCATATACGGAAAGTCGGCGAGTCGTATACTGCTCCGTATACGAGGCATTGACCCGCTGCCGTGTTTCGTCGCACCTCGCCTCGCTGCCACGGAAGCGCTCGCTCGCTTATGCGAACGGGCCTCCTCGCAGGTGTACCACTGCGCTGGTAAACAAATCCGCTTCTAACGGGCCCCCCGAAACGATAGCGATCGCCACGGAGGGGCGACGCGTTCTGCCTTACGTAATCGCCGATTTCGGGTGGCCAGCGAATTCACTGGCACCGCGAACACGCCGCGAGAAAGTTACGTAGAAGTGCAGTTCTCCGGGGAGCCACGGCAGCGTCTGGAATGCTCGATGGCGCTCGATAGCGTTCGACGGCTACTATCCTAGAGACATTCGCAAGAAACAACGTTACAACAATCCCTCACCTTGCCGCTGTTTCGTACCGACTACCACGCGCCTACGTAACAACGCGCGGGCTAAGAAGAAGCCAAGTGGAGGCGAGGATGACGCCACCGGGTATTACGCCTTTTCGGCCAGTCATCGCTCGACGAATCCCAAGGTAGCGGCGTTCACTTCCCTAGAGGAAGCTCAATTCCCGTGGCAACCGCCGAGCGGTCCAACCTCCTCAAGCTGGATCCTTCGTCAACTTACGCGTTACCCTCGTCTCACTTACTTCCCTTGTAAACTCGTGGACGCAGCAGCTTCTGCACCGGCCGCAGGGGGTGGTGCGTCCGCAGGTGGACGTCTGGAGGTTTCGTGCCAGACGGATTCGCCTGGAGAGGATCGCACGCTCGGCGGGCCGGTGCATTCTCGGTGTGGCGTTGCATGGCGCGCGGGCGCGTGTGTGCGATCGCGGACTTAGTTGGGAACGAGGAAGACCTAGTTCGAAGGTAGAACGCTCGCAACGGCACTAGGTCACGCATCGCAGTTCCTGAACGGCGCGAGCGTTCGTCGCCGGTCGTCTACGTGCGCGCTTGCGTGTGCTGGTGCATGTGCATCGGGCCCCGGTGCGCGGCACGCATACGAGATCGAGAGAGCTCGAGGATCGTCGCCGATCCACGCCACTTGCCCGGTCGTCTTCTCCAGGAATCGCTGCCGCGAGGAGACACCGTCTGCGCGCGCCTTTCCAAGCCTTTCATCGCTGCCAGATTTCCGCCTCGATCGGATCGAACGTGCCGGGGTCTATTTAGAGGCTATTTCTATTCGCCCCAGGATAGAATAGAATCCAAAGATCGCGCGACAAACTTAGAACTTCCGATTGCTTAAAGTAGCTAAGGTCGTAAATGGGTGCTGACGTCAGGGTGATTAAAAATTGACGGCAAAAGCAGCGTCACTCGGAGCTGGTGCCGATAAGCTCGGTGTGACGCGCTGAGAGCTTTATAAATGCAGGGAGTTCGTTCAACTTGGGGGTTAATTCGTTCGGTTTCTCCTGGCTCCTTTCCTCGCGAGCAAGCGGGTCAGTTAAAACGAGGAAATAAAGCACCGTCCGCATGTAAACGACCTCGGCGTTACGATACTCCGAGGCATCTGGATCAATGGAGAAGGATCGCGGGCCGTCGATGGCCCGCGCGTTAGAAAGTTCTTTGGGTAATCGAACGCGTTCCCAGGATGCTTCACCGCTTGTATCCAGCTTCCGTAGGCGATAACGATAACGATAACGGTCCCCCCGGGGAGGGGGGGAAGGGGGAAGCCGAGCCCATTCACTGGCAGCGGCTATCATAGGGCACAGGGCTTTCACCCTTCTCCACGTTCCAATGACCGGCGAGCGCGCGGGCTAACGGTAACGCGTGGTCACTTTGTCCTGATTGCGTTTAGGAAACTTTTCCACGCGGCGTCAACGAAAGTATTATACCCGCCGCGGCGTAACTGTGTATCGTAGGGACGAGCGGGAGAGTGAATTTCGTCACCCGACCCGGACGAAATTTACATCCGAAAGATGTACTGTTAAACGACCGCGCTCCAAGCGAAGGTGAAACGAGTGGGCTGCGAGGACGGGTTCAATGGAACCGATACAACCACCGCGCAGAGCTCGAGCCGTGTTCGCTCGCGAAATGGCAACTGGGTCTTCGGCGAATTTTTCATTTAAACGGCACAGTGACAGATCCAAGCTGAAGCTGTTTAAAAATCGCCACGCAACTACGTAAGAGACAACACCAACAGGCGACAGATCGTCGAGGCGTAGGCAGATGTATTTTTCTCGTCTGCTGCGAAGATGGACGCGGTGCTGCGGTAACAATACCAGCGGGATGAATGTCCTGATCCTGTCGCTACCCTGGGACAACGACCTCCGCGTAGAATTTGACGAACGCGTTTCGTCGATCTACTTTTACGCAACGGCGTCTCCCTAGGCATTCATCTATCATTCGAATTCAATGAAAATCGATACTGCGTATTAGAAATCTTTCAGAAAATTCGTGATTACGTGAATTTTATCCGGCGGGGTTTTCGAAAAGGGAGATGATCGACGCGGCTTTTGGTTTTACAGAGACGGTGCGCCGCGGCAGCTGAGAAGAGCCGGCCGGATGGAGTTGGTCCGTTGGAGCTCGATTAAAAGTGAAGCCTCTTGACCACGTGGCCGGAGGTCATAGTGGCGTAGGCAGACGTTACTCTCTTCGTCGGTCTGGTTGGCGGTGGTATTGGTTGGTAGCGTCGCGTCGGCGAGGCATGCTCCGCTCCTCGCGCAGTATGGTAAGTGTGTTAACAACGTAAGCAGGGTGAACGCCCTCGATAGACCTAGACCCAAAAACCGCTCGTTCCATGGGCACTGCCACTGGCACTGGGTTAAGGCGATGTGACGCGGTGCAGGCACACAAGTCGTGCACAACAGGCTCGCGCGCTCGCGCACTGCTTCGCACACCGAGAGGCGGGTATTACTTTCACGCGTATGCGTTCGTTTCTGTTCGCACGGACTTGCACGGGGTTCGTCGGCCTGACCATCTCGCGGAATGCCACGGAATTGTTCCGACCTGTCACGATTTCCTTCTACGGCGACCGTCTTCTCTACTGGGACGCGCGCGGCTCGACTCCCTTCCTTCCGTCCTTTCCTACGAGTCCCTCGTTTCGATAATTCTCGCGGAGCCCTTCGTCTGCCTCGCAATTAGCGAAAGTTCGGACTTAGAACGGGACCAAGATGCGATTTGGACGAGTTGATGCCCCGTTCTCCGAATCTTTATGAATCATTAGCTCCCCCGACTCGCCTCGAAGCACTTTCTTCCCGACAATTCGGTGCCGTAACAGTATCGGGGATTTCGTCAGAACGCGCGCCGTCATCGAGTCGCCCGAAAACCACCGTCACCTTCCTCCGAAAACATCGACGCCCGGCGAATCGAGCTTCCACGAATTTTCGCGGGAGCGAGAGCGGATTTTAAGGGATGCGGCCGGAGAATTTCCGGCTCGCGACGAGGGGGATACTTTCGGTTGCGAGCGGCGTTAGGCGTGCCGGCAAATTTGGGGCAGCCTGCCACGGATCGGTGGTCTAAAGATTAAACGAGAATTTCCCTCGTTTTCTACGATTCCTGTTCCACATTTCGAGCGCGCGCCGCCGCTCGTCGACGTCATTACCCGCTCGAGGCGTTCGTCGAAAGAAAACAACAATACTTTTTTCTCTCGCCGGTCGTTCACCCCGCGGCCGTCATCCGCGATAAATAAAATCGCAAACCTGCACGCGTGGCGGTTACCGCGCGACAATCGACCACCGTTTTCAGGTCCAGTAATCTTGGGCTCCTTACCAAACTGTCTTGAAAATAGAAACTGATCCCGTGCGGGGATAGAAGTCTGCGGGTATTTTCGCCCTGTTCCGCTCTATATTCTCCTAACGATTGGCTAATCATCTCCCCCGAATTTGTCGCTGCATCCAAGGTTAATTGAAATAAGCAACACTGTCGCCTCTAGCTGCGGAATTATCTTTCCTTCCTCGCTGCGACGTTCTTATTATCCACGTCGAGAAATAGGGGCCAAGGAGGGACTCTTCGGGGAAAGAGTAGAAAAATTTTGAAAAGGGAAAAAGAGCAGTTTCGTCGCGACGAGGAGGTTGCGCCGGAGGATCGGGGCCGCTCGCTACAGGATGATTATCCAGGCTCGCATAACTGGCGAGGAAAGGTATGGATGTATAGTACGTCCCGACTCGGCGGTCGGTGGATGGAAGTCCATCCTTGATGGAGGTTACTCCGGGCCATCGTCCCACATCTCCTTGGATATGAACTTGTGTCTTCGTTGGACTAGCTGCTCGTCTCCCTCCGCTTCTCCTTCGTCCTTCTTCCTGCCACCTCTACCGGCACTACCGTGTCCCAGCGACCACCTCCACCGGCCATCACCTTCCTCCTCGTCTCGTCTCGTCTCCTTTCGTTTCTGACCCTGTCGTCCATCGCCTCGCCACCTCCACCACCTCCCAACCCCCCCTCTCACCACCGCGTCCGCCTTGGCTTTTCTCCTTCTTCGGTATTCCCATCCCCTTCCTGCCCGCTCCCAGTGGCGTGAGTTGGTCGCGATTCCGATTACGACGGCCGATCGAATCGTTCCACCCGGTCGATCGGGCCGAAGATTTGCCGGCTCGGCTAACGGGGACCTGGGGACTCGGTCGATCGTCCCTCGGACCTTCCCCGGGGTCCACCTTTAATCGCCCGTGGACACCGATGCTGATGCCTTCCATTTCGAATGCCTATTTCGGTCCACCGAAGGTTTCAGGCTTCCGGGCTCCTCTTCTCCTTCTCTTCTCGTCCATCCGTCGTCCATTGTTCCCCCCTGGAGAAATAGAGTAGCGCAGCCGAAGAGAGAAGGGGGAGAAATTAGGTGGACTCGCAGGTGGACGTGCCCGGAATCGAAGCGCAGCAGCTACCACAACGTTTCCTTTAGTGTTTTCACTGTCAATTTCGCGGCGCTCAGGTGTCGTCCACAGAGGGTTCGAGATTCGAGATTCGAAAGTTACGTCACTGTGCCTCCTCCTCTGGCGACGAGCTCCCTCTCGGCTCCTGGCCGAACCGCGCGGCGCGGAAAGTCGACGGGCAAGGTAGCCACGACCCGGATTACGCTCGAGTCATCGGTTCCTTCGCATTTTTCTTCGCCGCGAGGTCTCTCAGGGTCAAGGCACTCGCCTGCTCCGCGAATCCTTTCAACGGCTCCGAAGAAAAGAGCCGATCACAGAGCCTTTCATCGAGATCCTATCATCATTATCATTCGCTTAGCTAATCGACCTACCTACCGATCGTTCTCCTCCCTAACCTCCGCGTCACCCTTCTCGCCTGCCAAAGAAACTCTTGGCTAATATCCGCGGAACACTTAGGCACCGCGGACGCGCGGTTTCGTGCTCGATCTATAAATACACAGGATCGCGGAAGAGATGGTAATGCGACACACGTCGGCAAACGTCAATGGCCCAAGGATTCGGAGCCAGGTAAACGCCCCGAGCGTTGAACCGGCGAATGACCTCCGACAACAACGGCCCCCGTTTTCGGTGTCGAAATCACCGGCCCCCAACGCCTTTACGGCCCCTTGACTCGGACTTTTACGGTGGGCCATTAAACGAATCCCGCACCCTTCCCGCTGCCCAGCGAAAAGAACAAACGAAAACACCATCAGCCGGTGATGTGTCGCCATAGCGTGCCGCGAAAGTCCGATCGTAAAGCGATGACGACGTCTGTCGATGAGCCCGGGGTTTATACACGCCAGCCAGCCGATCAGACATCACCACTCCGATGCGATCTGGTGCTTCTTCTCTTCCGCGGCTCGATTCCTCGCTTTCGGCAATGACGCTCAGCTCTGGGGCGCCGGGCTCAACTGTCTCTGGATCATCATCTCCGCTCTTGTTTCAGGCTTCCTAGCTCCAGCGGGGGATTCATAGGAGCAAGGGTTCGAGGGAAGAATCCCACGGTTGGGAATATACCGATCCAAGAAGGGACCTCCTGTATCAGGCAGCATCCTTCTTCCTTGCAATGCATACTAGAGTAGCCTTTCGCCGTACGTGCCTAAAGCCAGAAATAAATGAATCTTTCCGTAGAAGAGTTCTCGTACTTCGTTTAATCCCCTGATATTTGCCCTCTTCCGCGAGATCCCCTGGTCATCGAGCCCTGTTTTATCTAATTAAGCCCGAAAGGGGTAGACCGCCAGTGCTCCCTCGCAAACGATCGTAGACGATCTTCCTGGTTTCTAGAAGCGGAAGGATCGAATCTTTGGTTAGAAACAAAGTAGAAGGGGGTTGAAGGAGAAAGGGGGTGTGAGCGGCGTGGACCCAATGAGACATGCGGGTTTTCAGGGACAGCGATCGCGAGAGCAGCTTGATGGATCTGGGGACCCCGGGGAGAGGGAAGGGTGGAAGGGGAAGGGAGGGCTAAGTGTGGAGGTTGGAGGGGAAAGGAGAGAGGTGGAGGGACGGTCGGGAGAGGGTCTCGGTCGAAGACACGAGACACAGAGCGGCCACTCGTTACATAAGTAAGGTAAAGGATCTCCTCTTCTGCTCTCCTTGAGCCGATCCACATCCGCGATTATGCCACTTTCCATCGACCTCGCTTCACCTCGGCCGCCGTACGTGTGCGTGCGCCTCGAGCCTGTGTCGGTCGAACGAGTGCAACGGAAGTCCCTCCGGACCGAGTCTGGGTTAGGTACGAGACGATCGAATTTGGACCTCCCTTTCGGATCGAACGGGATTGGGGCTCGGAGCCGGCTGGCTCCCTCGCCCCGCGATGCAACCGATGCATCCACATACGTAGCTAAGTATGTACCTACGTCTTCGACGATCAATTCCCTTCCCTTGCTTTACATGGACGAGTATGGCGAAAGGAGAGGAGGAAGGTTTTCGGTGAATTTGTCAGGGAGAAACGGCACCGCGGAGTTCCACGCGAGTCGCCCCGGTGTTTTGGAATCTCTCGCCAGGAGGACGAGGCAGGGGAGAGGGGAATTGTATTGTCCGACCCCGTTGAACCCCGGGAACCTGGAAACGGGAGATTAGATAGGGTTTGTATTCCGACCAGACTCACCGACAAGACAAAAGGGAACCGCGTCACTCTTTCCCCGGCAATCCTCCGCGAGTGCCAGCAGAAAATTATGCTGCCCCGTCCTTTCAACCGTTCAACCCTTGCAACTGTGTCTCCGCAGGGATTATTAAACTCCCTTTTGCTCTCGGACCAGTAGTGTTTCGTTGGTCACCGAATACACGCACGCTTCTACAAGCCAGCTACCTCTGCTTAATTCCTCCTTCCACTTTTTTTGTGAGAAGATTCGATGGAAAAAACGACAGCTGCCGAAGGAAAGCGTCATCGATGAGTTCATCGCGAGTCGACGATCAATTAAACCGTAATCGTGAGAGTCTTTTAGCAGCCCCCACCGTCGAACTTGGGTCACGCCATGCGATTCGAGCGGGATTTTTTTACGGGAAGCGGTCGGTCCCAAGCAGATCCTCCTATTTTTCCCTGAGTCCTCCGAGTCTCCTCGTCGTTCCGGCATAAAGTTAATTGGCGTGGCGCGGCTACTCGATTTACACAAGCTTTAATTAAGCGACGTTGCGCTCGCGTCCGGGGCGATACGCGCTCCGTGGAATTTTTTAAACTAACTGTTACGTGTTTTATACCGCCCCCCGCCCTCTCCGTCACCGATACAAATCTTCAAGGTCGTAAATCCTCTTCTTTGATATCGCGAGGAGAGGATAATTCTCGTAACGGCCTCGTTAATTCTCCCCTCGGCCAGAAGCGATTTATCGCTGCCGAACGTATTTTATGGCCCGCGTTACGGCGCCCTGTGAGGGACCGGTGACATTCAGGGTTCGTTCACCCCCCCCCTCCCCCCCACGAGTGACCTTCGACAACGCGACCTTGGTGTCACCGCGACGAGACGGAAGTCCGGGCGCTATCGAGAGGAAAAAAAAGCTGCGCGAAAGTACGTTTCACCTAGCTGAACAATTTCGCGTCGGGTGAAAAAGAAAACAACCAGTGAAATGCTTAAGACGGATGTTCTAACTTCTGCTCACCCGCCCCGAGACCTTAGCAGTCTTTTCTGATTTAAACCCTCCGTAATCACACTTTCTTATAGTCGTAAAATGATCACGCGAGGTTCACTGCACCCCATCGTCATTTGTGTTACCATTTTCGTATTTTTTAACCTTTTAACTTTTGAGTGATCATTAATTGTGTATTCCTAATCCTCGTACAATTATGCTCTAATAGTGTTTTTCTAGAAATGTAAATTTTGATACGCTGAAATTTGTATTTGAATAAACAGTTGTGAATAGAAGTGATTTTATCTTTTTCGTTAAAATTCCCTAAATTTTTAAATTTTGTTATTATGGTCTACAAATTTACAGAAATATTGGCAACGGCACAGTTGTAACGTGACCAAGTTTTTTGGCAAATTACTTTTACACTTTTATAGTTTTATATGATACTGTGGAGCTTTGAGGACATTTAGCAGTAAATTTTATTTCTTGCGCGGACTTCCCCGATGTGTTTTTATTGGCAATAAAGCGAGCTAGTAAGGAGCCCATCGCGTTTGTTTCAACGGAGTTCGAGAATTGTCAGTAACTACATAATTATAGACTAACGAATGGCAAATTTATGAAGGAAAGTAGTTAAAGACCTGTACTTTAAGATGGCACCGTCAAGGTACGTAAATTATTCTTATAAAATAGGTGATTTATTAGTTACCCGCGGTTGTTCCGTTCACCGAAAGACGAGAATACCTGTAAGAATATGCAGATTTGTTTATTTATTTATTTATTTATGATCTGGGGACGGAAACACCTCCTTGGAACTCCACAGTTCATTATGCAACCATTTTTAACAGCACAATTCTTCATTTATTGCCCGCAATAGCTTTTTGAAAATTTCTTCAGTTCATGGACCCACGAATAGTATCACCACGTAGCGGTGAAACGGGTGAACTAAACTGGGCGTAAAAACGCGCCCGCCTGCCATTCTTAGCGATACGTTTTGCTAGACTGGCACTCGGCGTGTTTTCACAGCCATTCTAGTTCATCCGATGTACCGCTACGCGACGCTAGCATTTGTTGCCCCGTGGATTGGCTAAATATTAAAATAGCGGGAGGAAACAATATCTCTACTATATTATTGGAAGTAACACGTGCAATGGATTGCTCAAATGCCAGAGGAGCCGTAGAATGTATCAAATATATAAATAAACAAACAGCTACGTAGTTTTACCACTCTAGGGCCGGTATTCTCAGTCGTTGCTTATTCTTAAGATCGTCTTAAGCATGCGGCATCCTCTACTAACCTCATAGACTAGTGAGGATGCCAAATGCTTAAGACGATCTTAAGTCTTAAGCAACGACTGAGAAACCGTCCTAGGTGTCTTTTAGTTCACAGGTATCACCGCGAGATGGCCACTTCTTCCTTGGACACAAATTGCAGATAATACAGGTTATTTCTTTTGTAAAAAAGATTGTATTATTCATTATCAGTTGTAAAAGACATTAAATTAACCTACCTTCCTCGCCGCATTTTCGCGACGCCTCGGCTTTTCTAATCAACGAACTTGGCAAGGGTGCAGAACTGACGAGGCTCTGTAAATAATTATATTTATTTATTTATCAATTTTACAGTATAACAGTGTATACGATACGCTGAATATAGAATAATCTCTGCTCTTTATCGTTTACTAATTAAGGCGATTAGTATGTGAGTGATCGGTAAGAACATACATTATATAGCACGTTTAATTTATTGGTCATCATCACGATCCTTTGTTTTTAATCTCTCCTCTTTCTCTCTCGTCTTCGCGTGCCCGCGGAGGCACGCAAACCGTTTGTTAGCCCCTTCTCTCGCACGTACAATACATCTCCGTCAAGTACCACGTGTAACGACAATTATCTCGCGAGACGTTAGTTACTCCTACGTGCTCGCGCGGATAAGGCCACGAATTAGTGTTTTCCGCGTGTGCGTGTCGGCACACTCTTCCGGTATGCGTGTGTGAGTGCATGTGAATACTTGGTGTTCCGTTTTGTGATCCGTTGTATTCTCATTCTGGTTAGTGCAAAATGCGAGCGTGCAGTCGCGCGCGTGGACGCGCCAACCGCGATCGGCGTTCTCGCTCGAGAGAGGCAACAGCAATCGAGGGAGAAGGTTGATCGGTTTGATAAAAGCTCCGCGTTCATTGGCGCGCGACATGCACGCTTATTTTTAGGCTCGTGTGCGGAATCTATATCTACAAATATCGTTCGGGGAGGAAGATCGAAGGAGGATATACTGGAGAGCCCAGATGTTCGGGATCCTAGGGTCCTAACGTCCTCGGGCACTCGAGTCCCAAGTGGTGTCTAGTGTTCTTTCTGACCCAAGTCACCAGAATGCTCGCCGCAGATCGCGCACACGAGCCCCCCAGTCGATTCGTCGTTCGTTAGCTCCCCGATTTCGCGGGAGCATCGCTGTACAGTATCGCAGAGAGATGGAAGGGTGCAGTGATACGTGTGTATGACGTGTTTACGTGTAAGTATGCGTATGTATGTGTCTATTCGCGTACGTATGTGAGTTTAAGTTAAATAAAAATAACATTACCATATGTATATCAAATTTAGTTTCCATAAGAATATGTGTAGGATTCATCTTCTTTCTCTTCGCGTCAGCCGCGATCGTTCCCCTCCTCGCGCGTTACTCTACCATTGTACAAAGCGAAAAAAGAAAACCAATAACGTTAATGTAACATCACGACGGTGCGTAGCTTCGTTCATCTCTAATCAACACAGCGTAACAACTTGACGACAGTAATTTACGTTAAGGCGGTTTGATTCTCGGACTCATCAAGGCATGCTTCTCGTTCGGCTCCCTTCAATTCCACTGAGACCGCGACGCGCGTCACACGACGCTGTCCCCGCGCTGTTCCCCAGGAGTCGTGCCCCGGGGGGCCACGCAGATCGATGGTAACCGCGCGACCGGAGAAATCGAAATCACGAACGTCTACGGCCTTCTAAAACTACGAAGCTAGGATATACACCCGTGCCCGCTCGCGTTCCCCGCCGTCGAGAATGCTCGCGCGAGGACTCGGCCGAGAAGAACAGAGAGTGTCTAGCCACCTTCGCGAAAGATCAACGCGAAGGGATCGTCCTGGGTTTGCTTCGATGCTCGAGAAAAACTACCGCATCTCTCGGCTATGGGTGGATGCAGACGTATATATATATATATGTATTTCCTGAAAATATAATCGTGGGAAGAGAGAGACACGGTAATCTTTATCGTCCTTCTCCCAAGCTGATCTCTCCTCGTTAGTCGCGATGGGATACTCGATTGTTGTATCCCTTGGTTCCTGGGACGGAGTCCTCTGCTTGCAGGGGGTTGAAATCGTGGGATATTGGTTTATGCGTGTGACACACTGGACTCCGTCCTAGATCTCTGCTCTTCATTCGTCCTCTCTCTCTCTCTCTCTCTCTCTCTCTCTCTTTCTCTCTCTCTCTCTCTCCCCCCTTCTTCTCGCTCGTTCTTGTTCGTTTTGACCGGCCATCGCCTCCCCCTTACATCAGCTTCATCTTGGCGCACTCGGGGCAGATGATGTCCTCGTTGTCGGTGATGAAGCCACGGCCGACCAGCGAGGTCTTGCAGCCCGCGCAGATGAAGCAGTCGTTATGCCAGTGCCTGTCCTCGAAAGAGATGAAGCGGGTGCCACCGATACCTGAAACAAAAGTTCCTCTTTCTTTTATCCTCTTCCTCTTAAAGGTTAGCTCTCAAGACACAAGTACCCGCGAGAAAACGCAAGGTTTGCGGGGATTTTCTTTTACACTTGAAGACTTTTTTAAATAAACGGTTGTATATTCGAAAGTATATATTTTGAATAATAATCTAAATAAATGAGGAAATTATAGGCGATCTGTCCGCAGCGTTTTTTTATTTAAGCACTTCGCGGTAACCACTGCAGCTTTGACCCGGTTCATCAGAAATAAAAAATTCGACCGTATTTAGTTAGTATATTAGATTATCTAGTCCTTAATCGTGGGTTTTCATTCCCATTGCGTATTTCTTATTTTACAGGTGAGAAATGATTCTGCGGCAAAAATTGATACTTTTGCTATGAGAAGCCGCTACATTGTAGCAAATTAATTTTTCGGGATAATGATTAAGGACGATTAAGGACTAGATAATCTAATGTACTAACTGAATATCCCACGAATTTTTTATTTCAGAAGAACCAGCTTAAAATTAAAGTGGTCAACGCGAAACTACTGAAAAAAATCGCTGCCGGGAGATCGCTAATATTTTTGTTCTTTATTTATATCTGCCATCGCAAAAATTACTACAAGTAGTTTAAGGTATAGGGGAGACCGGGGCTAGTTGACTAATTTTTTACATTTCTAATTTTTATAATTAGACCGTTAGTATTTTGTTGACTTACTGCATACCAAAAGTTTACAAATTTCATTAGGTATACAGGCTTAATTTTTAAAATCGATTTAATTGAGTTACGTTGTAGTTTTTATGGTATTTAGAATAGTAAGACAAATAAGTCAACAAACCCCGGCTGCGGGGTTAGTTGACGTGACATTTACTTTTCAGTTTTAAGCCATTGCTTGCGAAAGGTGTATATACCTATGCACTGTCACAGTACATCAAAATAATGTGAAAAACGTATATATACGCTGTCAATTCCATCAATATAGTATACGAAACGCGTACATATGTATACTACGACCAAAAAAATTTTTTATTTTTTTTTCACTCCTTCACAGTGTTATTTTTTTTATTAATTATCATGTTCTAAAATACTGTAATTATTTTGTACTGGTTTGTTACGGTCTATTTGGAAGGCCTGAGAGTTTGAAGGGAGGATAGGGTGTAAAACTGGTAGGGGTAGGTTTGGAAGGATTTGTGGTGGGGGAAGTGGACTTGAACAGCTAAACTCTTTGCCTCGACTGCATCTTGAGGATAAAAAATGCGATTATTAGTAGTATTCCTATGCTTAGTCAAGTAACCCCATCCGACATTGTTAACATGTTAAGGGTCGTACGTACTAAACCTCCACGCTCCGGATAAAATAAAATACCGTAAATTATAGTCAAGGTATCTCGTTTCCATAAAATATTCATGAAATAACATCAAGCAGTCCTTAGTGGACAAAAATTCATAAATAGTCGAAACGAAAATATTTACTTCCAGCCGACCTTTTTAGATTTTTCATTCTCACTGACAGAACACGCAAATTTTTGTCACGGCGACACATTAAATGGCAAGCTGGTCATTCATGTTTCAATATCGCCAATCGCAGCATAATTTATTCTATAATACAACAATTAAATGGCATTAGTCAACTAACCTCGTTAGCCAACCAGCCCCGGTCTCCCCTACACTTTCGAATACATGAAGGTTTGCTTAAAAAAACCTTCAAGTTTTTCCCCCAAAAATGACCGAATATACATGTTTTCTCAGACCTCACAGGTAGGCATAATCCCTTAAATCGCCACCAACCGGCTTTCCTAAACCACTTTTTGCGTCAGGAGCTTGAATAAATATGCAGAAGTGTCACGTACCGGTGATCGGTTTGGAGCAGGCGGTGCATCTCTTGGCGAACAGTTCGCCGAAGCAGTCGGCGCAGTAGGGCTTGTCGTCGCGCGACGTGAATCGCTGCCCGGCTAGGGAGTTGTTGCAGTTGCTGCAGGTGAAGCAGTCTCTGTGCCACGGTTCGTTCTTATACGTCACACCGCCGCTGGTGATGATCTGCAACAGCAAAGTCTCGCGTATCAGTCTTCGTCCCGAAGAATCAGTGTACGGTAAATTTTTGTTACAGGCTGCATGCTCGGGGTGAGCTTACAACGCATAATCGAGATGAGCTTATAACGAGAATATCGTGTACTTTACTAAGCAGCCACGGTTGCTCCGGCAACGAGCAACAAGGAGTTCAAGGAAGGCTTACCTTATTACACTTGACGCAACGGGTGGCGAACTTATCCTCGTAGCAACCGGCGCAGTAGATCTCTTGCTCGCGCGGGATGAAGCTCTTCGTGCCGATCGGGTTCTTGCAGACCACGCAACAGAAGCACTTCTCGTGCCACTGCCTGGTCTTGTACTCCATCTTCTTGGTACCTGAAACACGAGCAGCTCCACGTCAGCCACCTTAGCGATAAACATTCCGCATTACGTTCCAGCGGCCGCTAGTAGATCGCCTCTGAATTTCCCGTCACTGACGTTTTTAATCCCGTCAGAGCGCATCGGCGCGGCTTGTGCCGTTTTATTATGTCATAAACTGAGCCCCCGGGGGGTGGAATATTTTAACGATAGTCTAGACATTTCGCTCGCAGGGGTTGGATTCTAGGGTACAGTAGTCTAGACGATCGCGTGCGGCGCCGGAGCTCGCGTGTTTCCCCGCGCATCCCCTTTGCTCGTCCGCTGCCCAGGGGATGAATTTTCAGGCAGTTGGAGAATAAGGGACCCCACTTCGGGGGAAAAGTAATCTGCCGACGAAACGGTACAAGCTTCCCCCAACGACCTTCTTGGAACTTCAAAATAGCGTTCAGGGGGATCTTATTGGGCGAGCCTTAATTTCCAAGCAGTTTGCCGGAGCTCGACTCCCTCAAGGCGGCCTAGAAAGTTCACCGACAGGTGCAAAAAGTCGCGCAAAACCGGAAGATGGCTGGAGAAGATAGGTGTCGTCTCCCGCAATGCGGTTTAAAAGTTCGCACCGCGGGACTTTCTAGTCACGGTCGCTAATAACCTACATAGAACGGTGCGCTTCTTCCAGCATTCTGGCGACCGCGCTCTGCATACGCCGAGGACTCTCACGACCCAAGAACGAGGAAGGAGCAGAAAGCCCTTTCAGCCTTCCTTGGACCCGAGAGTGACATGTGCAGGGATGACATCAGCCAGCGGGACGCACGTGAAATCCGCCTCGGCCTGGCGAAACGCGACGCTTTTTTTTCACGTGTCGGCGAGCCTCGCGAATCCCATTGACCCGATTCCCCCGCTCAAGAGAGTCGTTGGACCGGATCTCGCGCTCGAAAAGAAGAAGAGCCACGGCGAGAGCAGAGAACACACCGCGTCCCTTCGTCCGCTCGTAGCATCGCAACGTGCAATTCTGCGATCGGGCAGATTGCCGGGTCGCCGGCGTGCCCATTATTGGCCCACCTATAATTGGCCGCGTCCAACGCGTCGGATGATCGTTAACTCCCACGCGATCTCGCGGTTTCGACGGGCCCTCTGCCTTCCCTTCGTTTCCATAGGAGATTAAGTCACGTGGACGGCGGTGTTTGTGGGAAAGGAAGTGACGTTTCGATTAACATACGAGGGATGTTGATTCCAGGAATCGTTTCGATCCAGGAGTCCACGTAGGCCCCCACGGGACAACGTTCAAAGATGACCAGAGCTCCTCCGCTCGTGGGCGTCCCACAATTTCTCTCGCTCATTAGCCTCCTCGTCTTTCCTGCCGGCTCTCCGCGTGCCAAGGGCAAGCCGAATTAATAGTGACTCGCTATTCCAAAAGGTGATCTAATAGGACCTATGGGTTGAATAGCCAGCGACCGAGATGATCTTCCCTCACCTTCCTTCGACGCCTACCACTTCGATGTTGAAATGTCAATGTTACTTCCAAAGCCAGTGCCATGGTGTTCCGTTAAAAAGATCGTCAGAAGCCTGATGCAACGGCAGAATGACTAAACTATAGATAAGCACGGGCAGAGAATCGTCGGAGCCAAGTCAGGCCTCGCTCGACCATCTGTTCCCTCCGCCGACGTCAATATAATCAGCGCTTTATCATTCCGGACGCGATCGCTGATAAATGAACGGCGTACCGTTACTGGTCGATAGTTCGCGATAGATCAGTCATCGCAAATTAGTCTGTCCCTCGTAACGCCTGGATAAATGACGGTCGCCTTTCAGGTTTCCAACCGATCTACCGGGATTATCGATTTCATAAGTCTGGTATCAACTTCCACTATCGATATAATACACTTCTTTTCCGATCTGCTTCACGTCATCGAGGAACCTCGAATATAGGCACCGGATACACTTAGGGAAGCCTCGATCGTAACATCAATCGAACATTCTGTTGACAAGCGTTCGACAGCGTGGATTCATGGACCCTGAAGAGGAAGAATAGCGGGGCTTTTCGTGAAGCTGCTCCTCTCGTGGTCCACCGTGAGTCAGGAGGAGGTACGTGACGTCATTTCGTCCGAGCAATACCTCCGTATATGTATAAAGTCTGATGGTCCAAGGCCGGCGATGTTGTAATCTCGCATTATGCGTCGCTTTAGCGCGGCTCGGGGCCATTCCAGCCCGATCAGCTTGATCGGACCCGGTCGGCCGTGTAAAATCGCTCGGCCAATTCGCCCTCCCGTCTTTCCTCGAGACTCCGGATCCGTCGGTTCAACAAGTGTCGGGGGTCGCCGGAAAACCAGGCGCCGACGCGCTACCGTGGGGTCAAAGATCGCATAGCCGCGGAACCGTGGGCCGTTAACGCGATCCTACCGAATTTTACGACGCCTCGAATTGCCGAGGCGCTGGCGATCCATCGGAAGCCGCGATCCTCGGCCACGTCAACTCTAAATATACATTCGCGAGCGGCGAAAAAAGCGGGCCTCGACTTTCCCGCCTCGAGACCCGTCCGCGGAAACTTTGCACAGGACGGCGCAGCAAGCCCCCCTCGTCGGGATTATTACTTTCATTGCGCAACAGGGAAACGCCTCTCTTTTTCAGCGTTGCACAATGCCGTTGCATAAATCTTTGCTCCTCGACGCGTTTCGAATTAGAGCTTAGATAGATATCTGCCTTTGGAAGATCGTAAGAGGTTGCAGTGCTTCTCTGGGCCGTGAAAAGGACGAGCAAGCCAAGTCTTCCAGTTTCTCGCCACAGCATCGTGCTCGCTCGATCAGTCAATTGCGATCCAACTACCAATTCCTGGCGCGTTAAACAGTGCTCGCGGCCGAAGGAGATTACGTCCTGATAACGGGCTGATTCGATCTCCGTCGATCGATGTTGATGCACCGACGCACAGCAGCCTGTCGTCACGCGAATGACATCATACGTATTAATATGGCCTCTTATCCTCCGCACGATTTTTAAATCGACGCAGCCATGTTTCTTTTAGATTCAGATAATCGGATTGGCCGAGCGCGATTGCGATGCCCAATAGTTGGATCACTCGAAAAGGATGGTCGTCGGATACGAATCGAACGCAGATCGAAATGGAGATTCGCGGACCGTTTCGAGCAGGCGATTATTAAAACAAACGGCGAGTGACATCACTGTTTAATCGCGGCGCAGCGAATTCCAGGCTGTTTCGCAACGGCCGACGACAAATATTGCCCCGCGACTTACTCCAAGGAGCCTTCGCTTCATTACAATAATTTACATTGCGAATTATCGGCAAACAGAGGGAAGGAGCTTCCGCGAGTCCTCAGAAGTAGGTGCATTCGCGGGAAGACACTTGCCTTGGTGAGTTAAGAGGTTCCCTGTCACGTGTCGCGTCCATAGGCGGAAGAAGGACGTTTCATTAGCATCCGCGATATCACCGATCAAGCTCGCGGTTACATTAATCATCCCTGGACGTAGGATTACCATATTAACTGGTTGGTTCGCTCGTCACCTGAGATCTCAACGACAGATCTACCTAGTCGTCTCTACGATCCCTCTCTTTCGATGTTTCGATCCTCGTTGGTGGAAGACAACGATGATATTAAGGTCAGGCATAGTAACAGCTTACTAGCTACGCCTCGCCTTTTACTCCAATAATAAAGACGTTTAATAATAAAAATAATAATAATAATAATATTCAGGAGGTTTCGATTGCGATCCCCGTTTTCGTAGGGCCCGGGTAATTAGCGGGTTCGTTAGCCAAGTGGACCTGAGACAATCGCGGTGCGTGGCCGTGCTCGTGTTTCCAGATAAGGTCGCGACTCCATTCGGCTCCCTTCCGTTTGTCTGTGGCCCTTTCTCTCTCGCTTCGTTGGCTTTGATCGGGGCTAGTTTACCGCGAGCCGGTTGCGCCGCGTCGACCCACGATCGGCGTGCCGATGCCGACCTTAGGAAAACTTTGAGAACGGGGCCTTATCCGACGCCCCCGCGTCCACTGCTTTCGCAATGCCCGAGGAAACCGACCCGGAATGCCCAACGAAACACGCTTCCCCAAGTGGAGACAGATTTTACACTGGGACTTAGATTCATCCTCGTCTTCTTCCATTTCCTGGACTCTAAATAGCTTGTGTTTGCCGAGCTTCCTCAAGTTTATAAAGGGAGCGGACTTGTCGCGGGGGTTTTACAGAAGTGTTTTACAAGAGGTTCGTCACCTGGATCGGCCTTCTTCGGATCTCCCAGGACGCAGTCCTTGCCGAGGCAGCACCTGAACTTCGGGTCACCCCCCATCGGGAACATGCTGAATATCGCCACATCCTCGTCCTTCTCCTTCGCCCTTTTTATCCTCTCCTCGCCCACTGTCTTGGTCTGTAGGTGAAGCTTGCTGGATAGCCGTTCGCTCAACGCGTCGGTGGCCATTTCTCTTTCCTCTGTCTGAGGCTCTGGATCTTCCCGAGGGAACGTGCACTGGGATCGCGGTGTCGCGGCGGGCTCTCTTAAAAACCGGGTTCCCTCTCACTCTCGAGTACTCGCTCGAGGAGTAAATTCTCAATCGAAACGGCAACTAGAAATTTGTGCGACGAGAGGTCGTGTTTCCTCGACGAGACAGCTGATATAATTTGACCTCTGTCATGCCTCGAACGGATCTTAAAGCCACGTCCGTCTTACGAGACGGGGGTGTGAATTTTGACAAAGATTGTTGAGAGCATCAAGATTCAAAGGAAACCCACTGGCTGGAACAGAGCAGGTGAGGCTCACAACGAAACACGGCGAGACGCGACGAAACAAGGCAATCGTGCGATTGGCCCGGAGTCTTGCGAGCCACTGAAGCAACCCAGTCAGCTCGCTCTCGCTGGAGTGACCGCGTGCACGCCGCGAGCACGCGCAACGTGTCTTCCACTTCGCTGATAACTTCGAGCCTTCTCGCTCCAAGAGGGCCACTCCACCGTCCTGGATCGCGTCCACCAATATTTATATATTTACCCACCCGCGTTCGCTCCAACCCTGCAATTCGTCTAATGGACCGCTCTTTTCCGCCTTACGCGGCTCCTGTCGCGCTTCCCCAACCACCCACGGCTCCTCGACTTTGCTTATCGATACTTCTATTTAGCGTCCGAGTGACGGGCAATGCGAAACTGCGTCGGAGACATCCGCTAGGTGACTCACGAACTGATACAGACGTACGGAAGCCTCTATCTTCAGTGGTCATCAGTTGTGTGCTTCGTTCAGGGTGACGTTTGCAAATAGGGATATCAACTACATTGTGAGATTCTCGGTTGACTACCAAGGGAGTAAATTAGTGGCTGGGGTATAAAGAATCTGTAACGGTCTCACATCCTCGTGCTTTCTTTTCGATGGAGATCGCTATTGTAACAGGTGGGAAGGGTAGACGAGGGGGCCAAGAGTGTCCCCTAAGGTTCTCAGATAACTGAACAATGCATGGTACGTTTCTGATTCATCGCTTCGTGGATGCGGCGAAGGAGTTTTTTGAATAAATCACGGCGAAGAGCACATCCCCCGATAATGGTGCATTCGGCTCGCATGTTCCTTGGATAGTTTCCTTGTTTTTTCCGCAATGGGTCTAGGTCGCAGGATCGAAGCGATTTCCCGTGGCGTTCGACTGCAATGCATCGCGTTAAAAGCAGCGATTCGACGCGCGGTTCGAAAGGTCGATCCGTATACGGACACGCGCTGGCACCGAGTCATTTTCACGGACGATCCCGTGGCAGTCCCGTCGCTATCTGCCACGCTAATCCGCCCGAGAACTTAAGGCTTAACGAGACTCCCACGCGCGTCACGTAACTCGAGACCAGTCCGTCAGAGACACGAACTTTCCTCGCGAAATCGATGATCCGCTTCGACGTGTCGCTTTCTCCGAACCGTAGAAACGATAAATCCGCTGGATTTCGTTGGTAAATGGATTTGCGCCGACCTCGAGCGTACTTGACCGAATTACCGTGCTCGCCCGCGATCTCCCTTTCCGCGGAAGCGGGCGCCCTCGAGCGCGAGCAGCTTCCTTCCTTCGAGAGGAATTCGACCTTTGAATGATCGCGCACTGGACACCTCGCGATTCCCTGCTATCCATCCTCCGTGACTAAGGCGCTCTAAGATTTCGAGCTGGACGAATCGAGGGGATTTTCATCGCCCGGAGGCTTTCAATGCGCTCGGCAGGGTCGCGGAGGTGAGTGAATCACGCGATATATAGGTCGCGGAGCACTCCACGCGGTCTGCGATCATCGAAGGCTGCGCGGCGACAAACCGATAGCCGTTCCCAGTTGGCGTTCCGTACCCGCGAAAAAGGTCGCCCGGCTAATTGCCCAACGATTCTTTTTTTCTCAACCTACTTTCCCGCTCCCTTGATCCCCTCGACTTGGCGCCCGCGAAAACTCCAGCCAACGAAACTTTCGCCGCTTCATCCTCGAAGTGCTCGACGGAACGTCCAACTTTTACCGCCACGGCAAACTTTTCCAAGCCGACGGAGACGAGATCGTGAAGAGAGGTCGCCTAGAAGCATTTTCAGGTCGTCGACTTCGTTTTCCCCGCCCGGCTGGCTCTTTTAAGAGTTCCCAGACCCCCAAGGATCTTCGAAAAGGAGTCCTTTCCTTTTCGCAACGACTCGCGGTAATTGGGCCGAGTCTGGAGCTCGGGCCTTGACTCGGTTGCCGTAATAAGAAACGCCGAACGCAGGATCTATTGTCTCTCTCTCTTCGAGATCGTGAATCATTGTTCGGGGCTTGTCGAACGAGAGCAACGAAGCTCTGGGGTCGATCTATCAGCTTGCAGAGCTGTCGATCGCGCCCAAAGGCTACCAGTGGGATGAAAGGGACGGGTGAAGTTCGTAACTCACCAGCACGGAAGATCTCGCCGCATCCATCGCAACGGCTGGCGAATTGGGCATCGTAGCAGTTGCCGCAGTAGATCTTGTCCACCTTGCTACCGAACTGTTTGTCCACCAAGGACACTCTGCACCTGTTGCAGAGGAAGCAGGCCTCGTGCCAGTGCTTATCCTTGTACGACAGATCCTGCAAACAGCGTTCCAATTATCCTACCCTGCCCTCGTCCTTTGCTAGCGTTGATTAGTCCCGGGTTGATGGGCGAAGGAAGAGTATAGAATACAGATAGAATGCGAGCGGAGGAAAACGCGGTGCTGCATCTTGGATGTGAGTAATTCCTCCAACAACCGGGACCTTCGTCGCGGCTACTGAAATACTAAATTCGCACTTCCGAGCGCAAACATTCGCCGTGGAGCATTCATTAGACGATCGCGCGGCTCTCCATTTCTGGATCGATCATAATCGCGGACCCGTCGACCTCTAAGAGCCTTCGCGCGGCGCTGCAACCGAGGAGAAGGAACGCGGATCCTTGGATCGAGCCGTCTTTCGTTCGGAGCAAATGTTCTCTCGCCTGACACCGATTCGTCGCGGGAGAATCGTGGAAAACGCCGGCGACTAACCGCGGCTCGTCTCGCGGCGAATTTCTGAACTCGGAGGTAGGAGGAATAGGAATGGCGAACAGCCGAGAAACGGAAATAAGCTCACGAAACCGATATGGGTAGCAGGCACCTGCATCATCGTTTCTATTTCTAGGAATGAGTAAGTCGACGCCCATGCCTGCCAGCGTATCGGCACTTCCAAGTCCAGCGATTATACACGAACCGATAATTACCGATTTCTGCACGCAACTCGGCGAACTCGGGCTTCAACCGAGGCATCCCTTGCAACGCAAAAAGACCTCAACGATGGGGTCACTTTACGCAGTAATATACCTAAGTAGTAGCGATTTCAAGAGAGAGAGAGAGAGCTTAATTCGTGATTTCCACGGCTGGACGCCATCCAAAGTTGCAAAACCTCGCGACGTTCCCGAAAGATCTATCTGTATTGGGCAGCGTTAGTGAGCGATACGACGCGACGTGCTATCGAAGGAAACCGGGGAAAATCTTTGGGCAAACTGGGTCGGTGAGTCAACGAGCTTATCGCCGATACATCTACGGTATCGAGGACGATCCGCGGCGAGTGCGTCGAAAACATACCTTGGAGTCGATGCCGATGATTTTGTTGCACTCCTCGCAGCCATTAGCGAAAACGCTCTCGTAGCACTTGATGCAGTAAGGATGCTCGTCCCTGAGGACGTAGCGCTGCCCGGTCAGAGACTCGTCGCACTGCCAGCAGCAGAAGTGGCCGCTGTGCCAGTCCTTGTTCATCGCCTTCGTGTACTCGCCACTGAAAATCAACTGGAAACGAAAACGCGTGGAGTTTAGAGGCGATCTGCGATCCAGGCCGAGCATCTCTCGAGAATCTCGTTAGACCCGATCCCCCGAATCGTTAGAAATCGAGTCTTCTCGGACCCTTCAGCGACGATTCTCAGAACTATGCGGCTCTTCCGCCCCGCGCAAAGATCGCGATAGAAAAACATCGACACGCTCCTCTCACAGCATCGTTCAACTCTTTTTCTCCCCGTTTTCGCGAGGATTCCGCCCGTCTGAACGCGAAAAGCTCCTCGCTATCTCTCTCTGTATATCTCTTTCGTGCTGTGGTGTCGCGAGTTTCTGCGCTCGACGGTGTCTGATAGAATTGCTGGTTGATATGTACCTTGGTTGAGTGCTGTTGTATGTGCTGGCTGAGTATTTTCTGTACGGGAGCATATTATATACAATATCTGTGATGTGAGCATGTAACGTTACTGATCGATCACGGGATCCTCGATCGGATCGAGAGGGCCGCCCCGCGCGCGGATCTCTGCTCCTGTGAGAGGAGCTGGCCCGCCACCCTCCGGATCCGCGAGCTTGGAACGTCGCGGCGCGTCTCGGGGACCTTTCCACGCTCGTAAATCCTCGGGAGCGACGACATTTTTGGGGCGAGGGAATGAACTGGACGCGGGTGGAACGATCGAAGCTAGAACCGCGCCAACCTAACGAGAGAGTTTTCTTATCGGGGGAATGTAGGTCGCTCGCGAAAGCAAATAGAGCCAGCTCGCGGTCGGATAGCTTGTTTTCCGAGGGAATCATCGATTCTGCCCGTTTCCAGCGGATGTTCCCGTCAGGATGGGTCGCTCGCTGCGAGCCGAAGAGTGCTCGATCTTGCGGAAGTTGTCGCTTCGCGGGTGCCGATCTCTGACGGAATAATAGAATGGACTTTGCAGGAAGTGGATACGTTTCGAGTTTATCGAGGTGTACAGGAGTCGACAACGCGTTTGTACTCCGGCAGATTCACGGCGAATTGGCGGGGCAAAGCCCGACTATCTCTGTGGAAGAGGAGGGACCGTAGATCGCGGCCCTTCGGGTGGCGGCCAGGTCTGGCGGTAAAACGGGCTTGCGATCGGAAACGGAAAGCTCGTGGTTGACAATGAGAGCAAAGGGGGTCTGATTGGAGGCACATCTGCAGCCAGCACATACTCTTCGATGGCGTGGTGGTTGTTCTGCGTGCTGTCGACCTCGGTGATCGTGACCTCGGCGTTCTGATCGTGGCTCTCCCTGCGCTTGGTCGTCTTCTTCACTTTGCGAACCTTGCGCTCGGTGGTCGTGTACACTACACTGTCTACGTCCGCCATCGTGACTGCTCGTTCAGCCTGTTTCGCGCCTCTGTCTAGTCACTAGGCCGATCGATCGCGATCTGATCTACGTCCACGGGGACACGAGGATAGGAGCTGGGAGCAGAGTGTCCAGGAGCGAGATGGAGATAACGTGTCGAGAAGGTGTTTCGGGTTCGGTATGGGGATCGTGAAGAAACCGGGAGCGCTTTCGGTGTCGGAGTGTTCCGTGTACCCAGCAGCTTTCGAGCTTGCGAACTGACTGAAATCTAGGATCGGTCCGCTCCGGGCGTCATCATATCGGGACGCTATTTTCGGCGTCCCGACGACTCCAGAAACGCGCCGCGCCACGCCGCGCGCGTCCGCCGCACCCCCCTGCCCGAGCTCCTCCTCCATCGCCGAGATTCTCGATGCAGTGTGCCGGGTGCAACTTTTCTACGACACCCCTCTTTCTCTTTACCACGCCGTTGCCCAGCTTTTTCCTCTTTCCTCGTTCCTCGCCGTCACTCTCGTTAGCGGTTCGAAGTTTGGGCACGGAGGCGACAGGTTACAGTATCACGGCTCGATCGCCGAAAGCCCCACCTTCTCTTTTCCCTCTTTCCACTTTCAGGTGCCTTTCATTCCCTTTTTTTTCTCTCTCTTATTCCACTCCAATGGCCCGAGATATTTCTGGACCCTGACGTCGTCGCCGCTCTCGTCGGGACGAGAAACAGAGTAGACCTGTGATTCGCGGATTCCAGGGGAACCATTCACGACTATCGCTGCGTAGTCGCGTACAAGAGCTTTCCGTTTGCGATCACAGCGGTTCGATGGATCCTTAACACTGCCTCGGCAGACGAGCGTCTAGCTACTGTATCGCGTAAATTAAACGCGACGAGCGTTGCTCGGTTTACAGCCGCCGGTTACGACGCGATTATGGAATCGCGTCCCGAAACACCGGAACCGACCGCAGTAAAGACGTGTGGTGCGAGCTGGTATTATTTCTGTCGGTCTTTCGTCGACGCTTGAATTCTTATTGTCGCGTCAGGGCGACTGACGCTCTCCAGCGAAGAATAGAGCTGTAAACATAGCAGGGCTTGGGACAAAGATGTTGCTCTTGTAATGTTAGCGAATTCTTCTTGTCAGCTCGTCCTCTGTAGAGACGACATGTCGCTAACGCCGAGCTAGAGGGTCGAGAACGATTACAGATATCCAACATACATCATCGACCAGTTTCCTGAAACATCGGCCGTCAGAGCGACGCCTTGATCGCGTGCCAAACAGGTGGTTCCTGGTCGGGCGGGGGTGTGACCGCGCGAAAAATAGAGAAGAAATCCGCGGTGTAATTGGGTCGGAATGTTTCGCACATCACCAATACCCTCCCACGTATCGCGCTCCTGCCGAGACTAATCTCTATTCGGCCAGCGAATGCTACACACTCGACGAATCGTTCGTCCCGTCGAGGATCACGGTGAACACGATTCTTCGAACGGACAGAAATAAATCGCAAGAAAGATTTTAGGAACGCCTACCCTACAACGGATCTATACGTCTGCGTTTCGGGGGCGATCTCGATTTCACGGTGAATCTCCTACCCGACATAGGCGGGATGCCTCCAAGAACGCCGGCTGCTTTATAAATAACTGGAAAATGAAAATCGCCGACGACAGGGGGACGTGATCGCCCACGCGGATCGAGAATCACGCCGGGCGGTAACATAATATCGACGATGGGGTCCGGAAGAGGCATGGGTGCGTCGATTACAAATATAACGGCGGAGAAAAATCGGGTCGGCCAAAAAGGTGGGCTACCGTAAGAATCTCGTGGCGACGCGCAGTGGTATAGGGACGACATTAGGCGGACAAGCAGTGGGAAAACCATGCCTGTGGCTTCAAGTAGAATAGGACCAGTGGTCGGACACTAGACTCTTACTCTTCGCTAGAGAGATCGCGAAATTGGTTATACTTTTCGATGGACCGACATCGAGATGTTGAATGAAAAATCCTGAAAAACGTTGGTTCCATGCCACTGCGCGAAGGAAAGCCCGCCCTCGAAGTGTCGCCACGTCGCGTAAACGTCGAGGCTCGCATATATACATGTACATATGTATATTATTTGGAGAGGAGTATGAGATTGATATTTTGGGAGACCCCACGCGAGGCACACGGCACCAATAAACGCCACGAACCGCGAAGAGCGTTTCGTGCGAACACCGGCCGGATTTTCTAGCCCCGTCGCGGGGCAGAATTTTTTTCCCCGCTTGGGTGAAAGCTTCCAAGCGTTTCTCAATCCGTTTGGAAATAACAATAGCCGGGCCATCCTGATTCGTCGGTGATCCCACCCTCGAGATCGCGGTTCGGAGGTATCGCGCAGGCACGCGCGACAGACTTTTTATTGCTCGCGAATTGCAGCGTCGCGTTACTGCGACAATAACGCGGGCGATGATTCCGATACTAACCACCCGACATCGGTCATCGAATAATTCTGTACGCTGACACGGTTGTCCCGCGGCCAAAAGCCATTCGCCGGTTTACGATTACTCCGTCGCTATTTGCAGGACGGTTATCTGACGAACGACGGCTGGGAATTTGCTGCCGTCGCTGGGGACGAGGGTCTCCATGCTTTCTAAGTACGAGGCATCTAATCGTTCGACGGGGACTCGACAGACACGACAGTTAGCACTCTCCGCGTACTGTGAGGATGTGCTCTAAACGTGGGAGGAGAAGTAAGTACTATCAACGAGATCTGAGTAGCGCGGTTCGATCCCTAGGGGCAGGAGCTCTAAGTACTGATTGCTCCACGAACTTTGTAGTACCAGAGTTGTGACTAATCAATCCATTCCTGAAAGAGTGACCCAAAAATAAGGCCCTTTTTAGCCTCTTTTTGCTCCCACGATTTTGGAACTGAATTTTGTACCAAATGATACCTTATGATGAGACATGAATCACAACAAATTTTTAAGTTGAGGTGACAATTAGTTTCTGAGATTCGGGAAGTGATAGAAGTGAAAATTCGTTGTAATAATTTAATTAATAACGTAATAATGTAGGGTCACGGAAAAAGGGAAGTGGCCTCACCGGGACTCGAACCCGCGATCTCTAGTTTTGCGCGCTGGCCAGGCGCCTTACCCACCTCGGCTACCGCCGATTTCCCCGATCGTCGCTGTTCCGTGACCCTACAATAATTTAAAAAACTTATTTTCAGGAGTTTAGCGGACTGCTAACAACGAATTTGAACTTAGATTTTCAAAATTCACAAATCAAAATCAAAACCAAGAAATATAGGTGAATGTCTGTGTAGTGGGTGCTTTTTTTAAATATATCGTCAACCATATTGATTCGGCCATTGTGAGTTTTGCGGACTGCTAACAACGAATTTGAACTTAGATTTTGAAAATTCACAAATCAAAAACAAGAAATATAAATGTCTGTATAGTGGATGAATTTTTTAATATATCTTCCACAATGTTGAATCGGCCATTGTGAATTTTGAAAATCTAAGTTCAAATTCGTTGTTAGTAGTCAGCAAAACCCCTGGAATTAATTGTTTAAATTATCGGATTGACACAAAAATCCGTACATCCAAGCGTATGGACTGACGCGTTAACGAATTTTCACTTCTTTCACCTCCCATATCTCAGAAACTAATTGTCACCTCAACTTGAAAATTTGTTGTGATTGGTGTCTCATCATAAGGTATCATTTGGCACACAATTCAGTTCCAAAATCGTGGGATCAGAAAGAGGCTATTTCTTGGGTCACTCTTCGCATTACGGCAGTGACCATTCCATGGACGGTAACTTATGTCGACGAGAGGTGGTAGTAGTGGTGAGTGTCGAGTTATAATTCTGTTTCTGTTATACGTGTAAGTGGGGAACGAGTGTGGTGGGAGAGAGACGAGAGGACCTTTGATTGGGGTGCATCATTACCCAGAAAGCTTTGTTTCGATCGGGGTCCGGTATCGTGTACTGTATCGGTCCACTTCCTGCACTCACATCCTCCGCGTCCCAGTAGCTCTCGTCCTCGTCCACGGAGGACACGGACCTGGGGCCCTTCGAGTCGTTCCTCCTCTTCTCGCTCTCCTCCCTCGCGTCGGAATCGGTTATGATACCCCTGATCCTCTCGTAGTCCTCTATGTCAGCCTCCTCGAAGCTCGATATTTTCAGCAGCCGCGCGACATCCTTGAGCGGTGCCTCGACGGTGGAGGTGGCGTTAGTCACCGAGAAAGCATCCGGCGAGTCGAGCGCGTCGTCGGCCTTGTCCCTGGAGGCGGTTCCGAATCTTCTATTCTTGAAGGACCTTCTGCGATCCCTGGACGTCAGATCTCTCCTGCTCTCGGACAGCCCCAGAACGGACCTCTCCGCCTCGGCCAACGCCTCCACGCTTGCCAGTGTCTCCTCGAAGCTGGTCTGCACCTGCACGCTTCTGCTCTGGGACCTGGACAACGCCGGGCTCGCCAAGGGCGAGGTGTTGGTCGACTCGTCCCTCAGCAGGTTCGCCGTCTGCACGGAGATGTCTGACTTTCGCCTCTCCGGATCCCGGTGCCTCTTCGATTTCCTCGACGCCAAGTTCTCCGCGGACTTGCTCACCCCCGAGGCCTTCGACTTCAGCCTCGTCGACTTCCTCACGATCGTGCTCGAGGACTTTGCCGACCTCTTCTTCTGACTGGACGGCCTGGGCACGTCGATCTCCACCTCTGGGAACTCCAGCTTTTCCGAATGGTTCTCTTGTACGTTCTCTGTGCTCCTCGACCGTTCCATTCCACCCCCGTCGATCGCCTGGGACCTGGCTGGGTCCGGCGACTTTGATTTCGACTTCCTGAACTGTCTCTTGGGAAGGCTTACTTCTTGATAATCAGACTCGTCTATCGAGGACTCACCTTCCGAGGGGGTCGTGTACCGTTTGATTATGGGAATCGAGTCGAAGGACTTGGTGGTGGGTGCCTCGTTCCCCGATTCGTTATCGAACGACGTGCCTACGTCACTCGAGGCTCCAGAGCTGGATGGCTGGTCGTCCACGTCGTAAGGAATCGGTGTCGGTACTCTGACGTATTGAACCGGCTCTAAATTCATCACGGACAGAGGTCGATCTCTGGAGCTGCTTTCTATCCGCAGCTTCTCGGCATCGTCGTAGGACGCCTCTCTCTCGTTCCGCTTCTCGTAGTCGTCCCCAGCTTCGCTGGACTCCACCAGGTAATTGAAGTCCGGACTCAGTCTGGAGTCCGGGGTCAGCCTGGGGCCGACGAGTAGGTCCCTGGCGCTGCACTCGGAGAGGGTTCCATAGTCGAAGTTCTTGTCGCGGGATCGTAGCTGGGTTCTGATCCTCAGGCTGTACTCGTGCAGGTTCTCCAGCTTGTGCTTGGCGCCGCGGGACAGGCTGACGTCGCTCGAGTGGCTGAACGTGCAGATGGAGTCGTGGGTGCTCATGTTATCGTTCGTCTGGTCGTGATAGGAGAGGCACGGGGTTGCTGGCTGGTTGATGGTGATCACCACGCCGTCGGAGACGTGTCTGAGGCACGCGAGCAGCTCGAGCACGCCCACGCAGCCCACCAGCACGGACAACATCAGGCCCATTTCGAACGGCGATTGATTATCACGATGAAAAGGGCGAGCAAGCTCTCTACCACACTGTCATTGGGAAGCCAGGGATTATCCGCCCTACACTGGTCACTCTAGCGTCACGTCTACTCGACACGTTGACACATCGTGGCATGAACATTCATCGGGCATCGTGGTTCCTCCGTTTCCATAAGGATCTACGAGGGGTATCCGTCGAGAAGCATAGGCCTGATCACTTCCGGGAAGATCGAAGGGCTATCGAGCGACGTGCGCGGCCAATCCATGTGGTGCCGTCCTCGTCGTGTGTCCTCGTCGGTGGCTCTTGGTGTCACCTGGGTAATCCTCTAACGGGCTGACGTCACTAGGGAAAGGTGCAGAGCGGAGAGAGAGGCCGAGATTCGACAAGATCCTAGAGGGGGCACCCACCACCCACGCGCGTCCACTTCTCCACGGTAGCTGGTACGGTTAGCCAGGCTTACAACGCTTAGCACGCTGAAAGGTGTCGCGGTGCCCTGAGCAGGCTGTCCCCCAAGGCGAAGGGAGGCTAGATCCTGGTCGAGGAGGCGGCGCGGATCACGCGATGATTATCGGCTTATCCATGCGGCCGGATGGCGGCCAGAGGACTGCTTTATTTTCCGCGGGCAAACCGTTCGGACAGCGGGGCAAACTGGTGGCCGTTCGGCTCGTTATGTCGACGTAACAGACTTCGACTCGAGCCGCGGGACCGCGGCTAAGGCTAAAGTTAGCTCAAATGTCCCTGGACGCGAATCCCAGTCCTTAATGCCCGCGTACGCAGGCGATCGATCACCGGCACGGGACAATTAACGCACCCCGATTTGGCAATCGTCGCAATCGCGCGATTATTGGCTCCCCGATTAATACCTGCGATCGATGCCGCGCTCTAATGACCCGATCGTTAGACCACGAGGGTCGCCATCCACGCGTTCACGGCGACGTCTCTGTATTTTATTACGTCGTCGCGGCTACACTTTGGCAGCTCTAGTCGCGAGAGGAAACGTTTCGCCTCTTGCCAATTTCGCGAAACGTCTGCAGAGTGTTGCATTTCCCCGCTGGCTTCAGATTCCGCGGGCTCGTCCCGAGTGTCGATGAAATTCTCATTGCTCTTCGCTGTCGGGAGAAAACTCGAATCTCCGCGGCCTTGGACGTATCGCGCCCGGCAATTAACCGGCAGCGTTTCGTTCTCGAGATAACAGGGCTCCGCATGGAAATTCCGCGATGTTTACGTGGCCGAGATGCGCGGCCGAATTTCTGGCGTCACTCGGGCGATTTTATTTCGGTTACCTCATCGGTTACGAATCAACGAGTCAGACCGATCTTCGATACACGTTTTGCGCGCGGTACATCGCTCTGGCGCCTTTCCAAAGGGATATCGAAACGGCCGCCGCGGCGTCCAGCTTATCGAACCCTCGATGATCTATATTTGCGTCAAGCCAGATCTTAACACTATCCGATTGTTCTTCGAGGCAAGTCGTTTTCGTGGAACACACGCTGTCCTCGATAATCCCTGGTTAGTTGTTTCCCCGACTGAATCCTTGAAAGACGGCTTTTGCGAATAACAATTCTAAATCGAACGATGCAAGAGATGTCCAAGAATAAGACGTACAGTCTTTCGCGAAACATCCTCGTAGGAGTCTCAGAGTGGTTGCAATTCTACAGATTTTTGTGGACTGGGTTTCATAGTCGAGTAAACGTTTCTCTGGAGGGTGGAACATCCTCGTGAAACCCGTAGTCGCTTGTGGAACGCCGGCTTCGTAATCCTCGTCCGGACCACTTTGTCCGCAACCGCCGCCCGAAATAAACGTATCGTCGACGACCTATCGAGACGCGAACGAAAATAAATCGCGCCTCTGTTCGTCCAACTCCAGAGGACATTGCTGCAATCGAGGAGCACCAGTTGCACGCTCCATTGCCACGTCCATCACCGGAGGATGTGTTAATTGCTTCGACAGACTTGTTAACAGATTCCCGTAAGTCTAAGCTTCAAAAAGCTGTGCCTGTACTTTTGAATAAAATCTTGCACGATAAGTTACCCAGCCTTATCTTTTCCTTAAATGCTCATTGTCAGTCCCACTGTAGGCGAACGCTCAGTGCAGTACCAAGGACACAATTTCTGGTTTACAACCCATTCGTTTGGCAGGCAATCGCGGGTGGACCTTGACCGTTTCCCCGCGGATCGACTAGAAACCTGAGGACGCGCACTTGGAGAGCGAGGAGCGATCGACTCGCCGTGGAAAGAGGTTGGATCGACCGAGGAATCCAACCGTAGAAGGCGCGACATTACACGGCCGGCGAAGGGTCGAAATTAGTCGACCCGGTTGCCACGAAAGCCGGTTCCTCTGGAGAGAAACGGAACAATGCCAATGTTATTTCGGTCGATGATCGAACGTGTGTGCCACGGTCGGAGAAAAGCGTGCCACCGGATCTCAGCGAAGCCACTTCGCGAGCCGACCGAATTAGATCGTTGGAAACTTTGCAGCCGTGTCTGCGGACCGTAGGACGACCTTCCCTTCGTTCCACTTGGTGCCAGGTGAATGGGGGACTCTTCGGCCTCTCTCCAGCAAAGAGTAACGAAGTTTCCAAGCTCGTCCGTGATCTGCCCGCGAAAGAGTCACGGGTTGAGAATAGGACCGAGCGTTTTCAGTGATACCGTCACGCGAGCCCTCCGCCCCTAGATTCCCATTCGATTGGATCAGATATCTCGCGCAGCCGCTGGCGAATTCACGCCGAACGGTTCGGTGCATGCACCTTTCCCGACAATGCATCGTTAATCGGAAATAGCCCGGCATGTCGAGGCCTCCTCGGCGATCGTTTACATCTGTTTCGCAGCTTTGCGTCGAAATGCGATTCCCAAGCGAACGAGCAGAAACTTTTTTAATCAGAGTTAGAATTCGCCGCGGGAATGTTCGAGAAGTCGGCGGGAAAATCGTCGCGGCGACCCGGAAACGGTCAAGAGCAAAGACCTAGGCAGAACGCGTGGCTCGCGGGCCACGCAACCCTTAGTTCGCGTGACTTTCTTTGCCGGCCGAGGGTGCCGGCTCTTCCTTAATTATTTTTGCCGGGCCGACGTGGCTCCGGTGACCCGAATTCACGCCATTCATCTTCGAGTTGCAAAACCCACCGGCTATTTTCGGAATGGGTCCCGTACTCGACCGTTGTCTGGATCGTTGAATCGATTTCACGCACAGCGAGAAATTTCCTCTACGTACTATAATAGCGAGACGGTGGAAGAATCGTTGGGTTCCAAGCGATAGAGCATACTCGAAAGCAAACGATAGGGCAATCAATTAATTATATTCATTCCTGTTCTCGTGACACTACGAAATCATAAGATGCTTCTGGAATCGGATTTCGAAGGCGGGGATTAGCGCGTGGAATGTTTGAGAGGCTCGCAAACTCCTCCGCGGCGACAGGTCTGGATCAGAGAGGGCCGAGAGCGGATTTTTGCGCAGCAAACGCGAAGCACGTGAACCGCGACGCTGGTCGACGAGCCCGAAATAGACAACGCGGGCAGAATTTTACAGCGACGACGCTTAAACGGCTCGTTGCGTCACCGTTACGCCATGCTTTTCTATAAAGACCGTTTGTTTGCCGTCCGAGGCTCAGACCGTCTTCCGAAATGATCGACAGGGGCTCGCGTGCGCGCGCCTTCTGCTAAAGCTGTCGCGCCGCTCCGGACCCTGTTATTTACGAGCCTGGTAACGCTCCATCGAGCTTCTCTACGAGAATTATGTGTATCAAAGCATGCGGCGGGGGTGGGATCCGTGTTTGTCAGGTGTGCTTGTACTTTATTGTCGAACAGAGTAAGAGAGTAGTTTGAGGGTTGTTTATATGTTGACTTGTCCATGAGCAGATCTGAGATGTAGAGTTTGCCGAGTCCTCGGTGCGTGTTGTGGCTCTTGTGTGGCTGAGTGTGGCGCACTTCACTTACCCGAAACTCGAGACCACCGTTCGCCGACGCGTGAAAAAGTCGAGGGGGGACGGTCGCGTGCAGCCGATCTTGGATCGAAGAGGATCGCAACTCGCGCGGTTGATCGAGAGAGCGGAGCTCGACGCTGCTCTATCGAGGAAGGACACGGATTCCTCTATTATTCTCGCGGTTCGCTCGGCTTTCGTTCGCCTCCAATTCACTGACTCTAATAAAAGACGGGGAACGGTTCTCGGTGGCTGGACACGCCGCGATCGTGGTGGGAGCTTCGACAAGAAATCAAAATAGATTACCGACCGGCCACGGGTACGATTAAACGGCCGGTTTCCGGTTGGAAGAAAACCAATTCAGACGAGTTACACGGACGAGGAACGCCGGTAACAAACGGGTAGCAGCTGACGCTTCGCAGCCCCCGAGAGTTAGCCGCGTTCCTTACTCAAACACTCGAATCTGCCGCGGAAGCGCGCCCAAATTCTGCGATGATTCGATGGATCCTTGGCTGCTCTGAACTTCTCACCGCGGAACAATACTCGAGTCAATGAAGCCCTCGGGGCTGTAACGAGCTTGTTGAGTAAAGCAGCGAAGAATGCCAAAGAATCTTTTCGTTATCCCTCTTCGTTCCTTCAACGCGACGGAGTGGCTGATTAATTGCCTCGTATTTCGGCAACGCCCGTGTACCTACGTGCATGACTGATCGTGAGCAAGATCATTAGTCACCGAGGAGCAGAGATGAGAGAAGGCCTCGAGTTTGGCCAAATCCTTGCAGGTTATTCGGGTTTTTGTAACATAATTCGCATTGCGCAGCGGAGACGGTGACGAGCAAGCTTGTATGATACTCGATTCCTATTTCCGTCCATCTAAATAAAGCCGAAAGCGGCCCAGTTCCCGCGCGGCGCGGCGGACAACGCCGCGCGATTGCGCGACACATAATATCATTATGCTCCAGATATTTTTGGAGCAGCCCGATTGTTTACGACGACAACATTTATCTCTGTGATCGAGAAGAAGAGCTCCCAGGGGAGGCGAGGGGACCGGTCGACCATCAAGCATGTCTATCTACTAATTTATTCACCTTCCAGTCTCGTCAGCGTGGTCGATGGATCGACCGCGATCTCGAGAACGACGGTCGCGTAAACTACGAGCGGCATAGTGGTTGGAGCTTGGCACGGATCGCGATTTATGCGCACCTTGACAGCCGCCTGTACATTTGGGTCACCGTCAAGATTTCAGGTTTTCTTAATGCGAGCGCAATGCCGCGCGCGCAATAAAAATGCCTGGCCGAATGGTGCGGAGCACCTTCGCTGGGACTGTGGCCTACCGTCGCCGTAAATGGGGAATGTGAAGGAAGCAAGGAGCGCTCCTTCCTTTTTTAAATCCTCAGGCGGAGATAAGAGTCGCGCTCGAATCGAGCGCTCCTACGAGTCCCGCGCCGGAATTTAAACGACGCGTGTATCGAGGATCGATAGGCACGCTCAAAGCGCGAGGTGTTCCGCGGTCGGCAAAGAAGGTTTCAGTAGATTCAGACGTATCAGCACGGACAGCCGCGGTCGACAGAGGCTGCTTGAACGTCGGGCGGTAAGAAGTCTGACCAAGTTCGCCTGACACTACTTGTACTTACTTCGGCCGCCTGGGCGCCAACGTTTCTGCTTCTCCTAGCGATTTCTCCTACACTAATCTTCTCATACCGATAATCGTCGCTGAAGATCGACTTTGCGAGGGATACTTTCAGAGGACTTTGACCGAATCGCAGAGAAGATAAATGGGGTAGAAGTGACACTGACCTCGTCGCAAGCCGCGCACCTAGGCTTCAACTGTTCAGCGTAGTGCCTCTCGCAGAACAGAGTGTCGTCGTGCACGCAGTAAGCTAGATCCACCAAAAGTTCTTTGCACTCCATGCACCGGAAGCACGCGGGGTGATAGAGGAGGCCCAGTTTGCTGGCTGATACGGCCAGGCTGCCGTACTTCAGAGGCGTGTGGCATGCACCGCAGTCCTGCGAGCAAACAAAGTACGTTAGAAGAAAAGCTCGTCGTGTCCATTGTGCTGTAACGTTTCAAAGTTAGCGTTCACACTCACGAGATCTCTCTCGAGCACCTCCTGCACGTTGCCAATGTCCAGCGCGATCTCGTTCCTCGCGGCCATGAAGTCATCAGCACTGCTAGCGTGTTTGGGGTTCAAGTGGCGACAATAGGCCCTGGCTAAATCCTGCTTAGGCAGCTGATACGCCAATTGCCGGTCTCTGTATCGCTCGCCAGTGGTATCCAGCCTGGGCACGGATATCTCCGGCAACATGGAAAAGTACTCCTCCACCTGTAACACCGTGATCCAGCTTGTTGCTCGCGCTGTCAACGGAAGGAGGATAGATTACGGGAAAAAGCTCGGCCCCGTAGTGGCAGTAAAAGTATCGTAAAGACGAGTGGGCCGCGGCGACTGGAAGCGCAGGCGATAAAGCATCCGTTCGTTGGTGATAAAGACCGGCCACGACGCGCTAATTTATGCCGCGGGCTTTGGTAAATATCGGGGAACTGGAAGCGCGCCAGGCCAGCATGCACGCGCCACGCGTACACCGACTACTTAGCCGTGGCCCGCGTAATGGATCGTTCCGCGGCTTCTATTATATCTCATTAGAGCTCGATTCCACGGCAATTCGTATCGTTTCGGCGCAATCGACGGGATGTTGAATCGAAGCCGACGCGGCGGTCGGTTTATTTAATCAGCGGGATTAAATCAAATAGAGCCACGCATCAGGAACAGGAAACGAGCTTGTACGTAATCGAGCGGAGGATGTAAGGCGCGAGATTAAACAGAAATTTGGTGGCGAATAGAATATTAGTGACCTTGTGTGCTGGCAGGCCGGGTGGCGCCCACGCGAGGCCTTTCTCCCTGGGGTCGAATCCAACCGGGGAGGAGGACTCTTCGCCTTTGAGGCCCAAACGAGACCTGACCGACACCCATTCCTCGTGGCACACATCGTGCGCGTCTCTCGGGCACTTGCAGCTCGTGCAATTCTTCCTGGAAAAGAAAACAGATCGGTGTAGTCGCTGGTGCACAGGTCGAGCTAGCCGGCTGGACGCTTAATTGCGTCTCTGTTTGCAGGCCGCGACACTAGCTTTCCAGCGGTGTCGCCCCGGCGAGATTAACGTCCCACCTCTGCTTAGGGATGTGCTTTCGGTTCCCGTTCCCTGCGCGCAAGTGGGACGGGCATTAACAGCCTGTTGAACGTATCTATTAAACCAGGGATATCACGGACGATAAATATTTGCCCCCGCTGTTTCATTAACTCGGTATACGACTCGGAGCTGATAGAGCCTATAGTAATCTAGTTTCATCGCCTTCGGGGCGGAACCAATTCCCCCGCTAATCGATTAATTAACGCAAACATCGGTATCCTTTTTGGAGCGACACGCCCTTCCCCGTTTCTTATCTCCCCGCGTGTGTGATAAATCGCCGGAATGGCACCCTAAGAAGAAACGAGCGGCGATCGTGACCGTGAAGGGTAACGGGGAGACTGCTCGCTGCGCAGAATTCGTGCCGCCCACGCGTCACACACTAATGGTCGGATCGAACGTCAATCGTCTAATCAAGGGGATGCATTTACGGGGTGGCATTCATCGCCGCGCCGTTTCACCGCACCCTTCCGGGTGTCAGCGTCAAGGCCGTCGTGATGCTAACGCGAGCTCCCCGTCCCAGCGATTCTACACTCGTCGCCAATAACTGGGGGATAAGGGGTCGCGGAGAAAGTCGGGCGACGACGAGACCCTTATCTTTGCCGATAGCTCGAGAAAAGAGGAGAGAAGAAAAAATAAAATGTCCCAGAGGTGGACGATTGTAACAGCAGCGGGGGAGTGGGTTCTCTAGATTCGCTCGTAAATTCCCGAAATCCGATTTACGGGGACAGGTCGAAGGGAGCGGGGAGGGAAACTTAGCAGAAGATCGACGCGCAAGGGAGCTCGTTAAAGTTAACAGTGCCAACGGACGCATTAATAGGGCGCCATAAAAGTCAGCTTCGTAGAAGCTCGATTTCGAAATGAAGGGGAGCTTCAACTACGACGCAACTCGACGCCTTATTTTCGTCGATCGCGCCATGTTTTAACCCATCCGGGGCGTCGCAGTACCTTCGCAGCCGTCTTCGATATTCAATCGCAAGTGTCCAAAGCGAGGGAAGAAGCTCTCGCGACCTACCCAGCTATAAAAGTTCCCCTTTCTTGGCGCAGAGGGAATGGTGATTTCTATGAAGGAACAAACTCGCGGCACCTTTCGAGAATTATACCCTCGGGGCGCAGCGACACGGTTACCATAATGTCACGTCCGTAATGTCAGAGGAACGGTCACCTTGTTTGCCAGCGGGCCATAAGTCGCGACGCCGCGAGGAGCTTTTAAAGCGATAAAGAATCGTCGCGGCCCAGAACGGTTCGCTCTTCCTTTTTGTATCCTTGTTAGAGAGAGGGCGATAACGTTGAATCTCTCTCGAGCGGCCGGACGTCCTACGATATTTTACGAGGTCCACGAACGCATCGCGGCGCACCAGAGGGTGGATGCAAATTAACGTTGACGCCTCGTTAACGGCGCAAACGTGAAACATAATACTCGCACGCGGCCCATAAGTCATTCGGATTCACGGTACCAGCGCGTCCTAGAGTCCCTTGGACTCAGTCCACTCGGGGAGCGCGAGAGCAGGGCGACAACGATCCGATGAGAAGTTTATCGTACGTGCACGCATAACGATACACGGTTCGTCGAATTAATTTTTCAGGACTGATGGTCACTTTCATGGAACAGGATTCTTTAACAAACACCGAGGCCCGATTTAGCCAGTTGTGAGGTGGTTGCAACAAAATAAGCGATTAGTTAAGAAGAGGGCGGTTCTTGGTGTCGAGGCGCGAAGGAGATCGTCGTCGCTCGTTCACCGTAAAAATTCAGTGAAATAATTCACGATGCCCCGTGCGCGTCACGCGCGACTATTTGCGTCCTTCGGCCTGGCGAAACTATAACTGCGCGATTAATTCCCCGGGCGATATATTACATAAATAGGGCGATTTGTCGCCGGCATTCCGCGATGGGTGGTACACGCGTAAACGCTTGTAAGCGGCGTCGTTCGAGCGGAATCCGGGGAAAAAACGTGAAAATCAAGCCCGCCCATCCGACTGATATTAATGCGCGTTGCGAAAAGAAACGGCCAGGAGGAAAGCGCCCTGGAACCGTCGCCAGAGCCTCGAGTTTATAATTGCCACGCATTGGACGGCGACGTGTCGCGAAACCAAACGTCACGTTGCCTCGTTAAACGACGATAATTCGATTTGCATGGGTCTTCGGATCGATGGAATCGCGAAGGCGAATCGTTCCACCGACCTGCCGAGTTTCCACGACGCATGAACGCGTCGCGTGAAATCTTGAACCGCGGGGAACTGCCGCGATAGACGAGCCGTGGAGTGATTAACCTCCATCAGGCTTTTCCTTCAGTTTTCACCGTAGAACCGGCAAGCGACAGACTATCGGTAACTGCGGCCACGCGCTAATTGATGGTTAATTATATTTGCACGGTGCCCGAGGCGCTAATGGACCTTTAGAATTTTAATTGGACGCGATCTTATCGTGCAAACACCTAGCCTCCGGGATCGTTGAAGCTTCGAGTAATGGATAGGAATTCGGTTTACCTACAAGCGATCTACAAACCGCGCCACTTGTCTCGGAGAGGAAACATTAATTACGTAAAGTAAGCTTCTGTCTTCTGCAACCTGCTAAGGCCCGGGCTTACTGAAAGAGTTTGATACAGCTTTCCTAGATCCCTCTATTCCCAAACTCCAACCCAGGTAAAACTACTGTACCAAGATCGTTCCCAGCAGGGATCCGAACCGCCTAGTAACCCTAACCCTTACCCGGTTAACCAAGGAAGGTTGCCGTAACCCACTACTATTATTCTAGAAGGAACCAAAGTAACTCGGTTAACCCGCTACGGGCCGGTTACTAGTGAAATAAGACAGTCTTGTCTAGACTAGATAGTCACTTAAGGCAAGTCAGTGATATGTGAATCTAATACGGGTAATACATATTCAGATAAAATGAAAACACAATGTTTAAAATATACGAGTATATAATCCATGCAGGATTGATTAATTTTAGAGGGTTGTTAGAAACGAAATTTAGGGCAAGTCCGGGTAAGATGGTCATAGTTTCGTTTAGAGTCTGCCACAGCCAAACTATTTGAAATAAAGCAACGAAAATGATGTAGGACAAAACTTCAATCCTTTGTCTACATGTCCGTTAATATCAATAAACGAAAAATTATTATTTAATATACAAATTTTACAAATGAAGATAAGTGTCATTGCCCATATCTCCCTTAATGTCTGGGAAAGATGGTCCTATGTACCTTTCAAGCTAACAAGTTGTGGTTCTTAACTGCTTATCTCAGATTCTTTCTAGTTTTCGTCCATCTTCGTTTTTACCCGCTTAAAACTTCTTTGGGCTCTTGTAATAAGTCTTCTAATCCGCATGTATAACACACAGTGTGAAACTCTGTGCAATTTTCATGGGCCCAATAACCCAATAACCCAAATTTTTTTGGTTTCGAAAAAATTTTCTCCGAATTTCAGCAAAATATCTGAAATTACATCAAATACAGCTATGGCCAGCTCTCCTGGACAACAATTCACCATCTTTCCCTTAAAGCCCTGGTAAGATAGCCATTCCCCTTTCGCTTAGGCTAACAAACGTAACCCCGAGTACTTTAAGGTTAAAAACACTGTAAACAATGCACTATCGAAAATACTTACATCTTGAGAGTTAAAAATATTCAGCATAAATAACACAAGCAAGATGACCAAAATATTGATCAAACATTTTGAAGCACTAGCTTAAATTTCACAGTGGATTTACAAATCTTTAAAAACGTACTATTCCAACACTTTGAACTAAGAATGTTACGTTTCTATGACACTTTGTACCCACGTCGAAGCAGCGCAATCAGGCGTTTCCTTCTAAAAAATACTGTCACTGCCCATCTCTTCCGTATGAACATCTCACCCTGACTTACCCTATACTTTATTTCTTAAACTTCAAGAATTACTCAGCACCAATATCTCTTAGCAGCAATATCTTTTACAGCCGTGTACGCGATTCGCCTTATAGCTTGCAATATTTAATATTTTCTAACAATCAAATATTTCCCGTCATCTGGTCGATAGATACTATAGCCTACTATGGTTTTCATCGTATTACTTATAACCGCGTTAACCCGGTTAACCGGGTTACTCGGGTTACAGATAAATTCTGTTACTCGGTTAGGTGGGTTAGTCGACGATACGGCGTAGCGAACCGGGTACGGGTTAGGGTTCGGTTCCCTGGTTCCCAGAGCTACCAACGCTAGTCAATTACCTAACTATCAGCTCGAACAGCGCGAACTGGTTGAACACCTTGCAGTAGAGGTGCAGAACCCTGACGCAGGCCCACTTCATACCCGGCCAGGGCGCCAGGCTGAGGTCCAGCCCGTCCTCCAGAGGACACTTGCCGATGGCGAGGCTCCGTTTCAGTTCCGCGCCGGAGATCGTCGGGAATCGATTTTTCCTATCCAACATGGGGTTCCTCCTGCCACGCGGGGTCTCTACGGACCCAGGTATCATTCCCCTCTTGATCTCGGCGCCTGACAACGTCGGGTACCTGTCCCGCCGATCCAGGGACACAGCTTTTCGGTAGAGGTCTTTCTCGGGGACAGAGGGGCATCTGGCGTGTATAGTCTCGAGAAGTGGCGGGCTCATGGGTCGCTTCTTAGGCTCGGGAATCTTCACCCTGATCCCCTGTGGCTCCGCGCCCGGCGCTGTCACGCACGACACCCTCACCTCCATCTTCGGGCCCTCCTGGCTGGGTCCTTTCGGACTCATCCTGGGGCCCGCGCCTGGGAGTAACTGAGGCGTCGTGTGACGCCTCTGCAGCTTGTCGTTCAGGATTGCCTGCTCAGCGAGAAACCTCTGGTCTTCGCCATCGCTGGTCGTTCAGTGTACTTTGTAGAATCCCTGCACTCGGTCCGCGTGCCTCTACGTCTCTGCTGGTTTGGTGGATCGCCGGGGTGATTAATAAGATTCACGTATCCCCTCGTAATTGCTGATCATCATCGGTACATCGCGGATCACCCTGGCTCCACCGGGTGAGAACGCGCAAACTTGCTCGCCTACGCAGCGGCCTTTAGAGGCGAGGGTTCTGAAAAATCACGCGCGGGGTATTCTCTCTCTCTGTCTCTCTCTCTGGGCAAAAAATGAACTGCCGAACAATGAAAAGCGGCGAGGATGATCGAACGTTCCTCTCGCGTGGAAAAAAGCTTTCTAGCGCGCGCCAACCCATTCCATCTCCTCTCTATTCCCCTCGATTATGATCAGGATTGGTGGAAGGACGGGTGATAAAAAAGAGGAACGATGCAGCGATCGATTAGGCGAGCCGAGGGTCGTAGGATTCTCGCGAAAGGTTTGTGGCAACGGCCCGAAACTGTGAGTCGCGCGCGGAGTTTATAACGCCGGCTGAATGGAGGCGGATAGTTTGTTTTATTATCGATGAGAGGTCGGCTGTCTTCGCAAAAATGATTGCAGACAGACGCGAGGAACGCACGGCGACGGGCACGAGCGGCCCCGATGCGTACGGGCCGGTTGGATTTATTTTCATTGCGGAAATCGCCGCGGTTCACGAAGTCACGCGGTTATTTATAGGGCGGAGGATCCTCGAGGTAGCCGTGGCTGTCGCTCGCGCGAAAAAGGACGCGTGGCGTGGAAAGGTCGAGTCGCCTCGCCCAGTTCCAAAGGACGATCTTCTCCGTAACGACTCCAGGTTACGAACCTTCCCAAGGAGAACGAGTCAACCTTTAATCCGGCATAGGGTCTTCGCAGAGCCTTCCCCTGGGTGCTTCCTAGAGCGTGATAGCTACTCTGGATTTTACTCCAAGACCCGCGCTCGAATCCGATCATGTGAAACGTGTTACGGTACCTTCGTTCGATAGAAACGATAATCTTTACGTCTGAAAGGAGCTCGACAGAGGCCTTCGACGCGTTCGCGTACAGGTTTACGTGGCCGTGCTGTATCAATAAAATTGGAGTGCTATTCGTTGTCGCGCCGAGATTATCTCGATAACTCTGACGTGAAAGATAACGGGACGAAGGCTGTCCTCAAGCGTCCTTTATACGTCCTCTTGCGTTCTGAAGAAAGCGAATGGAATTTCTGATTTGAAGGTAGCTACACCGGTGAATCGAGGATTAATCGGGTAATCGACCGGATCACCATGAACCGTCTCCTGGCTCCTGACATCGTATCGATATGAATTTCGATCGCGAGCTGCTCATTTCGTAGCTCGAACGTATAAATAACGCGTTAGACAGCAGCCGGTGGGCAGTGGTGTACGGTGCAAGCGGCGAGCGCAAACAGAATTGACGTAAGCGAAAAGAAGGGAGCTAGTTCCACGTACATACGGTCGCGATATACATCAGACATTAACGGCTTAATAGAATCAGGGCCGAGCGACGTCGACCGGCGATCGTTCATCCATTTCTGAAATGGCTTTACCTGGAAGCGGACTATTCCGTCGCAGGTGAATCATCGGGCGTGCACGGGGGAGAAAGAGAGAAAGGACAGAGGTCGGCCAGTTAGTCAGACCCCGAATTGCACCCAGGCGAATGTCGTCCGCCAGGAATACGATCTGAAAGCTCGTTGTTCGAGCCTGGGAATGGACTCGGGAGAAAAACGCGTGTCGCCCGTGAATCATCGGTCCGCGCCGCTTCGAGGCGGGCACGAGGCAGCGCCGTGCGAGCTTTCCGATGCAGGCACCTGAAGGATCTCGATGAAAGTCCCACGGCGAGATAAGATAGTTAATAACAGATAAAAAGTTGGGGCTCCGCGGATCCGACTCGCGGATTCTGTTGTTCGTCGCTAGGTTTATCGAGGAAAATCCGAGGCGTCGGTTATTTATACGCGCGCGGTGGACACTAGCCGCCGACAAAGCGTAGAAAATCGTTCGTTAAAGACCGTGACAGGTGTCACAGGGCGCGAGAAGGACGGCAGGAAGCTTTCGCGTTGGAACAACACGTACGACCAGCCGGTAAGCCGAGCTAACTATCGAGATCGGACGGCGCGGCTAATGGCTATTAATTAGATAAATGCTCGCTATATTAAGCGCCGCTGATGCTCGCCGCGCCGTTCGAAATAGCCCCGTGGCGGGATAACACGCAGTTTCGCGGTCTTTCGTCTATCAGCGGGCTTTCACTGGTCTTTCCTCGAAAGTGAACTTGACATTCGTACGCGCACTAATGCCGTCGCAATTAACACCTGCGTGGGAATATTAAAAGTGCAGCGAATCGACTACATACGATAGAGACAGGAATAGGCTCGCCCGATACCCCAGTAGTATTATTTTAGCCGCAATTCGAAACAGCCGTATTTTAGCAGGAAATGAGGAGAACGTTCGACCTCCGCGCGTCTCTGGAAATATATCGCATCGCCTACCGCACGTGTGTACACAGAGAAACACAATGCGTGGCCCGACAGATGCACCGCGAAACAGCGGAGCAAGAAAGGTATGACACTGCCCGGATTCGTCGCACTATCCTCGGCGAGCCGCACCGCTTCTAAGCACCTGGGGCTTCCCTCGCGAGGTGAAAAGCTCAAGCAGCGAGACGGTAAACGCCGAGGCTGGCGCACGCGGTCGCGTCAGCGCGGGAGATTCGAATTGACTGGTAGCGCGAGCCACGCGAGTGCATCCGCAGGAGGAGCGTACTTCAAACTGGCGCCATGAGATTCGACGAGGACGTAGGTAGCTGTGTACCTATAGTTAATACCGGGTGGCACGAGAAACAGTAACAGCGGCGCACGCGCGGATCCCGCTGATGTCGTCGAAAGCTCCGGACACCAAGCTCCCACCTTGTCCTCAGATTGCAACCGAGAAGAGTGGAATTAGAAGCAGGCTGCTGGCCGACCAACCGGCTACCCTCCTCTCTGCTGCCCTCGAGGATTTTGACGACACCCTCCGTGGCGCGGGAACAATCGCAGTACGACGATGCTCCTCTAATGGGTCCCTGGGAGCGTTCCACGCGCGTCCAGGCTGCGCGACGAGGTCGCGAGGGACTAGGACTCGATATAGAAGCCGATAAGATCGCGACGGACGTCGGAGGAAGCGCGTGTTTTGCTCGGTGTTGAACGCAGCTCTTCGTTATCGCGCGATTGAAGGTGTCGAGCGTGTAAATCGCGGTGTAAAACGACACCGTGGCATTTCGCTGTGCTCGTTAACGCGTGTCTTCGACACCACGGAATCAGCATTTTCGATTACGTTAATCGAGTCGCGGCTGAAACGGTTCGGTCGCCCTCGAGCTGGAGGAAAATTATCGAGCGCTCTCGGCCCACAGATGCAGGCAAGACGCGTTAAGATCAATCAGCCTGAGATATTGGCACCGTCGTCGCCAGGAAGCGACGTGTTTCCTCGTGCTGGTGTAATAAGTCCGACTATGATTCACGAACCATTTAACGTTTACTGTTCCGAGCGATGTTGCAACGGAAAATTGCAACGGAGCTGCGAAGGTAACGCGCGTTTTACGTCCCTACCCCTCGCTGCTATTACCATGCATTTCGCTAGATCCTTGTAGCGTTTCGACTTTAATTATCGTTATTATTTACGCAGCCGGAGCTTGGTTTCTCCGTGACGCGGGGGAATGATGAGCGCGAACCGAGCTACGGCTCTGACTCTTTGCGAAATCAGCGAGCAAAATGTGGCTCGGGAAATGGTAGTTTTTCTCTTAAAGCGGCGAGATGGGATAATCTCCAGTTTTGACGAACACTGACGGAAAGTGAAGGACGAGCGAGTGAAACGCGCTCTCGTCGAGTGGTCGCGTTCGAAACCCGAGGTGAATGTACCTATTCATGCCACATTTCTCTCGGGGGACCCAAGTATCTGTCGCGGACGTTTCGTTTTTCGCGTTTACGTAAGAGGGGAACGGTAATGACGCGAGAATTCTTGCCTGCCCTAGCCCCCAAATAGCGACGCAGATTTGCCACGAAAGCGTGACATAACTCGAGCAGATTTTGGCATGGGTCGGCCGAGCACGACCGAGCGTCGGGACGCGCAAGACAGCCTGTCGTAAACACGCGTGCATCCGTTTTCGGATTTTCACCCGGACTCGAGAAACTCTTCTTACAGGGGAAGATGCTTTTGACGAACGTGTGCGAAACGATCTTCAAACTGGCAAGAAATTACCATCAAATTATGCGATGGTTAGGATTATCTGGGCTTTCGTGTGGGAGAATAATGACGAAAATGGGCGGTACGTTGCAAGCTTCGGCAAAGATCGAAGACGGTATATTACCGGGAAGCGGATTCGCGAATCACCTTGGCAATGAGTGGGTGACTTATTCTGGTACGGACGTGAGTAAGATTTATCTGACCGGCTCGCGTATTTTGGCCCGACGCAGGTTTCTAGTACGTTCGCGGCGTGAATAAGCGTCGAGCTACTCTGTAACAATAAGCTTCCCCCCGTAACTCCTAAACGCGCCCGCCATGAAACTGCACAGACCAAATTCCTCCATTTCGAGCCACTCCATCTTTCATCTTCCACTTTTCGCACGGGGGATCCTTCAAGGGGCAATTTCCCCGAAAGTGTCACGAAGTACAACAATCAGCCGTGACGTCATTAATCTCGCGACGGAAACGCTGCGTAATCGCGGCGATTCGATAGCGGACAGGTTCGAGGAGGACTCGCTCGTTCGCTGTCGCAAACTGTCGTCTCTGAATAATTCCAATTGCGTAAGCACGCGCGGCCGCCCGCATGTTGCCTCGCATACGCGGAACAGAGTTGCAAAATTCTGCGTTCGCTCGTCACCTGAAAAGGCTGCGTTCCTCGAAACCGCCGCTGTTTCTGAATCGCTCGTAATCCCTCTATGTTAATCATTCGAGAAGCCGATTTCCTTACAGCGTGCAGTCGTTATTGTTGCGTGCGTCTTCGAGGGTGCGGTCAGCGCGTTCCTCCTCTTGAATATCTGGCGGCGGAGCGACGGCGGCGAGTGGAGACGCGCTTGCATGGCCCAGTGAGTACGCTCTTCTAACTCCTCGCCTCCTCATGGCGAAATTTCGCTCCCTGGAGGGAAACCGCGGTGTTTTCTTCCTCATCTCCGTCAGCTCCTTCACCGACAGCCCGTCCTCCCAGACCATCGTTGCTGGCACTCGCGGCACTCGCGGCACTCGGGCGAACACGCCAACTTTTCACGACTGAACGCTTATCGGTCGAGGAGACACGGCCACGCGCCGAGATAACAGAATCTATCCGACTATCGAGAGGTAGGCCGACCTTCGCGCGCTAGTACGCTGAAACCAAACGCGGGTGAATAAGGCCAGCTGACTGAACGACGGAGCACGTCGAGTCCCGTGGCCAGCGAATCCAATTAACTTAATACGATTACGGAATCTACCGGTGTGCTCTGCTCGTTCCTGAACCGCTGTTTCCAAGCGCGTCACGCACGTGACGATCGTTCACAGTGAGATCAACCACGGTAACCCACAGATATTGCCCACAATTGTGTTCCTATCGATCGCGAGTAGATCGAGTTCGCCGCTGCTGAGAGTATCTCCACGCAGATAGTCCGCTGTTGCTCCTGATAATCGGCTTTGGTCCACACGGAGCGGCTAGAGTCCCTCTCCCGATGCAAGTTCGGGGTGAATTTGGTGTTCTGGAACGACACTGCGGTTTCTTTGGCACCGCCGAATAATACCGGTTGTGAGGTCGGTCCTCGCAGATCGGCTGGAAAGCACCGATTGCGTTAAGCTGGCTTCCACGTCGATCCACGCACGAGATTCGACTGGCTGCTGGTCGTCCTCGTCCGTGCGGCACATCGCGTTCCGCTTGAGAACAGAAGCCTCCGCGACCTTCGCACGGTGGTTTCCATTACCGGCACCGTTCTTCCGGATCGTAAGTGTTTCGTGCCGTCGCACGATTGACTCCGTGTACAAAGGTGCAAGTCCGCTTGGCGAGCCTGTTACGCGTCACCGTCTCATTAAGGCCGTAGGAGCTCTTTTCTGCGAGTCTCCGATTATCCACTGAAGCGTGCGCTTTATCGATGAGTTATGCTCGCGGGCTGCCTGCTCCCAGCGCGAGTCACCTGGCCCGTGATCACGCAGCAGCGCTTCAAAGCCTCTGGTTCGAACTGAAAGGCTGCACGTACGCGTCGACTGAAACGACCGAGTGCCTCTTATTGGGCAATTGAGGAGGAAAGCTCGTTGCGAGACATTGAATCGGACTTTGACTCCCGGCTGAGCCTGACAGCTGCAATAGCCCGAGCCTCGCTTCTAATCGGTCTCCCCTCCCCTCCGTCGTAAATTCAATCCCAACTATGAAGATCTTATCGCTGGGTTATTTACGGTCATCGATGTCGACCGAAACGCGAGCGCCCTTTCGGCGGCTGGAATTTTGCGCGCGAACCAGCCGCAGACGCCTACCACCAGCCGGCTCGCAAATTAATTAATGGGAACGGTTATTGCCAGACGCGACGCGAAACACTGTCGCCCGCGACGAATAGACGGCCGTGGATCGCGTAGCGTATTCACGGGAGCACCGAATGCGACTGAAGCAACAATGCCGGCGGTGTCCTCGTCGATAAGGATTATCACAAATGAATAACATCGTTATCTCTGGCCTCTGGTGGAGCGTTACGATCGTTCCTTGAAACGAGCACCATTAGAAGGGCGTTTAACATTCCATTTACATACGCACGATGGTTTAACAAGCGTGCGTTTCTTGTGCTCCGCTAGAGCTACTAGCAGGAGAGAGGAAGAGGAGTAGTAACCTCTGCAGCGGATTGAAGAACGCTAAGTCTTTAATTGGGATGTGACGGTTCGCGGCCGAGTATCCACAGGAGAGTGCTACCTGTCGGGTTTCTCAGAGACGGAGAATCCTTACTATTAAGACTTCTAATCTAATTATCAAGCTCCGCGAGGGGGTGGAATTCCCGTCGCGAGCGTTCTTCCCCGAGGTAGACCGTCGTAACCCAACACGCTGGTGCCTGAAATGCCAGCAACCCCCGCGGATCGTCCATCTCGCACTACTTTAAGTCACAACGAACCGGTGGATCGAAAGGAGGGAGGGTGATCGAGGGAAACCGAGCAGGCCGGTAAATCGATCGCGACTGGTGCGAGAACAGGCCGGGACGGGCGAGGATAGGTACACCGGCGAACGTGCACGTATCCTGTCGCAATAGCCGTCCACGCGTTTATTTGTTGTAACCGCAAAGAAACTTACTCCATTACGGAGATGGCCGGTTGCCAGGGGATTCGCGAGTCGGAACGTGACACAACGCAAACATGCTACCCCATCGCGGCGCAACGAACCTTTCTTTCCACCGATACCTTCTGTAAACACGATGCGGCTATATGGAAACTCGCTTTCCCAGCGAATTTCTCCGAGAAGGTAAACAGCAATTAGCGACGTGGAGGAGATGCCTAAACAGACTCACCTAGCGTCGTGATAAAGGGAGTCCTGGCTGGCGAAGGTGCGGGACGCGTAGCTTTCCCACTTCGTGCCCATGGTTCACCCGCGACAAGTTTTCTCCGCGATCTCGCACGTGCTCGCCACGTTGAAACGTGGCACGGTTCGCGGACGATGCTCGCCGGACCGTGCGGGTCGAAAGAAACACTAGAAATGGAAGGAACCGCGCGAAGGCTGCGTCGCGTATAGCCTCTTCTGGATTGCGGGCGCTTCTTCCCGCGGTGAATGGTCGCGGGGGTGGAGAGGAGGGGCCGACGGAGGGAGGAAAAAAATTAAAGAGTAAAAAGTAAATTTGACAGGCAACGATGGCTCGCGGTCGACTCTCGGCCGCGCCGATGACTTTATCGCCGGGTTATTTGTCCCGATAGCGCGAGCAACCGGTCGATCATACTCTAAATTTAGCCGAGCGGCTGAGCGATCGACGGGGCGAACGAGACGGCAGATACTATGTAGCCAGAGGCGCGGACCCGCTCACGCACGCACGCACGTACGTCCGGGAGAGAAGGCAGGAATGCACGCACTGCTATCACCGCTGATCGAAATCCTCCAGAAGGGAGAACTTTCCTCCGCGCTCGCGCCCAGTCAATGTCAGCTGATCGGACGCGAGCGCTCCACTTTGCGCGGGGTCGATGATTTATCGCTGTCCCGGAGGATAAAGCGCCCGTTCATCGGCTGTGCTCGCCCGCGGAACGGCACTTTCGTGAAAACCGCGTCGGTCCACTGGATCGCTTCCACCGAGCGTGTCGACCGAGGGCGGCGGGAAGCCTGCTCGGTTTTAGACAGGCCGCGACGTTGCGCGAACACTGGCGGCAAGTTTTCCTCGCTCTTCATCGAAACGGGGAGATCTCGAGGCCACAAATCGAAGAGCGAGAGGAGAAGGCGTTAACAACGAGCAGCAGGGTCTTGTCGCTCGAGATGCTTATCGATCGACGCGTCACCGGTATCGAGCGCGACAGCGAGTCGCGCTGGATTTGGAGAAATGTCGCAGTTCTCGTCCGAGTGGAAGACAATCGATGGTCGCAGCAGTGGCGCAATCAGTATGCATAAATTATCGCCGGCGAGTGAATGAACGCCTACGAGGGCGGGCTCGCGGTCTTTCAATTTCTTTAATGGCAATAATTTATCAGCGTCTTCCGATGGTATTACTTAACGCTGCCTCTCACAATCGCGGTAATGAAAATCCCGGGGAACCTGCTTCTTAGTACATCCATACGCCTGTTTCGACGCAACGCACAGTGTAACGTGTATATTGGAAAATGAAATCAATTTTCCATTAAGATACAGTTATTTACACGTAATTGATATCTTAATCATATTTGTACCTCAAAAAATAAATCTTAACATAAAATAATTGTTTAAAATATACCTAGTCTTGTACATACTAAAAGTAAAACAAATGAAATATCTATTTTTTAAAATACATTTAAACACAAATTAATAACAAACATATGAAACAATTATAAAAAAATAGAATTGATTTTTTAAATAATTCGTATTCATAATAAATTTTTAATTTATCATTCTTATTATACATCTTCATCACTATCACTTGAATATGAAGGAATTTAAAGCCCAGTGTCTTTTAAAATAAATATTCGAGTACAGATTTGCTTAGTTTTTTCGTTTTATTATGTGCATTTTTGCTTATGTGAGAGCACTCGGGAGTCGGGAACAGATAACATCTATATTCTATACGAAATTAAGGGGCATAAAAAGAAATAATTGTAGTATAAAAATGAAAGAGCCGATATATTTGGTTTTTTTCTAATTCCCATACAGCACACTCTCCTTGCGGCATACTTGCAGCATACTTGCGGCGCAAGATGGCAAGGACTCATGCAAGGTTGCCGCAACTATGCAGCAAAAATTCTATGTCCGCCTGCTGCAAAGTTGCACGGCAACTTTGAGGCAATTATTCACAAAATATATTTCCACGGGAAAAACTGTTAAAAAAAATAAAAAAAAAGTTATCGGGTTCAGGGCGACTTAAACACCGGACCGCCCGCATGACAATCTGACGCGCTACCGTTGGGGCTACGGAACCTTCTTGGATATAGATTCCTGTAAATGGTATATATAGTGACTAAGCATACTTGCGGGGCATACTTGCGGCATACTTGCGGCATACTTGCGGGGCATAGTTGCGGCATAGTTGCGGCATAGTTGCGGCATACTTGCGGCAAACTTGCGGCAAACTTGCGGCATACTTGCGGCAAACTTGCGGCAAACTTGCGGCATACTTGCGGCATACTTGCGGCATAGTTGCAGTGCATAGTTGCAACGCAACTATGCCGCAAGTATACAGCAACAATTCTATGTCCGCTCCGCGCAACTTTGCACGGCAACTATGCCGCAACCATACATCGACATTGCGCTGCAACCATGCAAGATCGCAAGGTTACTGCAACCATCCTGCAACTTTGCCGCAACGAAGTGTGCTGTATGGGTTCTCTCCAGAATTTAGAAGATGCGACAAAAAAGTAATAATTTGAGCCACTGGTACGTATCCATATGTTTAAATGCAAGAATTTTTAGTTAATAAAATGAAAAAAGGATATATTTTACTTATTATTTTTTAAAAAAAAAAAGAAAATAACTTATACATACAACAAAAATAAAGTGGGTAAATATTTCCTATGTGTAGTCTGTGGCAGCTTGCGTTTGGTTATTCGACTTTGAATGTAATTAGGCACTAACCTTAAATCCGTTATTTATGCTACTAAGTTATGATGTTCTTATATCGGAGGACTGTTTACTATCAATTTCATGAAATGAAATACAAAAGTTAAAAACTCAAATTTTTGCTTTTTGAACACGTGCCGCGACACTGTGCAACGGTTGCGTGTAGTCCCGGGACCAATCAATCCACGATGTGTCTCTTAATTAAAACGTCAGCAGCGCGTCAGGAGGGAAAGTTAATTTGTGACGTTATGATTGGCGGTGACGAGGATAGGATTCATAAACGCAGATGACAGCCAAAGGTAACGGAAAGATACTTAATCATGGAGTTCAGTGGACTCTGCGAGACAGGGAAATCGAATTCGCGTCGCGTATTCGCGTCTGGCGAAAAAACCTATGTAAACCGAGGAGGACGTGCTTTTACCGGGAATTCTAATCCCTCGCGTGCTTTCCTCGCCCACGCGCTGCATTCCGAATCCCGTGCGACGACAGACCGACGATAGAACCACGACGCGGAGTGATTACGCGTACAAGAGCGTAGCCGCGATATCTGCTCGCGAGTATAGACGCGATCGAACGCATCGATACGATCCCTCGTTGCGCGTAAATGCTCTTTCCTCGTTCCAGATAACGCCGCACTCATTGTGCGACGTTATCTCCGCTAATGGCGCACCATTCTTCCCCGTATCTCATTTCGCGCGGCCGTCCAACGGCCGTCGCAAGGATGACACTGAGAACGAATCGCTACGTGTAAAATCTAGTATCAGCGTGACGAATCGTCGGTGCTCTCGTTGGAGCCGTTCGATAAGCGATCCGTCGTTTAATCGATCACTCAGATTTAGTGGTTTGTTTGAAATCAGCGGCGATAGCCTGGCGAATTATCGAGGTGTTTGCCAGCCGTGGAATTATTGCCAGTTTATGGTGGATAAATTTCGCGCTACTTTACTGGCGGTCAAGTCAAATAAGTAGCGGGGCGCGCACGGGCGAAGCTGCGAACGCGATATCTCACCGGACCAGTGGCGCGAAATATTAAATATAGAGCATTCGCAGATACATATAGAATATCGCGTAATAATTTCACGCGCAAATCCACGGACAGACAGGCGCTGCTTTTCTCTTCCCCTCGTAAATAAATATATCGCGGACACGAGGTTCCCGTGGAAAATGCATTTTTCCAGTCAACACGAGATACGTGCCAAGTTCTGGGGCCGCCCCGTGAGTCAGCAATTATTCCGTTTGATCTTCAACGCGATTTTGGAAATAAAACAGGGAACGATACTCCACCCGTAGGGAAACTCGCGATAGGCAAGAAGATCCTTGAAAAAGGTCTCCCGTGTCGTGTTCTGTTTGCCAAACGGGTTACGGTCGACCTACTAAGTGATTCGGTCAGCAGCGAGTAGGGTGTGCGCGATATTTACCAGAAATGTCACTGGCTACCCTTTCCCTGAAACTCTCGAATTACACGCGCCGCGAAGCGCTTTCTAACGAGCGTGATCCAGAGAAGCTATATGTGGACGCTCACTCGCGGGAATTGCTTAAAAATGTCCAAGTTGCTGTGTGTCCACGGGACCAGAGCGGAGGATGGCAAAGGGATCGCTTCTGCCACATTCATTTTTCAAGTGTAGCCTTGTCGCAGCCAAAGTAAGGTAAATGTACCTATCAATATTTCATTTTAATAATTGTGCAATAACTAAATATTTTTGTACCAAAACATAATATAATAACCTGTTAAAGTGTCCCTCATCTGAATACAAACACCCTTGCGAAAAAATATGCATGTAGGTACTTTCTGAAATAAATTCCCAAAGAATCGATACTTTTTCTACCTACCTCCTGGCGGTAGCTAATCCCTTAAACCGTTCGAATTTTTCAAATGGGAGCAAATGTTGGAAAGCTACACAAGCGCCCGTTTTGTAATTTTTTTTTGCAGAGCCTAACGTTATCGTATGCTGTGGCCATACTACCAAAAGTATTTTCAATCTGGGAGCATAAAATATTAGTTAAATATATGTATTTTCAGTTGGTAAGATGTTTTGTACAAAGGTACATTTCATTATTGTATTGTATTGTATTGATTATTCTGTTTCTGTTTCTGTTTGAGTTTTTCCCTGTGTTTACAATAAAAGAATGTCTTGAAAATAGCCTTTATTTTCGACCGTCACAGTGGCTTCCCCCTTTAAGGAATAACGGCAAAGTTTGTCTCCTAATTTAATTTGTAAAACCATCATGAAATAAAAAAATGTTATTGAAATGTGGAAGATAACGCAATATTATACTATCGACTAACTGAAAAAAAGTTTAGGAGAAAGTGAGGTAAAACGGAACGGGTGGGTAAAACGGAACACCAATGTTTCTATTAGATAAGAGCTGCGAATGAGTTGGTACCGCGTGACATGGAACCAAAGGGTACTCCTAGCATTTTATGATACCCCATAGATCCCTGCGGTACCAACTCATTCGCAGCTCTTATCTAACAGAAACATTGGTGTTCCGTTTTACCCCACTTTCTCCTATGTATTATAATAGACATATTTATTAATGAAAATACGAAAAGATGCAGATGTCCCAGTAAGCGGAGAACCTAAGACTGCATGTCTGAATTACTTACTGTGCCCCGATGGAAAGAAGAGACGTGAGAAACACTAGAGTGAGGCGGTGGGAGCGTAGAACCCCTCTCGCCCCCGTGACATTTCGAGTTTCATCTTTCCATCGAAGCACAGTACATTCACGAAATTCTTGTACCAATAAATAAACTTAGACTTGTTTAAAAAAATATTAACTTTCTTGGAAATTTAACCATCTTAAACCTTAAACTACATTTAAATCTACTTACTATTATAATACTGTATTATTATAATATATAAATAAGAAATGCTGTCAATATTTTCTTAGTAAATGATAGAAGCTTAAGAAATTTCTCGAAATCTGCTATGCGTACGAAGCGTGTTACAAAATAATTATTTCGATTTAACGATTTTTAATTTTTAATTACTATTTTTTGTTTTTAATTACATTAAAAATTAAGCTTTACAATAAATAAAATTCACATTACTGTTCAGGGACTGGGACATGGCCGGGCACTGGTACATTTACGTTACACCAATATAAATCAATTGCCGTGTTAAAGTCACCGGGCTGGTCGTTGGTTTGACCAGGGCCCGTTATTATGGCCCTCGCATTTGTCCTCAGTCCGCGAATTAATATGTCCCCCCGGCTGGCGAAGCGCACCTATAAAGCAGCTGGAACGATTTGTCAAGCTGCGAGCAACATCTTGTTCCCTGTCGTGCTTGGAGCGCTGGTAGTTAAGCCGGGAATCTACCTAGAAGCTAAGCTATGCAGCTCGATGCTATACTATACTATGCTACGTTTTAAAAAAATTAACTTTAATAGATTCTCATGGAACCGTGTCCACAAAAAGCTAAAACATAGCATAGCATAGCTCAGCTTAGCTTCCCGGTGGATTCCCGGCTATCGCAGACCTTTTCGGGGTGAAAACAGACTTGCGAGCGATGGAGTTTCTAAGCCTCTGAAATCTGGCCCTGCAAAGCCTGGGGCGATGTGGGCGAAGTTTTCACTACTTGTGTCAACTATCAGGAAACGGAGTAATCGTGTGAATTGGTAAAGAGTACTCTGCCGGAGCGACACCGCGGCAAGGACGATTCAATAAACGGAATATCGCGTATGCGGAAAAGTCGGCCGCATCCTGCCCGCAGCTGCACCTCGGGGAACATGGAGCGATGATGTCAGAAGCGATCACGCGGATACGTTCGGGCATGCGGGATCGTTTTTGGTCGAGAGGCCCGCGGGCCTCGGGTCGATGAAAGGCGTCAGTTTCCAAATGACGAGCGACACGTCCCACCAGTGACTAAGAAAGTCAGAGTATAAAGGTGATCTCACTGTTACACGCGTGGGTGACCAATATCTCGGACCCACACGGCTGTTCGCGCACCTGCGTGTCGCCGCGCGTCATAATACCCGGGCGATTATCGCGAGAGCGGGACACCCATCCAGCGGGAAAGCGAGCGATTCTCCATTGGCTGGCCGTAAAAACGCGCGCCAAGTCTCTGACTGAACTTTACTCGTCGTAAAAAAAGAGGGAGTAGATGTTTCTTCTTAGGAGGCTCGTTAAGCGGAATGCTTTGGCTCGATCAACGGCTGACTGGCAAGATCGACTCTAAACTATCATCCACTCCGGAGGGGCCTCGACGGAGATCCCGATGGATCAAAGAAAGAATCCGTGGCCGCGCGAGAGACGCGCGAACATCAAAGAACGGGGTGCGAGCCGCGAACACGCCGTGTCCCGCGTAAACATTTATCCGCTCGGTGGCGAATCAACGGAATAACGGGCGATAAGATTTTCTGGAAACTCGATCGCTGGTCGGAATGAAAGCGGGGGATCGGCCAAGGGGTTTCTGAAAATCCTCTCCACCGTTTGTTCCCTCTCTCGGCTCCGCGCGCGGTGTCAACGTTCATCGAGGACCTCGGCCACGAGGTGCTTAACCGCGTGTTTCGAGGAAAAGGCCAGGGACGGTGTCGGCATTGGCCGAGCGAAAATAGGCTTTTATCGCGCCTCGGGCGGGGGGCAGTCAGGTCGGTGGTTGTAAATCAGCGTTTAGTGCGTTTAAAAACGAGCGATAGGTGGCCCGATTTAAAATAGATGGCCGAGCGCGCGAGTACGGGTCGTCTTAAATCGCGCGAGACGAAAGAAACGGCGCGCGGCCCGGTGACTTTCTGCCTTTCGTCATCCGATATTCCGCCATGCGGATCGAGAAGCGGCGGTTGCGCCAATTCCAGCCGCGCTCGGCCGAGTAAGCGATACCGGACGCGGCACGAATTTCAAATCGAGCAAATTTCCCGAAGGAACTTAATCGTCCTACGTGCTTCCCGCCCGAAATAACCAGACCCGCATACCTAGACACTGTGTGGGCAGGATGGGTCCCGCTGTATCGAGGTTTCTTGCAGTTTGCACCGGGGAGCAGGTGTGCTTGAACGATGACATCCGAGATGCATGCGATGTGAACGATTAAAAGCTGGCTCGAGAGACCTGGAGCGTGGTGACCGTTCGAAGCTACTTCTCCTCGTGCCCGGGCATGGATGAAACGTGGCAAATGGATGTTAACGGTACGCGAGCGAGTTAACGCGAATAATAACGCGACGGTCGGTGATACACGAGCATACGGAAGACAAACGCGCCGAGATACCGTCTGCCTTTCGTATAATCTCTTCTGGTACGGTCTCTCACACTCGACGATGCTATCTTTATGAATCGCAGACAGCGAAACAACGCTGACGAGCAGACGTCGCACGTGTGTCGCGCAGTATTTACAGCTGTCTGAGGAATCTCGACAGAGGAGGCCGCGAGATGCATGATGATGAGCACCGAGCCACACGCTTCATCGCTCGGAGGGATAGACTTTCAGAGATGGATTGGCTGCGCCGCGGATTCTACTCGGTCGATTTGGAATTGAACGGGGGGGAAACGGAGCAACAGGTGCCCCCGTGGCTCCGACTGGGATCGGTCGGAGCCAGTGGCCCGGAAGGATACACCATGGTCGAACTTATCCGTCCAATGGGTGCACCTTACTTCTACTTTAATCCTATTTTACCTATCCAGCAGCTGCAAGAGCAGGTATCGAGACACCGAGCTCCTACGCGCCTGTCGAACAATATCTCATAGCGTTGAATCGAACCGGCACGCTGGATATCCTGAACGAAATCGTCCGGCTCGCTCGAATCACCACTGTAACACGCACCACTTCCCCACGTCCTCCGTAAAACACTTGCAGCCGAGCCGCGCAACAGGCACACGCACTGATCCCAGCAGCTTGTAAGCGTCCCACGCACTCACTCGCGGTTGGAAACCTTGCGTAATCGCGACGACGCGACGACGTTGACGAGCAAGCATCAGCTATCGTCGGCGGAGAAAGCGGGTCGTGGCGGGTCCTGGGCAGCGCTGGAGAACGTGGTCGCGTGGTCGAGGACGACGACAGGTGCCAGGAGGGCACGGTGCTCGCGGTAAAAAGGCGTAAACGAGCTGGTGATGCTCGTCGCTGGGCCTGCACTGGCGCATAATGCCCGGAGCACGTGGACACGCGGCGTGTACCACTTGCCAGGAGGAGTCGCGCGATGCAGGCGAGCTAGCTCGCTCGTTCGCTCGTTCGCTCGAGAATGACTCACGGCTTCTGGTGCGCGAGGACGCACACGCGGATCGGCGTCGGTGCGCCGCGCCGAGCCGCGTCGGGAGGCTGCGTGACTCGAGTTTCGAGCAATTGCCGGCTGATCGGAGCCGACCAGCCACCGCTACCGGTTCTACCCGCTGCTCTCTGCCAAAGGGACCTTTGTTCCCTCGCCACCAAACGAGATGGGGTTTCACGGCCCTGCTGCGACTCCCATGGGCCCGTGGGTGATAATTAGGAAGGATAGCGAGCAGGAAGACGGACTGTCAGGCGAGACGGATCGCTTCCCGGAATCGCCTCGCTAATTTCCTAAAACGAAGTCCGTCGAGTTGCCGTTCCAATCCGGCCACCGTTCCCGTCTGTCAGACACTCGTCGCCTGGGACAGTCGCGGGTGGGGTTGGAAATAAACCGAGCTGAGAACTTTCAGCGGACTCGGCGAAGACAGGATCGTAAAGCAAAAATAGAGGTGGCGGTGAAGTGGCGCCGTGCGTGTCCCTTGCCTTGGGAATAACGGGGGAGAAGCGATCGAACTCGAGGAGCCTTGATCTTCGAGCAGGCATGCAACTCGCGGGCACAAATTAGCGCAATTCATCAATCCAGCCGGGATCTGTGTTAAGGCTTTGCTACGCCCACGCTTGGGCGAGTCTAGACCGCGCCGAGCTTAATCTGCGCGAGGCGAGGCCTGCGGTAACAATAAGCCCAGATTCTGCCGAGCACAGTATACCTCAGACTCGCTGATTATCAAACCAGGCTTCACTCGACGCCGCCTAGACTCCTAGACCTAGACTGCACGGAAGCCAAGTGACGATGGCCTGACTCTGGACAGACACGAGACCGCGTTTGGAAAGTAAGAAGCTCGCAAGTAGAGCCACGTGCTCGCAGCGTGGCGAGCGTCGTTGAAGACGCGATACGCTCGCGAAACGTGCAAGTCAGCGTAATGCAACAGCGATGCTTATGGCACCCGGCTTATCAGCTCCAAATTGCAGACGCGAATTAAGGTCGCGTCGAGTAGAGCGGGTTCTCGATGATCTAGGAGCTTTCGTTTCAGTTCCGACTGTGTTTGGCAACTGATAAATCTATAAATACGAGCACGTGCTCCGCGGCATGAGGTGGAGGGAACGCAAGAGGTGGCCGCCGGTATCTCGATCATCCGCTACTTGCGCGCTAGTAAATACATACATGTGTAGGAAATCAGCGGAGGCATGTTTCCCATCGAGCGGCGTGCATCGGTAGCGGTTTATTACTTATGCGCGCCACGACGCCTATGCGATTTTCCGCGTCCAACGACAATCGAAAATACGTGGCTGTTCGACGCGCACCCGTTCGCTTTTATTGCGTAAATTATCGACTGCCTCGATGGACGTAGGCGGTGCGCCTCGGCAAACGGAGGCGCGGTCCGTCGCGTAAACTTCGAGGGAAATGAATTTATAACGACGGGAATGCGGGCCATCGAGTCAAAGATCGCAGAGGATCGTAGTGTTATGGTATTAGGGACAGGCATTCGATCAGCATTGAAGTTTCTTTGGCGACTAGCTGTTTAGAAGTTGAAACAAAGAGGAAGGATGAGCCTGAAACAATTTAAGGGGGGATCCCACCCAGAAATTTCTGAAAAATTCAATTTTGTTTTGTTTTATTCGGAAGCTTAAGGTGTGTAGAATATTGTGTTAAAACGTTTTTTTTTATATTTGCAGTATTAAAGGAGTTATAGTGAAAGCTGTAACATCGCGTCACGTCAGGTAAAGAGGGGCCTGGAACCGCATTTAGAAGGAAGACGCGCCTGTATTACAGTGAAATAGATGTATTAGGTATAAAAGTAAATTAGAGACGAAGATCTCACCTCGGACGATCTTCTAAAACGATGCGAAGGAGGTTTCAATCAGAACAATAACGAGAGTTTGAATACCATGAAAACTTTAATGAAAACTTTAAACGCGTTTTTCTCGAAACAACATTTCTCAACCAGACCCATACTATATCTCCAAAACGTTTCATCCAATTTACTTATTTTTTTTAAGTTTAAAACATTATTCTCTCCAATCTAGCGTAGAATTTTATTGATATTTCAATTATTCGACTTTTTACAAGCATTTCAATGCAAATTTTTATGTAAAAAATTAAAGTCAATTCTTCAAACTGCTACAATTTCCAAAATAATTCGAATTTTGAAAAAATTCTACGCTACATGGAAGATACTATATTTCAGTTTATATATCTCTTTTGTATTTCCTTCTCAGATGATCCAGTCATTCTTGGGTGTGGGTCAGTTTTTTTGCAGTGCTCTGGTAAGACATTTTGTTCGGCATCATTTTGCACAATTTTCCATAAAAAAAATTTTTCCAGCAAAATTAAGATTCCTTTAACACTATATAACAAATCTAAGCCCAATATTTTTATTTATACGAACAAAAAAATCCCAAACTTTTTATTATAGCTTCTTCGTGGGGTTCCCCCTTAAGGGGATATTCATCTTTGGTCGGCCGAAAACGTAAGCTGTTTGTAAAGATTTTTTCTGAATAAATACAACATGTAATGAAATAAATCTTTTTTGTATGTGTTAAGCTACTCTTATATCATACAAAAAATTAAAAAGATTTTTTTATTTGTTTTAAATGTTTTATTATAGCTCTTAATGGGGCACCTAAAAAAAGATGTAGCTTTCTTCGTGGCGCAGGTGATTTCCCGGCTCAGGCTTATCTGAAACCAAAAATTCGAAAAGATTCTTAATCTGTATAAGTGTCGCTATCACCTGTAGCCTAATTAATAATTTTTGTCGAAAAATAACCAATATTTTTGTTGAGGAACGCCCGAGAAAGCATCCCTTGGGATGTGTATTGTTAGTTTTCAACAAAAATTTTTAAATGAGCTACGGGTAATAATGACACTCATAAAGCTTACGAATCTTTTCGATTTTTTGTTTCGGATAAGCCTATGCTGGTAAATCACCTGCACCACAAACATACCTCTTTTTTAGATGCCATATTGATGCTGTAAAAAAAAACAATTAAAAAAATTAATTTTAATTTATTTTTTGTATGATATAAGAGTAGCTTAAAAATATCCAAAAGATTTATTCAATTATATGTTGTATTTACTGAGAAAAGAATCTTTAAAAGTAGCCCAATTTTTCGACCGAACAAAGTAGAATCACCCCTAAATACAGACAGAAATTGTTGTGCCAGTCAATTTTCATTTGAAATCGGACAAACTGCAATAAGATCACGCGAGAGCGATTCCTGAGGCTCGTTATCTCCTCTCAGCAGAAACCCACCTCGCTCTGACCAATGGGTATCGCGCGAGATGTAGGTCGAATCTGCGTGCTGGAAACGAAATCGCGTTGTCCGGTACAGAAGCCCATTTCATAGCGGTTTCTTCCGTGAATGGAGATAGCGTCGGAGCCGGGTGAAGAAATTCGTGCGATTCCGATCGAGGGGCGCGGATTAATTATCTAAATTTACCGCGAGCGAGACCGACAACCGTCGGGAGCATCTTCCCTCGCACATGTCAACGATTTATTTCTGGTAGCGAGCTATGCCTGCTATCCACCGCCTCCTGAATAATTGTAACGGTGGCCCTAGCAGACGTTCGACCCTGTTCGTACAACCTGACGACGTGGCTAATTCGAAACGGCGCGGCGAGAGCAGAGGAACGCCCACACGAACAACAGACCCGAAAAAAAGTAACCTCACAACCGACCCATCTCCTCGACCACCCTACACGTGTTTCGGGTCGATATTGCCGTCTAAAACTTCCAGCGGGATCGGTGAAGTCGCCTATAAAATTGATAGGGGGCCGAGTTTCCGCGGATCTTGTTCACCTAAGCCCTCGCGGGTTCCAGTGACGTGCCACGCAGAGGAGGATGATAAAATTGAATTGGAGAGGGCGGATGTAGACGCAGATGAAGGTGACATTACGCACGAGCGTACGCAGGTAGCCGCGTTTAGTCGCGTTCGGGTGGCTTCGAATGGCATAACTGTGAATCCATCTCCGAGGCTATAAATGCACCAGCGGCAAGACGCTGTCCCGCCTTTCTCCTCGAGGCTACGCGATGCTGCAAGGAGCAGCGTGCCCCTCCCCCGCAGGCCCCGGCCAATTAATTCGTTATTACCGCATTGCTGGCCCGTAAGTCACGGAGGGTAATTGCCAACCGGTAATTTCACCGCTGCTCAGTTACGCCGCGGATAATGGATACGCCAGCGCGCCGCAGCCTTTCGGTTAACAGTTCCAGCACGATCGGACGATTCGGTCTCGCTGATCGAGCAACCGTTCCTTGTCTGCCGCTCTCTTTGCCTCCTATCCTTGATCTTTGCGCCAATTCACGATCTAGGTGAACTTTGCTCGCAGACGTTTACAAATTACTCGACGCGAGGTCTAGGGTCGCGGGCTTTTAACGACACCCCATAACACCTCACCAACCCTTGCAGCGATTTTTCTTTGCGATTAATGTTTCTTAAGTTATCAGGGTAGGGTAAACTCGGGTAAATCCGTGATACAGGTTATCTCGTGATACTTGTTCATTTATCTGTAACTCGAAATTGTCTGACTCAATTTCGATGGAACAAAACCTAACAGACAGCGTTGATCTTCTAGTTTATGTTGTGGTAGTTAGTGTGATAGAGTAAGAGAACGTTTTGTTCCAGCAGCGCATTTCGCATTCGTGAAATTTATCGTGCTAGTTGTGGACGATCGCTTGTTTATGTATTATATTTGTTTTAGAAGATAAATGGAAAGTTCAAATTGCAGGTAGGTAAGTGACGGTAAAATGACACTTTAACAAGTCTTGCTTTTGAAATTATCATACAATAAGGCATCAGTGTTATTTTTGCTTATGAAATTAACTAAATTCTTATTTTTCGTGCGCTTGATACTGAGTTTCTGATTGCGCCATTTGAGAAATTTTGATGGTCAATACCAGAAACGATGTTTCCTTACGTCTCAGACATCTAACGATCATGAAACGATTGATTATGCACAAAATAACAATAATATAAAATAATGTAAAATCGTTTAAAATAATGTAATATAATGTAAAATAATATGAAATAATATAAACAAGTAGCTGGTGAACATATATAGGGCCAGCGAGTACTATCACGATGTAACCAGAGTATATCATGACAACTTAATTTTGTATAGGTATTTTCAATTAAATATACTTAGTAAATTTCTGTTAACCTATTATTTGTTTCTCTGACGCCTGACCTATCATTATATCCTATACTCACCTTCAGAATATGTAAATATTAACAATTATTAGACAAATTCTAAAACTATCACGGATTTGCCCGAGTTTACCCTATATACAGCATCATGGAAGACGGTCCCAGCGCGGTGACAACCGTAACGAAGATGAACTAGCCTGAGCGTACTTTTTCATGGAAGCACGCTTGCTTAGCCGATAATCAGAGGCCTGAAAATTACGCATTTCCTGTCCTTCGAGCTAATGGGCGGTGGCAATTATTCCAGCCGAGCAACCCGATATCCTGATTAGGGAAGCCCACGATCGATATAACGCGTTAGACGGTGTGCAGCTAATTGAGAAGTGTCGGGATCAAAGACCAAACCGACCCGCTTCAATGCCCTGCCGCGGGATTTTGCAGGACGCTTGTTTTATCAGCTGTACTGGAATGTTTAAAAACTCACCTCCACGAGTGCGGCGAGAATCCCGAACACGTGTCCCCGCACTGCAGGCAAGGCTGGCCCTCTTCAACGTCCGTGATCAGAACGCCCTGCAACAAAGACGAACGCTTCGTTAATCGACCGTCCCGACGACACACGTCCATCGCCGGAGCGAGGAGGCACGGTTGAGCAACGCTCGATAAGGATGATCGTCCTCGGGAACGGATCGCGTTAATTGCAAAACGGTGAAAGGTCTGGATCATCATCTCAAATGTCAATCGCCGAGGGGGGCGCTCGATGAATCCTCGATTCGGCTGGGAATCAAACCGAGCACCGTTCCCCGCGATCGCGCCTCGCCGGGAGGAAGAAAGAGGAGCGAAGAGGAAAGGTGCGTCATCTTTTCGCGTGATCGTGACGCGCCGATAATTATGTGTGAAGCGGGACAAGGTCGAGCCGCGAGACTGCCTCGTAATAATTGGGAAAAGTTTTTAATTGCGCGACTGGTAGCCTGATGCTCGCCGCGTTCGACCGAGCGTTCGACCGAGGGTCACGACTCCACCGATTCCACCTTCGAAAGCGAATCGTACTCGGTGCCTTCTTCCTCCCTGGGGCACAAAGGAACCCTAGCTCGCCTCTCCCACGTTCTCGCCTTTAAAGGATCAATTCGTGACATTTTGACGGCTGGAATGGTGGCCGGGCGGCACCGAAGCGTTCGCGGAGCGGAGATAAAAGGAAGCATCGAGGATGGAAAGCTCGAGGCGCGTTGGATGCGTTCAAGAACCTTCCGGCCGGCGTACATATATGGTGGTCCGCCCACGTGGAACAGCCTCGCGGCACCAACATCGCCAAATATCGAGTAGACGAGCCACAGCACCGTGGAAAACATGTCTCTAGCCGTCTAGCTCGATGCTATAGACATATATAGTAATCCTGAATAATGATCTGCCGACGAGCGCGTTCCCCGTCCGCTAATTAACATATTTTTCGTCCTGACTCACGAGTGAAAGGACCTCGGCTGCCTCTTTCCTCCCCCGACACCGGCTCTCTGGAAATCACCTGGAAACCGCCGTATCTATTCGCGTAAATTATGCGCGGCAACCAGTCCCCGGTTCGGCGCGGACATTTTAATCACGATTTAAATTACTCCGGCTGTTCTCTCGTTCCCGGGGCCGAGAATACACGACGGCGACGGTTTCGTTGCTAGACGGCCGGCAAAAAAGGCAGACGGTTACGTCAGTTCCCGATACGACGAGGAAAACGAAGGAACGATCGATTGGCTCGGCTATCGAAACAAGGGGGCGCGATCCGCTCCTAGATTCCTGTCGATGACTGTATCACGACTTCCACGACGCTACCTCGTCGCGCGTAATGGCCCGTTGTCCGTACGCGGGGCGACCGACAACGGCGGCTCAGCTGTCGGGATTATATGGATCTCTATCGTTTACGAGGATGATCGACGAGCGTCCTGGACAAAGGCAGCGGTTTTTTGCCTCGGAGAGACGCGACCCGGCGGTTGCGCGCGTGTCCTACACGCGGCGAGGCGACCATTCCGTTTGTGGGCGGTTCACTGACATTTCCACGACGCGTTGGCCAATAGACGATGGAATTACGTAAGGACGTTGAAAACTCGCGTTCAGCCGTGCCGATGACAAACTGTTAACCCTCCGACCGGTTCGGGCGACAATTTCATCGTGGAAAAATTGCCAGGCGAGCGGCAGTCGCTGGATAGAGCCGGGGTTTAGCGCCGCGCGTACCTCTGCATTGAAAAATCTTACGCGACCGAATAACAAGCGTGTCAGTTAAGGATTAGTAAGCGTGGACAGGCTTGGCTACTAGTTTGCTTTCACCCTGATCGATCTAGTGGCCTTTAGTGGATTTCTACTTCTATTTCGCCTGGCGAACGGTGTTAGAAGTCTGTTAGAGAAGAGATTCGACGCGGCCGTCGCAGTGGTAGAAGTCCGCGCGGGGTTGGATTGGAATGAAAGAGTTTCACTCGTCAACGATGAATTTAATCACAACTTTCTACATTTACTTTGCTCATATATGTATGCGTCTGATGATCCTACAAAGATCGTGGAGTAGTTACGCTGATAATTACTTTCACTTATTTCATAAATGTCCGTCGAGATGGTTCCGACGTTCAACGAGGCATCGAGGCAGAGGCGTGCATAGAGCCCGTAGAAACCGGCGCGGATACTCTACCGTGCATAGTTATCAACGCGGACGGAATCGTGCGCCACAAAAGCGTGGCAAAAGCGAACCGCGACTAACGATCTGATCGGCGGGCCGAGGAAGAAACGTTCACACCTTCAGACGAATCCACCAACACACACTCGGCGCACGTACTTGTCCCGTCCAAGAGCAGCGGAGAACAGCGGAGAGCCAGCAGCCCAGCAGCGTGTCGCCAGTGAAAATCAGAAAAAGAAAATTCCTCGCTCGAGCGAGCGTGCGCCGCCCTTCGATTTGCCTCGGTTCGCCTCGATTCGCGAAACCGTTACGAGAATCACGCTCTCTCATCTCCTCCATCGATTTATGAATATCGCTTCCCGCTTCTGAACCATAAATGACTGATCGAACGCAATTGACTCATGAAAATGCCATACCCCTTCGCGGTAATTCCAGACTCTCCTGGACGGTGTGGGAACGCCTCTTCCTGGTATAAAACCGTCCGCTCGCAACGATCTCTGCCCGCGACGGTCATCCTCCTCCTCGTCCTCGGTGTCCTCTTCGTCGCCCGCTTCCCCGTGACGCCTTCGCCTGGCCGCATGCGTATCTTGCGCAGGGCGACGCCTGCGTCTCCTCTCCGCCGTGCTCTCGGGGCTTGAACGGATCCTGATGATCGTCGCTCCGTTCCTCTCGCGGGTAGCCGCATACCTGGTGTCCTGCGCTTCCTCCACGCACCCGAAGCTGTACGACTCAGCCGCGGAATGGTTGCTGCTGCGTTTGTCTCGCTTATCATCCTCCATTTCGACGGCGAATCCTTCGTTCGAGTACTTCCTGTCACGAAACTCCTCGACGCCCATCTCCGGAGAGGGTTCTCGCTCCACCTCGGAGCGTCCCTCGGGATTCGAACGGTATCTACTGTTTTCTCGGAGGTATTTCACGGCGAACACTCGGTTGCTGTCGTGCCAGGACGTCGCATTGAAATCCTCGCGATCCTTGGAATCCTCCCGATACTCAGCTTCCCCACGTTTCGGCGGTGTCAAAGGTCTCGAGTGCCTATTGGATTTTTTGTCCAGAGCCTCCTGGCTCTTGCTTCTCGGCGACGATCTCCTCTTGGACGAGTCTCGCTCCTTCAATGAGCTCTTCCTCTCCAGATCGTGGTCCTTATCGTTCGAAGGGCTCGCTCGTGGCTCGTCGTCCTCGGTCTGGAAGGAGACTGTCCCGAATTCGACGTACCGTCCAGTAGGAGAGTGTCTTTTCTTACAATTATGGTCGTCGATGCTTTGGAAGGACGCCTTGCTGGTTTCGCTGTCCTGGACTTTGTACGCGGCTCTCCGGTCCACGTGGTCGTCGTCCTCATCGTCGAAAGCTTTGTAGGAGATCCCAGCAAACTCCACTGTTTTCTCTTTGAACGAATTCTTTCGCCCTAAATCGTTGCTGTGGTCTTTGAAGCTCACTCTGCCAACTTCCAGCTCCTGGTCCTTGTGCGAATGAACCCTGGTCGACTCGCCGTCCTGTTCCTTGAACGTGATCCTACTGATCCCACCCGCGTGTCCTTTAAACGAATTCTTCCGATCATCTTCGTCGTCGCGATTCCTTAATGAAATCCTGCCGTAATCCGAGCTCTGCTCCTTCAGGGAATTCTTTCTCCCTACCTCATGCTCTTTAAATGAACTTTTCCTCGACACGTGTTCCGGGTCCTTTCCAAAGTACTTCTTCTCGGCGTCCTGGCCCTTGAACGAGTTCTTCCTGTATAAGTCTTTGTCCTCGTTCTTCGACGAAGCTTTCCTGCTCTGGCTGGACTCTCGATCTCTGCTGCGGCTCTTCCTCGGATCGCCAGACTTGAAGGAACTTTTCCTCGACACTTGTCGATCGTGATCCTTGAAGGACTCCTTCCTCGTCAAATCGGATTCCGAATCCTTCAATGGGACACGTCTGAGAGAGTCGAGGTCGCTTCTCGGCTCCAGCAGGGCTCTCTCGTACCTCTGTATCCTCACGTCGAAATCCTCCGGGTTCCCCTCGTAAGCGTAGCTCCTCCTCTTCGGACTGTCCTTTCTCCGAGGAAGATCGTCCTCCAGCTCCCTGGAACGTCTACGGTGGCTCTTCTCCACACTGTACACATCGTTCTTCAGCTTGAAGCTGTCGCTCCTCTTCGATTCTTCATGTTTATCCACGAGCAAGTCGTTGAATTTCTCGGATCTTCGATCGATGGACCGGCTCCTGTTCACATCTTCGCGCTCCAGCTTTTCTGGCTCCCGTATCTTGGATCTGGCGAGCTTCCGCTCGTCCTCCCGCTCGTCCTTCTGGAGCCTGGCCCTGTCACGATCGTTGACGCGTTCGTCGCCGGCGGTTCTCGACCCGTGCTCTTCCCTCTCGGGGCTGAGGGAGTCGCGCTCCCTTCTCGACTTCAACTTGTCCTCCTCTCGGGTCTTGAACCGCTCGATCATCGCCCTGATCCTTCTGTCTGGCGATCTCCCGTCGACGGCCAGGCTCTCGATCTCCCTCAGAAGCAGATCCCTGTCGTCGGTCCTCTGGGACTCCTCTTTGCCCTCCATGTTCCTCGATCGACTCGACTTCGGAGCTCTCGAGTCTGTCCCCTGCCAGGCATCCTTCTTCCTCGATCTGTAAGACTGCTCGCGATCGACGGATCCGATTCTCCCGCGATCTTGCCTCGGGAAGTCGCTCTTGGAACGTCCGTTCGTTAATCGGGAGTCCTCGAAGCGCTCGGCCTGCTTCTTCGGTCCCAGGCTCTCGTCCTGAACGATGTCCTTGATGTCCCAGGCGCCGAAGTGCTCCTTGCTCTTTTTGTACAGCAGGTCCGCGTCCTCGTCCGAGTGATCCAGGCAGTCGCGACCGTTCCTGTTGCTCTCGTCGTTCTTCTGCCTCGTCATACCGAAGTGGTAACGATTCGAGCCGTTCTTAAAAGATTTCAAAGGCTGGTCCTGTTGCTCCTCGTGCAGCTGCTCCTTGGCGTAGGAGGCTACCCTCGAGGATTCGTTCATCGAAGATTCGCGGAGGCGAGACGACATTGTCGCGATCGGCGTCGTCGCCAGTCCACTCTTAACTGGCCTGTTGGCGTCACGCCGCAAACTTTTCAAGGCTCCGTTACGGTTCTCCGCGAATCCAGTTTGCGACACGTCGACTTCGCGTCCCGGAGAGATCCTTCTCGATCCGTATCACAGATATTCTCCGCACGAGAAAGCAACACAGGTCCGATCACATATCAACGAAGGAGCGTACACGCGTCGAGGATCTAGCTGACGTTGGCAGCGGACGTCCGATTCCCGGCTCCAATCGATCCAGCGGCGAATGACATCAGCCGGTCAAGGAACTCGCAGAGTTTCGAACAGCTCCGGCTCGGTAACGAGAAGAAACGCGCGTCGCGACTCGAGGTCTCATCGATCCGTCGGATCTGGATCGCGGCTGAGGACACCTCTGCTGGTTTGGGGCAGCTCCGAGCCGCGGCAGGGCACTTTCGGTGGCTCGTTTTCGCGAGACCAAGCCGGCTTTGGCCGAACGAGCGGAGCAGACGACCCTGAAAGTCGTCTGTGGACTTTCACGAACGCGAGCACTTTGCCGGTCGGAGTCACCACGAGAGTGTGCACCAGAGGAGAGCGTGTTCCTCCTTCTCCTCTCCCCCTTCACGTCCTGCTCTCCTCTCTCTCTTTCTCTCTCTCTCTCTCCCTCTCCTCTGATCACCTTCCCCTGCCCCTGCAGCAACCTCTCCTTTACACCGCCACCTCCTTCCTCGCTGTCCTCCGTCCACCGTTCTGCGGTCCTCCCTCAGGTGAGACGGACCACTCGATTCTCCCGTTAATCCGGCTCCTCCGCGTTCTCCTCCTCCCGATCAAACGCGACACGACCACGCGAGCTCGACCTCGCCCGAGTCCCCGGGATTCTGGGACTACCCCGTGCCTTTCCCAGAATCCAACTTTTTCACCGGTCCTTTCCCTTCGCTAGAGAGAAGCTACGAGCAGCTGGAGAACCCAGAGAATCCTTGTCGTCGCGCAGTGTTCGATGGGTATAGGGAAATGGACAAAAATTAATAATTTCTCTCTAGAGTAAAATTTTTGAAAATAAATTTCATATTTGTTTATAAAAGTACTGTTTTTATACATCTTTGATGTTATAAGTTTTTTGAATGCATGTAAGGTAAGTGCGGGTAATAAGGCTCATCAGGTAAAATTGCTATTATTACATACGAAATGTCATTCGAAGATATTTCCGCGACGTTGATATAACATTTACCGGTTGTAAATTCAACAACTGTTCCCCCCTCAACTTTCATTGCACGAATTATAACAATTACATTGTTTTTCTGGATTTATGTTGGGAGTCCTCATCATGCAATTACTGTACAACTTCAGGTATGTATATTTACATATGTTGGCAATGTATTCCCAGAAACTGTAATCATATGATATTGATCTAAAAATATGTGTAATGTGTTGTTTTAAGGGCAACAACTCCATTTGGGGCAAACTTGGGTAGCTAAATAAAACGTGGAATTTCTAGCCACTGCAGAAGAATTTAATAAACATTACTTACTCATATTTAAGCCACACAATACTTTGGAAATGTACGTATGTATGTATAGCATTATATTAACTTACAATTAGCAAACTCGTGAAACGCTGTGTGTTGCAGCTGTGGCTGTTCTTTCAGAACTGAAGACAGCATCTACGATGAACGAATTCCAATGCATTGTAAAGACAAAGTTTAAGAACAGTTGAATGTATAGACTAAACGTCTTATAGCTTAACGAAACGTACGAGTACTGGCCTGAGCGGTGAACGTATTAATAATGATTTTAACTTTTTTCTGTTTCGAGCAAATTCGAGCAGCTGAAGTTGACGTTAATATAAAGCTTAATGTCCCCTAAGTTATTATACAAAAAATTACAGGGGTACTTTTTTTAAAAGTCCCCTTGAAGTTGATAAACACTTAACATAAAAAAATCGTACTAATTGTTAGTATCGTAAAAAACTGACTTGGTAGTTTTGATGGTATGACAGTATTAAACATAACATTTAAAAATCAAACGAAAAGCATAAACATTCCACCAATGGCACGTGTTTGAAAACATGCACCGAGATTTAGAATAAATTTCTAGTGCCATTTTTTACAACAAATTGGCAAATTCAGAAAAAGTTATGGGTAGCATTAAAACCTACGTTTCTTTAATTAACATTTTAAGTTACAAGAATTTGTGGTTCGAACACTTCAGATTATTGACTTTTGTACATTACATCGAAAGCTGTGCGTCGCTTCGTCACCTCTAAATCGAACGGGTCTGCTCGAGTAATAGCGACGCGATCGGAAGCCGCAGATTACAAGTAAAGCCCGATATAAATCGCTACGATGCTCCGCGTCCCGATCGGTCTTTATTACACGCTCGAGTCGCTCGAGCCACGTCGACTAATTACAGTCATTTCCCTGAGACGATCGACGCCTCTAATCGGATCGCTTTCTATGCCGGGCCACTTCTGGCTTCGCAAAAAAATCGGGGAACTTTGTCGCCAGCGACGGGAGCTCCTAACGACAGCTGTCGCGACTTAATGGGACCTTAACGACGCGCGAACGGTATCGTGGCCGATGGTTGTTTAACCCTGTAACTCCCAGTGTTGCACCGGTGCAACACTCATTTTGAATGTGCGTAAAATTCTATCGTCTGTTTATATTTAACTTTCGGCACGGAATGGAGAAAAATTGAAATAATCAATATTCAATTTTGATCTAGTTATCCTATAGAACCATTATATGTATATATAGACTAATATATATATATTATCTCACAATTTTGAAATAACGGCTCTGGGCGTTAAAGGGTTAATACGCGCTCAGAGGGGTGGAGCGGAAAGTTGGCTGCGATATCAGCGGGATGGAGGAGGTAGGGGGGCTTCAAACACCTTTTAAACGTTCCTTTCTCTTATCTCCCGCGGCGAGCCTGATAGAAGTCGAACGAAATTCCGCGAAATACCTGACGAAATCGTGCGAGGAAACCCTGGTGACCCGCGGGACAAGTTAAGGTGCGTATCGACTTTGCGGGGCTTGCTCGCGAGTGGATTCCCCGTTCATTTTCACTTTGCACAATGTGTTCATTTCGAGGTAGTCTCCAGACTTTCCACTCCGCGAGGCGTACCTCACGAGCATTCCTCGCAAAGTCGATACGCACCTTTATGATAGCTGGAACCGAGTCATCGGGCACCACATGAGTCAAGTGGACGCGACCGAGTGGGCACAGGGAAAAACCAAGGAGAGGAGCACCCAAGGATCCGAGGAAAAAAGGCAGAAAACGGGCAGACCTTACTCGGAAATCTCTCGAGGTAGGTACTCTCTTCGGCTGACCCGGTCCAGGGGAACGAACCTGTCCGATGATTCACGGTACAAAACGAGGGGGGAAAAAAATACCGAAAGTCCGTCGTTTTTCCCCGTTCCCTTCACCCAGCTGCCGCGCAGCGAGACTGACGAATCTCCGAGGAGCAAACAAAGCGGCCTTGCGACGCGAGAACGTTTGGTTGCGCGATAAAGTCGTCCGTGCGCGTCTAATCGTTCTCTCCAAGGCACAGTCAGGACGGTGGACGGCTTTATGAAGAATCACGGTCTCGACGAAAGCGATTTGGTCGATAGGTACCCGGGTCGAAGGATCGTCGACGGCTGGTTAACGAGACAGAATAACAACACCTAAACGGGCGAGCCGGGTCTCGTTAGGTCGAAGACAATGCGCTCGCCGATCCGGGGGATGAAATATCGCGCCGTGTCCTCCACCGATCGCCGTTATAATTTACATCGGGCGCGATTTATCGCACGTGGGCGGCGGCTCGTCGTAAATCCGGCAGTGGCAGATAATTTTCGACCGCGTTTCAGCGCGTGCACGGTTTCAAAGGGGGTTCCGTGTCTCGTTAATCGCTGCCGCGACCCCTAAGTGGGCTTTCACTGTTGCGCCACGCTGCACAATCGCCCGTGGCCGTTGTATCGCGTTTCTCGTTTGGGATATGACTTACGACAATGGCGACGCTGATATCTTGATCGGGGTCGCGTGCACGTGGATCAGTTTCGATGATTTTTGGCGACGGAATCGGAGGGACTAAGGCTACCGGGACCAGGTGTTTCGCCTCGAGACGCCTCGAAGCCCCTGGCGGACGGAGAAGCAGGTGGTCGAACAGAAGGCTGCACCCTGTTTCCTGCGCCAGTCGGGCTGCGATTTTTATTACAATTCCAGCCGCGAGCTGGAAGTGACAGTCGCCTCCGTAAGCAGAGGGGACGGGCCACTTGCAAGTACGCGTCCACTGTTTAACGGGTCGCCGCACCGTAAACGCGCGCACAATTAAGTTCCGCTTAGCGCTCGGCTCGCCTCTAATTGCCCGATGAATTTCTAACCGCGAGGCAACTGCACCGTTGCCCGCGGTGTGGCGGTGCAACGCGCCAGCGGAGCCGCCGCTTTCCTACGCAAAAACCGTCTCTGAACTTTTCCCCTCGCAGCCAGAAATCGTGCACAATCGATTTCCGCCGGTCCTTGTGCAACTAGGTATAACGTCGGGGATGGGGAAAGTGGACGGCAGAGAACGTCGAGCGAAACAGTTCCGTGGTGGTTTTAAGACACGGATCGCTTTGATCCGCCGAGGTAAAAGTGCAGCCTTTGGGAGGAAGAGAAAGAGAGAGTGAGGGGAGGAAGCCCGGTGCGAAGAGAGGAGAAGCATATAGTCGATGTATGTAGGCTAAAGCCTGTACACGATCGATTTCACGAGCGATCTTTACGCAGCAACGAGAAATCAAGGCCTTCGCTTATTGCATCTTCTTCGATGGCCAACGGAAACGAGCGTGCACTCACGCACACGCTCTTCCTTCTGTTCCCACCCACCAGATCCTTTGAAAAAGTCGGTCGAACACCGCCGCGGATTCGCGGAGATCGATAATTAAGTATCCATGCTTCCCAGCGGTCGCGCAGGACCGTACTCACTCGCGGATCGTTTGAAGAGCATCAGTGAGAGCCAGTAAAGAAGAGAGACGCTCGGCTTCCAGCCGAAGGATGAAAGGTAATCGACGATCGATCGTGGTCGGCGCTGGATATTTCTCTCTCTCGAAAGAAACGCGTCGGGGCGAGGAGTTTTCGTGGAACTCGGCGGTACAGCCCTGTGTGTGGGTTGCGACAAGGTCCTGTCACAACGCCCCCGCCGTAACGCGCGCGGAGAGCTCTAACCGCGCAGTGAACGGGGCCTTACGCGCGTATCGACCTTTTTGCCCGAAATGGCGAGACCGAGGCGAGGGTATCCATCGAAACGACGCGAGGCGACGCGACCGCCACGGTTTGCTCTTCGATTATCTGTGTCATGGAGAGGCTCGACTCTGCCCCTCGCCGGCGAAATAATCGAACGCGCGCGCTCAATTGCCCGAGGACGATCGATGCCGCACTATTCTTACCCCGCTACACACGGCCACCGATGGATTCAACCGCACGAGATTTTCCTACCATCGCAAGAAAACCCGCCTTCGAATTATCGAAGGCGCGTGAAAACAAGCTCCATCCGGGAATAGACGCGACCAGTCGATCGCGAACGTAACACAGAGCCCGTGCCCACGTACTTCTTCGATTCAAGGGCGGTGCATTGCGAGCGGCAACGGTTTTAAGGCGTCGATCGCACGTTCCTCCGATAATTAATCAATGCATGAATACCAGGCCAGCCTGACAGCGGGCATGATTTGCAATCCGCTCCGTATTCGCGTCGCCAACCATAGCAATCTTCATCGCTACTGGCTAACAGATAGGGTAGGGTGGGGCTAAAAGTCCGACGGGTAAAAAATCCCGAATACAAAATCTCTGTTCCTAAATAATGTATCAAGTTTCGCAATATACTATGTAAAAGGCGAAAAAAAACAGAGGTAACCACAGAGTCGCTAGTCGCTCCTACACATTCGTTCGGATTACACGACGTCTTTGATTTATACATATACGTGTTAAAAAGTGAAATAAATACGTCGTCTTTATCGTTTTGTACGAAGTAAACCAAAGTTTATCAGTGTATCAGATAACGTACGTTATGATATCAGTACGTTAAGATTCTATGTTCCTTTAGTAGTGTGTACATGATATTGTTTATTGGTAAATGATAATATTTTCTACCATAAATATCGCATAAACTATAGAAGTACCATTGGGGCAAAAAGTCCCTTATTGGGACTGTTACCTCGAATGAGAACTTATGCCCCCTTCACTTGAAATTAGATAACTATGTATATTTATTTTTATTTTTTAGAATACGCCACTACAAAAGACGGTAGTAATTGATGTCATAATCAAATAATACTAAGAAAATGATTTTTGTTTTGTTTAAGCAAGGTACAGTTTAGAATGGAATTATATTTTTTATTATTTGCTTTCTATATAACATGCCCAATGCATAAAGAAATGATGCCAAAGTCATTAAATACTGTTTTTATTTTAGTTGAGAGAAGATTTTTGTTAGTTTTTAGTTCCAAGTGAGTCTTTGTCTTGTATTTTTAATTTTTGTTAAAGAAATAATGTTTTCCTTTCATATTGTATGCCGAAAAGAATTGGTTTAATAAATATTTGTTGATTTAAGAAGAGTTTTTTACTAATTTAGTTTTATATTACACGAAAAGTTGGTTAGAAGATATTAGGGACTTCTTACCGCAAGCAATAAACTTTTTGCCCCGCGCATGGGGCAACAAGTCCATTTTGAATTGACGAACCTTTTGTGGTATAATTCAACAAAAAAATAACATGTATCATCAAACGAACTTCGTGAACGTAAAGCCTAATAGGCATAGTTTTTACAAAATAACACCAGATGTCTCTAGATTGTTATTAGTACTAAATTTTACATAAGTTTATACGAAAAACGGGACTATTAGCCCTACTCTACCCTACACCGAAGCCTTAACGTAGCCCAGAATTGGGTCAAAGTTTAGACTCGACAAGAATTTCGCGAAAAACATTTCGGATACATTTCCCCCCAAGTTCACGAGCGATTAAGCGGAGTTGAGGGGAGAGCTCTAATTGGACTTAGCCGGGTTACCGTTAAGCATTTAGCGGCACATGTCACAATTGTTGAGCGTCGGTTCGCGATATAGCGGTGACTCACTCGGACCCGCTGCGTTCCCGTCCCATTCGATCACTGGAACGTGTGCCTTCCAGAATATCAGCGGCTTATCAGCTTGCGTGGCTCTTTGCCACTCGAGTGCCACTTAGGGCCAGGCATTCTTTTTGGAGACGCGCGAGAAGACGGAAGGCGATTCGAGGACCGCGGAGCTGCGCCTACGAGATGTTGGTGGGTAAAGATCTAGACACACTTGTCCGTCCCGAGTCAGTTCCGTGTCAGTTCCGTTCCGGCGTGCCAGTGGTAAGAAGAAGAGGGGCGTAGAGGGTCTCTTCGACAAGTGTCTCTAGACCTTAAATGTGTGCCAAGTCCGAGGGACGGAGCGAAAGACCGCTTAGAATCTAGCCATCCAGCCGAGAAGCTTTTTGCACGCGGTGCCGTTAGTTGCCCGCTCGTACGGCGAAAAACTCGACGGCGTTCCGCGAGCGAGTGGAAGCGCGATGGCCTGTTACATGGTAACCCCTAGGAAATATTTCTCGGCAGAAAAAACCACCCACCGAGCTTCTTATTGCGGGGAGATAGATTCTAAAGAATATAGTCCCGCCACGGGAACGCTGGCTTTCGTATTCTGCGCCCGTGCGCGCCTCTGAATCAATCGATCGCGCCGACTTAATCCGACGGCGACATCGCCCGGTGATTGCGTGACCGCTTCGATGAACATCGACCATATCCGAGGCCGGTGTTGCAGGGACCTGCAACGCTCGAAATTCGAAAGCCAGATCGAGTTTCGAGTGGAGGGAGTTTCGAAAGGGTCACTGAACTTTGAGGAAACGTAGCGCAAGACAATTACAGTGGATTTTATAACAATTTAACCTTCCATCTTTTGTCCACCTCTGTTTAATAAAAATGATATCCGAGTTGGCGATAAGTTCTATATTTAACGGGCGCTGGATTTTCGAGCTGGGATCTTACGTCACCGCGTCCCACGTTAACCTTGCTCTTTAAAGGAATCGTATGAAAGCGAATCCAAACGGCACGAATTATCGAAATTCGATAACGACCTCAATCCCGCATAATGCGTGTGTGCCTCAATTTAAATTACGCTAACGTATGCCAGCATTGGAGGCAGATGTTGCAAGGTTACTCGTTTCGAGAAGTCGCGGAACAAATACGGGAAACGAGCGTCACACTGCGAGAGAGGGATAAAGAGAGAGAGAGAGAGAGAGAGAGTTACGTGCTGCCAGCCGTCTCTGATAAACCACTTTCAAGCGTATCGCTGCGAGCCGCGGATGAGAATGGGCGCCTGTCATTCTCCAAAGTTGCCGATGCTTCCCGCCTCTGACCGCGTCCCTCGGCTAATTTCGGAATCGGGGAAACGCTTCTTCGATAGCGATTTACGGCACGCGGGGATAAGTATTTTAGAAAGCGAGGTAACTAGAGCGGTATCCTAAACGAAGATATCAAACGTTGATAGGGGTAATGCAGGAATTTTCAACAGTTGCTTCTTCGTCGAGTGCAACGTACTGTTGCGCCTGCTTCTTTCAGTGAAAGTGTCTGCCTATTCTCTGTAGACTTTTAAATATATTTACGCCGACGGGGTTAGCTAAACCATCCAAAGGAAAATGGACCTTGTAGGGCCTAATTTTCCACTGACGATACGATATCCATTCGCGATGATAATTCCATGAGGAATCGGTGAAAACAAACGATGGCATTGAGCGACGGCGATATGATGTCACGCGCGCGGAAGTGGCGTCACTCAACTGCTCAATTTCGAAGCCTAAATTATTCGTGTCTGGTCGGGACGACCTTTATTTCGACTCGACGCGCGCGGCATGAAGATTCGTTCCCCGAATTCGTTTGCGCAGAGTTTAAGATAATTTCCCGCGCCCGCTAGAAGGCAAGCGGAGGCGGCCAATCCCACGAGCATCGTTCCTATTCGATTCATAGACGAGCAGAATGCCTGAACGATGAAAATAACGTTGCAATAGAAGGAGAACGCATGGCAAAGCCGCTGAGCGGAGGGAATTTTGGAATCCGTGATAAGGATTGCATTTCTCGCGCAATTGATATTTTTCAGCTCACGTCGTAGGTTTCGAGGGAGCCTGGAAAAAAAGGAGCGAGTGGCCGCGTGCCAAATGCAGCATTAGAGCATCTTTTCTCCCATCGTCCTCCCCCTCGCCCCTTTAATCTGCATGCCGTCTGTCGCGCGTGCCGTTTCTCTTTCCCTCCCGTTCCGCTATTAGACTTTCCACTACGAGCCGCTCGTGCGCGCGAAATAATGGCGAAGGATTAAACCAGCAATCGACACAGTTCCTTTACGTCATCCCTAGGCTCCGTGCAACCAGGGCTTTCCCTTTCTCGCGCGGCTTTCAGCGCGCCGATCGGCCGTGATTCATCGAATCGTTAGCACCAGATTCGTTAACAGATCGCGCCGGGAGCATTCCGCTTAGCGCTCCGTTCCCAACATTATTCATAATAGCGACACACCGTCGACACACCTCGAAATCGCGTGGAAAATCGCGAAGAAGAGACCTCCAGCCTCTCCGTCGCAAGGCAACTCGATGTCGCCATGCTTCGATTCCCGATTCTCAATAGCAGCCGCCTCGACGCTCGCAATATCCGGAAACGTCGTCACAAAGAGCTTCGAATCCGACTCGACGAGATTCGATCGGGTTCGCTTAAAATTCAACGTTATTGCGTACGAGCAGGCAATTTCATGGCTGTTTTCGTTTCTATCTCCGCTCGAGGGGATATTACCAGGGACTGGGTGCGCGCACGCTACTTAGGAGATCTGCTCGTAGAAGAGACCGAGCCGGGAATCGAGAGGACCTAGGGGGCCCCTCCGACACTGGCATTCCCCAACGATTGTGTCACGCGCGCTTATAGGCAAGCAATGCTTTTTCGTGCGCGCCGTCAGGTCACTGTCACCTGCGCTCACTCTCACGCGCCCGACACGCTGTCCCGGCTATCCTCGCCTGCCGATTTTTTCCGCCTCCCTCGGAAGCCCGTTTCGCTTGGCCAACCGTGGGCTTCCTTTCGCGCCAAACGGCCGTGGCGTGATCGGTCCCCGCGTTTCCCCGCTTTTCATTCGGCATGACTTGCTTCCCTGTGTGTGCGCGCCACCAATGAACGCTCGGGATGGCGCGATTCACGCCCGCCAAATCTTTCGAATCCGATCCCCGTCGCATCGGTGAACTCTCGCGCCTGTTTCCCTTTCGTGCACACGCGGCCAGGCCGACCAATGTCCACGATCGGAATGCCGCGCCGCTTGCCAGCTATATTTAGACACGCGGGTTTTAATTGAGTGCGCGACAACCGATCGGACGCGTGGCTCGAGGTGCCGAGGGACAGCTGGAGGATCGGAGAATAGAAAAGTGCTGGTCGTCAGCCGCGGGAGGATGCTTTCTAACAGCGCGAATTACGCGGCAACTCGATCGCGCGGGGTCTGACAGAGCTGCTTGGAATCGTGGCGTAACGTGGGCAGATGACGTTCGACGTCCACGAAACTGCCAGTCGGAGGAGCCGAGGTGAGTGCGCGAGAAGTGAGCGCAAAGAATACGGGATGCCGCGCGAGTTATATGTATAAAAGAGGGAAGTGTGAATGCTCGGACGGGCATAAATCCTGGCGGGCAGATTTACCGTGACGGAGACTACCAAGCGAGGGATTAACTTTTAAGATATAGCCGGCAGCGAGTTAGACTCGCGAATATTTAGGGGGACGCCGCGTGTGTAACTCACACAGGGAAGCGAGAGAGAGAGAGAGAGAGAGAGTGGACGGTCATAATTCATAAATTATGCAACGGCGTGCTAACATGGTTGACCGTAGGGTAATTGACCCTTATTAAATAAAGTGATACGACCCTGACACAACCAGGAACCACGGTCAATCCCTTGTGCTCGGCGTAATGTAATTTAATAACGCACTTCCTTGGGATTAGCGGGGGCTTGCCTCGCAGCGCTATGTATTCGGAAATGTCCGAAATCCTTTGATCACCTTCCTCCATCAATATTATCGCTTGACAAAAGCTGGCTCAGGCTGAGGTTAGGATTGGATCCACGTAACCTTCGCGCCGCCTAGGTATGGTTTAGCCCACGGTTAGCCAGAGTCATTATTGACGCACGTCCCACGTACCCTGTGTCGTACACAGAATTCGAATCTAACTCAAGCCAAATCCCAAGAATTCCGGAACCATCCTCCAGCTTCCGTTTCCCGAAGCCTGAAATATCCTCGCGACTCCTACGCACCGTAGTTCCTAGATTCGGTACAGTCTGTGGTAGCCTCGACTTCGTTGAAGTAGGCCACAGGATTCCTAGGACTAAGTAGTCACACTATCCCTGCTAGCCTAGGACCCGAGCAATCTAGATACCATACAACGCGCGGCGTCAAAGGAACCTGGTCTTTGCATAATCCAGCAGTTCCTAGCGAGAAGCCTAGATTCCTGGCGATCTTTGCCTATCGCGGCTCCCCAGCCACGGCGGAACGGTAAGAAAAATTCGCGCTAATGGAGACGGATAAAAATTGCCTCACCGAGAAGAACAATGAACGCGTGGGCCGAGCTTATCGAGTTGTCGCGCCTCGAGAAAGAATGCGTAACTGAAATCTGCGGAAACGATGACCCTAAATTTATCGCAGCCTTTGCGGACATGTAATCGCCAGCGACAGATTGGTGCAGTGTTAATTCTTTTAACATTATTTGCGTTCGACACTCGAGTGTTTGAACCGCCAGCCTCCTCGACTTCCATCGCGGTGTCTCGGCCGCGGAATTCTTGGAATCCGTCGCGGCGTGCAATTCTCACGCCGTGGTGGAAGGACTACTATTCGAAAGCTAGCACGCGAGGCGGCCGCGGATGAAAATGCTTCTGCCCGTCCACGGTCTTTTTCTCCGCTCTTTTATTTCCAACGCACAGACGACCAAAGACCCATTCTGCTCTGTCCCGATGCATCCGCTCCCGATGATCACCGAAAAAGGAAAGCCGCGGGATGTAAATCAGGCCGAATGGCCGTTGGCTACGGCACGTGCTCAAATCCGGGGGACAAGACGCGGCACTAGCAGATATCAAAGTATTGTTTCGCACTCCGCGCCGCGACCCCGATTTCTCTATTACCAGTGTTTTCGACTCGCGTCGCCCCAAGGACTCTCGCATATTCGGCTCGCCAGCAACACGCTCGAATCCCGCGCGAGCTCGGGCTTTGGTATCAACGCTGTTATCCTGAACTTGGCCCTGGGAATCGCCCTCTGCTCTCTCGCGATGCCCGTAAATTAGCTGTTACGCCAGGGCCGGCGGCGAGTCGTGGTTAATCGAAACGGGGCGATGTCAGCAGCGGTGTCGCTTGCTTTTTAATCGATTCGCTGTTGCGACGCGATTCTCCTTCGCGGCTATTCGCGGACGCTCACGGTTTTCTAGGTACCCTTCAAGGCGGAGGAGATAGCGAGACGCAGTTATGGGCACGCAGGGTGCAGGGAAAACGCGAGAATTCTAAGGGAACTCGACTCTACTGATTAAGCTCGTGCTCGACTATGCGATGTCGAAGAGAGGAGCTGTTACAATCAGATTCGGAATTCAAGCTGCTCGAATGTAGATACCGCAGAACCAGCCAGCTAGCTCTTCCGCCGCTCTGGGCAAAATTGATTTTGCCACCCTTTATATTTACTTGTAAATAATTATTCCAAAATATAATTTTTTACAGTGAGTGAAAGTTTTCGTAGGTATTTCTTGAATAACAAAAACCTTTTGAAGAATGTTCATATATTACTAATTAAGGGGGATTCTCATCTAACAGCCCCAGAAGTAACTGATATTTAAGAATTTTTTTTAAAAAATTTGTGGAAAATATTTTTTTCATATCCAGTCTTTTTATTATTTATTAATTATTGTGGAATCTTGTTCATCTTTTCGACGATGTAACTCCTGATAGCGGGATGTGTAGCACCTATCACAGACATCTGATTGCAAAAAAAAAAACAGAAGTTTCTTAAAGTTAGATAGTCTACGCCGGGATTAGTCCACTTTAAAGAAAAAAAAAATTGAAAGAGTTATAGGGTTGGAAAGGAAAAGTAAGTTTCTCTCTTACACAAATTTTTCGTATTATTCTCTATATCGACGAAAAAAGTATTACAAATAGAAACTAAAATTATAATTTTAGGTGCAGCCCCAGCGTAAATTATTTAACTTTAAGAAAATTTTCTTCTTTTTGCAATCACATGACTGTGACAAGTGCTACACCTGACGCTAACATCGTCGAAGAGGTTAACACGATTCCATAATAATTAATAAATAATAAGAAGGATCGATATAATATAACAATTTTCTGCAAGTTTAAAGATGCCTCCTTATATCTCAAAAGAGTTTAATGCAATATTAAGAATAGTTTCAATCCTGTGCTTGTTTATTTGTATGTAAATACGTATGGTTCAAATGTGACAACTCAAATTTAACCAACATCCAAATATCCAATTGTCTTCAAACTTTGCAGGCGTGCGTAGTTTGGATGACAATACAATATTTAAAAAAAAATTAACCCCGAACGGGTGAAAAATGACCTAGTCATCAATAAATATAACCCATTCGCGTTCTTTACTAAAACAACAAAAAGGCGCTGCATTCGGGACGCTACTTAGGCGGATCGCGATTACCGAAAATACACAATTTATCGAGAAATAATCCGTCATGTATCTACGAATAGTAAAACTAAAACTTTGCAGGCGTTCGTAGTACAAGAAAATAATTATTTTTTAGTTTTTAGTGCATTTTGAATAAAATAGTTCAACATAAATTTTTGTTTATATATTTTTCCCCCAAAAATTCACAAATTTCATTGGCTGTTACACGAGAATCCCCCCCTAACCAATTCTGCACCGCCCAACATCGGGCCCTGCGCACCAGTTACCTACTTAGATCCTTTGGGGAAATTAAACAGCTCACGGCCAGTTGGGCCGCGCCAAACGAACCCCGCGGAGCATTTTCTCCGAAAGAGGGAAGTCTTTTCGTATGTATATAAACGACTTTTCCAAGGGTGAAACGCGCGGCAACGAGGCGTAAGTGACTCCAAGGCCGTATGACAATTATTCGGATTCCTTGCTGCCTCGGTTTCATCGGAGAGCGGATTCGTCCCGAGGGACTCGGCCACACGAGCCACGGCTAGGCTAACCTTTCGTGGGACGAATCCGTCCGAGGGGGTAGGCTGATGAAAAAGATCGAAGGGTGTAGCCTAGATAAGGCCTGGAAGGGCGTGGTTGATTATACTCGCTATATACCGCGAACAATGTGTTCACCTTTTCACCACTGAGACCCTGTCTCGAAAGTTCCGATCCAATTAATCGCGCCTGAAACTCGATACTTATTGGAAAACGTTTAGGTTCGCGTACACCCGACCCCGCACGCTCGCGCTAGGTCTACACACCGTCGATTTGAATTCTCGCCGTTTCGACGACGATATTCCCAGCAAGAGCGTCCAAATAAGGCGAAGGAACCAGGTACCATAGGCGAGCTGCTTCGACAGCTAGATACACGAGCTTAAATCAAAGTTCGGTTCAGTTAATTCGTCTCAATTCATGGTAATTGCGATGAACAAAGTTGCGACGTCACGGCGCGTTTTAATTCCGCTCGAATCAGAGCGTCTTTCGCAAAAACTGCACGCTGCGGGGACAAAACTTGGAGGCAAGAAAGGACCGTGGAACGGGACTCGTTGGACCATGAAATTATAAATGAATGGGACAATCGCCGGTCGTCCAGTTCGCTCGGGATTCCACTAGCGAAACGGGAAACTCTTTGCGCGCATGTTCGTTGCAATTAGAATGCGATAATTGCCGATCGTTATGTATGATTCACCGATTACACGACTAAACGTGTACGTATTCCGAGACCCTGTAATATTTCTGTTCGTTGAAAAAGATAATCAGTGTTTTCGCGGCTATCAGATAACGAGCAGTCGCGATAGCGCGCTACCGTTGCGATGCGCAGTTATTAATTAATATATCATCCATCAGATAATTCTCAGCCGTTTCATTTCCATACACGAATTAACCAGGAGCCCCGACGTCGACTATGCGACAAATAAATTCCTCCGAGCGCCAGTGAGCAAACACTAAACGCGAGCCTTCCCTTCTCCCCTCAACCCTGATCCGACCGACACGCGTGTTTGCAACATATTCGAATGAATTAACCGGCCACTCCTGAGCGCACGACACTCATCCATCTTGTTCCCTTTATAAACGCGTCTCGTGGGATCGTCGCTGTCCCTCCTCACCGGCGCGGCTCGGCCACGCTACATTATGATTCCTCTTCGACAGCATTAACTAAGTATCCCGAGGGAGTCACGCGACTCCCAGATGGCCTCCACAGCTAATTGACACGCGAACGTTCCCTGGAACCGCGTCCAGTTTCCGCGATGCTGCCGATTTCCCTTCGAAATCATTTCCCTCCCAATTCCTTCGCCCACCGTTGAGTCCCTTCAACGGAAGTCATCAACGCGCGAAACCGTCTAAATTGCCGCTACGTGGGAGACGAAAAGTCGATCGAATGACAAAGGAGCGAGGTTGCTTTATTACCGGCAATTACTTTGCTCGATCGTCACCGCTAATTGAAAGCCGTTCAGTAACGGGTACACGTGCAACAACCTACGGGGAATGCCTGGCGAAGCCGAGCCGCCAATTTTCCCTCGTCCTCTGTCTCAGCTGGCTGGCTTCTAATAAATCAGCGATTGCTCGCGAGAGGAAACGATCGTACACCCTGGGAGATTCTATTTAACGCGACACTTTGCGCCCATCGATCGACAACGTGATCGAGCAACTGGAGATTCGCGGATCGGATAATTGCGTGAGTCGCTCGCGTCGGCTGATAACGTATATCGAAACTCTGGGAGTCCGTGGCAGATAAATCGAAATCCCTGGCTCTTCAAACGCGACCGCTCCGTGGTCGATATACGGTAACCATGTTCGTCGTCCGGCAACTCGTTTAACCGTAAATGAAACCACGAGGCGCAACGTTGGCACGATTCCTAGCGTCTACCAGCCGCTGCGCGATTCTTTCGAAACTGAATCGGATATACGCCGGTACGTTCGATCAGAATTCGACTCCTAAAATGGGCAGTATCGTGGAAAAGGCGCGCGATCGTTTCTTTCGTCGGACAACTAGCTGCTCGTTGCAACCGCGCGACTTTACATTCCCGTTTAAAAGGAGGCTTTGTAGGCTGATACCAGAAAATGAAACGAGGGATACGATTCTTCGAAGCGATGGAAGGGACATTCGTACGCGGCCCGTCCGAGTGTTTCTCGCGATAACTCGGTTTAACCCTCCAACTCGAGCGCGGAGGCCGCGAAAAGCGGAGCACCTTGTCTGCCGGCGCTACCGAGCAATCGCGACGTTTCACGACTCGCGCCCCGGCGAATGATAATAATTGACCTAATTGCGGCAAATGAGCCGTTCGCTTAAATACGCCGTATAACTCGCGGTTCGCGGCAGCCGCTTGCGAAACAGGATTAATAGCGGCCTGTCCAGGCAGCGGCCCATGATCGATCGCGCGCTTTATGCCAGTAATTTCGCGAGATAACAATGGCCCTGCCTTTTAACGGCGGGCCAGTTGGGCTAGACGTTGGTCAAGCACGGCAGCGGCGGATCCGCGCTCGGCGCGCGAAGCCTGCGAGAAATTGGAGCACGGCAGCTCCGGGGATACGATCGGTGAGCTGGCTCGAGCCGCGATCCAGGGATTTTCAATTTCAGTCACGTAAGTCCGGTTCGAGCCGCAAGCACCGCTGGCCCGTGAAAGTCCTCGCGGTAGCGCGAAACTGAAGCTCGATCGAAAAAAACGCCGAGCGGGGAAAAAGAAAAGGGAAAAGAAAAACAGTCCGGGCGAATGGGTTTACGTTGCTTTCACTTCAGGACTTGGACTTCAAGATAGAGCGAGCAGCCTTCGAGCGTGGCCGCAGCACGCGCGACTGGTTTATTGCATCTTAATAACGCCGGGGACCTTGCGCCAGCCATCGGGAGTCGTCTAAGCAAAATATTGAAACGAGATCCTTCGGCATGGCGATTTAATCAGTCACGCCGACGATCAAAGCGGGAGAAGCGTTCCGTGAAATCTAGCGGATGAGCGACAAAGGGAACGCATCGTTGAAAATCAGTGGCACAAGCTGGAACAGCTCGAGCTTCGAATTTCAAAGTGCAAGATAGATGTACACGGATCAGTCGTGGTACAATACTGTTTTTAATTTCCAGAATTTTAGAAGTCGATCGAAATTCCAGAATATCGTGCTAGAATTAGATTTGGCAATCGGGTGAACGTCATCGCTCGCTTTTCCACGGACTATCGTCCCCGGCGAGTAAACCGCTTGCGCAACGCGGACGCACGCGATACCGATTGCCGGGCGGAGCTTTAAACGAGCCTATCTGCGCGACGTAATAAATCTTGCATTTTTGCCCGCCGCGTAAGCGCAAGGCGCTTCTTATTCGGCCGGCGAAACGGCGGGCAAAAACCGCGAGAAATCGCCGGGCGATCGCGTTACGAGATTGCATGGCGTTCGTCAACGCTATTTATATCGGTTACACCAACTTCCTCTCCGGGGGTAACGTTATCGCCCGACACTGCCATGCGTAAACAGCATTTTGGAGACACCGGACTGTGCCTTCTTCTATTCGCGCGAGAGACACGTTGCATCTTCCTTTTACGCCCGACTCGCAAATTCCGTAGTCCTCCGTGAAATCCAAGTCCTCCGTTCGCCCTTTCTTATCGCCGCTCCCCACCATATCATCGCGGAAACTTTCCTAGAGTCTGACGACCAGTGTTCCCGTCTTACGATGAGCCGAGTTGGTTTAACACCGCGTCTAACCAGATTTTCGATTCGCTAGCCCGTAGTGTCGTTTAGATACACCCTGACCTAAATGCATTTTACATTCTACGGTGCGTTTTCTACCAAGCAAGTATCCAACGAGCCTGTACACCGAGGCTGGAGGGTTGAAAATCGACTCTGCGGCCAGCTCGAGCCAACCTCCACGGCGTCGCGTTGCCATAGGCTGGCGCAGGTATCGCGTTACCTCGGTGCACCGGCCTCGGCGTTAAGACACCTAATTGCACGTTATGTTCGACGTACACGTACGCGCACACGCGTGCCCATTACCGAATGGTAATGCAGTCTCGCCGGCCACCACGGGCGAGACAGGAAAGTGGGTGAACCGGGCTCGCATTTGCGGCGACAGACTGGTGTGCACGCGTTTCCCTTGCCATCGTCATCGTCGTCTCTCGGCTCTCTCCCTTTTTTCCCTCGTCTCTCTAGCCAGCGAGCTTTGCCGAGGAGGATCGCCCACGAGGCGAGCTCCAACGTCCGCGCTAAACGTCCAATTAAAGCGCGAATCTCCGCCAGGTTTTAGATAAAGCTTCTCAACAAGCTCGGTCGTTAATTATTCGAGAAGAAGGCGGAATTGGGAATTTGGGTTAACCCTTAGTATCGTAGTGTAACACCCGTGTGAAACGAATTGAAAAAAATTTTGCGCACCATTTGGGGGCTTTTTCATGAACTTTAAAGCGTTACTTTACTATTAGGGTAAAACAACCAGTAATTGACCGCATACCAGTGAATGACCATTAGGCAAAGAAATGTCAATTATAAATTTATAAATATATGTTTATGGAGTGTAGTTGCACTTTTAAGGGGGAACACCACTGTGACGGCCGGAAAAGTAAGCCGTTTTGAAGAATTTTATTTAGGACTAATTTACAGTTTTCATAGAAAATTTTTATTACCTACCTGTAGTACGTTGTCTTAAGAGGGTATACAAAAAATAAATAGAAAAACATCCATAAATTTGAATATATTAATTAATCTTCTGGACCCCTCCACGCGAGCTGATCGAATCTGTAACTATGGAACACCTGGTCCGAAATGAAATTTCATTTTTTTTTTATAAACTAGGTATATGAGTGTAGTTTCCGTTGTGCGTACGGATTGTTTGATTGAAAACAAACTTTTTAAAATACGCTCGTAAAACTGTCCATCTTATTCGCGGATTTTCGAAACTTTTTTTCTAAAGCGCACCATTTTTACAAAAATAATTTGTTTAAGAAATCGGTACGCACAACGAAAACTACACTCATATAGTTTATAAAAAAAAAAAAATGAAATTTGATTTCGAACCTGCTGTTCCATAATTACACATTCGACCAGCTCGCGGGGAGGGATCTAGAAGATTTAATTATATATTTAAATTTATGGATGTTTTTCTATTTATTTTTTTGTACAGTCTCTTAAGACAGCGTACTAAAGGTAGGTAATAAAAATTTTCGATGAAAACTGTAAATTATGTCTGAAAAAAATTCTTAAAAATGTTCCCCTTTAATACCTCATATTTTTAGTGACGCGTATTAACCCTTTGGCATACAACAACGTGTGAGACCCGTGGTGGCGGGATCGGGCCAGAGATGGAAAGCACGGGTGGAACCCGTGGTAGCGGGATCGGGCCAAAGTACCCGGCAACTTTGTTGCACTGCGTACCCCGCGGGGCTACGACGTGTGCGATTGACAACAACTTCGGCCACTGAGCCGAACGATGAAATGACTTGACACGTGCCTCACCTCTGGTGTTGGTTTGGCCGCGGCCGTCGGCTTTTAACTGGTATGCCAAGGGGTTAAGCAAACATTGTTTAAGTACAATTCTTATTAAAAGTATGCGATCATTTACTGGGCTTCTACACGTTTTGCATTTTATAATCGTTTTTTTTTTTAAAATTACGATAAAAATAAGTAATTATTTTTATAGATATTTCAAGAAAGATAAATATAAATTCAATTTCAACAGTTGTTTTGTTGTTATACATAAATATATTCAAATATTAATCTCAAAGGTTCATAAATTCAACAATTCGGTCATTCACTGGCTGGTTTACCCTATCATGTGTAACAAGTGTCCTTAGAGCAGAAATATATCCGTAGAAATTCTACTAATGATGCACTGTCTCGTATTGTTGATTACAACTCTTAATTTCGCCAGGATCACTGAAAATACCAGGTAAATGCTAACTTTACTCTCAATTATTTCGAATTTCAAAACCGAACATTGGCTTCACATTGTGATACATACGTAGGGGAGACCGGGGCTAAAAGTTCCGCGGGTAAGTTGTTCCGATCGTTCTATCTTCAAAATCAAAAAGAGCGTTGTACTTTAAATTATTTTTTCCACAGAGTGGCGTGATCAACTTACACGGAAAAAATATTTTAAAGTACAACGCTCCTTTCATTTTGAAGATAGAACTGTCGGAACAACTTACCCCTCGGAACTTGTAGCCCCGGTCTCCCCTACATTTATGCATGGTTTAACATTGGTGTTACATGCATATTTTTTCATTAATATAAAAAATTGTTACACAAGGAATTTTTTGCTTATTTTTACGATGAAGTGTGGACAAAATGGACCGATAAGAATCTTTCTGTGTGAAATAAAATATTATGATAGTAAGGGTTAATCGAGGCCAACTTCCTGCCTCTCCGAAACGCGGCGACGCACAGTGTTTCGCGTAATGCTCAAAAGTCAAAAATCTAAAGTGATCGATCCATAAATTCTTGTATCTTAAAATGTTAATAAAGGAACGTAGATTTTAATGTTACCCATAATTTTTGCTGAATGTACCAATTTGTTGTAAAAAATAATGCTTGAAATTTATTCCAATTTTCAGTGCGTTTCTTTAAACACGTGCTATTTGCCGAATGTTTATCTGATTAATTTGAAGTTTATGCAGATATGTTTAGTATTTTATGACCTTCCAAACTGCCATAAAACTTTTTTGCAATATCAACAATTTATCCCAATTTATTATGTTAAATGTTTATCATCTTTGACTTGAGTTTAAAAAAAAGTACCAAAAAGTACCTCCGTGATTTTTTGTATATAAGTTGAGGGAACATTAAACTTTATATTAACGTCAATTTGAACTGCTCGAATTTGCCCGAAACTGAAAAAATAGCCAAAATCTTTAAGACGTTCACCGCTTCTTATTTAATTTTTTTATTAATGTTTTCATTTTTATGTTAATTTTTATGTTTTACGTACTACATAATGAAAACTACAAACCAAATATAAGAAAAATTTTGAATGTATACGAAGTTATGATATTTGTCTCCCAAATCCATGTATGTAAACCGACAGCAACGGTTTTCAGGTATTTCTGCGAAACTGATGAAAAAAATTTTCCAACGAAAGTGAGTCAGTATTCAGTTGACAACAAATTGCAAAAGTAAAAAATTATTAAAAAAATTTTATTCGATAAAAAATCAAGATCACCTCATAATTTTTAACGTAACTGCATATTTTTTATACATCTATCGATGCATCTTTATATTCTCTTCAAAAAAGTATTAGGGTACTTAGGTCGAAAACTGATTTGTTCAGAAGCTATGAGTTTTGTCCCGAACGCCCATATACGCGAAACACTGTGCGACGACCGCGTTGCACGCGATTTCCTGTGCCTCGCGCTTCTTTAGCGAAAGATACGCGGGTTTGGTAGTGGAAACTGTCTATGGCTGTGGCAGGTTGTCACCATAGGGAATATCGAGAAGGAAATGGGGCGCGGAGGGGCCACGGTGCACTGCCGTCTACCAAGTTCGCCGCGAGGAGAATCGACACGCGAGGTTACACGGTATAAATCCAGACGCGATCGATGTCCTCTTGGTAACGAGTCCCGAGGACATTCCATTACATCGCATGAGCCTGCTGCATACTCGACGACGAAAAAAATAGCTCCGCCTAGCTGCACCGGGCGATCCACGAGCTTCGAAAATTTCTCAAACGCCTCGGGTCACTTTTACCCCATCAATCTTATTGTTAGCTTCTCGTCGCGGATCCGTCGGGAAATCGGAGAAGCAATCTATGGATATTAGAACCGATTTATCACGCCGCGGACGCCAATAAGGTGAAATCGGGAAAGATTGGACGTCGATGCTAGGCGCGAGATTTAATCGATATTAGTGTTTGCCCGAAAAAACAGCTCCCCCAAGGACAAACCGCATTGCGGAACGAGGGGAAAAAATATGTTTGACGGCGGGGGGGAAGACGCCTATCGGGGCCGCAGATAGGCGAGGCGTAAGGCACCCAACTGTAGAAACTCCACGGATCGTTCGCTTCGTGCGAGAAGTAACAACCTCGTTCAAGGGCGTCGTACGTAGTGTATACTGGGTTACGCGGGCCAAGGTTGGCTCGATTACGCGTACACACGTTAAACGATGCTTTTTGAGTAACCTCGGTCGCCTCGGTTTACTTCGCCGCGAGTCAATAACCTTACAAATCGAGAGACGTTTTGAGCAACTCGCCGCGACTCTGGGCTTCTCCTCTCTTTCTATCGTCAAACCGTGTGCCTGGCACCGTGCCGCCGTTTGTTTACAAAAAGCCTATCGACGCTGCTAGCGCGCGACGTATTACTTACGTACATAGTATCTCCGTTTTCATTCCCTTCTCACTCTTAAACACCGCTCCGCTTAAACTAGCGCAAACAGCGCGAAAGCCAGAGCGACGCAATTTTAAAAATTCGATCTCATTAACGCCTAACTTCACTGCGAACGTGCACGGCGCTGTGCGCAGCTAACTTCACTTCGCGAGAATATGCACGCCATCGACAATCGCCCTATTATTGTGGACGGTGTATAGTCTTACAAGCATAAGGTAGATTAAATGCTAATAGATTTGAATAAATGAATGAAGGCTCACCCTGATGTCGAAGGCGTCGCTGGGCATCCTCTGCACGCCGTTCATTTTCAGGGCAGCGTCCAGAGCCAAGTGGCTTTTCCACAGCTTTCAGTGCCGCAGCTGCGGGAACCAGGTGCCGACCGATCACGGAGACTGCTCGTCGATGCTCAAGCTCCAGAGATCGCGGTGGCACACGCGACAAGTTCAAATAAATCACGAGCAGCTACGAGCCGCCTCGACGCATCCTCGTTCATGTGCGCGCGACAACTGCAAGGCGTTCGCGCCTCTTTCGATCGCTCGAATTCGACCACTGGCTCGCCCGCACGTGTTCGCAAATCGCGTCGGATATCGAGAGGCCAGATCTGGGCACTTTCGAATTAACATTTGAGATATTCTATCGGACAACCCGTGCTGTTCCTTCGCTATCGCGCTCGGAGCACAATTACGTCACCTTGTCTCAAAGAGCACCGAGATCGGCGACAACGAGTGTTTGGGAATCGTGGCTATGTGTAACGAGCTGTTTACATGGAGCTATTATTTTTCTAGACGCGAGTGGGGCCTCTAATGGCCGAATGTTTTTTGTTTCGACGCCCGAGATGGCTGTCCGTTGGAGTGAATCTATACCTCTCTCGATTCTAACTACCATTATTGCGAATGAAGAGCCGAGCTGTTATTTCGAGTAGCTATCTCCTGTTTTAACCTCGAGTCGAAGTTACCCAGCTCCGGGGACCGCGACACGACTGGCGATAAGCTACTAAACTTTGTGGGGAAGCTTGTTTACAGATCTTGTAGCACTGGCGATTGCACTGGTACGATTGTCAAGTAGCAGAACCACGGAACGAACCGTAGACGTGCGTACGTGTTACGCGAGCGATGAATTGACGAGGGATACCGAGTCCGTCAAGGTTAGGTTTCGATCTCGATCGAACGCGACGATCTCAAGGCCCTGTTAGGAACTGATTATAGACCGCCGAGCGAGTGAGAGAGGATGAATTCGATACCCCGACGTATCCGGTGGCATCGCGTCCGCGACACACGAGAACCGACTAGCATTCGCGGAGCTTGTGCGAAAAAACGCGCACCGTGTAGCGGAGTGGCATGCTTCGTGTAGAACCACGCGTCGCGGTCTGCGATAACAGATTTGAACGCTCGCTGACACGGGCCTCGACTGTCGCGCCTGCGCCGGCGTCCCGCGTAACCCCAAACACGTGGTACCCTTCCAGCCGCCGCGGCCGCTCCCCACCCCCCGCGTCCTCCCGCCTTTTAGCAAACTTTTGAATATGGTTATTATACGGCGGACGAGCCCTCTTAATCACGTTTCTTTGTAAACGGCCCTAATTCGGAATAAAATTAACCGTGCTCCAGGCGGTAATTCCATTAACGATCAAGTGGCATCGCGAATGAAGGTGATCGAATTATTAACTGTCGATTATGGATCGTGGATTTCGAGTTGCCGCGCGGACGATGGTTCTCACGGCTAGATTTTCATGCGGTAGAAAGGGCTCGGGCCGAAAGATACGGCGAGCAGGTACCGCGGAGGCAGGCTACTCGAAAACTCGACGTGTTCCATGTCCGAGGGGGAGTAGAAACAGGTTTAAGAGCCGTGGCTGACCGGTCGCCTTTTAAATCGGTCATGTATCTAGCCGGGTAGAAATCACGTCGACTCGAAATCAAGCACTCGTGCCGCGGGTAGGAATAGGGGGCCTGAGACTCACTGAAGAGCGGAGATTCAGCCGCGGAACCGGTGAGCCGGAGTGGTCGAATTAAAAGGAAGGTGAACGCGTACGCGTTCGACCGACGGGCCCTCGGCAATGTGGAACAAGGAGGACACGCTGCACTCGCGATCGGCGGAATAATAGGTCGCGGATGAGCACATGGCAAGGCATGTCCCTGCCGCAGGATTCTACGTAGCAGCCGGCGTTCGGGGGCTCCACGTCGCGACTGCTGCCGCGGCTAAAAAACCATACGATGACCTCATCACGCCGTCTCTGCTCTCCTGCTCATGTCACTGATACTAGCCATCCTGAAAACATGGCCACCGGCGCCGCCTCCTGGAGCTCGTTCCCTGGTGTCGATCGCCGTCCAGAAACGATACTACAGGCTATTTTAAAGAAATACAGAGCCTCTTGTCAATTCTGAACCATCGATACCAATAAATACACGATAGAGCTTGTATATGATTACTTTTCACAGCATTGATCTTTGGTTAGTGTGAGCTGACTGTGATTTTCTTAAAGCTACGGCTTGTGTTGCTGCTTGCCGGATATCAGGAAACAGGGAAACGGAGGAAATGCAGCTACCATTCCAACGTCTTCTGCAATAATTTAAAAAATACTGGCCATCGCATAGATTTTAATCTATGAAGACTGCTACGAATAAAATACCAGAAGACTTTATTCGTCTCAGTATTCTGGTTTCCCAACCGCTGCTATCCCTACGAATACATAACGTTCGTTTCCATTCTCTTCCTTATTACTCCACCATCCCGCTTTATTTATTTGCGTCTATTCCATTATAAATCCGTTGATTTGTACATTACGAGTTTATCGTTTGCGATTCATCGTTTTTATTTTTATTTCAAACACGGTCGCCGACGTATGAACGGGATATTGTGCTTCTACGGAAATTTGATGAGTAATATTGCAGAGAAGCATAAAGTTATTACGATCTTTCTTGAAGTTCATTGCCATAAAAGTCATTGACATTTATTCTTGGCATCATTTATGCTACAGCATCTCGAACAGAGCAGACCACGGAAATTTATATAATTACATATTGACAATCATAGGATCACGGTAGATGGCGTTAAAGTGACGTTTCAACTAGTGATCCTCTAGGGGATCACTAGTTTCAACTAGAGACGCTACACGGAAAACGGTCCGCGTTGGGAACGGTGCTCGAAAAGTGAAAAGTAAATATTGGTGCTGGGTCCATTCACAGCGGTGTTTTTCGGTGCTGGACAGCGTCCTGAATGGGCCCAGCATCGATTTTTACTTTTCACTTTTTCAGCACCGTTCCCAACGGTACAGACCTTTTTCCGCGTATAATAAGAGTCTGGCCACTGTGGCGCGGATAATAAATAAATTAATTTTCCTTTACACATCTGCTTACCAAATATCACTGAGTAAGTAGCAGTTCGTCCTATAAAGCTCATAAAATATGGTCTTCGCTTTAAATAATTACGGCTATTCAAAAATAATAAAAAACCTCGAGTTGAGAAAATCCAGGAACTAATAAAGCTATAAAATTTCGTTGGGAAAGTGATCGATGTAGTTAAGAAGCGTGCTTCGAGCACCGTCCAAAAGTCTCAAATGAAATTGAAAGTAATCCATAGCTACATAGCTAATTGTAAGTAAGCTTGAACATTCCCGCGCAACCTCACGAGCATCAAACGCATCAAAAACCGTTCCGTTTCGAACAGCGCATGAACCGCAGTAACGAAACGAAACGGTATGAATGCGCGCAGCGCATGTCGATGCACCCAATACGCGAAACGGAATGCACCGGCAGTCGCTACTTGTTCTGGAACGATATTCTTGAGCCCGGTGTACTACATTATGTTACACTCCTCTGAAAATGGAGAATGATGGCCAAAGCACAAACTCCTGCCATGTGTTCGAGATGTGTAACATGGTGTAATCGTCCTGTCACATCTTGCAGCCGAGGAACTCATAATTTCTATTAGAAAGAAACGTCCAGAATAATTTCTCTGCTATAATTTTATGTCCCTCTGCTGATATTAGTGGATATTAAATAAAGCCATTGGGTCATTATAATTACTATTATCGTATATGCACGAGGTTAAGTCAGATGTACTGTGCTAAACAGTTGTTACAATAGACCACGTACAAACAGTCACACTGCAAGTGCATCTGTACGCGAATAACAATTGTTAACAACAATGGCTTCCGATAAGTCTGTCAATTCGAATCACACACTTCCGCCGAACGTTAAAATAAAAATAGAGCCTGGGACATCGATGCCAGTTCCTCTAAAAAGCATTAAGACCGAGCCTGGCTTGTCCGCCACTACGACTAGGTTAACTTCCTTTCGCTTGCCGAGAGATTTAACATTGGGAGGTAACATTAAGACCGAGAAACCCAAAAAAGTGTACACTCCAAATTTGAATGCTCAAAGGACAAAGAAGAAAGAGTAAGTTTCCTTGGCTAGGAGGAAGAACCGTCGGATCTGCGAGTGATACAGATTCGTTAAAAAGCATGATGATTTTTCAGCGATGCGACACAGAACGAGCCTACAAAATCGACTAGGGGTAGGGACCAAAATCGAGGAAGAGGCAGGGGTAACAAACCTGACAGGGGACGTGGAAGAGGTTCCAGCAATCTAATCCAAGTACGTCGCTAGAATTATCCCAACAGACATAACATTAGCTTGGAATGCGTTACGTGTACTCTGTTTTAGTCCAGCGGTATTTGGTCCACTGGGATAAATAGCACACCAGGAAAACGTGGCAGTGGTGGTGGTGGCGGCGGCGGCTATAGAGACAATGATAGAAGTTCCCAAGCAGCTCTAGAAAAGCCCAAACTAGATTTAAATCGTAGCGTCGATAAAGCTGAAGAAGAGGAGAAGTTGAAGTTGCTATTAAGAGACGACTTTATAGATGACGGAGAATCTGTGGACCTCGACAATAGCCCCGTTGTGTTGCCAATGATCAAAGGTTTCTACTTGCATTGACGACTTATGTTACCGAGTACTAATGCTCTTTATAGTAAATTGTTGATATCTACCTGTTATAGCAAAGTTATATAAAGAAGAATCTAAAGTAGCGGTTGAAGAGGAAGAGGAAGAAGTAGACAGGAAACCAATTATTATGGAGAACGGGGATGGTAAGTAAATATGTTTGCATTAGTCAAATATTATGTAATTAGTCCTTTTTTTTTAGTATTACCGCCAAAGAAGGAACCGAAACCGAAGACGGCGAAACCTGATACAGAAATAAAGGAAGAGTTAGATAGCATTCCCCAAATTATTGAGAACAAAACAAATTCTTACATCTTGATACAGGTTGGAACGTATTAAACTAAAGACTTATAATTTATCTTCAGAATTGCTATATCGATGTAACAAATAAACCGTAGTTTCCAGATTGTTTACCAGGTTTTGTGAGTAGCGCCGAAGATACCAGACCAAATCGTTCGAATGCGTCAGGGAACGAGAAGGAGAACGGAAGTAATTCGCAAACCGAGTTATGTACCTTAAACGATCTGAAAGCCGGTATTTTAGGCAAATTACAGATCTTAAAATCTGGCAAAACGCGTTTATTGTTGGGTGAGAACAACTTACTCGTGGATGTTGGATCGCACCTTAGCTTTCGACAAGTATGTATTTAAAATGTACAAAAAAGTATTCGATAACTCGTTACGACAATAATACTCTTTTTAGGATCTTATCGCCGCGAAAGTGGATCCCGATAAATTAAATGGGGATCTAATTAATATTGGACCAGTCAGTAGTACGCTTATATGTTCACCTGATTGGGAATCCATGTTGGCTAAGTTGTAAGTATATTTATAAAACATAGATTTATTAAATGTTCCTTACTGCAGAAAATGCATGAAATAAAAATATTTATATACCATTTAAAGTACTGAATTACTCTTTTCTTTGTTGAGAATCATATATTTTCAATACCACAGTATATCTTAATCCCGAAGTTTAAATAGAATGTGCAGCGATTGCCCATTGAATTTGATTACATAATGTGTGTATACGGATACCATAAGAGGGTGTAAGAATTGTTTCGCCCAAGTAACAATTGTCTCTCTTTAAGACGCAATTTATTCTTTTAGCTTAATATACGCAATTCACTGAAAAATTAATTATTTATACACAAATCAACTTTACAAACTAAATCCATCGCACTATACAATGAACGTTAAATTCATGAAGTGAACTTATTAACTAAAGAGGATACAGTTTTTTTTACTCAATCGTGCGAACACTTTCAAAAATGTAAAAATCGTACATTAAAGTGGCACAAAGGATATTACTGTCTCTATTGTAGTAAGGTACACTATTTCCTCTTTGCTACGTCAAGAAAACAACTATTGCGTTCGACTTCGTAATCATAAGCTTAAGTTTGTGTTTTAAGATAAAAAAAAGCATTAGGGCTTCGCCGTGAGACGAATTATTTGATCATGCCGAACTTGCTTGCACAAGAAAGTAGTGATGATACGATAAAATCCTATGATTATTAATAATAAACATAAACATACTCGTGATACAGTTAGAGCAAGTGCATCGCGATACAGAGGTACACACACATTACACACACCCTCCCTAATAAATCACACACACTCTTTAGTCACTTCTTTCTATACTATGTCCCTTTTTCATCGATTTTAATGCCTTTTCCCGCAGTTTTTTCTCTAGTTCTTCAGTATTACCTTCACTTACGTCGGATTCGTCAGATTCGGCGACCTTCTTCTTCTTGTGCTTCCTATGCTTCTTGTGTTTCTTATGCTTCTTGTGCTTTTTGTCTTTCTTCTTCTTCTTCTCCTCTACTTCGCTTTCCTGAAAGTATCAATTAGAATTTGTAAATGATATTTGCATTCTAATCCGCAAGTACCAACGAAAGAAATTACCTCTGATTCACTGGTGCTAGTCTTAGTTTTCTTCTTACGTTTCTTCTTCACTTTTTCTTCGTCTGAACTGTCATCTGCTTTCCTTTTCTTCTTCGCGTCCTTCTCTCCGATCTCCTCGTCATCTGAACTTGAATCCCGTTTAGATTTCTTTGCGCGCACTTTCCCCTCGTCCTCGCTCGTAGAGTCTTTCCTAGACTTTCTTGTCCTCGATTTCTCATCCTCCGAAGAGCTGTCCCTTCGTTTCCTCGTTTTCTTCGGCTCATCGTCCGAACTCGAATCTTTTTTGGACTTTCGCATCCTAGATCTGTCGTCATCATTCTTGCTTCTTTTCGTCTTCTGATCTTCATCGCCCGAAGAAGAATCTTTCCTAGATCTCTTCGATTTCTTGGTCTCCTCCTCCAACTCTTTCTTTGATCGCTTGCGGGACTCGGTTTCGTTCAGTTCTCGTTTCCTGTTATCTTTTCTATCCTTGGCGCGTTCATCCAACGAATCTGCGGAGACAAATGCATTCGTTAACACTAATTCATTTCATAATCATAGTCGAGTTAACCGATCTTTACCTCGATTCGATTCCCTAATCTTTTTACTTTTCTCTACATGCTTCCGCTCCTCCTCAGAATCCGAGCTGGAACCACCTTTGTCCGATTTCTCTTCATCCGTCGAAGCTTTCCTAGATTTCCTGGATTTTTCTAATTTTCTCGACTTTTTCTTACCTGAAGCATAAAAAATTACTGCAAACATTCACGAATACGACACATCGAGGAGTCTTTGAACTGATATTTACCTTCACTTTCACTGTCATTCGAATCTGTAGAACCATCGCGTTTCTCTCGCTTGGACTTCTTCGTAACTTCTATAGGCTTTTTCGCGAGAACTGGCTCCGACGTTTTTTGAACCAACTTCTTCTCTTCGGCCACTATTTTGATCGATTTCATCGACTTGTCGTCCTTCTTCAACGGGAAAGTGTCTGCAGACGAGAAGCTCGACTCTTCTTTTGGTGATTCTGCCTTATTATCTTCTCTGCGAACGAGTAATAATCGTCAGGGCTGGACGATTTTTTGTGACGCGTAAAGAAACAATACTTAAAAATATTCGTAGACTTACTTTGAAGGTTGTTTAACTTTAACCGCCGCTATAATGTCTTCAGTCTTTTTAAACGGCGATGGCGTTCGGGACAGGCTCTTGGAAAACTAAAAATAAGTTGAGGTGAAATAGATAAAACCTATGCAAAGGACTACTACGTATAAAAGGTGAGCATTGCGCTTACTCTATGCCTAGTTACGGGAAGAGTAGTGGGTTGAAGTTTTTTGGGAGAAACGCTAGGATCTGGTTTCTTGATCGGCGGGGGTTCAACTTTTTTCGCCTCCTTCTCGGGTCGCTTGACGGGCTCCTCTTTCACAACCTTCTCTTTTTCTTTACGTTTATCGTCCACGTGATCCCGTTGTTCTCTTTCTCGTTCTCGTTTCTCTTGAGATGATTTCCGCTCGGGCGATTTTCTGCACACAGACAATAAAGATAGATTATTCGAAAATGGTAAGAGGGCCCCTGTTACAGCTAAGCGAGAAACGTAACATAGCTGCTATACGCTCCGACAATCGTAAGGTCTGTAACAAAACGAGAAAAGATACGATATAACATCTTTTACTCACCTGGTGGCTTCATCCTCATTGCTAGAGGAACTACTTTCGCTACTTTCCGAGCTACTTGACTTAGACCTTCCGTTTCGCAATTCTTTTCGCGATCCGGTTTCTGTCGGTCTTTTAACTTTCTCATCCACCTTCTTCTCCTTCGACTTCTCCTTGGCATCTCTCGGGCGATCGGGAGATCGCTTTCCATCTCTTGAACGATCCACGGACGACCTCGGATCTTTCGATCTTGATCTACGATCCTTAGATCTAGACCGTCGATCTTTATCCTTTCTCTCCCTGTCTCTGGAACGGTCTCGCCTACTCGATCTGTCGCGAGAGGAAGATCTATCGTACCTGAGGGATCGATCCCGTCCGTCTGGCGAACGACGTCTGCTGTCACGACGATCCGGAGATCGACGCCTGTCTCGCCTCTCCGACGATCTGCGCCTGCGATCGAGCGATCTCCTTCGGCGTCTGTCCCCAGGACTAGGCGATCTGCGACGGTATCTTGCCGGGCTTCTACGAGGAGGACTCCTGTAGCAAACGCGAACCCGTCGTTAGTCACGAGACTTGCTGACCATTGATTTTCAATCAAAGGGGTAATTATAATCCTACCTTCGCCTGCTAGGTGCTCTGCGGACTGATGGTGGTCGCATGCTACGACTACCGCTGTATCTGTCTAGTCTCTCCCGCTCCCTTTCTCGTTCCCGTTCTCGTCTTCTTTCTCGTTCTCTGTCTATGGATCTTCTAGAGAAAATTCATCCCAAGATTAACATATCATGGCAAATGGAGTTTATTAGAGATATTTCTATTGTAGACAGCTTCGCGCGTACCTTCTGTTCCTATCCCGAGATCGATCACGTGATCTGTCGCGCGATCTATCCCGTGACCTGTCCCGCGATCTGTCTCTGTCCTTGGAACGACCTCTGTCCTTACGAGGGCTGGGACTTCTACGTTTAGGCACGGACTTCCTTTCCCGACTCGAGTCACTGTCGCTACCACTGTCATCTTTGTTAGTCTTTCTGTATGATCTCTTTGCCTGCACCCCGTCCTTCTTCTTTCTAATCTCGAAATCGTTCTTGTCTTTCGCCCCTTTATCTTCGTCAGATTCGGAACTACTGCTCGTGCTTGCGTCCCGTTTCCTGCTGGAATCGAGATTATCTTTTCTCTTATCCGGCGATTTCGAGCGAGACTTGGACGATCTGGAGTCACTCGAATCGGACCTCGACTTTCTAGACTTACTCCTGTCGTTGCTCTTCGACCTCGACTTCTTAGATCGCGAGCGAGATCTGGAATGCGATCGCGGTGATTTTGATTTCGTGCGTCTAGATTTCGAACGGTCCTGCGACCTGGATTTCGATCTCCTTGATTTAGATCTGGATCTCGATCGTCTGGATCTTGACTTGGAGCGAGATCGTCTTGACTTTGAGGCGGGCGACCGAGATCGTCGGGTTTTCGAGTCGCGACTCGGAGATTTCGATCTAGATTTCTTTGAGCGACTAATGGGAGATTTTGATCTGGATCTGGATTTCTTTGCTTTGTCCAGTGCCTCGGGAGACGGGGTACGATTGTTCTTTTTCTTTCCATCAGCGATGCTCATTAATTTTGCTTGTAATCGCGATATTGCCACTGCAGCCTCCCTGTTAAAACACCTTAATAAATACTCTGTAAGAGCTTGTGTTACGTAAGTAAACGCGAACACTTACGGTTTAGTTTTGACGGGCATCAGTGGTATAGCATTCTCGGGTTGAGGCGAATCTTCCCGTTCAATTTTAACCTCCGGCATATCTTTCCCGGTATCTTTAAGGGAATTCTTGCTGGGTGATCTCGAAGAGGATCGTCGCTTGCGACTCGATCTGTCACGGTCTCTGTGTCGATCCCTCGATCGACTTCGCTTACTTCTGTAACCGGTTACATAACTTTTCATACAACCTGTCGAATTGCACGGAAACATGTATCACTATTCGAATGTTTACTGACGTACCTGTCTCTATCACGATCCCTGCTTCTATCCCTTCTGCGCTCCTTTGACGAACCACGTTCTTTGTCTTCTTTCTTTATCTTACTCTCCGCTTCATCCTTTTCCTTCTCCCGCTCCTTCTCCTTCTCCTTCTCTGCCAAAGAAGCTTGAAGCTTCTCCTGCTCCTCCTGTTTCGATCGATATAGTGGCTTAGGACACGACTAACGAATCACTCACTCAAAAGGAAATGTCAAACATGGGAGATCTGAATTGAACCTCGTGCATTCAGAAGCATTCAACTGAACATTTTGCTGAATGACAAAATTTAGTTATTCAATTGTTTCGCTACTATCGAATTAGTTCGTGGAATAAAATCGAATGCTTGTGAATTCTAAATTAAGCAGATCTATCGCAACAACGCGTTAAAAAGTGACGATATGAAAATGGATAATTACCAAACGCTTTTTGATTTGATCTTTTTTTTGTTGCAAGAAAGCCTCTGGAATGCCCGTTACACTTTCCTGAGCAGAGACCAAAAGGTCCCACAATTCACCCATGAAAGATCGGGCATTCCTGCCGTTCAGGAAGCCTGTGAGGTTGATCTGCATTTTTCGGGGGTCCGGGAACTGTAAAATATACAGTTATACTAATTTATTTTTCTCTACGCGTCATCACAAACTGGTGAACAATAGACATTCAATTTTACTAAATTTTGATAGAAAAAGAGTTGGAGTTACAACATTGTCCATCTCCCTATGTTGTTACTAACTGCTTTTCCCCCTCGAAAAAGCAGATATATTTTCGCATGTCTAATGTATCTTACCACCAACCGTGGACAGCTCGTCTCGCGTCTGCGCTAGCAAGTGATAATGCTAAGAAAAAAAAAGTATTATGCTCATCGATAAACGCACAAGTAGCACAGAGATACATTGATACCTTCTGAATTTAAAAGTACTGCTAAGGTAGATGCTGAAATGGGACTGACAAGTATGCGTGTAAGTATCAGCTGAAAACGAAAGGATTATTTTGGAATAGAAGGAACACCGTTCCACCAACCTGTGACGTTGACAAAGAGTGTCAAACCGAGTAGAGATACCTCCGGCGTGGTCCACGAGTCAATCGCGTCTACGACTGACCGCCTATCCGTTGAATCACGACCCGGCGAACAGACCTGCGTCACGAAAAGATTCCTCCATTCCTCGGGACGGTGCGGAAGCTACGAAGACTGAAGGGATCTGCATCTCAGGCTTGTCCACCGCGCCGGCGATCCTTGTACGACGATCGTTGCATCTGGCCAAGCGATGCGACGGTTCCTCCTCGCTTGAGCTCGAACTGCACCTCGGACTCGTACACCGGCGGCGGCTGGCTGCTCGTCGATGGCCGCTGCTCGAAAGCCGGCACAGCTTTTGCGGTTGCATGGACGGCGTGTAACTACCTCGGGCGAGGCAATTACGGGTGGGTGGAGGCGACGACTGGTGCAGCTAGTGGACGATGGTGGTTACAGCGACGGAGACATCTGTAGAATGGTAGGACGCCTCGGGTAGAGCTCCACATAAAGACGAGAGGAGCAGCAACAGCTCGATGCGAAGAGATTATAGCGAGTACGGCGGTTCTCCGGTGACGATGGCGGTGGACGAACTGGTGAGGTTGAACTGTTCAGCGGCGGTTCTAAGATGACGTTGATATACCAGCTGGGATCAGCTAGCGTTGACGGCTGATAGAAAGGCGGCCAATCGGATGCAGAGAGGAGCACATCCGAATGCCATTTGGACAATAGGGTTGAGCCCCACCAACGGTCTCTACTTATACTAACGGGGAATTCAAACATATGTGATAAAAAATTGTCTGTACACGTTAGAGCGTTGCAGGATCAGCTACATCGGTTTTTTTTCTTTTGTCGAAATGGGATATTTGCTTGGTAGGGATACTCGAGGCGGACGAAAATGGGATACACAGGATGTACGGGAACGATGATACATTCTCAAAATTGAAATAAGAAAATAAAAACAATGAGGCATAATATGACTAACATGGTGTCTGCCTCCTTGCTTTTCATCTCCAAAGTCGGCACATAGTGCAGATTTTGGACAATAGCATTTTGTAACTGGTACAAAACATTGTGCTGAAATAATGTGTATTTATCGATTTCCTAAGATGAGGGGAAAAAGCCAAGTGAACGCATCTTATATTTCTCTTAGTTCGTCTATAGTCTCTTAAGTCTAGATGTATTTGAATCCACAGCGATAGAAACTTCTTACCTTTTCCTCCAGTTGGTTATACACAAATTCTACCACTACATCGTCCTCCATGCCCAAAATCTGTGTGATCTTTGTAGTAATCCATGGCTTGATAACGTCAAGCTTAACTTTGCTCATATCCACCTGAAAAGGCAGAATAGATGGTAGAAATCGACTTCGACAAGAACGCTTTGATATAATTCCGTTAAACGCGGAAGAAACTGAGCAGCCCTAATCACCTTCTGCGTAAGGGAATCGCCAAACTTCATTTGCTTAAGAAGCTTCTTCTCCTTATCGCTGAACCTCGTGTCTTGCGAGGCGGTAGTCCCCTGAAAGCCGTAAACAATGAATTCGCAAAGTCTCGATGTACCGCGCGCTAATAATCCAACGAAGTTGCAAGAATCGGAGATTCAGTTTCTATTTTTTTTTTACGAAAGGACAAGCTTGCTTACTGTGTACATCATTTTGGCAACGTGTGGAAACCAAAAGCTATACGATGTTCTGCAGTCGTCGCTGGCGATGATCCGCTCCTCTTTTACGGCGCTGAATGGAAAGAAAGCGCCTCCAACGAACAAACTTTCGTCTCTCCCTATCCACTAAACGATATACAACGTTTTATACGGAAATATAAGAAACGAGAACGTAGCGTAAACGGACGCGGACGTACCATAGATCAATCCGCCAACATGGCGGCCGTGTCGCTACAAAGGTCCCGTGAACTTATTGGCGGTAGACAGTGCAGCCATTTGTATTCAGTGTAGCCAATAGTCTCGCGTCCCGCGGCATCCCGCGGTTTTCTGCCCGGTCGCACGTTTCGATTTCACGAATGTTTTACGACTTAACTAATTACGTGATACGTTATATTTATTTCTAGTTTATAGTTATTATTTCCTTTACTCTCCGTTTTGGATCGTTGACTGCTGAAAATGGGAAGCGAGGTAGGTACCGTACCTATTAGTGTTTTACATGTTTTCTAGCCCATGCGAAACTGTAATGAAACATCGTGTCAGGGATGCTCGGGGATAAGGAGTAATTAATACTGAATGAAGTGCTCGGAATTATTTGAAAGAATGGTCATTTCTTTTCGTAATACATCGTAATCTAATAATAAATTATAAATACATGCTTGCATATTACAACTATAGATACAAAAGATGACATGTGGTATGGAAGTGTAGTGTAGTTCGTCGCGCGCGCTTAATACAACGTTCCGGCGTTTCTCTTTTTATCACTTTCCCGTACAGCACTGGCACAGAACGTTCACACGCGATTTCGTATTCCCTTCAACTGTACCTGATCTGCAAACTGTCGATAGAATCAATTCCTATACGTTAAGCGAACATTCTCTCCGTCGATATTAACAGCCGCTTCCGGTAGGTGGACGATAACCAGTTACCGTTAATTTAACCTGAATGATAAGAAGACTGGGAGACATATTTTCTCATCCGTCAGTAACGATCGACAAGTTCGAATTAGCACAGACGAGGTATAGATTCTATACCTCGTCTGTGGAATTAGTGTACCATCTTAAATGATAGAAGATCCTCAACCGAAGATGGCGTAAGCGTAGAAGGATGCCGCTTGGGCAGGAATGGATTTGGGCGCCGCGTCGCGTGGATCTCGTCTATGAAATAACGAGGTGAAGGGTCCCGCAAAGCGGTTAACGGTACATTATACTCATCGGAATTCATGGTACGGTCCATTCGTACCGCGACTGCACGTCCATCCTGTTTGTCGGTACGATTCCGACGCGGGCTTCCAGAGTCCGGTTCTGGGAAGCATAAGCGGGCCAGCGGAGTGTCCCGCGAGCAACTCAGCCGACTTAACCGACTCAGACCAGGGAACCAGATCGATCCTTTCATCGTTCTCCGTTCACGGTGCAATGGGGATCGTGATGATCGGTCGTTTACCGAGATCGTGGGATTGTTTCTTAAGTCGGGCACAACGTTGAGAGCGCCCGACGGCCACGGGAACGAGGATTCTTAATGGCGAAAGAATAGGAATCTGGACTGGAAGATGGATGCTTCGCTCGCAGGACGACTGCTGTTCGAATCGAGCATTAATATATGGAAAGGATTGCTGCGCTAATAGACGGCCGGGGAGCGCGTCGAAGGAAGGAGTAAATACAGGGGAGAGAAGAAGATTCTATAACGATGCTTCTCGACGGAGAACGCATCAACAACGTTTCCGGTTGGTTGCGGAGCGGCCGAGGGAAATGATATAACTTTACGACGCCTTTGGAAAGAATAATCCGGAGATTCTTCGCAGCGGAACGCTGTTACGGGACGGTCTATAGCACCTGCTCGAAACCGGCTCGCGGCCAGGTCTAGTGAACTCGATCGAATTCCGAGACCGGATTCCGCGAAACGACCGCCGCTGCTCCGATTCTTTTTTTCGCTTCGAGATAACTCCTTCGAACTTTTTTCGGTCACGACCGTTCGAAGGAACGCCCGATCCCTAAACGTATCTTCCGAGCAGTACATCCCCCTCTCCCTAGAAGCTGACAGTTTGTAGATCAGAGTGACGTCGCTGCGACGATACGAATAATGGGTCCAGTCGTTACAGAACCGCCGAGAACCTGCGACGGGGGAGCAGGTTCCTCTGGAGGTCGCTAACGGATACCCCGGGACGAATTAGGGAAGCTGATCGGCCCGCGGTAAAAGTGACCTCCTCCTTCCGAGAGAAACGGCTCGCAGGAAAGAACCGTCCATTTTCCCCGATTTCTCTCGCGAGATGATTTTCTATCAACTTCGATACTTGTGTGAGCGTCGGAGCTGGCTCCGTCAAAGAGGTTACTAGGTCCCTCGGCGAGGTTGCTCGAGGGGTCACCTTCCACCGATTCGTCGCGGCGGGTCTCGAGCGATCCTCCTGCCGAGAGGACGTTTGCGCCCGATACGTGCCGGCCAGTCGGCCACTCGGGTTCGACGAACGTTTAAAAGCTTTGCACGGCCGCGGCCTCCGACGAGGCGCTTGCCGAATTCCTCGGCTTGCACACGCAACCGCTCTCCACCAGAACGTAATCTTGCCCGGTCAAGGTCACCGGTCCGAGGGGGATCACCAGAAACAGGTACGGCACGTAGGTCTGCGTGCACTCGCCGTGTACCACGTCGCACTCCTTCGACCTGAAACAACGCCACCACCTTTGTATGCCACCGTCGCTGAAAATCCCGGGTCGCCTCGTTAATCGAGCGAGTAAATACCGAGTCGAAAAACGTTTCAAAAGTAGGCTCGGTTCACGGGTACAAAAGTTGTAGACCCGTTTGGCCCACTGTGCCACATTCGATACGCCGCTGTGAATTTCAATTCGACTCAAGCCGCCCGCGTTCGTCGATCGCGACGTGTTAAGAAAGTAACAGTGGATAACGATCAGGAGCCGCTCCCCCGATTCGCGGACAAATACGCGCCAGCCGAACGATTTCCAAGGCGACACCGTTCGCCCGTCCATCATCGGAATTTAGAGAAGCCTCGCGCGTCGTTGGATACTTACTCGCAAACCTCGAACACGACCTGCTGCAGGAGATCGGGGAATTTTTGCACGATCGTCACCGGCTGGCCGCTGGTTAAGCTCACTCCGTACATGGGCGCCGTGGTGTTGTACCTCGTTTTGCATAATCTGGCCGGCGAGCCGCAAGACTCTTTCGGGGTGAATGCTCGCCCTGAAGACAAACGACACCGTTTTGTCCGCGTCTATAGATTCTACGTAGGCGCTGCTATATTAATAAGAACGCGCGAGGGAATCAGTTCGAAGAAGAATGCTGGCAGCGATTAAGGCGAATCGCTGGCGAGCCGGGCGCCCTTTCTTCGGAATTCCGTCGGCTCGTGCGTTCGAAACGACGAGTGGGTCGCCGGTGTCCCGTTATGAGCAGAACGAGCGATAACTGTATTGGCCGGATAACACGGTGCCTTATTACCGTCCTGCTGCACCAGTCGGCCATTATCCAAAGGACGGGAGTAATCGATGCTGGTAAACGACAGGCAGCGAGGAAAAGCCGATAGATTTTTCCGTCCGGCAGGCAATAACGAACCTCGCGGCGCGTCGCAGGTGTCAAAGGAATTCTAAAACCGACGGGACACACGCGCGGCGGGTGTTGTGGTCGTTTGGAACCAGGTTTTCGTGTCATAAGGACAGTCGCATAATTCAAGGCTGCGCAGCGCCGGCACATCGAGCAACCGGTTGCTCCGATTTTTCTGCATTTTCGAGCGGGCACGCGTTTGAAAACGAAGCCGAGGGGGGCGAACTGCGCGGCCCTCCGGAGAAACTCGGAGGAAAGCCGATAGCGTTGAATGGTCCTCGGAGCAAGAGCACTTCCCAAGGTTGTTCTTATAGCTGGGGCAACGGTACCGTGAGCGAGCATTCGCACGGATCGCGAAGGGAACAACTTTTTCTGAAAGCGCACGTCCCGAGGAATCTCGAGGAAACGACACCGCGCGGGAGCAGAGTGTTTGCGTTCCGCTAAATAGGCACAATAACCTCGTAAACCGTGCGTGAACGAGTTCGCCAGCTAATATCTCGAACGAGCGACGGCGATCATTAGAAATTAATGCAGGCCAACACGGTTGTCCGCGAGGTACGAGTCTGAGAGCCCCATTATACAAGATTACATTTGAAAACGCGAGCTGGCGAAGGCAGGATAAATAAATTCTGCATGTTCGACGAGGAGGATGTAGGTTATAGCCGCCTGTAATTATTCGTGATCCAGTTAACCGGCTCGACTACTGTTGCGCCTCGAACAAGAGGACAAGTTCGTCTTCCGCATGTTCCACAGCGAGCCACGAGTATCCCTCGGTCGAATAGGAAACGGTGAACGGTTCGGCAGCGTCAAGTCTTTGAAAATGAACACTAGGAAAATGAGTCCTCCGTTAAGGAAGCTTTCGCGGACTTACCGTTACGAGAACTTTCCGCGATCGAGTAGTCCCCCTGGGCGACCTTGTAATTGTGCAGAAGCGCCTGCCTCGTCAGTTCGGGGTCGATCGTTCGTGGCTGATGAGACCTGGCCGTTCGGCTGCTCGCCCACAGGTTCTTGTAACTCCTCGATATCGCGGCTCTACGGCAGTCGTTCGTTTTGATAACGGTATCGCTCGCGAACGAGACGCATGCATCTCAAATACCAGGCTCGCTCCATATACGGAGACACTTACGACGGATACTGCATGTTATTCGGCCCTATACAGTCCGCTGGGTCCGTGAGCGCATCTCCCCATACGTACTTCAGGCCCATCCCGTTCCCCTCGCATTTCTTCGCTCCGTACACGTGGCCGCAGGTCGCGACCACGAGAATGAGACCGAGGTATCCGGACATCTGGAAATTACAGCAAACAAGCGTGAATGAAGTAGCCAAGATCGGTTGGCGAGCCGCCCCGAGCGCGCGCAATCAATGGGAAACTAATTGCGCTCGCGGGCAACGGCTCATGAATAATACAGTCCCAGCTGGCACTGGACTCGGATTACGGGGACCCAGGTACAAGGGGACACCGATGTCCCCGCGACAGAGGAAGGTGTCAGCGAGCGCGGAGCTCGAGTTCGCACGAGGTCAAGAGCAAAAGTAAATGACACTGGCCGGATGGCGATGACTCGTCGCGCAAAAATTGCAAGCAATGCTCCCGCGTCTTTTCTAATTCCCTCGGGCTTTCGACGAGCGACCCGAGGCCCGTCGTTATCGTTTCTTCCTGGTCGGGAGTTCGTCCAGGAATGTTCCGTTTCACGGACTGCTAGCACCGAGGTATCCCGACGGCATAGGAACGAGGCGAGGAAATTTTTTTCCCTTTCGAACCTCTCCAACGATGGAAGCCGCCGAGACGGCGCGAGAGAGTGGCCCGGCCTGCGCAATTTCGAGTGGCAATTAACCGCGAGTAATCGATATCGATCCCTGTATAGAATTCGGGGTTTCTAGGTTGCCGGGTCCATGTGACTTCCGTTACACCCGTCTGTCGAAGGCGAGTGAAAGCAACGCGGCCAACGCTCGGTCAACGGCGATCGATGCTCGGTTTTCATGCAAACCCGGAGTCCGGCGACCGTTGGCGCTTCAGGAACTGAGAGAACAAGAGTCAGCGCGGCGGAAAATTGCGGTTCAACGTCTGGCGAGGAGATAAGCTGCGCGTGGGAAAAGGAAAGGAAGAAAATCGTTAATGGGCAACGCTGAAGGCTGATGATTGGCCGTGACCGGTGTCGCGTATCTGTTTCTTCAGGAAGTACCTGGCCGTTCCAGGCGTTAATTCCTCACGCAGGCTTGCTCGAGTCGAATCAATCGCGGAGTCGAGTTGATCGGCTTCTCAACAAGTCGATTATTCCGTTCGTTACTCGGGATCGGATGGTGCTTCTCGTAGCTAATTAGAAGCGTTCTCAGAGCGATCCCGTATTCAATTCTTCGCGGTCCTCTGACCCGCGGATCTTCGCACGCGAATCACGATGCATCGCGAACAAGTGGAGCGCGTTCCAGCGTGTAATTGCCCACGCGATATCGATCGCACAATAAAGTCATTTGGATAGATATGCGAGGGGACGGGGGTCTGGGTGGCCGCGTCTCGAGGGATTATATAACGGCGATCCAGCGAGGGAAGATGAGGCCGAACCGCACGTGAGAATCACCTGAACTTGAGAGATCGAGGTCTTCCGCGGGTTGCCGCGTTCACGCTAATTTAGGATCAACAGGAACAATTAGTCGGGCCGCAACTTCTCACGTCCTTAGACGCTCTTTTTCCCAGTGGCTGTCGGCGGAGTACTGTTAATATGCGAACGCGACGCGGGAATAATTAACAGACTATCTCTGATCGCGGGGCAGCGCTTCCTCATCTGGAGCTAGCTTCAAGGGCGAACGAAACGGGGAAGATCGTTCGGAAATTCGGATCACCTTGGACCGTAGGAATTAATACGCCTGAGAACGGTTAAAAGGATGACGCAGAAAAAAATGGGAGAAAAAAAAACTGTGCTTCCGGCAGCTGAGAACAGATTCCTCGTGGACCATGGAGCGTCATGCGGTTGGTTCTAACGGTAACGACGAATCGTCCAAAACGTCTTTTCCTCTTCTTTATCTGGCAGACGTTTACTCATCCTTGTCCCCGATAACGGTACACCCATTTCGGTGCTTCGTTTCATGAATAAATTATTCTGACTGTCAGTGACTTGTTACGAGCTCGAAATTCCTTTCGTTCGGTCGCCGTCCCGCGGACATTTCCTCGCCCGACTCTCATCACCACTTTCTTTTAATTTATCGCCGGTCGTGGGTGCATATTATTGGGAATGGAAGAACATTAGAGCGAACGTTTCTGGCCGTTCCAAGAAGGCGGCGCACGGATAAAGATTGAAACGTAAGTCGGCAGCAGGTATGCCCGAGGAAAAAGCCAGCTCGAGGCGGGATACCTAAACGTTGTACACGTTCGCCCTGGATAATAAACCTTCGAGGAATCTGACCGTGGTACTTCAACTCGGCCGCGATAATCATGTTTGAATTGCTCCGCTGTTCCCTTGTACCTGCTCGGAATCCTTCCACCGGCAATCCATCCGTGTTTCCCCGGCTTTCGTAGATTTACGTGCGCTCATCGCGCCGGGACAAGCGCGGCGCTCTTTCGAATTTTATTATAATTATTTCCCCGTTTCTGCGTTAGAACTTTGAGCCTGGAGGGGTTTCTAATTGGACGCGGAGCCACTGGGAATGAAGCTGAGTTTAAATCTTACTTAATTCACCATTACTTAATTCACCATGGGATTTCATCGAGATTAGAAGGCTAGAGATCTCGGCAGGGGCTCGAGCTTCTTGTCTAATTTACATGATTAAATGAAACACGGGGAACGCCGGAATGCGGCGAATTTGAAAGCTCGCGACTCCCGACACAGTCGGATAAGAATCTTGATGTTTACTTGTTACAGATCGTTAGAGGACACGTCACTCACCGTGAGCAAAGTTGTTCTTGGCACTGGTGCGTTTGAATCCTGGTCTCGGTCCGTTCGGCGATGCGATCGACTACGCGTTACATTAATCGATCGAAAGGTTCGGGGGCTAGAAGGGAGAGGATTAAAACGAGGGCACACGAGTTTCTTAAACACTGTACATGTCACTGCACCGGATGTCGTGGGGTCGAACACCTCCGTCCTCACAGGTGGATGTCCAGAGGTTGACTGTAGAATCGTAAGTAACCGCTCTCTGTGCTCCGGTAGAGCCGGGGAGAAAGAGGGGATGAGACGAGGAATATCGGCCCGTATTCCACTTCGAAACCGTTTTTTCTCTTGTTGGAGAAAAAGCTGAGAGAGGAAACGAAAGAGGGTAACCCGCAACGCCCCCCCTTTTTCCCCGCAGCTCGTCGCAAGCGAGCCTTCATTCGAGCCGCCCGCTTTACGCTTGCATCTTTTTCGAAACCTCACAGTTTAAGAGAAAAAGTTATATTCGCTTGTCTTTTTTTACGCGGTAGAGGTATTAAAGTAACGCTCGATGGGGCGGGGGTTGAAAGAACGATGCAATTGTTAAGATTACAGTATCTTTATACTTATTCTTCAATCATGACATGTATCGTACAAAGAATGCGTGTACTTTTAATTCAACGATGAAGGAATATAATAAATTTTGCATCCCACGGGTTTGAACTGTTTCGTATCGAGCTAGTAACTTCTTTCGGGTCGAACTTCCAGAAAATCTTTGCATGTCAAACGGGTACGCTTATAAAAACTATTTCGTGCAGTCATTTATATATATATGTATGTCTTATTTAAATATGAACTCATGGCTAATTACAAGGAAAAAACTTATGTCAAAATACTCTATTTAGAGAACATATCTGTAGGGAACCCTTCCTCAGTGAATGCAATGACTGAAAACGATAATTACCCAGGCGATACACTTTTTAGTTCAAGCTTTAATGATAATTGTCGGAACTTCCTAGCCATTCTAGGAACGATAGTCTTCCGAGATATATTACATATTGCGATAAACAACGTTCATTAATTTATAATACAATAGCTGTTCGGTTTTGAAGTAGCTTTTGCAAGCTATACTCCTCGTATTAAAATAAGTAATCGTGACTTTACGAGACATTCGACGGACAAGTTGAACCGCAGTCTTATAGATACTAAATGTTAAAACGTCTACGTGGTCGTAACTTGCGAACGGCCAGAACTGAACCTCAACGAACCACTAATCGAACAAAGACCTGAATTACCTCGCGCAACATCGCGATAGCTGAGTGACAATTGCACGAATGTCGTGTCTTTAAACCGTCAAATCCACTGTCTAGTCAATGGGGAACTAAAGGGCTCCTGTTCCTATCCTTACGATATTTTACTTAACTAAATGTATCGGCTAATAACGTTAAAACATTTACATATAAACTCCACAACTGCTTATTCAATCCTCAAACTTAATGGAATTGACGCTAGTATCTATTTGACCGCCGCGGTAGCTACCGCGTTTTTTCTTCGTCTTTTCGTGACGAAATGACTTCCCTCTCGTAAATTTGAGGTCCAGATTCGCTTTCTCGCCCCAAGAGCCACGAGCACCCCTCTGTTGAAAAACAAAAAATTATACTTTTAGTCACTGTACGAAAGTCCGCTCGCACATCCGACTGTTCCAAAACCAACTACCCCTCACCTTTGTACATATTCTTATCATCAATCGTCAAATGTAATTTTTTTATTCTGTTGCTGCGCGCCATCGAATGATTTCTTTCTATCAAAACCACCCCTACCTCCCCTGAAGCCACCGCGGCCGCCCCCCCTTTCACCGTCACCCCACGATTTCCTAAATCCGTCGGACTTACCCCCTTCGTTATCGTTTCCCCTATCGTTGCCAGCCCACGATCTCCTGTTATCGAAACCACCTCTTCCACGGCCACCTCGGAAACCACCGCCACCGTCCTTATCATAGCCGCCGCGACCACCCCTGAATCCACCGCGGCCACCTCTATCACCAAACCCGCGGCCACCTCTATCGCCAAACCCGCGACCACCCCCGCGACCTCCCCTATCGCCGCCGCGACCACCCCTATCGCCGCCGCCGCGACCGCCCCTGTCGCCGCCACCGCGACCACCCCTGTCGCCGCCTCCGCGACCCCTGAACCCACCGCGACCGAAACCTCCGCGTCCTTCACCGAATCCACCCCTTCCTCCGTGTTTCTTAAAACCACCCTCTTCTTGATTGTCCTCCTAGAACAAAAGAAACTCAAGTCAGGCGCCGTTTTCTATAAGCGTATCATTTCTCTTAAATCTACATTCTAAGAAGGATCGGTGAATGCACGGAAACATGGTCTCAAGTTTTTACAAAACGGCGAGTGACCTGCGTTTCTCGGATGTTTCCAAGCATTTACCTTAGCCTCAAAAGAATTATTTGCCAATTTCGGGTCCACGTTTACGTCGTCGTCCTTTACACGACGGAACGGAGAATTTTTTTGCTGCTGCTGAACATAAAGCTTGGTAAAATAAAACCATTCGTTTGTCTCTAGTTTTCACGAAGGCGATACCGTACCTTATCACCATTCAAGCTGCTATTCGCCTTCACAAAGTTGCTGTAGTTGTTTTTCTGAGCCTTCGCGGGTGGTTTATCCTCGTCCTCCTCCTCTTCGTCACCCTCCTCTATTTCTTTGTGTTTCCTCTTTTCGGTTTTGGCTGGTGTCTTTTGCTGCGGTACCGTTTCCTCCTCTTCGTCAGAATCGCTCTCCCCAGAGTCGGAGCCTTTTGTCGCGGCTACTGCTGGTTTTGGTTTCTCGTCTTCCGAAGAGTCCTCTTCTGAATCTTCGCTAGACGATTTTCTCTTGGCGCTCGCTTTCACCGCTACCTTTGCGGGTGTAGATGTCGGCGTTTTAGTGGGTTTCTCATCTTCGGATTCATCGGAGTCCTCGGAACTCGATTCTGCTTTTTTAGCTGCTGGTTTTGGTGCAGGCTTCGCAGCTGGTTTCTCATTTTCGTCAGAATCATCGGAATCTTCGCTGGACGATTGTGCTTTTTTAGTTGGAGCTGATGGCTTAGCAGGGACAGGTTTCTTAGCCGGAGGCTCCTCTTCTTCACTGCTATCGTCGTCGGAGGACGACTCTTCCTTCTTAGCAGGAGCTTTCTTTGTAACTACTGGTGTCGGAGGTGCAGGCTTTTTAGCTGGCGGTTCTTCTTCGCTGCTATCATCGTCAGAGGACGACTCTTCCATCTTACCAGGAACTTTCTTTGCTACAATAGGTGTAGGTTTCTTTTTTGGTGCCTCCTCCTCGTCGCTACTCTCTTCGCTGGACGATTTTTTCGCAACTGTTTGCTTCAGGGGTGTGGACTTAGCGTCCTTTCCGGCCTTCGCCGCTTCTTTCTTTTGTGGAGCAGATTTCCCAAGTTTCTTCTTTTCTTGGACAGGGTTTGGAGTTGGTTTCGGAACCGGTGCTTTCGCAGCAGGTGTGTCTTCCGAATCATCAGAATCGTCGCTGGAAGTTTCTTCCTTTTTAGCAGCCTTTGCAGGTGTTGTGACTGGTGTAGCTTTAACTGCTGGCTGAGGTTTCACGCTCTCTTCTTCCGAGGAATCGTCGGAATCATCGCTATCTGATCGCTCTGTTTTGGCTGGTGTCTTTATTGCTGATGCAACAGGCTTTTTCAGCACCGGCTTAACTGGACTGTCTTCTTCGCTATCGCTACTATCGTTGGTTACGGACACTTTTTTGCCAGCTGCTGCTTTTACGATTGCCTTAGGTGTCACATTCGTTTTAGACACTTCGTTATCAGAATCGGAGTCATCGTCTGAAGATTCTTGGGCTTGTGGTACTGGAGTTGCTTTCGGAGTAGAGACCGCTTTTGGTTGTACTTTTGGGGTCTTTATCTCCTCCTCTTCCGAGCTCTCATCTGAGCTTTCTTTTTTCTTTACAGGCGGTGCTTTAGATGGTGTCTTAACAGCTGGCTTAACTTTCGCCGCTGGCTTTTCATCTTCGCTCGAGCTGTCCCCGGAGGAAGCTGCCTGTTGCTTATTATTCGCCGCAGCGATGGCTGCGGCTTTGCCATTTACTTGTGGGACCTTCTTAGGTGCTTCATCCTCGCTCTCTGAACTAGATTCCGAGCTACTATCTTTAGTTTGTGCTTTTGCATTTACTTTCTTGGGGGATGTCTTTTGAAAGTGCTGGAATACGTCTTGTATCGTTGGTGCCCCCTTCGGTAGTGTGGGCTAGAAAAAAAAAAGGTAAACGAACGTGACTGAAACTGTTATTCGCACGACGAACAGGCTAAAATTTATACATTCTACTGTTACGCAAGGTCGACGATATCGATTAACGATGGTTAAACGACCGGAGACAGAGATAATTAGGTTTAATATTGGCAGAAATTCGAAATATTAAACATCGAAAGCATTTCGCCCACGTGGTACGGCCGAATGGCGGCACTTCGCGTACCGCATGGGCATCGGCAACATTGCGATCGATCGACCAGAGTATATACGTGGAATCTTTCAGTAATCTTACCGCCTTTGTTTTCTTCTGAAAAACCTTCGCCAACGACGCGTCTTTTTTCAATAGATAGTCGTATACAAGCGCAGAGACGTTCAATTCTTCAGCGGATGCCATGATGGACGCGTGTGTTGAGAGCTTGGAAAATTAACCGCAATTGGATGCGTCCAGTGTCCACAGCTTCCACCTCCGTTCGAACGGCGCTGTACTCGGCCACGAATTGCGTCGCATTTAGATGCATCGCTCATCTGAATCTATCAGTTGGTAACATATTTGTTAGTTGTGGAACGCTTTACTAATAGCGAATTCGGTACCTCGCACTGACTTTGTGCTGGTGCCAAAATGTGCCAAAATGTGCCAAAAAATGACTTGGATTGGTTGATTCTTATAGAGCTAGCGAATCCAAGTCATTTTCTGGCACCAGCACAGAGTCAGTGCGAGGTATGGAATTCGCTATAAAGTTCAGTTTGAATCGGTTTCCGGTTTCAAAGCGTCCCTATTGTGCAGAGTGGTTTCGCGTGAATTCCTCCCGATAAGTTTCACTTTTACTTACGCCGATTATTTAATCAACATTTGCCATTTCTGTATATCAAAATTCATGCACGATTTTACGCGGTAAACATTCGGGTGGATTCCATGAACTTTTCGAACCCCGGCGAACAATCTACTTCGTGATTGGTGAAATATCGGTCAGTAGGCAGTGCATTGGACGTTTTAAAAATGTTAAACCGGCTTCCTCGTAACCTGTAAGGTGCTACCCTTTTTGAACCGAAATTCCGTTCGTTTTAACTGGTGTTTCGGCGATAGTTGCTTGAAAATTATGACGGAGACTCAGCAGAAAGCGAAATGTATCACGCTGAAAGGTTCGGCGGAGTTAGTCAAAGAGTATATTCGTAAGTTCATCGAACATTCAGCACCCTGCTCCAAAGTAGCTGCTTCGAACATCGATTCGAGCCGTTGTTACCCGAATTCCTTTATCTTTCTCTTGCAGTTTACGGGGTGAACAGTATTCTCTACCAAAGAGGCATTTACCCGCCAGAAACTTTCGAGCCTGTCGAGCACTTCGGCTTGTTCGTGTTGATGTCTACGGACGAGAAGATCAAGGGCTTCCTCGACACGGTCCTCGGCCAGATTCAAGAGTGGCTCGTTCAGCGCAAAGTGCAGAAAATAACGCTCGTCATAACGAACGTGAACACCAAAGAGGTGTTGGAGAAGTGGGAGTTTAAAGTGGATTACGAAGGCGTAACTTCCAACGGAGTGAACGACAGTACCAGTATCGGACTTCCCAAAGTAGGAACCAAAGACTCCAAGGCTATACAGAAGGAGATCCGAGAAGTAATACGTCAGATCACAGGTTGGTTTGTGCTCCAATCTCTAGCATCTATTTATTACCACATCGCAATGTACAAGGTTGCGTCAATGTTACTGTTATTCCGTTCGTTCTGCTTCAGGTACAGTGAGCTTTCTTCCGTTATTGGATTGTTTATGCTCTTTTGACATCCTGACTTACACTGTGCCCGACTGCGGCATTCCCAAAGAGTGGGATGAGACGCAGCCCGTTTTCATAGCGAACAGTCAAGAGGTTCAGTTAAGGTCATTTTCAACCTCTATTCATAAAATGGATACCATAGTTAGTTATAAGAACGATTAGAATTACTTGTTTCTTATCATTTCTGGTTGGTGAAATTGTACATAGGAAGCGTATGTTAATTTCAACGTTCTAGCAATATTTAATATTAAAGACTGCTATTTAAATCTTACTCTCTATGTGAATGGTAAGGAAGTATCGGTGGTCATGTTATTGTTAAGGGTTCGCGTGTGGCTATCGATATTACTATTATCCTAGAAGAATTTTATACGAATATATTTTTTGACAGAATTCTGATTCGTCGGCTTATTCTCCAGATGGCCTCCGATTCCAATAGTTCTCTTCTCATTCCTGCTTCTTCTTATTCTTCCTTGTATGGGTACATACATCCCTGCTTCCACCCATTACGTCTACTTAGGTTCTAATTAAGGGGGTATTGCGCCTTGTTGGGCTGAAAAATAGGTAGTTCTTTGTGAATTTTTTCTACAAAAATGATTCGACATATTAATTTGAGGTTTGGCAGGCTGTTTTATTGTATCTTGAACTATATAGGTCTGAATTTTGATGTGTCAGTGAAACAAAAACATGGCAGATATAAAGAGAGCGTTGAAAAATAATCGGGTGGTCCTGGCGTTGACGAAAAGTACTGTAAGGGTTATCCGAAACTCAAAAAGAAAAAGAGATTCTTAAACTATATGAATGTGGCTAAGGGTGGTAGTAGATGCGATAAAAAAAATTAAAAAATGTTAAAGTGGCAGCCTTTTGCAGAAGTTGAAGCGCCCTGATTTGAGTCTGAGAAAGGTTTTGCCTCAAAGTCGGGAAAACTTCTTTAAATAAAGAATGAACGGTAACAGATACGGCAATATAAATCTACTACTACCTACCCATAGCCACATTCATATAGTTGAAGAATCATTTTTCCTTTCTGTGTTTCGGATAACTCTTACAGTACCTACTTTTCGTCAACGCCAGAGTCACCCGATTATTTTTCAACGCTCTCTCTGTATCTGTCATGTTCTTTTTTTTCACTGTCACACAAAAATTCAGAACAATAGTTCAAGATACAATAAAACAGCCTGACAAACCTCAAATTAATTTGTTGAACCGTTTTTCAACAAAAAATTCACAAAGTATTACCTATTTTTCGATTAAACAAGGCGCAATCCTCCGTTAAGTTCGTGGGTAGGAAAAGGAAAGAATCGGCAAGAATCTTGGCAGATTTTATTAAAACATAATTGACTATTACACTTAACACAGGAATTTATATTATTTTACTTGGCAAAGCATGAAAGATACGACTAGAATAAAATATTCCCCATGATTTGACCGTCTGTCGTTATACCAAATCGCAAGTAACTTCGTTAGCGTTTCACAAATGATTTCGAGAGTACGGGCGCTCCGAATTTCCTTAAACATTTCGTACGTTTCGTTCTCGATGCCGGTACACGGTAACGCGAGTCTCGAAAGGAACAGGAATCGGATGAACGCAGAATCAAGATAAATAATCCTCGGTAGCGCGCGTTGACTAGGCATCTTCGAAATCCGTTGATCGTTTAGGTCGCGCGGTCCGAGAACGAAAGTCTCGATAGAAATCTCGCGCGTCACGCAAAACTATCCCGTCGTTTTCCGCGCGAATGTCGAATAATAATAATTGGTACTGGTCGTAACATTCTCCCCTCGGTGTACCTATTGTACCCGACCCCCGCTTCGATCCAAAGTCGAAGGCCATTTTCTTAGGAAACATCAACAGCGGCTTATGCTTCGTTAATAATTGCAGCGTTCGTTTTCCCTTACGACTTTCGCTATTAAAACTCGTTAACGTACTTCGTGCTGCTAGAGTTAGCCTTTACGGTCCATAGTGCACTTCGTTTCGCTATTAGACTATCTTTGAACGTAACCGTTCGCTGTCACGCATCGTACAAAACGAATTCGTCGGTCGGCCCACCCTCCCTCCCTCCCCCCCCCCTCTCTCTCTCTCTCTCTCTTTCTCTCTATCTCGCACCCCTTCCTCCTCGCAAACTAACATTACTTAACTTTCGAGAATCAAGGCAAGCTTGCTTGCTTCCGCGTATATCCAGTCGCTCGGTACACGCTTCCGGTCGCGTCCGATACTCCGAGGGCGGACAGCACCTCCGTAATTAATCACCAACGCGCAAGCTGTACGGTCTTAAACCTCACCTAGACTCTATAGATTTGCGTCGGTTTCTCTGGTTAGTTTACACACTGCAAAAGCTGCTGGAAATACAGTTGAAGTTTATAAACATTACTAATCCGGCTGGTCCGCCGTGGCTGTGGTTCGTCACTCTTCAAGCAAACGCGCGCCGTTCGCAGTCAGGAGGGTAATCGTCAGGTGTAACGGGCAGGGGATGGCGATCGCTCCAAGGTTTGAGATCACCCGACTCATTTATCTTACAACAGGACAACTATCCGATACGTACAGCTAGACTCTGCAGGGATGATCTCACACCTCCGATCGGTGGCGCGTTCATTAACGTTTCTGATTCGAATTTATCCTAATGGTCGTTGAAAATGGGGAACGTTCCTAGGGCTTGCTCTCTTCAATCGTTGCGACAATCGGTGCGCCAGCACCGCGGACCAGAACGAGCCGTATGTCGCTATAACATTACGCGATAATTCTCTTGAGTATCGTAAAAACGCGTCTCCTAGTAAAAACATTGAAAAATAAACAACGCGAAACAATATACAATATATTACAGTAGCGCTTATGTCGTTATATCCGTGACAGGGCGATTCTCGCGGACCGGCGATCAATGGTCAATGAAACGAAATAGATTGGTCGCCTCCTCCCTCCCCCGCACGATCCCGGCCGCAGGCCGATCGTCGCGAGCTTGGTATTTAACGACGACAATTAACTATATGTATAATTGATCATTGGTACGGTCGCCGGCCGCTGGCTCGAATAATCGGCACCGTCTGCTCAGCCCCTGTAGACTGTGCAACCCCCTCTGCACCCCGACGTCTCGTTTATACACCTCTACTTAAGTTTACCTTGGACTAATCCCTATACTCGATTTACGATCGTTTTATGCGTAAAATATCATAAAATACATTCCTCTTTTGTTCGCTATGACTAGACTCCTCGTTCCGTTCGGGCCGTCGAGCGCGCAGCCACCCCGCTCCACCCATTCCTCCTCCCTTATTTTAGCGGCGGCGTTACGCGAGCGCTCTCCCGCAAGTCGAAGGGGTTTTGCGCGTGCACCTGCCCGCGTAATCGTCGCCGATTAATTGAAAGACCAAGAGCGTCGCGCGGCAGGGTGGTTTCGGGGCTCCGATCGCCCTCCGCCATACGGAACGGCGAGCCATCGATGACTCACGATGACTTTCATACAAATCGTTCGATAGGTACGAGCGACGAAATAAATTCGTAACGAAAAAGCACGGCGGCACTAGTAAGCTTGCACGGACATCATACGCTACCACGATTTCCTTCTCTTCTCGAAAAGTCTCTGGTATGTGTGTGTGTGTGTGTGTGTGTGTGTGTGTGGAGTGTGTGTCTGTGTGTCGCTAGGGCGGCGAAACGCTGGGAGCACTCTGTTCGCTCGTTTATTCGGCAACTATCCATAGGTAATAGTTTCGTACCGTCTCTAAAATGTAAAAAGGTAAGCGAGCGCGTGTTCACCGATCGACGGAGGCGCGAGGCAGCGTGCCTATCTGCTATGGAGAAACCGATCGCGCGCGTATACGTTTCCTGGAGCCTCGCCTTTCGCGAGCCACAATCGCGAGAAGAATTCCGCCTCGCTCCTTGATCTTCAGAACAACCCGTCTGGCTCTTAACGAGTACCAACCCTCGCCGCTCACCCTCCGCGTTGATTATCGTTGTTTCCCGGTGTCGTTTCCGTTCCCTTTCTCCCTCCGTCGCCGACGATCGTTTCGACCAGGCCAATCGAGGCCGATATTACGATTCCGACGGCGGTACGGCGAAAATGTAATTACTCGGCGGGTGTCGGGGCGTAACAATTCTTACGGCGATGCTTGCCGCGAGCTGCCGTTAATTAAAGTAGCCCTCCCCCCCCCCCCCGATTTCTACAGACTCGGCGCAATGACGCAACCACCCTCGGTCGCGCTCGCGAATCACTCCGTTGGCCAATTTCCGCCTCCCTTTTTGCCCCGCGACGGAGAAAGCAACGGCACCGCCCGGCTTCGACGTCTCGATCGATCGGTGCTCGACACACACGCCGCTCGATGGGGTTTACAAGGAATACTTTGTACAAGAGCGTCCTGGACGCGTCTCGAATGCACGCTTCGGCGAACTCTCCCTCGGAGACCGAGGAGCGTCTTTTCACGGGCTGCTTTGCTCTCGATTCGAAACACCTGGCCTGGTCCTCGAGGCGCTCGCTTCACCTACCCGCTCGAATTTCTCATATCCTCGGGACGAATGTGAACGTGTACACGCCGGCGGAGATACAGGGACGCCGTGAATCGGGTGGTTAAGTGGTACTAGCGAAGCGCGAGGATTCAGAGCCGTCCACGGTGTCCTGTTTTACCGTTTCGCTCGCTGTTCAATGGGATCAATGGGACCATGAATGGGGAGCGAGAGTCTATACGACCCTAAGCAATGCTCGACTTCTTATTTTGCCACGTTTCCTTCGACACCCTTGCCAGGCCGCTCGGAAACCCGCTCACCTTCACGCCTGGCCGATCCCGACCCACTTCCCTATTTCTGTTTCACTTGCTCCACACACGTGGTCAGCGAAATAGAGCTCAACCAGGCGTTAAAGTAAACACGCCCGGGCAGCGAGGCAAGGACGTTGAAAAGGATGCGGGAACAAAACAAGTTAGCCTCGCACGGGGTCGTAAAGCGTATCTGCCTCGCTTCTCATTCAGTCTTCCGTTGCTACCGTTGAAGGATGCATGGAAACATAAAGAGACACGCCACGGACGGCTCTCTGTCCATGTTCCGCTGCATCGATCTCTTCGCCGTATCCCCGCTACCGAGCGTGAGCGTGTTTTATTGACGGACATTGGGCAATTACGCTGCTGCCTCGAAGACACCGACCGCCGGCGGAGTCGAAGGACTTCCTCGGTCCTGGAAATCTTGTGACAAGATCCCAGGTCGTCCGGGACGAGTCGTTCTTTTCGCAATCCCATAAAACGGAATCGTCTTGTCCACGTGGCGTTGTAACGACTCGCACGTGCCCGCGGGAAAACTTTACGACGCGTTTCTCCTCCCTTCCTGTTGCGTGGCTGGGGGAGCATAGAACAGGGATTCGCGGATAGTTTATCAAAGAACATTACGACGCTAACAGCATCGGTAACTCGATGACGCAACGGGAGCAAACTCGTCGGGGCATCCGTTTTAATTTTCGATGCGCGTAAATGATCGACGAGGGGAGCGCGGCGCTCCCCGGGGGTAGAAAATTAAAGTCCCCGGGAGGCAGGGGGAAAAAAACAACGCGCCCCTCGTAAATGCAGTTTACACACGGTCGAGGACTTAAATTTGATTTGACCGCGATATTTCTGGTCGCGTTGCTCGTTCGTGCGGCAACGTTTATCGCGTGTCCCGGCATTTCCGAAGGGGAGAGGAAGGGAGGAGAGTCCTCGTACGCTTTCGGGACGTCGAGTCCAACCGCGAGACCCTTCCTCGTTCCGTGAAAACACGCTGTTCCCATTCGACGGCGTCGCTCGGTTCCTCGAGGATCTTCTGCTCCCTCGGCTCCTCTGCTTGCTCTAGGCCCCACGTCGAATCGCTCGGCGATGTTCTGCAACCAGAAAGAAGGGAGGAGGTTAAGGTGGGCTCGATCGATTAAAACGAGTCTCCTTCGTCGTGTATTCGGCTGGCCACCCCCGTTATTCTCCTCGCAATTTAAAGGGCGCGACCGAGTAAACGCGAGAGGAGTTAAGCCGGCAGTCGGAATTAGCGGTTTTACGTTGATCTCGCCGCGTCTGTCGGGGTCAATCAAATATTCAACGGTTAAAACGAGACTAGGGTAGTAGACAGCGCTGATTCATTTACCCCGTCGTGTCCTCCTGCAATTTCTCATCCTCGAACAAAACGGAAGACGGGAATCAGAAATACTCGGCTGCTCTGTTTTCCCCGCAACTTTCTCCCCCTCCCATCGACGTTATTTCGCCGCGGTTGTTACTTCTACTCCTCCTTTGTGCTCGGGGATGAAGCATCATTCCGAACGATCTTGGTCCCTTTCGCCCTCCCCCCTGCTATTTGTCCCCGTTCCTCCCCTCTGCCGCAAGCAGATCCATCTTTATCTGAACTCGGCCGTTCCTCCTGGGTATTCGGTATAATAGAACGTCTCTGGTGCACCGGCTCTCTCGCCTTCTCCTCGACAAACGAGCGACCGAAGTCGGCTAATGGAATCGGCGTGGCCAATGATAGTTTACCCCGTGTTTGCCTCGCCGCCGTCGGCCAAATGGAAATTCCGTTTCACCGGTATGCCGCGCCGATTAATTCTTCCACGTGGCATTTTTACCCAGAGAGATCGGTCCCGCAGAGTGTCTTCCTCCTCCCTTGCTTCGTTACGAATTCACCGCACATTTTCTGGTTTGATAGAGCCGAGAAATTGAACGGGGAGGATTGGGGGATGAATAATCCTTACCTGGTCGGGACGATCTGTTGTACGGATGCTGCCGGTGGAGAGGACGTTGGTTGCGCGTTTCACAGGGCGTCCTTCAGCCGGAAATGCACGCTCCTCGGCGAGGGTTCGATCGAACTAATAGTTGAAGCTGTCGGGCTGTCGACGGTCCAGGATGCAGGACGCGCTCGGGTGACGTTGGTCGGCGAATCGTTTCGTCTCCTGGGGCTCTCCTGCGGCAGGAAGTGGCCGTGGAAATTATTCGTGGGACCACGCGAAAGGCGGCCCCCGATGGCTCGGCTACCCAGGACTTTCCGGCCTAATTAGCCCGGATCCATTAAGTTTATCTGGGGTCATCGAGGTCGCCAAGTTCCCCGGGGAACCGACGCCGCCCCTCCGCGCCCCGCAGGATGAAAGTTCGGTGAACGGGGGCGGCTAAGATAACTCTGGACTAAGTAGCGAATGATTAAGCCGGGAACACCGTAGATCGTATGCTCCTACCGCGCCTCTGAATAACGATTAGTCCGTTTCGCTGAATCCCCGGAATACCGGCCTCTCAAAGACCTTCGCCTTTCGAGATTCATTCTTAACGAGGTTCTTTATGGGCCGAGAGAATGAACGGCTCTGGCTTGTAATTAAAAGTATTTCGCTGGGGGTTTCGAAGGGGAACGAACGCCGGACGGACATGCAAATGGAGAGCCGGTCGATTCACCGCGCGGGGGCCGGATACGACGTTGCACACCGCGCAAACAACCGAGGATCGGTAATAGATGTGGCCGACAAATTTGTTTTTGCCGGCCGGCGGAGGGCCGATAATGCTCTTTGCTTCTAATTAGCGCGGGCCATTAGGTTTATCTATGATCGTTAAAGTCACCGAGCTTCGTTCTTGCTCCCCGGACTGGGCGACGAAACGGCTCCAGGGGCGACCTGTTCCCGCGCAATTATCGAGCCCCCGCTCGCCTATTACTACGCAATCACGCCCGACGAGCGATTAAAAAATAATTCCACGGGGGCGCCTCGCGCGCGAAATAAAGCGGGAGATTCGATTTTCATTGCCGCAAACGCTCGCTGCAAATTGTCTCTGTAATTCGTTTCAATCACAGGCTACGAGCGCAGAACGTGTCTTTGAATCTCTTTTTATTCCCCCGCCTCCAGCGTTCCCATCGAGTAACTCTCGTCCCCGTTGATTTTTCCCTCGTCCCTTACCGGCGACAGTTTCTAACGGGTTCCGCCAACGCAGTTACCCTAATACGCGATAGTCAGCACTTGTACCGTCTTCAGATTCGAAAGCCGCAAGTGTCCTATAGCCGGCGAGCATCGGCTTTGAAACCGTGCTAAGTTAGCCGGGTTACCGCGCGTTGAATAGTTTGCAAGTCCATTATAGCGGCGTTAGGGGCGCGTATCTTGCACACGCTGCGCCAAGCGCAAGTATTAATCTTTGCGCCCTCTCAGCGGCTAACTAGGGGTTACCGGGGGCGGAAAACTCGTCGGCTTTGCTTTGGAAAAAGAACGGCGAGGCCAGGGTGAATTGAAGCCTGAATTTCGCTACGATTTGCACCGATTAAATTAATCCCAGACTCGCAGAGAGAAAAGAGAAGCCCCGGGGTTTCAAAGGTTTCATCTGGAAGCGGGGGAAGCTGCAACGATCTCTCCCGACGGTCGTTGCGAGCCGTTTCTCGCGGGGCGCGTTCGCGCTAGCCGCGTTTCGGGAGTTCGCCTTTTCTCCTTGGCAGGTTTTTTTCCACGGTGCAAAGGTTGCAGCCAGTTGGCAAAGAGCTCCGCGGCGGATATCGCGGAGCTCATATCCCAGGGCACTCTTTTCCCGTCCGTTCCTCCTTTTTCACCGGTGCTCCCTCTCGCGAAACGACCATTCCTTCGCGCCCCCCCCCCCCTCCCCCCGTGCACCGCGTCGCTATCCAAGGACTCCAGGGCCGGCTGGATATTACATCGGGTTCCGCGTTTATTAATCTAGCAATTACTCCTCCAAGATCACGGGAACGTGCCGGAGCTATGCACGAAAGGGATGAAAAGAATTGCGTCTCCTTGGTACTAGGGACCTTGGCGGTTCCTTGTACCTCGAGCAGCGCGAGTATTCGCAAATGTGGATGCTGCGTGTGACACTTACCTCTGAGGATCGACGGCGTAGCCAGGCACTCGTCGCGGGCTCGAAACGAGGCAACGGCGAAGAAGTAGAAGTAGAAGAAGAAGAAGAAGAAGAATAAGTAGAGGTAGACGGTGTAGGGAAGGTAGGGGCGAAGTGGAGAACAGAGTGTGTTCGAGGGTGGATGGAGGGACGCCGCGGCGAGCAAGGAATCGCGTATGCTCGAGAGGATCGAGTGCGCGGGGCAATGGAAACGCCTTGTAGAAGAGTGAAGAGCCCGAGGAGAGCGGAGAAGACGAGGACGCGTATGTAGGAACCTGAACGGGTATCGGGAAGGGATGTGGGTGAGGCTACAACAAAACAAAACACGATGAATGTCCCGATGTGCAAGCTGCAAGCACAACAATGTCAGGAAGATCGATGGTTAGTCTTTGTCGCGTTGCCATGCCCCGCGAATTACCTGGATAGATGGCCCAGATAACGCGCCCCTTCTCCCCCGATAAATTCGCCAGCGACATTTAATATTCCGCCGAGAGTGGACGGCGTGCTTCGTGACTCGCGACAGTCTCTATCCAGGCGATTCGGCGAGGATTTAATTAGAAGTTGGTTGCGCTATTGGATGCACCGTTTAGAGAGCACAGAGACGAGTCTTCTTCGTCTGATTTCGCTCCGTTAACTAGCGAAGATCGAGCGTTAGCTGCTAAGGGAGGCTGTTAGTCGTTAATTTACCTTGACAGTGCCGCTAGATGCGCTAGAAGCGGGCGAGCGTCACGTCCTCGGCGAACGAAGAGAACTTATCCATATCTTGGGTTAGCGTGAACACAGAAACACGAGTCGATTAATCCTTGAAAGCAGAATCGTTATGGGAATGAACCAGGTCTCGGCGATCTATTCTGCCTTCGACTTCGAGTTCCTTTGGACGAAAAGGGATCGCCGAAACCCGGCATTAGTCGGCGACTTAGGGAAGGCAGTCGCCCTGGAATTCTCGTGGGAAAGTGTGCGCGTGCGTTTTTGAAAGCGGGAGGTGTCTCGGCCCTCGTACTACACCGGCGGTCGTCTTACGGGCTCTTCAGGGCTCTTGGTCGACCCTCGAGAGAGAGAGGAGCGAGCACGAGAGCTAGCACACGGGGTCGAGAAACGGTCATAGTTCTATTTCCGTCGCTCGTGAATCATTCCCGCTTCACCTATCTCTCCTAACGCCGCCCGGTATAACGCGGTTATACGGGCCCGCTGAAAGATGCTGCGTCTCTGATAAACTTCCACCGAGGACGATTCCGTGGGGTAGAACTTTCGCGACCAGAGAGAAGAACGTCCACGCGCGTTTTTATTTCCGCAAGCTACCGCGGGCATCTGCCGGGGAAACTTGGATAACGGAACGAAACGATCGATATTTCCAGTGGAGCCGAAATTTCAACGTTCCCCGGTCGATTACAAGCGACGTCGTAACGACGCGAACTTGTTCGGGGAATACGCCACTAAACGGACCGTTTCCGCACCTCGAGCGCCATAAATTCCTTCGCGGTGAAGTCGCTACGACCCTCTAATATCGCTTTTAACGGCGCGCGCCGTTGTCAAAGTCCTCGTTAAAATTTAGAAGTCCCGAGTTAGTTCCTAGTAGTCGAGATACTGTCTACGCCGCGTATGCTCAAGTACCCTTCGCCAGCGAAATCCTTGGGCAACAATCTATTAGCCCCGTTGTGGCATACCCGTCGATGTTTAAGCGTGATTCGCGCTAGCTGGCTGACTCAGCCCTGCTCTTATCGCCGATTAAGCGATTTCAATTAACGAAAAATTTCGCGGAACGCCAAACGGTCGGACCTGGAGGTTCTAGATCTCGGTGGCTTCGATGGGGGCGATCGCTGCATCGGCCTGCATCGCGGCATCCAAGTGTATAACGGGACGATAGCCTGGCCACGGTAATACGTATCAGACTACATTTCACGGTTGATCGAGGCTCAGCTCGGCGCCATAGACAATTTCCCAAAGGGTTCCAGAGCGATATAATGGGGTGGCCAAGGGTATACCCTGCTGCTGGGCCACGTAACTCTATCGCATTACCGTTGACCCGACCGACGAGGAGGAGGCCAGACGCTCGCTGGTTCTCCCGGGGTGAATTCGTCAATGGCCCCGTCGACGCCGGGTCGAGGGTAATGGGGCTACTCGGCGCGGAAGGGTCAATTTTCGGATTGTGCTTCGCGGCACGTACGTCGATCGTGCTCGGTTGCTTCGCGATCTTCCCCCCCGTTGGCTCGGCCCCGGCCTTCTTCGCAGCTCAGCTGCGCCCCACACTGCACCCCGACACCAGCTGCTTGAGAGGGAGCTTCTCGAAACGGGGGCGATAGAAAAGTACAGCCACGAATCTCGTTTAGATCGTTTTCTTGATTTTCACCGTTCGTGCTCGCGAGAAGACTTTGCAGTTGCTTCTGGCTACCCTTGCCTCGTATTCCAGACGTTCAAGGCGTGGTATTACCTCGGTTACCGGTTACGCTAGTGCAATTCCAGCTGTGATAAGAAGGAGGAGGAAATCGTCGGTGGAAGCGCATAGATCTCTGTGCAGCGGGTAGGAAGCGTGTTGACGAGGTGATCGCGGGACGGCCTCCGTGTCTGGCCGGTTGGCTGGACTCGCTCCGCCGAATGTCCTCGCGGTCGTTATAGTTTAATGCGCGGGGATGGCGCCGTAATGTGGATTCATTGTCGGGAAAAGCGTCGGGGTCCGCTCGCTCGCTCGCTCGTGTAAACATTGCGTATACCGAGCGGCGAAGAGCGAGAAATCCTGCGACCGCGTCATATACCCAGCCTCTCGCCTTATATCCGTGTGCCATTCCCCTTGGGGACATATGTCCTTATACCGGCTCCGTGAGCTTTAATGAAAGCCATAAAGCGCTCTCCGGATCGTGCTTGCGGCCCTATAGCCGGCCATACTGGTTACGTGATGGGATGTGGTCCGTAGGTACGGCCTCGAAGGTCGAGATACGCCGTCCGCGAAAGCTCGATTAACAATTGAAGCGACGAGCTAGATAACGGGGGTTACTCCGGGAAAATATCGCTACCGGTGTCGATGAATCTTGCTGGTTTTGGATTAGCTCTGGTCAGAGTTAGCTTACGGTTAGGATCCGGACTAAGAGTTTAGGGCTCCTCTATTGATAACACTGGGAACCTATCGCCAACGCGATGCACAGGTGCAAAGCTTTCACCTACACGGCTCCCTCAAACGCATTACCGCCCAGGGTTTTTCGAATTTCCCGGTCACGCGGCGCAAATGAGCCGTAAGCAAGTTGTGAAAACGAGGAAATATCGAGCTCCACTTTTTCCATTTCCCCTCCACGAGATACCGAAGGTTCTCCCGATTCCTTGAAACTAACGCGTCCCGGAGGGATAAATTTTGCCCGTTCCGTTTTTAGAGGGGACTGCGAATCGGCTGATCGATTTCGCGTTATGGCGCAAAAAGGGCTGAAAGAATCGTCATCGCGTTTGATGAAGCTCGACGAACCACGGGAATGAAATTCATCCGCTTGCCCGTGAAAATGCCATTCCGCTCGATCGAACTTGGCCCTCGAAACGTATTAATTCCGATTTAATCGTGATCGTTCCATCTCAGTCCCGCCAGCGCCGAGTTATCGTTTCACCGCCGCTTCATCCGCGGTCGATGCCGCTCTCCCTTCATACGCTTTAATTTAGTGACCTTCCATCGCGCAGGCCGCGTTTTAATTCGTTCCTTTTGTTCCGCCGACCGGATCCATCATCGTCCCCCGTTCTCCGTATCCGAACCGACGCCGACGCGCGCATTGTTGTAATCGCCCTTTGACGGTTTTGGTAAGTGAAGTGCACCGGCGACAATTTGTTCCAATTCCTGCGAGCCTGTTCGCACAATGGCCACCGTTTCCGCGCGAACGTCTCTATTCGAGGCCGGCCGTTGTGTTCCTCCCGGTCCCAACGAAACGGTCCACGCTGCCGCGTTAAATCTTCCGTTTCCCATGAATCCACCGAATATCCAGCGCAAGATGAATAACAACGCCGGATAATCGTGTGTTTCCGAGCGCGGCTGGCCGTTTCGAATCGGCTACGCAAGCCCGCGGAGAAACGTGGCCGAGATTGCTCGGACGAAGCCACAGGAGAAGCCGATCGTATTCTCTAGGAACGATCCTATGTATAAAACGGGAATCGACGTTACCGCTCGGGCGATAAATATAAAATACGTTCTTTAGCGACCCGCTCGGGCTCGGAGCTGCCGTTAGTGCTCGTCGAAAGGTCCGTGGAAAAATTTATCGGTACAATTGGACGCGCGCGACATTCCGCCCGCGTTTGTTGGGACAGTCCGAGCCGTCGATCCGCACCGCGAGCCCCTGAAAAATCGAATAGCTCGGGTCGCGTACAGTCGCGTAGCATTCTCGCCTCGGAGATATCGCGTCTCGGACCCTTCCATCCGAGCAGAGCGTCGTATTCGTATTTCCACGGGAACGGCGCGGCGTAAAACGCGAATCGATGAAACCGCAGTGACCGTAAAACCCGCTCGAATCTTACATATTCCAGGGAATTATTACCGCTGAACCGGTACACGTGGAGCGAACGTCGAAACAAGGAAGACATTCGCGTGAAACGGTCACGCTGACCACGATAACCGTTGGCCATTGAGAAGCCGAGCTAGTGGCACCTATCTACCTTGAATTCTCACGTGAAATTCTTCACTCGACCACCGCGTTGGAGAAAGTCTGCCGCCCAGATTTAGCACCAACGTCTGCCATCGGTAGCGTGCTTAACTCCTGCCGGATGATAGCAGAGGAGCGAGAGGAGGCTCTTTATACTCGTATCTATCAGCGAGCAATAAGGTCGAGTGTAGCGTCGTCGCTTGGAAGGACGAGAGCCCTGGAGGGATCGGGGTGTCGCGACGTCGACGTACTATCGTCGTAGCCGGGTGAACGATCCGGCATCTTAACGGTTCGGCTGGTCGTCGAATGCTCGCATAACCGGCTGGCTGCAGCCGGATTTTCACGCGAGGACGTCGCTCGTAAAAGCCGACGCGACGCCGCGCCACGGCCGCGGACAGAGCGAGCGTCGCCCTCTCGCATAATCCCGCCCACGCTTTACGACCGTTTCACCTCCGCACCGGAATGACATAATGCAAAGCGAACCAAGATTTACATCCCATTTGGCTTGCTTGCCGCGATTGTGCGCGGCGGCCAGGCCGACGCTACTTCCTATTCGTATTTCGGATTTTCTGCCCGTCACCTTCCCAACCGACCACCCCCAAACCCCCTTTGTTTTCCCTTCCAGAATTATATCGTTTCGGGGCTCGGCCCGCCATCCCTCTTCCACCCTCCCTCGCCCCTTCCCTCGCGCAATTACCGACTCCACCCCGGCCCCCCGGGGGCAGCGTCGCGTTTTTTCGCAACGACACGTCGCGTCGCGCGGTGATATTTTTTTCACTCCCCCTCGACCGGTACTTGTTGCTCCCTTTTTCGTCGCTCTGTGCGCGTAATTGCGCTTTAACGGTCTCTCTCCTCGTCCCTCTCTCTCTCTTCCCGGCTATCTTGCCTTTTTTTTTTCGCTGCGGCGATTCGTTGACACGCACTGTCCTTTTTTGTCTTTCGGCGAGGGGGCGGGGCAGGGGTGTCTTATCGATGCGTCGGCGAACAAAGGGGCGCGTCGTTACCCTTTGACAGCGCCGTCATCGACGCACGCGATCGCGGCTCGCGGCGCGTGACGCTTCCCTTGCACCGTTGCGCGGGTCGAATCGCTCCGAGCGGATGACGAAATGCAAAACGGCCGAAGATTTGCATCCCAACTGGCTCGCTTTACGCCGCGGTGCCCACTACACTCCCCTCTATCGTTCGATTATGCGAACGTCCGCGTCGTCACGGCCGACGTGCGTCCACGTCCACCGCGCGGCATAATTTCACGGCTCGCACGTGATGCCCGCACTCGCGCGATAACGCGTCCCGCTGCCGCCTGCTGGGCCGACCAGTTTCGGCCTTTTTTTTCGCTCCATGAAAGCGCGCTCGAAGACAGATTTTCCGGGAGGGTTGGTCGATCGATCGATCGATTCGCCATCGAGAACTGCGTGGCGGGAGAATCGACGGAATCGTCTCGATTATTCCAGCTTTCCGTTCGCAGATTTAATCTTTCAATCACGCAGCTTTCACTATTTAATCAGACGAATGAATGCCGCGGAAAGAGGTAGCAAAAGCCCACGAGTCCTACAGCTTTCGTTCAATATTTCCTACGATCCCGCTCCGGCGGCCCGCCTACGCTCGTTATTCAACCTCGCAAATATTTATTGAATCGTAGCATTCGATAAATCCTATTGTTTGCCCGGCTCGTATCGATTCTCAAACGCTGCACCCGTTATTTACGTATCGTACTTTCATTCGACCCGCCCTCCCTCTCCGGCCAATCGCCGTAATTGTTTAACTGCTCTCTAATGGCAGAAAGCTTTTCCTATCTCTCGGAAGCTCGTTTCCATATTCGTTTCGACGGATATCCCGTGCAGCGTCATCGATCTATCCTCTCGTAGCTCCATCTCCCCGCTATTAATAGCTTTCTCCTAGATAGCACGCGCGACAGACTGGAATTAAGAATTATCCACGGAGCCTCCAAGGCCTCTCTATATTTAAAAAAATCCTTCTCCATTCGCTTCTCCGCGTCATGTTCTCGTACGATCGTATTTTCATCAGCGAGCACCTGCTCCGCGCGCAAACGACCGCTCGGCAGAGCTCTGGAGCTTCTACGAAGAACAGTCGCGAATGTTTTTCAGTCATTAGTGTAAGATCTGGGCCATCGCTGGGGCGAGCAACACATTTACCTTTTCCTCGAATTTTCCCAAGCCCCCCATCAATATCCCGGCGATTTTTGGCTTGAAACGTTCGAGTTATCGTTGATCGTACTCTTCCACGTGCCCCCGATGCGGAAATATCGCCCAGTTTTAGGTGAATTATTGGCAGCACGCGGCAGGTCGCGTCAATTCCATTCGTAATGCATCGCGCGTGCACCAACGAGCGCGGACCGGCTTCATGGGGCGCGAAACTTCCATCGATCGTCGAATTTTTCAAATCGCGAGTCGCCACGCGTGACCCCGCGTGCCGCTGTGGCCGCTCTTCAAACAAATAGTCGCGCTGCGGTGGCGATTTTTTCCCATAGTTCCGACGCTGAATTTTCGCGATCCCGATGACAAGAATTCGCAACGGTGGTTTCGATTCGACTGGGGATGCCGAGAATGCGGCTGCGAATCGCGGGAAATTTTTCGACCGTGCTGCCTTCAACCACCGTCCCGCGCTTCCGTTTTTTATCTGCCCGCTGGATCAACCATAGACAGCGCACTGTTCGATTGTCCGACAGATTATTTCCCGGTACATTACGTCGGTGGATCGCGTGTCACGCGGAGCGTTTCCTGCCAGCGAATTACTCGTCGCCGGGAAATGAGAGCGCGTCGGTGGCGCGTGATTGGCGGAGCGTCGTGTCTAACCCTTGGCAAAATTGTTTCTTCTTTTCCCGGGATTCGAGCGGAGATGTCGTCCAAGTAATTTTTCCATTAGCGTTTACTGGGAAAGCATCGTTAGGCGAAACCGACGAGCTGTTGGTTCTCACGCGGATCGTACGTCCGCCGTGTTAACGCAAATACAACCTGCCCAACGAATAACAGGATGCAACGTTACAGTTGGCGAACAAACTTCGAGGTGGCTCGAGTTTTCAAACGGCGCGGGTGAAGTTCCACCTCTGATGCGGAATTAACTCCGGTCGATCGCTGTTGCATATCATACCGGCACGTGTAATTCAATTTCAACCAACCACGAGGCTCCAGTTACGTAGAGACAGAAATTTTTCGATGAGAACCATCGCCGTCAATCCAGCTAGTTTTAAGGGGTTATAGGGCAAACTCGGGTAATTTCGTGGTACAGGTTACTCCGTGATACTGTTTCATTTATCTGTAACTCGAAATTGTCTGACTCAATTCAGATGGAACAATAACTAACAGACAGTGTTGATATTCTAGTTTAAGTTGTGATAAAATAATTACTTAGTCAATTGAAGTTAGTGCGATAGAGTGGGAGAGCATTTTGTTCATGTAGCGCATTATTCGTGCTAGTTGTGAATGATTGCTTGTTTATGTATTAGGTATATGTGCTTTAGAACAGGGCTGAGCAACTTGTTCGCCGCCGCGGGCCGCACAGCCCCCACTACCAGTCAGCCAGTTCCCCCACCACCAGCTACATGCGGCCCGCGAGCCACTAGTACAGTATAGTGTAGGGGTTAAAGAGAGTATGGTGGGGGTCGTTCCCCTGCGGCCCAGCAGAGCAGGCAAGTCGGGGAACGGGCCGCGGGTTGCCCAGCCCTGCTTTAGAAGATATATGGAAAGTTCAAACTGCAGGTAATTGATGGTAAAATGTTACTTTAACAAGTTTTGCTCTTGAAATTATCATACAATAAGACATCAGTGTTATTTTTGCTTATGAAACGTGACCAAATTCTTATTTTCCGTGCGCCCGAGCCTGCATTTCTTATTATGCTGTTCGATAAATTCTGATGGCAAATACCAGATACAATGTTTCCTTACATCTCAGACATCTAACGATCATGAAACGATGGATTGTACAAAAACTAACAATAGTATGAAATAATATGAAATAATATGAAATAATATAAAATAATATAAAATAATGTAAAATCATTTAAACTAGTGTAAAATTATATAAAATAATATAAAAAAAATAGCTGATGGCCATATCACGGGCTAGCGAGAACTATCACGGAGTTACCAGAGTACTATCACGGAGTAACCAGAGCTATCACTGAGTAATCGGAGTATGTCATGACAACTTAACTTTGTATATTTTCAATTAAATATAGGTACATAGTAAATTTCTGTCAACCTAATATTTGTTTCTCTGATGTCTGACCTATTATTATATCCTGGACTCACTTTCGGAATATGTAAATATTAGCAGTTAATAGACAAATTCTAAAACTATCACGGACTTACCCGAGTTTACCTTACCTAAGAGTCGGTGATTTTTTTTGAAAAAGCGGAAGCATATAGTTTTACAGAACTTTTTGCACATAAGAGAGCAACATTTAAAGAACATTTGGTAATTTTCGTAGAAAGATATTTACGTTTATAATAAAATTACAAGCGATATCCAAGAAGACTGATTAAAAAGTTCTTTCGGGGGCGGGGGCACTGCAATTCGCAACCAGATTATCTAAACTGAAGAAATAAAAACGATTTCGTTAGCATATTAATGTATCCTCTGATTCACTGACAGAATTTCCGAAATGTTCTTTAAATGTTGCTCTTTTAAGTGCAAAAAGCTCTATAAAAATACGTGCTTCCGCTCTATCAAAAAAATTCACAAACATTGGCCTCTTTTCGGCCTCCTGACTAGGTATTACCCCTTAAACGGTGTCCCAATACTTTTGTCCGGCAGTGTATAGAGCTGAGTCAATTTTCTCTTCATCTTTCTCTTACATCCAGGTGTATGCAAAATCCCATGGAAAGCGTTGTGAAAGGACGCGACGCGGGTTGCGAACGGCAGCGGGCGGGGTCGAAGTTTGAAGCATAGCAGGAGCTGAACCGCGATCGGACCTAATTTGACAGCGGGGATGGGGCAGCCGTGGGCTTACAATGGGAACGGGCACGAGCGACAGGCGATAGGGGTCTCGCGCGCGGTTAATACGACAAGACTAATGAGAGGGACACACCGTCGAGATGCGCATTCGACTCTCGTCTCGGATACGATCGTTCGAACTCGCCTCTAATTAAGGCGTTAATGAAGGGCTTCACCCGGAGGGGGTGGAGAGACAGGGAGAGAGAGAGAGAGAGAGAGAGAGGGCGGCGATGATTCTCCTCTTTCAGCTCTCTCCTCTCGTGACTTTTCTGCCGGCATTGCAGCCACCCTCACGGGAGCCAGGCTGCCCGAGAAACGGGTGGCCGATAGTCGGGCGAGAATTAATCCTACACGCGAGATGAACGATGGCCGTGGAGCACGCCTATGCACGCGCATCCGCTATTGTGCGCCGCCTGGCCTGCCCCGTTAATTAAATCATACCTAAATAGGGAGCTTTGTTTTCCCTCTACGAAATTTCCAGGGATAAACCGGCCGCGACACAGTTTGATGCTAGGGGCGCAGGCAGAAGCGGACCGGAGCGGGGCGTTCCCGCACAGTTCCTGTTCGTGCTGGCGACGGGGAAATTCGAGAGGGCGGAAGAAGAAAACGGAGGGATGCCAGAAAGCGTTTTGTGCTTCCTCCGCGTCCGGATATTAAATCAGACATATCTGGCCGTGTGTTCGTCGCAGTAAGGTCTTTCTCGGAACGCACGTTCGTGCTCTCCCCCGAAACCTACCCCTTTCCCTTTGCTCTTTCGTTATTTGGCCGGTTCGAACCCATGCTCGAAGCGCTTTTTCCCCGCGGGAATTGTTTCGGTCACGCGACGCGCAGCATCGAATCCTCTGGTGCACGGTCCGCGTCGCTTCTCGACGCCCTTAATCGGCGACTCGTCGATCGACGGACACTGTTAAATTTCGATTATCCGACAGAGGCCTCTGGGGGAAGGGTGACAGAGCCAACGAGGAGAGCAATCAATTCCCTTTTACCGATTTACCGCGACAAGGCAGCCACCCCTTCGCAGTCTGCCCCACCCTCCCTGGGCGTCCTCCGCCCTTTTCTGTGTCCGCTCGCGAGATACGAGCTAATGGGGGTGGTCGGTTGGGCCCGCGTATTGAAAATTCCCTGTGATACGACCCGATTGATTAGTCAGCGGGGTTGGTCGCGTATTTATGCAGGCCACCTAGTCGTTGCTCGTTCGTGATTTCAGTTTGCATGCCGGTCGGGCTAATGCGCGTGCAAACGCCACGCGAATCCACTGGATTAGTCGCTCGTGACCGTCAATTCCACCAGCGTCGATCTTTCCCCAAACACGAGTTACCTAGACTCCGCTTCCTTCCTCGTTTTCTCCCCGTGAGAACCATTATTTCCCTCTGCTGCCCGCCCCTCCGCATCGCGGTGCTTTCTTTCTAATCGGAGAAAAAGAAGGACAGGATCGCGATGGCTGTTCGTTTACGCGATTGAAAATAACGACGCGATTTCGGGCTGCCTGTGCGCGCCGCTGTATTATGACGGCGGATAAGGCAAAAATATCGCCGGGGAATATTTGGAATCCAATTTAAAGAGGAGCTGCCAGTTCGGTCGGCTATTGTGCGAGTGGGATTCCCCGATGTTTCCCCTATAAACCCGAGCCTCGTTTCCTTCGCGCGCAACCAGCTCCTCTCAATCTTTCCATCCTCGCTCGGCGGTCCAGCCGTATTGTACGATCGTCGTTTTCCAGCGCCGGCAGTTTTTCCTCCTTCCAGCTGGACACGATGCCCCGTTGTCTCTGGTCTCCGGACTTTAAGCTATGATTTCTGTGGGACAAATCGGTCCCCGTTATCTCGGCAATTCCGGGACAAAGATTGCGTATCGAACGATTTCTGTTCTGCCCCCTGCGCCGCACAGATTTTTCACGGATCCATTGGGAAGCCTGTTCTCCAAGGTGGGAGCGAGTAAATATTTCAGGTGGGAAAGTGGATTTCCTCCGTTCTCGGATCTTCCTTCCTGGCAAACTTGCTCGTCCATCGATACGAGCCACGAGTTACGGTGTTCGACATCGGTCGTCTCGTTTGCAGACCGCCAAAGATTCCCAATTAGACGGGAGCAGGGGCCAAGAGCACGTTCGCGCGTCGAAACGTGATCGCGCTCGCCGGACACCACGGCTCGCAATCACGTACTCGGGGTTTCCAGCTTCCCGGCTTCGGCAGCACGTCAACGTGGACGTCTCGCGGGAAGGACAGGACGTTGACGCATGAATTTTGGCTTCGCCCATCGTCATCCCTTTAAATAAAGTTACCGTTCTCGCTTCTAATCGCGCTGTAGCGTAATCGCCGTGGCGAGCGGCGGTCAGGGAAAGAGCAAGCTCTGGGCGATAATTAACGAGCATTCTTCGCAGTCTTCCATTTGCCGCGCTGCTTCCTCTTCTCCCGAGTTTACCGGTTCATTATTTTCCCCGCGGGCCGCGTGATGGATCCCTTCTCGATAATTAGCGGCGCGATTAATCATTGCGCGGGAACTGCAACGCTTTACAGACTTCATCGCCGATTTGTGGCTCAATTCTCTTGCTCGAATCGCAACGAGCAAACGAGTCGTAACTCAATTCCCGCGCTCTGCCGGGAAATGGGAAGTACATACGCGGGGTCGAAGGGCGACTGAATTTCCGGTCGGGGGCAGCGGTCCTGCGAGAAGCAATTTCTCTTTCGGTACATGCGTAAGACAGGTGTAATACAGCTCCCCTTGTACAGTCGGCACGTTCTATTTCCTTCAGCGAAATCGGCATCGTGAGCGGAGTTTATCGCGTCGCCGAGAAAACGCCCAAAGTAACAACTAACCACGGGGCCGATTTCCAACCCGAGGGAATTTCTACATCTGCTGCACGAAACCACCATTTTTCCACCAGCTCCATGCAACTTCACCCTCAGTTGCGCTAGCGAATCGAGAATAATCAAGCGCAGCCTTCGTGGAGGGTTGAAAAAACGTATGCATCGTTCAGAGTGCGAGCACTCGACCACCAAGACGAGCTTTCTATCTCGAAGATTGGTGGAATCGTTACACCGGTTATCAGTCGCTTCTAACCGCGCGCGTATTAAATTTAAACCAACCGTGTTTGTCGCGGCTACTCGATTATATATTTCACGAGGGGTAAGCCAGTAAATCGTTTCTATTCTCGAGCGGCTGCCAGACATGCGTTGTACATTAATTTATCGTTCGTTGGGCCGGCCAACTTATCCATGAATTATCGCACTTTTAAACGAATTTCCGCGGAGTAACAGGTTGGCCTGGTTCCGGTTGGCTCGATGTCCACCACGCGGAAACTTTCCCGTTGGCATCGCGAGCCCGGAGGAACGAGAATTTCCATATCGGAGTCGATGTCCCCCGTCAAACGAAAAGCCTCTCCTTCGCGATCCCCCGCTCTCGATAAGCTTCCGTCGAGATAGCCCAGCCGTGGAAGCCCGGTGCGGGGCGCGGCGTTCCGGGCGCCAAGTTCGATTAAAAGAAGCGGTTACGGGGATCGATGCGCCCGTACTAGCCGAGTTTTATGGAGTTGCTAGCTTTTACGAGGGATTCGCCGGCGGAATACGTCGTTCCAGGCACGAGCAGACAGTTTCCAGCGAATTATTTCGTTTTTTCAGCCGTCCTTTCGGCTCACCCAGCCAGCGCCCTCTATCTCGTCTCGTTTCTTTGACTATCCCGACAGGGGAACCTGACGTCCCCCTTTATTGTTCGCGTTGTTTTCGCGCGTCTCGCTTCATGCAGGCGGGGCAAGCTATTTCCACGGGAATCGTAGCGGCTCCTCTCGAAACGACTCGTTGAAACGCAATAAGAGACAAGAAACTCTTCCGCCTAGCTATGAAAATTTCTATTGGCTTTCTTTGAGGACCCGTTCGTCGACGCGGGGCACGACTCGCCCAACACACGCGAATCTGTATATGAACTTTCTCCGGCGCACTCGGCTCCCCCGTCGCGAGTCCCGCTGGCTTTGTCGCAGGTTGCGGCACGGATCCGCGAGTTAATCACGGTCCGAACGAGGCAGAATCGAAAGGAAAAGGAAAGGGAAGGGAATTGTGGATAGCACACCTACCTGCTCGCGCGCCACGGAAATACCGGGGAACGAAAAGAGAAAGAAAAGAAGTAAAAAAGGTGAACAACAAAGGCGGTTGCCGAGATGGAGATGACGTTTAATCGTAAAATCAATAAAATTAATGAATTAAATAAATAAATTAAAAATGTTTATACACATTTATATATATATAATATATATATACATATACATATATATATATACATATACATATATATATATATGATATAATATAATATAAAACATAAATAGGGTCCCGAGACTGCTGGAGCACAGCGCGCACATCCCACACGCCCCCTCCCTGTCCGCTTTTTGCGATCCTTTTTCCTCTCGAGAATTCCGGAAGAGATCGATTCGCTGTGATGACTGACCAAACTATCGTCGTTCCACTCTCATTCGGTGTATCGGAAGATGCGAGAGTTTTACGGCAGGGAAATATAAGCAGCGCGCGGGAGGTGAATCTCGATACCGACTCGGTACGCGGAGGAAGCAACCGTTCGATAAATATTTGGACAATTTTTCTTCTCGTAATTTTCTTCTGAAAAATCGCAAATCTCTATACACTTTGAATTCCTGACACGTGCAATCGTCTCGTTCGGAAAGTTCTCGACAGACCTGCCGTTTCCTAATCGTTCCGAATATTTCCCATTTTCTCTCTCTCTCTCTCTCTCTCTCACTCTCTCACTCTCTCTCGCTCTTTCTCTCTCGCGCGCGCCTTCTCTTTTTCTATTCTCTTTAACTACCTTAAGTCTCTGCTTTAGCTAGCCTAACGCGTATTACATTATCATATTTTACATGAAATCGTTTTTTGCCTAGTGGTCTCTTTGTCCCTCTGTCTCTCACTCTCTTCCCCTGTGTCGACCCGTTCGCCCCCTCCGAGTGGCCCATTTCCTCCTTTCCCTCAGCGTTATTTTTACGCTCGCCAAGGAGGTTGCTGCTCTTATCAATCGTTGCTGGAAAATTTCGGGGGAAAACGCTGGCAAGAGTAAAGACGACAACGGGCGATAATTTCGGCCGGCGACGAGCGAGTTACGATACTTATTTCGGCCGAGCGAGACCCGATCGGTCCGCGAGCGTAGAAATACTGTGACGAAATAAAATTCTCGGCCGGACCTCAAGCTGCATATCGGCGAGGCAAGCTCCCGTCGAGGTTCTCGTTCCGATGGTCGTCAGGCTCGGTTTTCGCGACTCGCGTCTATCTTCTCTTCGCTGCCGCGCTCTCGCAGCTTCACGCTCCACCGGCGTGGCCCACATTTTCCGACAACCACCGACAAAAGATGCAGCCCCTCCCCCGCGAACAACAACGACGACGAGGACGAGGACGCTCCCTTTCCATTTCGACGGAAGGGAAGTGGACCGAGGGCGACTAGCGATGGGTATCGAGTGCGCGATTCCTCGCTCGCGAGGCTCCCAGGCCAATCGAAGCGTTCACCGTGTTCCGCCTCGAAGGACGCGCGATTACTTGCTCGAGCTACGGTGCTCGCTCGACGGTGGCACCGAGCCTCCAAAAATTCTCCACGCTCCCGAGAGCTTTTTCGAAGTCCCGCCACGCTTCGAGTGGTCGCCTCGATCCCATCGCTAAAAATGGATACGCGAAAGTCACCCTTTCGCGTCTCTCAGGCCCGCCTTGTTTTCGTGTTAGTGCGTGCGTGTGCCCTGCACGGGCACGTGTGTGTTTAGTTTTGTGTAGGCGTATCGACCCAGGTGATATCCGAGTGTTTCGACTATTCTCGCGACGTCCATTATCGAGACCCTGGGCTCTTTGGTATTGTTCTCCCCGCGGAGACTCCGAAAACTGCGACCTTCGAACGTCCCTCTGCTTATTCTCTCTATTTTTTCCCCCCTCTATCGGCGGCTCGCGATCTTTCGAGGTCAAGCACCACTTCCGAATCACGAGCGTCACTCGAGCGCCGCTCCTCTTCTGCCCTCCCGATATGAAACTGAAGGGGATCGGGACAGGCAAGAGTCAGCCGTAACTCTTTCTCTTACACACTCCTCCATACCCTCGCGGGGCGTTCACCGCTAGCTCTCTGTTTCCCTTTCACGCGTCCATGCATACACGCGTGCACGCGCCGCGCACGCGACATCTGTCGCTCGGTGTCTCGCGAATAAAATTTCTATAGAGACGCGAGGCACGCGCCTGTAACGCGACATTTTCTAAGAGCGAAGTAACGGTAGCAGTGGAAGAAGAGGCTGGATTAGAAGAATTGGAAGTAGGGGAAGGACAGATAGAAGGCTTGGAGGATGAAGTGAAAGAAGATGTGAAAGAAGAAGTACGAATGCCCGGTGCCAAAAACTGATTTGGAACCTGGTCCTATGGAGGACTCGTTCTAATGCCCGACAACAACGCTTCCCCAAGAATCTCCCCGAAAATTCGCTGCCCCCCACCCCGACCCCATGTCCCCTGCTCAAAGTTCTCGTCGTAATTCACTGCGTTCCGTTCGCAGATCTCGCCTCCTTGATCGTTTGTTGGTCGCGCGTTGGCCCTCTCACGACATTCCTCTCGTGGGCTCTAGAGGCTGTTTCGACCGACTATACCGAGCGACCGACCCCGAATACAACGCTCGGAAGCGGTCCGCTCGGAATGGAAGGGCCCCGCGCGATTATCGCTAGCAGTAGTACGAGGTCGATAGTCCCAGCTTGCAGGAAAACGGCGCCCTACGCCGGTTGTACACACTTCCGGTGCTGATGACGTCCTTCGTCTCGCACCGCAGACCCGTGAAGCCTTCCGCGCATCTGAAAGCAGAAAAATAGAGGCACTTGTATTTTAATCTTGTCTGTACGGGCCACAAACTCCCCAGTTACTGTTAACGATATCTTTGAATACTTCTGCGATTCTCGTAGCGCCAGCGAGACCGGAGGCGAAGCGAGAATGGCGCGATCTCGAGCGGAGACACTCCGCCCGATCTGTCCACGACGTTTCTTTGGAAAAATAATGTTATGCCGACGTGGCGGTATTTATAGCACGGTTAACTAACCGCGACGAGACGTACGAATGCTGCTGGTAGACGTGTCGCTCGCGGCACTCGCGTGTTCGCAGCCTAGGAGCAACAGAATCGTCCGCGGTGACTCACGGCACGTCTGCCCAACATGCTAAACGATTTTACGCCCGCGAGGTTTCTCCGTGATCTCATTTCTCGACTTATTAAACCCGCGAACAAATGGCCCGAAGGAACTTCAGCCGTTAGAACAATGACTCCACTGCTAGCGACTTTCCAGTGTCTACCAGACCCAAGCGCGTAATAAACCATTCATATTTTCGTCACCGACAAATTTGGAGCGTCTGTACCGCGCGTGATTTTTATTTCGCGGGATCGCGCGCATAGGTAAAGCCGCGGAGATGCGTTCCAGAAGCGTCTGCGAGCGCGACGGCGCGAGGGGAATGGAGCGTCTTCTTTGAGAGGCCTGTCTGCCAGGAGAGTTTGTCGTACGTCCGAGCGCGTTTAAAGCGTATTAAAAAACTGACAGGGGACATATGCTCGGGGGGTCGTTAACGCGATAAATACCCGCGAAAGAGCGCGACTCGTCGGCATTATTTATCCCCCACCCTGGCTGGCCCCGGGCGAACAGCCGCGGAATCGCGTTTTGTAACAAATATCGCCGGCGGTTCTAACGATTTTTACGACGGTCTTCGACGACGCGACGTCCCCGGCTTTCTTTCCATCTGCATCTCACCCGACGCTCTCTTTTTTCCTCCTTCATCCCCCCCCCCCCCCCCCCTCTCACGACCGGGCCGCAACATCGCGGATTTACGAGGACCACGCACTAAATATACACCGGCGTAGATTTACCGTTGGACAAACCTGAAACAGCACCCGGAGATAGTACAATTTACTGTACCATTCACTTGAACCCATTAACGCTCGGCCGGTAACTTGGCCTGCGGACCGCGTAATTGGCTTTCCATTGAGATTTATCGTAATCATGCGTGTTTACTGGCTCGGCCAGCTCTTTTACACCGGAGCGTTGAATAAATCCGCCGTCGATCGGCGACAGTGCACCCCGCCTCCAGCCCCCCCCCCTTGCTGAAATTTCATCGTCGGAAAAATATCGCCACCGGGACAGACGTTGCAGGACCGCCACTCGACAAGCAGCTGCTAATTTCCAGCGGGGCGCGTCCCTCCGAACACTCGTACCTAACAAAAATTATTCTGGAGTTTCGAGGGCGCGTCGTGTTTTCGTTCGATTAAAGCGCGGGGCGCGCCAGCGAAAATCAACGCAGTAATTCGACGATAGCTCGGGTGGGCGGTGCGTTAATTAATATTTTCTACCGTTGCCGCATCGGGCTGCCTGTGTAAATAAAAATATTTTCCGCGGGGCACGGTCAGCCGCGGTCGTTAAAATCTGATTTTTTCTGGCTGACAGGTTTTACGGGGAATGGGATTTCTCGGCTGGGCGTAAAGCTCGCGATATCGCGGCGTATACAGTCCCCTATAACGCTTCGCGACGAGTGCGTCCCGGGGTGCGTGCTGGAATATTTATGCATCGGTATCTCGCCCCGTAAAAAGCCAGTAAATTAAAGTGTCTCGTTAATCCGACGTCGTAAAAGTTCCCCGGGATCGGCGACTTTGAGGACCAATTGTTCCTCGCGCCTCCTTCCATCTACGAGAGCTTCATATCTTCGACGTGGCGACGGCGGGTATTTTATTCGGAAAGGCTCTCGAGCTCGACCAGCGTTTTGGTTGGATTAGAGGCGTCGTTAATTCGTTTCTTGCGACGAAAGCAGCCGGAGAAACGGCTTAAGGGATCGATCGCAGGGGTGTCTGCGATCGACCGGCTTCCTACCCGCTTTCTCCCATTGTTTTCGCGTCTTTGATAGCATTAGGAGGCAGTCGCTCGTGCTCCTTTTTCCACGGCGGCCGACATCGAAACCCTTTTTCACGGACGTCGGGGCCGCGAGTCCCCCCAAAGTGTCAAACTTTCGTCGAATAAAAAGCTAAAGTGCAGAGTATCAAAGCGGACTGCGCGCGCGACTCAATCGCTTTAAGTACGTTCTTTATTAGGGGAAAACTGCTCGGCAAGTTCGCCGAAAGTCGTTGGACTTTTGCTTTCGCGAGCAGCGTGGGCGAAACTCGCGCAACTTTTCCCCCCTCTGGATAATTAGAGAACCGGGGGAGGGGCATTGGTGTCGCGATCTTCGTTAGGTACCGCGGGGAGATTGGAGATTTCATCACGAGCTTAACTGGGCACAGTAGGATCCCGTTATGCCGAGTTCTTCTTTCGTTACGCTGCCGAGTCTCGCGGGACCGAATGGTCCGTTAATTACAAGCCAGGAATTCTTTGGAATATTTTATCATTAAAGGTGCATCGCGCGCCGAAACGTGAGGCTGTACGAAAAAAATCCCGTTGGAAAAATCTCTCGACGGTCTGGTACCGGTGGAAAAGGGAATAACTGGAAAACAGTCGGAGGGAACGTTTACATTTTCGAGTGCGGGAGAGCCGCTGGTCGGCCACCGGAAGTCTTAGCCACGGTTCCAGGGCAACGGTGGCTTCGTATATTACGATCGCAAAATTAAAAGTACCTTTTTATGCGGCGACCGTCTAGCTTGCGCGGGGCGGGCGGGGTGGTGGTTAGAAAAGCCGATGTCGGTGGGTTCTGTGTGCGCAGTCAGAAATAGGAAGGGATGAAAGAGGGCGGCGGTGGTTTTCCTCGGGTATTAATTCCCATATATGCCGCGAGTGAGGGCTCAGTCCGTGACTACACCAGGAACGTACCCACCCCGTACACGGCCGGCAGCTCGAAAGAAACTTTTTTGCGGTTTACTTAATTTAATAACGCTCCCGCGGAACGCAATTTCAAAGATAACACTTTAAAGGGGCGGGGGCCACGCCACCACCTCCTCCCCCGGTATTCAACCCCGCCTCTCCGTTCCTCTCCCCCGAGTTCTCGCTCTATCTTGCTTCTTCCATCACCGTTTTTATCACCTTCGGTCTCGCTTCGTCCGTCTGTTTCCCTTTGAAATTATTCGAGTGTGCACGCGAACGCATGCGCCCCCCACCTTTCGCTCCCTAATGCCACTGAATGTGTGCAGAACGACTCCGGCTATAATGTACCGTACTTTATTTCGAAACACTCTGTAGCTAGCGCACTGGGCTAGCTGGGGCTCCGTTGCAAACCCCTTCTCGCCCCTCCGCGTCCCACCCTCTGTGGATAGCTTCTCGCGAGCAAAACTGGGTTACTTAGTCGGTCGTATGGCGGCTGCATCCACCGAGACGCATACGTACATATCTCCTACCCTCTTGCATACCAACGGGCCTCCAGCAAAGTTACCCGGAGCCTCACTCAACCTTCGCCTTCCCTTTCCGCCGCGGACAAGCTATTCACCCCTATTCACCCTCCCCCGACAGGCATCCAGTTGCAAACTGGCGCGTACAAATGTAACGCCTGGTTACCGCGATACGGTTGTCGCGACGAGAAACAGCCGCTGTCTCTCGATAACGATCCAGGAACGAGGGGGTGGCTCCCCGGGCTCCGTCATCCCAGCCACTCCGCGGGAGGGTGGATTCTAATCGTTCCTCTGGACACGAAAAACAAACGAACCTGGCAGCTCGAGTCGCTCGTCGATTTGATAAACGACGGGAATGGCAAGGATCGATTCGTTACCCTTAATCCGGTGTCTTTCAACAGACCACCCTTCTCTCTCCGTGATATATTGCGATCGCGAGGTTAATCGCAGTTCCAGTAATTAGCCCAAAGTCTCCCTGGTCGACAGCTGTCCGGAACCCTTGGAAATTTCGGATCCTGCGCTGGATATCTGCACGGGAATCCATAACACCGTCGCCCTGGATTATAATTACATTATCGCGATCCACGGATCCACCCTCCGCACTCTGTACTATATCCACGATATTGTATCTCGATGAGGGGCTGCCCTAATCGGTAGAGCTTCGCCGTAGCCGCCTACGATACTTGGGAAAGGATGACGAGGAGAAAATGAAGGGCGCAGGGGCGAACGGCGAGGGCCGAGATACGTTTCCAGATAGAGCATCCTCGGATGGCAACCAACCCCCTGTCCGTCGAATGGCCACGATTTACGTCGCGCGTTTATGTCACGGAGGAGCTCGTGAAATAGTCCGGCGCCGACGAATAGTTGCCGGCCGTTATAAGTAGATTTATGCCGAACCATAACCCTCGGACGTGGTATATGGGAAAGATCCAGGCGCGACCGGGGGCAGGAGGAGGGTGGGGAGGGCGTAGGGTCGGCCGCTGGGTCACGAGGGAAAGGCCTGATGTCCCGAAGGGTGCCAGCTGGCGGGACAGGTTACTGTCTGGGAAATTGGGACGTCGGCTAGCGCTGTTCACCCTCGATCATTTTCCATCGCCGTGTCGTTGCCCGCCAGCACCGGGCACCGGGAAAACGGCTGGATGCCGGGGGAGTATCTCTGCCGTGTAACCTCACGGCCGGAACTTCGGCCATCCACCCCCGTTCCGCGCTCCGGCCGAGTCGGCCCCGAATTTCCTACAATTCCCCCGAATTCCGGCCGAACGATGACCACGAAACTTGATTCCGCGTTGAAGACTCCGCCTTCCGAGAGGAGACGCTTAGGCTCGGGGCCAGATAGACTGGCTGGAGAAATTTAATCCACCGTACGACCAACATCTCCGTGGTCGTTTCCGGCTCACCCTCCCAACGCCCATTGAATCTCCGGGGTTGTCGTTAGAGGCTGACCAAACCACGCTTCGAGGGTACTAAAAAGTTATTGTTTTTAGACAACTTTGGTGGGAAACGCCTCAAACGGGATCTCCCTTGAGAAGGGAGGGTTAAGCAAGGGCTAGCTTGAGAGGGTGGGTGCGCGATATTTGGGAGGGAGATTTTACACGATCCTCGATGGATGATCCCGCTCCGCTCTCCACAGTCTGTTGACTTCTCCGTAATTAATTAAAGCATCGAGGGTTGTGGAGGGGGACGCATGCTTCGGGAGGCGACTGGTTATATTCGGGAAAGAGGAAAACGTTTCGGTAGGGTGGATTTTTCCGTGGCTCGAAGTATCCAGTGGAGAAGTTTCGTCCAACTTCGACGGCTTATACATTCAATAAAGCGACCAGGCGGAAAAATTCCGGATATGTTGGCGAGTGAAATGGAGGGGGATGGGGTCGGAGGGCGGAGGGCGGCCGTAGTCGGAGGGTGAAAATTTTATGAGCGTCGACTTACGAGCTCCGCGAGTCTCCTCCTCCTGGTGGCGCGCTAGCTGTCGAATCGTCCGATCTTTCTCTAATTAATTAGAGGGACGTTTAATTAAGCGAAACGGACGAGTTCCGCGCGCCTCGAGGCTACGGCAGCTCTCAAGCAAACCTTCAAGAATCGGTGGCAAGCTACGTAATTGACACGGTCTACGGTTCGCCTCGAATTAATTTGCTCGCGATGCATCACGTACGAGTCTCTGCAAAGTTGCTCTCCTCGATCTGGCACGCTTTGGGTCAAGCGACTCCACGCGAAACGAGCGCGTGGTGTGTCTTCTGCTTCAAACACAGGGTAGGTATTTGAAAATTGCGGGAGGAGAAGGAACGCCCAAAGGAATCTAAGAAAGCATTTTTCGATTCGAGGAGATGTAAGCACCTGCTTTTTTAGTTAAATGTTAAGTGGCCAGAAGAATAGAATTAGATTATTTGTACGAGGAATACGTGGGCATATTTTCTACTCTTCCTACTCCGGTATACGCCTCCCACACAGCCGACCGTGTTTACAATTCTACCGCTGCCGGCTCTCCCACCTTTCTCAACTACCTGCGGGCCGTTTTTGTGTATTCTGAATTTGGGGATAAACACCGTTAGCCTTGTGGAGGATGGCTCCGAGCAATCAGTGGTATTCGGACCGTGCTAGCGACTTGAATGTCTCGCGTCGTTGTTGAGCGATGTGATACAGCAAGAGAACTTATTTCTGTTCATTTTCTTTAATACGCAGATAAAAATCGGATGATCAGTGACTAGTGTAGTTATAATTCTGCAAGCTGGTAGACAGTGCTCTTGGGAACAGAGTCTACTCCGGAGGAAACGAATCCTACCAGACTCTTCAATCTTCTATGGTATGTTGAAGTTATTACATTACACTTTTTAGCTTGTTTTATAATGTTGGTATACTTTGAATATATTATTATAATGGGCCTGTGTACAGCAGTCTATCGATTACTGCAACCCTTAAAGGGGTATTCTACTTTGAACGGTCGAAAAATTAAGCCATTTTTAAAGATTTTTTTCTCAGTAAATATAACATATAATGAAATAAATCTTTTTGGTATTCATTAAGCTACTCTTACATTATTCCCCAAAAAATTAAAAAATAAAAGAATATTTGTAATTTGGTTTAGGGTAAAGAAACCAGTAAATGACCGAATTGTTGAATGAGAAGCCCAGTAAATGACCGCATACTTTTATTAAGAATTCTACTTATTAATGTTTGTTTAATACGCAAAACTAAAAATATGGTATATTAAAAGTGCAACTACACTCTATTTATAAACAAATAGTACTTTTTAAATTTATAATTGACATTTCTTTGCCTACTGGTCATTCACTGGTATGCGGTCAATTACTGGTTGGTTTACCCTACTTGTTTTTTTACAGCGTTAATATGGCACCTAAACAAAAACTGTATGCTCATGGTGCAGGGTATTCCCCGACTTAGGCTTATCTGGAATAAAAAATCCGATTCTTAATCTGTATGAGTGTCACTATCGCCCGTAGCTCAATTAACAATTTTTGTTGAGAAATAATAAAATGGCGCCGGTTTGAAAGAAAAAGTTCTCCAGAATGGTGTTTTCTCGAATGTTCCCCGAGAAAAATCTCGGTTACTTTTCGACAAAAATTGTTAATTGAGCTACGAGCGATAGCGACACTCATACGGATTAAGAATCTTTTCGAATTTTTTATTTCAGATAAGCCTAAGCCAGGAACCTGCATCAAAAATATACCGTTTACGTTTAGGTGCTAGGGTAGATGTACCATTTGTGGCCATTGTACCGTTTTTGGCCATGTGCATAATTATCGCGTTTTTTTAGCTCGAAATTGCTTGCAGACACTTAATTATATGTAGAATTTCAAACCGTAAATATTTTGTTTAGTATACCACCAGAAATATAAGGTTAAATTTATTGTATACGCGAAAAGTGGCAAGTGGCCACAAACGGTGATAAATGGATTTCTTATATTTTTGAACTTTAATAATTCTTTAATGATTTCTCTAGTTAATGGTAACTTCGACATTAATAGTAAAGATAGTGTAAAATTTAGTAAAGCTTTTAGTTTCCTGATTTGAAGTACAATTTTAAAGATAATTACGAGAAAAGTCACTGAAATCCTTAAAGTGGCCACGAATGGTGCATGTACCCTATATTGACGCTGTAAAAAAACAAGCAACACAAATTAAAAATATTCTTTTTAATTTTGGGGGGAATAATGTAAGAGTAACTTAATAAATGCGAAAAAGATTTATTTCATTATATGTTGTATGTTCTGAGAAAAAAAACTTTAAAAATAGCTTAATTTTTCGATCGTTCAAAGTGGAATACCCCCATTTTGGTATGGATTTTTAGGAATTTTTTGCAAAGATCCCAATGCGCTAATCCTTTTGGAACTTTTAGTGTTCTTTTGTATAACATTATAAGAAGTAAACAACATTTTGATGACAGTAAAATTATAATAAGTACAAAAGAAATATAGCAGTATCTGAAATATGTTTTTTTTCGAAATATAAAACGGCGCTGGTTATTGAGTCTCTGGTAGTTATGTGAAACAGAACAATAATTTGTGAACCGTGAATGGTGTAACAAAATTTGCATATTTTAAAAATAGCGGAACTTCAAACAGTTAAGTGTGAATTTCGCAAAAAATTCGCGCTTTATTTGTTTAAAAACAGTGGTTAAAATGAATAATTTAGTTAAACCTCGTGGTTCATATTCTGAGGAATATTATAAACTAAAAGTACTATGCAAAATTTGAAGTTGATTGGTCAAATAGTTTTTGAGTTATCCCCAGCGCCAATTTTAAAAACGTGGTTTCAAGAAAAACGCGTTTAAAATGCGTTTTAGGTATGCTCGGTGCTCGGACTCACCAGGCTATATTATCGATACGGAATTAAATTTCGGCCTATAACTTTGAGAATATATTTTTTAAATGTTTTAGAAGCGATTTATGGAAAAATTTTAGTTTCTATTTTTCGTTTGATTATACGGTCTTCCCCCCTTATAGTCGAATTTACGAAAGAAGGCACCAGGGCGGCCCGTATGTCGGCGCGCGTGGCTCGGGAGAGACCCAATGCCTGCTCCGTACTTCGTGCGACGTTGCCAGGTTGTGTAACAGATCGGACGTCTCTTTCTATCTTCAAGCGCAACTGTGTTTCTTTCACTCACTGGGTTCGCCCTCTGGAAGAGGATAGTAATATCTGTGGTTGTAAGGAAAAACGACCCATGTCACATGTTTTCACTTGTCGTTGAAAGTTCTAAACACCAATTCTTCTTATTAGCAATGTCTCCTTATTTTCTTCTTAGGATATAGACGTATATTTCCTTCACTTTGAATAATATTCAATATTCGTATAATTAACGTAAATAATAATAAACAAAATAGTAATAATTTACATACACTTATGTAATGGCAGTAAGAAGAAAATAAAAGAAATGATTACTTTTCCTTCTTTTATTTTCTTTTTTTGTCTTCTTTCGTTTTCTTCTATGCTTTGCGTTGTTTTCTGTAAAATACAAGTTACACATTTATGTATCACTGGTATTTCATAGTGTGCTGTTTCTAGTAAAATAAAAATATGAAATATAATTTTGCTCATTTTATTTTACACAAAATACATATGGTATATGCAGATAAATAAAAATAGAAAATAAAAAGCGAACACAAAGGAAAGATACGTCGTATTCTCCAAATTTAGTGGACTTACGTTGTTTTGCCAAATGCGTATTAATTGAATATTGGACTTCGATTAAATTGCATTATTTTTTCAACGTAGAAAATTCGTATTCATGCATTTTTTCTGATAAAAACATACGTCCAATATTGTACAATTGAATTAATGCATAAACTCAAATTTTTTGAAATTGTGACATGGGTCGTTTTTCTTTACAACCACAGATATACACCCGACAAGGACAACGATTACTCTAGGTCTAGGCCCACAGCTAAGTAGTCGAAAGTCATTGGCCAAAGCGTAGGGAGCCGCGTAGGACAAGCACCAATCGCGAGCCTGGAGTAGTGGCAACGTCGCAAATTCTGACCCCGGTCCCAAGGTGCCTTCTTCCGTAAATTCGACTATAACTATTCTCAAATAATTTAGTAGGTGTCTAAAGTTTTTTTTGAAAAAAAAACCGAGTTAATTATGGACACACAGCGTAATGAATCGTCATCGATTCGTGGCCGTCGCTTTTTCCCCGCGGACTCTCATAATTATTAATAACTATTTAATTGCTTCATCGCAGATCAGCTACGCTGTGTATAAATTTTCGGTCGGCTGGCCATCGCATTTGTTCGCCATTTCGTAATATTTATATTCGGCGACTGTGGGGGGACGATTAATTACTTTGAATGGTTTGCGGTGACTGATCGAAATCCAGCGGAAATCTGCGTTGAAAAACCGCGGTGCGCGCTACATAGAAAAGCACTTCAATCGGATTGGTGGATGCGTCGAGTCGTTTGATTAAGTTTCCGTTTATTAGCTGCAGACGAGGCCGCGTCGAGTCCCTCTCATTATTATTCGTTTCCCCGATCAATGCCAGACTTGCACGCGCCCGCCGATTCCGCTCAATTTCTCTCCGCGTAAAGCGATATTAAAATCCCGATTAAACCTTGACCTCTCCGCGTTTTAACTCGAAAATATCCACGTTGTTATATATCGCTATACCATGCCCTGGCAAATTTAAAACGGTAACCGTTTTCCATCTCTGTTGACGTCTCTGTGGAAATCCATTAACATTTCCACAATTACGTTGCACTTTCTTCACCGCGAGTGTTCGTGGCTTTAGCGTATTCCTATTATATAGAGCTAAGTAGTTTCTTATTTTCTGTAAGCCACGAAATTGATAGGAAATACTTGCGGCAAGCACGCTAACTGATACGACAGGAAAAATCTGTAGGCACGGTAAGAGCACCACGGTTCCATCTCTACCAGGCTGTGCTCGAATTTTTTGCCACGATTACCGTTTATTGGCACATCTTGAGAGCAGTGATGAGAAGCGTGCTTGCATTGGACAGCTCTATTTCCTTAAGCGACGGTTCGGGGTAGTTACGGGGGTGGAAATGTCACGCAGCCCGCAGAGAGGGTTGGTCCTAGCCGGTCCCGACTCAACTTCCGCCTCTACGTGTGTTGGCCACATATGTCACCGAAACTAACTTTTCGAACCTAGCTGGCTCGCCCATATACCCTTCTTTATCCATTTCGATCCACCGCCGAGAGGGAGAGAGAGAGTGAGAAACTCACCACCGATCGCTGGGTCAACATTTCCACCCCCCAAAAGTTTTCCCCTGTATTATTGATAAAACCGAGATTGCTGTTTACCGTTTTATTTACGTGTCCCACGCTCGCGACAATTAGCACAGACGTACCTATCCCCGGCAGTGGTGAAAGCAGAGTCACCAATTCCACCGGAGACGATACTAGTCGATCGGGGGTAGTTTAAAAAGTTGCATCCAGCCGCATTACAGGGGACGGTACCAGCAATTCTTCGCTCGCGGGATTAGCATTTAATAACTAATCCGTCTGTTGCCTCGCGGAGGTTATACCGTATCGATTGGAGGGACCTCTTTTCAATCTGCTTTAGATTTGCACCGTATGCATAATTCATAAACAGGGGGGGGGGTAGGGGGCGTTGTTATTCAAACTGAATCCGGACATGCAACCGAGAGCGCAGCTCCGTGCAATTTAATACTTCGGCAGGGTTGTCCGTGATAATTCAATCGCGAGCAGCCCCATAGTCTTAATGTTTACGCCGCTGCGTACCATCTGCGGAACGTATTAATCAGCGGGGCCATTAGTCAGCGTGCCAAGCGTAAAACGCGCGAACAATCCGGAGGAGCGATTCACCTTAATTAATTAAGTTGCTACCGGCGAGTCGGGTCGAGTCGACTCGAGTTCAGCTTGCCAAGCGTTTTACCTTTACCGCTGGAATTTATCTCGCTTTTCTACCGGACCCGGCCCCCGCTTTTTGCGGCTACGGTTTTTCCGAGACAGTTTCGAAAGCGATCGCGAATAAATCGTCGGCATAAGGCAGATCTAAAGGCACGATGATCGCGCGGCAATTTACGAGGGAGATTTGTTTTTAATTTTTCGACACCCAGCCTCCGGTACGTGTCCGCCGCGATAATAAATCCTCATCCGCTCGACGGCCGAATTAAATATAAATACCGCGCGTCCGCGGGTTCGCTCCGTCGAACTGCCGAATTTGTTGGAAACCCGTCGAGGAGGAATCGAGCAGGAATCGAGGAATCTGTTTTTGCGTGATTTCCAAGCCAGGGGCAGCATCAGAATGTATTACCGGGCACTGTTTAGGTGTAAAAACGGAAGATCGTTGGGGTTACTTTGGAAAAGAGATCTCGATTAGCAAATCGACTTGAAGTGTTCGTGAAGTTTCAGCGTTGAAGGATAACGAGCACCCCTGTTCCTTCAGGCGGATTTCATATCGGCGTTCCGAACGCTCCCCCGAAAGGGAAACGTCATATCCATGAACTTGAAATCACTGGCATTGGCACGGTGGGCAGCGACGCGATAGAATATCCGGTCGTTCAGCCTTTTATTAGGTTCGCCAGATTTGTTTCGCCCGGCTGCTGGATCCTTTTTATCCTGGCCCCGCGCAACTATGCCCGATGGTCGGCCGTAATTCGGCGATAAATTTCGCATCGGGGCTCGGCGTGAATATATACGGTGTCCCCGGCTACCCCCGGGGGTGAGCAGGGGTCGCAAGGTCCCTCTATTTCGGCCGGCGACGTCCCTCTTTCCGCTTTGCGTTACTCTCTGTCGCTCGAAAAAATTTATTCGCCCCTCCCCGCGCTGGCCTCTGTTTCACCACCACGCGACACTCGCCCGACGAAAGGGAAATCTGCTGGATCGCCCCATCACGTATCGATTCGCTGGTGTCAAAGTCTTTTTCACTCGACGAGATGTCCACGCTCGCCAGTAAAAAAGAGTGACCCCGGGAACAAAGAGCCCGCGCAATTCCGTATCAACGTAATCTACCCCCGAGGGACACTGTCACGGCAGCGGGGGCGCTTTTAAGCTCCGCCAGGTGTAAATCTACCTTGAGCGGCGAGCACGCCAGCATAAATCAAGCGCGAAGAAAGCGATCGCTCGACGATAATCCGACGGATTAGCAGCGTTCGGTCAGCGGCTGTGTGTTCTACCGCGAACAAAGACCGGTGAAAGATGGGAAAGGATGCTTTCAACGCGAACCTGTCCCACCCACCGCTGTGTCTTGCAGCTGTTTTAGCAGAAACAGCGACACCGAAATTGGAAATGTTCCGCGGCTGGTGTTTCATCGAGCGTGCTCGATGATCATTGAAATTTGCACGGTGCACGATGCGCCAAAGGAATTTACTATGATGGAATATCGCGGCGGATGGCGGGAAAAACGTACACAAAGGGCAGCGGCGCGCGCGTCAACGCGTACCGCCGACCTTTGAATTCATTAAAATTCACTGGGAACATCGGGTCGCGACGTCGCGCCGTTGATATCGGCGATATTAATAAAAGTTGCCGGGGCAAAGGGAGCGCGGAACCGGATGAAAGCGGCCTCGTAAATATCAGCAAGGAATAATGGAGCTCGTCGCGGTGGCTCGTCGCCTCTTTAAAGGGGAATGACCGATTTCGAGAGGTGCCCGCGTTTCTGATAATTACGAAGGTCTGCGAACCCAGTCGGAGTTGATTATGGAATCGATCTCGCGGCTGGGAGGCAGTGTAACGCGCGAATAACCGAGGAAAGAGATTAGCGGCGAGCTGGCGACCGGGATCGTGAAAAATAGAATCGTTTCCCTGTTTCCCCGCGAGAGGTGGGGAGGCCGGAGCGCGGGCCAGGTGTATCTTTTTGCCGGCGCGATGAGATTTTTGGCTCGCGATCAAGACTCGAATGTTTTGGCTAGCCGCGGGCCCACGGTACCGTCTTGTCTGCCGCGCTTCTGCGTGGCGAGAGAAAAAAATCTTGATCCGAGCTTCCGCGCGACAGACGAACCGAGAGGCCGAGTTTTATTTTGTCTTGGCGAGGACTGGCAGGGACGTAGCGCGACCCGGCAACACCTCGGGCTAGCTTTTCGCGCCCCGAGATCAACCCCGTCCGCCCCGCAACGCGTTCTCTATGCAAATTCGCTCGGTCGAAATGATCGCTGCGTACCAGATATATTCATTTATTTCTCTACCGCGCGGGGAGAAATCAATACGCGGGGTAACGTCGACCAGGCGCACAGTGGTCAAAAATCGAAAAAACCTGCCCAAAACCTCAAGATGACCTTTGATTTGTTTAAAAATGGGTATACTAAGGTTTTCGAGGTTGCTGATTAAGAATCTGAAGTCAAAATTGATAAAAATAAAATGGCCGATCTAATATGGCGGATGCGCATATTAGAAAAGCATTAGATTTAATCTAAACTTGGTATCCTGGGGTTTTCGAGGTCGCTGATTACGAATATGAGGTCAAAATAACAAAAAACAAAATGGCGGACCTAATATGGCCGACCGCATATAAGAAAACATCAAATTTGGTCTAAACTTGGTATTTTAGAGTTTTCGAGGTCGCTGATTACGAATTTGAGGTCAAAATTTCAAAAAAACAAAATGGCGGACCCAATATGGCAGACCGCATATCAGAAAAACATCAGATTTGGTCTAAACGTGGTATCAGCCGCCAACAGTTTCACTTTGACGGCCTCTAGAAAAAAAGTTCCGATTTGTTCCACCTTGAGACTTGTTGGAACTTGTTCACAGAAGTGTGGAGAGTCTGAAAAAATTATTTCCAGCTGCTACTTTTTGCAACTTTGGAGCGCATATAAAAAAACATCAGATTTGGTCTAAACTTGATATCCTGGCGTTTCCGAGGTCGCTGATTACGAATTTGAGGTCAAAATTTAAAAAAAAAAATGGCGAACGCGCATATCAGAAAAACATCAGATTTGGTTTAAGCTTGGTATCAGCAGTCGACAGTCTTCGCGAGTGGTCAAAATGGGCTATTCAGCTGGACAGAACTATTTCCGCTTCATCTATGGAACCGAATGGAGTAATTCGATTAAATACACGTTGATTTGATGAAAATCGAATATAGAAAAGTGGGATTGGGATGAACGCGCGATAGAAATTAAAATCAGTTCAATTTTATAAAATATATTTATAGAAGTAATAAAGATAGTACTTCTGGTGGCAGGTCTTTCTTTGCAACCGGTGGAAGTGGTCTCAGACTTGAAATCAGAGGGTCTGAAGATACTAAGAGGCTGTTTAGGACATCTTCATTGGTGGCCCGTCGAGAAATTTTTCGAGTGTGGTACTCGCGAAATGCTCGTAATTCTTTATGCCTTGCTTCTTGTTTCTATATTCGATTTTCATCAAATCAACGTGTATTTAATCGAATTACTCCATTCGGTTCCATAGATGAAGCGGAAATAGTTCTGTCCAGCTGAATAGCCCATTTTGACCACTCGCGAAGACTGTCGACTGCTGATACCAAGCTTAAACCAAATCTGATGTTTTTCTGATATGCGCGTTCGCCATTTTTTTTTTTAAATTTTGACCTCAGATTCGTAATCAGCGACCTCGGAAACGCCAGGATATCAAATTTAGACCAAATCTGATGTTTTTTGTATGCGCTCCAAAGTTGCAAAAAGTAGCAGCTGGAAATAATTTTTTCAGACTCTCCACACTTCTGTGAACAAGTTCCAACAAGTCTCAAGGTGGAACAAATCGGAACTTTTTTTCTAGAGGCCGTCAAAGTGAAACTGTTGGCGGCTGATACCATGTTTAGACCAAATCTGATGTTTTTCTGATATGCGGTCTGCCATATTGGGTCCGCCATTTTGTTTTTTTTCAAATTTTGACCTCAAATTCGTAATCAGCGACCTCGAAAACTCTAAAATACCAAGTTTAGACCAAATTTGATGTTTTCTTATATGCGGTCGGCCATATTTGGTCCGCCATTTTGTTTTTTGTTATTTTGACCTCATATTCGTAATCAGCGACCTCGAAAACCCCAGGATACCAAGTTTAGATTAAATCTAATGCTTTTCTGATATGCGCATCCGCCATATTAGATCGGCCATTTTATTTTTATCAATTTTGACTTCAGATTCTTAATCAGCAACCTCGAAAACCTTAGTATACCCATTTTTAAACAAATCAAAGGTCATCTTGAGGTTTTGGGCAGGTTTTTTCGATTTTTGACCACTGTGAGGCGTTACGCTCTCGCCCCGTGTGAGCTTGCTCGAGCTTTCTGCTATTGCCGGAAACGGGGTGACCCCGCGGTACAGGCCCTTCAAGTCGCCCAACTGGCAGACTATCAGATTTCGCCAGATTTCCTGGCGCGCGATTCGGCTGGGGCCTTTGACTCGACTGAATTGAGACAGAATCGAACGCTCGACGCGTCCAATACACTCTCGGTCGAAATAAAACTCTCTCCGGGAGGGAGAAGGGTGGCGTAGACGTTGCGGGGGCGGCGCGCCGCGTCGCGAGACAGACGAGACACTTTATTCGTGTATTTTCTCGGGAGGAGCAAATTCTTCGGCGTAGTTTTGACACGGTGAACGGCACTGTCTTGTCTAGCGTGCTGGCGCGTCCGGAAAAAGCAGCGGCGAGAGAAAGATTTCGCACGAAAGCAGAAACGCCGACGCGCCCGACAGAGGAGAGCGAGGGGAAAGAGAGACAGAGAGAGGGAGAGAGAGAGAGAGAGGGAGAGAGAGAGAGAGAGAGAGAGACATAGAGAGGAGTGAGAGGTGAGACGGGCCTCTATTTTGTCTTCGCGCGGAGACACGTTCAGACAGGGGCGTAACTCCCCTCCGTCGGCCGTCTGCCCGACGACCCGTCTCGACGTATATTTTCGTCGCCCCGCTCGGCGTGGAAACGCGCTCTCGGAGCACCGATTTGCCGGAGTTTTACGTGTCAAAACGCGTTATCGTATTGGTTGCACGTTTGCGACGGCTGCCATCGCGGCGTCCGCGTCCTTCGCACCGATTTTCCATAGCCCCGAGTCCCCGCAAAGCCGATTCCCCGAGCGAAAGGGTGTCGGCGACACGCGTCGGAATTTTCCTCGATGTCACCGAGAATTTTCCTCCTTCCCCCCTCGCGCGAGGATCGGCTAAGTGGATTCGGTTAGAAGAACATCGAGTGGCTTACTGAAACGCCATTCTCCTCTGACGTTTCGATTTCTTCTTCACCCCCTTTCCGCACCTCCTCCACGGAGAAGGAGATCGTGCTCTAAGCGAACGTTTACGGGGGAAGCATCGTTTATTCGTGTATTAACCGCGTGGATTGTTCCACTGGAAAACGCGCCAGCCTGGCGTGATTTGTTTTTACACGCGAACGATGTTCGCCTGCAGTGGTCGGGGACAGAGAGGGAATGATAAATGAAAATTTCTGCTTTTTTAATGTGCGAGCACCGGGCCGGTTAATGAAGACTGTAACCTAAATGCAAATGGGTGACCGACAACTGTTTAGCAATGTATATGGATGAGTATGGAAGTTTGCTTTGCTCCGGCATGAATATGGAGATGATAGTTTAATTATATGTGACGAGCTCGCGTGTCGTTCGGCCATTTCGTGGCGTAAAGGGAGGGGCCCGGTGAATTTGAACGGTTACGCGCGTCTAGCTTTTATTAATTTCATCCCCATTGAACGGCGGACGATGAACGATGAACGGGAGCGCCGCGGCTGCTAAATTCGCCGACGGACAGACACGGAGGGGCCGCGGCGGCGAGACGGGAAAATCCGATATCCAGTGGCGTTGCGCGCGAGAGAATCGTTCCTCCCTGAGGCATCGACGCGGCAAAGGTGTCGCGCAAGCTCATTAAGAATCCCAGAGATGGTCCACGGGTTCGTTGAAAGGGGTACGCGAGCGAGCTTAGTCGTGGCTAACGTTCGCCGCCGTATTTGCGCCAGCCGGCCGACCGGCTAAATAAATCATTAACAGAGAGCAAAGCGGCACTCCTTGAATAATACAGTGCCGCCCTGCTAGCTGGACTTTAGGTGGCTTAGCGGCGTAACGGAGCACGCGAGAACCGGCTACGATGTGACGGCGGTTTTCCTGGATTAATTGTCCATTCATAAGCTAGCCTTTGGTTCCGCTGAATTCCCCGCTTCTCGTCGAACCAAACTCGTCGCGCGAATATTGTAAAGACCTCCGTGGGTAGCGACCGGGGTTAAAACTGTACGGCGTTCCCAAATTCCCGCTGTGCGTGCTATAGCTCGAAGGAGTTCGGCGCAACCGCCTGGGTTCACGACGCTCAGATAAGTATAAGGAAGAAATTCACTCCAGCGTGCCAAGATTCTCAGCGTGTCAACCCTTGCGCGGCTAAATTGCTCGCGAACAGGGGGAACGGAACGCCCATCGCTACCCTCCACCATGGAGGTACGAGGAGTAGCCCTCAGGATGAATTATTAGGTTGCACGGAGTACCCGAGAGTCCGCGCCACCGGTCGTTTAAGCTTTCACGAGGGACTCGATTCACTTTTAACGAGCTTCGTCCTCAAACAAGTGCGAAGGAACGCGTCTCCGTGCGGTCAGACCCAGTTCGACCGCGGTGCGAGCGATTTTTTAGCCACGGCTCCCAAGTTCTCCGCAGTTAATTGCAATAGTTGATCAGAGCCGACCAGTCTCTACAGGCTGTGGAAAAGAAAGGCACACTCTGGCTGGGTTTTATGTCCGTACATGTGGGGGGCAGGTTCCAGAGGGGAAAGCTAAATCAGTATTTTCGCAGGCCTGCGTATCCATCGTGTTTGCTCCCGCAACGATAAACCCGGTTTCCTTGCGGCGTAATATTTTTTATATCTGCGACGTAAGAGAAATTTATGCCAGCCGGGGCACGAAAGCTCGATTTCCAGACAAGCCGCGGTGCGTTTCCTGGGGGGAGGTTGATTCTCGTGGGCGGCGGCGGAGCTCGCCGTCACGAGAATAATATTTATACGTTCGATGCGGGCGACGATAGGGGGTGAAACCGTGCACGGGGATGCTCGACGCGTTTCTACCGGCGTACGAATGTAAAATAATCAGAATGCCCCGCATCCGTGGTATTTCTCTTCGCGCCATTAGTATTTTTAATTTACGCGCCGCCAATGGGAGGTAGCGCATTAGCATTTTCGGTAACGAGGAGGAGAATCATTATAACTTCTGTGTGATTCGTTACCCGATTGCAACTTCGCCTCACACATATTCTACAGTAGTGAATTATCGTCAAGTAGGGGACGGCGGGGCAATTCCGGATAGATAAGCAAGAATTGCTATAAAATTTTTTTTTTATATTATGGGGGAACACCACTGTGACGGCCGGAAAAGTAAGCCATTATTCAGAATTTTTTTCAGACATAATTTTCAGTTTTCATAGAAAATTTTTATTACCTACCTTTAGTACGCTGTCTTAAGAGACAATACAAAAAAAAAGAAATAGAAAAACATCCATAAACTTGAATATATTAATTAATCTTCTAGACCCCTCCGCGCGAGCTGGTCGAATCTGTATCTATGGAACAACAGGTCCGAAATCAAATTTCATTTTTTTTTTATAAACTATATGAGTATAGTTTCCGTTGTACGTACCGATTTCTTAAACAAATTTTTTTTGTAAAAATGGTGCGCTTTAGAAGAAAAGTTTCGAAAATCCGCGAATAAGATAGACAGTTTTCCGACCGTATTTCAAAAAGTTTGTTTTCAATCAAAAAATCCGTACGTACAACGGAAACTACACTCATATAGTTTATAAAAAAAAAAATGAAATTTGATTTCGGACTAGCTGTTCCATAGTTACAGATTCGACCAGCTCGCGCGGAGGGGTCTAGAAGATTAATTAATATATTCAAATTTATGGATGTTTTTCTATTTCTTTTTTTTTGTATAGTCTCTTAAGACAGTGTACTAAAGGTAGGTAATAAATTCTTTTTAGGAAAACTGTAAATTATGTCTGAAAAAAATTCTTAAAAATGGCTTACTTTTCCGGCCGTCACAGTGGTGTTCCCCCTTAATTGAAAGTTTGAAGTGTTTAGCTTGTATTAGTATGGCCGAGAAAGCATAAATTTACGTTGTAACAAAATTGGAAACGTTAATACAAAAAAGGTCATGATTTTTCTTCGTGAAAGAAGTGAGAAAATTGTTAACCTAAATTAATAAAAAAGTTATTATATTTTTGTTTAAAATTAATTACTACATGAATCACAAATATATTCTTCACGGGCATCCCATCCTGAAGATTCTTCATGTGTCCATGGACGTCATGCTCGATTCAAAATTCAGTTTTTTTCTTTCTCAGTTTCTTTTAACCTCCCTTTTGTGTTTCTCGATGTGAAAGCGCGTTATGAAATATTCTTGGCTTCATTCTGCCTTATCCGTAATACTTTTATATGTCAGTTGCATCTAAGCCAGAGAAAAGCAATGTTAACCTTTAAGTACCGTCGTGTGGTCTGACAGACACTTTGAGAGTTCGAAAAGTCTAGTTATATTTGTTAGCGAAGACGTTTAGTTAGCGATTAATGTTTATAATTAGTAATAACTGTGAAAACTTCTATATTTTGTTTTACTTATACAATAACTAGATATATTAACAATACATAGAAACGGTTTTTTTTAGAAGAATATCAAGAAACATAAAAGTTTTCGTTAGTAAAGCTATGGTGGTCTAGCAGACGTCACGTCGGTACTTATGTAACTAAAATAGCACGTCGGTACTCAAAGGTTAAAAGCTGACTTGAATTACCCCTCAATTTTGGCCGGTCTTACCCCACAACACATATTCAGATATAAGTTAAAGTAATACACTGAATTGAATTGGCATATGGACCCAGGAATGGAATTGACCAAAACCAAATGTGAGTTTGAAAATAGAAATTAATATTAATTTAATTAGCATCTATTCCAAGTACTAATTTGCCTTGCTTAAAAAGCGACCACTGTTATAAGGTTACGTTGCGAAATGAACATTCACGGATTTGTTTAAACAAAAGACTGCTATAATCATGGAAACGATGAATATTAGCTAGCCGCATTATTAAAAAATAACAATACCATACAGAGTCAAGTCACTCTTTTTTCAGGTTTTTTGGTTTTACGAAATAAAAGTGGCCGGAATTACCCACTGGCCGAAATTACCACGCTTTCCCCTACTATTAGTCGGAGGAGAATATTCTGATTGGGATTCATATTAACCCTGTCTTAGCCCCGACTATTTGTCAGCCCCGAGAAAGGCAATTCAAGTGTTCGCGTTTATATCGGTTCCCGTACCGTTCTGTCGCTAAATTACAAGGAGGAGGGCGGGAGAGCGTTGCATTGTAAATAGGGGGTTGAAAGTGGTGGCGTCGCGTCGGTTCCCAGAGCCAGCCAGCATTTCGAGGCGTTCTCACGAGCACTCGATTACGAACGCGAAGAGGACCTGGTACGAATGGGCGGCGTTCGCGCGTTAACCGTTTCCCTTGGCCGCGACGACGCGTTCCGCGGTTCCCCGGAAGCGCAGGGGTCTTGCACGGCGTCGGGAGGTGGGGTAGGCTAGGCTTCCGGCACGGGAACGCGGAGCCTGATCGTTCTACTCCGTTGTAAACCGTCTGCGGGCGACACGTTGAATTTAGTCGGCACTGAGCGCACCCGAATAGACAATAAGCTAGCGGTTTCCAAGGTAGTCCGTGGAAAATTGCAGCCTCGCGCACGCCTCGTATTTCCGTTGCTTTAGACTTTACACTTTAGTTTAGGTGATCGCGGCGGACCAGCTATTCCGCGCTAAATACCGGGGGAAAGAGTGAAACTGTTTCCTTGTACGTCGCGCTGGCTTAATTCCGCTACCGTATTAGCGGACACGGGGGAATATGGGGAAGATAGAACGGAAACGAATGGCGATCGCATTCCGAGCGCCCCAACTATGCCAAACTACTCGAGACCCATCGGCGATCGCTTCCACGCGCTCCTCGCCGCGGTCTGAGTGTTAAATGTCCCTGCACGCGGCTCGAACCGCCCGTTACATCTTGCGGCTGTCGAGGAATCCGCTTGGCCGCAATTCGTTGGTAGAATTGCAGGAAGAAAACACGAGCTCGTTAACTCGGACTTTCTTCCCGGCCAGCCTCGCTTTATCGCCTCGAATTCGCGTGATTCCTCTGACATACGGAAGGCGCGTCAAGAAGGATGGCTGAAACTTTAGAGATTTAGCAATCCTTAGTGAAAATTTTCGGCGAAACCCCTCTGTATACAAACCATACGTACACTGTGAGCATTATTTGCTGTCAACTCGCGCAAGCGTTCACCGTAAAATGCAGAACGCCGGGAACAAAGGAGGTGCAGATCGATCGCTTTAATTCGATTCGGGCCGATAATGAGTTTCCAGCGATCGGTTAATTTTTCATCGGCGCGTTGATACACTTGTTTGAGGTGCGAGGTGGCGTTGTCGATATCACACACGCGTGAGCAATTACGGGGTTTCATCCGGTGTTATGTAACGCTTGGAAAATTAAGGGCGACCCGCCGGGGGAACTTTGATAGTGTGCTCGCTCGTATCGCCCCTTTTTGCCGCGTCAACGTAATCTTCTTCGAGAGTTATTTTCCTTTCAGGCGGGCCCTCTCTCCCCCGTAGTTTTCATCGTCTTTATTAACGAACCCTTTTCGCCGCGAGCGCGAACAGAATCCGAGCGGCAAAGGGAACGAGGAAGCGGGCCAGGCGGCGGGAATCACCCACCGGCGTTTCCATCGGTTTTAATTTAACGCCTACATGAAATTCTAACGACCGCCTTCAATTTAAATGTATTTGTCGAGTATTTTTCTCCGCGGCGCTAAAGCGGCATTTCGAGTCCCATTTAAGGAGTGTCTGGGCACGCGGCAAAAGCGTTGCCTGTTTTAAAAATTCCTTTTAATAACGTTCCACTCGACAACTTCGCCCCAAGATACGCGCTTTTTTCAGGAAGTTTTTTAACGTCGCGAGGAATGACGGGCTGACAGGGGATGCTTCATAAACCGTCAGATTAGCGTAATAGGAATCAGCAGCCTCGCGTTAAAGGTGACGAGGCTCTCGTCAGTGTTGGGAGAAAAATTCGAGGGGACTAAAGTGCCAAAAATTCGCGCCTGGAGTCTGCTTTTGCCCCATCGCTTCCTATCATTGTATCTTTCCGCGCGAGAATCTCCATGCCGATAGATCCCTTGAAAGCACAGGGATTGTTAGGATTGTCCTCGGAGCGTCGATATCGTTACGGCGCTTGGTTAGAATAATCGTCGCGCGAATACTCCCAGGGCGACGCGTGTCACAGATCCGCGAGGACGAGGACGCGCGAACGTTGGTGTCGCGGGGGGCGACATTTTCATATGAAAGACTTGCGCTTCCTGTTAAAATAATGAGCGGCAGAAAAGAAGGAGCTGGCGTTCGTCGCTCGGAGAGTTTTCGCCGCGAGTTGACAGGACCAGTGGCAGCTTTGTGTGCGAGCTTTTGTGCGTGCGCGACGAGTTTCGCACGTATATAGGCCAGGGTTATGTGGAAACTCCCCCGCTGAGGAAAAAAGCGGCTGGAGAGGTCGCCAGCGCGAGAAGCACTGGATATTAAAAGGTGAACTTTATTCTTCCTTTTTCCCACCCTCCTCTTGCCCCTTCCTTCCTTCCTCCTTTCATTCCTTTCCTCACTCCTTCCTTCCTTCCTTCCTTCCTACCTTCCTTCCTTCCTTCCTTCCTTCCTTCCTTCCTTCCTTCCTTTCTTTCTCCCTTCCTTCCTTCCTTCCTGCCTTCCTTCCGGCCAGAGACTCGTCACAGAAAGGGAACGCCAGAGTTTCCGTTTTTTATCCGCCTTATCTGCCGTGAGCTGCGTTGTCATCGCGCGTCAGCATCTTCTAGCCTGTCGAATTACCCAAAGGAATCTGGTCCCTGCGAGCATCTCGGGCATTGTTTCACGCCCTGGTCTACATTCCGCCGGACGGAAATTCGCGTTTCACATATTTCGTCGATGTATCTCGATGATACGGGCCACGGTGCACGCGTCCGTCACATATTTCTCCCGTCACCAAGCTCTGTCGCGGCCGTTTATCTCTCAATTACGCGCCAACTGGCCTGCCAGAGGGATTGCCGGTCGCGTACAGAGTTCGGCCTCTTTGTCCATTCGTTCTCTCGTGAGCGATAGAAGAAAATGGATGGAGGAAGCTGCTCTCGGTTCGCCATGCCCCTCGATATACGAATATCTGAATATCTGAGTACCCCGCGGCAAATAGCTTGCCTGGAATCGCCTGGAATTGCCTGGAATCGCTTGGAATCGCCTGGAATCACAGGTTGCGCAGGTGGAGTCGGGAATTGAATGGATCGAGGGCGCGGGATGAAGTGTCTCGCGCGGCGAGATTTACGAGCGTTTCTGGGCGATGCGGCGCGGGCTCGGGCGTGGGCGCGGCGGCGGGCTCGCAACGAAAACTCCGCGCACGCCGTGTATTTTGGTGAAGTGCCGCGAGGCTGGCTGCGAGAGGGATCGCTGGTGATTGGAAGGGGTGGAGGGTGACGCGATGGGACCCAGCTGCGATAAACTGGATGCTCGATTCGTGTCGCGACACCGATTGGCCTCGGAGTTCCACGCGCGGGAATTTCCACGCCCCGACCCTTTCAACTGGGCCATCGACCCGCAACCCTTTTCAGCTGGATCCTGTCGATCGAGACGATCCCGAACGATCGGCGCGAAGATCTCACCCGCTTTTCAGGAGCTGCTTCCGCCATCTCCTCCCCCGACTCGACGTGGGGTTATAGCGAGTTTATCGGGATCACGGGGTCGCGGGGGGAAATTTATTCCGCGAGAAGACGAGCCACTGGAAATCCATAAATTGGGGATTCCCGGGATACGGGTCGTGATTTATTATGAACAACGAAAAGAAATCGTTCCCCTCGGTGGAGGTGGGCAGCCCGTTTCTCGTATCTGGACCAGCCAATTTGGGACAATACGATAAGATAATTCTGTTCACTTCGAGAGACTTGCGTCGCGCGCAATCGTCGCAATCAGCGTAATCACCAATCACCGTTTATTATCGAATACAATTGCAAATCTATGCAATTGTACGCTACCCGGGTTGCTCGATACTTCAGGGGCGGTTGCGAGCTGTAACTCGGGCAAAACACGCGGGACGACAACGCGCTACGACCACTCATTTGTCCATTGTCCATGCTCCTCTCTTTTTTCCGTCTGCCCTCAACCCTTGTTCCTCGAGGGACGACGTGATTCCTCGATAAAGCCAATAAACCCTCGTCAGCCGGTGGCAGTGCGGCGTTCGTTGGTGTCTGCTCATAGACCGCAACGTTTCCTTTGCTCTTCGCTCTCTTCCCGAGCTTCCTCAGCCCTCCCTTTTCTCGCCTTCCTCCCGAGGGTCACTTTTGTCCGTTGCACAGCTGGACCTTCGAATTTATTTAACGAGTAGCCAATCAACGCCAAAGCGTACCGAGGGAAAGGATCATCGGCGGGGCATTTCTTCCGTGGGATCGTCTCAGGACGCTTCACGTTCCCTTCTCTGCCCACGACGCGAAAAGATGGAGAGAACTCGAAAAGTTGGCTGTTTCGATGGAACCATACCGACGCACAGTGGGCGAGAGAATGCCTTATTTATTTAGACATCGGCCAAAATTTGACGTGCCGAAATTTTGGTCTATAGCTTTATTAAATCTTCATTAAGTGTTCGTAGCATTAGAAAACACAGAGAAATAAACTTTATATTCACATTAGGTTTGATCCAATTGTAGGTATATGAATCTGACCTGTATGAAAATTTCAGTCTTTTTGTCTTTCAGTTGCACCACTCTAATTGCCTAAATCCTATTATACTTCGTAAGTTCTCAATATTTTACATATTACTGAGTATCTTATTATTAATGAGTTTGTACAAAAAACATTCTGAATTAACTTGGATTTCATCGCTAAACAACTGTATAAAATAAAGATGCGTTGAATTCAATACTATAATAATTCAACTAGTGATTTAAAGTTTTGCTCAAAGTCGCCCAAGGTCTAGAGTACCTGAATTTTATCCTTTAATGGTAAGGTTTTAAAAAATAGAAAAATTGCCTGCTAGTAGCTGCGATTAATAAAATAAATCTAATGTAAACATTTCAGTTTATACCTAATAATTTTGGTACAAGGTAAGATCCCGAAACCGAAAATTCAAAAAATTCTGAACCTTTGTAAATATATAGGGGATATTTCTTCCTGATTACAACGCAATTTTTGTTTACTGCCTACATTCATTCGAAGGGGGTGAAACTAACCATCGAAAACTCGACTATTTTCCGATTTTGTTATAACACGCGAACTGTAAGAGATAAAAAAAAGTTTCACGGCAAATGTTACTTCTTTTAATTAGACCTAGGTATTATTTGATAAAAAAATTATTTTAGACTTCACGAGTTATAACAGGGTTGACTAACTGGCGCGACTCACGAGTTGCCGGGGGCTCCTCCCCCTTGCGGCCACGCTGAACGCAGTCGAATTCGTCCGTGCCTACACAGACATAAATACATTCGATTGCTACGGCCGGCCACGGCCATACGTTTATGTACATATAATTATAATTAATACGACAATACGAACTGATATATACTTACTTTTACTCGTCTCTGTGAATGTGAACGTAAAAATTGGTGGATTTGGGTTTAAAAATTTCATCAATATTTGGTTCTACATACAGATGCGAAAGTGCGTTTAATAAAATAATAATTTTTACGTTCACATTCACAGAGATGTGTAAAAGTAAGTATATATCAGTTCGTATTGTCGTATTAATTATAATTACATATATGTAAACGTATGGCCGTGGCCGGCCGTAGCAATCGAATGTATTTATGTCTGTGTAGGCACGGACGAATTCGACTGCGTTCAGCGTGGCCGCAAGGCGGAGGAGCCCCCGGCAACTCGTGAGTCGCCAGTTAGTCAACCCTGAGTTATAACATAAAATCGAAAAATAACGGGATTTACATATTCACAAAGTTTCAGAATTTTTTGAATTTCCGAGTTCGGGATCTTCCCTCGTTATTCGTAGAAAACCAATGAAGGATTGCATTTTTTTTCTAAATCTCAGTCATTCTACTTAACATGAATTGAAAGTGCGGCAATCTTTACAATGAATGTCCAAACCGTCTGGAAGTAATTGTTATGTCCAGTTATTGTCCTTACGTCGTTCCACTGTGCAACGTATGCCCCTCTCGCTTCGTTGAAATTATCGCGTCGAGTGTTTGCGAGGTTCGACGGAAACGTTGCCCTGACAAGTGTTTGCGTTGTTATTGACGAACTTTTTACCACGGTCCTCTATGATTTTTAACGCGGGACAGGGAGCGACTCCACGTCCACGCCGCGATGAAAACGCGCGAGCCACTGCGTGCTCCCTCCTCGGCTGATCGAGCGACTAATTAGTCCGTGGAACGACTGTCGATCATCTGGAGGGGAACTTTTTCAATTAAACCTGTACTCGACCGATTCCACGGGAAAGGCGAGCGTCGGGGAAATTTAATTTTCCAAAGGAGTTGTAAAATCAGGCCAAGGGAAGGTGGAAGTCGAAAATTCTGCAGGGAACGGCAGCGAATTCCGAGCCGCGCGTAAAACGTGCCAGCCGTACGTAAAAACTGCGCTCCACTGAGGACAGGAATTTTTTATGAAATCCGGGGAGAACGAAGGAAGCGATTCGACCGTGTTGCCTCTATTTTTTCATTCTATCCCCGGGGGTAGAGTGCTGGCTTGCGTTCTCGGACCACTTCCCCTTCGATCCACGATCGAATCGTTCTCGAAAAGAAAGCTGCCCTCCGTAGAGCGCGGGAGCGGGCAGGGGATGAAGGACGGCTGGAATATGCGATCCAAGCAGTAAATAGCCGAAATTGCAGACGTGGATGGCCAGTCTAATTCCTCCCACGGACAAACAGTTTGATTAGCGCAGGTCCGCCGCCCTTATCTTCTCCCTCGCTCGAGAACGCGCAGTCGGAGAGGGAGAGCAGGATGTATGAAGAGGATAAAAGTAGGGAGGAGAGAAAGCTGGAGGAAATAGAATATAAGAGAGACGCGAGGTGCTCTCTTGCAGGGGTAGGGAAAAAGAGACAGCAGAGGGAAGGTACAAGGGAGGAAGAGGGAGAGTAAGTGGTGCAGAGGTCAGTGGATCCGGTATCTAGCTAGATCCACGAAATCGGCAACAAACACCGCGCGAAACCTCCGCCAACCTCTTCCAATCTCGCCCGCTGACCCGGCTCGGCTAGGTGTTAGCCGAAAAGAGGGTAGCAAGAAGCGAAACTCAATTTCGGCTGGCTGGTATCTTGGCGCGCGGTCTAAGGGAACGGGGAACGCGCGGGCAGCAATTCGCAGTCGTTTGTTTCAATATTTCCGGCCACTGTCGTTTCCTTTCGTATCTCAGCTGATATCAGGCGCCAGAGAAATCGCGAGGAGTCTTGGAACGTGACTGACTTTTCCGTGGTTGTTATCAGTTTTAAATTCGTATGAAATGAGATGCAATGGGCGCTCACCTGCATGCTGGTTCACCGACGGTCTCGAAAAACAGGCAGGTACCACCGTTCATGCAGAAGTCCCCTGCCATCGGGCACGGCTGCTCCTGCCTCGGCCACGCCGCCGTCGCTGCAACAAACCAGAGGAAAACATTCGTCAACTATCGAGAAGTTATGCGCATAATATTCGCGTGCGGAATTAAAGCCCCCGCCTCGTCGATACGCCCTTTTTCCCCCTCTCTCCTCTATTTACATACATTCCATCTCTGACCCACCCAGGCCGCGTTTCTTCGCGCGAATAAATCGTTGCGCCGGTGAAGCTTTGTTCGGCCGCGCGAGAAAATGATATTCGCCGCGGTGGATTCGAGTCGAGGCCGTGCATTTTCATTTCAATCGGGTTCGCTGGCGGATTAGTCTTTGGTATGCAAATGGGACGGCCGCTAAGAAGGAAACCGGCGAAAGCGAGAAACCGCCGGATTTATGAAGAGCTTGAAACACTCCCCCGTCTAAGCTCCCCTTAGGGACCACCCGCTCGAGTTCCGCCTCCTCTCCTTTTTCCTTCCTTCGAGCTTCGCTTTAACGAGAACATCGGGAATCAAGGAGACACCGACGAGTCGCAGAACACAGGGCGAATAATTTTCTGGGGAGGCAGAGCGGAGCAGCTTGCGGATTCCCTCCGCGTTCTGTCGCGGCGAATCCATAAAGCGTCCTGTAAATTTCAACGAGCGCCGCGCGTTACGCTGTGGCCACCTATAATTCCTCACTGTCGTTTGCCGTTGTTCAAACTGTAATGCATTATGAACCGCGCGCCACTATCCTTTACCTGCCACGGTGTAAACATCGATTAATCATTCGGCGATGCGCAGATCTACTGGGACAGCGCTGCAACGATGCGCTGGATTTTTCTAGACCGCTGCAGCGGACGGTTGTTGGCGGTTAGAGGTGATAGAGAGCGGGAGGAAATTGAGCATCTCCTTATCGACGGATCGGTCGGACCGGCGATCCTTTTCAGGGATAGAGACTAAAGTTTTATTTGGCGCAAAGCTGAAGAGGGAGTTGGTGGAACGGAAGAGGCCGCGCGTGCGACGTGTATTAAAAATCGTATAATGAGTTTGGAAGCGGCACTTTGGACGAGCCAGTCAGCGGAGTAATAGCGGAGAGGAGTGGAGTGCGACGAAGTAGCGCGATGAGCTCGCGGCCGAGCCGCGTACACCATTATTACAGTCGGATTAGTACTCGACCATTCGGTCGGGCCGGTATTACCGAGCGCAGTTCCAACTTCGAAAAGCTCTGGAGCAGCTCGTACGCCCGGCTTTATCCTCTGCTGCTTTTTCACCACCTCCCTTCCCCGCCGCCCCGCCTCCTCGCGCCGCGTTTCTTCTCGTTAAGTCCCTAACGAGCTGAAGACATTTCGCGGTGAGAGCGCTCCTCTTTTTCTCTCTCTCCTCGTTTCGTTTCATCGAGCTAGACGGAACGGTAAGGGGATTAGAGGGGCGAAGGGGTGTATCGAAATTTTAATTTTTCCGCCGCACCTTTCGAGCGGGAGCTGTTGCAGCGGCGTTGTCGGACCTAGACCTCGGAACGCCGCGCCGTTCCTTCACCAAATAGGTATTTTAAAAAGTCAAGGGTGCTTTCCCCGTCCCAATCTCGGCGTGGAAATAGCTGCCGCCTACGGGAGCATTCCCTGGAAAATACGCGAAAGAAGGTCGAGCGCGAGGATGGGCCCCCGAACGAACGCGCCACGGATTTCCAGTTAATTGAAGGCTGCCGCTGTTGTTCCCCTCCCGTTTTTCGAAGGAACCTGCGAATCGCGAAAGTTTGATCTCGTTCGCCGGGGAAAAGCGGGCCAGGCGTTCCTTTCTCGAGGCAGCGCGGAGGAACAGGGCGTAGCAATCTCGCGGAATGCGAAAGTTGGCGTTGACGCGAAACAGGGTTAACAACGCGGGGGGGTTGCGAAGAAGAGGAGTAAAGTTTAGATGAGAGCGAGAATCGAGTTTGAATCGGGGGCTATATCGATTCGACCGGAGAACGCGCTGCCGCGTTTGAATTCGCCCTTTTCCCTCCGCTGGCCCCTCCGCGACGCTGTGCGTCGGGATTCAATGGAAATCCGACGCGGAAGGTAGAAAAAAGCAACTAACCCCAACGGCAGGAAACCTTTCTCCCGATCGCGAGCTAGTTTGTATTCCGAAATTTCGCGCGTACCAGCTTTCGATTCCAATATCGCCCTCCCTGAGGCCGATACCGTAAAATCTGCCCGCGAGAACCTCCAGTTACGCGACGCGAATCCCAACGCGATTCTCTCCTATTTACTCGCGCGTCGATCTTTAGCAGAACTTCTCGGCGAGGAGTCTCTCCCCGAGATCCTATCGTGCTCGCGTAATCTACCGAAGCTATACGTCACGCCCCAGTAGTCCAAGTACGCGAACAGTCAGACCATCGGCGTCCCCCGATGGACACTGCGGAGCGCTCTCGCGATCGACGCGAGTTCCCCCCTGCGAATGAAATTGTCTCATTAGCGACGAGCCATCGCCGGCAAAGCGCTCGCGACAACAAACAGTTTTAACGTCGCGTCGGACGCTTTTGAGCGCTCGGCAACATTGTTTGGACACCATTATCTCCGTCGATGTAACATCAATCGGTGTCGCGGCCGCGTTTAGATAGCCCCAGCCCAGTTGTTTCCAGTCGGGCGCGATTCTCTCCCCTGATACCTCGGTTTTCGACGTGTTTACGGTTTTACGCCAGCTTTTTTTTTTGACATCGATGCCGGCTTTTTGAAAGCCCTCGCGCGATTCACCGGCTCTTTCCCCATTCCGATTTTCCATCATCGGGCGCCACGGGAATTTCTGCGATATTTTTGATGGATTTAACGCGCAGTAAGCCTTTGGTCGATCAGGATTCCGGGGATTACGTAGCTCCTACTATCTTCCGCGAGACACCGCTTCAAGCTTTGAGCGTCCCTTTAATAATGTATCGGACGATTATCCGAGATGACCGATTACTCGAGCGCGCGCACTGATTAAGGCCAACGCCGTGGATTCTTACCGCGTGGTGCTCGTATTTCAGCCGTGATACACGAGTGGTTCGCTCTTGGATCGCGCTTCGAAAATTGTGGTCGAAACTCGGCCATCCTCGCGCGGAAGCCGCCCAAATGATGAAACTTTTAATCTGCTTCGCTCGCGGTACAGCTGGAACCGTGCGATGTCCGAGGAAAAATTCAGGGGGCGAATTATACGACCGGTTCTCCTCGCGCATCGTTCCAATTACACGCGGTATGGGTATACCGTTGTACACACTGATGTTCCCTAATAAATTCAGAGAAATCATCCCTCGATCCAGCGAATTACCGTAGCTAGAAATCTAGCCGCTCGATCACAGCTTTTCTACAGTTGGACGGCTCATTAGCAGATATGTAATACCCACCAGCTTCCCTCGTTTACAGAGAAAACACAGAGAGCCCCGGTGCTTGGGATTGCCACCCCGACGGAGCAGAAATATTCCTGTTCTGCCAGGAACTTGCTCAGATCCATCTCACTCATGCCACTTGAAATCGGAGCGGTAGCTCCAAGTGGCGCACTCGGGCAGCCCATCCGGGCGATATTAAAATTTCATCGCGAGCGTTCAATTAAGAGGGGTTATATTTTTACTTTCAGACAGGCAAAAAGCGGGGCGCAATTTCGGGCGGCGTTCCGACGAACAGGCCAGGCCGCTGAATGCAATGCCGGAAGACGGGAGGCGACGCTTTCAGCTGGTGCTAATTCGCATCGACAGTGTCTGAGAATAGTCGGAGCGCGGAGCTGGTACGTAATTAACTCGAATATAATTGCCCTAATATATCTGTTGGCGAGTGTCTGCGGCTCGGCCGGTCCATTTGCTCTTGCGACGATCGCGGCTCAATCGCGCGTCCCTCCGTGTCTCCTTATCCTTATCCGTATTCGCTCAGTCGGCGCGTGACTCCTCGGGAAAGCAGATCGCGTACTCGACCCCTTTGTCCCTTCTTCGGCGACCTCTTCTCCCTTTGTATTCCGCGGGTGTCGGACTAATACCAGCCACGGGCTCGCTTAAGTGGATTTAACCGGACGTTTCGCGCGTTACACGGTCGCGGGAGGGGTTAAAATGATTCGGGTTACGTGACCGTGCCGGTGTCCTTTGAGAGGGGGGTGAAAAAGTCGGCCGGCTTCCAAAGAGGTAAGATAAAAATCCGGGCGAGAGCCGTGCGGAATCTTCGCGCTCGTCCACGTCTGGAAGAATGAAATTGTAAAGTTTCAAAGGACCCTCTGAGCTTTAAGCACCGTCGACGGTTCTCCACGTGTGCTTTACCGAGCGAAATTCCCTCCCCTTTGCCTGCAGTTTTTCTCCCCGGCCAGTCGTTCCTCCTTCAACGACCACCGTTCCCACCCTCGCCCCCCTCTCGCTGGCAACCCCGTACGTTCTTTCTCTTTGTTCGAGTAGATTCCTTCCTGCCGCTAGAAAAAGTAAATTGAATAGATCTCGCAAACCATGCAAAAGGAAGACTCTTGGTGCGATGGGGGAGAGAGAGAGAGGGGGGGGGGGGACAGACTGGAAGATCCGCACACACGTCGCGGAATCCGTCGATCCGGGACGCGTTGTTCCTGTTGTACCACCGCTCCCAGAGACGACTTTTATGAGACGACTTCGACGTGCCTCGAGCAAACGAAATTAACTTTACGAGCCGACGTCTCTGCTTTGCCAATCGAAGGCAAAACGAGTGAAAGAGCCCGGCGATTCCACCAACCAGCCGGGTAATATCGACTGAAAACAAGGGGATGGGATCTCGAACGACGTTTATCGAGCGCAAGCAAAGGAAGTCCAGAGACGTCGTTTGGCGTGCGTTAACGGCACAAGGCACGTTTTTCTTGGAGGACAACGTTCAGCAGCTTTGTCGCCTTCGTTAAACTTTTATGAGGGACGCATCGCGCGCGTCCTCGCGAGCGGAACTCGCGGATAAGACCGTCGCTCGTCCGGGACACACTGCTCGCGAGTCTTTTTAAGGCTTCCCGGTCCCGCTCCCAGCCTGGAACGAATATCCTCGCAAAGAGGATTTTCGCTACAAAGAGTAACGACTAAGAGTTTCGACGGGAGAACTTTCCATCAACGGAAACAACCGGCCGAGCGCGGGCTTGCCCTCCCACTGCAACTCCATCGTTCCTTCGCCCCGGCTTCGTAATACTTGCGCTTTGAATTTTTATCTGCCGTTTAACGTTGATGTTTCCCTCTCTGGCTTCGCGCTACTGGGATAACTATATCGGCCACTGGAATCGGCGAGGTTTGCTTGGAATTCGAGTGGATGGATCCCTCGTCGCGTATCCAAAGACAGCAGCCGATGGGGTGATTTTGGAGTCAGAATGCCGCGACACGGCGGCCGTTACCGTTCCGCTCCGTGCCCCTCCATTTTCGAAGACACTTTGCTTTATAAGAATCCGTGGCTCATAAAACGGGCGCGTCTGCTCGATATGAAATTCGCGAACGACCAGCGCAATATTCGCGAGAACGAGTACGCCTGTAGTCGAACGGAGGGGCGGGCCGGGCTGGCCGACGAGCGATTCGGTTTAGATTATTTCTCAGACATCCTCCGCGTGTATTCAATCGTATCGCGGAAGGGAGCACGATTCAATAAGGCCGCGATATTGCTGATCCCGGCTAACGTTCTCCAACGAAATTCGGAATTCTTCGCGCGCCACGTTATCGCGAACCACCACTTTTCTCTTTTCTGCCGCTCGCTTTACGCGCGAGCTTAAGTCCGTGCTTTTTGCGGGAGCGGGGTTGGAAGGGGGGTGCGATTTACACCTTCGGCCGTAAAACGAGCAGGAGAAAGATTAAAGGGTATGGACGTAAGACCGATCCCTCTAAGAGGGGTATAAAATTGCCCGGGGCTACGTCCGCCCTCTTTTCTTTCAGCCGAAACGCTCGCGTACCTCCCGGAGAGGTATATCGTATTTCTTCCACTTTCCACGCGTCGATCCACCATGAATTTTTATTTACCCCACCCTGCTGCAGGCGTATCGACAGCTTCTCCTGTCCGCGCCTCCCCCCTTTGTTTCCTCGCATCTTGCAATCCTATCGCGTTTCCAATTTTCCGGCCGCGCCCCAACGAAAGACTACCGTTGCTAACGCGCGGTCATCTTGCTCGGCTCCACAGACACCCGATCGTTACACTGTCCTGGACCGTCGCTGCTTTCATCCCCTGTGCGTCAACGATCCGCCTTTGTCGGCGGTACACGCGCGAGCACTCGAATTTCCGCGGCAATCCATATGGGCGGAGGCTGATATGCGGGTGGGTTGGGACGCGATAACGCGACTTCACCAGGTCGCCGGTTATGTCCGAACTACGAGGCGGAGGCCGACATCTAGGCGGTCGGACGCGAGATTCCTCTGGTCTGGCAGCCCGCAGGATCCGCGTCGCTTCCGTTTTTCTCTTGGTAGGCGCGCAAACAAAGCGCGCCAGCACACCCAGCTCATTCCGGTCGGTTGTTTGTCTTTCATTAGCCTCAACCCCCCGCCCCCCTCGCTCGATGCAGATAATGCGTTCGAGTTAATTCTCCCCGACGGCGCGGAGCTGGGGGCCCTCCTGCGAATCGATTCGCAATTCTCGTTGCCGCGTGTCGGGACGGAGGAATCCGTCGGTGACGTGGGCTGGTGCTCTAGTTGCGATTCTTTCTCGATCTGCCCTAGGAACTAGGTAAACTTGAAACGTCCCGAGTGGAGAGCTACTTAATCCTGTGCAGGGTCGAAATCCAAAGCAAGACAACGAGGACACGGGGACACGAGGCGTGCTGGCGGCCCTCGCACTGTACGAAACACGGTCAAAGATAAAGGTAGGGGCGGAAAAGAGGAGCGGAGAGAATAAGAAACGGAACGAAAATCGTGCCGCGGAGCGGGATTCAAAGAGGCTGGAAACAATGGGCCGGCTCTGCCGTGCCGCACGGATTCTTTCGCGAGATTCATTCAGCGATGTAACGGCGCGATGAGAAACGACATTTTGCCGATGAATGCGCGCGCGGAAGGGCACCAGCAGCGGCAGCGGCGCCTGGCAAGCGGAGGGATGCACGCGATTGTACGCTTAAGGACAGACCCGGCCCCGTCCTTGTTCCGCCTCGCAGTTTTTTCCGCTACAGAGCCCCTCTTCCGCCCTTCCCGCCTTCCCTTCCGCTCGGCTCGCGGGTATCGAGCTGCTTCTTTTCACTCTCTCCTGCTGCGTATTCGTCTCCGGATTGCGGCGTGTAATCTCGGGTCGCGGCAGCTTGCGATATATTGTTAACCACGACGTGATGCACGTCGAGAAACGGCTACGGCAACGTCAAAATCGTCCTCTGTTGGCGGAACGTAATCTGGAACGTTGCCTCCTCCACGAAATTTCGCGACGGAAGACACAGGGATCCGTCAGCTTGATCTCGCCCTCTTTCGTTCCGTCCCGTCCCATTCCGTTGCCCTTTTACGAGATTAGCGAGCCACGTGCCTGACCGTTGCTCGAATTCTCCTTAGACGAGCGACGGGCCAGCCGGCGACTCTGATCGAGAGTTCATCCTTAGGGACCTCCAGGCCCCGCGCAATTCCCAGCGATATTCCAAGTTCGTAGCGCCTCGCGAATCGTGATCCACTCCGTTACCATCCGAGCGCCGTAAAACTTCTTCCTCGTATTTTTACGTAACGAATTCAACGCGAATTCCATGTCAAATTTCTCCAGCTTCCTTGCTCGCTGCCAGAGGAAAAGAATGGAATTCGATTTGCTCTACCGTCGAACGTTTCCTCTTTCACGGTTCTCCTTCCGTCTGCCCCTCCTCTCGACGCCCTAGCGCACGCTTTCCTTTTTAGGACCTTCGCCGAGTAGGTATTCTTTCCTCTCTGTGTCTCCTGCCACGATCGAATAACCCTTGGATAAGGATTATTAATCCGTGGAATCTTCGTCGGTATTTCAATACCTTCCTCACCCTGTGATTCACTTTCTCATCACAGTTAAGGTAGAAAGGGGACTGGCCGATGATACCGCACGATGAACGACCTTACGTTCGATTAATCACTCGTTCCGCTGGTGCGCGGTGCGTGAAACCGGTCGTCCTTTCGGAAGTCTGATCGTTCTGATCGAGTGGATCCAATCGGGTGGGCAGCAACAGCGGATCGCGAGTATCGAATCAGCAGCTCGTTTGCTTTATTGAATTCTGACAATATTGCGGTGTATAGTGATAGATCGCCGGGCTCGGTGCGCAGCGTGGAGGCGGGACGGGGAGCTAATGGCTACTCTGGCAATTAATAGGGAACGCATTAGATTGTGTAGCACGCCGCGGCATAGATGCCCAGCGGAAGTGATTAAAATTGATCCTGTAATCAATCCGTGAACAGCACCTACGGTGCGAAACGGTTTTAATCGTGTTTCATACGGCTCCTGGGCTTAGCGTTCCGCCCGCTGGTAGAAAACCTTTCATCGTCATCGAGCCGCGTCCACCTGGCTAATGATTCTCGCTTCCGCGGTTAATAATGGGGCCGCGTTACGCTGTTACGAGTGCGTTTCGTTGTCACCTCGATTCATTGAACACTACACACGGGTTCTAAGAACTCGCCGAAAACGTCGTGGCTGCGTCAGGAAACCGCGCGCCAAGGATAGAGTGAGAGGCCCGAGGGTGATCCAGCACATGCTGCGCTCTCGTACGACGTAACGATTGGGAAAGGAGCGAGGAGGGCCAAATAACAGCGGAGATGGGAGACGGAAGCGTGTGCAGTTGCGCAAGATCCTTGCGCTGACAGTCTACCTTTTTGCGTGGAGTGACTGGAGACGCAAGGCGCCGCGACGCGCCGCATCGGTGCGCGCGGCACGGGGAAGATTGCACCCCCAGGTGCCGTCCGGGGTTGCTGCAGGGAAATACACTTCTTTGCATCTAACTCCGTGCAACTCTTACGCAGCCGACTGTTGGCGATCAAAGTGCAGCGAACGTTATTCACCGTGACGTAGTCGATGATGGATTAATCCCTTGTTTAGATAAGCCGCGTTATTTACGTACCGCGTGGACGGAACTATCTGAAAAACAGTGGTTCTACCATCAGCCAGGTCGTCGAGCTCGCGTTCCAACGAGTTCCCTAGGTATTGATCGAGCCACGTGCTTTAAACAATGCACACCGTCCAGCATAATTTAGCAATGCGCTTTTTGTCTGTCACGTGAGCGACGATAATAAAGTGAATGCCGTGCGGCTCGTCGGTCATTAGTCTTCGACGGCAAAGGCCGGAGCCGGTGGAGGCAGGTTTCTTGTCGATCGAAAAATCCAGATAACCCGGACAGTTTAATCAAACATTATGTTTTCATTGCGCGTGCCCGCGGCGTAACTCGCGCGCGTACCTCCGATTGCATGACCGTAATTTATCTTAAATGCTCGCTCGTGACGAGTAACACAGCGCGAGGCGTACGCGCAATTTGTTACCATTACCCCGCCCGCCGGGCCAACTGGGACAGAGCGGCTCGCATTTTTCTTCCACTTGCTCCTTTTGATGCAGTGTAATTTTCAACGGCCGCCTCTCTCATTGATCGACTACATATAACGTTCTCCTGATCTTCGTCTCTTATCGCGTAGTCGCTCGATGCGCCCTCTCCATAAAAGGATAAACATTCCGAGAATGTAGACCCGCCGTTCTGCGTTTCTGGCGAATACCAATCTGGGAATCACGTTCACTTGGTTATTTCGGCAAATATTGGATGTTGATCAATGATACGTACCGGCAATTATTTTAGAGGCGATACGGCCGAAAATCGAATCGACGTGGCGTAATAAAATTTTAACAGGCAATCGAGCGTACGCCCGCGCCGCTCCGAACGAAAGAAATTGCCGCTAATAAACGCTCATCGATATTCGCCGGTGCATTTTTTCGCAATTAGCGCGCGCGTGTATCGCGATGCTCGCACTCAAAGCGGGAATAATTAAATATCTGGCCGTTCTGCGGCCGTTCCCGCATAAACACCGGTAATTAGTTTTCCTTGGCAAACGATTTCATCGGCTTTCGCTGCACCGCCGCCCGAATTTCCTGCGAGCGTGAATTAACCGGCCGCTCGGCCTACGGAAACGCCCACGCAGACCATCTCGCCGGCTGGCTTTTCATCGTGAAACGCGACTGGCCGCTGGGAACGCTCGGAGAGATCCTCCTCCGTCGTTCCAGATGGAAAATTAGCGTCGACGCCGATGGCTTTTCATTAACGGGGCTATCGCACCGGTACGGAAACCAGGAAATGTGACAAAAGACTGAAAATTCCAGCGGGAAAAATCGACCGCCTCTGATTGAGTCTGTCAGCACGCAGATCTGATCTTTTTTTCCCCTCATAGATTCTCGCAACACCGCCCCATTAGTTTCTCGTCTGTGGTGCCCTGTAACTCGATACTGCAAGGTATTGCAGCCGAACGGAGAGTATCGTGGCCAGCGACAAATGTGGATTCTCGATCAGTGGAATGAGTCCGTCGCTGGTCCGGCAGATTAACGACCGCGATAGGTTCCGGTGGCGCATGATCGATGGGCCCGCCGCCGTCAATCGCCGAAAAAGGAGAGAGCAAATCGAGTGTACCGAAAAATGAAAAAGAAGGGAGGGGAAATTGCGGGGTATAGCGCATAATGTTCAGCCACGCGAAATACGCGTCCAGCCCGTTTCGCTTTTTCCTCGAGGGACGCGTCCTCTTGCTTGGATGTTTTCGCTGTTTCCCGAGCACTCGCAAAAAAAACGCCGCGTCGGACGATTCGATGGCCGATAAGATTTCTGCTTGATGGCCAAGCGACCAATCGACTGTGGCGTGTCGCGTCCGGGCGGATATTCAGCGCGCGTATAAAGTGTTGGCGCGACGGAGCCGGTCTTTAATCCGCCTAAATTAAAAAAACATCGGATTACCAGCGACAACGTGTCCACGGTCCGTTCGTTTTATCGGCTTTACTGGTCCTGGACAATCAATGTGGGAGTACACTTTGATTCGCTGCCTCGAGAGAAGTTACGACGCCTATTTCCCAAGAACTTATTAAAGAAATTTATTAAATCACTTGAAACGGTGCAACATAAGTTTTTGGGATTTGCCTCTTGTATCCTACTTAGGTAATCCTATGGATAGAGTCGACCACGATTATGGCCCGGCACTAGCATCCCTTAAGGGGGTAGGTTACCCTCAACAGCCCAAAGTCAGGCCCTTCTTCAAACGCATATTCTGAAGTAATAAATGAATATAGAGATAATTTTTGTTTTAATTTTGAAACGCCATTTCGTTGACTTTAATGCGCAAGAAGAAATTTTAAATGTATTTAAAGGAAAAAATGTTATAAATATAAATGTGAGAGCGTGTACGCGATGCACCGTCTGATGGTGAACACGATTCCGGACAGGTGAATTACCTAAAACACAATGTAAACGCATTTTTATAATCTGTAAGACAGTCTCCATCTTGTGCAGGAAGCAAAATATTGATAAACTAATCTAATTAATATAATTTTTATGTTGATTCTGATTTTATCCTTTTTTTTTGTAAGAAAAATACTTTTTATCTTTTACTTTTAAGAATTTTTATTGAAAATGTGCTTCCAATACATGGAGGGAAATAGTTTCCTGCAGCTCCCTGTAAACATTCATTCAAATCGGTCGAGCGGTTTTCGAGATTTTATGTTCACCGTTTTGGAAAACATAAGTTCTGGGAAATCGCGTTTAAAGTTGCACATCGTTATCCGATCTCATGTGCAGGTTCGTACATTTTTTACTTTAATTCCCTCAATTTTTGGAATTTCGGGGCCCGGTTGCGCTTAAAATACGTAGAAAAGACGTAGCTAGCGGAATATGCAAACAACCTAAAAAACAATTTTCGAAATTTTTGTGGGTAACCTATCTCCTTAAGGTGGTCACTCTGGAGGAACGTCGACACATTGCGGACATGATTTTTCTGTACAAAATTATCAATGGTCACATAAGTTGTCCGGACTTGTTTGCCGTTCAATGCTCCGATCAGAAACATGCGTCTAGGCCGTTCTTTGCTTCAAGGCTACCGAAACATTGGCATTACGCGATCGACCCTATTAACAGGGCGATGATTATTGCGAATAAAAATTTCAGTGGCATAGACTCCTTCCTGGGCTCCTGACTTCGGTAAGGACGTTACTATACAGGCTTGTAACTAACCTACACGGAGACCGGGGGTAAGTTGTTCCGACAGTTCTATCTTCAAAATGAAAATAGGCGTTGTACTTTAAATTATTTTTTCCGTGTAAGTTGGTCACGCCACTCTATCGTCCATTTTAATAGCGTCCGCGACAGCGAATCGTGAGGCTGTAAGCAAGGACCTATTAGTCGCGTATCACATAAGTAAATAATTTTCAATCATTATTTTTTGGTCTATTTCGATTATTTAACGTCGATAATATTGATTGATTTGTTCTTATGGATCAAATGACAGTTAAGAACATGGTGTAATAGTGTTTATCGTTTCAATATATGTATAAGCAAAATAATCTCTCAAATTGCTACATGTGTCAATAGGGGCTAGTTGTTACCGTAAAAGTTGCCCCACCGCAACTGTATAAATTGTTCCTGCTGTGTTTTAAGATGCGAACATATGAATGAAAGGCGGAAAGAGGCATCATTTCCATCGAAGTTATGCATAAAGATAATAACTGAAGCTAGAGAATTCAGTATCTGCCACTTGACTCTACCGAGAGTTATTAAAAAACTGCAATCTGGCAAGAAGTCACTGTAGGCTACAAGTCCAAATATCAATAAGTAGGTACCCACAAACAGTTGAGTGTAAGACTGATTTATAGATTTTAGTTTTTATACCAAAAATAATGTTTATAGTTATTATATTGTGTTGGTTTTTTTTTAAAGATAATACATTTTTGTTGATTGGAACCTTTTATGAATAAACATTATTAATAAAATTTTGTTTTATTCCATTAGAAAATGAAATATTTCATTAAAAGGCAACTTATATATCTTAGTAACAACTTACCCCAATGCGATAAAAACTTGCCCCATAAAGGGGTAAGAAGTTCCGCTTCGACCAGACACAAATAAATATCATTTTATGAAAAACCGACTGCAATATATGTAGGATTTCTCCTGGTTCTTGTTGGATAACTAACTTTTGTACTACTTCTGCTGCGTTCGTCGTCTTTGTCGGATATATCCATACAAAGTAGTAAAGGTGAAGCGAAATAACCGATACGAGGTAGTGCGAATTGGCGAAAGCGAAGGGCCAGGAATTACCTCGACCGCGGCAGATTATATGAAGCCTTATTTAGGAGCGTCTTCGGGGACCGAAGAGCTGTAGGATGGCCGAATGTGGGATGCCGATGAGCGCTGGTCGAGGCGTAGCGCGTGACGCGTTCGGGAAAACAGCTGAAAGGCGCTCGGGCATGGTCGCGTGGCGTGAGGCGGACGAGAGAGCGTGGCGGATCAGTCGTCCAGAGAGACTGTCGCGTGCTTGCAGCTTGATGCTTTTTTATGTATCATTATCCTACCACTTATTAGTCCTAGTTATATTAAATTGTGTTTTATTTTAATATCAACTGGGCCTCAATCCTTTACAAGACCTCCATATCCGCGTCCCATTCGCCTAAGAATCCAACAAGAACCAGGAGTAATCCTACATATATTCAATACAAGCTTAAAATCATAAAATATAATAAATTTAAGAAGAAATTAGTCAATAGTGAAGAGAATAACTACATTATTTTCCAGTCATTTTTTTATGTTTTATTGGAATCGGAACTTTTAGCTCCGGTCTCCCCTATATAGTATTTAGTTTACTCTTTAAGTTTAGTTTAGTTAGCTTTCTTAACTACTTATTATTATTGTCTATTTTATAGTTTCAGACTCTGTAATTAATACCTCTCCTTGTTTTTGAAAACCATGGGGATTCCCGTAAAATTATTACTAATAAAAAAAAAAAGAACTTGACAGTCGGATCCGAAGCTGGAGCGGAAAAATTTCGACCATGTTGCTCGAGCTCCGTCTGCTTGCCACGTATGCCACATATTCGAGCAGATCTTCGCAAGAAGTGGGGCAAAGATGGCCAGGCTTGGGGTGGCGATGCTGGAACTGGCGCGTCTGGCTTCATATAAAATTCCACACGTTACAAGCCCGGGGGCAGTCGTTTCCGATGCACCCGGCTACGTTCACGTCGCGGTCGGTTATCGCGCTCGCACGAAAAAAGGATCGCGCCCGGTCAGAGGGACGAGTTAATGCTTTTCCCGGCCGGTCAAAGTGGTGAGCGCGTTTGCAAACCTCTCCGCTGTATCTCCCCTCTGTATCGTTCTCGCGATCGACGCCGAGTTTTCCGGCGACGCGATGGAAATTCAAGCGGCTCTCGCGGAATCAACCTTTTGATCCCGCGATTGGATTGCGGCCGGTCGAGTGGTGCCCGCTGCTCTGCGCGAGTCGATCCCCAAAGAGGATTTCGCGTGGCTCGCTCGGCCCTCCAAGAGTCGCGCGTGCCACCGACCGTTTCACCTTTTTACGGCTCGTTTCAGTTCGACCGGGGCAATTTCCGACGACACCCTCGCGAAAGGAATACACAGAAGTTGACGGGACCGTTCCCAGGAAAGACGTTCTTTTTTTCCGGGGACGTAAAACAGTGACCCGAGAAGCGTACCTGGCCGTGAAAAATTGTAGCATCGGGCGCTGCCGCGTCCTGGGCGGCGATAAATAAGCGAACAAGCCCCGACACGCTTGTTTTTCTCGGCTGCTCGTTAAAAACGAGGACCCCCCTGATAATTAAACCGTTGTTTTGCGCGCGGAGCTAATTAGCGACGGGATACAAATGGGGGGCGAACAAAAAGCGACGACGCTGCTTTCGAGGATGTCCGATTCTAATAGTGCTCGTCTTCTCTGTCGCAGGCGAGGACTTGCGTAATTCTTCTAGCTCATTCTTTGACGGAGTCGTAATTATTTATTTTCTTTAAATAACCAGTCTCCTCGTCGCGAGAGTAAAGAGGAACCGGCGAAAATCATTCCCGACCGAAAGCACCTGACGGTGGCACGGTTGCTCGTGCAGCAAACAACGTGCCCGTCTATTCATCGAGCCGACTCCCATTGTAGGTCCTTCGGGGGCTGCACGAAATCTCGCGCCGCGTCCCAGCCACGACGGCGTGTGCGCTCCCCGTGTCTGTTAGGGGCTGAATCGCGCGCGGTTTCTGCATCTGCATCGCATTACGCTCGGAATTGGCCGACGAGAGCGCGATTGAAATTCGACGGAGTGCCTCTCCGTGGAACGAGCTCGCGATTAACTAACAATTCCAGGCTGTTGCTCAGCTCTTGTGCAGGCTCCCCGGCGAAGCGGCTGGCAGGAACCGTTGCGCTCGGCTGTCCTACAGAAGGCTGGATACAAGGGAGACAGCTAGTGCTTCTATCGCCGACACTTTTACTGCATATGCATTCAGGTAATTTGCATCGCACAGGTATCGCTGCCGTCCAGACAAGCTTTTCAAGCATAAATGCCCCCTGTTAACTGGCAGCCGGTGGCCATTCGGTGTGTCTGTTTTCCACCAATTTGCCCCTGGTGTCGTCAAAAACGACGTAGCTACATCCCGACAAACGAAACAGCCCCGTACATCACCGACGGAAGGGGAATAAAATTCGCTATAAATACAGGGGAACTCACTAAGTAAGCAGCAAGTTGAACGCGCCCGCCCGCAGTTTGCAAGTTTCGAATGGGACTGGGGTGTCGCGAGTCGCGCCCGACGGGGGTGCGAAACGACGGATGCAGAGACGCGCAAACATACGCGACGGATTTATTCGGCATCGGGCACGATGTAAGCGGTTCGACGGCAATTATTACTCGCGAGACTCGCGGCTGTTCCAGCAAGTTCCAGCAAGTTCCAGCAAGTTTGTATCGCGAGGATGCACGCCCGGATGCGGGTAGTTGGGCGAAGGGTCGCGAAGGGTTCGCCGGGACGAAGGGCCGCGGTGCGGGAGGTGTTGTGCGTTCCACTCGCGACGGAGTTTCACGGCGTTACACAACGGCCTCGCCTAACCGAGGCTGCCGCTGTTGCATCACGACAGACTTGGCGCATAATATTATTCCTACGTTTCGAAGCTTCCAGGGAACGGGGGTGCTGCGAACCAGCGGCGTGTTTAATTTATCCAAATTCGAGAAGTTCGGCCACGGGTATCGAGAATATTTTGGGACGGTCAGCTTCGGGAGAGCGACCGAAACTTTGACAGGATATGGTTGGCGGAATGAGAACCGAACAGGGACTTTAGGAACAGTAAATTCTACATTCGCGAGTTCATCTGCGCGAAAAGCTGGCCTCGGTTATTCCATCCCGCTGTCTACGTTCCCACCGAAACGGCGGCCTAATGACGAGGGGGTGCAGAGTGGCCGCGGAACCACTTTATTCCACCACTGTGCAAACACAGGCTTCCAACCAAACACTTAGTCGTCTCCCACTTCTTTCGCCCACATCCCCGAACTTCGCGGCGGCAAGCATGTATAATGCGTCGCCGGGCCCTGCAAGTAGTATAAGCAAGTGGTATGAGCGGCAATACTCAGACGGAGTGCACCGCCACGCCACACCGCGGCTGGCTGTTTATCCATGGCGTCGTCGCGAGTTTCCAACGGGGTGCCTCTTCTTATCCCGGCGAAACAATGCTGCGAACGACGCACGAGGTAACCACCCCTGGAGACCATTCGTTACAACATATCCAATGTTTCACGCGACGCTCGCCGCTTATCGCGTCTCTCCCAGACCATCCACGAATATTCTTTCGCCGTCGCGAGTCGTTTCTTAGGTCTAGACGTCAGCTTCGTGCGCACATCGCTGGGGGGTTGTGCCTACTTGCTGCGGTATCTTTTTACAACGGTGGGCAGAGTCGTGTTGAATTATTGCGTGAAAAGTTCCACAGTGACGCGTCCCGCCTGTAGACGTTACTCGCAAGTATTCGAAAAGTTTCCGCGCGTCGATTTCATTTGATCTTTGTGCGTTGGAGGGAAAGGATTCATCTTGTACGATTTTTTTTCTTGTTACAGCTAATCTTCTTGAGCTATTTTAGGGGACCGTTTCGTTGAAACGTCGAAGTTGGCGTGTCCATCGTCGTAAACTCCCAGTCGTAACGAAATCCTTACGGGTCTAGAAACAGGACTGTCTCTGTGGAAGTTGTCAGGAAGAGTCGAGGACGTAAAAACAGCTACTAAAGGGATCGTAAGTCAGGGAAGGGAGGGTGCAATGGAACGTTTCCCGGTTCGCAGTAATTCTAGGCGACTCTGCGAGTCGACCGGTGCCCGATTTTAATTAATCCCGTAAGGACGACAGTATCTGTATCCGTGATACGACTTGGCGCCGCCTTATAGCGCGCGTCGAGGAAACAATGCCTGAGAAGACGAGGCGGCGACGGGGTGGCTATCGCGGCACTCGGCGACGCAACGAAGAAGGGCTTACCTTCCGCTCGTAATTGCTACTATCCCCTCGTTCCGTCGCCCATCGCCCGCCTCCTAATTGTCCTCGTTTCTCGTCTCTTCACCTTCGAGAGCATTAAACGAACTTAAGCTTTTCTTTTCCGTCGCCCATCGCCCCGCTGTATTATCGTTCTCCGTCTGATCAGCCTCGAAACAAACTCGCCACTTTCGCCGTCGATTTTCCATCGTTGGCGTCGTTAACCGGTCGATGGCAGCGGAACGCAAAGTTTCTTTGAGTTTCCTCGTAGCGTAGAGCCAAGTGTCGTTAAATCTCGGGCCCAGACGTAAGAACGATGTTTGTTTTCCAGAAGAATCGGCTTGAAAAGGTTTAACGCCACGGCGGCGCGGCGATTCGCCGGATAGAGGAACGGCCCTTTGTCCGTCTGTAAAACGCCCTCCCTCGCTCGCCGATCCGACGTCGACGTTTGACGTCGACGCGGCAAACTTGGTGCCCGCGAGCAATAAATCGCCGGCCCCGCTGTCTCGGTTTTTACAATTTCATGCTTTCCGGCCGCGCTGACGCGCGCACTCGCGCCGTGCACAAAAGAAACACCCCCCTCATTCTTACCCCCGGCTCCGCGCCCCGGGTATTTGACCGCTCGAGGATTTCTTCCGCGTAACTTAAGCACGAAACCACGGGCGTTGGCGGGAATCGCGTCGCGACGGCTGAGAAACAGCGCTGTGAATCTCCCTCGGTCCACGGTACGAGATTTCTTTCCCCGCTACGACAATGCTGCCACGATTCACAGAGTTGCATGGAGTTCTCGAAATAGACCTGGAAATTTTCAGCGTGGGACGCAACGCACGAATTCGCACGCGTTGTGGAGCGCGAGTCGAGAAGAAGTGGCAGAGTAGTTGATACGGTGGTGGAGAAAAATCTTGAAACGCCGTCTTGCTGTCGTAAGGAGCAAGGAATCCTCTCGACGCTCATTGTGTCTAGGAGTCTAGAGTCTGGCTCCTTCAGGCCTCCGCGATTTCATTGATCTCCCGCGGTGTCGGGGCACCGTCGGGCGTAAGTCAGCTCTTTCCGACTAAACGACGCGGAACGCGCGTTATTGTATCAAGTTACACCTACGCGGCAGTAAAGCGTGCCGGTGCAACTGCAACGGCAATTGTAACAACATAGTGCAGCGGGGGAGCGCTCGGTCGGCGGAGCAGGGGCGGAACATTGGAGCCGTAGTAAAAGTTTGTGGTAAATGTTATTGCAGTCTAGCGCGCGGTACGCTCTTTCGAGTAACTCTAGGCTTATAAACATTACCACAATCTGTTACCACGATCGTAGGCTAACAGTGGGGGAGCAGAAAGTCACGGTCGTGGCGTCGAGACCACCGCGAGGAGCGTTTGCAGCAACCAAAGCCCCTCTGGCGGAAACGTTGGCGCGCTCTTACAGTCCAGGTATCTTTATTACTCACGGAGAAGAAGTGAATGGTCAACTGTGACACAGGCAAAATGTTGCGGAGCAACTGGAGTGCACGCGGGCATACCAAAGCGGGCAGCTGACCCGCCACCAACGCTTCAGGGCTACCCGAAGCCCTGACGTGGCTGGCAGGGTTGTAATTGTCGCCCTTTGTCCGTCATGCGAGGTCGCAGCCTCACGGTGGCGGCGAACCGCAACCCTTCCTGGCCTCGATGCAACCACCAGGCTGCGCGGGCATTATCGCATCAGGTGCTTAATCCTTGCTTTATCACCTGCGATTACAGCGACCGTCACGGCGACCCAGCTCCCGTCTCTTTCTCTCCATCCACGGGAATATCAAAACCTTCTTTCATCCGTTGATCCATAGACGCGCCTCCGCGGGGACAATTCCTTTGCCTGCGCTTTGTTTCCTCTGACTCGAGCCGGGTTTCGAGTATTCCGCCGCTTAAGCGGTTCTTTGTGGCCGCGACTCGGGCGCCAGGCTCGCTGGAGAGCGGTTTCCTGCTGTGCTCGGTGTTTTCCAGGGGATCGAGTGGAATTTCCTGGCGGCGCGGCAATTTTCTTCGAACGGGTCTCTCGTATCGTGGTCGAAATTGCACCGCCGTGTGAGTTACGTGTTCGTAACGTTCGGGATACGAGGAACGAGACTCGCCCCGGCTGGATTCGGCGACGGGCGAGCCCGCGTTTTTCCAGTCCGACCGTTTTCCCTCGGTGCACTTCTCGGCCGGGCATAAATACACCCGGCGAAAGGCGTCTACCAAATGTTGCAGGTATTATGAAAACGCATAAACTAACGTTACGCCTCGGTGGCCATCTACTCCAGGTCGACCGAACGGCGGTCGATAGGCGACAATGGGAACCGTGTTTCGGACGTTTATGCGCGATCGCGGCTGTATCTTCGCGCGGGACACGGCTCGTAAAACCGTAGTCATCGAGTGGACGAGGTCGTTTCGTCCTCGACGCCCTGGACGAGTTTTAACACACTTTCGGCGTAGTCTGCGGTGTATCAGAACGTAGAGCTTCCATTCTCCATCGAATGCTTCCGCGGATCTTTTACGGGGGTTGGAAGAATTGATTTTTCCCGGGCACAATGGGGTGATCGAAATATCGCAGGTGGATGACGCCCGTAGCGGCCAACTCCGGCTATTTTTTTCACGGTGCCAATGGCGATTCCGTGGCGTTGGCGCGCACGAGCGGCGTTATGACAACAACGAGTGAAAAGCTCGAACGTGCGCGATGTATCGGCAGGTGTTCGTTGGTCGATCGATCGACGGAAATCCAGCCGTCCACCGCGCCGGAACAAAACGAACCGACGGTTGTTCTTTTTGTTTCCCGATATCGTTCTCTGTAACGTTGGCGTAGTACTGCGCGTTGGTAATGAAGCGACGCCACGGTGCTTTCTAGGGAGCCCGAATTCCCTTTGAGACCGGAACGGTAACTGTGCTACTTTTGTCTCGATAGCGCTTCCGCGAAATGATTCCTCGAGTGTCGTCGTTAGCGCCTAGCTGCGCGCCAGATCGATCGATACGTTTGAATGAAACGGGATAGATCCTCGGATATGCTCGCGCAAGGGAGACGATCAAGGTACTTACTCGTATCCGGAATTCTCGTATCGTGAGCGACTAGAAGCTGGGCCGCGAGCGAGGCCCTGTGTCCGGAAGTACTCTCAGCCACGCACTCGTACCTGCCACTGTCCTCAGGCTTCGCGGAGGATATCACCACTTTCGATCTTCGCCTGCAAACAGATAACCCGCACGTCAAATATTTCTCCCGATCAACCTGCATCCGATATCCGTCGATTAAACGGCGTAGGTTAGTCGATTCATTATCTTTTCACCGGGTATACGGATCTGGAGGCGGTCCCGGTTCGCGTACCCTCGTCTAGTCCCGAGAGAAGATTTCGTAAAGTTGAGGCAAACAGGAAGTTTCGCCGTGCTCCCGGGGCTCCGAGTGCCCTAGCCCCTCGGCTCGTAAGCTTCCGCGGGTTTAGAGCGGCCTGAAATTTCTGGACTTCCATCCGGGGAAACTCGTTTTTCCGTATGAAGAAGCCGAAACTTCTGGCCGGAGCTCTGCAAGTTGGACCCGAGACGACGGGAAATTTAATAACTTTTCGAACACCGCGGATTACTCGCGTCGGAATTCCCGGCGCAACGCAAATATCGACGGCGATCGATACGGGAAATTCTACGTCCCGTTTCGCGTCATTCCGCGCCAGCCTCTACCTTATTTTATCTCGGAAATTTTCGTCGAGTACAACATCGGGTGGGGGAAGAGGCAGAGGCACGTGTTCAGGGCACTTGGAAGCTGAGAAGCTGCGAAGCTTGGCCCGGAGATTCAAGGACCAGCCGCGTCCGAGTGGAAGCGAGCATTAAAGAGGGAGAAGTGGGTGAAAGATGGTCATGCAAATAGTGGAAAACTCGGCTTAAATTCTGCCGGAGCTCTACCATAACGAAGGGAACGCGAGCCACCTTGGCCGACGGTTTTAAGAACAGAAGTCACGCCTCGGATTGTTGAACGTCAACAAGTAGGTGCGCCGCTTCCCAGCTGAACAACGGGGGAGGGGCTTTTAACCGAGGATCGAGAGAAGCGAAGAGTAAAGTGTCGCGATTAAAAGCTGGAACTTTTAAACGCTCTGAAAACGGACGATTTCTCCAAGGACAATGGAAAAGGAGCGAATCTCGGCTGTATTCATCGTCATCGGCGATAGAGTAGATTCCCACCCCTCCCAGCGGCGGCAGTAATGGAAAGCTGTTAACCCCGGTATCGAGATCTCGTCAGACAGTGTCATCGTTGGATCTTGATAGCGGCGAGTAAACACCGTCGTCGAAGACCGCCCGTAAAATTCACCTTCGATCTGAGAGAGCGATTTAACCGGAGGGCCCTACATAATGCTCGACGGAATCGCTAGCGAGGAATTGCTTTGCCTCCCAGCCGAAGAACGACCGATTAACAGTGGCGAAAGGAGCTGCCCGGAGCAGTCGGTCGGACATCTGAAATCAGGGAGGGTTCCGCGCGGAAGTGACGCCGAGAAGAAGCTCTTGTCGATTCGGAGAGAGAAAATCCAGGGGGAGGGGGGGGGGGGGGGGGTTGGCAAGGCGGCGCGTCGCTCCCGATCGCGAGACCAAACGCGAGCTCCACGGGATGGTTCCTTAAATTGGAAGCGATTCAACCGAGTCTTGGATGGCCTTCTGTCTCGTTCCCTCCATTTGTCAGGGGAGTTCCCGATGGACCTGTATTACTCCGCAATCCAGCGGGTCCGCGCACCGAACGGAAGGTTAACGGACCGAGGAGAAAAGGAGCTTCATCGTAAATCCACGGTTGGATACAATTTCGAGGATGGATCTTCTACTTCCGCCGTTTTTTCGCCATTTTAACCTCCACGCGAGTGTCTCGATTCTCTTGGCACAGATCTCCAGCCGCTTTGCGTCTCGTCGTGGCCTGAAATTCGTTGCCGGGTAAGAAGTGGAGCAGATCGTTCATTTTGGCGGAGGATAATTGAACGCCAGCTATAATCCATTGTCGATCGCAGGCCAGAGAGCGGCTTGGTGGCCATGTCGCTCCCAATTGCTTTTCAAGCTTGGCCTGCGCGATTTTGAAACCGAGATAGGATAAAACGGATAGCGCCGGCGCCGCCACTTTCGACTAATTCTAGCGCCGCGGCGCAATGATCAACGGAACACGCGGGCGGATCGCGATCAGATCGAACGCAATTTCCGTGCCCGCTGCGCCATGAACGGCCCAGAATAATCCCTTAATTGGTGGAAAATCGATGTTTTCCCTGGCGTACCCGCGGCGGCTATTAATTTCATCACGTTCTCTTCTCCCGGTTAAGTGAAACTCGCCTCCGCGTATCGCTGGTCAAGGCATCGCCGACCGACCGTGCGATCCGTTTCAGTTATCGTCGAAATGATTCTTTCTAATCAAACGTACGATCGGCCGTTGCCAGGCGCGAGGAGGGAATCTCGTTTATACCCGTCCGAGGTTTCGCAGCGCGGAACTTTTTAATTCGCGTGCTCGAGGCTGATCGAAGCGTCCGCGTCGGGAGAATTGAGAGATCGTTGCTCGTAATGGAGGAGGGGATAAGTACCCCCTTCAGGTGGAAGGTATAACGGGGCGAGGAGTTAAAGGTAATGAAAGCGAAGAGGAGCAGGGAACACAATTTGCGCGGCCTGGGATTAAGTCCAAGTTTTTTCCCTTTACAGCCAACCTTTATGCGCCTTTTATACCCTCTCAACCTCGACCGCCTCTTCTACGCGTGTTTACATAAAGGTAGCTACGAGTGCGCGACTGATATCGCGGGGGTGAATACGAGGGATCAAGGATAGTGTCCTCGTTGCACTCAGATCTCCCCACACATCTCTTTTCCCTCCTATCAATTCCATAGAACGGCTTTAGTACCAGCACGTGCTCGATGGATTCCTCGTCTCGCGATTACATCGTCTAGAACGAAGTGAGAACGGCGGTCGGCTCGGAAATGCGATTTCCATCGCGGCCAGGTGTCGCGTCCCCTTTCCGTTGGCCGAAAAGTATCCGTGAAAGGGTGGCACGGCGGGCCCAGGGCGGAGGGAAAATATTTGCACGGGTCGAGATCGGGCGAGATGGTCGAGTTGCCGGCGACCCCGTCTGTTCATCCCCTTTAAACGTTTTCGCATGCACGCGTCCACGAGATACAGAGATACCGGCGAGAACGGGAGAAGCCCGTGGAAGGAGAGGAGCGAGAGAGGCTGCAACGACGGACACGGGGGAGCGAGTGGAGGAAAAAAGAAGGACGGTCGAGGGGAGGAGAGGGTGCAGTCGAAGGAAGAAGGAAGGAGAGGGGTAGAGCCGCACGATGGATACGACGGGGAAGGGTTTCTAATTTGGTGCCGCGGCAAAAATCGACACTCCGTCTAGACTACCGCCACTCTCCGCTTAGTACACGCGTATATATGCCACCGCGAGAGAGAGAAAGAGAGAGAGAGAGAGAGAGGGGGGGGAAGCTCTCTCTCGTTTCTCCTCGGAGGGACGAAGGAGGGCTGGAAGCACGGGCCGATGGAGAGAGATAAACCGAGATTTCTATTTATGTATTCCACTTCGTTCATGCCTCGCCTCGTCTTTCGCCTTCTCCTTTCATCTCGTTAGGTTTTTGCGGCCGGTTGCCCTGCCCTCCCTCCGCCGCACCTCGCGGAACCCTTTGACTCGACCCAAAGGGAATCGATCCGCGAGGATTTTCTAACCACCAGTCCAGGCAAATCGCCAGCGTCTGCCGTTTTTCGCGAGGCATCGAACCCGTCTGCGGAAAAATCCTCGCAAACTTGTTGGGCCAGCGAAAGCACCTCGCGATTCGTGCCTTCCGTTCGCGCTGCAACCAGCTTTCCGTTGGCCACCATCGCCGTTCACGCGTCGAAACGCCCTTTCATTCGCGTTCGAGGGCCTCGCTCTTTCAACCGCCAAGGAGTCAGGTTTTTAAAGTTAATAGCTACGCAAGGAGCTTGCTCGCTAGGATGATACCAGAATGATATCCGGGCGGTTCGCCGTCGAAGTAATCTTCTTCGGGAGGGAAAGTTTGGAGGACAGATGTTCGTGTAACAGGAGAATGTTTCTCGGGCAGGGACGTCTCGAAAACGTTAACATCGGTGGTGCGCGGAAATTAAACGGGGTGCGGGGGTGAGGCTTGAAAACGGGAAGCACGAGCAACTCTGAAAGGCATCGGGGGGCTTTCGATTATGGGTAGTCGGATATTCCGCAAAGTGGTGCCACCGGCGGTAAGATTAGTCGGTAACTCTGAAGCTTAGGTGGCCTTAGCCTTAAGAATGGATTTCACGACGATCCCGAGCGAACGCAGCCTTTCAACTTTCCCCCCGAGATAAGCACGATCTCGGTAAGAACTGCCGCAAGTTTCTGTTAACATTTCAGTGGTGCGGTTCGATCGCGATATACACGCGTCTTCCATCCAGCCTTGGACTCGCGCGAGCTATCGATTCCCCAGCGCGCGCGTCGGCCCACGAACAACGAACCGGATCACTCTCGTGCGCTCCTCTCGTCATATTTCTCCGTTCATCGGGTTACAAGCGAGAACCCAATTCATGTCGGTCGCTCCATAAATCTCTCCGCGCGCAATAACGTTCTCGCATCACGGTGTGTTCGTGGAATTACCGTTCATCCTGTATCATCCTACTTTCTGGCAGGAAAAACCTATCCTCCCGGAGCTGCGAAAGCCTCGCGATTCGTGCTCGCCAGCCCTAACGTTCTGTTGTCGCGAGACACGAAGCGAGATCGGGGGGAAAAAGGGAGAATGAGATTTCTAATGGCGAAAGTCGCGCTGCGGATAGCCGGCGAAACGACTATCAGTCTTGCAATGGAAACAGCATGTCGTGGCGGGGTTGAAAAACAGATACACGTCGAAAGGAAGAAAGCAGGGAGCCGCGGGTTTCTTCGCCCCTTCTCCTTGCGGCCCTTCTGTTTTTCTTCCATCCTGTAGGAGTAGTTAATGGTTTTCTTTTGGCCGGCAGCCTCGCCGCGTTAATGCTTCTGCCACTTGAATGGACTTTCCCCTTCTGTCTTCTCTCTCCGCGTTTCTTCCCTCGCTGCCGCGCTTTTAACCTCCTTCGCCCCTCGTCGCCGTTCAACGAAATTCTTCCGCCAAGCGATTGTATCGACAAGAGGAGGCCGCGTTCTGTATCGCGGACATCGCCGGGAACAACCTTTTCGAGGACGCTCGATGGGCCTCTTGTCCATTGTCGGTTCGCCTATCCTCCTTTCCCCGGCGCTTTCCACCGGGCTTGGGAAACTGTGACAGAACCTTGGCAACACCGTCAGTTCGATGCACTGGTGCGCGAGCTCTCCAGGACCCGAGATGATGCAAGTGGAAGATACAAAAATGGAAGGTTCCATGGGTGGGAGTGTGGGTGGACGGTCGGATAATCGACAAGCAAGAGAAGGGAGAGACTTCGGCAGACTAATTCGGAAATGAAGTGGAAAAGTTGCTGAATATACCCGCCTCTAAATGTCGCTGGGAGTGTCGGATCGAGGAATGCCTGACTTATCATTGACGTAAATTCCTTTAGCTCGGCCGATGCGACGGTCCCCAGTCGAGCGAGGCAATTTCGGGCGGTTTTCGTCAGACGGCGCGTGGTATCGAATTTCGTCGGTGTCGTTCTGGAAGTCACCGGTGGCTCATGGCTGATTTAACGAATCAGTTACGTTAGCGAGATACGAATAACGATGGCCAGACAACGCGACGCTTCTCGGTAATCCCCGACGGGACCACGAGAGCGCACTTTCTAATTTTAGTCGGGACAGCTCAGTGCCGTAGCGCTCCGTTCAGCTGAGCGCGTTTTCGCGCTTCGGTCATCCGGCATTTTCCTCCCGTCTGTGCCGAGCGAAATCTCCTCTCTCGCCTCTAACCCCGAGTTTCCAGCGAATTCCACTCGAGACCTTTAATCGAATTGCCAGCCTGCCCCGCTAGCCCACACTTGCTCGTACGATACTTTCGGATGCGAAGAAAAGTGAAGAGATACTGGCAAACCAACTCGAGCCGAGTCGATCTCGTATTTAACTCTTATCGTTACTCGTAATCTTGAAGCAAAGGGGAGCGTTAACGCGAAACGAGCAGCTGGGGCGTTAACTACACCGTAATTCCGACGAGTTTCGCTGATCAGCGAACATCCAGGAGGTCCACCAGGCCACCGTAGATCCCCGAACAGAAGGAAAACTCGGAGGTTGTGCGTCCCGGAGGACTGCTCCTGAGAAATAGTCTGAATCCCGCCCCGAAGGGATTCCAACTCTTGTCGTGGCAGCTCGTTAAGCCGCACGGATTTTCCTGGACTTCGCGATGAATTCCGCGCGCCCCTTGTGGCACCAGATTTCGACAAGTTTTCCCCGCCGTGAATCGCAGTGAAAGATTTCGCCCGTCGACTGTTCTAAAGCGCCCCGCCGCGTTTCGTCCGTGGATCGACAGAGTAACTCGGGAGCCATCATCTCGATTTCCTTGGAAATTTCATTAAAATTACGCGAATTAAATCTTGAAACACCTTGCAGTTCTCCACCGCGGCAGTCAATCCCCGCGACATTTCCCGGAGAGACTTGGCCGTCCAGTGGAATCGTAGAGAACTCGCTCTTTTGAAGAGGAATCCTTCCGTGACGAATACCCCCTTTCGGTCAAAGGAACCGTGGCAGGACGAAAAACAGCTGGAATTTATGGCGTCCGTCGTTTTTCCGAGCGGCCACTCGGCTGAAAGCGCGGCCTCCTCTGGTCCGGACGGGCTCGTCGAAATATCAGAAGGAAGAGCTTCCGCTGAAGCGCAGGTAGTCAGAAGCTTTCCTGCTCGCGCGGCCGCTCGCCTGGTTATAAATACCGTGACCCATCAATGGCACTGCTGCCACCATTCAGAGCCGCGAGACGGGCGAAGAAGTGGGCAAGTACGATGGAGAGAGTGCCATCGAAAGTGCCTTAATGCGCCGACTATGTTAAAAAGTGGCACTTGACTGGGGGTGCTTCTATGACCCTTTCTTTTGTTATTCTTTTATATGGGCCCACGTCGAGACTTTCGACCCAGGATCGTTTCTCTTGGCTCCTTGAAAAGAGCTTGATCTCGCTATACGACGCGCGCTTAATCCCTAAGGCCACTACACGAAAAGATAGTCTGAAATAAGCTCCAACCTGCCCCGATAAAAATAGGGTTTCGAAAGTCCTTCCATCGTTTGTCACGGCCGATCGAAAAATTGTACTGTCAGTGGAGGCTCGCTAGTCCCGATACCAAAAATAATGCCCAACCGTCGCCGCGATAAATTACAAATGGAAGACGAATAGAGGGTGTCGTTTGCGTGAAACAGTTTAGTCTGCTGTCAGCCAGGCTGATTTATTCGCCGCAATAAAGAAACGTAGAAATAAACCGTCTCGGTAAAGACGGCCGTTTTATTTCAATCTCTACTACTGGCGCACCGTTCCTCCCCTCGCCGCTCAATATCCGTTTCCTTTCATCAATAATAACGACGACCCTTTTGTTAGATTAGCTTCAACATCCTTCGCTTTAATCTCCAATTCCGTTTGCCGGTCTCATCGAAAACAAAATGGCGCATCCGCCGCTGCAATAACGTCCGAGACCTTTCAAAGATAAACTATCTCGCAGAAACAACGATGCTCCTCGGGTCAACGTTTCATTCGCTTCTCCCGTCGCGTTTCGCCCTTTTCTCCGTCGCCATATATTTTTCAGCTGCCCTTTGAGCCACCGTCCACGGCGCCGCGACTCTCGCAGCCTCTGTCAAAGAGCCGCGGTATTGCGTCATTGCTGTTTACCCCTTGCGTCCCGTTCGACCGAAAAATAAACTGCCACATTATTCCGCTAGTTTCGATATTAATCGTTCCTGGTTCTCGCACGATCCTCTTCTTCTTAACTTGTATTACTGTCTCTCTCTCTCTCTCTCTCTGTCTCTCTCAACTGGTTTGCTGTAAGCTCGCTGGGAACGTGCTCGCTTTGTTCCGCGTTGAGATCGGATCACTGCGACCCAATTCAGCATCAAAGAGTGGTGGTTTAAAAGTCGCAAACCTCGATGGTACCTTTATATAGTCTGCTGCGAAATAAGGTTCGTTCTACCGCCGAAGGAGGTCATCCTGGACTGTCGTAAGATGAGTGTCCGTGGCCGTAGTGGGCAGTGAAACACCGCTACGAGTCGTGAAACTTAATGCTGTGTTCCCTCCAGATGTAGCCCGAGTTTACGGTCACCGCGAGGACCAAATTATTGACGACCACTGCTCGCAGGGGGAAGGCCACTGCCATTCAATATGGAAAGCGACAGGATTAGACCAGCGCTATGCGTGCATCTCGTCGAATAACACTGGGTCGAGCGATAAATAATTCATCGGGACACGAGCAGCGGCCGAGGCGACGAGGATCAGATTGTGTCCGCAAGGTCGTCGAAGAGCTACTCACTCGGCGTGCTGGAAAAAGGTCAAACGTGGCGGGTCGACGTCAGACTTATCGGGACAAAGGTCTCCCCGGCTGGAAAGTCTGAGGGTTGCCGTTTGGGGTGGTCCGGAATAAAAGAAGCCGAAGAATCTGGTATAGTTTCTTGGCGCGAGGATGAAGTGGCCAACGGTGAAGTCCTCTGGAGAGCTTTCAACCGCACCTCTCCGCCGTCCCTGCCACCTAATCTCGCCTAACCATCGAGCCTTTTCCAGAGGCTCCTCGTAGAAATCTGCTGGTAGCTGACGCGCGTCTATATATCGTGGTTACGCCCTGATTCGTCAAGAACCACCACCTTCGCCCCTGCCCGCTCGTATCCACGTCTTCGTTCTTCTTCCTCTTCTTCTGCTACCCCCTCGACCTGCCACCCTGTGCGCTTGACTTCCGTCGCGTCCAGCTTCCCACTTCACGGAGAAAGAAAAGGGCGACTGGAAATGGACCTACGCGCCGCTGCTCCTCTTTCGTCGCGACCTTTCAGCCCGATTCTCCACTCGTTCGTCGTGGAAATCGTTGTTCGCGCCTAACCCCCCGTGACCGAAGTTTCAGAGGGCTCCCCCTTCGCGTCGATAAAGGGTCGGGCGTAAGCAGTGCGCATCATCCTCTACAACATTAATTTTATCGAAATTTATCCGAAACTTTCTGGTCCCTCCGCGACAGAGATATTACGTTACAAAGCAGTTTTTGGAGCCGGTTCCAACTTCAAAGTTGCCGTATCGCCCTCGAATCCCCCCTCAAGACAAAGGGAGCCTTTGCGCCCACCCTCGGACCATCTCCCCCAATGAGTCTTTCGCGAGGTTTCCTCTTCAAACGACGAGGTGGAGGGAGCCCTCTCGACCTTCTTCTACGAGTCGCGAGCATCAATAACTTTCGAATTCGTCGGATGCCCGAGAAAATGATTTATCAACGGTTTCACCTTCGTTCAAAGCGAAACGCCCCACCAACTCGCCGAGCTTTCAATTAAATTTATCATCGATCCGTGAAGATATTTCCAAAGTATCAGCGGCTAGATTACCCACTATACTCGTCTAACAGGCCATTTGAAATGTAAGCAGAGTCTTGGCAAGCGTGCCTAACCGCGTTCCGTCTCTGTTCTCTCCGTGAACGAGGGATTTTCTTCTTCTTCGTGCCTCGGTTCTCCTCCCTTGCGCCTCCGCCTTCTTACCCGCGCGCGTACCACGCGGGCAGCGTGACTCATCAACGGGGACGGAAACGGTGGACCTTGTCGCGAATCTAAATAAATACGGACACGCGTGCGAAGTTGGAGGTGGGGGTTCGAGGGTAGGGGTTGTAGGGGGTGCGGCCGGCTTACCGAGACATCGGTTAGAAATGCGTGAGTAAGAACCTTAGGCCGCGGTAAATTTATATCCTCGTGACTTTTGCCGTTCCTCCTCAGTTCTCTGCCGTTCTCGCAGTCTACCATTCGTTTTCTTTAGTTCAAGAAGGGTCCATCGGGGCGTCGTGATTTCAGCCGAGGTCCAGATATCAATTGAACTCACTTTTGACAATCAAGCTGCTACACCGAATTTCTGTGGTACCGAGAATCGTCGCGTCACAGGCCGAAGGGCTCCGAAAACGCTCGCGCATAACGAAGTGCGTCGTAATTACGAGCCACGCTCACCGGGGACGCTTCCCGCGGCGCGCCGCGTCAAAATTGTTAAATTATAAACTGGCGTGTTACGCTCGCCCGACGGTTCCCCAATTTAATTTGCAATGTCTCGCGTCTGCCTCGGATTTCTCGAGCGTGCTCTCGAGGCTGCGCGATAAAACGTGTGCGTTTTTCGATACCCCGAGAAATAATGCCCGCACCGCCGTCCCTCGTCGGCTCGATTGGACGGCCAACTTTTATCAATAGCGTGGCGCTGACGATGGCTAAATACTGCTGAAAAATACTCGATATCGATATCGGGACATTTTCACCATATTTTCGATCCCTCGTGCATATATAGATGTATATCAACCGGCCTGGCGCAAGCACCTACCCGAATTCCTGTTTCCGACTCGATTCCACCGTTCCCACGCTCCATTTGCCGCGATAGAAAAACAACAGGCGCGCGATAAACAATTTTATCGATTCCTCTGGACCGACGAGGTGGCCTCGTCGGGCCAATTAACCGGGCAACGGCGACACGCGAAGATACAACGGGGGGTGGCGCGAGCAAATGGAAAAAATCCGCGGGACGCCACGTTTGCGTGCCGGAACGCGTCGTGTCCGGACGTCTAATTAATTATTCATTTGCGAGGCGCAAATGCCTGGGCCCCCCTCGCCCCAACACGGCCCGTTTCCGCGTAATAAAATAAATTAGCTCAAAGGAAAGGCTAAGCTAAAGATAGAGGTTCGCCGGAAGGGCGCAAGATTTACGCGAGACGAGGAGACGGCAACCCCCGCGCGCCTTTCCAGAAGCCTAGCACGCCTCCCCCTCCGGTCGCGGGTGCGCATCAGTTTTAATTAATTATTAATTTGCAGAGCACAAAGGCGCCGACCTCTATTCGAGCTTGGGACTCCCCCTTGCTACCCCGTCTGCCATCTCGCTACTCTTTTCTCCGCGAGCAGCCTGGGCACAGCCAGAAATTCCCTGCAACTTCCATTAGAAACGCTACCATCTTGGAGAAGGACTCGGACCGCGCGAACGGTACGAATATTCTCAATTAATCGTTGTTAATTGCCAGGAGCGGGTTATAATTTCTCCGTCGTGATGGAAAGGGGAGCTTTTCCCACCATCCGGTCATTCTTCCTTGCCTCGTTTATATTTGTCATGGTGGTGAACATGATGGTCCCAGCAATTGGCTGACTTTTAAATACGTCATTGCTGTACGTCTAGCATCTGGTTCGATTAAGAGCCATCCAGGGAGCTGCCAGGTCCAAGGTCTCTGCTATAAAGTGGGTGAAGTTCCTCGGCAACCTTCCGTAAATAGTTCATTACTCCAAGGACGCGAAGAGTTAATGTCTCCGCCGGCAGGCATTAGCGGAGACATCCTACCCCGTTTTCCATGAGCTTGCGAGAAGATCAATTTCCAATGCTCCGGCTCGATATGTAGAAATAATTGATTGGACGGAAGGGTACCGCAGTAGGGTACGTTGAGCGAGGGTTGCGGATCAACCGTGGAAAATCGCCAGTTGATTTGGGGCCTCGGCTTTTACCCGCGTCGCGTTCACAGTCCAACCTCGTTTTCCACGTGGAGGATTTCGACAGGGTAAACTGGCCGATATGCCACTGTCATTGGACGACTTCCAAGCAGCGTTGCAATTGCACCGGCGCGACGACCGGCTCCGGGGGGTGCAGCAGGGCGAGGGCCGCCGCGCCCGTTGGGTGGAACACCTTGCGGATCTCTCAGGTATCGGCCTCCTTGCAGCAGCGTCTGGAAGTGTGCCCTCCTCGTTTTTCCCCTCGAAGGAAGAGAGCAGCGACTTAATCGTGTTTGGCCCGCGTCCAGGACACGAGCCAAGTTACCAGAAGCTTCTCGGCCGGTCACAGTTATCCCGAAACTACGTTTGTTTCATCCGGCGCAGGAGATTCAGCCAGTACATACACGGCCGCCGCTCGTTTAGTCGTTAACCCTGCCCCTCCTTTCTACCTTTTTCCCTTTGCTCTCCGCTCGGTGGTTGCGATACTTTTTTTTTCTTCCCCCTACAGGCCCGATTCCCCAACCCTCGTCCCCCGTCCTCCCGCACGATTGTTGCGCGCTTTTTCAGCCGCAGTAATCCCCTGGCGGTGACCGGGCAGACGCTCGCCAAAAGGGCCGACCTTAAAGTACCTCTTTCCCTCTCCCACGGGCAGAAGAATTTTTTTAATGAATGCCACCGCTGAACCGCGAGTCCACCGGGACACCGGAATTTCGCCCTCGATGGAGGAACTCTTGGTGGACGGGGGGGGGGGGGGCTGCTCCCGAGGAATTCCTTAAATCAATGTTCCCTTGACGTTCCCGACGACCGACCGTTTTATCCAAGCTTCAAAGCGGGCAAACTCCGCCGTCGGCGGACCGTTGACGAACGTTGTCAGGATATTGTCCGCGATGGAAGTTGGTCCAGGGATTTTACAACTGTTCCTTGGAGACGTCCTGGACCCCGGCCCCGAAACGCTCCCAGGCTTCAAACTTCCCTGGGATTAACGGGAACTTCTGATTGACGGCGGGGTGGCTGTTAACAATGTAGCTGCGTGGGAAAAGTCAGCTTTGAAATTATTCGCCCGAGTAATCCAAAGTACTCCGCGGGGGTCCGCCGGCCGCGTTAATACTTGACGATCGAGACGTATACTCGCCGGCTTCACGCGCCGCCCGAGCTCATTACGAATTTCTCCGTTCCCTTTGAAGCGTTAAATTAATAACTACCACAGTTCTGATAGGATTCCGCAGATTTCGCCAGCCATTCTCGCCCCTGTTTTGCGTGCTGGCACTCTCCTTTCAGCGGGATAGCCAAGAGATCCTGAGAATGTTCCCTCCTGCTCGTTAACTTTCCCTGCTACCTCCCAACACAGTTATGCTACGCGAATGGTGTTCGTAGTCGCCTCCCTCGCACATACGCGAATATTACATACTAGCTTTACTACTCGGCTTCTCCCGAAATTTAGATTCAGATTTTATAAATGAAAAAAAAATTTTTAGTTTTTTTTTTTGCTGAAAATAGTCACATTTATCTGGATTATTAGCCATGCATAATGAGCTGAGGTACATTTCACGACCTTAGAGTTTACCGTTCGAAAGTTTTTAGGCGACAGACAAACACACAAACATATGATAGCGGAGATCGGGGCTGGTATGTCAGTATTTGATTTCTAATAAATTATGTGGGCGAAATATCATTAAACCGGTTAGTATAATTGATAGGGCATACATTTGACTATCTGATTAAATTATTAATGTTAACTCAATGTGACAACAATTAAGGTATTTTAATGTTTTTCTAACACCTCCCAAGCTGGTCAACCAGCCCCGTGATCAGGGTTGGTTGACTTACAGCAGGGTTGACTAACTGGCGACTCACGAGTTGCCGGGGGCTCCTCCGCCTTGCGGCCACGCTGAACGCAGTCGAATTCGTCCGTGCCTACACAGACATAAATACATTCGATTGCTACGGCCGGCCACGGCCATACGTTTACATATATGTAATTATAATTAATACGACAATACGAACTGATATATACTTACTTTTACACATCTCTGTGAATGTGAACGTAAAAATTATTATTTTATTAAACGCACTTTCGCATCTGTATGTAGAACCAAATATTGATGAAATTTTTAAACCCAAATCCACCAATTTTTACGTTCACATTCACAGAGACGAGTAAAAGTAAGTATATATCAGTTCGTATTGTCGTATTAATTATAATTATATGTACATAAACGTATGGCCGTGGCCGGCCGTAGCAATCGAATGTATTTATGTCTGTGTAGGCACGGACGAATTCGACTGCGTTCAGCGTGGCCGCAAGGCGGAGGAGCCCCCGGCAACTCGTGAGTCGCCAGTTAGTCAACCCTGACTTACAGTATGGGGTAGCAGGTTGACTATAGGTACAATCAATTAAGCAAATGTTATTAGTAACTTATCTCAGTGGTAATAAAATAACAACGTCAGAAGAGTTGTTTCATTATAAAATTATTTCATTATTAATTTCTTTCTTTCATATTTTAATAATAAGCTGAAATTTTGTTCAACTTAAACATTAATTATAATGTACTTAAAATACATATTGAAATTTAAACAAAAAATAAAAATCGCATTATGAATAATAAAATAACAATTTAAACCTTATTAACGTTATTAGTCAACCATCCCCGACCGATCATTATTTATGTAGGTATTCAATTATTTATGTATAAATTAAAATACTATTTTAACATTTATACCTTAACATTTATTCTACTGTAACTATTATAGAGCGTGAACAAATAAAATCATTAAAAAAAATATTTACTTAGGGGAGAGTCGTGTAGTACCGATCAGCTTACAGTACAGACCAAAGCTAATTCTCGCTTCTTCGACCAGATATTAGTACATTATTTGAATTAACCAATGAAAACCACAATTCTCTATAACCCATTTCGGGGCCATATTGATTAGTCCATTGCTCTAGATGTTCTGAGGCATTAAACGTAGATATACGTTGATATTCAGTAGGTTAAGTTATTTTTTAAAACTGATCTTTTGGTTCTCGTGAAAGTAAATGATTTTGTCCTATTATGTATACTATTTCTAGTCTAGTAAGTTTAATAAAACGTCCTCGTTTTATAACATTTTTTTGTACATAATATACCTACCATGATCTAAAATGTTTCGTGCAACTGTCGCGCAGTACCGACCAACAGACACTGTCAACCACTAAGTAGAGATCAAATTTTTCTTATCAGTAAGTTCAATTTGTTAGCAACTCAGACTAATTTATAAGATGTTCATTTAGCTTTCCTTCTACCTTTTCTCGCGGAAAAACAAAGTAAATAATGATAGGTATGATAACATAACAAACAGGAAGCTAGGATTTAATGAAGAAGTTATTCAGTGTGTTATTTGCAAGCAGAATTGGGCATTAATTAAATAAAAGATTATGTAAATAAGTATCAAATAAAAGTTACTTTAACTTTAGATTATTCGAGGAATAAAGTTGGTACCGAATGTGATAGTTGGGTACACGTCGAATGCACAGATCAAGAGAATATTAATTATTTTACTTTTGAGTTTGTACAAATAAAATTTGAGAAAAATCTTGTATTGTACTAATTAAATGTCTTTTTATTAACATTGTTAATCATTTAGATCTAAAAATCTACTAATTTAATAGTTGGTCGGTAGATACTAAGTAGACGACAATTTTTCGTTTCCTAGAAATTACAACTTTTTTACTTTAGCGAACTATCAATTCTTATTATTAAATTTCACAAAAATAATTTCACTCCTTTTACTAAGTTCTATCTATACTACAAACACATTTTTCAATTTCTGATTTGTATAGACTCTACCCCAAGATATAACAAAAAAACTTAGAGCGGACGGTACTGCACGACTCTCCCCTACGTAGTCAATTTTTCGGCAAACGCTAATAACTGTTAAAAAAACGTGCGATCGCGGGGTCGGACATAAATGAATGGCATAGTAGAAGTGACTTCTTTCTATAGTGAATCTTTCCGCAGTAGAGCATATGTCAATGCAAAGTTATTAACAATTAGTCAACCTACCCGTTGAGACAACCAGACCCGTTCTCCCCTACACTTTCATTTTTATTATAAGACGATTGTGTATCAGCTTGGAGTTTCATACTTTCTATCAAAGTTGCAACGTCTGAATAAAAGGGTCCGAAAAACATACATGCGTCGACTTATTATTATTATTATTATTACTAACGGAATATAACCCTCTTAGTACACTCTAACTACTTTGTATCGATTCTGGTCATTAGTCGCGTACAAGTTCGATCAATCGCCAGCCATCTCGCGCACACTATCTCCCCGCTACAAAGCTTCAAAGCACGTAGTGCTGAGTGGTATGTCCCATACACCAGCTCCAAAATGATCGCGTGCAGCGTTTAGCTCTATGTTAGAATTTGGTAATTAGGTCGTCGCAGGACGCGCCACTAATTGTCAAAGTATTCCACGGTTTGCGCGCGTGTATGCACACAGCACAGCGGGCTGCGCACGCCTGTAATCGGTTGGACTTAATCGAGCGGCCTGCTCCTCCGCGGGGAGCGTTCTCTTTGGCGGCGTTAATCGCTGCATTCGACGAGCTGTTCCCCGCGCCAGTGAAAAGGTGTCGGCCGGGTGGCGTGGACGCGGCCGCGACGCTTAATGGAAAGGGAATTTCCCGCGCGGGCACAGACGGTCGCGGGCGGCAGCAGGTGTACAGAGGGAGGCCGAGATTCCCGGAATAATAGGCGGTGCGGGTTCGCCATTTGTTCGTCGCACTTGCGCTACATCCCGCGTCGAGTATTTTTACAGCACTCGTATTCCAGGCTCGTTTAAAAGTTACCTGTCACTTGTCCGAGGGAAAAAGCTCGCGTATGGAAGATAGAAGATGGGGAAACGGTGGGGCCAGGCGAGAGGGGGGTAGCATCGCTTTACTTGGCGCATCCACGCGAAATTGGCACAATACGCACTTTACTCCCTTTGTGCGTCGGCTAAGGCGGCGAGCTACGCGAGAACTCTTGCTTCGCGAGTAATACCGCTGGATATACACTCGCGAGGCGGTCGATGACGAGGCTTCCGTAGCGGGTAAAATAGACGACGCGCTCGCTGGTGAATTCGAGCCATTTTGGCGACAAGACGCGCTTCAAACGGACGGCAAATCGTGATCGATTTGCTAAAATATTAAAATGTAAACGTGGTAAAGACTCTGTCTATTTGCGATCGAAATGGGAGAAAGCGAGACGTGTGCAGCTGACGCATAAATTCGGTAAACCAAGCTGATCCGAACGAACACCGCGTACGGGACACAGTTACTCGCTCGCACGCCAGCACAGGTGCACTAATTGCATTATGCTCGCGGAGCTGTGGCACATACTCGTGACGGTGACGGCGTTAATGGTAAGAATCGCGGGGCGAACGGGCCCGATAATACCTCGGGCGATGCCGTCATTACCGCTGTCGCTGCCGTTGATATTAATAACCGTAAGCATGAATATTAATAACCGGAGGTGGCGATAATAATTGCTCGACGTGGCGGTGGAAGCAACAAAAGGCGAGAGGGAAGCCCGCGCCCGTCGCGTCTCCCAGCGCAGGTTCGCTTTGACGAAGCTGGCGGGGCCGGGGCGTCGCGATTGATGGACGCTCGTCGCGACGAATTTAAAGCAAGCCTCCCGTCAGCCGCGTTACAACCACCCGCCCGACCCTTTTTAATGGGCTAAACGGTAGAGTCTCCCGCGGTACGGAGGGTCGAGGTTTTACAAGTAATCGGCACTGTGCGGTTCAACGAGTCGCGTCGCTCGTTTACCCGTCCCGATTCTTTCATCCCTCTCGTGCGATTAAAATCGGTTCCGCGCGAGAAACGCCCAGAGAATATCTGTTCCGCTGTACGGCGTTGAAAAATGAACATCGAAATCAGCGACAACGGGTAAGCTGGCAGCTTTTTCGAACGCCACTATTCAGGTCGTTGAATGAAGCTCAGGCCCCGACACGATTTCCACGGCATCGATACTCTTGCGAGTACCATGCTGCGCGCGAAACAAGCCAGGATATTTTCGAACCCGTAGCCCCCGAAAACCGTATCGAGCAAAAGAGGGATGAATAAATAATGAACGTCAATCTATCGTGGTAGGGGGAAGCGTGAATACAATTTCAGCGGTGTCTGCGAAGTAAGCGCGTAAGCGAGGGATCGAGGAGACAGAGGGTTTCGATTATGCGCAGACCGGCAAAAACTCGGACGGTGTCCGTCAGCCGTGAAAGCGGTCAACGTTTCGAAACCTGTCCCACGGCGTCGCAGTATTTCAATGAAAATCCCCGGCCAGTCGGAGAACCCGAAGAATAAGCGACGCCAGTCTCGCACGGCCGAATAACTCTGTCCATCCCTCGCAGCCCTGTCCGACCGGCCTCGGCTAAATTATATACGGCCCCCGCATTCGCGCGCGTTTCTGGAATCGTGCACCGTGAAGCTGAGATACCCGCTGAAAGGGCAGCTCGTAGGGCTGACCTTTTGTGCGCCCGGTGAGCCGACGTTTCGCGAGGCAGCGCGCGCGACTCCTTTTGCGCTCGTACGAAATAAAGGTGAATGGAGGCGCGACGACTTCTCTGTCTGCCCGTGAAACCGCGAGGGGGAGTCGATCGAGAGCCCCTAAAGGGCCATTATTATTTCCGTTTCGCGCCGCGACGGCGAGAGAGGAGAATTCTATTTTGCGTAAATCTGCATTGGAGCCGGCGGCCTGCTGATCCCGGCTAAACTCCGCGGCCGGAAAGTACATTTATCGGGAAAAATGCGGGATAGTTTGCGAGCGTATGCAAATGCTCGCGGGCCTCTGCTCTTTTTATCGGCAGCTCTTGCGGCCGCGGGAGGCTTTCGGGAGCTTCTCTCGAAAGCGAAGCTACTCGATGCCAGCCGGCGGGATAAACTTTATGATTACCGCGCGCTTTCGAGGATCCTCCGGTGAAAAGTGTTTGTAACGAAGCGCGACGCGCATAAAGATCCCTCGCCGTGCCGCGGATAATGGTCCCCGGGCGGACTCTAAATTGCCCGTTAAAAATCCTGTTGACTCTCTCGCCTTGTTTACCTACGACGGGCATGCGCTCCTGTGGAAATTCGTGCAAGAATGCGGGAGCGCGAGCATCTCTTTCTGGGCGGGTCGCGATAACATGCATTGCTTCTGCATTACGATGATTATAATTACAAGATTATAGGGTGAAGTAGTTGCTTGAGAAGAGGACCACGGCATCCACGTCTGACCGAGGACGGTCCGATCCACTGGCTCGTCAGCCAGTGGAAAGGGTCCGCGTTTGGTCAGACGCGCTCGAAATCTCACAGTTCCCTTCGCCGAACACTCTCATCATTTCCTCTTGCAGCTTCTCCATTCGTCGTAAACAGAGCGGGAGCACGTAGCACTAGCTGCGGAGTATCGTTTCGTGGATTTTCCTTGGGGATTCGCAGCTCGATGCTTTACGACATATTACACGAGCGATTCGGATTTCGAACGACCGATTCGCCTGTGCATTTCCATTTCCTTGTTTATCGGATCGCGAACGTTTGTGCACCGCTGTCTCGTTTGTTTGAGCATAAATATTGATGCCGCGGGCCACGCGAGGGAGGAGCTGGAGAAGGCGCGTTTGTTTCGTCGGTGAGCACCGTCGAGATCTTAGTCTGGCTAAAAGGAGCTTGCAAACTGGGACGAGGGCGTATTTTGACAACCGAACCACTTTGAGGAGCTGAGCATCGGGAATGCGAGTCGCTTGTGGCGTCCCAGATATCTCGGGCTCGTTCCCCAACGCGCTTGGGGATGGCTGAAGGCAACCGAAGGGTAATTTCGCATGTTTCTTTCTCCTTGGAAGGGGCCCGCGATTTTGATCGCCATCGAATCGATAGGGTAAAGCACGGAGGCCCGTGGGCGGTTCGCCGGTAGTCGGTAGTCGGCCGACAAAAGAATAATCGATGGGACGCGAAATTAATTAGTAGCAGGCTGGAGAGTGCCGCGTCGTCGTTCGCCCATTATTCATTCGGATGTAAATGAATCCGCGCGAATTGGGACATAAAACAATCGCGCGCGCTGTGCGGGCGTGTCGCAAAGCTTTGTGGCCGCGGCGCAACAGCGTGCGAATCTGGGACGGTGTTTGAACACTTTGTTACTGGATAAATATGAGCGGGTGGGGACCCGTTTTCACCAGAAAAACTTTGCCCCCGTCGGATGTCAGCCGTCCCGTAATTGCGTCTTTGATCTGCTATGTCCGTTAACGAGTCCCACCGCGGAAACACCAGGATTCGCGCGCGCGCCCGGTTTTCTGTGCTTGGGAAAGCGATATAGCGAACTACGCGATGCTAATTACTCAAATTCGCCCCAGTGGCTAGCTAGCGGGAGGTAGACGGTGGCTGGCGGCAGGTCTTTCTAATTTCGGATTCAATCAGCCCGTGGAAAAGGCCTTTCGTGCCGGCGGGTGGAGGGGTCGGTTGGGGGCGCGGCTTCCGCTGATTTATTAATTTTCATTAGGCCGCGAGTTTACAAGGCGAAGGTGAGTCAGCGCCAAGGCTGGCGGACTGTTCGCAGGGTCCCCGAGAGGATCCGGTTCCCGCTCGTTAACCTATTAACATTTTATTGCCAGCAATCTTTTCTGGCTAGGTAGCACGTACGGGGCTGCTGTAACGAGCAACGAACGCCGCTCGGCGCTGGGTTAAGATCTTCCGGGGTGGTTCCGTTTCGGTGGTGAGGGGCGCGTTGAGCGGTCACCCAGGAGATTTGTGAGTGAAAAACGCCCGCGCCCTCGAACGAACCGCGCCACTGTTACACGACGATTTACTCGCGAGTACAATCTCGGGGCGGCGTGGCGTTCGTTTTTCGGCAGGAAATTATGCCGCGTAAATCTTCTCGGCTCGCTCCGCCACGGCTGGGTCTCGAATTCTCCTCGATACCGTACCGATCGTTTCGGTGGCCTTGTCAAGGAACGCGGAACACCGAGAAACAAACGAGCAGAACTTTCGCCCCGAACCGAGGATCCCGCGACTCGATTTAAGGGCTCGTAATGCCTCTCAAAGCAGACAGAATAATAGATAAGGGAATCGAATCGACTCTCATAAATGCATTTATAGGCGAGACGATGCGACTTCCACTCCAGACACTTTGGTTACGGATGATTCGATAATTCGAGACGCGTCATATTTCCCGCGATCTAATCTCATTCGAGGACAGTCTTTATGACAGTCCTATCCGGTCGCCGCGCGAGTATTTTTATCGTCGTAATGAAATTTTCCATCTCCAGTAACAGGTAGATTGGAACCTGGCGTTGCTTTCTAGATATAGATTTATCTATCTATATTTCTACTCGCCTATTGCGATGGAAAACGGTCCGTGTGATTGGTGGAAGAACGCGCGCGCCACAAGTCGTCGATTAAGCCCCTCCGCGGTGATATTAATCGCGACGACTAGTAACGTCGATATGACGAACGACCGTGTCGCAAATCGGGCCGATATTCGGCCACAAAATTAATATTAACAATTAATCAAGCGACAGGACCGGCGGTCCCACGGCGCGGCGAAGACGAATCGCGGGTCCCGCGTTGAAGTTTGATCAATGCCGGTGGTTGTGGCTGGCAATTATTCCGAAATTATCACGTTCGTGCGTCGCCGTTACGTACAACCGTGTTCCCGGGCGTTTATTATCCGGCCGGCAGTAGTTATCTCGCTAATTTGTCATCCGTAAGTACCGGCGGGGTAAGCCGGCTGACAAAAGTGCACCGTCGCGCGAGAGCCCTTATCGAGAGTGCTTCCGCGACGTTCTTTGCGCCCCCTCGCCCGTAAATTAACGGGTAAATGTTATAATTGCGAGGAGCTGCACGCTCCAGTCGACTGAATCGCAGCCCCGAAAGACGCTCGCCCAATGAATTTTAATTTCCACCCGTCCCCTCCTCTCACCCAACCCCTAACCCTTCGGGAGCCCATGCTACTACGTTCCGTACGAAATCCTTTCGTAGCAAAGGTTGATCGCTGCTTAGCCTGCTACGAGTATTCCTGTAGCATTCCCTTCAACAGGTACACCTAGAAATTTCGAGACATCATCCGTGACTAGCTCGTGAAAAAACGAACTACCCTCTGTATCGATTTTCAAACCCCTCAAACCACTGCGGGTGGTTGATTGGCGTTGAACGTATTACTTAATGGTCGTTTGGGGCTTGATTTATCGGCTTGCATTCCCTCGTTAGCTAGCGAGGCAGCGTCCTTTGCGGTTCGATCCGGTGGAACCGAGGCAAGGGGACGGTCTTTTCGGGCGCGATAGGAAAGCACTTAAAAGTTCGTCTCGTCCAGGAAAATGAGAAATCGTCCCCTTGACCGTCAAAGGAGGCTTCGTCCTTTCTTTTCCATTCGAGCGTTCAACCGACTCGCCTTTTCCTCGTAGACTTGTCCCTCGAGCATCTCGTCGATCTCGTCGACCTTCTAGTCGGGCGAAAAAGTCGCTGCTCTCAGTCGCTTATTACTTTAATTTGATTGACGCGAAATTTTAGTGGAGAGTGTCGCGCTTCCCTTCCACCCTTCTCTATCCTCTGAACAGTATCTTATCGATGCCCTTAGCGAAGTTCCACACTTTAGCCAGAGAAGCAAACGGGTAAAGAGAAACCGAAGGATGTTCCATTACGAGAGACATCAAAGCTGCCCGAAGCTCGCCAGTGTTCAAAGAGGAGCCCTGAATGCGTTCGTCTCGTTGCCCGTGTCTTCGAGGATCTCGATACGCGGTACAGATCGTGGAGTCCGATCGCGATGCCCCCGACCTCTTAAAATTCCCCCATCAAGGAACGCTGGGCTTTCGGGGCTGCAAGATAACGTTCTCAAGGTACTGAACTACTCAAAGGAGTCCACGATGGTCGCGAAGAACGTCGGTTCATCTCGCAACGTGAATTCATGCTCGTGGGGGGTCGAAGAACACGAAAATCTCGCGAACACGTTTGATTTTACGAGGTGGTTACGTGTTTGAAGCCGAACGACCGCGTTCCAAGTGGCTGCACCGTGGACAGTAATTGAAAATTACGATGGAGCACGCGCCGACCGTCTGCGAGGTTCTCGGTTTTCTCTTTTATGATTTTATGGAGCTTGAGGGTGGTTCCACGAACGTGTTGCGCCCAGCCACACAGTCGATGGGGAAGTTTTCGATCGAACGATGCAATTAATTTCCATCTCGTTTCCCTCGGTTACATCATCCTCTCACTTTTTTTTTCCACGATTCGGCTGCAAGTTTCCCGACGATTTGTCGATTAATTTACAGCGGAAGGGGGCGATAGAACGCTGATGGACGATATGGAATCGACTCGAGCGTCTTCCGCCAATAAGTTGCAGTAATGGCAGACGAGAATTCGCGACGAACATTTCGCGAATACCTACTCGTGCTGCAGTGGTTTCGCCGGGAACCGGCTCGGGGGCGAGGACCTTCTTGCGTGTGTCGTATCGATTAATTAATTTCGAGTGGCTTCATTGAAAGCTCCGCGGAAATTCCGCACGTAGGTCTAGTCGTACAAATAGCCCCATCACAGTGTTCGTTCTTCTTCCTCTCTTTCGCCCAACCCGTACGCGAAAAAACGAAAAACCCATTTTTCGGTCTCTAATTACTCAGGAGTGTTCGTTAAAAATTCTATAATAACCCCCCATCGACGCGAAGTGGTACTTTTCCATCGAATCACTTTCATTGCACCGCCCACTAATTACAAAAAGTTTATCTCCCCTCGCAAACTTTGCGTCCTTGGAATTGTAAATCCGCAGAGGATAGGTTAGGGCGGCTGGCCGAGGATGGAAGCCACGTTACCTGCGTTATTAAGGCGGAGAGTACGGAAAATACGGAACACAAGGAAAACGGAGAGCCGTGGCGAGTGAGAAAGGTCGGAAATCGGAGACTCTCATAAAAAAGGCAAGGAAGGAAAAGCTTCAGGGTTTCCATCATAGTGCGCTGAAGACACAGAGACGCGAGAAAGCGGCACGCACACGCACGCGCGTCTGCCACACGAATACATCATGTTTAAAGAGTGGCAGCGGCGAAACGAGAGTCTTGCCAACAGTTGAGTCATCAGCGAGGAGGGCCGGCTCTTTCGCTATAATCGTTCCTCCGTGGATAGTAAATCCGGCCGAAAGGCCGTCTGAAATTATTACGGCTCGCAGGGCCGTGCAGCTTCGCCGCGGAGCCACAGCACGCGGCATTCCGCGAGAGATTTACAAACTGCCAATCGCCTTAACGCCCTCGACACGTGCTCGCCACCCAAACGATTTCTCCGCCCGTCTCTCAATCTTTCGTCGCGATTTCGTGGCTCGTCTGCTGGCAAAAGGGAGCGAGATCCAAGTGGGAGGCGCTCAGCCGAGAAATGTGGGGACCCACCGAGACGCGAAGATGCCGCGATATCCGGGGGAACCGTTTGATATCCTCGGCGCGGCGAAACGAGGTGGCTGAAAGCTTTCGAGCTGACTGGAATCTTTTCCAGCCGCGAATTCTAGTATCGAATGAGGCCCGACAGCCGGCAATAAGAGAATCGCGGGTCTGTAATAACGGCGATTATGTCGTTAGGATCGATTGCACGGCGGCACGCGACACCCAGGCCAGAAATCGATGTCGCGCGAGTATTATTCTTGGCAACGGTATCAGAAGCTTCGACCGCTGAATCACGGGGGAGAGGATGACGAACGAGGAGAAAGGAAGCGGCGAAAGTTCGCGACTCGTGCAACGAAATCGGTGCCAAACACGAAGCGGCTTCGTTAACTGGGCATTAATGTATGTATAAGTTGGAATCCTCTTTCCACTTGCGAACACCCCTCATTACAACGTCCCTTTACAGGTCCAATCGATGAGGCGCTGGAACGTTTTCCTCGTTAAATTCTTTTCGCCCAATGAAACCCGTAATCCCCGCGTTTCGTGAATGTAAAAATAGCAAGCACCACCGTTCCGAGTTCCAGCGTCCATTAAGAGCAGTCCGGTGGCACTCTAAACGTACGTTCCCCGCAAATGATAAGTTCCCGCGCTCGGAACGAGTCATTATTCGAACGCTTTCCCGCGGCGCGGCACGGATCAACGATGGAACACACATGGCCGTTTTTCAGAAACCCGGTCTGCTGATTTTTTTAACCACAGCCCGCACTTTCCGCTCATGAATACTAATCGCCAGTGAGATTACCGAATGTCGCGTATCCTCGTCCTGGAACACTCTTTTCACTCCTCGGAGAAAGTCACACATTCTTTGCCCGTGACAGACTGGGAAAGGGAGGGCATTAAGAGGAGAGAAATCAGGAGTCATAAAAGTTGTCACTCACCGTTTGTGTTGAATCCTGAGGCCTCTTCGGGGATGCAGCGGTATCCCGTCTTTCAGCCAGTGCACCCTCGGGGGCGGGGAACCCCTCGTCCGGCAAACTAGCTTCACTCTTTCTCGTAACCTTGCTATCGAGTCCCTGAGCTCGGACAACGTCACCTCCCTCACTGAAATCAGACATCCCGTCGGTTAGAATCGTCGCCCCGCGATTGATATGATACGCCGGATTACACAGAACCGCCGACGATATCGCGGCCAATAAGCGGGTAACGCGATTACGGGGAGAGTTGGCAGCGCTCGCGGCGAATACCATCGCCGCGATGAATTTCACCGCGGAATCTGCGCCGTCGAAAGAGAATTCTTAAAGCGGCCACTTCCGAACTTCCCCACCAAGTACGTGTCCCGAAGTTTCGAGAAAACTTCCGGGGCGGAATCCAGCCGGAGTTTTAATAAACTTTTCGAGAGGCGTGCTTCTCGCTGTCGAGAGGAACGACTCTATGAAGCAATACGTGTCTTGAGAGGAGCGATCTCCATCAGGGAAGAAACGCACGCGTTCGGGCGAAGGATTTTAGAGGGCTCTGCCTATTGATTCCGTCGAAGGGATTGCGCTTCGATCTACGAGAAGGGAATGAACGTGTTCGATTATCGAGAGGGGCCGAACGACTTTGAAGAGTGATCGGCCTGGGAGGCGTCTCAGTGTCTAACACACGCTCGGGCGTGTCAATGACGTGGGAATATTCGCAGTAACTTCCTCGAAGATGGTATGGCGCGCCGGGCTATTTGGTTAAAATATGACGGGAGGGAGGCGGTGTGTTCGCGGTGGTAACGGAGAAAAGAGGTTCCGGGGAATTTACTATGGATGCGTGAGCATGTTCTGAGAAAGGTGAAGAAGGTAGCTCGCTGATAAGGTACCTGGAAACACTTGTCGGTGCACGTGATGCAGGCAGACAAGTTTAGAGGAAGTTACTGCGAGGATCAGCACCAGAATAATATCGTAGAAGACGCAGTCCTTAACCTTATTAGCCCCATTCGCAAGTAGAAGCTTTCCAAGTCGGTATTGTACCACGAGATCAGGAGGATTCAGCGTGGCTAATTCGATATTCTTCGTTCTTATCAGACACAATATGTGCCCATTACTGGTCCGCTAGCCTCATTGAAATCGCCTGGTGGCCAGATCAAGCGGCTGAATGATATAAACGTGGAATACGGGGCAGAAAAGGGTGTTTGGCAGGAGGAATCTTTTACCCTACCCTCGTAATATTTCCACGAGGAATATCGGTCGCCTCGGTCGTCGCTAACAGGGATATTCAACGAAGATATTCCATTATGTCCACCGCGGAGATCATAGAAGAGGAATAATAAGTCTGCTGCGGCTTTGTGGCCAGTCGTGCACACACGCTGGATTCCACTACGTTCTACGGGACCTGTACAATCGAGTGAATGCGCCGCCAGGGACTTTCCGATGCGACTCTTTCTGATCTACCCGTCTCGTTCGCGCCGTCGTTATTAGCGTTGCCGTGTCCCTGCAGATAGTACACCGAGCTAAATAAACCACACTCTTCGCTGTTGCGAGACAGCCACCCCGCCGCGGTTCGCTGGGTCACCCGCCACTAACTCGTACTCTCTCAAAGTACCCTGCTTTTCCGACCCACATGCAGACACCCCCTATACGGAGGTCGTTCTTGAAACAGATCCTAAAAGTCACGTACGCTTTTTGAAACGCTACAACTCACGTAAACATTCGCGTTCGAGACGAGACGAGCCGAGGCACTAGTAGACGGTGTCTACTATCGCACTAGACCACTACAAAGTAAAGGGTATAGCCGGTTAAGACGGTCAAATGTGCCCCTGAACCAAATTCAAATCCCGATGAGTCATTCGAAAGCTTATAAAAAAAGAATGATTTCTGTCAAGTTTCAACCTTGTATCTCTACCCGGGGGGTAGTAAAGGGTAAAAATAGAAAATCAGGTTTTTGCCGAATTTCTACTATACCAGGGAATGAAAAATTTTGAAAAAATTCAGAGGCATATCTGTTATCGGGGCACATATTAGGGAATTATTTCAGATTTTTAAATTGAAAAACCAAGCTGTGAAAAATAAAAAACGTCAAAAAATGATGAAAAATGCCGGTTGTGTATCGAAGCAGTTGCAGAACTATAATCATATTTTTACTGTAAGTACGTATCACTGTTACTATTGTCCTGAATTTTTTTCAGATTTTTCAATTTGGTGCGCCGCAGTTAAAAAAATTAAAAACCGAGTTTTTCGTCGTTTTTTCCGTCTGAGAGTAACTAATAGGTCGAATTTTCGTACATACTTTATGGAATACGTCTTTTATGCAATCTTCAATGTCTTCACACGCAGTAAAACAGCGTAGAAATTAAAAGAACTAAACATGCCGTGACACTACAGTGTAAAATGTGTAACATATTTTCAACGGCGTCGATGGTGCAGTGGTAAAGTGTTGGACTGCTGAATCGCTGCGAACTTTTTGAACGTCGGTTCGAGCCTCGGAAATTCTAAGTCCGCGCACAGTCATTTTTTTTCACATTAATTATGTATTTTTTCGATTTCTAACTATATGACAATGGTCAATATTTATTTACAAAGTTTTTAATAGTATTTTTACGTATATTTCAACGTTTAATATACGTTGATTTTACGTATATTTCAACGTCATTAAAAACATTGTAAATAAATATTGACCATTGTCATATAGTTAGAAATCGAAAAAATACATAATTAATGTGAAAAAAAATGACTGTGCGCGGACTTAGAATTTCCGAGGCTCGAACCGACGTTCAAAAAGTTCGCAGCGATTCAGCAGTCCAACACTTTACCACTGCACCATCGACGCCGTTGAAAATATGTTACACATTTTACACTGTAGTGTCACGGCATGTTTAGTTCTTTTAATTTCTACGCTGTTTTACTGCGTGTGAAGACATTGAAGATTGCATAAAAGACGTATTCCATAAAGTATGTACGAAAATTCGACCTATTAGTTACTCTCAGACGGAAAAAACGACGAAAAACTCGGTTTTTAATTTTTTTAACTGCGGCGCACCAAATTGAAAAATCTGAAAAAAATTCAGGACAATAGTAACAGTGATACGTACTTACAGTAAAAATATGATTATAGTTCTGCAACTGCTTCGATACACAACCGGCATTTTTCATCATTTTTTGACGTTTTTTATTTTTCACAGCTTGGTTTTTCAATTTAAAAATCTGAAATAATTCCCTAATATGTGCCCCGATAACAGATATGCCTCTGAATTTTTTCAAAAATTTTCATTCCCTGGTATAGTAGAAATTCGGCAAAAACCTGATTTTCTATTTTTACCCTTTACTACCCCCCGGGTAGAGATACAAGGTTGAAACTTGACAGAAATCATTCTTTTTTTATAAGCTTTCGAATGACTCATCGGGATTTGAATTTGGTTCAGGGGCACATTTGACCGTCTTAACCGGCTATACCCTTTGTTGGACGCTGACACTTGTACGATCCGTTCAAAGTGCTGGAACGACGGCCTCGATTTTCGAGCTGATCTCCCGTTTCTTTTGCCCCGTTCCCCCACTCCTTGGGCGAGCGGCAGTTTTGACTGGCGTGCTCGGCGTAATTACGGCATTCCCCTCGTGAGCCGAAACGCGACGCTCGAATTATCCAGGACGTTCCGCGTCGCAACGAGAACGCCTCGGGCATTTAATACGTTTCCATCAATGTCGTCGTCGCCGTGTAGCGAAACTTACCGTCCCGGCTACATATTCGCTATGTATTCGGCGCATGGTAATCCCGAATAGCGTCGTGGGTCTGCGGATTCGCCTCCTCGTCCCACTCGCGTCAGCCCCTATCTCGCAGGCAGAGTCCCGAGATTTGACGGTTTAACATTCCACGAGCCGAGGCACGCGACTTGGTCATTTTCGCTCGCGATCCCACCCCTTCAAAGCGGTGATCAATCCGCGCTACGACTTTACAAGGCAAATGGCAAGAGGAAACGTACGAGCGTTTCCCGTTCAGCTGCTGGAAAGCAGCAAGACGAAGAACCGCCCGTTCATCACCAGCAACGAGTAGAAACTAAAAACCGTGGAAGGTGGAAGAAGGAGACTTTTCGCGTCTTCGTGGAGGAGCCTGTAACTGACCTATCATGGCAGAGGGCGATTTTTCTTCCCTCTGGTTCGAGTAATCCCGGCCATCGACAACTCGCAGCCCGACTCGACCCCTGCCCCGTTTCCGCGACGGTCACAGCCCAATTCCAGCATAAATTCGGGCCTGGAGAACCGGTGGCTCGATCGAGCCTCCCGCGAGTGCCATTTAAATTTGAATTTCGGCGTCAGCTCGCCACGGCTAATCGTTAAACGACGTTTCGCAGTGAGGACCGCACGCGGCCTCCGGCATCATGGGAATACCGTGAATATCCGCCTTTCGGCTCCCCGCGTACGCCGCGCCCCGGCTCCTCCCTTTTCTCTTTTCTCTTGCTCGTTTCACGTCCACCCCCCTCTGCTTCGTATGTGGCCTTCTCCCTCTCTCCGCCGGTTTTTCTCCCGTTCGTTTTCGCCCACGCCCGTACGTGCGCGCACCCACGTAACCGGTTAATAACGAATAGGCCAGCGTGCTGGGAATCAGACGCGAAATCCTCTTCCCTCGAAGTGAATTTCAGGCATCGTCCGCGCCGGCTCGCTAGCTTTCGGCCGCTCTCACTGGGACGCGTAAAAGCACTTTAGCTATGGGCCAGTCGAATTAATATCCCCGCAACTTAATCCGACCGGCAACTGCGCGCGACAGTTCTGCTTTTTTAATCCCCCTCGTCGCCCACAAGTCGGGATGAATCGTTAAGCGGAAAGCGGTGGCCGCGAGGCGAAAAATTGCGCCGTATAATGCGCCGCTGATGGATTCCCTGGACTCCGGGATAACTTGGCCGATTCCTTCGGAAAACTCTGCCGGGGGAAACAGCCGCGGCCTCCCGGCGAGCTTCGAATACTTCCTGGGATGTCGCTGTTTGAGCAGATTATGCAAATTATGCTTCGAGTCGGAGGCAATTTCGCGAGCAATACTTCGCCAGCCACTTTTTCCAGCCCCTCCACGCTCCGGAGGCTGAGTTTACTCTACCCCGCGGAGTAATATCAAATTGTTAAGGGGAGTAGAAACACGGGCAGCGCCGCAGTATCGTCGTATTATAAATGCAACGGGATCTTTTACGACACAACAGTTGATTCAGCCACGCTCGCCGAATCGTTGACCTCTTCCACTGCGATCCCCGCCCGCGCGTACAATATGGTGGACTGGAATCGTCGCGATCTTGTCCCGCCTTCCCTGAAGAAAAGCGGCACAGAGTAGAGTTCGCTGTCAGGCTCGTTTCTTTCGCAGCCTGCGGAGTGCCGGAGTTCGATGCGTTGACTCGTACTACTTGCCCTCTTCCGGCGGTACCTCTGCACACTTCTGAGGAGCTTGTCGCGATAAAAGTCGCGGAATTTCTTTCCTCCTTGATGCACTCCGGATTCGTCGTGTCGGGCCCCCATCGATCTGAATCGCGGGAGGGTTGGAAGGAGAGCAGAGACGCTGGAAGAAAAAAGCGACGCGGAGTCTGTCGGATGGCGTGTCACGGCTTGCTACGAGGGATGAAACATGCTGAGCGACCGGCAAAGAGAGCGGCGGGGTTGATTAATGAACACGTCGCCGAAAGAGCGAAATAACAAATAGCGCGTTGCCACGTTGCCCCCGGGCTGACGCGATGGCGGCCGTCGTTCGGCCCGGGGTGGAAACGGGGGCTGCGGCGACCAGCCACGCTGGTTGCTTGATTCATAGTTCCCGCGGTGCACCGACGGCTTGTGACGAGGCGCAACGTCGTGTTAAGCATGCGACCCTAGCCCCTACGACCCTTGCCTCCTTCATCCCCTATCGATAATTGATTGTCCCGCACCCCCGAGTCATCGATGTGCTTCGTTCCTATTTTATTTTCTGCTGTAGCTCGTGCCAGCCAGCGACCATTATTTTCCTTCGATATCAGACTCGATCATTTCTCTGTAAATGGAATACCTACTTAGGGCCCCTGATTGGTCGAGACAAGAGGCGAAAAGAACCTCGACTCGCCGACAAGCAACACGTTTAATACTTCATTCCCTCGGTTAGCTTTACGCGTTACACGGGGCTGCTTTATCGAAACGTTTAAAGTAAAGGGCGCTCGACTATCGCGCGATTATGTAATTTCCGCGAAATCTTTTAGCCGCCGGCGTGTTGGAAACGCGTTTCGCCGGAGGCTAGATACGGGCCTGAAAATGTAGCGTTTCTATCGGTATCGTGCCATCGTCGACAACCCACTCTGTGTATCGTGACGGTGCACGCGACGTCAAACCCGACGCAAAATCGTCGCTACTCTTTCTCTCTCTTTCTCTCTCTCTCTCTCCCTCTCTCTCTCTCTCTCCCCCTGTCGGTTCTTCCAACCCTCTGTTTCTCTTCAGGCCGAAACGTTGCGTCGGTCGAGAGATTTGCACACCGTTTGTTCGTGCGCGTGCTCGTCGATATTCAAATCGACGTTGTCGATCGCTCTCTGTTATTATGAGTAACGTGCTCGCGCTTCATCGGCGTTTCCGCGTCCGACGGCTTCAAACAATCGTGATCGTCGGATTTGTCATCGCTTTGGCATTAAATCACCGTGTCTATGTACACATCTACTTCCAGAATATGAAAGCACGACGAATTATAAGAGAACCCTTTCCTCGAAGAGAGGCTAACGAAGCCACGCATCATCGGCAACATGGCGCTGTGCGTTTGCACGTTTGTGGAGTGGGGCTAATCGTTTTCGGTTCACGGCTGGTTTGGAGAACGCTCCGTGTTATTCGGCCACTAATCGACAGTGCACAGCCGATTACCGATTGATCTCGACAAATATTTAATCGCGGTCAATGGCGCGGAAGTGGATGTTCCTTTTTCATTCGCTCTCTCCGCTCTTATCGAATTAATTGGCCGCTCGCAGCTCGGCGTCGATATCGCCCTTTTTCCTTCGCCGTTCCTCCCGACGTGGCTCTAGCTACCTCGACCACCGTCGATCGCGATTCCACCAACCGATCGCTTCAGCCAATCGCTGATGATATTTGGGCAATTTGTCTGTCGTTGCGTGTGGAGCAGAAGAATCGCGCACGCGATTCCAGTCGAACGGGCGATCATTTTTGCGCCGCGACCGGTCGATTCGAACGCGAACAGTCGCACGGGGTCGTTAGCGGGAAAATTAAACGGCGCCCGGGGAAAAGTTGTCTGATTTGTTCCCGGTAATTCACGAACTTGCCTACTAACCGTAAAATTCGGCCAACTTTTCCGGGAACGGCCAGAACTCCTTGCTCGTTCGTTACTCTCGCCCGCTCGTATATACAGCCGCGAGAGTAGCGTACATGGTGGTGGGCGCGAAACACCTCTCGGACGTTCTTTATGCCTCTCGATCGAAGGGAATTTCTTGCTCGATGTCGGTCAGCGCCATCGTTCAAAGAGACTCGGGACCGGAGGCTTCCAGTGAAGCAACTGCACACTGCAATTAATTACGACGACATCTTTGCTCCGCCGATTATCAATAATAATGGGCTCGGAGAGGGTGTTGTTTCGAAGTTCGAAGGAGGAGTTTAATCGAGACGGCACTCGGGAACTTTAGGCAGAGGGTTGCGAGCCAACGGCCGATTAATTTCCGACTTTTCGTCCTCTCTGTGAGCGCCATTCCGCGCAACGAGTCCACTGCTCGCTTAACTGGCGAACGAAGTACGTAAGAAGATTACAAGTATTCGATAGGTATTAATTCCTACTTCCTTTAATTAAATGCGCAAAATCGCTTGTTGAAAGCATCGTTACAATGTCTCATTACTCTACCGTTTTCATATTGTAGGAAACGGAAATGTGGCAACGCACGGCAATGTCGATTGTCGCCGCTTCGGGCGCTGGCAAAAAAAACAGCGTCTTGCCGCACACTACTGCTTTGATCTCCCCGCGCGCGCGCGTGCCCGCGTAAGCACCGGACTTCGCGGCCCTACAATATTGATTCAATAGATTCAACGACATACATATTCCCATAATTCGCTGTACTTCAAGCGTTGACAATTAGGTGAAGTCCGGTATAGTTCGACCACCGGGAGAGTCCGGCCAGTGTGGGTATTTTAAGACTGACGCAAGATAGGGCACTGTGTGTTATTGACACAAAATAAATGAATGCGCTTGTTGTAATCTTGCATTGACCATTGCCACAAATCCATATTTAAATTATAGGAAACACTTAAAACTTTATGCGAGTCTGAAAGTTTTTAGACCAAGTTACAGTAGTGGTGATATTTGAAAGACAGGTACGTTTATTTACACTATTCCGATATTGGGGGATATAATATGTATAAAACTACAGTGTCATCCTAACAATACGTATGTATTCATTTTTAATTTATTTTGACAAGGTGGTCGACCTCTCCCTTGATTATGGGATAGTCCGATCACATGTGTTTTTCTTGCTGTAAACCCATCTTCAGATTCAGGGAGCGAAAATTCTATTCTTCAAGATAGTGATATGTCGTTAAAAGACTGGGACGAAAACGAATGCGTGGGACTCGGAGAAAACTGTTTCGAAATCTCGAAAAGCGACGATTGGATTAAATGTGTGCACTGAAGCCGTTGGTTTCATGATATTAAATGCTCCAAGTACAATAATGTTTGCGATTTACATGGAAAACTGAAGAAGAAATAACATATCAATTAACTTCTTCGTGTATTATACTTTTTGTAAGCCACTCTTTTTGTCATTTTTCAAGGTCGGTCTCACCCGCAGTGGGCGGGGGGGGGGGGGGTGTTCTAACCCCGACAGGCGGGTGAGACCGACCAGTTGCAGGGCCAATGTTTTTGGTTGAAAATGAAAATAAATATTTTAAATTGTCGCGCACTACATTTTATATATACCCTAAATTGCTTGGGCTTTGCTTTAATTTGCACAAAACGACAAAAATCTGAAAAACAACGATGCTACAATTTCTTTTTCAAAAAGTGGTCGAACTCTCCCGGACTTACAATATGTTAAGGGATCGCCAGCAGGAAACAGACATTAGATACCATTTTCATCAACCTCTCTCCACTGTCTCACAGAGAGCAGGTCGAGGAAGGCGATACAACTTCTTGCCCAGGTGTTTTTCTTTTTAATCGTAGCAGCGTCGGGCACGCGAATTAAAGAGACGATGTGCCTTTATCCTTATTCCTGTTTCCGTCTCAGAGACGGTCGATTAAGAGTGACGCGAGCGCAGCAGACATGGTATATTGTGATGAGAATAGTGTCGAAGCGCCTCATTCGTCTCGGCCATTTCCGCGGGATGTCTCCCGCTTTTAACGGTCTTTCGGCTCGTTCCACGAAGAACGCCGATGCCCCAGAATCCTTTGGTCGTCGGGGGGTCTTCTCGGCGTTTGGACGCGCGACCAGACGGGCCGAATCGCGCGTTAATTAAAACGCAGCTCAGCTCGGCTGGCTTTACGGCCACGCTTTATCGTGTTAATCAAGCGGGAGCAACGGGGGCGGCTCGACTTTAGGGGCCAATTCGGGGATAAGGTCGACGGAAGAGTCCGGATCGACGTTTGCTTTATTGCGCCAATAAAGCAGCGTCGTGGATGCAAGTTTAGAAGACACGAGAAACAAAGGGAATTAGGAGCGCAGGGGAGGTGGAGTCCTGCGGTTTCCGGCAGCGCCTCGCAAATATTGCGGTTCTCTTTGTCGAGGGGGGTGATTCTACGCGTCGCCTGTCCCTCTAACCGTTCCCCTTGTTTAAACGAACAGGCTAACCGCCCTTTGACGAAGGGGAAAGACTACCTTGCTGTGTGACGCTTCTTTTCCACGGGGATTACTCTCGCCGGGGAAATGTGCGTCTCGAGCTTTCCCCTAACTTTTAACGAGTCCGCCTTCCAAGTAAATCCGTTTGATGAACCTTTAAAAGAAAAATTCCGCGAGTGATCCGGCTGGAATAAATCGCGCCCGTTAAACAGTCGTAAACGTAAAGGGCCAATCGTCCCTTCGCAACCCTTTCCCTCGAGCGTCCCTTGGATTTGTCGCGCCGCGACAACGATACGCGTGTACGGCAATAAACTTCTCCAACGAGCGACCAGCCGAGCGAAGTTTTTCCGCGTGGCGATACGTATAACGCCGCCTTTTATTTCGCCGCGGTTCATAAAGCCGGGGCGGTTAATTTGTCGAAGCGGGACGCTCCTTGTCGCGCTGGGATTGAGCTATCGTCATCAACACGAACGACTCGGCAACCTGCCGGGCGGCTCCATGAATTAGTTACGAGTCTCTGATGTTGGTTTCGAAGCTACGAGATCCCGCGGCGACAGATATTTCGTGGCGGTCGGGATCGGCACAGATAGAAATCGCGCACGCGGATGGCTCGCGGGAGTGGATCGCGCGATTTTATAATAATCGGAGAGGCGCCCCGCTATCTGGCGATTTACGAGCCTGCTCGGGGCGGTTTCGCGCATGAAAAATGGAAGGCAAAACTCGCTACGCGCGGACGGCAGTCGGAGATGAGCGTAGCGATTGCGAGCGTTTAAAATGGCGAGAGAGAATTTTCATTTGGCCGTTACGCTGGCTCGTGTTGAGGATAGAAATTACTCGATGTAATTGGCATCGATCTGTACCGTCGGCCTGAATTTCCATCGCGAAGGAAGAATTCAATCGGTCCCTGGAGGGGCAGCTTTATCTGGTTTCCCAGTCGGGAAATCGACAAGCAACAGACTCGATCGACAACCATTGTAATTTCAATCAAATGGATCGCGCGCGTCTCTCCATTCCGTCGCGATGAAAGGTTCCCAGGATGGCGTCGCCTCGATTTATTACGCCCACCCGCATAACACACCCTTTTTCACCGTTCCGTCGACCGCTGTCGATACTCATTTAACAGCGACGGATTCGCCCGCGAGGTTAATCCGACGCGTCGCCGCGACACGGACGCCAGCGCGCTCCTTAATTTTATAATAATTCGCCGACAATTTTTCATCCGACAATTTACGACCGCCGCACAGTGGTTCCAAAATGGGAAATTTTGGAAAAAAATTGGGTTCTCTATGTATTCTTATAGAAAATTTTGCGCTGATTCCGAATATATACCATGTTCCTATACCTAAAATAAACGATTCATGTGTTTTTTGGCCAAAAACCATGAAAAATCACATTTTTTCACATATTTTGCGATATTGAGCAGTTTTCTTCTGCCTCAATGTAATTTTGTCCAATAGAAAAGTTGTATAGAATTAAAATATGCGTTTTTTTAAATTCTTTAAATTTATTTGTAACTGTCAATATTCGTTTTTTGAACGGATTTTGTACTTGTACAATGTTTAGACAATTTTGTCTAATATATCTAAATATATCAGTCAACGATATATTTTCTGGATAACATTTTTTTTCGCCTCGAGAATGTTGTTATACGATGGGAAAATGTTATGGCCGATGTCTTTCACCATTTTTCTAATGACTTCATATTGATATTTATAAAGTTTAGCCTGAGCCTACTAGACTTGAGGCGCAATGCACGCCCGCACTCGCCTTCGGTTGTCTTTTGGCGGGCACCATGGTGATTTTTACACGCGGCGCGGAAAAACAAATGCATGTGACCATGCACTAGTGTCCAACAATGCGTCTAGCACGGCAATAGTGCCCATTCAGATGAGCGACTTAACAGCTACCTGATTAGTATTATTTGTATACTTGAATAGTGAATATGGAGAAATTTGCAATTAAACACAAAGTTTTGTGCGATATAATTTTTAATCGCGACTCTTTTGACAATTTGTTACAAGTTAATTACCATTACTTAAGTGATGAGCAGTGCGCGTATATTATTCAGCAATACCAGAAGATATTCCTACCCCATTTCAATAAAAAATTCAAAGCAGTCTATGAAAACAGAAAGAAATTTCTTTCAAAGTTTCAAGTCTGGCTACAAGGTTATTTCGAGGTATCATTATCTCATCTACCTGGCACGTCTGACAATTCAGCATCTGAATCATTAAACATCATAAGACGTGGGAGGCCATGTAAATCGTTCGACGAATGTTCCAATCGTGCCAAAAAGTACAAAGTTCAGAGTCACCGAGAAACATTTTCACAAGATTTAATTGATGCCGCTTCTTCCAAGCCAGCCGATGCACATTCTTTTCAGAGTAGCTCTGATTCGAAAATGGATCCCGATTTGGCACTAGCCATGATGACTCAGGCTAAACTTTCTAAATATCAATATGAAGTCATTAAAAAAATGGTGAAAGACATCGGCCATAACATTTTCCCATCGTATAAAAAGATTCTCGAGGCGAAAAAAAAATGTTATCCAGAAAATATATCGTTGACTGAACATTCAGCCAGTGTTCCGCTTCAGGACTTGTTTGATCACACCACTAAAAGGATCATCGAAAGTTGTCCGAGCATGACAGGCACCGATACTTATGACCTGGTGCTCCACACCAAATGGGGATTTGATGGTGCTTCTGGACAGGGTCAGTTTTCACAAAAACTCACAGAAGAATCTGCCAGTGTTTCAGATGCCCATGTTTTTTCCACTGCTATCGTACCATTGAAGTTAACGTGTATAGGAAACGAAGAGGTTGAGTTGTGGAAGAACTCTAGACCTTCGTCCACGAGGTTTTGTCGACCCGTAAGATTTGCCTGCACGAAAGAGACTCCAGATATTGTTATAGGAGAAAAAAATCGAATGGAGAATGAAATACAATGTTTACGAGATTCTCTAATCCCGTCGGATGGGCACACTATACGTGTAAAACATAAATTATATTTTACAATGTTTGACGGAAAAGTAGCTCAAATTGTGACCGAAACAAGTTCTGCAAGCAACTGTGTGATTTGCGGGGCCAAGCCTTCGGAAATGAACAAATGGCCAAAACTTATGAAAAAAGAATTAAATGCTGAAGCCCTTAAACTCGGAATGTCAACAATGCATGCCAGAATCAAATTTATGGAGTATGTTCTCCATCTGAGTTATAATTTGCCGTTGAAATGTTGGAGGGTCAATGAATCGACAAAAAGCATAAAAAAAGAAAATAAAATTGAAATTCAAAATCAGTTTCGAGAAAAACTTGGATTACTTTTAGATATCGTTAAGCAAGGGACAGGAACAACTAACACCGGAAATGCATCAAGGCGATTTTTTGAAAATTACGCGATAACTTCAGAAATAACTAAAATTGATGAAAATCTTATTAAAAGATTTAAAATAATATTGGAGTTAATCACGAGCAATTATGCAGTTGATTCAGTTAAATTTGGTGCATATGCTCGCGAAACCGCACAGTTGGCTATAAAATTGTACCCCTGGTACTATATGCCAGCTTCGGTGCACAAAATTTTATTACATGGCCAGGAAATAATCGAACAAGCCGTTTTTCCAATTGGAACCTTATCGGAAGAAGCCCAGGAAGCGCGAAACAAAGAGTACAAATACTTCAGAACTTTTAATACCAGGAAATCATCTCGAAAGGCAACAAATGAGGACATAATGCATACGTTACTAATTTCTTCTGATCCATTTATATCAAAATTACGACCGGAGTTAAAAATAAGGAAACTTCCTTTGAGTGAAGAGGCAAAATGTTTATTGCAGAATTAAAACGATCAAGGTTAGTATCAGTGATCATTTTACGTACTTTGTTTCGACAAAATTGTCTAAACATTGTACAAGTACAAAATCCGTTCAAAAAACGAATATTGACGCATATTTTAATTCTATACAACTTTTCTATTGGACAAAATTACATGGAGGCAGAAGAAAACTGCTCAATATCGCAAAATATATGAAAAAACGTGATTTTTCATGGTTTTTGGCCAAAAAACACATGAATCGTTTATTTTAGGTATAGGAACATGGTATATATTCGGAATCAGAGCAAAATTTTCTATTGAAAGGCGACACCCACAAGAGCGATCGACGGTCAACAGTAGCAATTAGGTATTAACCTGTTTTTACGAAAAAAAACTTACAAAAACGTTTGCATACGGTACAGACGGTGATTGACGGTGAAATTTTTTAATGGGAATTGTACCTCAAAATATGTACTTTCAAACCTTTCCAGTTTCGTTGCGGAGGTAGACGGAGGTACCTGAAAAAAATGGTGATTTCTAAAACACCTCGGTATTTTTGGAGATATTGTTATATTCTGACAACAGGTTTCAATTCTACTTCTTTTTGCTCTACACTATGTAAAAATGAGTAATAAAACTACTCCGGAAAAAAAGTGTCCACTTAGTGATATGTAGAAATTTTGGCCATACTTCTTTAGTGCGAGTTTTTCCGCACTTGTAATCGGTTTTAAAGGCTAAGTGACAGGAAATGATCAATACATAACCGATGAAAAAATATACCAAAAAAAGCAATACGAAATTGTGACATGATTTTTTGAATTTTTTCCGCCTCGGAACCACTGTGCGCCGGCGTGCTCTCGCGTTTGCGACAAAAAAGAAGGGAGGAGACGAGAGAAGAAAATAAAAACAGAGGGGAGAACGGGGGGAGGTGCGGGGGAACGCAGCGGCGGGGGGGAAAAAGAGACGAAAAAGAAGGGGTCGGTGGTGGTTGCGGCGGTGGTGGAAGGCGCGGGGCCGAGGGTCGCGCATAACTGTAGCGCGACGTTCGATAAATTGCCCCCAGCTTCTTTTTAGTCTACCGCGATATTTTATTTACCAGGAAAATGTATCTCCGGCGCGCGCGTGCCGCGGGAATCGGTTTAAAACCGAGCTTTCCTGGGAGCCTAGCTATTGGCCGAGAGTTGGGGGATTTTTCCCGTGCACCTTGTCCACCGCAATTCACCCCCTGCAGTATTACCCTCGAAAATCCTATATTCGGCCGCGGAGCGCATTAGCGCGCGGAAGCCAATTAAAAATTCACCCAATAGCCGTTTGGAAACGTAGGTAGGTACAGCTTAAAGTGACTGGCTACTAACCGGGCTTGGACGAAATTTGCTTATCGATTTACTTATCGGGTAGACGTCGGACTAGTAAATTCCATCAATGTAGAAGGGAATGGAAGCGAGTAGTACAATACATAATTAGGTGTACTGCAAACGAGGTAGCATCAAACCGAGGAGACCAATCTGGACGATGCACCTGCGTGCATATAGACACAGCGGTCGATAATTTTGTTAATTTCCGAAACCGGAGTGTTACCCAGTTCGAAAAACGATGAAGCATTTTGTGAATGGATGACGCTGAAAATTCGGAAGAGTATCTAAGTATAACTTCCGCTTAAGGACGATCGAAGTAGAGGGTCGGCGGAAGACAAATAGAAACTAACGGGGTCGCGGGCCCTGGTCGCTGAACTTTCGCTGCCGGGGCAACTTTGCGGAATTGCCGGGCGATTTTTCGACCCGCCTCCGAGACGACAGATATGAAACTTAGGTATCGTCGACAGAGGGCGATGGAAGCGACAATGGCGCAATAAACGCCGGCGAAAGAATGCTCCGAAGAATTTAACAAGCCAGCTGATCGATAGACATGTCACCAGGCAAGCAAACGAATTCCAGCTTTGTGACGAGCTCCCGCGGAAACAGCTCTCCCTGCTTTCCTAGCTGAGAATTCTTTTCTCCGTATAATGAACTCGGCTCGTTTGCACGCGAGCAGCTCCTCTTTGTCCGGGCTAATTTATCGAGGACACCTTTGGACTTTGGACGTGCATTATGCTCGACCTGGCCCCCTGTCGCGACTGTTCTCGGTCTCGTCGTCGATAATTCAACGAGCCGTCCTCACGTGCCGGAACAGACGGTTTTTCGACGGGAGGGGTGGTTGGAATGTTTCCATGACTCCGCGAGCCCGCCGGGCGTTTAATTCGCGATGTAGGTGCATAGAAAATTAAACGGGAAGGAATCTCTCGCGGTATCCGATACCCCGACCAAACGAGGGGAAAATAAAAGGAAGCGCGAAGCACCACCGACGAGAATACTCGAAGGAGCAAAGGGCTTCCATTCACCTTTCGCTTTTAAACGAACCTCGCTTTCAAGACTCTCGAACAAAGTACGAACTGAGATAGAGCCGGGACCTTTGGAGTCCTGATTATAAACGGCAGTCACTGTCTTCTACTGATTCCCCTCCCCCGAATTGTACTTCAGTTTGCCCCGGAAATAAGGAAAGCTTTCGCGGCATAGACTAGGAAGTAATCACGCAACGGAAGTCTCGGACCAAGTGCTTCTGTCAGACGAGAAGGAGCCGCGTTTACGTAATTCCCCTCTCGCCTGTTAGACTCGCGAGAGGGATGACGATCAGTGCGTGGAAGAAGGACACGGGGCGCCTCAAAAATAGACGAGAAAGCACCAGGAATGGACCCTGGCGCGATGTCTGTCTCGTGTCAATGATCAGGCAATCTGACGCGCCTAGACGCAGGCGGTAGATTTAACAGACAAGGGGGAAAAAGCGACGAGTAATTTAGTAAACGATAAACCACCCGTCGCGAAGATTGATACGCATCGCGATGGACGAACGGGCCGCAGGTCCCGCGAAGGGATTCCACAAAGTGGATGATAACAGCGTCGTCGAGTCGCGCGGTGCGATAACATCATCCCTGGAGAAATGACATCCCTGGCGAAAAACGGGATACCGTTTGCAGTGACGTTATCCTTCCGTTCTATCTGCCGCCGGCCTGTTACGTCGGAGTTCTAATCCTTCAATTTAAGTCCATCAGCCTCCTCCGCTGCACTGGCTCGATAATTTTTTAAGCAACGACCGAACAACAACGGCGCAACTTGGAATTTCATCGCGGAAGCTTTTAATACCGCTGGAAGTATCCCGCGGATAGCGCTCGGAGAGCAGATGCGCCCGCTCATCCCCGGGATGTAAAAGTTTCTCCAAAGAACCGACGGTCATTCCGGCGAAAGTTGGGGCTCGCCGGTAACGGTTACCATAAAAATACGCCCCGTCCAGCGGGCCACGAACCGCCATATATTATTTACGAAGCGATCGATGGCCGGACAAGGCGAAACGGAGCGGTGCGGGGTTCGAAAAAAATGGCCGTGGCTCTGGGAAAATCGACCACCGGCACCGGCCACGATCAGCCTCGCCTCTTGGCCGAAGCGTCGTGGACGCTCGCGCGCACGCGCTCAGCCTCGGAGCATCGCTAACGTCGCTAACATCGCGGCCTATAAACACTTGTCGACCGTGTAAACAGCTTGCCCGTTCGTGTATTTGCCAAGAGCGGAGCGGCGAGCGGGCACGCGTGGACACGGCTTCGTAATTTATTGTTACAAGAACCGTGAATCCGGGCGAGAACGCGGCGAGAAGCTCGCGCTAAGCCGGCTCCGCGTCGAGATAAATTGAAAGCGTCGATTCTCCCTCGCCTAGCGAAACGATTCCAGCTATGCGACGTGGACGTTTGCCACGGTTCTCCGCGGTATCGCGCGGTTCCCCGCGGCCGAAACGCGTCGGTCCGCTTTAACAACGAACCGAGAGACGGCGGCCCGTGGATTTCTGGCAAGAGCCCGGTTTCGAGCATCACTCGGGACCATTGTAGCGTTTCAGGGGTTAGCGAACCTCATTTTTGAGCCTGGGGCTAGGTTCTCGGAAACGCAGAGATCTTGGACTGGGGACCAGGCGGACGGTGTCTAGCAGCCTGTAGACGGCGTCTCGTACGATTTCCTTCCAATTAGCGGCAGATTTTTTGTGCACGAACGAAGCTGCAGCCAGCTTCCGAAAATCTCGAGAGGGACTTGACTAGGCGGCAGCTCGGCGTTTTGAATGTTTAAAAGCTGCGGCAGTGTTGATTTTAAGACGAGCGCCGGGGAGCAGGGCTTTCGATCGATGAAGAGTGGAGGCGCGATAAACGCTGGACAAGAAAGTCGCCACGTAATTTTATTCCCTTTCACGTGGTTGCACTTTCCTCGGTGCACAGACGCTCTTCTCTTACTCTCTTCTCCTTTTCGGCCTTTCTATTTCGGTTTTCCGTAGATTACAACCGGTAGCGCGGACCCGGACTATTATTAGGCGACGCAGCTCCCTCCTTCTAGATCGTATTATTTGTTTGACCTCGCTTTCTCGCGCTGCGCCTCGTCGAGCAGCCTCTCTCTAGCTCCCAACGGATCGTGAAGAAACGCTCCGGTTTTGAGAAAGAACACGGGGCACTTCGACGCTCCCGGTGGCCAATGAGGAAATCATTCGAACACCTCGCAACCTGAACACCCGCAAGGAATTCGAACGGTGGGTTAGAGTATTTCTAGATTCTTTAAGAGCTCGGTTGTTTGCGCATAATGCAGCGAAATCGTTGGAGAAGTGGCAGGGGAGGGGAGGAAACAGTCATCGCTAATTTCGTGGCAGCGAAACTGGAACGACGACGTCCCATCGTCGTTGAACCACCCCCTGCTGTGCACACTCCCCTTGAACTCCGACTACCAGGAGTATAAACAGCTCGTGGAATGCCATGGGGAAGCATTAGCAAGTGTTAAGCTAAATAAACACTTCTGTTGGCGAGGCGCGGGGCTGCGTTTACAATGGTAACGAGTAGTGGAAACGAGGAGGGTGGATGGTGACTCGAGTGCCTCGCGACTAAACTCCTTAACCGATGCTTTTCGCCACGAGGATAATTCGACGGGGTGCGCGACCGCGATCGATAGACTTTAATGCTGTTCGACCACTGTTTGCTCGGACAGCGTTGCTGCGAACAATAAGCGAGCGCTAACGTCCTTGTCTGAATGGAAGTGATAGGTGCAGGCAGAGGTGCGCGATTCGCCATCAGATTCGGGGATTTGAGACGGCGCGGGCGCGTCCCAGTAGAATTGGAATAACCACGTAGAGCCGTGAGGCTGAGGGCGGGAGAAGACCAGGGAGTCTCGTCGTTATTTAATGAAGCGATAATTGGTCCCCTTTTGTTCGGTGTGTCGCGAGTTTCCCTTGCCGCGTCTCGCTGCATTAGGCGGCGCCCCTCGCTAGAGCTTATTACATTATACTGCCGCCGGGCTTCTTTTCCCGCGGCTTCTTTGTCCTTCCTGATAACCTCCTTTCTTATGAATTAATCTCTAAATCGCTGGGGAAGGCGCGCCACGCTCGCAGACGTCGTGCTTCCGCAGGGGAAGCGGGCGTGGAAGTTTAATGAGGATACGCTGGGAAATCCGCTGGGAAAGAATCCATCCCTCCTGCGCGCTCAATTTCCTCGACGCCGACGATACGAATTCGGAAGGAAATTGCTCGAAAGGGCCACGGTGCATTAGCCAATGTCGAAACGGACTTACGGACGCTGCGTCACCCCCCACCATCCCCTCTGGCAAAATACAAGGGGTTACGGAAGGGTTGAGTAGTTGACTTGGGTAGAGGACTTTTTGCACACTGATAAACGTCCACCTGCCTCTGCTCGAAGGAGACGCCGTATGTGAATCTCAGAGGCACGACCTAATCGCCGCAAATTGCCAACACGGAGGTGGAGCACGCGATAGGGCCTTCGTCGATTAAATTTCCGTCGCGAAACGGGCCTCGAACGAGAAGGGCTAATCCGATTTGTCGACTGCACGCCGTGACCAATTCTCCGGCGCGTCTCTTAGTTAGCCAGAAAAGGGCTTTCGACCTGTCCCTGTCGCGCAGCTCCGTCCTCGTTTCGGTCGCGTCCCCTGTGCCTGCACGCAACGCTAAGTACGCGCTTAATGGCATCAGAGCGCGAACGGCGCCGGGCATTAACACTCTCGCACGCTAATCTCCAGCTGCGTCGATCGAGCAATCGAATCTCACGTGTCTTCGTGTCCTGCAACGTGCAACTAACGGCCGCTGCGTCGCGCGATACCTCCAGGGACTGGCAAGTCTATTCTTCGAGACTCCAATATCTCGAGCAACGAGAGCAGCAAACTTGCTCGTCTCGTGATATTTTTCTATCCCGGTACACAGGCGGGGAAGAAAAGTTTTCACTCCCTTAAAAACAAGTTGGGAAGCTTCAGCGATTTAAGAACAGCCGCCAGCTATGGAATTACGCCGGCAATTCTCCCTGCCGCTTTTTCAATAATCCCTTGATGGGGCAGACGGAGGATCGTAGATCAGAAACCAGGCTGGACATAAGAGTTTCTTAGCACGTTTCCGGGCGTCGCGCTTCGAACCAGGCCCCACGAAGCGTGTACCGGAGAAATTAGTTGGCGCACGTGATTACCCGCGCAGGCACGCACGCACCCTTCTGCCGGAAACTACCCCCGGGAAGAGACACGATCGTCGGCCCGGCGGTCCCGGGAAATGCACCGGTTTGAAACGATAAGGGTGGCTGCCAGCCGGCTCGGGAAACGTTGCATTGTTAAAACGCGATCGTGCTGGAAAGACACGGCCCACCGGATGCTGCAACAGGGCGCACCGGCCGAGATACTCGCGGAGCAGGCAAATCTAGGATTAACCCTCCACTTTTTCCTCTATTTTCCAGCCGTGTTTCCAGTCGCTGCTCGCCTCTTACTTTTACTTTCAAATGGCGCCCCGAGGAGCTGTTCCTTGCTGGCGTTACACAGGAAGCTCTAGTGCCTTCCTCGTGATTTTTTTACCGCTCGTTCCCATCCACCGTTCTCTGTATCCTGCTAGCATCGGTAGAATTGCGCCAGCAACGGGACAGCCGCGGCGAATCGTTGCATGGAACCGTGGACGATCAAAGGCCGCGCTGATATCGTTTCACCGTGGGCTTCCTTTGTGCTCCAGCCGAGTCCCCAACAACCGCGCAAAGTGCACTCGGCTAAAGTGGACGTGGATGGCCGATCGAGACGAAATTAACGAGCCAGGATCCGTGAAGGTCCTGAGACAAGGGGGCACCGTGGCTGCGAGTAATGGCGCGTCCGATCCCAAAGAGAAGACCCGTCCGTTCCAAAATTTATGTGTCCCCGCCGCTGGCTACAGCCGCTCGCTAAAATCTGCTCGTTTACTAAGCCCAGCTCCATCGCTGAGATCGTTCCGCCACGCCGGACAAACGATAGATTATTCCACTTACCCTCCTTTCATTTTCGCTCGTCGAACGTTTTAATCTTGCTCGACGACCCGAACCCCCGCACGAGGATAGTCGCGCGTGAGGAAAGTGGGTGAAAGGGTGCTGCGGATTACAAGAGACAAAATTCCATCCCGCGGGATAAGTTCATCGGCGTTATTCCCCTCGATCCACGGGCGAACGCGCGACGGAACGAGAGCGCTAATATCTCCGCGTGTCGCGAAACCGTGCGATCGATCGCTGTGCGTTGGCGCCCCGGTGGAAACGGGAGAAAGAGAGAACGTGCCTCGGGATCCCTCTCGACTCGCGATTAATTAGAGACGACCGGTCTACATTTTTCCTTTCAGCGAGACGCTTTTAATCAGCCTGACGATTCCGAGCTCCCTCTCTCTCTCTCTCGCTCTCTCTCTCTCCCGTCGGCAGTGTTCCGACGACTCTTAACCTCCTGGCCGGCCGATCGGCGCTGATATTTAATGGAATTTCATGCGAGAGTGATATTCTTCTGTCTAGGACCCGGAGGAACGATATTCCCGTGTCGATTTCACGGCTCGAATAAATTCACGCGACGTTCCTGGCGAATCTAGAAATACGTGCACCGGTACGTTGATCGATTACACTTTAGAGAGTCGGTCCCAGTAGGAAATTACTTAGAAACATCCTAACTCATAGTTTAAGGAACGTCGCCGTAACCACCCGCGAGGTCCAACATTGAATAATTCGTCGCGGTAATTAAGACCACCACCCCGTAAACCAAACCGCCCTGCACTCTCGCCAGAGAAGTAGCCAGGATGGAAACTGCTGGGAGTAGCGAGCAGATCCGAAATAACAAGCTGCATTCCTGCGAAAACACGGTTGGAAGACGGATCGCCAACTCTGGGCACGGGCAGCAATCTCGACGGTTCCCATCATCGTCGGATAAGCGGGAATCGCCCGGGGGCAATGTTTTTCTTCGGGTTAGCCCGACGGGGGGTGGACTGTTTTCGTATCGGTGGCCGAAATTTCTTGGCGATCCAGTCGAATTGTTGTTCCCCGCGGTGGGATACGCCGCGCGGGCCCGCCAGCCGGCCAAGTAGAAGTGCTTGCGCTATGGTCAGACACACGCAGCGTCAGCTCGTCCCCGGGAACTCGAGGGTCGCTCTCGCATTTTCCCTCCGTTTCTTAACCCCTCAACGAGCGACCCCTGAAACGAAAATCGTCACTTTGCTACCTGAGCCCCCGCCCTGAAACATCACTGTACAGACAGCTTCTACAGTACCTGGCACTGACGCGGGAGCCGCTTGAAAGGCAGGGTCCGTACGAGATACTGAGGTGGGCGACCAGTGAAAAACGGAGGGTCCGTACGAGATACGGAGGTGGGCGACCAGTGGAAAACTCAGGGTCCGTACCAGATACTGAGGTGGTCGTTGAGGGGTTAATCCCTTTCTATCGCGTGGATCTACTTCTCTACTCGCTTCAATCGACTCGAGCACTCCGGGGCGGGAATATAATGGATTCACTCGGCCTGTCATAGTTCCCTGACTGCACTCGACCTTTTAAATCGTGGCGGTGTCCTAAGGCAGATACAATGGAGGGTCTCGCGCGTCAATGCGCGCTAGTAGCTTGGGGAACTTTCTTCCTTTCATCCCGAACACGCCCATCCATCTTCCGATACCCCTCGCGAGACGTGCGCGAGGCTCGCGCTTATCTACGCTCTCGTTTTCGAAAGAAGCCGATGAAAGGGAGAGCTGTCTGGCCGGAGGATGAACGGCGCGGGTGCGAGACCCCGTAGGATTCGCTGCTTTCTATAGTACGAGGCTCTGTGTCGAAAATCAGTGACGGTGCGGCGCGACAGAAATTCATCTGGCCGACAACGAGGGTCGGGAGTGAAATATACTGGAGCTTAAGACGAGTCTAAGATCCGGTTTCAGCGTCGTGTTTCCCACCGCGATTTTCTTGCAACAGTGTTTCTGCGGGCGTCGGGCGAGCGTCTCGGCCGGCAGCAAGCTGCCGCTGAGGTATTTCTAATTTAAACGTAGCCAGGCAAAGAATAGGAAAAGGCTCGTCTCGCGCGTTTCCAGCATTAAGGCAGCGTGCACACTGGTTGCGAGCGCCGTGGAACGCGGTGGGCGGAGAGCAGCTCTCGGGTGTCGAAAGAAACGACTTTGCGTCGCGATCGAACGTAACAAGAAACTCTAGAACGCTCCCTTCGCTTTTTCCGCTCGCCTCTGCCTCGAAACCGTGCGCGTACTTTTAGCGTCGCCTCGAATTGCGTTTCTTTCAGCGAACGGTGGCTGGAAACACTCGCCACTCCGTAATTTGTTACGAATGATAGGCCAGGTTTCGAGCAGCGACGTTTAAAGGGAATGCCTTAGGGAAGAAATTTTCCGATCTCTTTCTGGCTCAGTTATTCTCGCCGAGGCGTCGAGCGAGGAGACGCGGAACAACCATTACGATTTCAAAAATGCACCCGTTATCGAGTAAGAAGACGTATCTGCGCGAATAAATTCCCCGCCAGGGGCGAATTCGCGGTGGAATCCATTCTTTCCGATTTCTGAGCTGCCGGTGTGCGGAATATCTCCCGTGAGGAGATTTCTAGACGCGATGCGACGCGCGGCGAATCGCTCCGGGCTACGGTGGCTTCTTTGAGACGTAGTGGAACACGCGAGACGTCGCTCCCTCGACGCGACATCACAGAATCGTGGGGGACTCGGTTTAAATCGGTTCGCGTTCCAATTAAAGTCCCTCCCTATCAGCGCGTTCCACATGCGCGAAATCGTTAAGTCAGTGGTCGAATCCAAAGCAAACAACCGACTTCCGGGTATCGCCGGTTGCGCAAGAAATGAACAGGGGATAGAGCGAAAGGAGTTCTTGTTTGCCTTCTTCTCGCTGGCGGTCCAATATCGACGCACCGCCTCGGATATGGAGCCGTGCAGCATCGATATTGGTATCGCAGCGCGTATCGGCAAACATTGCCCTTAATAATAAATATAATCTAGCTTTTTATTATTCGCATGAAACGCGGGGGAATGATCGCTATCTCTACGACCAGCGATTCTCTCCGCGAAAAGAGCATTCCACGTCCACGTATCTCGCGTTGATATTTTCCAATTTCTCCGTTCATTTGCCTCCGAATAAACAGGATAGAAGTGGAGAGAAAGCTGGTTCGTCGTTCGTCCAGCGTCCCCGCTGTATTTCGATTATGGAAATGGTTGCGGGGCGAGAAGTTACACTCTCCAGACAGCTCGGCAGTGCTCGCGAGCCCGTTCGGCTGGAAGTAACGTTCCAAGAACCGGGAATCGACGGAGCTCGTCACGAGCCAGCGCCCCCGCGCGTTCCTTGAACGCGTGCGAAGTGCAGACACGCGGTTCAGCTCGGAACGAACGCAGAAAATTACCTGCCGCTCTCCGCTTATTTATCGTGCTCCGTTCTTTAATAGACCGCAGTTCTGGCGAACAAGGGGGCCAAAGATTAAGCTGTACTCGGGCTGCTTTCGGCGCCGGAAATTACGCGAATCGCGTTACGGATGTTAATTCGAACGCCACCGGGGAGAAAGGGAGATATTTGGCGGATCGCAGGCGCTCGGATAGCGACAAAATTGCGGAGGCATCGCGAAACACGAGTGTCGCGGTGATCGATCGCGACGGTACTGCGAGCGGCTAGGAATCGTCGCGTAGGTAAGCTCGACCGCTGGGAATTGCGAAGTTGCCGCGCGGAATTACGTGCTGGATTCCAAGCGTCGGAAATTCCGTCGTTACAGCGCGCCAAAATCGTCGTCAAATTCGTCCCGGAGGGAAAGCCGCGCTCTGAACGGCCTGGAAAGCGCTGTAAAATTCGAACGTTGAACTGGTATATTCGGGGGCGATTGTCGCCGCCAGTGCGAGTTCCAACGAAAGGAAGGAAGGAAGAATGGGAGGAGAGGATCGAACGGAGGGCCCCACAAGCGTGCTGGAGTCGATTTCCAGCCGTCGACGAGCACCGTTCGTCACTGTCGTCGAAGGGGAGCGGTATTATCGTGGGGCGCGAGGCTGAGAGGCGGCAGGTAAGTGGCGTCTGCAATGTGTAAGCTCGTTCGTTCGGAAGTAACGCTCCAGCGGAGTGAAAGGAGAGGCTGACTGAGAACTACGACGGGAAACAATACGGCAGCGGAGCAACCAACGTCTACCGACGATCCCTGGGAGCAGCCGGGAGCGCGAAGCCGCTGAGAGGCTCGGGACATGCCGTTTCTCTGGCTCACGCGAGACGCCGTTGTTTCGAGCCGAAGACGCGAAAGGGGACGGCGCACTTTACGCGATCGTGTGTCATCGAGGCGCACCCCCGCGTTTGCTTGCGCCTTAATAGTTGCGTGGCTGCGGTGTTGACTTCTAATAATTTGCAATGGCTTCGATCAGGGGAAACGGAGCCCACAAAGTGATCGCGAGCCTGCCTCATCCTCGGCCTCTCGACGGATTAGGGAGACAGAAGGGAAAGGGTAAGCCGCGCAGAGTGTGTGGGCCGTCCGGGTTTCCCTAACGCGAAGTGGCACCCTCTAAACTCGAAAACGCAAAAGAGGCCGGAAAGGGAGGGCTGGATAGGCAGGTCGGGGTCGTGAATCGGTGAAGAGTAGCAGGGCGACGGGTGGCGGTGGGCGAAAGAGAAGATGCGGTGGCAAGAAGCAGACGCGCTGCAACATACGGGGGAAAGAGGGCCGAGGGAAGAAGTAGGAGGACCGAGTGTTTGCCTAGCCGGGGCACGAACCCCGTAAATAGAATCCCATTAAAGCCTTGACGCGTTGCCGCTCATCCTCCTCTCCTGCAGGTATATACGAGGGAACGTACGTGTACGAGTACGCGAGGAGAAGAGGTGTAGAGGAGCAGAGGAGTAGAAGAGTGGAGGAGAAGAGAAGATCTTAGGCACCTGCACACAGTCTGGCCCCAAGAGCCTCGGGGGTGCCGCGTAGGCCGAATAATGTCAGCCACCTTCGGGAGGAAAGCCCGACGGAATCGAAAGTGCCGAATCCTCTCGGTCCTTCTACTTCTCTGCTCCTCGGCTCGAACGACGCCTCGGCATCGTCCCTCTTCCTCCGCGTCTTCTTCGATTTACCTACTCGACGAGCTGTTTCATTCGATCATCCCTGTCTTGGCGATCCGCTACGCTCCCCGTGGCGATTTTTTGACAATTCCTTCTATTTTCAGAGCCCCTTGCTTTCACCCCCCCCCCCCCACTTAGTCACCCGTTTTCTCCAATCTTCGCCAGTTGTATTCCATTCCGTTCACCACCCTCTGTGTTCTTCTTTTCAATCCCTCCCACCCTGTTCCTATTTGTTTAGCGATCTATTCCCCCCGTTTGCTCCGTTCTCGTGCTTGTCCCGTCCCACCCCCTCAGACGCTTCTTTCGAGAGCTTCTTCGCTGCAGCTCGATCCCCAGAGAATTCGCAGACTCGGATGTATGTGCGTTCGTTTCGGACCACGTTACACCCGACGACGCGTATCCCCGTCGCTGGAAATTGATCGATCGACTTGGGGATGTTTCTCCCCACGGGCAGTCGTCGCGATCCTCGCCCCCCTCACAACCCTGCCACGGAGCACTCGCGAGCTTTCCAGCCCATATATCTAGCCTGGACTCTTCCGTCGAGTTTCTGACTAATTTGACGTGGCTGCGCTCTGCAGATAACGCCGTGACGGGGTGCGTTGCAAACGCGAGTATAATTCCAAATACTCTGGGACTCAGCATAGAATTTCCACCGCTACCTGTAGATAAGTATCGCGTGAAACTTACGTTTCGCTGATACAGAACGCTGTCGATCAATGTTTCTTTCGAAAGTTCCACCCCCAACTCGCGCAAACGAAGACGTGGCTCGAGAGGGGTGTTAAAATTTCAGGAAACTTTCGACTTCGGAGTCACGTTTGTCTCGAAACGAGCGGCTCCGTCGGAATTGACTTAGACAGGTTTTAAACAGGACAGAGCTGGGTGAATATTTTAACCCTTGCTTCGCCAAATAGTATTACGTATTAATCGAGACATCAGCACTCGTCACGTAAGTCTGCGTCCGTGTCGCGGCAACGACCGTTAACTTTCCTGATAATTTCATCGTGCGTTAAGTAGTTTGATTTATAAGCAGCCAGAGGCTCGGAACTAATTCCCCTGGCATTATTCATCGAGTTCTCTCCGGGTTTCTTAATCCACGCCTGACGCGATCGAGCCTCAATAATTCCAGCCACTGTTTCGTTCCCCTCTATCTTCAAACTTCCCACCGCCCGTGTTCCCTTCGTAGTACGGCTCAGATTAGGAGTAACGCTCAACGGCACCATCGCCTGTTTTCCAATCGTAGCCGGAAACGAGCAACGGAATCACCGAGCGTCCCGCTGCGACAACCGACTCGCTGGAGAAGTGCCTCGGCTCGGACTGCTGCGTGGCGTTCGACTTGAAATTGGGAGAACGGTCGGGGTTAGAGGCGGAAAGAAGCTTGCCCGTATAATTCCGCACTAAACGGAGTTACGTAACGGGAGGGCCGTGCAGTTTCGCCTATCGTCTCGGCTATCGCGCGCTTTTATCCGTTATTCCCGCGATGCGGCGATAGCTCGGCCGAGATTCGGCACGGGTGGTGGGTTCGCCGACGCCGAATGGCCGATCGACGGAGGCCGCGTATGGGCTGAAGGGCCAAAGGGTCGGGGAATGAAACAGCCGGGCACGATCGTTTCTGGCAAGAAATCCGCCGCACGCCGCTGCCAAATCGAATTCCATCGGGGGGGAACACCGCGAGCGGGTCGAGAATCGCGCTGTCTGCCGAGAATTCGGGAAAAAGCGAAGGGTTAAAGGGGGCGCAGGATCACGGCGGGGGAGTGGGGACGAGGGATCGAGGAAGACGGACGGAGCACGGTCCAAGACAAAGGAGCAACTTCGGAGTTTCGTGACTAACGACAATGAGGTGCAAGGAACCGTGAGCTGAAGCTCGAGCTACGCTGCAACGATTTCGCGCCGCTCCAGCGGGTAACTCTCGTCATTGGGAATCGGCTAAACGGTTACTTTTACAGAGGAAATTTCATTGTCGAGATCGGGGGAGATTCGCCCAGAGAAAAAAAATTTCGTAATATAGGGTAAATCGGGGAGTGTTCGACCACCGGCAGAGTCCGGCCAGTGTTGATATTTTAAGACTGGCGCAAAATAGCGCACTGTGTGCAGAGTTGGGCAAAATGTAATCTAATTACAACTTATAAATTGCGATTAAAATGTAATTGTGTAGTGGATTACACATTATTTTCTGTAATCGTTAAAGTAGGTGGTTAACCACAATTTTATCAACTACGTAAATTAACGATTACAGAAAATAATGTGTAATCAACCACACATTTACAGTTTAATCGTAATTTGTAAGTTGTAGTTAGATTACATTTTGCCCAACTCTGACTGTGTGTCATTGACACAAAAGAAATGAATGCGCTTGTTGTTGATCTTGCATTGACCAGTGTCACAAATCCATATTTAAATTATAGGAAATATTTAAGACTTTATGCGAGTCTGAAAGTTTTTAGAGCAAGTTACAGAGCTGGTGATATTTGAAAGACAGGTAAATTTATTTACACTATTTCGATATTTGGGGATAGAATATGCATAAAACTACTGTGTCCCTTGCAGGTAGGCATAACCCCTTAACGAAGCTTCTCTCGAAGGATCAGCTAACTCACCTTTTCTATTTACGACTGTGACACCGTTAGGCACTCAATTAATCTCCATGTTTCACAAACGATAAGTTCTTCGTCCCGTGTTACTGTTTTTCGTCCCGTTGTGGACACCCTCGTCAGTAATCGCCTATCGATTATAATTCTCGGACACGCTCGCGATTAGCGAGCAATTAGAGAAACGCCGGTGGAATATCGATGGAGTTTAGACGCGCGTCATTTTGCGGCCGACTCATCGAAATTTGTCGCGCGTAAACCTTCCGTCGGGATCATTAACCGTTATTAGTTGGCTGAATTCATATTCAAGGGGGCATTTCGCGTCCGGAAAATAACGAGTGGTCGATCGACGATTGCACGATTGCACCGCGGAGAATATTCATTAAGAGCCGCGCGGCAGCGGGGGATTTATTAGTTAACGGCGGCAAACTATATCGGCCGCCGCGAGTCGATTTCCCGCGAGTCGCCAAAGTGCTTTGGTAGCTTCCCAGGGACAAAGTTGGCAGTGTTGGACAAGCAAAAATTAGGTGCGAAAGCGGGCTTGCTTTTCAGGCTTTTGTCCTCTCTGCTTTCTGTTCCGTTTTGTTTTTAACAAAATGTCGCTCAAAGGGGGCACACAGGGGAATTGCGGGAGCTGGCTGGCGGAACGCCAATTTTGCAGCTCGTCGATAGGACACTTGACGCGCGATAAGTGCACTCGCGTTGCACGCCAGGCGGCGTCAATGAAAACTCGCGGCGCCGCTATTATCAGCGAAATCGTGGTTACGTGCAAGCGCTTTCGACAGATAACAGGTATACGTTTCCGCGTATTTATGCACTCGCGAGCCATCCAGCCCCCGCGAAACGTTCCTTCGTACCGGGGTGGTGCGTGTGCGCGCTGCAACTGTACTAGGTCTCTCCGTTTCACTCGATCCACGCGAATATCTTTGAGACTGCTTAGTGGAGGTCGTAAACGTTTGTTCGACGGTAGAGCTATTTTAAATGAATATACACATTCATACCGGTGGGTTAGTTAACTTATTTGCAACCCAAGTAGCTATAATAAGATATTACTGTCTTGAATCGTGAAAAAGGTAAAATAGATGAACAACGTTCTGGCGCAGAATGTATCATCATAAATCTGCCGGCAGGAAATAAAGTCGCGGGGTGATCACCGGGTCCGGGAATCTCTGAAATGATCTTCCGTGGACGGTGCATAATTCACGAGCGCGCCGAAATATTCCAGCCACTTCCGGGCGCTTTATATTCCATGCATCAGTAACAATGCGCGACGACGTGACGGTTTATTACCAACTGGACCAGCGGGTCTCGCGGTCGATTCCCACTCGACTCGTTCTCGATGAATCCGATTCCCTTGGCTCCTGGCCCCTGCCCCCGGTCAGAGCCGATCGCGATTAATCCGAGGCATGCACCACCCTCCTCCCCGCGGACATGAACGAAATTACCCCTCGGAGGGGTAAGTCGCGTGATTCTGAAATATGCATTGCCTATTCGGGCCGAGGACCGTGATCGTCTCGAGCCATTTCCATATCCGGCGACGGCGGCGGTGCCTGGCCCTGGTCGAACAAGATCGACTGGGAAACAAACGGGGTGCTTCGTCTATGCGAAAAAGCCGAGGGGTTGGGAGTACAAATTCCCGATAAGAATCCGACGACGCCTGGGAGGGGTGACAGCCGAAACGGCGAGGAAATAAAATTACAAGAGGGGGAAAAAGGTCGAGGATGAGAGGAAGGGAGATCGGGCTCGTGTTCCTTGAAATACGACTCCTTGTACCCGGGCACCGTTCGCATCGGCAATGGCGCGAGTTTAATTCGATCGTCGTTTATTTAAATCGCCCATTTCCCCCGCTTCACATTGTCGTGCTTTGCGACGATGGGTGTGAGGGCAAGTGAAACCATTTCAACGTGTAACTAATTATGAACGGTTTGTGGTTTTTCAGATCGTAGTGTCGGCTGAGGATGAAGTCACGCTGGATCTCAAACAGAATGTGTTGAACCTCGACAGTCACAAGAGACAGCTTTTCGCAGTTCAATCAAACCGAAGAGACGAGAAATCATGGAGATTAACGGCAGCTAATTGAAGGGATTAGGAAGCGAGCTGCCCCATTAATACATCGGCTCACCACGATGTATAATGCAGAAGGGCCAGATTCGATGCATTATTACAATATGTGTTCCGATATATACGATTAATGCATCAATTGTAACAGAATGTAAAAGTACCACGATTATGGTCAAGCCTTACAGAAGACTGGGCTCACTACTCGAAGTGATCGGCTTGTCTATTCGGACCTCTTGTTTATTTACAAATTGATTCACGGTCAGATAAACTGTCATGAGCTAGTGTCCTTGATTCGCTTTCACGCACCACAACCGCCATTGCGTCTTTACGAAGTACGTAGAGTTTTCTAACTTTAGTTAAAAGGTAAAAAACGTGTGCACCTACAAATATCGCAACATATTTCAAAAAATGAAAGTGCTAGATAGGAGTTATACTTAACTAAGGAGGGCAGTATTGCACTCATTCACAATACTATTCACGCTAAAGAGCACACACAACCCACATTACACTTCACACATCACAGTATCACGCTTCACAACATAACACTTCAGAAATTCAAACATAACAACATCACACGCCACAACGTCACATATCACACTACTTACACACTGCAGTAATCTTGAAAACTAATTGCCTTATGATCGCGCAAAATATGGTCAGTTGTTCAGTTAATTTGTTGAGCGCCCCGCGAAAATGCAAAAAAAGTTGCAAAAGACAAATTTTCAACATTGTCCCAAACGAAATTGGGGCGTTAGAGAAATAGAATCCCGATTTGCGATCTTGTGCGTCCCCGCGGGAAGCGAAACAAAGTTGCAAAAGACAAATTTTTCAACATTGTTGCAAATGAAATTGAAGTGTTCGAGGAATAAAATCTCGGTTTGCAACTTTGTTGCAGGTGCAAGAATTTTGCAATGGAATTCGGAAGAGGCCGTTTTTGAGTTACTGCACCTGTAAGAGAAGCAGATTTTCGCGATGCATCTGCAAGAGAGGCGGATTTTTATCTTGTTGAACTCTGGCGAGTATTGAATCTCAGTTTGCAATTCTACTACACTTTCCGTAGGCGTTATGTGGGAATTTTAATGCGTGTAGAGTAAGATGTGAAGGTACTGTGAAGTGTGAACTGTAAAGTGTGAACTGTAAAGTGTGAACTGTAAAGTGTTTTGTGTGATGTGTGAACTGTGAACTGTGACTTGACTAGTGTCTGGGCGTGGTGTGTGAGTTATGAAGTGTCAACTGCGATGCACTTGTGGGCTGTAGATCATCTCCTTCAATGGTGAACGTTGATTTGACTACAAATTATACGAACATGTACGAAATACGAAATGAGGGGTAACTAAATATTATGCGGTATCTGCCACAACATATGATATAAGAATTAATTAATTCCTTCGATATATACAATTGATCTTAAAAAAATGCTCCACTCATACATATCCCGGGCCGGAGTATAATAGAATGCATTCGTGGGTGCAGCACAGGCATGACCTATCCTTCTGCGGATATTAATGGCGCAAGATATTGCTTCTACACCCGCTATGTCAGCCCACCAGCCGTTCTATGCACTGCTATGTATTATTAATGTCGTCAAGAGACAAAAAGGAATTGTGATCGGGAACGATGTCGCGTTTTAACCCTCCATCGGTGCAATCCTTTATCTCTCTGCTTTGAAGAGTGTAGCAGGGGCACTGCGTCGCGTTAGAAAGTTAAATTTCCCACGCGAAACTCCATCGGATCAGGTGTACAACTGCGTGAGACGAAGAGACTCTGAAGATACCGAGGCATTCGTAACGCCCGCATGTTTAATTCACAGCAACAGAGTGCTGCGAAATTCATGCGTATTGCAGTTCACGCGACACTGTAGTGTTGAGGTGAATTAACGAAACCCTATAGGGCTTTTCCCCTAATTGCGTCAAAAAGCAGACGGGGTGAAATCGAGAATTCTCCGTAAGTTCTCCATGTCTTGAACCGGGCCACGAAAACAGCCTCAATGAACTTCGTACGACGTGTAAATATCTCTTCTCGCGAATTCGAGGCTCGAATAGTCTAAAGATCATATCGGTTATCTGCTTACATCGTTAGTTGCAACTCTGACGCGCATCATGCCCCGACAAAAAGGCTTGAAAAGGAACGCTTGGATCGGGCTGAGACCCGTAGAAAGACGACCCCGTTATTTTGCAGACGTCTTCTCGTTGTCGCGGCGACAAAAGCACGCGCGAAACGACAAAAGACGAATCGGAAGGAGGGAAGCTCTCATGTTCCATTAATTTCTCGTCCAATTTGTAGGCCGGGATGATCCGCGGGGTTCCTTCTGGGGCGGGGTAAACGTCGCGGCAGACGGAAGGAAATGCTGAGGGAAAGGGAAGATCTTCCGCGGATTAGAATCAAGCATCGGAACGGAAAAGTCAGGTCGCCGGATTAATTTACGACGGCTCGTTGAAACAGATCCGGAGATTTATCGAGGAACGATGACCTCGCGCGCTCGCACCCCCTCCGGAAGCCTGACCATTTCCTCGCGAGGGCCTCCACCCCCGCCTCCACCGATCGAAGGCACTTGGAGTTTCCCTCCATTCCATCTCCTCCACCTTTTCCCCTCGTAATCTCGAGGCTCGCTAACGAGACGCCGAGTTTGTCAACGTCTTTACGGCCCTTCGACAGTCTTCGAGGACGGCTCCAGATGGAGAGATGACTTAACGGGTGCCTGACGACGATCGTCACGGTGTCTCCAAGTGGACGTCTCGAGTCTGCCTTCGACGCGGATCACCCTGAAGCCTCCAGACGATCGGGCTAAACCTTGCCGCCTCCCTGATCATCGAGCTGTCGCAAATGAGGAACTCGCTCATCAACGGGATATTTTAATTGTCCAAGACTTTCAGACCGTCCCGTTCTTTGCCAGCGGTCTTGAAACTCAACCCTCCATTTAGCGTGACAATCACCCGAGTAAAGATTTCGCAAACAGAATTACCATCCAATGTACATCTATCTCGTTCCCCTCATAAACAAGCCCGATGCAATTATTACGAGATACTTTGCCGAATTACCAAAATTGCCGGAAGCTCGAGGAACGGCGAACAGCCGGTGGAAGCAGGAGACGCTCGTTCCAAGCAGCAGGGAGAAGGTACACGCGCGGAGGGTGGATTGCTCGTGATTCGGAACGATTCAAATGGATTCGAAGGTAATTTGAATAATTGCGAAATGCCGCGTGCCGCGCGACGAGTCGTCCGGTCGGTCGTTCGGTACCATGTACTTTCTTGGTCGGCATCTCGAGCCACGTTCGTTGTCCTGTTCCACGACCTCGCCTCCACGTGCCCGTCCTTCGGGCTCGTGTTTCCCGTGGCATTTCAAAATCAATTTGTCTTCCGCGTTGCCGCGTTCCGCGCCACGCTCTCCATTCCCTTCAATTTGGCTTGTAAATGTCGTCTGAATACATCTCCCTGGCTGAAGGAAGCCCCGGCATCCCCAGTTTCCCCGGGGCCCGGGCCAATCTCTGTCCCGAATCCCCGTGAACCCGTATCTCCCTACGTATCGACGGCCGCCGGCCGGGAGAAAACGGGAATTCTTCGCGGACGTGGCGAGCGTGCCGAGTTTCCATCCCGCGGGATTTCAATCTCGGTCCACGGGTATCGTTTCCTAAGCCGCGCCAGGCTCTCAACTTTCGGATTCTTAAGGAAATCGCCCCGGGGCCGGTCAGCTCGACAACGGTCACTACCGACGCCAACTTTCTCCAGACGGGCCTCTCCTTGCTCTCCGCGTTTAATAAGCTTCATGAAAGAAGCCGAAACCATCCCACGAGTATCAGCAATCGTCGCGTTTCCGCTTCCCCCTTCGGAGGTGTACCCCGATCACGGAATAATCAAGAAAAGATCGCTGTAGTCACGATTCGATCAGTCCTGGCCGATCAGTCGTCTGTTCTTAGGCGCGCACGCTTTCAGCGGTAGAGCAAGTAGTATCGCCCGAGTTTGGTCAGCCCTAATCAGCTAGAGTCGGTCGCGAGCAGACGCTGCATTCAGGTCTGTTTTCATCGGGGTGGGCTTTATCCCGGTGGAACCGCAGTGCGTTAAACCAGCGGGATCTTTGTTCTATTGTCCTCCAAAGAGAGATCGTTCCTGGAGTCTTTGTGCAGCTGAAAACGAAATGATTTAATTGTACGAGAGGCTGGGACCGCGCGGCCGTGCTGCTCGTCGATAAGAACCGAGCTTCAAACGAGTTTCTCTCCTCTCTGTCCACCTAATGCCATTCGATTATCCGTGATACAGAACAACCGAGAGGTCGACACTGTCTGAGAAAAGTTAAGGGGAATCTTGACCTTCTCCCTTTCTCTAGTTCCAACTTCCATCACTTCCTGATAAATTCTCGCACCCTGATGTCGACCGCATTTCCACCCCCGTCGAGTAAGCGACGAATGTAATTCGTATCGTCGAATTTAAAAAGTCGGCTTAATTACCGTAAGATCGTATTTTGCCTCCTCCAGTTATTAATTTTAACTACCGGCCGGCGTTATACCGGGTGCTCGCTGAAGCAGCTCTTCATTGTTATGCGGATTCTCCGCGAAACAATAAATTGCACCTTCGCTGCGACCGCCTCTATCTTTTCCATCCCCCTTAGCTGTTCCGTTCCGTTCCGCTCGTTCCTTCCGCGAATTAAAAAAGCCTGCGGCCGGACAAAGCCGTCTGCGTCGCTCGTTTTCTCGGCGCTGCTTGACGCGACGCCGAAGATAACCTCGTTATTACGGAAAACCGTCGGAAACTCAGTGACGCGCTTTCATGTCGGCTAAAATAGGTGGCATCGCGGTAACTGGAGCATCACATCCTCTCGCATTAAATTAGTCGCTTCTGTGTCTTCTCTTCCTTCCCTCTCCACATGCTCGCGTGCCGTTCTCGCGTGTGCGCCAGCTCAACCTCTCCTCTCCCTGTCCTCTTTTTACGTTTGGCCCTCGTCTGAGAAGGCGTCGTCCTTCCCCCTGCTCCCGAGTCGACGAGTTCTAATTTAGAAGATTTTCGCGCCTCGGAAACGTCAACAGTACCTTTCGGCTGCATCGAGCGCGATCGCTGCTGCTCCGCCAAGCGCTGACGGCAGCGAGAGCTTCGTCGATAAATTATCAGGGGACAGCGCGATACGCTTGTATTCGTTGCACGGGGGCCAGCCCCTAATGAATGATCGGAATCGATCCTTCCTTTCCCGTCACCCGCGATCGTTACTCTCCAACGAAATTCCAAAATGTACGACATCGGTCGCGGACCACGAAGGACTCCTGGGCAACGATATGTCTTTGTGGCCGAGCAGATGTACCAGCCACCGCGACGCCAGTCGATTTGGCACGGGGTAGGGGTTGTTCCACGGTAGGATCGGGACACCAGGAGAGTAACGGGCGATACGAATGGAGATACGGAAAGAGCCATTCATCATTTTTAGGCAGGAGCCTGTGCGTTCGATCTCGTCAATCACTGGGGGTGCTGCGCACCCTTTTCGCGAGGGGAAAAAGAATCTGCCTCCCTCTGGAATCTACGAAAGCTAGACGAGTGTCTTCGCGATATCCAAAGTACCATGTTTGCAGTCAGTCGCGCGCATTTTCGTATTAAATCTCCGGCGATTTACTTGGTCGAACGCTTCGGAAGCGCAACATATTTCGAAGTGTGGAGATCGCGCACGAATTGATCGCGAACGTGAGAGCGGATTCACGGTTCACAGCGGGGCACGCTCGGCGTAGGTATGAAAAACTACTGGAGCGATAAATGAGCCGGTGTGGCGGTGGTCGAACGCGAGCGATTAATGGAGCCTAATCAACGCATTGTCATCTATTTATTCGCGCGTCGCATCGGCCCGCCCCCGTCCGCCGTCATTGAGCCGGGAGGGGGTTAATTCTAGATGCGATATTGGAAACTTCTGCTAATCAGGACAAGCACTTAACCCGGTGGGTCAATAAACCGCGCTCGCACGGGCCGATCCGAGCGCGTTGCCAACCAATGTTCACTCGCCAAGGCAAACTCGCGTGCCCCCGGAAACGGAATAATCGCGACCAATGAGCCGGAACATGCCCGTTCGAGTAAATCGCAACGGGACTCGACTCTACTCGGCCTCCAGTTCAATTCCAACCTTTTCCTTCTTTTCTCCAGCTGTCGCGTAATATGCCGATTCTCCAGCCGCAGCATTCCAACGATCCAACCACACCCAGTTTCCCTGATTTCTGATTTCCCCTTCGCGTTATTTACGCCGCTCGATCCGATTCCCCGGACAACTTTTATTTCGCCCGATTCGATCGCGCAACATCTATCACCAGAGCATCATCCCTGCTCTAGCAGAATCCACCGCAGTCGTACTACACTTGGGAAGTTGGCGGGAGGAAAGAGTGCCGGCGCGTGGTTTACGTTTCGGTGATTTGGATCGACGATGAACGAGGCGCGTTTACTATGCTTACGGAACAGTTGTGGAACCTCGTTAGAACGTCCGATGGGGTGGCTTTAGACCCGACAGTCACGAAGAACAATTTACGTGGCTGGCGTTACGTTGCGGAATACCGGCAAAGCAAACCAGCGCCGTCTACTTCCTCTCACACGCACGTCAATCAACCGGCGTACCGGTGGTGGTGCGTGTCGGTGAAACCATATACGGGCCGTTTACATTATCATAGCAAGGGGTGGTTGCTGCACGCGCACGGCCCGCCTAGATTTACGTGTATTTACGCGTCCCCGCGAATTTGTCGGCGAACAAATGGGAGCGGTTAAGCGTTCCCCGGATATCGTCATAGTTCTAGCGAACTATCAGAAACGTAGTTAACCGGTTATTCAGTGCTTCCCGGTTCATTTAAGCTTCTCGCCGGTCTCGCGTGAAATTGCACGGAAATTGGTTATTTAAACGGACCTCGCGCACGAGCCTCGTCGACCCTTTAACGAAAGCTTCGCGCGGTGTCCCCTGCCCTTCGACGATTCAGCTTGAAACGCGATCTCAAAGGATCTACCGGAAGCTCCATGGAAAAACCTGGCATCGATCCTCTGACTTAGACTAGCGACGTTCTTCGATTGTTAAATGGGGGTTTAACTTTTCTCCTCCTTGCGAAACAGTTGTACCTAAAATAGTTCACCATCAATCCAGCTGCGGTCCCATCGACCGCGTACACCTCAGTGTTCACGGAATTACCGAATAATGAGATACGGACTAGAATTTAATGGAAATCCATTACGAGGCGTATACGTAATTAATGCTCGAGGGGATAAAGTCGACCTCCACTAAGTTGGTAATAACCAGAGCTTACAACTCCATTGGTGGGAAGTTATTCGCTCCCGCAGAATCAAAAACTCTAGGTCTACTTGCGAATTGATCGCTAGGACACCGATGCCAATAAATATGGGCGATTAAGTTTCTCGTATTGAAGAGACTCTGGACAGGGATTCCAACGTATTTCTTTCCCTCGCCGATGGACTTATTACGACGGATACACGCCAGCGTATCAGGTCGAAGGGTCGGTTGCGCGGAAAAAAGCTGGATTACTCCTTAAGACGGCGAAATTCGTGGGTCACCCGAGGCGGTGGTAATATCGTGTTTTCTTCTTCGGATAAAGGACGACGAAATCCCCGCTTTGCCCTCGCGAAAGTGGACCGACTTATCGCGTTCGAGGGACGCGAGATTGCGGGGGAAATAAAAAGGCGGCGAAGCAGGGGTAAGCGAAGATAGGGATCTTCTCGATCGCAGGAAATATTTTTTTCTCCGCCACTACGCATCACCCAAGACACGGGGTTTGCGCGTTTAGGGAGACGAAGCAATCTTGCTTCGCGCACATGGGCTGGGTCAACTTAATAAAAAATGAAACAGTAAACTTACGACTCTACTTTCTATTTCCCTCCGTGATAACCTTCGAAAATCCTGCTGAACGGTATTGATTCTGGGGTGTGGGCGGTCAGTAAGAGGCTAATAATTGAAAGGGATTTACGAGGTCCCCGCAGCCGCGACACCGAATATCCCTCAATTCCATCTTTATCCGCGGCGCGGCCCGATCCATTCTCCGAGACGCCATTGAAAAACGCTCAGGGCCGATTTATCGGCATCGATGGCCACGGCAAAAGAGAAACAATGAAATTCAACTAAGCCCTCGGGGTGGGAGCGAGGCTGAAAGGGGTCGGGGGTTCCGCGAGTGCTCGCGGGCTTCGAGGGTCCAGCGGAAAAATGATAAATGTGGAACCGCGGCCGTAACAAGCCCTCTCGAGGCGAGCCCCAGTTTTTAATTGCCTCGCGCCACCCTGCCAACCATTTCAACCCTTCCGTCGACCCTCTTCGCTATCTCCTCGAGGGAGGCGCAACAGCGACGCGAACGGAAAGAAGCAAGGATTTATCGCGTCGTTGTTCATCCGACGAGTTTTCGAGCGGATCCAAAGCGACGTCGTCGTGCCCGTACCCCCGAGCTTCTCAGCTTTTTTTCCGTTGATCGATCGGTCCCCGTCGCGTTGCGTCGCGTACGGTCTCGTGACGGCTTACACGTTCCCGCTTTATCGAGCGCCGCGGATCTCTTACAAGTTGCTAAGGATGCTGGGGCGTTGTTTTCTGCCCGCGCGAAGGAATTCCATCAGCGATAGTTCTAAAGAAGGGTGTTTTTACCCCTCGATTATCGCGCAGGAGGAAACGCGGAAACAAGGGGGCAAGGATTGGCGCTTCCAGGGGCGAGTTCAGTTCCCCAAGCAGCTTTATTTCTCCACGTGCGCCGCGCTAGATCCCTCGTAACTCGAAGCTCCAGCTAGGGAATCGAGCACCCAACATTTCTCGTAACAATTTTCTACCTCAAAGCACTCGACCTCGGCTGGCGGGTTCGGCGCGGCGAACACGGGAGCACGATGAGATTCTGGAAGTAGATCGCACCGATGGATCCGTGGAAGCGGTAGAAAGTCAACGCGGAAATCACTCGAGAAAATATTAGAGGGTGTCCTTTGTTCGGGGCTGAAAGGGCTCGAGCTTCCATCGCGTGGATGTTACCCCCGGCGCTCCGGGGAATCGAGTCGCGAGTTATTCTTACCGGGGCTCGTCGAACGAAATCGTCGAAATATAGAGCGAGCGCCCTGCGCCGCGCCGGCCAGAATGGAGCTTTCACGCGCGAGATACCGTCGACTCGTATTACCGCTTTCAACGCCGCAAAGAAATATCGTTATAGGTGTGATTTAATGCGCCGCGTATCCGCGCTGTAAGAGGATTACGGAGGGAGGAAAAAAAACCAATAGTGTGCCGCGGCTTTCAGGGACCGCGCAATTGTTGGCGTAGACCGATTTTTAGCGTGGTCCTTCGACCGTCCCGCGGACTATCCGTGCATATCAAGCTTGCGCTTTAAATAATGGAGGCGAACGGGTGCGTTCTGTCGCGTGCAGCATCCCCCCGCTCGGTCAACAAAGAGAATTCGTAAATTACACCTTCACTCTAGCTTCTACATTTCGTTTTTACCCGAGCCTCTCGAACGTGCGTGTTAATCCCACTCGCAAGTACTTCCACAGCTCTCTGTTCTTAACCCTTTAAACGCGACTCAAGCTACCGAAAACTGCCTCGTTTCAGGGGGTTAAATGTCAAACAGTCCCGGGCAAAGAAGATCCCAACGGTTGGAAATCTCGCGGGGGCAGATTGTCTGGTGTAATCGTCTTCGTTCCGCCAAGATCAAAGGTTTAATTACGACACACGCCCCGTTCCTTGGACTACTAATTAACGGCGACGCTGTTACGAGTCAAGTAATGGCCCTAGAGCGGACAAAGGTTACGTCTCGCTGGCTCCAGCCGAGCTGGCCCGCCGCGTCTGGGCGAGGGTGCGATCACGGGAAAAATAGGGGAGATGACGGGCTGGTCTGGGGATTAAAACGCGTACGCACCACGCGGCCCTCGCACGGTTCGTTTGACTCGCGTCGCGTCTTCGTGGCGCCCGACACGATCGATCTCGTCTGCGAGATAACTCGTAAACACCGTCCGAAGAACGGATGCGAGGGAAATGGGGAGAAAGTACCGATGCGTCGCGCTCTTCCCGGCGTCTTTCATCCCCGGCGGGGCCTTTCAACCCTGCTTTTTCCCCCCCATCCTTCCATCTTACTTATTTTCGGGGGTGACTCTGATTTCTGATCGGAAACGGCGGTCCTTTCTTACCCAGGATTGGTCGGGGGAGCCGGAGCAATCGTTTCGCCATGTAAGAGAGAATAAGCGCTGCAACTACACTTCGCGAAATTGAAAACTCGAGTACCATGCGTAACATGGAAATTCGATGTAAGGGCGCGGCGCCAAGTCCCACTTCGGTGGGCTCTAAGGAGAAAAGAATTGGGGGAAAGGGGATCGCCGAGTCGAGATCTGAATCCCGGATCTTCCGTTTTCAATTTCAACGTTTGTTCTAAGCGATTGAGCGATCCCGGGCCATCGACAGAATTCCCGGACGCGGCATACGAAATGGCTGCCAGCTACACCTGGCTCGCGCGGCTGCTGCGCGGATTCGAGGCTGTTCGTGTGACGGGTGTTCAACTTTAATCGCGTTACAAGCGCACCTCCCGCCGAGAGCAAACTTTTGATTACGTGTACGTCGCTCGCTACCTTCGGGCGCAAACTATCGCGGGCCTTGATGAAATCTGTAAGCGTGGGCGAGATATGCAGATGTCACAATCAAGGGGCTGGCGTCGGCGGGGGCAATACGTCGAACGGCGTAATCAGGGGAGCTTAGTTAATCAGACGTAATGTAGTCACCAAACAGAGATAAGTCAAAGCAAACGGCGCGCATCCATCCGCGATGTGATATTAAGACGAGACGGGCCGCCGTGCGCCGAACGGAACAAGGATCAACGGAGACACAAACGTAGACACTGCCTAATGATGTAGCTCGTCAGCACGAGCCGTCTCCGCCGGAAGGGGACCATCTAAACCTCCGCGTCTAACAAAATCCGTATGTTGTATTACCCTTTATATATTATACATATTCTATGGATGAGCTTCCTGTCGACCCACGAGTCACGAGTCACGAATACCGACGAGTTACGGGCTTACGGGAATGTCATAGCGGCGCAACGGCCGGGGATAGATTTATCCGTGAGATAATTAGAAATGCCAGGCTGACTGGAATCGCACACAATTGCTGTTACGGATAATCCGACCATCCGTTGTCGGGCATCCAGAAGCCGAGACAAACTCGATACATTACCGAAGCCGATGTATACGCAATCGAGCAGCAGACAAGACAAAGCCGGCCGAATATAGGTACTCGAGGGGCGAACACGACGGAAGCGGGCGACGGCATTAGTTCAAGTACAATTTCCTCCGTGCCGGGGTAATCGCGTTGTTTTCGCGACGGTAAACCGGCGCGATCGACGCTCTTGACCCTCCGGCGCGGAGATCCGCGCCCGGGACTTCGCCGACAGCACCGAAACACCGGGTGACCGTGCGCCTGCACACGCCCGGTATTAAACGAAATTAAATTTCAGATTCACTGGACTCGTCGGAGCGCGATTGTCCGACCAATTATCGAGCGGTTCCCGCGGAAATCGAGTGTGTCAGGCTTGAACATACGACTCCTCTCTACCGAGCTGAAATTCATTTATCCCACGATACAGGTATGCATCTATGTGTAGATATTTACCCAGTGAGGAACTCCCCGTTGTTTTCAATAAAACACCGGCAACAGTTAATTGTTTCAATTGCGATTTCTAGAATCGTTTCGAGGGCTGTGTTTTTCTGACACTTTACTTCCAGCCCAAGGGATCCCCCGCTTACGATCGAGGACTCTATATAGTCGCGGGGAAGCTTTGGGCCGATGCGAGCGTTAATTCGGTCGTGTGTCTGCAGGAGGCTAATACATTAGCAAACGCGAAGGGGTGGTTCCTGTTACGATACAGTACAACGAGATGAGATGAGACGGGACAAGACGAGCCGCAAGAGCGAACTGCCACGTCTCGAACTGTGGATCGACGGAAGCACGCGACGTCGGCCCAGTGACAATTCCCTTCGTGCAGGTAATCCCGAGAATCCCGCGGAGACAAACGCGGAGGGCCCTCTCCGGACGTCGAGGAGGCCAGGGGGGTGGTGTTCCGTGGAACCGCCCACGACAAGGCGCGTTATCGAGCACCACGGTAAGGCCCGCTTCGCATGGTGAAACGGAGCGCACGTCGGGCTAACAAGCTCCTCCATTAACGGTACGTTAGACGTGACACGTTACGCGAATTTCGAAACACCGATCCGGAACTGTTGACCCACAGCGCCCCCCCTCTTCCCACCCGACGTTTGCGCTGCGTCTTACCAAACTACCTGACGTTGGCCACCCTTTGAATGTCCTCCTTGATGGACGCGCGCCCGTGTACACCCTTAGCCGTGCCAGCTCGCAGTGGTATTGCCCTTTGTACGACAGACGTTTCGAATATATTGAGCGCGCGGTCACGGAAATTCTTCGTCGACCTGAACGAATCGATTGGAAGAGCGGTCGTTTGGTAAAAACGGCTTGACCCCGAGCTTAGCACGAGTGGACTTGCAGACTTCGATTGCGTAAAGTGGGATTTGCCACCGACGCTAAAAGAATCACGCAGAGTTATAGTATTCCAAGTTAATGCACGCGGTGCAACAAGATATATATTACTGTGACGTGCGTTTCGTTGAGTTTCGAGCGAAACAGGAAGCGGCCAATTTGGCATAGGGTTGTAAACAGGGATCGAAAAAGTTCTGGAACTCTCGTTTTTTAAAAAAATCTGTTAAAACTTATTTATATGTTTCATTTAAGAAAATATCTGTTCCTGTAGAATTTTTATTGAAAGAAATGTTACTCTTAGGAACTTCTTTAAAAAGTGTTCTCATGGAACAGATATTTTAAAACCTATGTAATAAAAGTTCCATGGAAACAAGTTATATTAGATTTTAGAACATTTATTAAAAAAGTTTCCATAAGATAAAGAAAAGTAGTAAACTATTAGGTACCACATTATTTAATAATATAATATCATACTCTTCATGTTTATTTAATAAAAGGTATGAAAATCATAACATAAGTAATTAATAGTTTCATAAGAAGTATTGAACAGAAAAGAGAACCTGTCAAAAATAATACTTAAATAACATTTTTTTTTTTATAATTTACACGAACCAAAATACATAAAAATTCTATAATATCTGCGTAGAAATTATCTACGTATGTAAATATTACAAATAAATAACACATTTAGAATATCAATTTAACTGTAATAATTATTTATTATTGTTGTAGTACTATTCGTTGAATAGCATTCAATATTTGTTACAACGATTGAGAACCTTTTTAACATTGATGAATAAAATATCTGTTCCTGTTATAGAAAATATTTTAATTTTATATTTTGTAAGTTCCATTCCAAATAAAACGTTTATTTTCAAGAATTTTTACTTCGTCGGTGCTTATGGGAACTTACAATGTGAGAACATTTTTAAAAAAAAATCCACGGTTCCTGTTTTAAACAGCACCTATGGAAAAGTTCCAGAACTCTTCCGCACCCTGTTTGTAAATATTAGCCGAAGATTTCATTGCCTTGGAGTTTTACATTTGCAGGCGTGGAAACCTTTCCCCACTCAGGTTTTTCGCCATTTTGCGCACGGTAGGTTTTTCGTTCGGTATGCGAAGAAATGCAACCATTGATCGAGCATTCGGTTGAGAGTTAGCTACACGAACGGAAGTACGATTTTGTCCACGCACTTATCAAGCACAGAAGGTAACGGTGTTAAGCCCGGGATCCACCGGGAAGCTAAGCTATGCTATGTCATGCTACGTTCTAAAAAGCTTCAATACCTACATTCTTATGGAACCGTTTCCACCAAAAGCTACGTTAAAACATAGCATCGCATAGCATAGCTTAGCTTCCCGCTGGATTCCCGGCTTTATACTTTTTAATAAACGTTCTTTGTTGACTTTACTCTGACATAAATTTTATTACCACCCTCGCGTCTCCTACCTCATTACTATGCGTTAACTAGTTAAGAAACGCAATATACGCTGATCGACGAGGATGCAAGGAAAGAGAAGGTTTGTATTGGCCTCGTCGTGCGAGCCGTTTCCAGGGACGTCGAGCAGGGGAACGACGACAACTACCGTCGGAGTGGACGCGGCTCGTTACTAACGACCGAGCCTCCGGGATATACCTGTCGGGCGGTGCGTCGCGCGTCTAATTGGTGGAAAATACGGCGGAGACGTTGCCACGCGAAACGGATGTCCAGCGACGGCCGTGGACGTCGCCGTCGGGCAGCCAGGAATAGGCCTGTCGTGAATAGCGCACCGCGGATCAACGGATTTCACCGTCCGCTCGGTGAAATACCGTAGCATCGGATAATTCCACGGGCGCCCGATAAATAGCACCGCAGCGCGGCCCGGTTATTAAGCATCGTTAATTATTACTTTCGAAAACGTCGAGTTTCATAGTTCCACGCCATCCGCGTGTATTCATAACATCACCCGCGCCACACAATTTCAATAAAATACTTCCGAGAGTTTGATAATTGTAGCACGCTATCGGGCACGGCAGAAATTACGCTTCGACGAAGGAAATTAGGCAGGAATGTCAGCCGGTGAAATTGCCGGCGTCTGTGAGTCTCTGACATTTCCAACGAGCTTCGTTCAAACACTCGCTCCGCGTACAAACGGATATCTAAATGTTCGTTTAAACGATTGGCTCGCTGTTTTCGAAATATTCCGCTGCAATATCAGGAAACGTTAGCAATATCTCTCGCCGCTGTGACGCGGAAGCACCGCGAATGCGATACTCGATGCTCTCGGCTGACGGTCGCGAGAACGTGCACACGGCAACTTTGAATTTTCTCGCAGCGGGGGTATATAAGCGCTCGTGCAATCGAAAATAAGACGTATGTAGCATATAATAATTCTCACAGCATAAGTCGTATACCGTGCAAACAGGAGTCTCTGTTGAATTTCAACGCCGACTACTGTTGAACGCCGGTGGCGCGAGTGGCTTCGCGTTTTTAGTCGGCCACGCCGTTAACGATACCAGCAAACCGCGTTGCACGGCAGGGGAATTCGTAGCAGAGGAAAGCAGCTTATCATCCGAATCTACTTCGGGCTCTCATTAACGAGCTCACGCGATTTCCGAAGTGTCGAACAGCCGCGAGTCGCGTTCAGGCGAGTAAAGTTGTCCCGAAACATCCTCGCACATTCAACGAGCTATAAATTCCGAAGTGACGTTTCGTTTCGAGGCAGCAAGTTAAAAACACCGGTGTGTCTCGCTCTGGTCTGCTCGATCGATGAGACAACGCCAGCACGCGACTGTTCTAATTGGTCTTTTACACGGGCGTGTAATTACAAGTTAGAAATTACCAGTCGTTTCACGCGGGACCGAGGGTTTATTTAGATAATTAACCAGACGAGGTAAAGTACGTGATCGATCGATCGGTCCTCTCTTTGCTCGAGAATCGTTGGCGATGCCTACTCGCGGGAACGGAAGGAGAGAGGAGAAGATGGGAAGATAGGAACGCGTCGAATATCGAGGTAGTTTCTCTATTTCTCGTGGCAATAGGTTTTATCCAAAGATTTCCCATAAAGGCAACGTCTGGAAAGCAACTGACGCCGGTTGCAGCGGCGTTTCTCGCGTGGATGTGCACCATTCAGAGCTTTCGTGGCTTTGATGGGTCTCAGACCGCCCTTTTCCTGTAGTCACCCTCTCGACCCCAATGGAAGAAGCTTCTCCTCTAAAAAGCCACACCATCCGCGTTTTTATCCCCCTTGCCGCGTCTGGTGCCGTCCTCGCGGGACCCGTCTCCATTTCACAAGTGCCACCACGAAGGTGTCTGCGCTTCGCGGCTCGATTCCCGACCCGCTTGCAATTTCTCCGGCGTCGCCTAGCGTCGCCGAGCGTGTTCGACTCTTCCCGAGATATCGACTATCGATCCACCGTCCCCCAGGCTCGCGTCTCGCGGGCTTCCGCCGCTTCTTCCTCCTAGCTCTCTCGATACTTTCGAAACAATTCTTATCGAAAGTTTCCGCGGGGATCGCGACAGAACCGATGCAGAAAGGCGTAACGCTTTCCTCTTTGGATATTCGAGCTTCTCAGAGAAGGAGTGCGTCGCGGTAGAAGTAGAAAGTTGCCTCGCAAAGGGGGGGATCCGAAGTTGTCGACGGCGGTTGGCTAGATCTACGAATATTCCCTCGCCGTGAAACCGAATTTTTATCGACGAGGGAGCAGCGTAGACCGCGCGGAACATTAGAGAGAGAGAGAGAGAGAGAGAGAGAGAGAGAGAGAGAGAGAGAGAGAGAGAGAGAGAGCAGACGCGACGGGTACAATGGTGCACGGGCATCCGCTGTGGATGGCGCGGGTACAACGCCATCGGAAATTGGCTCAGTGTTTGCTCTTTTCAGCAAAGTACCGCCGGTTACATTTGTACGCGAATCGCGTCCCGCCCGCGGCGCGGCGCGGGGTTGAAAATTGATCATCGAGAGCGCTCCGAGGGAAACCGCCAATCAGTGAAAGGGTGAGAGCTCGCTCTATGGGGTGGTTTTTCCCACCGCATTGAATCCTTCGTCGTAAAACCCTGCAAACCTCAGCGCCGCCGCGGGATTGCGTTTAGAGATCCGTGCGCTTTGCTTTTCGAGCTTTTCTATCGCAATGGCCGATACCTGACTCGCGTGTGGCACGAGCTCACCGCTGTGCTGCGGCTGTAGAACAAGACAAGATACTCCTGGAACGGAGCAGCAGCCACTGTCCACACTTTCGAGGACCACGAAACGTATCAGCCGCTGCGATTCAATTACCTGGCGCCGATTAATTCGCGTTCGTCCACTTAGCGCGGCGAGCGTAATTCACCCAATTACACGGAAGGCCGATCGAGTGGCTGTTGGCTGGTTCGCGTCTGTCCTCGCTCGGCCATTCTCTTCAAACGGGCCAGCGTTAGACGAGCAATCGCCTGTCCCCTACTTTCACGCGCCGGTAAACACCCGCCGCGAGCACGCCGAGCTAATTATCGGACCGAGTTTCCAACTTTTCGTTTACCGGAAGATTGCCTGTCGATGGAGGGAACAGGGACTAATTAAGAGGATTCCTCGAGTGTCTCGGATCTCCGTGTCCCTCGCGATCCAGCTAGACCTCCGCGTGCGAGTACGCGAATTCCTTGGGCCTGATCACGGTACCGAAACGACCGCCACCTACGTTGCGAAGATCGTATCGGGCGACAAGAATTTCCGGGAAGCGGCAGCGCGTCGCGTGGAGAAACAAGCTCGAGAGCAGGCTGGTTACGCGGCCAGGCCCGATACATACTGCTCCTCTTCGCCCGATAATTAAATTTCCGATTAATCCGTAATTATCCCCTCAAGCGGGATTCGTTGTTCTTCCCTCTGGGTGTCCACCGACGCGGCGTGGCCTCTGTCCGATCGGCGCGAATAAATCTGCCGCGGCCGATCGAGTCGGCCGATATCGATTCACGGAGGCGGCTCGAGACGCACTCAGAGGGAGCCTGCGAATCCGTTCGCGGTGGCCGCGCCGTGTTCCGAACGCCTGTGCACCGGCCCAATTGGCATTCATTGGCGCCAATTTATCTTGGCAGACGCGGGGCGTGGCTCCAACTTAAGCGCGCTCGCTTAATTGTACGCCGCTACTAATTAAGCGACGACGAGTCCGCCGAGAGTTCGAAGGAGATCGCAGATCATTCGGCGGAGGGGAACCGAGGGGGGCTCGTAGGTATGCAACCCTTCGACTCTCCCGACTCTTTCGAATGGTTTTTATACCCCCCCCCCCCTGCGTTTCGGTTGAGGTCGTAAAAAGTATCTAATAACGATTCTTGTTCGATCTTTTAAAGAGTAGGTACACGAGGGGGAAAGTAATAGCGATTCGAGTGCGGTGTGCGAGGATATCGCGAGTACTTACTATTCCTCCGTGAATTTTGAATTATTTGCAACCTCGGGGTAGATAAGATTTTCTCCACTTGAATTTCTCTGTTTCTGATGTCAACCCGCGCACAATACAGGCGATCGTGAATTATTGAAATAATATCGGAGCGCGGCGCTGGAAAACGGTGGCAATCCCACAGAGGGGTATCGGTGAACTACTTAAAAGTTCCTCGTAGCATCGATTGCATTCGCGTGGCGGAGCTGCTTACCATTGATTCAGCCCCGTTCTCAGGCTATAGAATTCCGATAACTTTTACAGAGTTGCGCTTAACCGCGTTCAATTTCTCCCTCGATATGGTTACCGGCATCCTTTTTGCTCGTCGGCCGAGATTCTCACCCCCCTATAATTCTGTTACGACCAATCTTGTCGCTCGGCCTCGTCCTCTCTGAAACCGAGTCGCATTCACCGCCAGGAACACGTAGCCACGAACGGTTGTTTAGAAATCCACCGCGGTCCTCCGACCTTTCATGTCAAGCTAACCGCCAGAGTAGCCTAATCGCGCATTGAGGATCGCCGAGGTCCCCAAAGGAAGGAAGCTGCGAGCAATAGCGAGTGAAAGGGTAGTTATCGTACTGTCCTCGATCAATAATCAATTACTTAAAGCAGATTACGTTGACGTGCTGAGATATCGATCGCAGTCTATTCCCCCGATTCGCTTTCGCGGATCAACATGCAAGCGACTGGTATCGCTACCCAATTAGAGTTTGCAGCATATCAAATTAAACCCCACTTTCTGCATACGTCTCGCGTATGGTCGAGCAGAAGTTGCGTTGCAAGCGCGGCAGCTTTCGTTTAACCGGTGAGAATGTTGTTTAGCAGTGGGTGGAGGGAGGAGCGCGCGAATTTCATTAGCCGCGTAAGAGAAGGGCAGCGATGCGATGGCGGTGTATCGCGTGGATATCGATTGCAGCCGGTTTCCTGGCAATAACAAAGCAGGAGACACGGTTCGAGAGAGCGTCGAGCCCGGTGCTCGACGCTGCACAGCGACTCGACTCGACGCGACGGCCACGAACAGGCACAGGAACAGAGGGGCTCTTCGGATCGGAAGCTAAGTATAGCGACCGGGCCGATCGCGTCCGCGTCACCGTTAATTAAATCCAGCCCGGTGATTCAGGAGGGACGACCTTTCGCCGAGAGAACAAGCCGTTTGTGTACGCCGCTACCGGCGGCCGGCGGTGGTTCCTCGTTCATTGCTTTCAGGTGCCGTTGGCAGACTCGATGAGGTTTGCCAGCGGCCGGGCACGCGTCGAATAATTGCTTTATGTACGCTCCGCGATCGATACCGACCGCGGAACAACCGAATTTCTCATTACACGCCGCCGCGACGGCCCGAAACGTCGATACATCAGGGGGAGAACGGATTTACGGTGACAATTACGGATTTACGGGGCGGGGCGGCGTCCATCTCAGAGCCTCGTCAGACCCTTCCACAATACCGATTTTCCTTGCTCATGCTCGCCGCATCGCGGAACACGTTCATTCCTTTCACCTGCAGATCTCACGGGGCGAGAGATAGAACTCGGAGGGGACTGATCTTACGGATCGTTCCTTCTTCTTTCATACGTATAACCCCCGGCGCTGAAGGCTCCCTCCGTGCGGAACGCTGCCGGGTTTAATCGCGACGCGAAACTTCCACGGTGATCTTTTATCCTCGGATTTAATTTGACGTGTCTGCGAGCAATGCGACGACAGAGGGATTATTAAAACGAGCTAAGCGACCGGGCACGAGAAACGCGAGCGATTCCGAGAATTCCGCGCATACCGTCCATATTATCACTCAATTATACTTCTGGGGATCGTGCCTCGATTCGTCAAGGCGAACGAAACCGACCAACGGCGTAAATCACCGAGGCAAGCGGATCTCCCCGGTGTCTCCGAGCTCCCAATGAAATAAACGAAAACGCGAAAGAAATTATACTCAAGCAGCGCGTTTACTACCTGAAAGCGGAGGGCTTAACGACTTCACGGACTCGCGATCGATCGTCCCATAAATATCCAAGACGAATCTCGATCGATAAATCGTGGCTCGCGGCGCGGCGATTTAAAATAGCTCGCGTCAACGCGCGCGTACCCTCGGTCCCCGCTACCTGGAAATGAAGACCTTAAAGGCCGAAAATCTTGCGGCGCCAAATAAACCGGCAGGAGCAACAAGAGGGCAGAGAGGCCCGGCCACCCGTAAGAGGAGGCTGGGATCCCGGCGCCGCGGACTCGCGTGAGAATCCTTCGGGAGTAAACAAATCAATTCCGGGGGCCTGGGACACGTTTATGCCTCTGATCGTAAATTATCATTAAGGTGATTGCCCACGTTCAACACACGGATGGACGGCCAAGCGGCGTACGCATATGGAAAGCCGAGTAATCCAGTAAACGCGTTGCACACGCAACCGTACGTGGGCCGTGTGCGCGCCTACAGTTAAGCTTAAACGCCACCAGTCGATTAAATCTCTCTCGCATCTTACTTGAGCGGAGCAGGTGCCTGGACCAACTGGTCTTGCATCCTTCGGGTGCTTATGGAAATGCTGCCCGCGACCGCTCTTCTTCTCTCTGACGACAGTGGCCGAGTGCGTGTCCACTCGTCTGCCCCTTACTTCCCGACCCTTCGTCTCCCCTCGTTTGGGAAAATAAGGAGGGTTATATGCGATTTACGGTTCGCATAGGCTGTTCATGCTGTGACGCAATGTTGTCGCTGAGAGAAACTCGGGTAGAGGAATGCTACTTGGAATCTTAAGCCGGACGTCTGACCTATTATTTCCTTTTCTCCTTAATCGCTGTTTCGCGCTTCATTGAGTCGCGATGCCGCACAGTGATTTGAATATACTACACGCCAGCTGGACAAAATTATTCTTTCGCGGGTTTGGGTTTATATGGGGTTCAAATTGTTAGAAAACAAACCTGATTCGTATTACGGTATATTATTTCACTAAAAATATCAATAAAATAAAAATATGACTAATTCAATCAAGGAAAAAGAACAAAACGACAGTATCGTACTTTAACTATAATTATCAGTTATAACATTATGTCTTTTCCTGTAATTTCTGAGTTTTGAAGTTTAAAACCTGGTTTTTGAAATCAGTTTTCTCTGCATCACTATTAAAAAGTAGTTAAAAAGGGTTGAATGTACGGAAAGTAGAGACTTTCTAGTTTTTTTAATCCAATAATCGATCTAGTTTATTGATATTTTTAGTGACATAATAAATTGTGTGTAGGCATTTTGATGACGATGGTGCCAACCGAGGTAGATTGGCTAGGCAGTCGGCGATCGTCGCCGACAGTCTCAAACGATTGTTGGTTTAAGGATAAGGTTATAGAAGCTCGCGCGACAAACGATCGACCGCCGATGGTGTATTGGCGACGGAATCGTAGTGAGTCATGGGGGACCGTTGAGGAGAGATTCGAGAGTTAAAAGTAGTTCTCTGTTGGCGACCGACGAAAGACGTTGGCTGGAGGAACCGTCCCGTGCGATATTGTTTTAATAAAGCTATATCTAATCCTATTCTCGTCAGTCATTGAGTGTCAACCTGACCACGCGCTATCCGCGACTTGCCCTTCTATATGTGACACGAATCAGGTTTGTTTTCTAACAATTTCAACCCCATATAAACCCAAACCCGCGAAAAAATAATTTTGTCCAGCTAGCAGGTAGTATACTCGAACCACTGTGCGCCGTCCCTCGTGAATATCTTGCAATGCTTATAGTTATGTCGGGTTCAAGCATAAACTCAGGGTGGTAGAAGGTAACTCACGGCGTTTCGATACGTGAATAGGATCGACCGCGGTGGAGGGACACCTCATTTCCTCGCCGTTTGAAAAATGGCTCGCGACTTCCGCGCGCTCACCACCCGAAGGGACGCGATTTTCGCGACTAAAAACAGGGATGTCAGCCACGACAGGCGCTATTCGAACGTCTACCACGCCATTCTGTCGCCTATTCTTTCCCGCAAGATTACCATGCCTCTCTCGTGATTTCAAAGATCCTCTGTTCTCCGCGCACCAGCCGTTTCCACTTTCATAATGTCCTTCTTCCAAAACGCGAGCACAAGTCTACTCCCCTTTTTTCGACCTCAACAGATTGTCCTAACGCAGTGATTCCAACACTCGGAGTGTTTAAAAGCCAGCCGTTTCCAGCCCTTTTTCCATCGTACACAGCGAAAATGTTACTGAAACGTTTGCGGTACAAAACTGTTTACGATAACGCACTAAAAACCGGGAAATTCTGAATGAAAATGTTGCGTCTGAGAGATGCCAACGATTCTCGTGAAATAATCGTAACATTTACGTATCATGAGCGCCGCTGCATCGTGATAAAAAGCCTCGACTGCCTTTCTACTCGGTTGTTTCAAACCCACCATCAGTTCGAGCCACAAAGTCTCTTTTTTTCCACACTGGTACGCAAAATTCCGTGTAAATTACGACTCCAGAGGAGCTTGAACGCGGTAAAACGAGCAACAAGCCGCGGGGCGAACCGCGAGAATATTTACGAGAGGGATCGATGCACATCGGACAAAGTTGACGGTGTTGTCGCGCGAGGAAAGGGAGGCGACCTAATGAACGCTCTCGCGCGGTCAGCAAATGGGCTGCACATTGGCAAACTTTAATGTCGCGCATTCGATAACCAGCGGGCTCCAGTTTTGCGGCCCTAATTTCACTGTTAATAAATCGATTATGGTCGCGCTTTAATAGCTTCATGGATGGACCGTTCCATTTGTACCGCGCGCACGCTGCGCATCATATTCGCCGCGCCGTATCGGTCTCGTAATCGATAGTTCCGAGCAATCGAGACCTCCGACTCGATTCGATCGAACTGGAAAATCGGCCGAACAAACTGATTTCAATATTCCAATCCGCGATCGCCCTCATTTTTTTTTTATTTTCGCGCGCCCCCAATGGACACTGTCAGATCTGCCAATACCAAATGCTTCACGTAATTCGAATCGTTTTTATTACCCGAACGCCACCAAGTACCGCGGGGACGTGTGCCCCACTTAAAACTCTTCGAAACTGTATTAAACAGACGATTCTGTTAGCCTTGCACGCGTTTAAAGGGAGACGGTTGTCTGAACTGTAAGTTCCTTATCTACTTGTCAGCGATAACTGAATGTCAACGTTGCCTTATGAGAAGGATAAGCCGATTTCCGCGAGAAGCCGCAAACAGCGGGAACACGATACCTCGATGGGAGTAAGGGGGCCGTATGAAAGTGTTATCAATCTTGAGCGGTTGTTTACGACAAGCATTGGAGAGGGCTCGATTTGGCGGGGCTCCAGCTCGCATATGAATACCGGAACAGCGGTGAAGTCGACGAGGATTCGATTGTAATCGATGGGAGCACGAGCGAGCCTCACGACGCGACAGATCCCCGGCCCGGGCCGAGGCGGACGCTTGGAAATCGCGATCGAGGATACGGAAAATATTCACTTCGCGACCCAATAGCTGGGAAAACGGCGGCTCCTTTTTACCGTGAATTCATATTACTCGATATACCCCGACTAACTGTAATTATAACGTTCAATCATTAAAATGGCAGAGAAATAGGCGTTCGTTCGGGCTGGCGTAAATAAAATATAGCCCGTTTGCAGCGGAAGCCGTTGATAATGGTTTTTCGCGGCCAATTCGTATTCGTTATCGCTCTAAAACATTCTCTGATTCGCCGATGGAGGGGAATATTTAAATTTTCTGATCGCTAATCGTCGACGCTGGTCGTTTCACGCTGAGCTACATGGAAAAATAAATGATTTCGACCTGGTCAGTGTTCAGAGACGATATCACGCCGCGTGGCCCACTGCGGACGATCGTCTCATGTTCTCTGAAACGGCAAGTGCCACGTTTTTCGCCGACTCGAGTCGCCGAAGCTCTGCGGCGTCCCGGAGGGGCTCTTCGCGAAACGATTGCGACCTCGGGCTCCAATGTTCCGTTTAATGGCGTCGGGTGTCGAAGACCAGGTGAACTTTGACGGAGAGCGCCGCGCGGGGAATTCCTCGACCGTTCGTGGCACCGTGTTGCTAAATTTCCAGGCTACTGCGCGAGATACTAGGAGCTAGACGTGCGGGAAGCAGAGTTTTCGAGGAGAAATCGGACAGAAATTCGCTAGCCCGCTCTGTGAATAATGTGAAGGCGAGAGAGTTTCTTAGTTCGGGGGTGAGGTCTAAAAATATTTCTCACACCGACTTAGAAAGTGGAGCAGTTGATTCTCGAGCCTATCGCGGAGCTATCAATCAACCGTGGAACTCTGTCGACTTGCCTCTGTTCGTCTTCGATCCGAGGGAACTCTGCGTGTTCCAATTTGGAACGCAGACGCGGCTCGGCTCGATTTCCACGAGGCGTTCTCCCACAACTCGGTCGCAAGGATCGGCGGGGGCGAGCACTCGGGAGCGGAGCGAACTTTTTGTCGGGAGTTGCTCGTGCAGAGCACGAACCCTGTTATCTTCGAACGTGTCGAGTTACCTCGTTAACCAACAATGGCCTGGCCACGAACGCGTCCCAAGCAACGCGCGACAACTTTTCACTTTACGACGCCGCTCTACGTGCGACCGCCAGCCTCTCCAGCAGCCTCCGCGAGTCGCGAAAAACTCTCCTCGCGCGGGAGGGAAGACCTCTTTCCCTCTCGTCGTTGGCGAAAATCGAAAAGAAAGATCCACCCCCCTTGGCTTGCCTCTCGCCGTTCCCTAGACAAAGGCAAACACCGCGACGGCCGAAGGCAACGGAAGTGCGTCCAACTCCGTGCTCCGTCCGACAACGAACGGTCTCGTCGAGTCTAAAGTTTCTTCCTTTGTCGCCGAGAACAGAGGGAACCACCCCCGACTCGAAGGGATTAGATCCTCTTAGGAGCTTTTTGATACGCCCTCCGGGCAACCGACTTTTTCTTGTCCTCTTCTCCACTGCGCTGCCCAACTTTCAGATTCAACACTGCCCGGGGAGCACTGCCCGGTCCCACATTCGATTACACGGAATGAGTGGGCCTTGAACAGCACTTTGTACTCTCTCCTTTATCCTCCTGCGGTCTATTCTAACGTCAAACGACAGCTCGCGGAACATGTTTAGCGTTTGTCCGGCGAGCGATCGATCCAAGGAGAGAATTAAAGTCCCGCGGTAGATTCGCTGCGAGTGTCGGATCGGAGACAGGGCAGGGAAGTTTCCTTTTTAGAGGGACGGAAAATTCACAAGGCCTCTTTCTTATCGGGGCCGCGGAATTTCTAAGTGACTCATTTGCATCGGGGACACGGTGTTCATCGGCAGTCGTTAATCACTGGCGGCGAAATATTGTTACCGCAGCGTAGATTGGCCGCGTTGTTCCGGGCTGAGCTCCTCGCTGCACCTCCTGTCTATCGATCGCCGTGGAATTAATAAGTATGCATGCGACGGATCGCGCGTTACGTTTGTATTACGCGGCCGTTAATCTGACGTCGCGTGACGGAGAGCAGCGGCCCGTGTCGAGTCGAGGATCGTCGATACGCTTCATTCGATTCCGTTCCCGTCGCGTTCCCGGCGATCGAAATATCATCGGCTTATGAATCTCTAAAGAATTCATGGCTCGCCGGACGAATTCCCCGTCGAGCTACGAAGCGGCAGACTTAACGACGTCAGCATCGCCGAGGAGGGGTTCCTGTTACTCGCCCACTAATAGAGCCCCCGTGAAAAATGGACGAGCAGCAATGGCAATTATTGCTTAATTATTGCCGCAACTCGCCAGCCGTGGGCGAGCTTCGGGCAGTTGAAAAATTCGCACCCTCTACCATCCTCCCGGTAAATTACAATGAGTTATTCATAGATAAACTTCCCAGGGGAAAATTGCTGGGCAACTCGCCGAGATGACGGTAACTTCCTCCGGCGACCGCGTAACCCGTGTCCACGAAACTTTCTGAAAAATTGCGTCCCTTAGCGCGATGGGCCTCCACGCTACCTTCCACCGAATTGCCCTCGGTACGCGTATAAATTTCGAGCGCGCAGGCTGATTAGAAGTCTCTGCGGGAGCGACTCACCGCGCACACGGTTTTCCATCTCGCGGCACTTTCGCAATTTCTTAGGAGACACAGTTGCCGGCGAACGAATCGCGACTCACGTGCACGTCGGGGTTATCCGCGCGAGAAAGCTTCAGCGAGCAGCGTCGCGACGCGCCTCCTCGTCTACGAGAGGACGCTCGACGTGTTCCGAGCGGGCTCGAGGACCTGGAGCCTCGAATTTAGCTTCCGCTTATATATATAATTCATACGTGGCAGAGGGATAAAAATTTGTCGGCCACGCAGCGATGTAAAGCTCGAGAAGGCATCCTTGGTGAGAATGGTACTCAGAGATTACAGATTTCCTTGGTAGGTACTGATGTCTCGACGGATGGCTGCACCGTGACGAACGCGTGTCTGAGAGTCTGAGAAATTGACGTAGCGAACTGCGAACCGTCAGTGGTTACCCCACAAGAACAGATATCAACGGAATAATCGTAGACGGATGTGTCGCGGCGGCTCGCCTAATCCTGGATGTCGGAATTTCCCGAGACACGGAAAAGTTCCAAAGTTAGTTGCAACGTGAAGCTTAATTCGCAGCGGAGGCGGAGTTCGCGGTGCGCCGGCTGTCGTCGTTCGGATTAGCAAACGCATGCGACGTCATTTACCGCGTGTCTGCTCTCGCGCTTTCCGCGCGAACACCCGCTCCAATCTTACGGCCCGAGCAGGCTAGGCTCGCGGATTTCGCGTAACGGGAACGTATTATCGATTACTCGCGATGACAGTCTATTCCGAAGGCTCATTAGCCGCGATTAGGCTTCAGACCCGCCTTCCAGCGAGATTTCCACACCGCTCGTGACAGATTTTTCCGGTCCATCTCTCAACCGACTGCTCGGTCAACGGTACGAAATTAAGAATGAATAACCTTCGCCCCCGCGAGAGACTCGTCAAAGCCCGATCCAGAAGCTTTTCCTGGCCGGTCTATAAATAAAATGCTCTAGAGAGTACCTTGAGATTGGACGTCGACGTCCGGCTGCCAAAGCAATTGCGCTCGGAGAATCGTGTAAACGCGGCTGGCGTCCGAGGAGGAAGACTGGGACTCGCTTTTCCCCGAGTTTCCGCGAGCTTTGACTGGCCGGGCGGTCGTTAGAACTTTGAACGCGTTCGGAGGGCTCGCGAAAGTGGAAACGGGCTTTCACGGTCATCAGAAATGTTAATTAGTTGGCGTCCAATGAACGCGGCAATTAATTTTCCGCAAGAAAATACGGGGTTGTAGGAGTTACTTCGCTGAGAGAGGGCGCGCCTTAATTATGATTTATCGCCCGATTTTTATCAACCCGAACGTCCGCGCCAACTTTCGAATAACCGCGATATTTCTCGTTTAGCGACGGGAAAAGTAGTTTATCCAGCCAGTTAATTACCTGGCGCATTAATAAAGCACGCAGATAATCTCTGCAGCCCGCGTTAATGAGTATGTAAGAGACCCGCCGTCCCCCGTCGCCCTCGCCGGATTACCTTAACAAGGACGGGGGATTTGCGCGAAGCATAGGTGGAGAATAAAATTTACGCGACCGTCCCCGCCGGCTGGGAAAAAGAAATTACAGAAACTGCCTACCCCAACTTCCTTCCACTTCGCCCTCCACTATCCCTTTCGTAGCGCTTTGTGCTTTAATCCCTATAAATTCCTGCTTTCTCGAGGGCTCTTAACCCTCGAATCTCCCTCGGGCTCGAGCGACCGCATTCCGAAACCTTTTCACTGTTCGCGGACTAAAGTCTTCCTCGCGGTCAGCTAACAACTCCCTCGCAATCATCATAAAATCGTAGGACGAAGGAGGCAGCGAAATCGCTGTTAAAAAAGTGAGACGGCAATGCTCCTTGATAGAGAGAGAGAGAGAGAGAGAGAGAGAGAGAGAGAGAGAGAGAGAGAGAGAGAGAGAGAAGAGAGAGGGTGCATCTTAACGCAGCAAGCTCTGTGATCGGTACACCTCTTGAGCGAGAAAAAGAAATCTTGATTGAACATTGTCTGGTGGGAAATGGCCTCCTCCGCGCGGATTCTCCACTCGACCGTGGATCCCTCGTCTACGCGGCTGATTACTCCGCAGTTAGAGCGGTCGCATTAACGTAATCGTATCGCCGCGGAAGGGGAATTGTCTCGGGGAGATTCGCGGAGCTTCCGTAAGGCCGAGGCTCGCGATACGGTGGCGCAGGGGAGCCTCGCGCGGCCCCAACAATTTACGCGGAATTTGCATAAGTCGTGGAAGCGTAATGCTCCGTGGTGGATGTGCATCGGTGGCATAAGGGATGGGGGGTTACGTTCCAGTAACCAGCTCGTCTCAGGGGTGTCTTCGGCTGCTCCCTGTCGGCCGACTACAGGCGTTAGACGGCGCGGTTGCTCCTTCGGGCTTGATCCCGGCAAACGAGCTTCCCCTTACTTTAATTCATACTTCGGGTGTAACGGCCTGGTAAAACGGTTACACGAGGGTGGTCGGCCTCGTAATTTATTCTTCAGCTTGGATGACAGTGCGACAGTTGGCCTGGTTTCGTGAATACTGTTAAGGGAGGTCAGCTTTCTTGTCGATAGTGGACGAAGTAAATGAATTTTTGAAGGAGAAAGAACGCTGTACGTATGTTCACCGAAGACGGGAGATCAGCTTTAGTTTTGAGAGTGGCAGTAATATCTTCAAAGGAATTTCAAAGCTGATACGTACCTATTCATGAAACCGGGACGATTTTTACGGTACTCGTCGTTCAACGCCCGCGAATCCTGAATCTTGCCATTCAATTCCCCGGGGAAATTAAAGGTGAATAAAATCGAGCGATGTTAATAGTCGGCCCCTTTTTCCGGGCTCGCGGTGCACTTCCGGGAATGGACCGTCCGCCCATAAAGTTCCTCGAGGCGAAGCTTGCCCCGGTGCTGGTGGGGGAAAACAATCGCGGAATAATCGTCCCCCGCGGAAAGGGCCGTAACGCGATTTTCCGCGATGCCCGTTTTAGTCGAAATATCACGGGCTTTTATAAAATTGGATGACCCAGTCCGTGTGTTCCGCCGCGATATTCAACCCCTCTGCTTCCCTGGAATCGTCCCCCTTCCTCCCTCACGCTCTCGTCGTATAGATCAGCTCCGTGGAGGGGTCCGGAAAGTTCCTCGAGTTTCTCCAACTGCAGCCTCTCTCCGGAGCGAGAATCGCGAGGGACAAGCGAAATGGATCGCTTCATCTCGTCGCGGAATGTCCGTTTGACTGTCTGCGTTCCGAAGATGAACGCGAGGGGATTACGGAGTATGTATTGAAGCGGTTGAAGCGGGCGAGAAAGAAACGGCGGTAGGGAGCTAGAGAAATGGCGGTTGCCAGTTCCGCGACGTTAACGAGGGAGACGCATTGCCTCTGTCTTTGTTAGCCGGTTGACGTATTTGCGGAAAAAATTAGATAGTGTTGCAGCCGTGCTCCCTCGCGTTATTAAATCCCGGGGCAGGCAATTGTGCGCGGCGCGAAAGTTGCTTCGACATACGCTAGAGTACCGCGAGCCCCGCCTGGGCCGCTGCGTCGTCCGCGAACTTTCCCTCCCAATGAAATATTTTTCTACGGAAAGGATACATTGCCGAGCCTGGGGCGCTGCCATGCTTCGAGCAATATTTTCGTTGCCCGCGAAGCGCTCTTGTTGCCGCAATAAAAACCAAGCGGCGCTGGTCGCGCGTTTTACATGGAACGGAGATTGGAATTCTAATAAATTACGCCGGCGTTTTTCTCTCGTCTTCGCAGTCCCGCGGGTTACAACTTTCATCTGACGCGTCTAGAGGGTGAAAACTGTCGCTGGAAAAAAACACGACGCTCGCACACCAGCCTCGCACCAAGTCGAAAAGGAAGCCTGGCAAGTAGTATGTCTCAATTACCGGTCAGACCATCGCGGGTATACAGGGGAAACTGTTCGCAGCAGACGGTGGTTGGAAAATAGGCTGCAGAATCCTGCAGAAAAATCTACTTTCTACCGAGGAAGTCCATAATCTTGGGTCCAATCGCTCGCCTCGCGATTCGCCGGATGAAACGGTGTTTAAATAACACTAGGATTCCATGAGAGTGGCGCAGACAACGCGCAACGACCGACACCAACGGCGCGAAGGGATTCGAGGAAGATCCAGGCCCACTTTCAAATGGAACGTTTATCGAGTAGACGGGATTTTCCTTTCGACACTTGTCAAGTGAACCGAGAGGCGCCCGGCGAGATACAATCGATAAAACGTCCCGGTAAAGCTGGCTTTATTCAGAGCAGCCGGCACTGCGTTGCCCTTCTTCGAGAGGATCTCCGAGTGGCTTCGTTTAGTTAGTCTGTTGGCAATCGACGGGACTTTACGCGCGCCAAAATCTAAACTGACCACTCTCGGTACACTGTATAATCGATTACCGCTCGCTCGGTTATTGTGTGCGCCCTCCTTCACGGGGAATCTTTTTGATGGAAGCAGTGCTCGAATTCATGAATTCTTGATAGAAACACGGAGGGGCCGTGGTCAGTGTAACCGCCTCAAAGTTAAACCAATAAACTCGCACGAGGTGCACATAATATGTCAGTGGGAGAACGGCGCGATATGAGTATTTTTGGACGCGATGCGGCAGCACTGGAGACCCACGAGTCGAACCTTACATCCATCGTGGTTACAGGCAAAGTGAGATCGCGTATTTCCTAGATCCCACGCGATGGAAAGTAAAAGAACGAAAGCACCGAGGTTCGAACCAACGCCACGCGGTGACCGGAATCGTCGCGATGTACTCGATAAAAACTGTCGCCTCACTCATCTACTAATTGCGACAATTTCTCGATCGCGCCAATTACCGTAGTTGCAAAACCGTGTAATTATCGGCGAGCGGCCGGGACATTTAAACAGGATTTCCAGCGGGGAATATCGAGAATAATCTCGATAACAGATTGCCGATTTGTTATCTGGCCGATTTATGATATCACCGGGCGCGTCTACGAGCGACGCGGGCCCGCCCGCTTCCCACCAGATACGCCCGCCGAATTTATATTATTTGCCGTCGCGTTAATGCACTCTTTTCACTCTGATTTATGTGCATTGCACATGTAACTGTCTCCTCGTAATCACTGTTATATTAACCACCAGGCGTGAAAACGAACGCGGAGAAGAATCGTTGGTCAAGCTGGAGGCTGATGAATATCAGCGGTCGATCGTCGGTTCGTGTATCGAATGAAGGATCGCCAACTAATAGAAAACACAAATTAACGCTGCTCGACGCGGTTTCATTTAACATTCAAATAACTTGTCACGCCCGGACGTCCGTTTCATTCGAACTTTTGATGAACGCCGGAAATTATTCATGGACAGGTCGGCCGAGACGCGGGGCGGCGAGCACAATTCGGCGAGCTGTCGCAAATTACCGCGCTCGAGAGCGCCGTCCAATTACATATTCGAATAATTCGATGCGCGTGTCTTTGACAGAACCAGCGCGGAGCACTGTACCCTTCGATACACTTTTATGCACACTTTACGTTCACTTTGGCATCCCCCCATGCGAAGAAGACGCTCACCCAAAAGGGCCAGGCAGGAAGAAATCGATTGTCGCGGCTAATAGGGGGTAATCGTCGGGGCCAGTTGACGTACGATCGAAATACTCGAATCCGGTGCAGTTAACTGTCCAGGAAGATAGAAATGCTACGAGTTAACTCACCGGTACGCTGCGATCCGGTAACGTATGCACCCATCGAGCCGCTTCCTGGTAATGCGTTACCGCTTCTTGCCGGTCTAAGCGACTGAGCGCGCGTATATCAATGCTCGCTTTCGGCCACGACAACGCTCGCTCCCCCCTCTGCCTCGTAGCTGCTACCTGGCAGTTGGTAGTTGCTAGCTCTCTCGTGCCATCGAGCGCTGCCCAGTGGGGATTCGTAACCGGGGTGGGAACCGGAATTGCGACCAGCCACGCCATCGACGGACCGCGACGGATATTGCGGTTCTCTACTTTCGTTCCGGGCTGCATTTTTGTCCAAGTGCTCCCCCGACGGTTCCGATGGTTCCGACGGTTCCGACGGTTCCGTCGATCCAACCCCGCTGCCTGGCGTCCCTGACGTCAGCCCCTACGTGCACCTCCTCTGGGTCCATCGCGGCCGACTTTCCTTCGGGAGAATTGCCGCCCCGTGTCCGTTGTCTGGTTGCTAGTTTTCCGCTGCGGGGATCGATAAAAATGGGAATGACCTACAGTTTTAGGTTGGCATCGAACCATCGGTTATCCAAGAATTAACCGTGCTCAGAGCTACTTTAATTTCATCCAGCCTGCTACACGCTAAAGCTCTTAAAGAAACAACCTCTCCGCGTTGCCTTCAGATTGCTTCCTCTTGAAATTTGGAAGGCGTCGCGATTCCTCCTTCCTGGGAAAAGTTAACCGGGAGAAAGAGCGAGGGGGTGGTAGCGAGGAAGGGGGCGAAAGAAACCGCGAGTTGCGAGTTACTTGCAAATCAGCCGTTCCGTCGTCGAAGGATTCCCGGGGACTTCTGACGGAAGAGAGGAGCCGAGTGGAGAGAGTAAAAGAGAAAAGAGGTGGAAATTCTTTCCTCTCCCGTTGCAACTTTATCCCCGTTCCCAGCTCGATACGCGCTTCTTCCGTGTTTTTCGTCCTCCAACCCCTCTCGCCTCCTTTCTCCACCGATGCGCGCCGCTCGTGTTTGTCGAACTCATGCATTCGTATTTTCACGGGTCACCGGGCATTCGATGGGAGCCAAACTTGTCGACCGATTCCCTCTGGCCTTTCCTTCCCTCCGCCATTCGTGCCGAGCCTTTGCGCGCTCCCACGAGAACTGGAAATCAATTTAGGAAAATGGTAATAAACGGGCGCGTACGGTCCGTGCGCGTTGACCATTCGCTTCCGTCTCCGCGGCAACTGCGAGTCCTCCTCCTCCATCCATTCTTTTTCACTTTAATCTCCGAAACTCTTGCAGCCTGCCGAGTTCTCCAGGCCCGGCATCTTCTCTTCATCTCTTTCTAATTCCCCTCACACATTCACCCAATCTTCTTCTCTCCCCGAACGAGTCCCAACGCAATTACGATTTCGCGAGAGAGCAGCCCGCTCCTCCCGAAGGATCGTCATACGCTTATGATTTACACGCGCGACGCGCGAACAAGCCTGACTTCGGGCCCGCCCTTTTCCCCCGACAAATTTATGCCCGTACGTGACTGCGTGCGTAGCGAAGCTTAATCCAAGATTCCAGGCCGCTAGCTAGCAGGGGTAGGCACCAGGCAGACCCGTCGCGCACGGATTTTCGGCGGAGGTGGAGCCGCGGCAAGACGACCAAGGAGAATCCCAAGAATCTCGGAGACTCGCGAGGAACCTTTCTTCCCGTTCTACCAGCCACTCTAGGGATTACGCGCGTCGGCAGGCCAGCTTCTTTGGCATAGATACCTATCTGATAAGATTTCTCCGGGGACGCAGCCTGGGTGTGTCGCTCCAGCTTCGCTGATTTTTCGACTTTCCTCGCGCGGCTGATCGTCGAACCGGGACACGTTCCGCGCGGCTTCAAATTATCGAACAGCCCTCTCCCGAGATCGCGTATCGGATCGGCAGGGTCATGCCACAGTGGTCGCTCGAGCGTCTCTCGTTTCGCGTTTCAATGACAGTCGCGTGGGTTTTCGGCGAGGGGCTGTTCGAGGGAGTAAACGCGTGCCGTCGGAAACGGCCGAGTTCTGGCTACGAAATTGGCCGGGAATTTCGTGTCAAAGGAAGCCGCTTCGCGTCCAGTTCGAGCTTTGCCGTTGACAAAAATTGAGGCAAAAAGCCCCATCGGATCCAGAGAGTCCTGGGGCGGACAGTCACGCGACCCGGTCGATAGCGGGTGCGCGTGTCGGCGTGTCGCGGGCGAAAGGCCACGCGGATGCTCGTGTCGGGGCTTTTTGCGATCGAAATCTCGCGGCAGGTGGACTAATGACCCGGCGGGGTGCGCGAGACAGCGCAGGAGAAAGGGGTTGGCGCGCGAGCGCGGCACGGCAGGGAGAACCCGGGAGAGATCGACGAGCATGTCGTTAAACTTGCCCTCGAGACCGTAAACTACCGGGGAAGGTCGTGGCGGAGGGGCTTCCCGTTCTCTTCCGGGCTCCGAGTTCTTCGAGGGAGGATGAGCCGGGAGTCGAGCGCGAGCACACAGGGGTTGGACAGGGTGACGAACAGGTGGATAGATACGGATTGCCGGAGAAACGGAGGAAAGAACGACGGAATCAGATAGGGGAGCGCGGGGATTTATTTGACGGGCACCTTTCCCGCGGGAATTTCTAATTCCGAATGAAATAAATAGCCGTGTTTGCCGAGATTCCGCGCGCGTTACCGATGATACTTTAGTCGCTGGGATGGGGTCGGTGATGGATCGAGAAATAGTAGAATCGTAGCACGCGTTGATGTTGGTCATCAATCTTTCTCCCGCCGAATTGAAAAGATCCCCTTGACCTAGATCCCCTGAATTTTAACGACATTAGTCCGTAACACCTCGATCTGCATAAATTAAGGTTGTTAAAATCGGTACTGGCGCGCGATATTTCTAGATGGCACGCGATAAAATCATTGCCTCGTGGCAGAACCGTTGTTCCACTCGTGCCAAGGGTCCCTCGGGTAATTAAGGCTGGGGAAGATCAAAGGGGAAACGGAACGAATGACCACACGATCGAAAAACGTCTGAAAAAGCATTTTGGAAAATTAATATTGCCCGCGCGCCACGTTGAGGCCTTCGTGTTCCTGCTGTGCTACCATAATGGAGATAAACTACGGGAAATATATTGCAAGTCACTGGGGAAGGCAGGGTGAAGAGAGGTGGAGCATATTAGAGCGTATTCTTCGCGTCTCTATCGCCACCGAACGCAATAACGTAAATGTGGGTCAAAGGAGCGAGCCAGTGCGAGAATCTAGCGAGCAGCGGTACCTATAATTTACAGCGTCGATAAACGCTGTAAATCAAGCTGGCGCGCGAGCAACCTTTGCCTCCTCAAATATTTGGTTGGTTAACACCCCTTTGCTTCCCCGAATCGCAAGTCACGCATCGCTAGATTCGCCCTACACGGCCGCGCATCTAAAGCGTCCACGTAAATCGCAAAATAACATGCCGTTTACCCAGCAAGCGAACAATTTCGCAAGCGACACGAGCCAATCCACCACCTCCCCGCGCGACAGTAATTCCAGCCGAGGTGCTTAAAGCGAGCTCGCGCTGATGGGTTAAATACCCATAAAGAAAGTGACGCGTCTCGGTGAACAAGCCCGCCGCAATAGACGTCAGAAAATTAAATGACCGTCATCCTATCCAGCGCAGGGCGACGGAGAAGCGAGAACCGAGGGGGATGGAAGGGATGGGGGTGGATTCGCAGAGAGACCAAAGTCGAGCAGCCAGGCCTTAATCTCTCATTTGAATAATGAGAATGACGCGGGTCACGGGAATACAGGCCCGCTGGCCTGGTCCAAGTCGCTCTAACGAAATTATTCGAGCCACTTGTGTAAATGACACACCGGAACCGGGCTGCTCCGCTCCGTTCCGTTCCGCTCTTCCGTTCCCCTATTAACAGACGCGTTTCGCCTTTTTACACGGTCCCCCGCCTTCGCGTCGCAACTTAGCACCGTGTAAAAATGTCTCGAGGGTTTTATCTTGGCGACCACGTCGCCCAGCCGGAGCTGGATCGATGGACCCCGTTACGCACGTAAATTCCCGGAAATTAGCCAGTTAACGCGAAGAAAATGGACCTCGTTTATCCGCGACACGACCGCTCCGGCCACCGCGCCCGATAATTCACGGTCTTGTTCCCCTTTGCGGAGCGGCCACCGTACTACATCCACCAACTAACTCCACGGCAATTCAAATTTCTGTTGGTCCTGCTTATCTGCTCGTGTTCCACTTCCAGGGGACTCGAAAGGATAAAAGGGAAACTGGAAAGTGGAGGGTAACAGGAGCGAAAAAAAAATGGCAGGGAAGTTTGCAGGAGCGATGCGAGTTAGGACTCCTGTTGTCGGGATTCGAAAGTTGCCGCGGAGGAACTTGCCGGGAGGATCAAACTCGTGTTAAAGGTTTACTGCAGATGTTTGGCTCGGAAGATGTAGATGCATCGTACGGAGATGCTTAGCGGCTACTCCATGACACTCGACTTGTGTTGCTGGTTGACCAAAATCGACGAGGGCCGAGCCTACGAGGGCGTCACGTCAGGAATTGAAAAAGTTGAGAGGCTTGATTCTTTAGGATGACCGGATTAAGGGGGAACACCACTGTGACGGTCGGGTAAGTAAGCCGTTTTTAAGAATTTTTTGCAGGAATAATTTACAGTTCTCATATAAGATTTGTATTACCTACCTTTAGGAGCCTTAAGGGGCTATACAAAAAATGAGTAGAAAAATATACATACATTTTAATATTTATTTATGTACTTATTTATTTATTATTACTATTCATGGGATAAACCTGTTGGTGCAAAGAGATAATGATGCGGGGAGACATAATACATGTATGATAAAATATTCAATCCGAAGGGAAACAAGAGAGAGTATAAATGGCAATTTGAAAAATGAACAAAGAGTGACAAATCATACAATAAAAATTATGGAATACCTTCAAGAGAGCATCTTAAAGATGCTGGGGATTGCTCAAATAAATTAATATTCTGATGGACACTGTTAGCGTGGTTAGACATTCGATTTTGAACAGATATAATAACCTTATACAGTGCTATGCAGTTCAGTATGAAACTGTCAGTAATTTCTTAAGCTCCTTGAAGGTACATTTAGGGAGAACAATTGAAGGATCGCAGGACAAGGTGTAACACCTTTGAGAATTTTGCTTACAAACATGATTTCAAACATCTTTCTTCTATTGTTTAATGGCTTAATATATCAATTAATATATATTGATTAATCTTCTAGCCGTCTCACGCACGTTGGTTAGGATGTGTAACTATGGAACCGCATATCCGAAACCGAGTTTCTTTTTTTTATAAACTATATGAGTGTAGTTTCCGTTGCAGGTTCGGATTTTTTGATCGAAATCAAATTTTTTTAAATACGCTCGAAAAACTGTCCATGTTATTTACGGTTTTTCGAAATTTTTCTTCTGAAGCGCACCTTTTTACAAAAATAACTTGTTTAAAAAAATCGGTACGTGCAATGGAAACTGCATTCATATAATTAATAAAAAAAAATGAAACCTGATTTCGGGCCTGAAGTGAACTTTCGGAAAATGAAATTTGGTTTCGTACCTGCTGTCCCATAGGTACAGATCACTCCAGCGTGCATGACGGGTCTAGAGGATTAATTAATATATTAAAATTTATGCATGTTTTCTACTCATTTTTATTTATAGCCTCTGAAGACATGGTACTAAAGGTAGGTAATAAAAATTTTATCTGAAAACTGTAAATTATTCCTGAAAAAAGTTATTAAAAATGCCTTACTTTTCCGGTCATCACAGTGGTGTTCCCCCCTTAAATAAGTAACCCTGCATCCCTTTCTTTGACATCCTGCATCGATCACTCGTTCGTCAAAAGCTTCTACCACAGAGTTCTAACACAAACTCCACTCTATCGGCGTGAATATTACCCGTCGCGATGTCGGCGAGCCAGTTACAACATTAACAACGAATTAATAATCGCGGGCAACGCGGTGCAGGAACAATCGAGGGAAACAGTCCCCTCCTCCAAGGCGAGAAGGGGGAGGAGCGCCGGTTAAAAAGAAGTTTAATTAATGCGCCGCCGGCGTTCCGCGTCCGCTGTTCGCCTCCCAATGCAACCATCGATCCCCTCGCTGCGTATTTTAATTAATTAAACCGGCAAAGTGTTTCTGTCGATCGTGCCGCCCTTTGTCATCGTCGAACAGGTGAACACTCACGGGACTGCGTTGAGTGCCAGAGAAATTTCCACGCGAAGGTTGCATTTTGACCCTCCTGAAAACGAAATTCCTGTGGGCTCGATTCGTTGGATGTCAGCAACGAGCAAAGAGGATCGGCATCCCAGCCAACGGTGAATATCGACTAACCGTGTCCCGCCTCGTTTCCGCGACGGGATAACGAGAAGCGTGTCACCGTTGACCCTAATTCCGCGACGAAGTTAATCCCGGCCACTCGATGACACGCTGAAGAAGCAATTACCGAATGGGAGTGGTTCGCGGCGTCCCTCCGCGGATTCTTTGCCGCGATACGGCCGCGTTCACCTAACGATTCGTTCTCGAGAACTCGATTCGCGACCTCCTCTGGTGAACCAGGATTATAGGGCGATGTCGTTAAAAGAACAAAGTAGAAAAAAACACGACAAGTTCGTTAAAGCACGCATCCCCTTCGCGCGGTGCCCAGAGGCAGGTATCGCGCGGATTCAGCGAGGAACTCGCGTGTAGCTGAGGGAACACGACATCGTCCGCGACATCTGACCCCGCGGAGGAAAAGAAACGGTGTCTCGCGGCGCGAGGAACGCGTCGCCGGTGCACGCGATTCATTTTCGCGCGCGACGCTCGTTAAAAGTTGCAGCGGGTGGCAGGTCGCCCCGTTAATTCCTGATCGCGGCACGGGCGACGACAGTCAGCGGCCCGAGAAGTGGACGATAGCTGGGCCGACTCACCAGCGCCAACTACCGAGATGAGTAGGATTGGATAGGGATCCGCTCGACGGTCTAGCAAGCCGTGGTTCATTAAAATGCGGTAACCCAGCGAATCGACGGTAATTGAATCGACGGGTGTCTGTTCGACGACGTTCGTTCGGCTACGAACTAACTTTCCCCTCAAGTTTGACCGCTGAACGGCGTGTCGATCCGGAAGTCTGTCGCACGGAAACTCGCCGATGCGCCCGACCGTGCACCGTTTCCGCCGATCCACCAGATTGGAATTCGAAACTTGAACCTTGTCGACGGCCCCTGCGCCAACCAGCCACCGAGAGGTCCGCTGGCCAAGCCAACGTCGGATATCGAAGCGATTCCTAATTTCCTCGTCACCCCCCATCGAACCCCATGCAGATTTTCGCCTCCTCCGCATCGGCAGAATTAGTATGTTTGCGCCGGGGAGTTTACAGGGTCTCCTGCCGAGAAGGCGACGGCAGTGTTTAATAATACAATTTATAAAGTCAGAGGTAACCCATTTCCATCGACAAGTGGCGGTCTTCGTGTTCCCGAAGTGGGCCATATCGCGAGGCACGCAACACTTTGCGCGCGATACCGGGTCTTTCGTCGCGATTTGCGGTGAGCGAAGTGGGGGGCCACTGCGTCGTTTGCAGTAACCACAGGCTTCGCTTTCTTATGATATTAGGGGTTTAATGACAAGGCAAACGCTTTCACTTTTAATTTCAGCAGAATTCTTCTAGGGGAACATTCGGTATTCAGGTTTAAAGACGTATGTGGATACGTATCTCCTTCGAATCGCCACAGTTCAACGAATACCAAGCGGAGATAGGATATTCTGCTTGCGACCAGCACCAAAGATGGCAAAGATACGGACTAATGTTTCGAGCACCCATCGCGGTGGGTGCAGTGGCTGTTAAGGGTTAAATCGCTTCCGTGAGTGCCGGAGAAATGTCGTTTCAAGATCGAGTATATGGTTATGTACGAGCGACGAGTACCCTCTTAGACGCCGCTAAAGCGGGGGAATATTCATGAGTCCACTTGGAGCCATGAGAATCCGTGCAACTGTTTCCAGGTCAATATTTGATGCCTTACGGCAAAAGCGCTTTGACCGTGAAAAACTTCCCGCCCGCTTTCTTCTCCTTCCGCCCTTCGTCGCTCTGTTCTCCCGTTCCCACTTTCATCACTTTCCACTGTTACTCCATCCATGTCCCATTTCCCTTCTTTCCTTCTTGGCGCGATGAAACCAAATACTGACAGATCACTGCCACGATGAATCGGTAATGAGCTGCAGATTTAAGCGAAATTGCCGAGCGTTTTCCTAGTAATTTCGCATTCGGGATTCACTCCGACCAGCTTCGACGCAAAGTCTCCTGTGCTTTAACTTCGAAGGTGCATAATAATTGAAACTCGTGCGAACTAAGAAGTGTCTTCCTCCAACTTATCTCGGTCGCTTGAATATTCATGGCCGCTCGTCGTGTCATTACGAGCCGCACGAACGTTCTCGCGGTAGTTGACGCGGATTTATATAATTTAGGAGAACTGTCCATCTCGAAGCACGTGTCCGTTACACCATCGAGGGCGGCACGTCTCATTCCACTTCTTCGTGTTTCATTCGAACTGGTGGACCAACCGATCGACCAACCGATCTGTTTCCTCATTTAAATGTGCTGCTACAACTTTCATTCTAGATCAGTATTCTTAGCTTTAGTTACGGACAATTCTCTAAATAAAATAAGTAGTCTTATCGTATGGTTAGGTATACAGCAGCGTACACGCTGAACCTTGCCTTTTGCTAGTTATAACTATATCGGTACTGTTCACAGTACCTGCCTGTAAATATTGGCTATATGTATGTATATAGGTAAATGCAATAAAGACGTAATAATAATAATTTACTTACAAGTGCTTTCACGATTCTCCCTTGATGCATCTCGATTCATTCTTAGTTAATTCACGCATTTCTTAATTAACCACCCCCGAAACTTTGTTTAAACTTTCGCCAGCTATTCCATCGGTCCACGATTCCCCGCTGTGCCCCGTCAAGGCGTACTCCCATTCGTTCTCGTCCGGAAAGCCCGACGCGCGAGTGTTTCGCGTTCACAGACGATAATTTGCCTGCGGTGTTCATAGGACCAGGGATAAAACAAATACCCAATATCTTTCCCACGACAGGACACAAGCTTCTAGGAACGCGCGAATAATTCTCGATAGCGAATAGCAAAATCCTGGTCAAACGAAACCGCTTGGACCGAAATAGTGAAGCGTTCACTTCCAGGCGAACGGGCTTGGAAATTTCGAGCACATATAGCATGTACGTCGATGACTCGTGCCTGCGGTGCACCTCATATAATTCGGAATAATTTATACAACGGCTAATTAATTGATGCATTGCCATGGAACATCCATCCGTCAAGGCTTCCAGCGAAATATCACCGCGGAATTATAAATTCCGAGCTTCTCTCGAAACGGAAACACGAATCGCCAGTTATAACCAGTTTAATCTGGCCGCTGATTTCAATCTGCCGAATTTTCCCCGCCCCTAACAGCCCTCTTCTCCCGTCATAGGCGTCGAACGTGAAACGTGCGATCCGTCAAAGAATCCCGATGCAACAGACTGGTCCCCGTAATAATTTCTCTCCCAATTTTGGCCAGCCGTCAGTATTTCAAGCGCGCGCGGACGAGCAGCGAGTTGGGAGACGCCGACCCGGCGGTTTCGCCTCCCCGAGGATGGTTTATTTAGGAAATGATTTCAGCCCGCGGTTTAAGTTCGCATTGATTTATGCGCCGCGAAGGAAGAAACGCACCGGGAGAGGCCACAGTTCGCGGGCCGTTACCCTCTCACCGATTTCATTCTTCCATCTGTATCCACGCTTCTTCCAGCTATTTTTCCCCCGCTCGAATAAAGCTCGATGAGTAAAGGAAAGCATAACAAACACTGATAACGTAACACGTCGACGCGGGAGCGTGGAACCTGTCCGCCCGACGAGCAGACCGCAGAAAGAGCCATACTTTCGTGGAACCGACGGAACGTTTTCTAAGCGAGACTCGCTCGGCCCGCATCAACACCGCGTAACGGTTAACTACCTTATCGCACGGTTATCCGCGGTATCCATTATATTGGCGAGTGAACGGACAATTAGACGGAAAGTAGCGTCGCCCGGAATCCCTGATTATATTCAAATTCGTTCGTCCGCCGCGGGGCCGTCCTGGAAACTGACCCACTAACGTCCGCCAATTACTCCTAACAACCTGCGAATTAACCCTGGATAATTGCCGGCAATTCCACTAATTGCGCCTATGGGCGATTGGTCCAACTTTTCGCGCGACCTCCTTCTTCCGGATGCGAATCGCCGCGACCGAGAAGCTCAGCTTCGATATTTCGGACCTGTGGGTAGAATCTGCTTGAAAAGTAGCGTCGTGCCACTCGCTCGTGTGGAAGTTCACGACCGTTGGACCGTTCTACTTCGATGAAACGAAATTTCACAGTCGATGGACCATCCAAGGTCCGTGCAGCAAAGCGCTTGTCTTGCCACGGAAGTGCAGTGAACACGACCGACCGATCGGATTAGATCAGATTTTTATGAAGACAAAAGGTCGATCGTTGCGGAGTCCCATTCGATATTTTTTCCGCTGCGAATTTATTCACTCGAGCCACTGATACTACATTCCTCTACTTTGGATGTAATTTTCCAATAATTTCAGTGATGAACTTTGCCTTCCCAAACTTATCGCTAAACGACGTGACAGTGACATATTTTTCCGCCAATCCGGAGTTGAAAATACGATAAAGTTCGGTGTTAACTTTGCCGACGGGCAGACGGTTCTACGGTTCCGCCCTGAATTATGCGAAAAGTTGCCCCCGGCGTTCTATCACGTCGCGTTGCCGCGTCCGGCAATGCGTTTTACTGTTTTAATAAAAGAATGAGGACGTTCATCGCGATATATCGTCCGAATTGTTCGTTTCCGCGTGCTCCAAAGCACGGGACGCCGCGCGCCGCGGTGTCAGGGTCGCATAAAACGAGGAATGAAAGGGTTTACGAACTCCCCTCCCTCTGCCCCGGGGCCCCCTTAAATTTAATTATACCCCGACGATAACGCGGGCATGCGGTATCAGAAGAAGTACGGGGAGGCAGTAAAGACGCGAAACGTAGACCGTTACCGCGGAGTTACGAGGGTAATACTGGATTTAGGAGGGAGCCTCTTGGTCTTCCGTGAACGATCCTCGGGCATTCGTTAATTCCTAGCTCGATGATGCCCGCCCATATTTCGTGGCGTATTACCTATCGCGATCAACGCCAGCAAGGTGTTAAGTTCTTCAAGGTTTGCCCGCCAACAGGCGCGTTATAACGCACGCGCGATTAACGTTCGACCACGATATTTAATAACGATTCCACGCGCCTGACTATCTTGGCGAAATTCAAACGGTACACAGCGAGAGCCACGAACTTGCTTCGCATGCGGGAAACAGCGGTGGGAGCACCTGTCCGTCCACACGGGGGGTTATATCACTTAGACGGTAAAACTCGTTGCATATTGTGCGTCAAGCGTTGCGACGCCGCGCCGCGCCGCTTCCCAACGAACCTCGGGAACGTCCTTACAGCCAGATGAACTCATTTCCTAACTTTATTACGTCCCGTTTATTCCTACAGTCGCGCGGTCGCGCGAACGTCTGCGGAATTTAAGGACTTTCCCCTGGCGCTGGCAGGAGACGGGTCGCCAAACTTCCGAGCAGCGGTGCATGCATGAAAAATACAACGATACGTCGTTGGACGCGCCGCGGAGGTATTCGAGCGCGCGGCGACACGCGAGGAAAACCCTCGAGCGGAAGGTAGGAGACACGTAGCCGGCGAGTGGCCGCATTACGGAACGCGAACACGTACGGCGAGAGCGGAACCGAGGAAAAGTATATTTCCACGGCCGGTTTCCCGTTTGCGTGGCTAAATAAATAAATAAATAAAGTATAGTCATCTCGATGCACACGTAGCCCGCTGGACCGTACCCGCGGTAAGATGGAGGAAAAACGCGAGGGACCTCCAGACAAGCCGCCTGTATTTTCTTGAGGAGGTGCGACGGGTCCCTCGTAAAATCGCGCGGGCCATTGTCTTTGGCCCGCGTAGGTACATTTTTCGATCCATTTCGACCGCGCCTTTCCACTCACGGGGGAATATACGGTCGCAAAAACAATGGGGCAGAAGCACGAGGAACGCGGTGAGTAACGGCTCACTTTTATTCCGGTCGATAAATTAGAAGTGATGGATTAAGATCTACCGTGGCCAGCGTACGGTCCAGTCTAAGCTGATCTAATTTGCCGATTAATCAAAATTAATCACCACGAAATGGGTGGCTCCCGTCATGGGCAGCGCCGGCCTACGCGATAACTCTGCAACCGTTTAATGCCGTTTCAGGCTACAGCGATCAGAAGCATCGACAAAAACAGGTCGACGCTAATTGAGTAGAATTCTCAGTAGGGTGCATTCTACTGCAGCAAGTATTGCGCGTGGTCGTTGCCACTTGGGAACCCTCAGTTTTCAATTTTCCAATTCAAAGCTTCTCGAATTCTCAACTATTCAAATCTTCCTACCTACTAGTCAAACTCTCGTGAACGTTCATGTCGGGAAATTTAAAAGTCCCAGGGCTCTTCCACCAGGGATACTCGAAAAACGAACTTCGGGACGATCGGCTTGCGTAGCTATCGAAGTGTCCGCCGACCTCTCGAGTTTGTTCACTGCGAAGTCAGCCCCGAAGTTCCAGCCAATATTCGTGGACGCGAAGCGTCCCCGATCGCGTGCGCAACTCCGATTTCACGTTCGTCCGTATAGTCGAAAAAGGGCGCGCGCCGGTTATGGAGCCAGCCGAAACTAAGTTAAAGGGCTGTTGTTCCGGCCGGTGTCGTAGCATTTTATTGCACGGTGCTTTGCCCGGTCGTATACGAGCTCGCATAGATACCAGCTGCTCCGTCACTTGAAAGTTTCCACACGCCACGGAAGCCAGGCTCCGCGGCACTGCCGCTTTTCCTGCCAAGTATTTCATTACGTAATAAATCGTCAATTCCCATCGGGATGAAACCGTGGCCCCGAAGCGTCGCCGTCCCTATAAACTTCGCCGAAGAATTATTCCCTCCTCATAAACGGTCGAGTGCATCACTGGGGGGAAAAAAGAGCTTCGCACCCGCTCCGCCTTTTAACAAGCAACGTTTAGTCTCTCCTCCGTTTATGGCCGAATCCTTAGCCACGTTGATGGCACGAAGGCAAGATGGGGTAGTTGCCGACGCCACGCAGCGAGGAAGGGTAGCCCCGGAGACGAAACAGGCACATGCCATCGTTCCCAGGGGCGTTAGAATTAAGCCGCGAAGAGGACTCCTCGACCGAGAGAAGGAAATCTTACCGCGGCGAACCGGCTCGAATTGCGGATTATGCGGAGTTTCCGACGGCGTCTCAGTCTGTGTCTTTTTCGTCAACCCCACACCGCTCCGCCGTGCGTTTAGCATTAAAATTCATGGAATAATAATGCGACGGTCGATCGTAAATACCTGCCGCACCCTTCTTATTCGGCCCGGTTGCTCGCGATACCGAACAAACACCCTTCGCCCTCCTTGCAATCCCGCGAACGTCAAACAGTTTCAGCCTAGGGATTCGAATCAGCGACTTCGTCGTAAAGTCGATTCGCTCGTTCCTTTTGATTGTTAACGGGTCGCTCTGCCTCTCGAAATACCGTTCGAAAATGTTCTCGCGAGAACGAACGCTCCTCGGGTGGGGTCTTGATTTAAACGGCGACGGATGACTGCGAAGAGAATGTAACGACAATTTGAATTTAAATCTCGAATTAAGGGGATGATGAGGCGTCGCGGTCTGCAGGATGTTTACTGAAATTCTAATTCGAAATTTTGCGTCGGGTGCTCGCCGGCCGCGTTCCCTCGGTGGCGCGGCTCCCGCGCCGGCAAGAAAAATATTTAAATTGCGAGCGAGGCGTGGAGCGGGGGAGTTTGTTCTGCGCGTTAAAGTGACTTGAAAATATCAGGTCCAACGAGCCGGTGAAACGCGCGCGGCGCCAACGCGTTGCTGGCCCACCCTCTTCCTCCACAAACAGAAAATAACCACCGAATGGATTAATTCAGCCGCCCTTCTTTTTCAAGAAAAAGTTGCTCCGGCGAAATTACAGAGTCACGAAACGCGAAATGGGAAAAGATAGGAGGACTAAAGATTCTGACTGCTGAAGGTTTTTTACTTTCACCGCCAACACATTCTTGACCACCAATTTTATACAAAAACTGACCCGTGCCCCCGCTAATTTTCCACAATTGAATATTAAAATGCATAAATCTGCAGCTATTTTATATGCTTGCATAACACGAGTGAATTCGTAACCGGTCAACAATTTGTTAAGATTGCAAGGGTCCCTGAGACAACACTTAGGGTAAATCCGGGAGACGCAGTCGGGCTGGATAGTTGGTCGAAACAGTTGATTCTTAGAACAGAATTAATCGTTCCAAACCTTAACACACTTTTACATATATACACAGTTGTAGAGTCTGAATATAGCCATTCGACGAACTCTCCAGCCCGACTGCGTTTCCCGGATTTACCCTAGTTGACGGAACCACGAGTGTTCCGCGTCGAAGGATATTCCAACGCAGCAGATCGAAGGATCTGCGGAAGTTTCGGAGATCCCCGAAACACATCCGCGTCGGAGTTACGTATCCGCGGCCGGAGAATGCAGCTTGGTCGATGGATTCGGCACACAATCTGCGACTGGCAGGATGCGTTCGTGTCGTGAATGACAAACCAGCCCTGGACGGGGACAGGAGGGCTGAAGGCGGAGACGTAGGTACGCGAAAGGGAAGACGAGCAGGGTGGCCCGGACGCGGAGAGGGTTATATTGGATGTATTGGATTGAGTATTCCATATTTTCCGCGCTCGGCCAACCGGAAGATGGAGCTCGTCCGACCAGAAGATTCGACAAAGGCGGCTTATTGGCTGACATTACTTCGACTTCAGATGTTTCTCCGCGATACGAGCTACCCGCGCACAAAAGATTATTACGATTTGCCCTTTGAATACTCCGTCCTCGCTACCGCTCGCTGGGACTGTCAATATCTTCCTAGCCCCGCGCCGTAAACTGTAAACTGTCGACCGTAAACGATCGATGATTTTGGAGAACCGTCTCCGTTACTGATGGCGAGCGCTTCGAGCAGCGTGTCGAGAGGGTTAAGAGAGCCCCTTGTACTCACGAGTTTGTAATCAGTGCAGGCGATTTACGCTGATGGTATCGGTTCAGCTGCACCGTCCCATTTATTCCAGCCTGTGCAGCAGCTAATTCTCGAGCCACGCGACTCGAGATCTAAGCAGATGCGGCCGACCTTCGTTTTCGATTCGTCCGATGGAAATCGAGTTAGTCCGATAACCAAGACACGGACATCGTGGAATCATAGCTGCGAGTAGAGAGCTACGATGCCGCGGTCACCGTTTGAGGTTAATTGTCCGCTCTCCAACCGAGGCACGATGCAAATTGAGTTCGCAATGTTTCGGCTGGCGAGTATACCGCCTCGCCGCAGGAATGCGATTGTTCGTCGATACACGCGTCAATCTCGAAAGCGAGCCGCGCTAAACGTTGCCGATACACCGAGCGGAAAGTTGCTTCCTCCTGCTACGATTGAAATACACCCCGTGAATACGTAATGCGTTCGCGCAAGATTTCGAGGCGAAGCAGACGCGCGGCGAATGGAACAAGAGGGGCGGAGAGAGACGAAGAGAGAGGGAGAGGAATGTAATCCGAGTGTACATGAAATCTGCGATCGTTGCCACCGCCATCCCCCGGGGGACAACCGCGTTGTACCGTTGTGCAACCCGCTCGCGATTTGTCGATGCTGGATTTCATTAGCAAGTTTGATTTAATTACCGGCCCGGCGAGCACGCAGGTTACGCGGTCTAGCCAGCCTTTAATCGCGCTTTCGATTTGTAAATCACTCATTTCCGGGATCCGCTGTTTGGCAATGTTGCAACCCCACCGTTCTTTCACCCTCTCCTCTCAAATAAACCGCAGCTCTATCGGGCTCAATAATTCCTCAAATTTTCTTCCTGCCATAGTCGAGGAGACCGGAGGATAACGAACACATTCGCTTTTTCTGGCGGCGAATAACAAAGGATGAGAGATGGCAGGCCATTTGTGGTTGTTCGATCGGTTCATGGACTCGATTAACTTCTCACTGGCGTGCAAAGCCTGAGATCAGAGGCCCGATTCAAGCCCGTCATTCGTCCGCAAGTAGAAGAGTCTGTCTTTAGTCAGCCGCTAGGACTCAAATCACAGAAAGCGGACAAGGGGAACGCGAGTGATGGAGGTAGCCGAGGAATGGTAACAACAAAGTGCGATGTGAACGCAGAACCGTAGGTGTGGCCAGCTTTATCGCCTGCACCGTCGCGTTCCATTTTCGCGCGAGAAAACGAGCGATCGGCGGAGCAGCAATATATTTCAATCGTGAGCGTTAAGTACTCCATTCTGGCCCATCCCTAGGACGGCGAGCCGCGTGCCGTTGAAATTGTGGAGGCTCACGTCATGTCTGAGCAAATCTTCCCTTCCCCGTACACCCCGCGAGCCATCATCGATTTTCATCGAATCCACGTCGACAGAGACGTTCGAGTCTATCCGCCTCTCCCTTCAGTCGTGTAATTGGCTCAGCGCCTGGCGATAGATTAAAATTGCCCCCGCGATTTCTTCCGTTCCCGAGCGCCGTTAGATCAAGCCGCAGAGCCAGATTGCACCTTGTGAACGACCCTCTTAAATTATCTTCCGGCGCGCGTTCCTCGAATCGCCGGAAACCCCATCCCCTCGTTCCTGTTTGCGTATTAATTAGCGCTGGGATGACGTCCTCGGCTCGCTCGTTTCCTCCTTCACGTAGAATAAAGCAGGTTCGACGAGCGAGTGCGAAAATGAACGAACTGTGAGAGATGTACTTTGTAGCTGGAGGGAGCAGTTTCGAGGTTAAACGTAATTTTTGTCTCCCCACCTTCCGTTCACTTCGTCGCAGAAGCACGTGGGTGGATGTCCACGGCTGGAGGGGAAGGGAACGGTTCAACGGACCGCTTGCACGCGTTATCCTACTCCGACGGAATGATTGAAGCTCGCCGAGATACGAATTAAGGTTTCAGAGAGCTCGGGCCGCAGAAACTCAGAAACAGAAGCGAGACGGGAGGCCTCTGCCAAGTATCACTTGACCGCGCCATAAATCTCTCGATACCGGCCCTCAAAGACGAAGAAATTAAAGGCGGATAAGGTGGATGACGCTGGGTAGCTCCCTTCTCCGTGCCTCTGAAGCTCGAATAACAAATAAACAGTGGCGCCTCCGTTCCAGCCTGTTACCCGATTCGCGGAATCCGATGAAGATGATTTAAGAACCCTCAGCGCAGGTCGTAATCTACGATCTGCTCTATCGCCTGGCCGGATTACGGTACCTCGGTTTCCACTTACGAAAGGAATCGCGCGAACGAACAGATCCGGCCGCGTTAAATTAACAAAGTTTGTTTGGAAAGAATGCCAGCCTTTCCGCAGCAATATCCCCTCGGTGGGGGGTTGAAGACTCCTCTGACGGGGTGCGACGGTGTTCCGATCTCGAATTTTCCCTGGTACCTAGCTAGTATTAGTTTCAGCCGCGAAGCGCGCGTCACGGTTCCGCAAAGAGGGTGAACGATGCGCCCGGTGAAGCGTCTTAAAAGGCCGGATTAGGTGCACGCAACGGTTCAACGTACCCTCGAGGAACAGTCACGCTTGGAACAACGTGATTCGGTGGTTCGACGCGAGCCCTAGTTACAGGCTCCCCGCCCTCCATCCACGCGCCGCCGCCGCGCTGTTCCAGTTGATTTTTCCGATAACGGCCGGCCGTCGAGCGATTTGTATGTTCTTCTGGTAATTCCATTAGCCTTATTAAGCCGGCAAGACCGCCGGAGGGGCGGGCGAGGGGGCAGGAGAGCGAGCCGCTCAAACAAGAGGGCGGCGAGCTTCAAAACTCGAATTAGGATCATGCGAGCGTGCAATTTGGCTGGATAGCGCAACACGCGATGGTTCGTCAGTTTCGGATTGAATCTAATTAATCGGGTTACAGGCCATTCGACCAACGTGTACTTCGTTAAGCGACGTCAGACGTTGTCTGTGTAATCCTCGCGTCGCGTCGTCCTGTGCACGCGCAACTTTTTGACGTATTTATCTCGCCTCCGCTTCAACGCGAATCGTGCTGCGCGCGGCTCGCAGCGAGATAGTTGTTGCGAGAAACCGGCGCTGTAAATAATTGGCCAGCGCGACGGGTAGGAAAAGTCTGTGCCGAATTTTCACCACGCATTTGGCGGAGTTTGGATCAGGTTGTGCTGGCTCACAAGTTGCGAAAATCGCCCTGTGCTCTCATCGACTCGTCTATCCGCGTTTCGCTCAATCACTCACTCGCGGGGCCGAATTAGGGTCACGCGAACAGAGTCCGCGCACGCCGAGCACGGCGCGTTTCGACTGGCGACACTGATTCGGCTGCGATAATTCACCTTGCGGGACAGAACGCGAAAGAACAATTCTAATTACCGGTACGCTGATTGTCCCAGTCAATTGGAGTGAACAGGGCACTGGGAAGCACAGAACTAGCAAGACAAGCGTGTCGCCCTTCGGTTCTCGCTCAATAAAACTCGCGCTTCTCGGTTTCTCAGATAGTATGCTGGAGTGGATCAGGAGTTACCTGCACGGCAGGACGTTCGCGGTCAAGGTTCAAGGCACTCTTTCGGAGAACTTTTCAATTAATTCTGGAGTACCATAGCGGTCTCATATAGGGCCTCTGTTATTTATCCTTTCCTTAAAAATTTGGCACAGCAATTCTCCTTCTGTAGGCGGATGATCTGAAGATTTTCGCGGCAGTGGAGTCTCTATCGGATGCGCTGTGTATGCAAGCGGATTTGGATTGTCTCTCTGCATGGTGCGATGTAAATGGCTTCAGGTTAAATACATCTAAATGCCACATTATGTCTATGACCCGACGGAAGAGTGCACTGACCCATAATTATAAGGCTGACGACACCATATTAGGCAGGGTCTCTTGTATCTGCGATTTGTGGGTTACGTATGATTCGACGTTGTCGATGGTCCAGCATGTCAGAAACATCTCTGGTGTTGCCACTAGAACTCTTGGCCTAATCAAGAGATGTGCAGTAGATTTTAAGGGCCTATATGCGGTGCCTTTGTTGTACAGCATACTGGCCAGATCGCGGTTGGAGTAGGTATGCCAGTGTAGTTTGGGCGCGACCTCAGGCGAAATACAGGTTCATGCTTGAGAGGTTACAACATAAATTTCTTCGAGCTGCCAGCTATTCGATGGGTCATTTTGTCGTACTTGAATATGGACACCCTGAAGGACCGCAGGACTGCTCTGGATCTCATCTTTTTGCGCAATCTGCTACGCAATGAAGTCAACTGCCCCGAACTATTGGGTTTGGTTGGCTTCAATGCTCAAGCCAGTCACTCCGCTACAAAGAGCTTTTTTAGGTGCGATACTTTAGGACGAATCTGGCGGAGACAGAGCCGTTGAACAGAGTATGCAACGCAGCAAACCGCCTAGCCTTAAATGGGAAAATTTTCTCAGATTCTTTGGGCACATTTAGGTCGAAAATTAAAATGGCGTTGAGAGGGGCAACATAGTCGGTGTTCTCAAACTATTAATTTGACGGGTGTCTGCGATATCGTCGCCTTAGACTTAAGGACTTTAAAGGGGGGAAGCCACTTTGAAAATTGTTTGCTTCCGATTTTTTTTGTGCAATTTTGTTAATACTTTGGGTCTCAAGATTATACCTGCACAGTTTCAAAGTGGATTTCGAAAAATTCTCGGAGCTACGGAAGGTTTTGTGTAGGTAGTGCAGCGCTCGGAACCGAGTGCACGCATAAGTAACTTGGTGTCAATCGCCCGAAAAGATTATGTCCAAAAATCCAAATGTATCTGATAAGAGAGATTATGAGCTTATATATTGTGTATAACTAGGTAGAGAATGACTGGCCACGACAAGACCATGTAAAGCTGCGGTCTTTGAGCTGCAGAAAATAACTTCTGTCGAAACTTTAAACGCGAATATCTCGAAACGGCATTTTTCAAACGGGCGCATTAATATCACAGTCAATTTTTATTGAATTCACTTTAGATTTTCAGGGAATATTCATAATATGTACAATAATCTTCAGTTAAACGTACCAGTTTTTTGATCGAATAATTCATTTAATCGTAACATTAAAAAACATGTTGATTTTTTATACTTTTTGTTCCAAATTTCTTCTTAAGTTCGCCATTTCTTCAAAAAATTAATATTGTGTTACATCTGTGAGCTTAACTGAAGCTATTGTAATATACTTTAAGAAACCGTTCGTATGTTTCAATTCGGAGCATATGTTGGAATGTTACACGAGCGCTCGTTTTGTAATTTTTTTGCAGAGCCTAACGTTACCGTATGCTGTGGCCATACTACCGAAATTTTTTTCAATCTGAGAGCATAGAATATTAGTTAAATGCAGTATTTTCAGTTGGTAATAAAAATTTTGGTAGAAAGTTACATTTCATCATAAAAGACTGTCTTGAAAATAGCCTTTATTTTCGACCGTCACAGTGGTTTCCGCCGTTTTATCATGTACCTATACCTAAGTCCTAAGTGGAATTTAGTTCCGTTAATAAACGATTATTATTATTATTAATTCAAGAATGTCGGATGGCTCGGTAACCACTTCGTAATGATCTCGTTCAGCGCGAAGTGTTGAATAGCTTGCGATCCCGTTGCGAGTTTAACTCATTAATTCCCATAATTCCTCTGTATTCCTGACGAAAGTTATTGCCGCGCGACCGGGCGAAAAATGGCGTGGCTTCGTGGTGAAATCGCGGGGTCGTCGATCGATCCGATTCTCGTTCGGGAGGGGTGGTCAAGGGGCGAAGCCGCGGTGCGGTTCGAAAATTCGCCGCGAACCGCGGCCCCGTAAATTGAAACGTAACGACTCGGCCGTTCGTCGATTATTTAAATATGCATAAATCGAGCCAAGTTATTGTCAAGGCCGGCCACGCGCGCACCCCAAACGAGCCGGAAAAATTTTCGATATCGATGGGAGCCGCGACCACCGTTTTACGCGATGAATTCGTTTCCCTGTTCTTTTTCTCCTGGGAATAGAGGGAACTAGCCGATCGATTTGATTGATCGCGATTCGGGGCTGGATTTTTCCGCCTCTAATTCCGGCGCATCTCCGCCGCTAATCCTAACGAGGGACAGAATGGTCGGAAAGCTGTACGAAACGGTCCCCTAAGTGGGCTATAATTAATTCAAAGGATAGTCCGGTGTGCAAAGCGAGGCCACGCGAAACGATGTCCGAAGAAGGGGGCGAGAATAAGGTGGAACGAGCGTCGGGGGAGTTGTAACGACTTTTCGGTGGCTCGAACACGGTCCCTCGGCTTTCCGAAAGCCATTAAAACCGCCGCGGACTTTTCCAAGTTTTCGAATAACGTGGCTGCGTGCCGGCACGCGTGCTCCCGGTAATTTCCTCGCGCTTATTCGGCTTTATTACGATCGCGGCAATTATTGAAAAGTTTCCGAGGGGCTGCTAAACGGCATCCCTCCGGCCAACTGCCCCCCCCCCCCCGGTTCCCGTTCGCGTTCCCATCTCCCCCGTAAGCCCGAAATTTACGAATCGCGTGGTGCCGCGTGTCACCCCGTTCCATTCGACCGCTCGCAATTAACCAGGGTAACCAGTTCCTTGGGCGCGATTAAACGCCAGCACGTTAATCGCCCGTAATTTGGAGTCGACGCGCCCTTCTTCCGCTCGGCCGACAGAGTGGTTGAAATTCAATCACGAAGTCCAAAGAGGGGAGAGGATTTTTCCTCGACAGTTCGTGTGTTACTTTGCACGAAACAATTAAGGGATCGTTCCAGCAGGTAGAGGCCGAGGGAGCACTGTGTATTTAACGCGGTAATGTGTTGCCCTCGAGCCACCCCAGAAAAGTTTCCATTTTCAGCGGTGTTTTTAGAGAAAACTCAAGCATTAAACGACAACTATGGGAACGGACGTGTGACACTGTGGACCACGAATCGGTCGCCATGTATTCTTTTCATTTCGTTGGCGTAACATCGCGTACAGTTCTCCCCTAGATTCCCTTCGCTGTCACGAGCACGTCCGCAAATTAATCTTCCTTTTCCTCTTTCGCCCCAGTTTCAGATGGCTTCTAAATCGTGAAAACGCATTTCGTCTTCGACATGCTAAAATTTCTCCGGTCACGTAGTAGTTGTTATCTCGTCTCGGCGACACGCGCCAATTCCACCACAATACCAATGTTTTTTCCAGCAAACGCGTCGCGCGAATGAAACGGCTTTAAAGCTCGCGAATCCTCGCGTTCCACTCCGTAAGCCCCGCGACTTTGGTAATGAATATAACAGAATAAAATAATGCCCGTGCCCACCTACGCGACCGTTTAAAAATATACCTGCGAGAAGCAGTGCGAACGCGAGTGGAAAGCGGTAGAAGTGCATTAATAAAAAGAACATGGATCCCCAATTTCGCTGCGGCCCGGCATGTTGCCCATTGTTTCGCGGCAAAATAATTACCGCGAGACTAATTGCGACATTTAAATACTAGCCAGCGACAAATATGCTCGGGTAGGACGACGAGGCCGCACGTTCGAGTGTATCGAGAAACGCGGTCCCCTTTGTTCAACAAGTATCATAAAAGACTGCACATTCATTCCCTCGGAAGCAAAGCTACCCCTGCTCCCTACTCGATTCGCGTGCACCATGCTCCCGTCTGATTCTCCATCTTGGAACGACTGAGATCGCGATTCGACCGCGGGAGCCATTTAAGGCGAAGCTGGCCGCCGCGATTTCTGCGCTGGGAACAATGTACGGGCGAGCCGATTTTGCGACAGCACCGCCACGGCTGGATTATGGAGGCATTCTAGCGTGCCGACGATGAAGCGAGATTTATTGTGATTGTTACACGCTGCTGTCAAAAGCTATTTTCGCTCGGGCTGCTCGCCGCGCGCCATAAGTCACGCGGCGCGCTTCCCTCCGCTCTGGTGCGCTCCCTTTCCCGCTCGCCGTGGAAATATCGAGCCGGAGAAACATACCCGCGTTAACTCTAAATCTTCCCGCATAAACGTTCGGTTTTCTCGGACAAATTTCATTCGGCTACGGCCCCCTGGCCTCCTTCATTTATTCGCGGGCAACGGGGCGATCGAGCACGAGGGCGTTCCGCGGGTAAATAGGGCAAGCAGGGCAAAGAGATAGTCATACGGAAGAGACGGGCAGTGACAGTATTTTTTAGAAGGAAACGCCTGATTGCGCTGCCTCGACGTGGGTACAAAGTGTCAAAGAAAAGTAACATTCTTAGTTCAATGTGTTGGAATAGAACGTTTTTAAAGGTTTGTAAATCCATTGTGAAATTTAAGCTAGTGCTTCAAAACGTTTGATCAATATTTTGGTCATCTTGTTTGTGTTATTTATGCTGAATATTTTTAATTCTCAAGACGTATTTTCGATAGTGCATTGTTTACAGTATTTTTAACCTTAAAGTATTCGGGGTTACGTTTGTTAGTCTAAGCGAAAGGGGAATTCCTATCTTATCAGGGCTTTAAGGGAAAGATGGTCAATTGTTGTCCAAGAGAGCTGGACATAGCTGTTTTTTATGTAATTTCAGATATTCTTGTGAAATTCGGAGAAAATTATTTCGAAACCAAAAAAAAAAACAAAATTGGCTAAGATGTAAGTCATGTAGTTATTGGGCACATGAAAATTGCACAGAGTTTGACACTGTGTGTCATACATGCGGGTTAGAAGACTCACAGCAAGAGCTCAAAGAAGTTTTGAGCGGGCAAAAACGAAGGTGGACGAAAACTAGAAAGAATCTGAGATAACCAATTAAGGACCACAACTTGTTAGGCTGATGCCGGGTTTACACCAAGGCGAACACGAACAAAAACAGTGTTCGCGAACATTTTCGTCTGTTCTAGTCGTATTCACTTCGCCGCAAACATGAAGAAAACTCAGCGTACGAATCATATGTGAATGTTCCGTTCTGTTTGCGGCGGTGGGAACACGACAAGAACAGAGGAAAACGTTCGCGAACAATGTTTTTGTTCGTATTCGCGTTGGTGTAAACCCGGCATGAAAGGCACATATGACCATCTTTCTCGGACATTAAGGGAGATATGGGCAATGACACTTTTTTTTCATTTGTAAAATTTGTATGTTAAATAATAATTTTTCGTTTATTGATATTAACGGACATGTTGACAAAGGATTGAAGTTTTGTTCTACATCATTTTCGATGCTTTATTTCAAATAAGTTGGCTGTAGCAGACTCTAAACGAAACTATGACCATCTCACTCGGACTTACCCTACGTCCAGGTGTCCCTGATTTTTTAATGGAGCAGTCAGTAATGGAACAAGTCCGCGTGATGGAAAGCCTGCTCGCCAATTTTACCGGTTACCTGCGACACTTAACGGCGTTCCACTTCGCTGGTCTATCGTCGTTACCCAGAAATATCTTCCGCTGTCTTTTCAGCCGTCAACCGGCGTTATTTACGTGCGGACGGCGTCTTTTACGCCGCGGCTACGTTCTTAATTTAATTGTCTACAATTTGTAATGCCACACTGTAGAGGAATTATGACAAGCGAGCAGATTCATAGCGAGCGCTAATGTTAATCCGTTCGCCGGACGTTAAGCGTTCAAAGCTTTCGGAGGTGGACAAGTGGAAGAAGAGTGGCTGGCCGAAAAGCTCGCGGGAGGCAATCGTGGTACGTGGACCGTTAAGCGGAAGAAAAACCGCGCCCCGGCAATCTCTGAGGCACGGCGGCACACAGAGATTTTCCCTGACCGCGCGCGGCTAAAGATTGGCCAATTTCCGACTCATCCTGCCGGCCCAGGAAACTTCTACCGGTCCTCTTGGCTATCGAACGCCGCGCTGCGCCTGGGATAGCGCGGCGCTTCTTTCCAGCTAACAGCTCGCGCGATTCCACCGCGATAAAAACCGATCCCCGTTGAGTAACTCGCGAATTGGGTTACCGCAAAGTAGCCAGCCCCGTTCAGTCTCTCTCGTTGCCGATCGGAGGCGTGTTCAAAAGCACCTGATACACCCCGCACGCTATATCCCAACGGATACTAAATTTAGCCCCGGGCAAAGACGACTGATTCGAGTCAAAATTCGCTGGGAGAAACGCCGAGCGATCGTTGCCGCGTGTCTTCGACTCGTCTAAAAATACCGCGGCGCGTTTAATCGAAACGGGGAAATTCAAACGTCGGCCACAGCCACGGTCGGGTCAAAGGTTCCAGGGTGATTCGCCGCGCGCTTTGAAAACTCCCGGATAAATCGAAGCGCGCCTGTTATTTGCGGCGGTAGTTCTGCAACTGCAAGTAAAAAGCGAGGAAGGGGGATGCAGAGATGGAGGATAGAGATGGAGCGGCCTGGCTGCGCCTCTGAAAACGACGTCCGCTTTAGGGGAATTAATGACCAACGATTTTTACGAGGTTTCGCAGTGACGCATCGCCGCGCCGCACGCGGCTGCGGACGGCTGTGCGTGCTCGGGCGCGTACTCTCGCGCTCTGTACTCCGCACGCTCGTATTCCGCAATCTGACCCAAATCTGGAAGCGCGAGAGAAGAAGAGACCGCTGCGTCTCGTCCCAGATGCTAGTGTCATCTACCAAATGAAGCAAAACGGCGGGTGCCAGTCAGAGGGACTATTGGGACGGTTCTCCTCTCGCGATGGGTTACAAATGATCTCGTTGAAGGCGGTTCCATATCAAAACGACACAGTACAAAACGACACATACAATTTAACACACATGCGACTTAGGACACATACAATTTAGGACACATGCGATTTAGAACACATACAATTTAGGACACATGCGATTTAAAACACATGTGATTTATAGCGCACATACAATTTAGGACACATGCGATTTAAGACACATTCAATTTAGGACACATTCAATTTAGGACACATTCAATTTAGGACACATTCAATTTAGGACACATTTGATTTAGAACACATGCAGTTTAACGCACATTTTTTTAGTGCACATTAGGATAGCGAACACAAGATTCCACGCGCAACCATCTTCTCGTCGCCATCGACTGTTTCACAACCGACGTATTAGTATTGGTTGGGGTTAGTGCAGAGCGTGGGGCGCGCGCCCGCTTGCGGGCGCGTAAAGCTTGGTAGCGAACCGATGTGAATTTGGGGATTTGCAAAATGTGACTGCGGTGACAAGTATCGCGTGATGGGGTCAATATCGCCATTGCTGTCAAGGTCATCATTCTGAACATTTTCCCTTAAACTTTTTGGTGGTTGGCTTTGGTTTACGAGATATTCGCAAAAAACATAACTCAAAATTACAATTACCGAGTTGAACACGTACCCACATCGGTTCGCTACCATGCTTTACGCGCCCGCGAGCGGGAGCGCGCCCCTCGTCCTGATCTAACCCCAACCAATACTAATACCGTCGGCTGTGAAACAGTCGATGACGACGAGAAGATGGTTGCGCGTGGAATCTTGCTGTGCGCTATCCTGATGTGTACTAAAAAAAATGTGCGTTAAACTGCATGTGTTCTAAATCGCATGTGTCCGAAATTGAATGTGTTCTAAATCGCATGTGTGTTAAATTGTATGTGTGGGATCAGGAACCCCCATACCATAAGAGAGGGCATGGAACAGCGACGATCGGGGAAGTCGGCAGTAGCCGAGGTGGCTAAGGCGGCTGGCCAGCGCGCAAATCTAGAGTTCACGGGTTCGAGTCCCGTTGAGGCGACTTTCCTTTTTCCGTGATCCTACATATGTGCACTATAAATTTCATGTGTTCTAAATTGTATGTGCACTACTTTCTGTGCACTATTCTGATGTGTCCTAAATTGCATGTGTAGTTTTGATATGGAGCCGTTGAAGGCCCGCCGACGTTCGCCCGTGCGGGTGCGTGTGCAACGCGAGAACCAACGCACGGTTCGCGCACGCAAGATCGATAACGAGTCCCAGAATGCACGCGGCATTCCCTCCGCGTCTACCGCTGATGGCACATTATTCAAATACAATTTTAACCGGTCCTTTTATCCCCGCAGCCCTGCCAGCCTCGCGCGGCCCTCGAGTTTGCAAACTTTACTCGCGAGTATCTAATGCACCTTCCTCCTCGTGAATTTTAATTAACGTTCTGTTGAACTTGCGCGATATCGGTTGCCCGAACTTACAACGAGGTTTCGCTCTTCCCCTGTCTTCGCTGCTACCGCGCCGCGAGTCGGCCTCGACCATCTTCCCTGATTGCGAGTGTTGCGCCCGCGCCAGTGGCTCAACGCCGGACAGCGAACGTCTGTTTCTACTAACTACCCGCAGTTTGGGAAACGGGCGCGTGCCGAGTCTTTGCTGCTTGGCGTTCACGATCATCCACCGGTAATGATTGCTGGCATCGAAGTATCGCACATAGATGGTACAATTTTGTCTAAGCGCTGACGCGAACTAACGCAAAGGTGTCCAATTCATCACGAGCTGCAGCCACATTCATTAACAGTCGAACGACCGTGTGATCCGCCACGGGATCGATATAAATAACGCTTGCACCTCGTCCAACGACAAAAGCTCCCCAACTAATATACGATCCGATTACGATGACGCATTACTGGGCCGGGCTCGCATTAATTACTAGATCGCTCTTTACGTATGTTGTTTGCAATTAATTATATTTTCGGCTCTGCCGGCCAGTTTAAACGGAATAAATCAAGCCGATCCTGATAAGCACTGCCACACGATCCACCCCCCCCCCCCCCAGCCAGTCTCGCCGGCCACCGTGTCGGGGGTAAAAAGTTCCAGTCAGTCATAAATCAATCCGGGCGCGATTTACTTTCTTGGAACGGCGCCAGGCAAACGATGGAACGGAATCCTGGAGCCAAACGATTTCTTCGTCCTTCTTTCGTGTAGCCGGCCTGCCCGATCGAACCCTTTTATCCGTCATTTCGTCACAGCACGTACGGGCCAGAACGAGGAGCCCCGATGGAACGTATTATCGGAATAATCGAGTAACGTCGGCTTAAGCCCCGTGCCGGGATCCGAGGGGCCAAGGAGGCAAATACGTCGCGCAGACTTACGCGGAACTTCGCATCGCCGAGCAAAGATGTAAATCGGGACAGCGCTAATATGAATTTCAGATCGACGTTAATAAGAGAAGCGGGCCTCGACCGGAGACGGATATTTCTATGAAGCATTAAAGTCAGAGCCTGCTTCCAACTTCCCTTCTTACGAGCTTTCGAAAATTATTGCGCGAACTTTGCCTCGCCCTGAAATAAAGTTGGAACGGTCGTTCCTTCGGCACTGAGATGTCCCTCCGAAGACCGCCGTCGCGGAAAACGCCCGTGTAGCCGAGTGGAAAACCAGTGGGCTGTTTTTCTGGGCGAGAGAGGATGGCGACACGGAGGGTCCGTTGTTCGCGTGATTTCAGACGTGGTGAGAAGAGAAGGGATTCGACACGGTGCCTCGTGGCGTCGTTTGGAACCCGTCAATAAGATTACTACGCCCACCACCCCGCTAATTGTAAGTCGCCGTTGACAAACGAGCCGGAACTGAAGAAGACATAGGGCAATCTTTGAAGGATGTAGGTATATTCTCATCCACGGGATCGCTTCAATTTTCGGTCCGACTGCGGCGCCGTTTCGTCATATTTTAACGCGATATTAGCCCCGTCGTTTCTTCTCTGACGACCAATAAATGTGAGCCGCCGACGAATCCCGGGAGAGGTCGTATCGTCTTCCTTCAGGGGAGGGCAGCGGAAACGCGAGGGACGAGCTGCCCCTTTGATCGCAGCTTCCGCGAGCGCGGGAAGGGCAGAGAGCGCCGGGAAGCGGAGCGGTGTAATTTCAGCAAGTACGTAAGTATGTGGAATCCGTATACGGCGACAACGGGATTACTCTTGCTGTAGTCCAGAGGCGAGGTTAATTTTAACGCGCCTGTGTGGTCCTCGCGAGCAGAAATTAGTTCATGTACTGCGAATTCCTTTCGCGTTTTCTCGCTGAATAATTACGGAAACACGGCGGCGCTCTCGCGTTCGCTCCGGCCAGCACCGAACAATCCGCGGGAATGAAAAATGCTCCTTTGCTGCTGGTCGCTGCCTATAAATAGGATTCTCCGGGCGTTCCAGGACAAAGCGATCACCGATGACGACGCCACGTTCCAGAAATCGACGCCCGGCCAGAAATTAACATCGCCTTCCCGGCAACACCGTGAGCCACGATAATAGGAATGACGGCCGACCCACTTATTCCCATAGTCCTATTCCAGGCTCGTGCTTAATATCGACGATGAATAAGCATTACGTCGCCGTACTTTGCGTATAACTTACGCGAGGCCGTAATCCACGATGGCAGGCGTTGCGCGTCCTTCGTCCTCTTTTTCCATCGTCACGTGCCTCCGCACGCGATCCCGAGCGAGTTGACAAGTTCGCCGTCGCCTCGTTACGAGGCACGCGCGACTTTCTCGGGCAGGTGCGCGGCCATTTAAAAGATATTTTAATTGAAACCCACCGATCTGCGAGCTGTTCGCGGTAACGCGGAGTTACGGCACACCGAGACTCGGTCCAAGAATTTAGCGGCCACCTTTTGCGGAACAATCGGCCCGGCGAAACCGTCGAGGCGAAAAAGTCCAAGTTTACGAGCGTCGAAGGAGATAGCGAGCGGGCACGGGACAATTTTAGACGCGTTGAAAAGCCGAGGCCCGCGATCACGCGCGAAACAACGGACAGGCAAATCGAGCGTGCGCGATAATTTAGGCGGCCGCCGAGGCGCGCCGGGCGATAAGCAATTAACCGCGCGACCGAAAGTTCCTAGCCGCGGCGTTAATTACGCCCGAAGTCGTGCAGCGCCGCGAGAACGTCGGGATAAATAATACAAGGGGCGTTTCCGTCTTTTACGCGACTCACGCGCTGGTCGCGGCTCGATCGCAATTAGAATTCCGCACCGTGCCACTTGGCGATTCAATTCGCCCGAGGCAACTGCGTATGTACCTTCTGGAATGATTGTCCGCCAATTTCGCGCTGATCGATGGGACTGACATCGTACACGATCGTCAGGGCTCGCGGTGGAATTTTAACCGCCGCACCGTTCGTCGCCTATGTAGGTATGTATATCGAGGACCGATAGATCGTTGCAATGTAGCTGCAGCGTGGATCCAGCGCGGTCACAAGCCGTTAAGTGAAAGACCATTGGAGAAGAATGGTCGTTTTCGAGGTATACAGAGCTCGTAGTTCGAGCGAAAAGCTACGCGCCTGTTAGAGGCAACCCAGTTATCGGGCGTGCATCGTCACATTTATCGTTCCATCGATGCGTCGCTTTTTTTTTTTCGCCTTTTAAGATTAACGATCGCTCCTTCCAGTCCATTTTTATACACCTCGAGCCGTTGGAGGCTTTTGGGTGCAAACTCTGTCCCTTTCGGAAAAGGCCACTGCTGATATCGTGTCAATGCGGCGTCAAGTCCCTAATATACGTGACCGCAACGTTACAGTGTTGCAGCCGCAAGAATTCAGATCACGAACTCTCGGGAATGTTCCTTTTTATATAAATATTCGAAGGTTGTTCTAGAAGGAGCATCCAAGCACGGAATCCCGTCCAGTGGCATTCGTTCAGGAACAAAGTATAACGCGACACTGTGAATATCGAAGATGTGAAGATGGGACGACTCGTATGGAATAACGATGAAGTTTTGTCCTGCGGAGGGCAAGGGAAGCCCTCCAGTGAAGTCAGCGTGGTGGTCGAGCGATATAAAAGCAAGTTGTGCAGAACGATCGACGACACTTGCCGGATGTAACGCTGGAGGCACGCTCGACGGCCCTGAGATCATCGTGGCTGAGCAACGAGGTTGGAATCGACGAGCGCACCCACACGGGTGCCACCCACAATCCGCGTGGATGCGTTCGCCGACTCCCAGACACCGATCTACCGGTGCTGCAGCGCGGGGACGCGCCAACACCCACTCGTGCACTCTGCCCTATTATTCCTCGGAACCTTCACCTTTCCCGCAGAAAGCCACGGAATAGAATCTTCTTCCTCCTCCTAAATATGTGTCACGCTCCGAGTGAAGTTGTACACTCGGGGCTTATCGCGGCAACAGAGGCACGAGACAAAAAGACGTGTCAAGGTACGGGCGTAACTTTGTAATGGCTTGCAGGTGTCCCCGCAAATTCAACTCCGGCTACCGGAGACACATTACGAAGCTCTGCCTCGGATAGTATTCCGTACACGCGTCGCGTTAGGAATCTCCTCGCGCCCGTGAAATCTACAGGCTTTATGAGTTTATTACTCGCCGTAAACTTGTCGTAAACTCGGCGAGATATTGGTCGATGCGGCGGCGGGGCTACCGAGCAATCCCTACAATTCCCGCGTCGTGATAAACGGTTACTGCCCTTCGGAACGAATCTCCGCCGTGATTGCAGAACGACCGAACGATATTTCGCGGTGATCCTTCCGATCTTTTCGCTAAATGTTTTCTGTAGAGTCCCGCGGGAGGCTCGGGTGATCCAAGGCTCCCCGACGGCTGTGTGCACGCGTGTCCTGTTCCCTTCTCGTTTTCGAGTGGCGCAGAGCGTCCCGAGACTTTCGTGACCCGGCGTGCACGCGGAAACTCGTTGGCCGTCGGTCTCGCAAAATCCCGGGACTATCGAGTCGTTCGAGCGGAACACCGAGGAATTTCGACGTCGTGCAGGGGGGCCCTGATGCACCGCGGCGCGTCTTATGCAGCGACGGTAGCCCGCGCCCGCTGCACCGGACGTAATTTAGTAAATACCCGCTCTATGTCTCTCTCCCTCTCTTTTCTCTCTGCTCTCTTCTCTCTTCCCTCGGCCCGTGTTCCCATCTACGAGCCTGTATTACGCACGTACACGAGGCCAAGCTGGCTCCATAAAGCGCGATGGACCCCACCCGATGCGAGAGGCTCGATCGAGCGTGTCCTGGCATTATTGCGATCGTCGTGCCACGTTGGACACGATGCCCTCGTTCTCGCCGTATCTCTCTCCTTTGCTCTAGCCGCTCTCTTTCCCATCGTCCTCTTCCCCCTGGCCGCGATTTCTGGGTCCCAGCGAATTTCTGCTCGTTCTGCTCGTTCTGCTCGTTCGGCTCCTTAGACGCGGGCACGTTTCCGAGAAAAGGAAACGGCGATTCGAACGGCGACGCGATCGATTACTGCGCGCAAGATATCTTGATCATCTGCCGCATCCGTAGACCACCGGGTCGAGCGTATCCGTTCGAAGTCACGCAGCGGGGGAGCCAGGAACCCGAGTCGAAGTTTGTTGCGCGTCGAGGCGGTAGGTCTTGTTAGTCTTCGCGACCAGCAGGATTACGCGCCGCCGAGGACACTGAAAGCCGAGGTACGTCGACGAATCCGCGATCGATGGAGATCGATCGATCGACCCATCGATACCGAGGCTCGCGGTGTTCCTACCGGGCCGTCTAATTGTAAACTACTAGTCGTGGAATCGATGGACACTGGCGAGCGGCGCGGCGCGGCGAGGCGAGGCGGGCAAACTGGGAAAGTTCGTCATATTGCGAGGGAACAATTAAATTACGCAGTCGGGGCGCGTGGTCATCAGGAGCATTTCTGTTGCATTGCTGTTCGGTCGAGGGCGAATGAACGGCAACGCGCGCCTACTCTGCGCGTTTCATCGAGCCCCCACGAATACATTACCTTCCGAGCGTTCGCTGATTGAAACGCGGAACAATTTGGCCGGCTCCTATTGAATCCTGCTTGCGCGCATTTTTCGTTTGCTCGTTCGAATTAACGGGCCCGCACCGAAAATCGCAGCCGCGCGCGCTCCCTGCACGCTCGTCTTTCTATTTCCCAGCCGTCAACAGCACTCGCGTGTACAAATCACAAACTCGGCGCAGATATCGTCTCGGTTTTAGGTAGAAATTCCATTCGCCAGCAAAGAAACGAGCAAAAGGGTGCAGCGTGCCTACCGGAGACGGAACGAAGAAGCCAAGAACGCAGAGACGGTTCTCACTCGAGTCGACCGCGACGGGATCGGAGGAAACTCGGCAAACAGCAGCAGGCCGAGAGCAACACCGAAGCAAAGAGATTTATCCTTTAGCCCGGCGACACCGAGGCGAAACCGAGGGGTGGCGAGGCCAGGCCAGCGCGAGTGGCAACAAGAGAAAATCAGAGTGTGTCGTTTGTTCTCCTCGGGGATATTCTCGTTAGGCGGGCGGGCGGGTGCTCGGAGTTCAGAACACGTTGCGGGGACGAAAGGTCTTTCTGACCGCTTCCGAGGCAGGCAAGCGTCACGGAAAAGCTCGTGTACTTAGCCGTGGCGGGCAGGCTGGCCAGCATGGGCAGACTGGCCGGCCGCCGGATATCGTGCTTGCGAGCTGCATACTCCGCCCGAAAGCACACCGTTGTAACGATGGAAGCCATTATTTATCCATTCCCCGGTCACGGGGATTCCCCTGGGGATACCCGATATACGTGCCTTAATCGCAGCCGGTGGCATACTGGCTGCGGCATACGTATATCTATCTATCCGGCCGCCTCCGAGCAAAAGAATCGACCTTTGAGCGTGGAGGAACAGAGCTGCGAGGCAGCCGCACAAGCGTCGCGGAAAAGGACAACAAAGGGGGCCAGACACAGCAGAACCGCTCTGGAATAAACGCTTCGAAACGGGCCGGCTTGGAACCAGAGGGAAATGGAAACGCCACCGCGGCGAGATTGTTTCCTTTCACGGGGGAGCGGAGCGTGTGCGTCGCGATTCCTCGCTTTAATCGATTCCCCGCGCGTTTTTAACCGGCAAAGGGTCCCTTTGCACCGCAGCCGTTGAAATTAGAAAGAAACACACGCCGCGATGTGGCCATCTAGTGGCGTCCAACGTCAACGAAAACCGATTAAACCGACCGCTCGTCATCCAACTCGACGTCAAGAGCGAGCACTCCGAGGCCCAAATGACGAGACGGAGAAAGAATGCGCGGATCGCGAGGCGCCGTCGCCGGTCGTCGCGCTTGGGAAAAGCCTTTAATCTTTATCGTCAGCCGAGCGTGTGTGTATGTGTGTCAGAGCTCTGAATCAGCCTCGCCGCTGATCCACCTAATAGACAATGGAGATTGTTATATAAACAATGGAAATTGATAACACCGGTGTAATCGCACACCGGATGAAGAGCGTATCGAAGCCACAACACGACGGAACGCGCGGGGGAAATAAAGGGGAAGAAGCTCGACGTGGGTGATGGGGAGGAAAGGATTCCATCTTCGATCCTCTCCATCTCACTGCGTGCGTTCCAAACACCAACGAGTCATTCAAGTTCCACGAAATGCTAGCGTCCGCGAATTTGGTATCGAGGGTCGGAGAAATGAGGCGCGAGGTGGAGCTGACGCGGAGTCCTTGATACCTGCTATTCTCGACGGACAGTGGCATTCCGAGCTGTACAAATTCGGTATTAGAAACGGAAGAACAGCGAATGAGAGAGACAGAGAGAGAGAGAGCGTCGGTGGCGCCTGTTTAGCGCGCGGATGTCCAGTCCGCCCACGCGGCCAACGACGCGGCGGCCCTGAGAAGGAGAACCGCTATGTACCGAGAAATCGAGAACCCCGTTGGAATGCCGAACGGCGATTGTACGATGAGAGAGAATTATCTATGAGCGATATCTTATCGGCGTCGCCGGGACAGGTAACCGGAAGGTGGAGTTCACGGTTGTCGGCGATCTTATCAGACGATTTGCACTTTGCCGCTCGCCCACGCTTCCCCCAGTGTCACGGTCGACGTGTACCTAGGTAAGTGTCCCCGAAAAAGGGGTTGCGCGACGCCCAACTCTCGTTGGGACGAAGGTGCGGAGGAAGCCCTCGCGACTGTTCGTCCCCGTGGAAAACCGAGTCAGCCTCGTTACGCGGTTATCCGCGAATCGGTCGCAAAACAACCGGTTCCCTCGTTCATTCGGCCCGGGTGGATGGCTTATCACTCCCATCGGGGTCTATTATCTGTCATATACTTTTACCGCCCGTTTATCCGCACGCCGCAACTAGCCGCGAAACGGTGCGAACAAGTCGCGAAACGTCGCGTTATAAAATGCGAGGGCGCTGATAGAGCGTGTTTGTTTACCAGCCGCGTCTGGTATTATCGTTACGGTTAATTATTGTCGAGTATCTCGAGCCTGCCCGATGCAGATTCATCGATCGGAAAAGGGGAAAAAATATATAAAAAACAATTTTTAAGTTCAACGGTTTTATTTAAAGTGCACTGAAAACTAAATAATAATTCTTTTCTTGTAGGTACTACAATTTCGATGGTGATATTTCACTTTAAATAAAAATTGAAGTGTCGGTTGGCAAGTGGAACCATCACCTAAGTATAGTTTATCAATTTTCTGTCATATTGCAATCTGTATCTCGCAACGAAAATATTTTGGTCCATTACTGAGAATGAAAAGTCTCTCACCACAAATTCATTTCGACGTTTGCTTCCATATTAAAGTGATTCATATCCTGCTACGAAATATCCTGCCTCACGATTTTACTTAAGGGCGGGTATACCGTTTGAACCATCGGAAAATGTACACTTTATGGATTTTTTTACAAGTCAACAGCTTGATAAAGATTTCCGTTTTTTTTTTTACTATCTTTACATTGTATTTTGAACTACTTAAAAAAAAGTTCTATTTAAAAAACTATGGTTTTTCGGAAGTTATACATAGGTACATATCCGAAAATCTCTCGATTTTAAACGGCTAAACGGTGGGTCTAAAAACTCGCGCTACGTTCAACCATTTCCAATTTTGCATGCAGGATCTTAATAAGATTCCACATCGTTCAACGAGGGCTTTTTTTATTCCGATTCCCCGTTTATTATTTATAAAGAAAAAAGTGGCCTTTTCTCTTAGAAAAATCTAACTTTACCTTTGATCTCTCACTATTTCTTTATTTTTCAAATTTTTCAAAATCGGCCCCGTTGGACTATAGCTATTCACGTATTTTATAAGAAGATTTTATTGTTTTTCATTTCAGACACGACATACAGCTGTTTTCGGGCTCATCGTTTAGCCGTCTAAAATTGAGAGACTTTCGGATATGAGTATGAGTTCGGATATATCTTTTTTTTTTTAGTAGTTCATAATACTATCTAAAGATAGTAAAAAACGGGAAATTTCATCAAGCCGTTGACTTATAAAAGAATCCACAAAATGTACACATATTTTCCGAAGGTTCAAACGGGTATACCCTCTTAAAGTGACATATCACCATCGAAATTGTAGTACAAGAATAGAATAATTTTTTAGTTCTTAGTCCATTTTAAATGAAATCGTTTAACTTAAACAATTTACTTTATATATATCTCTTTTATTATTTACTTTTTAGTGTCTAATTTTTTTGTGGTTATAGGCTGATTTAAAGTCGTTTAGATTTGTGGTTATGGGTTATATTTATTGATGATTGGATAATGTTTTAAACCCCACGGGGATTTTATTTTCATAATTTTGTATTGTCATCCAAACTATGTACGCCCGCAGAGTTTCAACACAATTGGATAGTTGAAAGTGGGTTAAAATTGAGTTTGCAGATTTGAACCAAACAAACAAACATACTGTAAGAGTGTGTGTGAGACGGTCACCAAGCCGTCACGTAAGCGCGAGCGTTCCATAGTAGACGGGCAGTAACAACGCCCGCCAAAATGCCTAGCGACGGCGATGGTTTTCGGCGGCAATTGTTTCGGTGCCCGGGACTCGCATGCGAACCGAGGCACGCACGAGGCAGTCGTCAGTAAAAGAGAGTTGAGACAAGACGTATACAGTAATTCGTCGTTAATGTCACGTTTTTACCATGCGTTATAATCACGCTCACTATCCCCACCATTTCATGGCATCCTTCAGTCGAGAGTGAGAGAATCCGATATTTGCGATAGAGAACAAAAGAGTCGACGCGAAGTTGTCGTCGGCACGAAATAGTATCCGCATCGCGTTAGTATCACGCTGCCAGCCCCGATCGTCGTGATTCTAACGAGGCATTACTGTATTGATGTATCTACACTTTTAATAAATCACCATATCTATCTTTTCTAAACCCGTTATCGCCCTCACTGTACCATCCTTTACAATACATATACAGAGGTTCGATGCTGAATAAAATCATTTAATTAAAAACTGCGTACGCGTTCCGCCCCACAGAACCGAGTTGTACGGGGATGATTGCTCGCTGGCGGAGATGATTTTAATCGATAGGCGCGCGCCGCGTTTCTAATGGGCTCGCCGCGATTAGACGAAACAGATCGGTCTTGTCCGGGCGAGGTCAGATTAGTCTCCCTGTTGCAGCGCGTACTCCGCGCGCCTCGAATCGGAATAGTATATAGCGGCAATTTGCGCGGTGCGAAAGCTGGATCGCGTAATCTAGTTACCCGCCGCGGTACGATACGATACGGATCTGTATACCAGCTATTTCTCCGGCCCTCGCTATCCCGCGCTAATTGTAAGAGGGAGATTGCGGGTAAGAGAAGACGCGAGGCGATAGATCGAGAAACTAACACCGACCGGTTGCAGTCAGCTTTGCGATTGCAATTCTAACGTTTTCGACGCTTATTAGACGTGCCAGCTCTCATTCTTGCTGTTGCCGCTTCTAAGTCCCCAGCGACTGGTAGTTCAACGACGACCCGTTTACGCCGCGATGCTAGTGACTTCCAATCGTCCTAATCGAATGAATTCTACCGGAAGAACTCGTGAAAAAGAATCTGAATTTCGATCGTACTCTCTCGTGATCGTCCCATGGCTTTCTGCGAACGCTCGCGAGCAGATAAAGAGAAGGTATGTCGCGAGCTGTCGTCACGGCTGGGCGCAATAACAGAAACGAGGTAATCCGCGTGGAGGACAAAAGTCTTTGGAGCTTCCGCGAAACGAAAGAAACGAAAGAGACGTGGACGCAATGTAAACGATCGCCGAGCATCGTTTCACCGCCGAGCGTATTCCGTTGCCGCGCGCAGAAACGGCACCGTCCCGGCCAAATTACGAAGCTTTATGACGGGGAACGCCAAAGCGGAATGCCGCGGATGCCGTTCGTCCGAGGAGCGCGCCTCTCGTCACCAGTCGCTTCCCCGGAGGTGTGTCTCTTTAGGAAACTTACAATTTGCTTCCCAAAGGGGGAACCCATCACACCGAGTTTTCTGGAAAGTATCGCGTTAGATAGCAGAGCTGCAGTTTCGCGCTTCAACAAGTCGAAACGAGCCGTCGCCCTCTGCTATCCGGCAGCCTCGCGAGATGCTCGACGGACAACTGGTCGGCCAAACAAGAAATACGGTCGCTCGTAGACTACCTTCCGCCTGTCCGAGTTCAAAGGGCAACAACGGTTCTCCGATGATAAGCAAGAAAGGAGAGAAAAGGGGAGCGATTCGACTGCAATCGACTGCAATCGACTCGCTGCCATTCGAGGCAGCGGACGTCTTTGCTTTTGAAAGAGCGATCAATCGCGAGGGAAGGGGGCGAAGGAAAAGGAGAAGTAGAGGGTGGCGGAAGGGAGGAAAATGCGAGATCTACGAGGCCTTGGCGACCACGGTCCCCTCGTCTCAAGTAGAATGACAATTATTTCTGGCCACTGGGTAGATGGCGCTTGGCGGCTCTCCTTTGCCCCGTACTCATATGCATGCCCGTCATGCTTAAGTAAACCGAGTTTATTCTAAGCCCCGGGTACAGTGCCCTAGAATACTCCTTTCGATGGTCAGGCTGGCCGGCGAGCAGCGCCGCCGCTGGAATCTCAATCCCGACAAAGTCGAGTCGGATCCCGTGCAATAATCAAAGCACTCGGTGCCATCGATACCCTCGCCGAAACTCCATCACCAGCGAGAGTCTTGGGGCTTGGTTATCGTGGCGTTTGCAGTTCAGACTTGAAACGCGCAACTCCTCGAGTAGGTACCTACGATCTACGGACTGGCGAGCCACGCCAGCCTCTTTTTCATCCGGGATCGGCGATCGAGGCAAAGCGCGCACGTATCCGAGTCCGAATGCATATCGAGCGTGGCGGCCTAGAATACTCCTTTCAACGGTCAGGTTACCCAGTAAACGCGCCGCGAGCCGATCGAAAGCGACAAGTGCAGTAGCACGTTGTCGCTGGAATCCCGGGGAGTGGGAAAACGAATCGGAACCATTTCGCGTCCTCGACTTTATCGCGGCTCGTTACGTCAGAACGGAGACGGGATCGAGAGCGAGAGACACCGCGGGCCGCGATTTTCATTTGAAACGACACGACGCGACGCACCGCTTTTGAGATCGGTGAGGATTGATATCAGGTGTGAGAGATTTGACGAGAGTTCCGGGTCGGTAGTTCCACCGTGAACGCATCACGGAAATGGAACGTTCGGGTCGGTCAATTATCCAGACAATAATTAATAACGGGGCGCGCGGTCTCTCTCACGAAACTGCATTCCTGGCATAACCTTTTATCAGCCGTGGGGACTGGACGGGTCCGGGGCGCGCTCTCTTTTGCGCTCTCTTTAGCGCTCTCTCGAGCGCTGCCCTGCACCTTTTACTTCGAATATCTCGCATTCTACGTGTATATTATCTTACTCACTTTCGTGCAACCCAATAAGGCGCCTATCCCGCGGAGTCTAGCGCCGGCTAATAATACCGAGTGCCGCGGTTTGCACCAAAGTCCTCTCCCTCTTTCCCTGCCTCTCTCTCCCCCGTTGTCTCAGCCACTGTGACGGTCCTCGTCCCTCCCGTACGCGCGCCGCGCGCGCAACGCCGTTCGTTATTTATCGTTTAATGAAATTCCCTTTCGTAAATCGTTCTGTCCGCCCCGCTTCTCCAGCGCGGCCGCACTCTTTTCACGGTGCTCCTGATATTGGCTGGCGAGCTGAGTTCCACGACCGTGGGAAATTTCGTTGGCAGCCGATACGACGCGTACAGAGCCCCGCGAACGGCGGCGGTGTGGCGCGGGCGGGCGTAATTGTTCCGATGATGTTTTCGTTTCCCCGAACACGCCCGCTCTCCACGTCCACGGAAATTCCGCTTTCATCGCGAGTTACGACTCGTTTCAGGTATTTGACTTTGACTTTTCGGCGTTCGGCGAAACTTTTTCCTATCCAGCCGCCGATATTAAAACCGTGTCCGAGCCGACAAGGGCCCCCGTTATTCCGCGATGAAACGCATTGTTCCGTTCCATCGGGGCTGAAACACGCGCGTTATTTTTTTAGAATCTCGTCATCGCTACGGACACGGATATCCCCGCTATCGGCCGCTAGCCTACGCGGGAACGTTGCGCGCATATTTCGCGCGCCGCGAGCCGGCATCGTGTAAAGTAATTTGAATAAAATTGCGTGGGGGGGACCCGCGGGGCCGGTGAACGTGGCCGCCCGCGTTCCAGACGAATGTATCGCAATTAACGGGGCAATAAAGAATATTGTTATTCGACGCGGAGAAGTGATATTTTCGGGCGAGGTGTGCGCGCAACAATCGCAACACGATACCGTCAATAGCGGACGGGAACTCGAATTTCCTGGCAAACAGTCAACCCCCGCCGATGTCCATGAAGAGCTATCGGAGGATAATTGAATAAACCCGAATTAATTCCGTGTCGGTAATGAGTGGGGATCGAAATGCCAGTGCCACGTCGCGCGCCGCCGCCGCCGCCGCCGCCGGGGGCAGCTGGACGCCGAGGCTTGCGAATTCGCATGGAAAAAGGAAGACAGCCGCCTCGTTCGAGATCGGTGGCGCCTTAGCAGGGTATCTCCGCGGCACGTCTCCTTGATAAAGGGAGACAAGGAGAAGGCAGAGGAGAAGAAGAAGATGCAGGCGATTCGGGAATGTCGGCGGGATCTTTCATTCCGGGCACACGCTGCCGAAATTTGAATAGCCACGTAAAGCGGACTCACCGCGGACCCCGAAGTCTCTTTCTCGGTGACTAAGCAACACGCGAAAAGAATACCGACGGAGAGGAGAGACGGGACGTCGTACCGTGCCGGACCCTCTCCCTCTACCTTCCCTTCCCTCTTTTCGCTTCACGAAACCCGCATTAATATTCATCAGGATTACAAAAAACAATGCCGCCCACCGGCACCCGTGACCTGTTGAGCCGCGGCCATCAAACGCGGATTATGTCGGATTACAACTTTATAATTGAATCTTTATGCGAAACGGGTCTTTCCTCCAGTCCACCCACGTCCCGCGGCGGCCTCGACGCTAGCCGAATTCGTGGAACCGGCGGAGAAACACGGGCACGACCGCCTTTAATGACGAACCCCCGAATCGGCGCCGAAGGGACGAGTGATTCACCCGCGACTCGCGTCACGTAGCGATCCCCAGTCCCCGGGGCCCTCCTTTCGATCCGATCCTTCCAGGCCAGCGCACTCGCCCCAGGCATTCGAGTATCGATTAGCAGATAGACATTTTCCAGCTGCTGCCACCCGAATAATATTGTTTGCCTCTTCTCCACTCGCGAGAGAGACGGTCTAGGATCAACGTTTAACGGGTCACCGCGTATATTCAAGCGAACCACACCTGCGTCCCGTCGCTCTATTATGTCGTCGATTACGATTCAAGACAAATTGCCGGCTATGTGTTTCCCCATTTAACGGCAGTGCGATCGCAACGTTTCATTGGAACGTTACGTGGCGTCCCTTTTTCCACGTCGCGGCCGTCGGCTGGCTGACTCGAAAGGGAAAGTCTTTCGGGGAAAGGATTGCACCTCGACATCGCCTGAATCGAAATTTTGCTAAATAACAGTAACTGCGATGACAGATTCGTTCGTGGAGTGTATTAAAAATTCGTATCATCGCGATTCGATTTGGAATTGCCTTTGCGCGGCGCGTGATTGCGGCGTGAAAGTTCTCGTCTGTTTGAGACGCGACCAACGAGGCCGCGCATCAGAGTGCCCGTGTAATTACCAGCGACGCGGAGAAAACTAATTCTACCCGAGAGTTATATTTAGAGGGACGAGTTAAAACGATTCATCGGCCGAGACTCGAGTCATGAAAGCGCGCACTTCGTCAAAGCTCGAGTACAGATTTTGCAGAACTGGACGTCTTATAGCCATTCGAGGTAAGTAACCGGAGCTGGTATTGAGTATCGTGAGTGGGTTCCAGGGGCGGAGAATTAATCCAGCTTGTCGTGGGGGACCAACCACGCCCGCCATCCAGAGGGACCGCGGTACGTTTTCGTCGCCATTGGAAACCGATTTCCGATCTTTCCCGCAGAAGCTACGCGCGATGACGTCTGCGGACGCGCGCTCCAAATCATCGGGGAACACGCTAATGGGCGAGTACCGACGATTGCGGGCTGGAAAATGGACCGATAGCCTCGGGTCTAATTGTCAATTGCGCGTCATAGAATCGAGGACACGGAAGCGCTCGCAAGGTCACTTGAGAGACTTCTGCGGCTAAGATAGAAGCCGTGCAGAACAGGCAAGAATCGGGCGCCATAGAAGGTTCCAGTCACGTTTTAATCAACTCTCCGGCATAACTGACGGAATAACGACGCTTTGTCGCGTTTCAGTTGGTCCAGGGGCGAACTCGGCCGCACGTATCGCGGTGTATGTGCCATTCACGTCCCAGTTGCCGTTCCCCGTGGACGCGCGTACGTACGTAGGTATTCATCGGCCTCCGCGAGCAGACTGGCACGCCTCATTACGGTGGGAATCAATAGTTTCCTGCTGACAAATCTGCACAGCGTCCGCGATTCGACGAGACATCGCGGGACGCAGATGTAACTCCTGTCACGATCCGTGACCAAAGTCCCCGCTTGGCTGTGGCGCAACGCGGGAATCCAATGAAATTGATCCGAAATCAACGTTACATCGTTCCTCCCGGCTACGCGGATCGAGCGTAATCGGTGGAAATAAATAATTCCGCAACTCCAAGCTGCCTTATTTGATTTCGCCATTAGCATTTGCCGCGCTAATCCGCGGGGCAGAGGCTCCGAAGGCGCCAGCCTCTATATCCCGATCCTTGGGCGAAACTCCAATCGGGAGCGTAAAGTTTAATTACCTGTAATTGCGTTACGGCGACGGCCGTGCGCTCCACTAAAGACCGTTCCGCTTCGTCAGGCTACTCTTAATATTCATGCGCTCGATTGTCGCTCGAGCGGCGACCGTTAGACCAAGACGACATTTCCACCGTAAAAGATTTCTTTCCATTTCTAACGTGTGACTCACGTAATCTCGCTTCATCTGTGCGCCAGTACGCGCGCGAGCTATATACGGTGCTGTTTATGCGAACGCGCCGCGTGCGTTTCCACTTTACGTACCTATTGCTCTTTCCGCGTCCGTGCGCTTCGACGGACGGTTCGTAGCTGGTTGCGCGCGTTCTCCAAGAACCTTCGCACGTGTCCCGATTAAACACGATCGGACCGATTGCGAACGGTCGCGGCTCGAGTTGCGTCTTCAGAGAATCGACCGCAGCTTATCCGCCGGAGTATTCGCGGAGGCGCGTAAAAAGGCAGAGCAGCTCGCGAGCGGCGATGGATTCGCGTTGAAATCGCTCGGGCGCCGGTCATTGGTCACCGCGCTAATTTTGGCAGAAGGGCTCGCGAGGCACCGTGAATAATGTTTAACCGTGGAGCGCGGGCTGTTTACGCGCCTCGCTTACCCTCGCACCCGCCGCCTCGCCCGCACATATTTCCGCTTACACGCGCGGCATCGCAGATCTAAATAGATATTCAAAACAATTCAAGTCGGTTTGCAAACTGTGTTCGGCCGGCTATCAAATACGCTTTGAAGCTTTTTGCGTTCGCAAGCAGCGTCGCGTCGAGCCAAGCCATTCAATTTCCAGTCCAGCTGGAAATTTATTCGCGCGTTACACGCCGATACGTGTTCCCGCCTCGTAGCGCTGTTTTTTTTTTTCGTGCCCGGATTCGGCAATCGATAGGGGGGCCCGCGAATTACGACCGCCGATTGCAAATTAAGAACACAGTGCAAGCTGTCCTGCGAGCTTAAAAAATCGATGCGAAGTATCCCCGAGGCTGCTTGGATTTCGCTGGGGACCGATTCCCATAATGCCTGGCTTTACTCCACGATCTCTATTTACCGGTGGATTCGCCGGCTGCCATTACGATGGAGATCGCAACGTATCTCGTCGCCAGAATGCTCCTTTAATCGGAACAGAGTCTTAAGACGGCGAAAAAGGCAACGTTCGGCCCTCGAGATGGGTCAGAGGAGGAGCTACCGAGGGAGGTCCGCTGATAATTAAAACTTTTAATTATGCAACGACGCTGCTCGGTGCGCGCGGACCCGCGCGACCAAAAGCCCTGCAACGGGGGCTGCAGATGCTTCGAGCTCCTTGCTCCTACTTTAATCGCACGAACAAAATTTCTGTTTTACCAGCATACTTGGTACCCCTCTCCTGTTTACCTCGCCGTTCCTCTCGTCTGGTGGTGGTGGTGGTGGTGGAAAGTTGTCGCGTTCGAAAACGAAGGCGGAACACGTCGATACCACGCTTAATCTATCCGACAATGGCCCTTTGTAACCATGCACCGGCAGCGTTTGCGCCAGTCACTGTTTAATACGCTTATTAAAAGTTCATTAATTAAGCCTGCCCCCCGTGGAAGCAATAACGCTAGCGCACTCGGGCAGAAGCGCGCAGCAATTAACCCCTTTCTCTGGTCCCCCGTGGAAGTTGCTCAACTTCGAGGCACGATCCAACTTTTTCGCCTTCGAGGACCGCGGGGATGGTCTGCTCGTGGCGAAAAAAAAATACAATTCCAAGTGCAAACGTTCGTGCAGGTTCCCCATAAAATTGCCAAAAGCTTAGGAGCTTAGCTAATCTTACATCGCACAACGTATCGCCGTGTATATTGCGCGGAGTAAAGTGTTAGGAGTGGATGGAAGTTGGCCAGCTTCCGGGACAGTGTCCGCAACGAGAAGAAAGTACACGTATCCTTTCGAGGCCGAGGTAACCCCCGGGGCTGATCCGTCGAACGAAAATGAGCGGACAAAGGCAAAGGGGTCGCGTGTCGACCGCCAGGCAGAGTCCTCCGGATTCACTCTCGTTCGCTCGTTTCTCCATCTCTTTGTCCCGCGGACCGAGGGCCGCGCTTCATTGTGGCTTCAATCTTTTATGAGCTTCTCTGAAAGAGTTTCGCGATCGAGAGTTAAAGAGGGAAAGGAGGAGGGGACTGAACAGACACGGATAGAGCGTCAAACGGGGAGGGCGAAGCACCGTTCGTCCCGGCTGGTTGGCTAGCTTTTGCGGCCCTTTCACCTTACGAGAGCTTTTAAAGTGGAGCTCGCGAAGAGCCGCGGTAGCACACAATGCGGCTTCGTTTTGCCCGCGCACACCGATGACATTTTCCGTGCACCGTCCCATGCACGTTGACGTTTCATTAAGGCTTTATTAACGGCCGGACGCACGATTGGAAAACCCGTCCGTCCTACCCAGGTACGTACGATGCATTCTCGCCGAGCACCGTTTCGAAACCAGCGCCACATCCCTTCCTGTGCCATTCTTGAGCCATTGGTGGCTCCTTCCTGTGCTCTAATCCCCAATAAAAAGACGAATGAATTCTGAGGTAGGGGAGACCGGGGCTGGTTGTTCGAAGGGGTAGGTCGACTAAGTGTTAATAACTTTGTGCCGACATATGCCCTACTGCAGAAACATTTTACTGTAGAAAAAAGGCACTTCTACTATGCCATGTATTTATGTCCCACCCCGCGATCGCACGGTTTTTAGCAGTTATCAGCGTTTGTCGAAAAATTGACTACGTAAGTAAATACGGATTTTCTTACAGATTTAATTTTTTCACGCTCTACGTAGCTACAGTAGTATAAATGTTAAGGAATTATTTTAAAGTTTGTTTATTAGACGATCTATTGACACAGTTTTTTGTTTACACATAAATAATTGAAGGTTATATAGATTATTGAAGTCAAAATGATCGGACGGCACTGGTTGGCTAATAAGGCTTAAATTGTTATTTTTTTTTTCATAAAACGATTTTTATTTTTTGTTTAAACGGTCTAGCCGAGTAAGCATAGGGAAAACGGCCCCAGCACTAATTTTAGTATTTATGTGTACGAAATAATGCTCTTTGCCTAAAAAACCACTGAGAGAAATTTCAGATCTCTACCCCCTTTCATTAGGATGATATGAAGATAACAACCCTAAACTTTACACTATGTTATATAAATACATTATTATTAATGTTTAAGTTGAAAAAATTTTCAGCTTATTATTAAAATATGAAAGAAAGATATTAATATTTTTTAAACAAATAACACTTGTGACATTGTGTTAGTTCATTACCAGTGAGATAAGTTACTAATAACATTTTCTTAACTGTTTGTACCTACACGAGCGGCTAAAAAAGTTACCACTTTTTCGATTTGTTCTATTTTTGTTATTTTGTAGCATACATTTGGGACTGTGATGTGTTTAATATGCATTGTCTTATGGAGAATTTAGAGCTGTATAAAACTCAGTTAAAGTTGAAGTTACTATTTAATCGACAATACATTTTTGGGACCGACAAAAAAGTTACCACGTTTAGTAAGTTTTTAGGTTGTCCTAAAAGCGTAAGGTGACCCCACAAAATATTAGATTTTTTTTATTAATGTCCAAAAGTGGTAACTTTTTGTTGGCTTTAAAAATGTGTTGTCTTGTTTAATGTTATGTAGGGTTTTTGTTTGTTAGTTAAATAAATTCAGCTGTGACTGGGTTTTATACAGCTTTTAATTCTCTTTCAGGATATGTATATTAGGCACATACTGCAGTTTTAAGATGATATTAAAAAGTAATAGACGTAGGGTGGTTCGATAAAGTGGTAACATGTTTGTCTGCTACTGTACATACAGTCAACCTACCCCACACTGTAAGTCAACCAACCCCGATCATGGGGCTGGTTGACCAGCATGGAAGGTGTTAGAAAAACATTAAAATACCTTAATTGTTGTCACGGTGAGTCAACATTAATAATTTAATCAGATAGCCAAATGTATGCCCTATCAATTATACTAGCCGGTTTAATGATATTTCGCCCACATAATTTATTAAAAATCAAAAACTGAAAAACTGGCCTTCCAGCCCCGGTCTCCCTTACTCCGTAGCCTTCCCCCAAGCGGAGTTACAGCTGGATACCTAGGGAATTCGCGGGTCTTAGACAGGCAGCAAAAGCGGAATTGCCTGTGACGCGGAAATCGTGAATAGTTTGGCGAGTGGACACCTGGACACGCGTGTAGAGATCAGGCTGCTCGCAGGCCCGTAGATTTCACGACCGCGCGAACGTGTGCGCGCGGAAAAGGTGCGGTGCGGTCCAGTGGGAATGGCCTGCAGCATGCCGGGCCGCGACAATATAGTAGATCCCGTGTAACCGTGGATGTGGTTCCCATCGATTCGCTGGCAATATCGGAGAGTATCGCGGCTCGATCGCGACACCGGGGGAAAGATACTACTCCCACGAGAGGCGATCGCTCGTGGAGCGGTTTCACCTCGCCACGGCCCGCAGCCCAACGGACCAGCTCGAAACTCTGACTTTTCCTGACCGAGCGTCGCAGTCGTGCGCACGATTCCGCGTGCGCCTCCGTCACGGAGCCTTTTCCTCCGCTACTTTCCAGCCTCGGGTTCACGGACTTTTCCTGCTGCTCTCGTTCACTCCGCGGCCACCGTTTCACGCTGCCAGGCTACGCTGATTTAATGCGGGTTAGAGGAGGACGGGATTGATCCAATGATGCGTTCATTTAGACCTCGTCTCTGATTAATCGAGTCTTAGTTCTGAGTAATGTGTGACACGTGGTCTAAATGTCCGTGACAATTGTGTGATGGATCGAGAATTTCTAGCTACAGTTGAATTCAGTTTCATCGTGTAGAAGAATTTTCATTTCAGCTAGCAGAAGTATTTTTCTAATGTACCTATGTACGGACCGACGTTAATTTCACCTGTTCATTTACATAGAAATGGCCAGCATGGTTCGCTGCGTGACACAGGCATGGTTTCAGCGAGCGAAAGATCGCCAGCAAAATCGATGCAAAGTTTCGAGTTGTCGAGGTTGGAAGAGCCGTGCGGCGCGCGGCATGGCGCGAGCGATCCACGGGCCAGCGGATCGATCGAATCGAATCTACTTTCGCGTAATGCGTAAAGGGCTGCGGCGAGCCGTGTGGCGATTCGAGCGAGATCGGGTCGCGGATCATTGTCGAGGGTCAACGACACCCGGGCATCGATGTCAATGGTTCAAATGATCGGTGTCGAGCGTCGCGTCAAAAATTACGAACGGAGACGACTGGCACGCACAGCCGGGCCACGCTCGATAAATCGCCCGTGATTTACGATCATCGGCCGCTGGCAATCCCACTGTAATTCGCAAATGCATACTTTATCGGGGCCGACTAAAAAATGATCATCCAATAAATACTGTACAATTACCACGCGGGACAGCAGAACAATGCCCGCGAAATATTTCCAACCGTTGTGCTTTTGTTTCGCTTCCTCTCTCTCCCTCTAGCCCTTTTATTTTTTATCCCCTCCCCCTCTTCTTTCCAAATCGAGCATCCGCAAACAAACGAAATTTTGTCGGTCGCTTCGGTTCAACGAGATTTACGGCGCGACCTCGCCGCGTTCCAGCCTCGCGGCACAATCATTCCGATGGCAGCGGATGCCAACAGGTCGAAAGAGCGCGCATTTAACGATTAATCGCGTAATTGGCGCAACTTCTACGTCCTTGAGCCTGTTAGAAAAGCGCCACGCTCTCGGCCCGGCGAGGACGCGCTCGTAAACTCTCTCGAGCTAAGTCCACTTGCGCGCCGTTTTACCTCTATGTACGTACATATATACCTACACCTGATGCGATCGCTCGGAGACGGTCGCGCGACATCGAACGTTCCAGCAGCGCGCGCTGTCTGACCAGTCACACGGCCAACGGCCAATTCTACTCGCAGATCAACTCTACGCGACTGCCACGCGCGACGCTCCAACGCGATGAAAATCCAATCGATGAAAATCTCCCGCTGTGGTCGAGGGTACACGCTTACGATTAAATTGTGATAATCGCGAAGGCTTCGACTCCTATATAGTGGCGACTGAAATATCCATCGCCGAGTCAAAGGAGCGGGAGACAAGCGACGAGATCGTCGATCCCGTGGGTCGAACGAGCGCGTGTCGTTGGTCCGCGGCTGAACGAGGCGTTGGATCGTTCCCGCGGACTCAAGCCGGCGAATAGGCGTTGCACTCTAGATCGCTATCAGTGTGGGTAAACGTTTGAGCGTTCACCGTCGGGGCCCGGAACATAGAAAACTAGGAGTTCGGCTCGTATATCACGACGGCAGATAAAAAGTTTTCGCTCGTAAGCGCGAGGTTATCTCGCGGATTCCTGGTAAATGTTCCCGAACCCAGACAGACAGACAGACAGACAGACAGACAGACACCGAGAGACCAGGCGTCGCTTAATCTGCCTGGCCATTACGTTTAGCCGGGTCGATGGTAGTCACGCACGGGCACCGCGTGCAAAACAATATCCAAGAATGTTACGATCGCTGTGTCTGTGGCCGCTCGTGCCCGCGCGTTCCGCCCACGAGCCAGCTAGAGCGAAGAAGGTTCGCGCAGATTCGGGGAAACCCCGAGGATCCCATCCAGCGCCGCCTCTTCGCTCGAAACACCGAGCCATGTGGAATTAAAGTGCGATGACTTTACTCCGACTACCGAGCTTCCAATGTTCTTGTAGACTTTCGGAGCGCAGTAGTCGGACCAGCGAACAGAGGCAAAAGGAGACGAGTTATCAGCTTTTTGTATCTCGGCTATTACGATATGGGGTGGCGAGTACAAATACACGCGGCTAACTCAAGCGGTCGGGATAGTTGGAAGCTTTAATACCAAGTGGTAATTCAGCGCCGCGAGGAATTCAATTCCGGGGGAGAAATTTAATTTCAAGATATCGCGATACCGATTCCGCGGCCAGCGCCTGCTAGCCGTTTAACGCGTCGCGGCCAGATACCATCGAGTAATATACTCTCGCCGCGAGATCGTTGGAAATCAACGTTTACGTTACGAAACCGATTAACAAAATTACCCCGCCGGAGCAGGAGAGGCAAGGGGGAAGAGCGCGATAAAGACAACGGAGGGAACAGAAGGTGCGTGCGAGGCGAAGAAGAGAAAGGGAGCGGAGTCGCCTCGAAAATGATATTTCACCGGGATCGTGGACGGAGAAGCCTAGGTGGTGGCGCGCAGGGGACTCGGATGCGATTGTATATCACTCAGCGATACAAATTTACTACTCGTTACGAGAAAGTACGGTAAACGAGGGTCAGTGATCTATGGGTGGTTCTGGAAGCCGTTGCGTTAAGGGGGCTTTGCCTACTCCCCCGTCGCGACCCTGTCTCGTACCTCAGGGTATCGAGGTCTCCTAGGCGCGATATATTCCGCGGGAACGATCCGAAGATACGTTCGCAAATTGTTCTACGAATGGGGAGGCGTCTCGAGTTACCCTCTGCCCCACTGTCGCGTAACGAAGACGTTATTAAGTATCGAATAATTAGTGGCGCGGGCTCCGCGGTAATTGCGACCGCCAGCGGAACAGGGTCGGAGGCAGACGCCGACGGCGCGATCCGTTTTAAAAGTTAATATTTAGTAAACCACTGGCGGGTGTTTTATTAACACGTGCCAGCCTAGTCTGCAACGCGTGCCAACGTTCCTCGGTCAAGGGGTCAGCCGACCCGCACACGCCGCGATTACAAAACGAAAAGGGGAGCTTAATTGTACCGGCCACCGGTACACCGCCGCTGCACCGGCGCTCTTTTTATATCTACAACAATAATTTGTCCCTCGGCGGCGGGGCCAAATTTAGAGTTACCATATTAGTGGAGGCCGAGCTCTCTCTTTCTACTACATCGTTCCCTCTCGTCCTTTTTCCTCGCTCATACTTCGAATATTTCGTGGCAACCGTAGGTGGCAAGCAACGGTGGGGGACGAGAAACGCAGGCTTTAAGCTTGTTTCCGCTCCATTGGGCAGCGAGGAGCACCGGTGACCCGGTAATTATATTATATTGCCAGCAATTAAGGGAACTTGCTGAACTTTTGCTACGCATCGCGATGCTTCCTGCGCCGCGGTGAAACGACCGCTCGTAGATAAGGAAAATTTAACGCGCCTCCGCTTTTTCTCCCTTTTCCCTCCCCATCCTCTCTCCCTCCCACCCGCCCGTCCCTTTTTCTGCCACCGAACGAGGTATTAAATTAAGGGGGAGTCGTTGAGAGAAAATCCCGCCTGGCGCGACGATCCCCCGAAAGTCTACGCGCCGCGCAGCGACACACTTAATTGCGTACGTTCATGCGAGCGCAATTACAGGATCGCACGCTGCTGGACGGCCTCTGCCGCGAACGTAACAGTGTCGGCCCGTGAAATTTAAAGGGTAAGCTGCGGCGAGTTCGAGCGTCTCCAATTACAGAGCGCTTGAAAAAGGAAAGGTATCGGGCTCGGGAAGGAGTGTAGTAATCGCAGAGCCGGGTAAAAATATTTAGCCAACGTAGATTGGAAAATCAAACTTTCTCGGGGTTCGAAAACGCTTTCCAAGAGATGAATGGAAGGCAACCACTTACGGATCGAGCTGCAGTCATCCCCGGGGCTTTGGGCGAAAAAAATCAGCGTGTCGATAACCCCTGGAAAGAAGGCAAACGTTTCTACTCGAGGGAAGAAAGTAGAGTTTAGAGAAGAGTGCGTCAAGTTGCGTGCTCGTGGATAAGAAGCGTGCGCGTGACGCGGTGCGTGTAGGAGCGTCGCTCGGCCGACGCACCGAAATAGAATTTCGAAATAGACCCAATATTTTCGTCGTCTCGCATTTGCGCCACCTCTCCTTGCCTGCCAGCGTCCTCTTAGTCGTCGTCTTCGTCGTCGTCTTAGTCTCCGTCGACGACGTCGGTGCCGAGAACGCGCGACAAGGGAGTAAAAGGGACAGCGCGATTGAGAGCAAAGGAGAGTAGAGCCTCCTCCTCGATCCGTGGACTTCTCCGGCCCGTAAGAGGCTTTGCTCGCCATTCATACCGAGCTTGGAGCACCGATGCTTCCGATAATCACTCGAGCCGACATTTCTCGATTTTGAACAAACGTCAGCGCCCGTGGGCATTTTCCACGACTTCTGAAACGTGTAGGTACCCATCCCTACTCGGAGGGTCTCTGCTTTCCAGAGTGGGAAACCGATCGGGGCGGTGCACTTTTTGGAGTTCAAGTATTTATGAACGGGCTGAGGAGACTGCGCGAGAAAATGGGGATAATGAGTGAAGAGTGGCCTCCCTGGTTTGCTCCTTTTACGACATACCACGCGATGTCCCATTAGCTTGCGAGAAATATTAGGAAACCGTCATTACGCCGATACCGTGCATAATTGCCCGTAAATCATAAAAGAAAATTGCGTGTTGGGGGTTTCAGCGGGGCACGAGAGGCATTATAGAAACATAACCGTAGCTCTCTCTCTCTCTCTCTCTCTCTCGGTGGGGTAAGTGGGTTTTCAGATTACTTAAGGGTACACAGAAAACGCTGCTATCTCCGAGAGGCGAACGGCCGAACGATTTCACCGGCACGAAACCGTTAACGTTGCCCGCGCGCGAGTATCGGCACGTTCGATCTCCTAAGTCCTAAGCGAATTTCCCAAAACGTCTTGGCTGGAAAATCTGGCTGGCCCCGCGAGACGGTAAACAGAGCGGCGAGAGGCGTGATACGCCGACGATTTCGAGGAGGGGACGTTTGAATTTCACGAAATGGCTAGTGTCTCACTTTGGATAGGTACTGTAGGGGAAGAAAATCCCTGAAAATTCCTTGGCGAGCCGATCGCGAAAAGGGTCACTAGCAGCGAGCGAACGACGGAGAGAAAGAGGCAAAAGAGATCGCGGATTGTCAGGGGAAGGGTGGGAGGACAAACGAGTTTGTTTTCTACGATTTTCCCACAACGAACATGGCGATACGCGAGATAGGACTGCGCTCTGTCCACGTATAGAAAGATAGCTACGTACACGGAATAGCAGAGGACACCATATAAACAGCGCAGTACAGTTCCGCGAGCCAGCGATGCGACTAAAGGCAGAATCCCGGTCGTCGCTGGATCCGGCTGGCGGCCGCTTCGCCTTATACGATCATCGTCCGCCATGAGCGCGTTCCCGCTTGACCACTGCATTTGATGCAAAGAAAGTAAAGACGGGGATCTGCCGATTTAAGAGCAAATGCCACCGTCCGTCTGTCTCCGACGGCGACTTGATGTCTCTTCTGCGGTTCGATCTCGACACGCTACAAGAACAGCTCTCCGCCTTGGACGCAACGCTCAGCAACGCGGCGCGCTCCTGCTCGCGCCTTTCGAGCTTTCTCGCTTTCTCGCTTTTCGTTCAAACCTTTAACTTCTATCTTTTCCCATTCCGCTCCATATCTCCGATCGGCTCGGCGGACTCCCGGAACAATCGCATCGCCCTGGGAAAATCGTCGCCACCGCAGATACCATCGAAAAACATTCCTCGCGCACTTCCCGCTACATTTACGAGATCATTAAGCCCGTCGAGCAATAAATGATTATCCCGATTGTCGTCGGTTAACCGAACTCCGAGTCGGGACAATGGAACAATTATTTGGCTGGGAAGAGAGGGCGGCGGAAGTGCGCTATCGAGTTTTCGACTGCGCGAAACAATCGCGGGATTTAACTAACAAGGAGAGCGACAGCGATATCATTACAGATGCGAGGCTGCGCGCGAAGAATTCACATCGACGCGCGCTTGGACCGCGTGATCGCGACGAAACGAGTTTCTAATGGTCATTTTTTCGAGTCCGGGAGGAATTTATCGCGGCTAGCGGCTCGCGGTTCGAGCAGCCGCGTCACGCGTAGCTCGTTAATAATGAATGCACTTTTTGTCGTACGCGTCGCGTGTCCAGCGCTTTCTATCGTCTGCAGTTTCTCTTTCTCGTTCCCTTTCTTCGATCTCGTCGCGGCAAGTGGAGATCAGTCGATATTTTACCGAGGACTTCGGGCGGAACGCAGAATTTCGGAGGAAAACAGTTTTCACGCAGCGTTTGCATTTATTCCCGATGCCTTTGGGACATCGAGAATGAAGTCATGTGCTGAGAGAAAAGTAACTCGGAAAATGCAACGACCCCGAGAGGCGAGAGGAGGCCGAGGCTCGACCAAAGAGGACAGCACGCGGGCGCGCGCAGAGACGACTTTTTTCTGGAGGCCCTCTCGTCGAGGCATTACGTCCAATTGAACTCGGCCGACACTCGGTCGCACCCACATCAGCCGGCAGATGAAAACAACGAGGCGGTGCCGAATACCAGTGTGCATCCTCGCCACCGTGCGCGCGATTATTGTCATGACTGACTGGCGCTTCTTCGGTCTACCCGAATCCTTCGGGAGAACCGCTACTTTTCCACCGTCACCAACCCTTCCGTGCCGCTTTCTCTCGCGGGAAGGTGGCTTTAGCTCGCGGACACCCTCTCCTCCCCCGCGATCGCCCATCTTCCTCGCTCCGTCGCGCGTCGCTGACTCTTCCACGGTATCCCTTCTTCGCCCAACGCGACGCGACGCGTCCACCTCCACGCAGCGGCATCAATCCCCTTCCTCGCGAGCTGCCAACACTGCCAACACCGTTTTGCTGCCGCCTCCTCCTGCTATCTCGTTCGCGTCCTCGCGGGGCTACACTCGCTTCGTTTTCGTCTTTCCAGCTTCTTTCATTCTCTTCTGCCCTCTCCGTTCCGAGCTTTCATCCGGCTGCTCTTGTCCCGCTCTCCCCCGGCTCGCGTTCCACCGCGACGCATAGCCGCTCGTCGCTTTTTCGGCCGCGAATTGGAGGAATTAAGTCGAAGGAAAAGTGGGCATGTTGTTCCCTCCGAAGCGGGAGCTGGGAGAGGAGGTGGAGATGGAGGTGGTGGAGGAGGTCTCGGTAGAGCACTCGGGGGCAATAACTCGCGGCGTGTTGTGACTACGCGATGACGGCCAGACCGCTGGTCGCTGCTCTCTTTCTTTCCCTCCTTTCCCCTCCGCTTTGCCGCGTCCTGCCGCCTCCTCTCGCCAGCCAGTTTCTTTCACCTTGCGCGTCTCCCGCCTCGCTTTTGTCTCCGCTCGTCCACGGTTTTCCAAATCGAGACGACCGTATCGGAGGAAAGTCGAGCGCCTCGCCACCCCCTCCCCCGCCACTTCGGCGGCAGATATTTAGATCTTCGCTTCAATCTCCTCTCCCCTTTTACCACCGAATCGAGAGTGTGAATCCTCCCACCAATGCCGCATATATTCTTCTGGATGAAACCAGAAAGAACTCGTAGCAGTCTCGGTGAATGTTTCCGCGAAAAATAGAGACCGTCGACGCGTCCTCTTTCCGAATGTATCCATCTTGTAGCGTGACAAAGTTAGGCAACTGGAGGGGCTGCCGTCGTCTGGCACACTTGACGTCATCGTGTATCGTAATGCTCCCACGAATTCTTCGCTCGTGTTCCAAGGAAAACCGTATTCCCGCGCGGCCACCCGTTCCCCGTGCATTAACCGTGGCGAAGTGTTCTCGGGCCTGGCGAGATTTCAGCTCCGATAGTTTCCCCCCTGACACGAAACGCTTTTCCATCTGTCGGCTGACGCGGCCCACTCTGACCGAGCTACGAATTCGCCGTTCTAACGCGCAGCGCAATTGGCTCCGCTATCTCCTCGTGACCGCCTTCGATCGAGATTATCCGTGCCATTTAACCTAAATCCATTGTCGATCGTTTCGAATAGCTTCGAGACGATTGCGAGCTCGCGGGTTCGCGAAAAACGGCTCGATTACCGTGCACAGCGGAGTGGGGTAACGGGGCCCTATCTTCTAGCAAATAAGCAGCAAACACTTGACTATAGGCGGTGCGAAACGAAGCGGGACGTTTACCGCGCGGAAAAAGACCAAAAGAGGGACAAGGGACTCCGACGAGTGGCAGACGACGAAGATTAGCTCTTCGGGGATTACGAGCGCAGCTTGGAGTCGGTGTGAGCTTGCAACAATCTTCAACGGGTCCGCCCCCTTTGCGGGGATTTGGTCGGCAGTGGGGGGGGGGGGGGGGGGGGAGCGACAAAGCTCTCTGAGTTGCGCAAATACGGGCCTTCGTCAAAGGTATCCGATCCAGGAATTATTTAACAGACCGGGGCTGCTCGCCGCCTCGTTAATTATCAAATTGTCCGGCGGCACCGCGCGGGGTTTCTACCAACTTTGTTGCAATCAACTTTGATAACAGTGCCCGGCGCCGCTGTCCGCTGATAGGAATATGTATTCGCCGGGTCCTCGGAGACCGATGTTTCCCGGTTCCTTCTTTTTCCACGCATTACGTGACCTCTTTCACAGGCCTCGAATGTGTTCTAGACCGTTCGGAAATAATACCACCGTGAGTAGGTTATTTATAACTGCGACAACAGGCCGGGACGTCTGATCTAGCAGCCTCTAGCCACGTTGCGTCACACGGCTTTCCGAAGTATATTTTTTCATCGGCGGAAACTGCCCGTCCGACCTTCGCGATGCATAACTCCTTCAGCAGCGCAGCGGCGCGGCGCTTCTGAATCTCGAGCAAGAAAACACAGATCCGCCTCGAGGTGGGAAGAAACAACGAGAGGAACATGCGATGAACTATAAAGGTGCGAATCCACGATTACATTCTACGCGAGACTTTTCTATTACGAGGCGAAAATCTCAGCGACAACAAAATAGAAATTATGAAAATAAAAGAATAATAATAATGGAAATTAAAGTTTCATATGAGACACGATATTTTTTGTCTCGTCGTGGATTCGCGCATTAAGAATCGGCGCCAATGAAGGAACCTGGGAAGAGATTGAGAAAAGCAGGGAAATCTGGTGGGAACCGGCTGCGGGGGGGGGGGGGAGCAGTGGGAGATGCAGCCAGGGAAGGGTGAAATAGCCAACCGCGTTCGGCATACAAATCGCCGAGCATATCCACAAGCTGTGGGCCACGCTCGCGGCCGTGATATTCAATCTACGAGTCTTTAAGCCAGCTCATCCCTTATTCCGACTCCGGAGAAGGAGCGTGTGCGGGAAGGACAGCTGATAGAGAAGCGGGGGCGGCCACGGGCGAAGGCGCGCGGGGCTTAACCGGAGGAGAAAACACATGTTATCGACAGGCTGTCCTTTTTTTGCCGGCTGGTTCGTGGTGGAGGTTCGAATCGGGGTTAAAAAGAAAGCCAGACCGAGAAGAAAGGGGGAAGGAGAGGGCGGCGAGGAGGAGCTTGACTCCAACTTTTTGCCGACTTTTTAACGAGATACCGAAGCGTTTTCGACGGGATCAGTGAAAGGGGGAGAAAGGAGAGAGAGAGGCGAGGAAGATCGTGAACGAAAGAAAATCGTGTTTCTCGGAACACGCGGCGTCGTTCCGTTTTTTCCGTCTCTTTCGCGCGGGCTTCTCGATAAGAAAAGCAGTATATCTTCCCGATGAATATCCCCCCGTCTTTCCCGGCTAAACGCGGATAAGTGAAAATTGATCGATCTATCGCGGCAGCCGCGACTCTGTTGCGCCACGGAACGCGCGCGCGCCTCGCTTTCAAGTTTAGAACCTTGAATCCCGCGAAAGTTGGCGAGTGGTTTGGATTCCTACCAGCGTCCCAGTCATTAAAGATTAACGATATCTTAGCATTCGCCGCGTTCTCCCGATTCACCGCGATGAAAATACCCGCGGCGCGCGCTCCTTTTCAAGGAGTTCGCGTTTACTTTTAATCGTTCGCGTCACGCGCCATCGGCGACGAATCGGGGAACACGGCGACGGGTCTGCCTGAGCGACGTTACCAGGATTTCGAGGAAGAAAGGCGTTCCGCGTAGCTGACGAGGGAGGACAACCGATTCCCTCATTAATCACGAGGAACATTTGTCCCTGGCAGAAGTAGCCGAGCGTCAGAAATGCGCCGGCACGATAATGATATGCCCGTAATTCAATCGTCGATGGTGACAAGCGATAGCAAATTATCGCATTGTATCCGGGAACATTGATTGTCCTACGGCAACAGTCTGGCCAGCTGTGCCAATTTCGCGAATCCCGATCGAGGACAACCAGGCCGGCGACGACAGTGCAACCGAACAGAGAACATTCCCGCGAACGACGTCTGAATTGGGCGCGCATCGGCCAGTTCCTTGTCCACCGTCAAAGGGAGCCATAAATCCCGCGAGCTGGACGATATTAAAATTTCATTCCCGTTCGGGGAATGATGCATGCCCGTCCTTATCGCTGTCTCAGGAGATTCACCAACATCAATCAGTGTGTTTTCCTCGCCAGAGACGATCGGGCCTCTTCTCGAAGGGGAAAAAATTCTTGCCGGTGCTTGCAAGGGGGCAGCATCGGTCATGAAACGTACCAATCACCGCGCAGGTTCGACGGAATTGGGACGATAATACCTTCGCGGGTGCAGCCGCGCTTATCCACTTCCGTGATAACGTCGGGCTCGATCATCGTCGAAAAATCAGAGCATTATTCGAGAGCCGATAAGCGATTCGCGAACCGTCCACGCGGTTCACCGTTCACTGATCGCTCTCGACGCTCGGATCGCTAAAAATAATCACGCTCGAGCGAGCGACCGGGCACGTTAGATCGGTAGTCGCCCAGCAGTCTACACTGGATCGCGGCCCGGCACAGCCAACGACATGCCGCAATTTATTCCGCGCTCTAGTTCGAATCGCCTCTCGGCGGGGGCCCCCGACGGATTATCGCGATCGAATAATCACGTTAAAGTCTGCACGCATTCTTGTATCCCGCCGGTTGTCTGTATTACTCGCGACCCGGCCACCTTGCCGTGGAAAGCTTGGTGGTACACACTTGTCCATCGCAGAAACGATCTTTCACCGATATTCCTGCGCGCGCAGTCTCTCGCCCGCCTGTCTTCGTCAAACGGACTCTTCCAGCGGGCTTAGGATTCCAGCGAAAGCCTGGAATTTTCGCATCAAACAGAGGCTCGTGCGCCGCGATCGTCCTGAATGGGTCCCCATTCGCTGTATCCTCGGTCTTAAATTGATTTTCTACGGGAACGTCAATGGAGCGTCGGAACGCGGCGCGGGCCGAGTGTCCCGACTGAGAGATCCGCGGCGCATCGTTACAATCGCATTCCGGATAAACTAATTTCGATGGGAGCGTGGCGGAGCGAGGTGAAGCAGGATCGAGCAGGATCGAGCAGGATCGAGAGCACCGGTTCTCCGGATCGGCGGATCACCTCGGAGACCTCGTGCTCGAGGCTGGATCGCCGGCCGCCCAGCAGTCTACCTGGCCGCCGCGGCCGCCACGGTGTATACACACACCACACGTGTGGTCCCCCACCCTGTGCCCTCGCATCACTCCACCTCCACCTGTGCACGTGCGTGTGCGATCGTCTGCCTGTGCGTGAACCACCGTCCCCGGTATATAGAGCGTACCTGCGGCTTCCTCTGAGTATGGGCACAGGGCCGTACGTGCTCTGGATACGTACGTGCCGATTTCCCTCCCCCTGCCCCTCGCGACGGGCCCACTGCACTGCCGCGGCCCCCTCGACCCCTCGCTCTCTCCTTTCCCCTTTCTCTCTTTCCCTCGTTCCCTCTTTCTCTCTTTCTCCAGGCCAGATCACTAGCTGTCTATCTATCTCGCCGGTGCGCTGCTCCTCCCGATGCCCTTGTGCCTTACTCCCCTTCCTCGGACGATCAATCTCGCGGCCGATGGACGAGCTCTGTTCCCGCTAAGTCGCCAATTATGCTCCATCGATCGGCCATCGCGGGACACCGGCCTTCTCAAGGGATCCGAACAGCCGAAACTGTCGCCAGCGTCCCCCGAATAGATCCAGACTATCTCCTCGATCGCGCGCTAATCCGTCTGGATGAGTTTACACGGCTTCGACTACTTGAAATTATCGCATCTACTCACACCACTGTTATTGCCTCCACAGAGAAGACTGGGTGGAGTGAAACTTGTACGATTTCGAAGGTACCCAACTTGAGAATCGTGATTTTTATTAAAGTGCAATCAAGCTCTACTATAAATATGGACGGGATGTTGCCACAAAACAGAGCCAAGTTTGAATATGCAAGATGCTCGAAATAGCTGGGCGTCATTTACTTAATTAGGTAATCGATGACACGTCTCTCCGCATGTCCGTTCCGCTTGACAGTCTGTCAAACCGTTCGCCAGACTGACAGTAACGAATTCAACGTCGTGACAGCACGATACCTGCCTGTCCTTTAATCGAAACACAACAACCATCCGTGATCCATGATTCGATACCATTCCCATAGTTAACAGCTGGAAAACCCGCGTGTCAATAGCCACTACCGATTTACGAGCAGCGTTTTTCGAATCCGAGCGAAGTGTCACTGCGGAGCGGTTCGTCATTAATATCGAGGCAGCCAGTCCTTTGACTATCCGCTCCAAGCACCGTTGCACAGTGCACAGACAGACGACGAGGCGTCCTACATACACCCATACTTCGTGCGCAACGATAATTGCCATCAATTAATTTCTACACCGAATCGTTGCTTCGGAGGCGACGATAAGACTGCTTGAAGGAAACCCGGCCTGCGTTATTGAATGTCGATTCTACGAGGTTTGGAAAATCGGCAATTTTCCATTGGAACCGATTGCATCGGACCATCTTCCATCGAGGCGATTAAGCGGAGACTGCACGATGCACGGGGCGAACGCCGAAATAACTCTCGCAGCCCTGAACGTTTTACCGTGTCCCTTTTAGGACCTGTCATCGCGCCGACACGTTGTGCCAGTGAAGATTCTAGTCGGCGCGCGATAATGCACTATCATCGCGCGCGTCGCGCACGGGAACGACCGGCCAGATACCAGACGCGGCGCCCGGCTATATGTACAGTCATAGTTACACCATAACGTGCAATCGTCGCCGCGCACACCGTGCACGCGAGCCAAGAATAGCACCGTAGAAATTTCCGCGAAACGCGGCCGTTTAATCACGAGCGAAATCGCGTGGCGAAAAACGATCGGGCCGCTTATCTTACGGGACGATTGCTTTCCCGTTATCGGCGACCGACGATTGTATACTAATATTCCGCTGGCGACCGACGACCAAGTAATAAATGTAACTACGAGCCGCGCGATGTATCAAGACTATCAAGATACCGATAGCTAGTGTGAACAGCTTCGGATGACTAAATGCTTCCCCGTAAACCACGGAGATATGGGTTTAAACGGCCCGCTTATCGGGGTGGCGATTATCCTCTGAAGTTCCTTCATCGCTCAGTTCACTTGGTTCGAAAGACGCGAACGATGCCTGATCGGGGAAGAGTTGCGAGCGGAATATGAAGGCTGAGAGGTACGATTGATAGCCAGGAGGCTCGAGTGCTAACTCCAATTGCAGACGGGGAACTGTTGGCTACGAAGTTGCGACTGGCGCAACAGAGGCCCGACCCGTGAATCCATTAATTGCGCTCGATGGATTTGCAGTCAGAGCTGGAACGGACCGCAAACCGTTTATCCCCCGAAGACACGGGGGATCCTGAGTGTAAGTCGGCAGTCTACCACTTTTCGAAGAATAGTCCGTCAGAGTTAGGTTGCAGGAGTTGGTGAAGATCGGAGAGGCGTGCCGGTGAGGTTAGTCGCGCGCGCCGCACGAGTACGCGCTCTCGATATTCCGTTTCTCTTGGCCGTTGTCTCGCTCGGGTGGCACCGCCGAGTGTAAGCCAACAGAAGTAAGGACGGGTTTCCGATTAAGGCCTTATAATTGACGTCCCGGGTCCCCCCGTCTGGCTTAGTCACCGGCAACTGGAAGAAGGGCCGGCGCGGCGGACCCGCTTTTGCGGATCGCAGATCAACGAACCGTCCCCGGACACCAGACGCGTTTGCGCTTCTTTTCACGCCCAACCTAAGCACCCCTCTTCTACAAACAGAGCAGCAGCGACAGTAGGTATTTAACGCTTTAAATTAATCGCTGCCACCACGCCGATCTCCTTTCAATATTCCAACTTACGCGACAAAAAGGTTGGAATGATGAACTCACGGATACGTGGGAATGATCGATAAGGGGTTACACGCGAGTCGAGAAAGGTGACTCGCCGCGATATTACTCCGAATTTGTAATTAGAGAAACGGTGATTCAAGATGAGATCACTGGCTAGCCAGTGCGAGATAATACGTGGGGCAATGAAGTAATTCGCGCACACGGTAAATAACAGCGGACGTTAGGCGATAATGGTGATACGAGAAAATCCGCGATAATGGCCTACCTGTCCGGGCGCTATCGCGGAATTTTTAATGAGCCGCGACAAAGATTCGACAAGATTATCGGAGCCCGATGCTTCCGGTGAATCCAATTTGCTCGCAACGCTTCGCCCGTGCAGAATAAATCGGTTTAAGCAGAGAGAGCAGAAAGCAGAGTCACTCCCGCGGAGCTGAGTGGCCCCGTCTTTGGAGCTCGCTAGACGGGACTGGACGGGACGATCTTCGGAGCCTGATAATGGGATAAGTCGCGGAAACTTTCGATACGCGTCAAGGCGGATGTGTTATACGCGCTGGTGGAGGAAGGGCGCAACGGGCAGGCAAGGGGGTGCTAAACAAACGAGCGCAACAGTTCTGAACTAGCAAACGAGACGAGAAAAGTGGACGACGAAAACGACGCTAACGAAGCACCGTACCAGAGCTACTCCAAAGAAGTATCAAAGAAGTTTGCTCGCTTCGCGCGGCCCCGACTCATTCTCAGCTGGCGCTATTCGAAAAATCCTCCAAATATGTATGTATATTCAAAGCGTTCGCTTTACGAGCGAAGCATAATCCGAGGAAAGTTAATAGGAACCCTTGCGTCGTTATTTCACTGAGTACATGGGTGGAACGTCAGACATTTCCTCAACTCGTCCCATAGGGAATCACGTTGTAGATGGTAGAATAAAATTCTCCGCGGCGGGAGTGGATAAGCAGTCGAATAAGGAGATAATGGAGAATCGAATGGTTGGATCGATGGGTTCGAGTACACGTCGCGCTACCGGTCGGCTCGGGCTACCGCTTTTCACGCGGAGAGCAACATGTGCGTCAGCTCGTCAAAGGTTTCACAGATGTTCCGTGACGAGCTACTTTCGATATCTCGGGAGTCGACCAGCCGCGCACGACTTAGCGCGATAAATCAAGTAAGGAAGGTCGTCGCGCGCGGCGACGAGTAGGTAGTCATCGCCGCCGAGAGCATGTCTCTGGCAGGGCATCGCCGCGGAGCGGGCAAATCAGTCGAAGAGTGCGTTGAACCGCCGACAAATTGGACCATCTTCAAACCTTTGCGCGTTCCGGTGGAAACGATGGCCCAGCTAATCGCGGCAATAGCGTCCGAATAGGAAACGAAGAATAAAAGACGGGCGAGCGGCGAAGAGCGCGCGCGCACGAGCTTGAAGACGATCCAACTTACGTGGCGCGGTTTAAATATACGCGTGTTGTCGGCTCGATTACGCGCCTCGAGGAAAGCACCTCTTCTTCCCTGTACGTGGGCGTGCTCCAAGCCAGAAACGAGTCTCAGATACAATAAGTAATAGCGTCAAAGCGCGGACACAATTTATCGTTCCGGCTGCATGGAACGATTCTACCGCAGCTGAAAGACAGCCATACCGAGCTTACGACTCGGATTAGGTTTCTAACGCTTCGAACGCCACCTTTTTGTGCTGTATAATATTCGCGGTGTATCGGAGAAATGTCGCGATGGTGGTCCGATATTCGAGCATCCGCGTGTACGATATTAAAAAAAAAAATCCGAAACCAGATAGCGTATCTTTCTGCTGGTACACTCTTTTAACGGAATTCCGAGGGAAATATAACGAGGTTTCGATACCATCGTTAGGCGAATAAAAGCCGTCGAAATATATTGAGACGCCAATGATTTATGGTCCCGCGAGATCTTCTGTCGTTTGGTTCTTTTCCAATCGAGTCTCCGACAAGCAAAGTAGATGTTACGAAGGTTCGACAAATCAGTTACTCCTGAATTGTCACGCGGCGGTAATAAGCGCACAAGTCTCAGCTGCCACTGTGTCAGACTCCTGGGCAAGCTTGAGGTATTAAACGGAAGTAAAACTATCACGGCGGAGATATGTACACGGTATCATGCTGTTGCGAGAAACAACGAGAGGAGCTCGTCGATCGAAAAGAGCCATTGTTGCCGGGAAACAATGCAAACACCCCATAGCTCACGAACCATGCGACAAACAATTGCCAAGCTAAGCTAAGGGATCTTGCCTGATCCACTATACTCTCTTCTATTCTCCGGATATCTCGACGGATTACCACCCGTTCCGTGATTCCGAGAACAATGCTCGATGAAAAATGTTTGCCGACCGAACAGATTTTGGAAACGCGGTACGAAAGTTGAGGGAAACTTGCGCGCAAACGCAGTCTACTGTGACGGATAAAATTGCTCTATGACAGCTCTACTAAAGAAGCGCAAGAATTTTCCGTAGGCTGAAAAAGGGGACAGCTGCAAACTAGCTCCCGAACGTTCTCAACAGATGTATCTTCGTCGAGAGTGTAGCCCCTAGGTGGAAGAAGCTCGGTGACGATATGAAATCGTACTCACCATAGTCCGGTCGAACGACAGCCTGCACCGCCTGTTCGTTCTTCTTGCTTCGAATCACTGGCTCACCGAGGATCGTGAAGTTTCTGGGTCCCACGCGATTCACAAACACTAGATACACTTTACCCCTCTTAATATTGGCTCGCACCACACCACTCTGATTATCGCGTTGCTGCTGTTGCTGCTGCTGCTGATGCTTGCCGTCGGTGTCATAGCCGCAGACCGTCGACTTGCCGGGCGCCGATTTGTCACGAAAGTGCAGCCTGACGCTGTCGTTCTTCTGCAGCGGCTGAAAGCCCGGCTGGCTCTTGTATACTTGCTTCACTTCGAACGTCACCGCGTAGTTGGAGCCCGGTTTCCTCACGGAGGACATGCTCCTCGCCTTTCCCTCGAACACCGTCGGCGCCAGGTAGGCCCTGTTGCCGACGTCCACGTCGGGGCACCAGTTCTGACCCCGGCAACCCTTGTTCCGGCATCGCCTTCGCTGCTCCCTCGGCGACTCCGCTTTCGTGCGGTTCTTTGGTCGTTGCTTGGTCGAACGGATCGCTCGCCTGGACGGCCTCTCCATCGACGACACGCCGCTGCCAGACGAGTAGAGAAACGGTGTTTGCGTGGACGAGTGACGAGGCAGCCGGGTCAGGCCCGTCTCGTCCGTCTTTGGGTGGAGAATCGCCTCGTCCACGAGGCGACGATTCGGCTGCCTCGACGAGGAAACGAACGCGTCGCGTATCAAGTCGTCCGGCTCTTCCGTTTCCCTCTGTGAAACATTATCGGTCGAGGAGGGTGGATCGCGGTGGTCCAAGCCCGCCGCAGGGGTTCGATGGCTGCTGGAGGGGTCGTGGATGCTGGAGGATCGCTCGTCGCGTTGGTACGTCCGAGAATTGGATTCGACGGGTCGTTTACCATTCTCGGGGATCTGTGCAAGCGTCGAGGAGGACGTTTGTCGCCGGTCCCTCTCGGCCTGTCCCCGTTCGTCGAGTTTGCTGGCTCGTGGAACTTCGTTCGCGGGTAATTCGCGATCTCGCGGAGATCGAGCAAGGTCCTGGAGCTCGCGTCTGTCGATGGTTCGCGTAACGAAGTTCCAACTTGATAAAGGATAATCGAGGGGCCTTTCAACGGCGGCTATGCTCATCGATGGCGGATGGTCGCTGGTGGTCCTCGTCGACGTCTCCTCGAGGGAGTTCCGATTGGCGGGGGGTGCCGCAGCGAGCGCCAGTGCGCCCCACCAGCCGCTTAAGATCCCGGCCAAAAGCAGAGACGCCCACATCATCCGACCTGCTTGCTGGTTTGATCGGGGGTGAGAGGTCGACACCTCGGTCACCCCGAACAGCCACACTCTCTATGGCACTCTCTTGTCTCTTGCGAGCAAATTCGCCTGGAACTGACGGAATGGATCCCTCTGGCAAGATGTCGTCCCTCTCCTCTCCTGTCGCTCTCTCACTCTCTCGGACAATCTTCAGGGTAGCCTCATTCGTACTAAAACTGCTCTCTCTCTCTCTCTCTCTCTCTCTCTCTCTCTTTCTCTCCCGTTTACCTCTCTACCTAAGTGTTTGAAGACGCCGTCAGAGAATGCGAACACTCTTCACGAGGTGTTGTACCATCGGCAGCATGACATCGGGACTTCCATCGGACAGATTCTCGGCTGTCTGCACTTCGACCAACGCAGTACCGTCCTCTTCATCCTTGACACCTCGATGGATGCAACAGGGTCACCGCGGTACGACACCGTACTGCGTGTCTATTCTCGATTATCGCGAACGATCACGACCGGCGGCTGCCGCGATCGCGGTGGCTGCAAACGGCATCGAAACGTACAGTTCAAAGGCCGCGATCATCCTGTCGATCGTGCGAGAAGGACATCCTGGTTTACCAGATGATTGCACCGCTATCCGTCGATTCACACCTGGTCATCGATCCTCGATCCTTCGCTAGTGTTAGCGCTTCCCTCCTTTCTTCCTCCGCCGTGGTGTGCTCACTTCTACGCACGCGGCACGCTACTCGTGAATATTCAAAACAGTTGATCTCCAACGATTCTTGATTGGAGCGTGCACGTTGCTTCATCGACCGTCCGTCACCCAGCTCCGTTTGGAGTAAGCACTCCAATTCGAATCATCCACGATGCTTATCGCTCGAGATGCCTACCTTGGACTCTTCGGTGCCATTGTTATCGCGATCTTGAAATAAATCGTGGAAAGTCGATAAAGAATCTCGCGCCACCCCCGTATGTATCGCGTCGTGGCGCGGTCTCGGCTCGGTATCACGTTGCACTCCGAACGAGGAAAAGCCGAGGATGATGACACACGACGTAGGATGGAGCGGCAGAATAAGAAGAGGAAGAAGAAGGAGAAGAAGCGAAGAAGACGACGACGAAGACGACGGCGACGACGACGATGGCGACGACGACGAAGAGGACCAAGAAACTGTCGGCTTCCTCTGACCAGCCGAGGCACACTATTTAAATATACTCACGAGGCTGTCGCGGTTGGTCGGTAGTGTCGACCGTCGAACGAGTCTAGCCCTCGCGCAGCGCACTTCACCGCACGATTCTTCCTTCTCCTTACCGTGGCCGTCCGCGGTCGACGACGTATCGCGGCACTGACGACGGTGTACAACGACAGGAACCCGAGCTGATCCTTCGTATGAAATTCGCGGCAGACGGCGAACGGCAAACGGTGAACGAAACGAGAAGACCGGTCGTGATCGGACTCGCGACGACGAGGAGCGATCAAGACGACCGTCCGCTTCCAGCACGGCACCGAACCTACTAGCACGGCGATGATACTGAGGCTGATGCTGGTGATGCTGCTGGTGATGCTGCTGCTGCAGGATGGCAGGCACGACGCGTGCGGATAATATCGTGCGGGGGATCGGCGCGTGTGTTGCACGCGGCATGCACGAGGAGCCTCGTGTCACGTCGAGGCGGAGAAGGGATTGTCGGTGGCCCCGCGTCGGGCGCGCGCGACGGTTCAAATTAGACTGAACGGCCCGCTCGCGCAGCCCGAGGCCGGCCACAGCGCCAGCGACTTCTGGTGGACGCCGGTCGAGGCTCTGCGCGCGCACAGTGCCAACCGCCGCCACTGGAAACCCCCGCGCGCGCTCTCGTGCGTACGCTACCAACAGACACAACCAGACGGCAAGCTGCCTTGCCTTGCCTTGCCTTGCCTTGCCTATACGCGCGCGACGGACCACGCACGGGACCTTTAAGAACCTGTGTAACGACGACCTAACAACCGGGGAACCGCACGCGTGATCCTCTCCCTCCAGACTGTGCACTGTGCCAGACCCTCCCTTCTTCTCGCTTTCTCGCCCCTCTACAACTCTCCATGCCTCCACCAACCTGGCCCAAGCGATCCGATCGCGAACGCTCGAAACGCGAAAATACGAAAAAACTGGCGCCAAAGTTCGCGCATTAAGGCCGCCGAACGATTTCACTATCGACTCCACTATCGACCGTGCATTCTCCAGTCGCAACCGAAACGTGCAGCGTCTCTATTTACTTACAGCCACTGTCGTGCACGGTGCCGGGCAACTCTCTTCGCTCGTCGTTTTACGCTTGTATTTTCACGCGGCGCTGACGTACAACACGCCGAGGTCCTACTGACCCTCGTCACGGTTCATTTTTTGCCCCGTCTTTTTGCGCAGGTTTCACTTTGCTCGGTGCGCTAAGACGACACGGTTCAGCGCGCACCGAACGTCTCTCCCTGTCTCTCTTGGTCGGCCGAGTCCCGCCATTAGATCGTCCTTCGTCTCAGACGCTCATAAGTACGATCCAGAGGACGATCCTGTTACTCTTTATCCGTCCCCTATTTTCATCCTTATTTATGCCCCGAGAAAATCTCGTTCCCAGCGATGAAACGTACATCGGGTTCTCTCGTTAGCGACTCAGTTTCTATTTTTTTTTTTGCTTTCGACCCTTTGTCTTTCGTTCGCTCGGGGAAAAACGTAACCTCCAGCGAAGCTCGATTCCGCTCCGTCCATTCGATGGCTGGAGTGATCTGACGCGCGCGGGCATCGACACTGCGTTGTCGCGGTATTGTTTAATTATCGCTGGTGGAACGGCGGTTTCCGTGGTTTCCACCGAGTTTTGATACCGCGACCGTGACGAGAGCTTGGCGTGGCCCGGTTCCATACGCGTTGCCAGCATTTTCGGAGCAGATGGAATAACGTTTTCGCGTTGAATGCACCAGCATTTCGGGTAATCCGTCGTATTGCCTTAGGTCACCGAGCTCTCGGACGCCAGATACGCTAACGAGATTCGTCCGTTTCAAATTAGAACGGGGCTTAATATCGAGGCCCGATATTTACTCAATCTTCCGGGGGGTCGAGGGAGTTGAAAATTCAACTATGAAACGTGCAATCGGCTGGCGCCTATAAAACGCTAAACCGTTACGAAGCAGGGACAATATTTCGGTGGCATTGTGCGAGATCTCGAGGACATTTCGCTTTCTTCGCGTCTTTCCCTGCAGCCACTTCTGCTCGGCGCGGCGTTCGACGGGTCGTTCCTCCTCTTCTTGCACGCTCGTGCCGATCAGCGTCATCGGGCCACCGAAAATAAAGTCCTCCTTCGTTTCCCTGCCTTCCTACGTGTGTCTGGTCTCTCTCCGCCTCTTCCTCGCTCCCTCGCTTCCGACTCGAATATACGGGGAGCAGCGAGTAGTCCGGAGAGGTTTTTAAAAAGAGAGAACGTGAGAGGGAGCGGTGACGACGAGCGAAGAGGGCCTCTCCTCGAGAGCTGCCAATCAAACGACCCGCCGCGAGAGAGTCGGCCTCTTAAACGGGTAGTTTTTCACGCTCCTCCCGTGACAGATTAATCCCGAGCTAAATAGCGACACTTAAGTATGCTGGGTCGTAATTAATGTTTTGACTCTTTCTCCCCTGCCTGTAAGCGCGACCCGCGTAAAACTGTTTCCCTTTTCCTCTCGAGCAGGTGGGGACGTAATTGAAATTTCTTCCTTCCCCATCTTTCGACCGCATTTCTATCAAAATCAAGCTGACGATCGTTTGCACTCGGCATACACTTCGATGTGACGCAGCTTCCGTGCTCGTGCACAATGGGGCTCGTTCTCCTGGCTAAACGTGCGTATTATGCCAGTTTCGAGGCGAATTCCATTCGCATTGTCAAAGAGTTTCGACCGCGTCATTTCGGATTCCTAAATACTATATAGAACCGGCTGTATCCCGCATTTCCGATCCGCTAAATAACCGCGCGTTCGAATGCCCCTGATTAATCGGCGCGTTTCGTTCAGCAGCCGGGAATATTTACGGCGCATTCGTCAGGATAATGTATCAGCGACGCGATGAACCTCTCCATTATACCCCTCTGACAAAATCGAACATTCCGGGCTAGGTTCTATTCCGCTCGAATAGCTGGAAACGCTCGCCCTGATATAAATCGCACAGACGTACGCCGTCTTCGTACGAATTTCCTCCCGATTCCGCGCGCGTCTCCTTTTTTTCCCTCTCGTTCCCGTGATGTTTTCACGAGGCTCGATGAAAAAAAAAAAACAGACGACAGAGTGCAACAACGTCCTATTGTACCGTGAATTTTCGAACGAAACCGTCGGCGACCCGGATGGCACGTTTTCCGCGCAGAACCCCTCGTTCTTGCAGGGCCGTCACGAATCGATTCTTCCGGTTTTTCGGCGCGTCGCACAGTTATCCGATGATTACGAGGGTGTTCCCGGGGTCGGCGTGGAATGGGGTCTAAAATGTGTTTGATGTCGACACGCAGTTACATGTTTCGGCGGGGGTTAGATCGCTGGAACGCGCGGCATTCGTTTAACGATCGGCGACCGATCGATCGCGGCGCAAGAAGTGGGAGGGTAAACGCGCAACCAGACACTCTACTCGATATATGGCGCACAGGCTATCTCGAATTCGAGACGTTTCATGGTACACGCGAGCCTAGTCCCTCCTCTGGTGCCCAAAATCATCCCCAAAATGGCCTGGTGTTCTTGCATCTTCGTCTGTTGAAAGGTACCTCGCACTCCGTGGAAATGCTCGGAAATAAATTCAGATATTTTTATACGCGGCCGTAGTGGTACGTCCAGAGTATACTCGGTAGACGAAAAACACCCTCTGACAGGGAGGAATGATCGGCGAACCGATACAAGGAATCGACTTGCCCCCGAGAACGTCTCGAAAAGCAGAGCGGAGAACGTTTCTCGGGGAGTTGCTCTAGAAGTGCCGAGGCGATATGTGTGTGCACCCGATGCACACAGGGCCATTGTTCTGTTCTCTATAGACTACACACGAAACACCGTCTCATGAGTACTCGAGTCTTCTATTCATAGTCGAAACGAATCTTTGTCGAGATGGCACAGCGAGACGGGCCAGCGAAACCGTGGAGCGAGCAAATATTTCTCGGTAAACGGGCCGAGTTTTCTCAGATTCGATTGGCCAGCTATTTAAATATTTGGTCGACGAATGGCGGAACTAAAGCGCAGGAAAAATACATCAAGGAGATTTCGGCAAATTGGCCACGTATCGTACAACAAAAGTACATATGTACCTACATATTCGTCCAAACAACGCCAGTCTAATTTGGCCCCCGCAACGTTCCAAGCTTATGCTGTACCTTAATGGAACGAGTTTAATAGAAGCTCCTACAGGCGGTTGTTTGCAAATTAAGCGAGCCTTCATTCCGAACGATGGGAAAATTTAGGGTCGGCCATTAGGATGCAGGACAGTCCATATTTCTCGCGTGTGTGATCTAGCAATGCCGAAAGGGTTTACCCCACGTAATGACAGTAACGGTAATAAACGTTTAGAAACACACCCCCCCGGGGGATGCGGTGGAATAAATTTTGCCTGATGGAGGGAACGGTAAACAGGGTCGGTTTATGAGAACGCGCTCTAAATATCGCAACAATTTCGTTGAATATAAGCTACAACCGGTTTCCAGCAGGGGAGGGAGAGCGGCGATTCAACGCGCGAGATAAACCCCTCGCGTCGAGCGAGAATCAATTGGTCACCGTGAGAAATCAAGATCGTGAACCCTCTCGATCGTTCGCCGGCGATCGAGAATGCGCCACGCGGTCTGCTCGATAAAGCCCGGCGTCGAGACCGACAAATAACCGACCTGAAAGTCCTGAAACCATTGACACGGGGATAAGAGAAAGAGGAAAGAGCCGTTTGGACTGTAACCCTCGAGCAATGGAAGTCGAGGCACGAGTAACACAAAGTAACGTTAGGATATTGATAAATAAACGGACGCACGTAGGGTACTTACCCTGATACGCAGCGATTACGCTGAATCGATCGATAACGAACGTTAAATACCTACCTAAGTAGTCGGAGTGAATCGTGCATTTTGTAAAGTCTCGATTCCAGGGCAAAAACTCGTGTTTCCAGTACCGTAATTTAATATTTAAAGCCTCCTGCGTTCTCCATATCCCTTCGTTTTTCTCCTCGATTAAAATTTCTCGCTTTTCTCGGTCACCAAGAACACACATAGTGCTAATTGCACGGTAGGAAACTGGATCCTGACGTCTCCGAAATCACGGTCATTCTCGGGGATCCCCCCGATGCCTTTATTACCGCAGCGCCTATTACTGGAAACTACAGCCGACGAGGGTGCAATTATCGAGGGATATGGAGCGAAAGAATCTCGGGACTCGTAAACACACGCGACCAAGTATAGATAGCCTGTAGGGGCGAAGAAGCGGCGAGAGCACGATCAGGGAGAGAAAAGAGCGAGGAAGGAGCAAGTTTCTAGTCACTAGTAGCAACAACCCAGCAACAGATTATCGACAAACACTTTCGATATTGGCAAATTGCTCCTATGTTAGTGGGCATCCGTTAACACTGTCTCCCTTTCTCCCGGCCGGTTTCTTCCTCGATCGTGGGGTGCGCCGGCTAGCTGGTAGCCGAGCACCATGTCGCTCGCCCACGGGAGAAGTTAAATCGAATCCGCTAACTGCAGCCTAAGAACAAACCGGAAGGGACGAGAAGAGAGAGGCAGGGCTGGTCTCGATACGCGGCTGGCTAACTTTCGTGGAAGTTTGATGCTTCGTAAATCAATGGCCATTCGTCGGGCCACGTTAAATTACTCTCGGCTCGGCGCACCCTCCCAGGAATGGAGAGGGCTCTATGGATTTTAACACGAGGGGGGAAGGATCTCGAGCATCGGCCGGGAACGATTACTTCGATCTGGGACAATTTTCCCGGGGAAAATGAGCGCGGACGATGGAATTTCAGAGCAGCGAGCGACGTGAAAACTTTTAATGCGGCGCGACGATTAGCGTGCTAATTAGATCTATGGTAATTTTCTTAGGAGATGGACGAACAACGCGGTCGGCCCACGGACGTGCGCGAACAATCGCGGCTATGGCAACGTAGGTAGCTATTGACAATTTCCGGCTAACAATCTTCCGGGATTACTCGCGGCGTAAGCGTCTTACATTTATTATCGCACCGCCGACTTCTTCCCTGTGTCTTCCCTCCTTTCTCTCTCCCTCTCTTCACGCTTACTTTTTTTTAATAAAATTCAACGAGCTTGCAGCCGATTCGCCCCGGCGAGCTTGCGCGGCGGATAAAGTTACGCTGCATAAATGTAACTTCGTAAATGAGCCGGGCGCCGAACAATGGCGAGGGTGGCGGCGTGTCTCTTCTGGGAAACTCCCGGCGTGGAAAAAATGTCCTGGAACGAGATACCAAGGAGACACCGACGACGACCCTTTCCCGCCGCCTCCTGTTACGCAAGAAAGTCGAGCAGAGGGGATGCAAGTTCGTCGCTGGAGTACCTACCCGTAACCGGTATCGTCGCCGGGGCGAAACGACGAAAAAATGAACGAGAAGAATTTCCAGGCGAAAAGCTCGCGGATATTGGGTGACAAGATAGGGAACAGCGGCTGGTTTGCCCCGAGTAGCTCGTGTCGTTAATAATTCCAAAGGAAGATGCTCCCGAAGTTCCGAGCGTCGGCGTCGCGTATTTCGCGAGGTACATCGATCAGACGCGACGAAGGAAACGACTCGTTCCGCTTCCGCCCCCCGTCGAGTTTATTTCGCCCAACAAAATGGAATAATTCAGGGGCGCGCGAGTCGAAGACATCCTCGTAAATTAAAAGTTCCAGCCGTCTTCTATCCGGGAGATCGATAGCGCTCCCGCGCCCCCGATTCCTAGTCATTAAAAGCGCCCGCTGCAGCATTTTTCCAGGAAGAACGCGAGGCGAGTTTGCGGAACGTGATCTCTCGTTTCCCACTTCTTCTTGCCGAAAACGCCGGATGAATGGGGCGCGATTTCAAGGTGCGCGGAGAAGCTGAAAGCCCCGTAAATACGGTTTTTCACGTCGTTTTCTGGTGGAGGAAATTTGCCGAAAGGCCAGAGAGCCGGGGGAGGACGGGGGTGTGGATGGTAGATGAAGAGAGAGATAGAGAGACGCAATAGGCGGCTCATTCACCGGGCTAACCCCCGCAGTCGAGGGTAAAAGCGACAGTTTAAGCCCATTAGGATATTTATGGATTGGCCTTCCACCACGGCGAGGTGGAGGTGGAGGTCCTGCAGGGGACGCACAACACGAGGGGTTGGAGGCTATTCAAAGGTCTGACGGCACGCGACTCTTTCCTGCCGACATCGACGCGAACACCTTTCGGGGGTGGCGCATCTCTGCTCGCACCCGGGCACCAAAGCCTGAAAAACAGCCGATGATTTATGGAACGCACGCCCAACGAAGCAAAGACCCTTCTAATGGGTCGTCCAAACGTCTCAATTTCCATCGTTAATCTGTCTCCTCCGTACGAGTCGCGCCGTCAGGTCGCGGTGGCCGTTTCTGCCGTTTCTCGATGCAACATAGGTAGCTTCGTGGCGTGACTCGATCGTTTACCATTTCGACGAATCTCCTGCTGTGATCGAGCCTGCCGTTTACGCCCCGCGCCGTGTCATTTGCCAATTTGCGTGAATCCTATTTTCAATTTGAGAACAGTATTCTGCGGACGAGGCATCGCGATACACCCACCGAGCACGCCAACCTACCCTGCAAAAGTAATATTCCGCGAATCTAATATCTTCCCGCCCGTGTCGCGAACGGGCGAAAAATCTGCATAATCAGCTGGGCTGCGTAGAGTTTAATTAATATTCAGGGGTTGGGCCGAGTTCGGGGGCGGCAGCACAGAGAACACCGCAGGACTACGGCCGAACGGCACGTACGTGCATCGGTCGTTAGATCGCATTAACGTGCACGACCATTTTCCAGTTGGGCACGAACGAGATCTCGCATTCTGCAGACGCGCACCTTTCTTCCTCTTTAATAAGAGCCGCCTGTGTACACGCTTGTATTTCGACTTCCGGCTGGCCGGAGAGTCCCCCGGTGCCTAACAGAGATGCATTGTGTGCAACGAAGCACCTGGCACGCGCCAGCTCCTGTCTTTATGTAGCCGCCCACTCTCTCTCTCTCTCTCTCTTTCTATCTTCCTCTCCCTCCCACGCTCTTCCCTTCCATCCTTCCGTCGCCGTCTGTCCATCTCCCTCTCTCACGTTCCTTCTCAACCGCTCCAGAGATCCTCTCCTCTCCGTCGTCCGAGCTGTTTCGCTCGTGCTCACGTACCGCCAGCCACCCACACGTGCACGCGAGTCGTTATCCCGCGGATATCCTCCGGACGTCTGGCTCCTCCGTTCAAGTTTCTAACAAGATTTTCATCTCAGATATCGCGGACTCGGTTAACCACGCCGCGGACTATTAGCGATAAAACTTGTTCGGTAAGTTCGTAATTCAGCCGCGAGCATCGTCCCATTGAATGCGTCTTAACAAACGCGGACAAACAGATGGCGTCTGCCTATAGCCGAATAGACTGATTCCCTCCATCTCTATTGTTTTCGGTATCGAATCGCTACGTTGCGTTTGGGAAGGCCCGTTGACAGTGCCGGGCTGCCAGGCCACGGAGACCATCGGGTCTACTCGCTCCCATCGACTCGGCGTCCCAGCTAATTACACGCACCGTTAAGGGCGCAACGATCCATGGGTAAATAAACCGATCCTGGCAAAGTAGTCGCAAGCTACCCTCATAATTCCAAGGGTCGGCCAGCTTCGAGTTGACACACGATAGCAGTTGCCGGCACGCGTCTGCGGTGCTTGTCAAAATATGCGTCGAATCTGTTGCCCCCTGCTACTGCGGCTGCTCGTCATCCTGGACCCTTCGGAGGACAGAAGACACGTACCGTACCTCCACCCCTCCATCCAAGCAGATTCCCTTGACGCGTCTATCGTCGGGTCCCCCTCGAAGAACCCTCGATTTCTGGAGCAGCACGCACGCCCACCCGCTCCGAGCTTTGATTTCTCCACGAAAACCTATACCTACTCCTATGACTTGTGAGTTCTCGTATTTCCGCCTCGCAGGACGCGAGGAAAGCTCAGAATGTCTACGCTACGTTCACCGTTCCATTAATCTCGACGAGACTGCTGCTATTTTTCGTCACGATTATCTTCCATCGTTGAAATCTATTAGATTCACTATTATCGGCTTATACATGTCGTGTTCGGATCATTCAATAAAGGTCTATCCGTCTATCAGTTCGCGAGAATAGAGATAGAGGTTAAAGTATTCAGCGAAAGTTACTTTATCATCGATGTTCCAGAACGTCGAGACAGCTGTTTAATTTTTTAGACAATCACATCGAAATTCCGATAGCGTTCTATCGCGTTCGTCGTCAATTATTGTTAAGTTTGACCTCTCTAATCGACAGCCCGACATTGCTCGGACAGTGACCCCTGTCTAGCAACGTATGTATGTACTACCTACTATCGTTTGCAAAAAATATTGCCGGGAGAATCTTGGTGGTCCGATCGAGTGTATCCTCATAGGCCCACGTTCTCTAATGCCGGGTTTACACCAAGGCGAACACGACCAAAAACATTGTTCGCGAACGTTTTCTTCTGTTCTTGTCATGTTCACACCGCCGCAAACAGAACGAAACATTGACATACGATTCATACGCTGAGTTTTGTTCGTGTTTGCGGCGGAGTGAACACGACTAGAACAGACGAAAACGTTCGCGAACACTGTTTTTGTTCGTGTTCGCCTTGGTGTAAACCCGGCATAAAGCACACGCATTGTCGCTATTGGTCGACGCGTCACGTCAACGAATCGATCAGCAGCATCGCAAGACGAAGAAAGACAAAGCGGGGGAATTGGGAAGTTTCGCGGCAGCGAGTGGGGCGGCGCGAGCGAGGTAGCCCCCTTGCCCCGCTCCATATTCGGATGCCAATAATTTTGCAAACCACAGTATATATCAATATTCTACGCGTGGAGAAATGTGTGTGAATTCTTAGGTACATCATTCTCACTACACTATCGATCCATCCGGGAAACACTGATGTCGTTCAGCAACGAACTTGAACGTGTTCTGTAAACCGATTTGCCCCAGCGTCACCTAGTCCGACGAACCGATAAGATAACGCCGCGAAATCGAATCTTATCTAGGCGCCTGGCCTGCCTTTTCCTTTTCGCGCGAAAAGCATCGGCGTTTTTTTAGGGTGGCGAGAAACGACAGCCGGGGAATGTCGCACAGCTTTCTTATCGCCGGTCATCGTAATTAACGCGTGCCGTCACGCGGACGATAAAAATCGTTCTAGGTAGGCGAAGGCTCGTGACTCATACCGTCGTTTGCCTCTCCTTCTGACCAAAGCCGTGGCACCGGAAGCCTGTAACTTTCGCGGAAATTAATAACGTTTTAATCGATCCTTCAACCGTCACCGCGTTAATAACAGCGGAGGCGCCGTGCAGGTACCTACCTACCGGAAAGAAAAATAAGTTCTAATTAGTTATTATCGGCGCCAGTTAATTACTTTCCGCGCATTATTAGAAGCTAAATGTTTAATTCGCTAGCAGCTGATGGATCGCGTTCATGTACACAGCTCCGTGCTGTCATCCACGTGTTCCATCGCTGGAGAAACACACCCCGTCCCCTTTTCAGCGCTGTCGTCCTCCCTCGGAAAAGCTTGCATTCGAGAGATAATGTTCGTCTTCGATTTCGGTTTCTTTCGTCATAAATCTTACGAGGAAGGCAGATAATCGATATTGCGGCTGCGATAAGCAGCCGCGGCGGCCTTATCGCGGCCCTCGGCAACCTGTGAAGATAGGTCAGTGACTAGCCCAAGGAATCTACCGAGAGAAGAATTATTGGGAACACACAAGCTCTCCACGCAGGATAAGGAGGAGAGCCGCGGTGATTTCTTTTTCTCGGAATAAAATCGGGCCATCTCGTAACTCCGTCGAATGACAACGGGGAGGCAAAAAGTGTCGTATATACTGATAAACGTATGCCATTTAAGGGGATTTATCGTACCCTCTCGGCGTTGTTCTACGCTCTGTGGAAAAGTCTCCTTTATCTGTCCGGAGGAAATATGTATGTAGCGGGGCAACTTTTACGGAACGAAGAAGCATGTATCGAATTCGGTGGAACCGTGTGGAACGGTATCGCGTAGCGACCCGACTCATCTGCAGGACGTTAGACACAGATTGATCTAAACCTTAATTAAAGCTTCATTTACATTTCTACTGTTCGTCCAAATTCGGGACTGGACTGATAATTATTCTTGGAAGCTACTGGAAGCTACTGGAAATACGGAAAATAGGGTGACCTGTCCAGTGAATGAACACCCCCCAGTGAATGAACGTTGCTCATGTAATACGAAAAATTAACGCCTATCGCGCTCATTTCACGTTGAAACTTACACCGAAATTTAGAGTGGACACCCACAGACGTCTCGCAAAAGCGTTTTTCGTTTTACGTATAACTTATACGGCATTAATTCCGTTTATACAACAGTTGTCCTCGCGGCCGTTCATTCACTGGCAAACGCGGACATTTCTTACTTTACCAATGAATGAACAACTTATCCGGTCTTTTTTCTCTTGACACTTTCGCGGCCAGTGTGGAGAGTAAGTTAACCCACCCCAGAAAATAAATTTCAGCTATGTATGATTATGATCTTATAAGACTAGTAATATCAAATCAATATTGTAATTGAAGATTGAAAAATTATTTATATAAAAAATTGTCTACATACAGTGGTAACCTCTGTTATTATCTCGTTGATTCACTAGGGTACCACTGTTCATTCATTAGAAACTTATGTTCATTCACTGGTCATTGGCCCATTTTTTATTCAATCCGCCGCCAAATTTTTAATGAATGTTGCGACTATTAAAGATTGCTAGAATTGTGTTCCGGGATATCTGACTTTAGTAATAAAACAGCTTGCTTATAGCAAAAACATTCAGGGGATTAAATAACGACTTTTGAAGACTAATTTCAACAGACATGCAGCTTAAGTGTTCATTCCCTGGACAGGTCACCCTACCCGCAAGACACATCGATCGGTATGTTTGCGTTAATAGGGGGTACAATATTGACCCGAGCACTACTTAATTTTGTGCCCATACTGCGAGATATCAATATTGATAATGGCCCTCGAATCTTTGGCCTCGGTCGATGATCCGTGGCCCGCGGCTCGCGTATAGGTGCCCGCAACGTGCCGTCGAATTTATAGCGCGGCGAACGCGACTCTATCATTACCGACCAATCAGCCCCCGAATTCGCGCTCTTTCACCCTCTAATGGCCGACAATCATACACATCCACGTTAATAGGAACATCAGCGAACTCTAGCAGCTGGACAAACGGTAATCTTGCCCGTTTCGCACCGACAACCGGACCCGTACAACGCCAACTGTCGAGAGTTTATCGCTCTGCTCCTTCGAAACCAGAGCCTCCAATCGCCGGGCGATCAGCGCGTCATTGTGCTCCAGGGAAAGAGGAGAATCCCCCGAGCCGCCAGGCGATTCGAGAAATCGATTTCCCTGGAAATCCCGTTCTCTCCCGAACAAACACTTTTTTTTTGTCAAGTAGACACTCGCGTGCCGCGAGGCGATGTCGCGGCTAGTCATTATCGATAACGACCGCCGTTGCTTCTCCATAGTTCGTCTACCTATCCCGGGCGTTTGTCCAGTCAAAGGAGTTCGATCCCCGCCTGATAACACCTTCAACACGTATCCAGGCGAATGAATCTCTTTTGCGCGAGCGATTAATTCGCGCCTGTGACAAGTGATAACGACGCTCAACGCGCGCGCGCGTAATATTCCAGCTGGATGGGAAAAAAGCGCGAACCGACGCTGGACAATGGAAGAGAATAATTGCTTAGAGGTTGCAGGGTGGACAGGGGGTTGCTTCCGTGCGCGGGGAAATCTATTAACGAGCGATGGTCAGCGTGACCGCACCGTCGAAACAGGGAGAAATAATCGTGTCCATCATTACGATCAAAGGAGCGCAATTTCGTGGCTCGATTGGCCTTTAACGAGAATTCAAAAACCGTGGCGTCGGGCGTCAGAGGCCAGAGGGTGGAAGGAAGGGCGGGTTGCACGAAATTCATCAGTCCCGTGAAAATGAAGGATCTGTAAAAAGGTACGCGTCGCCGGGTGGTTTTTGCAATCGCCGGATAAATTCAAGCGGTATCGCGGGTAGCACGCCGAAGGCCGCGGGCCGCACCACGGTTCTTGCCTCGAGCTGGTTCGGTTTCGGCGGCGAAACGGTCCCCCGTTCTTTCGCGACGCGGCAGTGATTTGTCACGTGGTGGGTGGCAAACGATTACGTTGCATTTGCAATTTCACGCGGCACACCTCCTCGCCTCGCCGTTTCTTCTGACTCTTTCGCGCCGGATGGCTCGTCTCTTTCCTCCCACTGTTTCGTCCCCCTTCTGCTCCTCGTTTCCGAAAACGGGCTTCGAGAAGTTTCGACGACAAAGACGGCGACCAAATTACTCGAGCCCCTGGATGATTGTCTCCGGTTCGTTGCTGAGCGCGGCGGGGCTGAATAACGGCGCGACAAAAACACCTGGAGGAACCGTTCGCGTTCTATTAAACTCCCAAGGCAAGTTCACCCGCCGCGACGCCGAGTAGGTGCATAACGAGCGTCGCAGACGTCGCGACGGAATTGCTGCTCGGCCCGGGTAAACGTCGATACCGAACTGCCAACTTGTCGGAGATTTTGTTCGGTGCTAATGAATTCCTCGGCTCGAGCAAAAATCATCGGCGCTCGGTTGCCTACGGAATCGGGGCGCAGTTTCGCAGGCAACGAGTCGCACCAGTTGCACGTATCGCGAGGAGAGAGGAGAGCCTCGAGTCTCCCTCGGCTCGCGAGAAAATATGTTAACAGGGAAGCGCATCGAGCGTCCCGGAAGCCATTGGCCGCGGCGCGGCGCGTGTTATCAGTTTCAGGTGCATTGAACGCATCCCGCCAGTGAGCAGTGATACGACCGAGAAAGAGAGCGAGCGGCTCGGTAATGGTTATCAGTCCTCCGACGGCCCCTCGTCCTTCGCCGGATAGAAAGTTCTCTGTTGCTTCCCGTCGATGATCATCCGCGGGATTCCAGGACGCCGAGCGCTACCCAATCCTTCCTTTTTCAGCAATTCGAATTCCACGGTCGGATAAACGATCCTGCGACGCGTAAATCTCGGGCGTCCCGACTCCGCGGCAAGTGTAAAACGGGCAAAATAGCGATCTTAACGAGCCACGCTCTCCGCCTCTCTCGTTCCGTTGTCGTCGGAAACGATCACCCTCTCGAGGCGGGGTTCGCTAGACGCGAGGGGCACGGGGGCCGTGCCAGGTCCGATCCAACGAAACGATCCGCATTCCTGCAGCAGATCGCTCCTGCTCCGTCGATTATCTACGTGCACGCGAGACGAGCCGTTTATGCGGACGACGAAACCTCGATTACGAGCTTACCACGTGGTGCTACGTGCGTGACCGTCCTCTCTGAAGCGGGAGGTCTAGGGAAGGTCCCGGCTCCCCGAGGGATGATGTGGGACCATTTAGTCAGGGGTTATAATTGCTGACACCTGCATAAGGGAACGATGGATCATTAGCGAGAGCACGAGCAGCACAGGCATGAGCTGCGGCGAGCAAACGATTCCTCTATGTCTTCCCGTTTCCCTCATTGGGCAAAATTCAATAAAGAACAAAAATCGACTGCGTCTTTAGAAAGTAATAAAGTTGTAGCGTCGACCCTAACTGCGTGCAACTTGCGTCGAGTATTAAAAGCCCCTATGAACGAGAGGGGGTGGAAAATGAGCTAGGGATTGAGATTTCATCGGGCGAAATACATACCTACGCGTACCGAGTCCATTTCCTGCGAAGAATTTCGTGCAGGCTCGGCGATATCGTTATCACGAGCAGACACGTTCACTCTACGTGCAGCGTAGAAGGTTATGGGTTATTTAAAGATTTCCGGACAATCGTCACGCGATGCTAACCCGGCGAGTGAAAATAATCGGTGCGAGGGCGAGAGGGTGAAGCGACGCTGAAGTGTTTACGTAGCGGCGGCGGTGCAAGGGCACGCGCGTGCACGCGACTTCAACTGCAACTGCGACTGCTGTTGATCGCGCGACCCTCGCTCCCACGGGGGCGTTCTCAAGCATTTCGGTTAGGGTGATAATTGCCGCTAGTGTTCCCTGTGACGCACCCACGCATACGCTCCAAGCGGTTGCTATGGTATGCGTAGGTATGTGCAATGTTCACGGGTTAAGGCCGATTCTCCGTTTCAGGAGATTGCCCGTTTTGGGACACGCGCCTGCCTAGATCGATTCTAGCGCGAGATCTCGTCCACGCCATTAGGCGTTTGATCTTCCACGAGGAAGATGGACGTTGAACCTGGCTGCTTTGCATCGCGTCAGTCGTGCGCGTGTATTTGATCATGTGCGTCACGGATATTGAATCATGTCGTGTACCTGTTCAAGGTGTTATTTGCTCCGCGAGCAAATATTGGGATACTCCACCCTTTGTTATCGATCCCCTTGCTTAGCAGGGATTAGGCGAATATCGATTCTTTGGCCTCCACTGGTGGAAAGACGAATTAAAGCTCGCGTTCGATTGCAGATAGGAACAAGCTAGTGTTGTTAAAATGAGCTTCGAGTCGTGAGCTTCGAGAGCTCGAGTCGCGGTTCAAACTCTAAAGACTCGAACCCTTAAAGCTCGAACCTTGTAGCCGTGAGAGCTCGAGTCTTTACAGCTCGAGTCGTATAAATTGTATGTAGTGAAGTGATGTACAAAGCTCGAGTTTTGGAAGCCTTAAAACTTAAAGCAGATGTTCAAACCAAGAAAGTAGTGAGCAGGAACACTATAAAGTTCTAAGAAGTCTAGATAATATACTGCAATTTATATTATAGTTATTGTGTTGTTGTTTTTGTGTTTTATCATAATTTTATCAAAAAGTTTTGTTACAAATGACTACAATTACAAAAGAATACTATTGTATAGTTTTGTACTTTTATTGTATTATTAAAACACGGATCCAACCAATTGATGGAACCATCAAAAAGCATATTTCTATGTGCTTAAGTTTAAGTTTTACAATAGTGGTTGCACAAAATAAGATATAGGTAATATCAAGGATTTGGAATTAACATCATTACTACTAAACACAAGAGCCTCCAGCTTCGAGACTTGAGCCTCGCAGCTTGAACCTCGAGCTTCATCTGATATTAGCCTTAAGGGCTGAATCTTTAAGGTTAAGGCTTAAAGGTTTGAAGACTCGAGCTTTATACGACACTAGGTACAACTACCACAAAGACGCCAACCACCATGGATGATCAGAAGCGACGAGAAGTGAAACGCGCACGATGAACCTGGAAGAGCTTCGTTCACCGTGAACAGAATCCCGCTGGCGCGCATCGTCCAGTTGCCTGATTGATCGGTGGCGCTCGATCCACGAAATCGCCGTGCGACCGAGCGAACATTTATTTCGCGTGTTTGAAAGGGCAAAAGAGGGGCGGGGGGTGCACAGGGCAAGGGAGAAGGTCCGCTAGAAAGGTGGAGAAGGAAGATATTCCAACAATGCGGCATATGGCGCGTGCTCGTCCCGAATGCAACGGCAGCAACACGCGATGCAGTTCAGCTGCCGCTCGCATCATCGCTCGGTTCTCTCACCCGGTGCTACCGCGACCGGGCTCTCGCTCTATTCTCCTCTCGTTTCTGCTCCCTCTTCTCCAACAGCTTTCCCTTTGTTTTCAATTTTCTTGACCCTCTTTCCGCGTTTCCTTTTCCTCGGCCTCGTTTATTTCTTCCTTTCATCTCCCCCCCCCCCCTCCGGCTGGCTCCTATCTCCTGCCAGGCCCCACTTTATCTTGCCTTGCTGCGTGCGCTCGGCGCAGCGGCTGCTTGTTCCTCGCGGGACAAACTCCCGGCATCCCGAGTCGGGGCCCCCGAGGCGAGAAATTCGAAGGATCCCGAGCACGTTGCGTGCGCCCTCTCCCAGCGGCACATGCCGAGAGAGCTACCTACGTCTTCGTTACGTAGGCTGACCCAAACCTCGCCACGGCCCACCCATGCTCGATGCCAAGATGAAACGCGCTGCCCCCGAGGGCAGGCGTCGCGGCGCGGGTCCCGAAACAAGCCTCGCTCCGTTTCTCCTTCCGCGTCCCGCGACGCGATCCACCTTTGTCAACTTTCCAATCGCGACCAACTTTCCCTCTCCTTTCCTTCAACGTCCATTCCAACTCGTTTTCTCCTTCGTCAATGCCTCCGCTTCACATCCACAAATTGCAAGCTCGCGTACTTTAATCGATGCTACTTCGCCAAGCCAGCGAATCCCCGAAAAGCGAGATTACTTCCGTGGCAGTGAGTGGTTCGGTTGGATTCTCGGAAGAATCCAGTTGCCCTGTGTCGGGAGTCACGGGTACAAACGCGCAATTAGCATTTGGAATAATTTCGCGATACGCGGCGGCGCGGCTCGGCGGGTGGAGGGAGGGGAAGATCGCGGTGGCGCGGTCTCGGGCTAGCGGCTAGCAAGGGGGACAGAGGAAGGACCGGGAGAGAGTAAAAAGGAGGACGGGAAGAGAAAGAGGACCGGCGCGGCGGTGTAATGGTGTTGGCCTCTGCATCGAGCACGGTGGCTGGTCGCACCTGTCGCGATCACGGTGGTCTCGTCCAACCGAGAAAGAGACGCCCCCACGGCCCAAACGGGTCCCGAACGAGTTCGGTTCGGTTCGAAAGCTCCTTCCAATTTCGCTGGTCCTGCGCTCCACTCGCTCCGAACCCAACCCGCTCTAGCTAGATCCCCGCACGAATTTTATTCCGAGCGCCGCCGAGCTAACGCCATTTTATCCACCAGCATCCACTCGATGACTTCGTTACGTTCCCCGCCTAACCTAATTGCGAATTATTCCGCTCGTTTTAACTTGGCGCGAATATCACGTTCTCGCGGTGCACTCAGCGGATGATTACAGTTTTCCGGAGGCGATGCAATTATCGTTATTGTTAACGTTGAACTTGACCAGAGCCACTCCCCCGCTCTGTGTAAACGAACGCTACCTTCGCGTAATACGCTTGGGATGAAGTAGCTTCAAGGAACCGGCGAGCGCGGCAAGTTTAATGAAGTTTACCCCGGCGCACCGCGCGCGTTCCAAAGTTTTTCAACTAAACGAAGTTCGGGGGAATTGGCGTGGTATCGGTGGCCACTCGAGTTGCTCAATTTTCGGCACTCGATTCGGCTTAACAGTTTTTTAAGGTCGTTACGAATCATTTAGACGTGCGCCTCTTGTCCCCTTTACTGCGGCTAACGAAGACGTTACAGGCGGTCGCTTCTCTCGTCTTCCCTTTGCTGCCATCGCTTCCTTCTTCTCTCCTTCGACTCCTCGTGCCTGAAACTTTCCCACCCCCTCTCGGACTCACTCCGTGACCATTACGAGGTATCGTTAACGCGATACCTGCACGAGTGAGAAACGACCCGTTCACGCGTTTTCGACGAACATCGATGTGCTCTGGTAGCGGACATCGAGAGGCGAGTGAAAGTCGAAATGAATCCGCGTTCGGCGATAAAGAGCGCGACTCCGTTTGCGCGCCGCCGATCGCGGAGCGCGCTCTTCTTCCATGATTATCAACTTTCGCCCTGTCCTCTCTCTCCTCTCTCATGCTTATCAGCTGCGTGGAGATCTGCCAAACCCGTGGACGGTTGCATAATGGCAAGAAAAACGACGGGGGAGAGGGAAAAAGGAGAACGAAAGGAGGACGTCTGCCCGTCCCTTTTCCTTTCTCCTTCAGCTGCCTTCACTGGATCCTCTTCTCCTTGTCCCTCCCCAGTGTTGCGGGATCGATCGCGCGGATCAATCGACGACAATGGTCGTTGGAGGAGCGGGCGCGTACGTACGATTGCATAACGGTACGCGTCGCGCCGGTAAGGGCAACGAAAATCAGCGGGACGAGCGAGGGCGACGCATCGCGCCGCGTTGCATCGCGCTGCACCGAGTTGCAAGGGGCAGCACAAAAGGAAGCGATCGCACGTCATACTTAACGAGGGCCCGTTTCCATCTCTACCATCCCCCCCCCCTCATCCCTTCCCTTTCCTCCACTCTTCCACCTTATTCTCTCCCCCGTCAGCTCGTAGGCTCGAATCTCTGTTTATCTTTATCTCTTTTGGTTTGGTTTGTCGGCTCGCGGCTCGGCACCGTGATTACAGGGTACCCGGCACTCACCTCGGTAACTCTGGTGGTCCTCTCTCCTCGTACTACCAGAGGGACGATGCGCAGCATCCTCGGCAGGAGCAACGAGGACTCTCGCGTCTCTCTCACCCTCTCTCGCTCCTCTTCCCGTCCACTCCAATCTTCTCCTGTCCTCCTCCCACCGACCCCCACTCTTACCTCGAGTTATCTTCCTCCCAAGGATCTTCCCTCCCTGCCACCTCGACTCTCCCTTTATTTATCTCGTTTGATATTACTTTTCTATCTTCATTGTAGCCCTCCCGACATCGTTATCTTCGTCATCTGCATCCGAAAGCTCGCTCCTCTTCCACTTCACGGGCCCCCTTCGCCTTCTTGCTTCGATCTTCTCTCCCTCCTCCCGTGTCTCCTCTCGGCCCTTCGTTCACTCTCTCTCTCTGCTTCTCTCCGACACTAACTACCTGTGTCTTATTAGCGATACAGTCGAGGCGAAAAGGTAGTCGCGGTCGCGCCCGTTGATGTGTTAATCAGGTGAATCCGAGCGCCGCCGACGTCTCGCGCGCCCGACGCTTTTCCCCGGTCTCGGAAGGGAACGTTTTGCTTCCTAGCTCCCGTCGTTTCCAATTCTAATTGATCAACGGCGAGAGGCTCTATCCTTAGCGGCGTCCTTGCGGAATTATTAACACCGTTTCGCTACCTAATGAATCCCGTGTCGTAACTGGATTTCCATCCCGCCCAATGGGGCTGATTAATTAAGCCGGCGATATCGCGGCAGGGTCGTTAGCATCGCGAAGACGAGCTGAATTCGTTCGCTTCGAAACACCTAATTACGACGGAGCGCCGACGCATCTGTTAGCTCACGCCTTGGAGCAGGACGCCCGCGAACAATCGCGTTACGCCCGCTTCGGTGTGCCCGTCAGACGTCTCAATAACTCTTACAGTGAAGAGCGCAGCGAGTTATTCCGACAGGGCCATAAGAAACAACGCCGATGAATTTTTCACGGCGACAGAATGGGTGATGCCGCTGCTGCGGGAAAATCGAATCTCCACGCCGCAAATAGACCGGGGATGCAATTTACCTTGTAGCTGAGGGAAATATTTCTGAAATTCCGAGAAATGGTTCTTCGGTCACCGTTAACCGGTCGCTCACCCAGGACGAACGAATTTCATTTTTGACGCGAGAACGAAGGGTGTAGCCAGCAATAGAATTCAGAATCCGCTGAAGCAATTACCGTCTGCGATGCATCGAAACTAGCAAGACGTTAAAGTAGCCCGGGATTCGGAACAGTGGCAGAAAACGAAGGCAGAACGGACGAACTAACGTAAACGAGGTTTCGGCTAGAGGGGCAACAGCCGAGACAGACCAGAATCGCCCTGGTAACGAGGTGAGAGCCTTCCACCTGTGGCTAAACAGAGTATCACGATTTTCCATCCCTCTCCACGTGCAGCGATCCTATTAGGAGTGCACGCGGCGATGCACTCGTGGGCTCTAACGACCCGTGAGAGAAAACTGCTGCAGCCGCCCCCGCGATGGCCGCCTCTAATCTAAAGTGAATTTCGGCGCGGCGACGCGACCCGGGCGATTTATCTTCACGATTTTATGACGATCCACGCCAGTCGTCCCCCCGACAGACGCCATCGCGAGGGCGGTTTCGGTTAGCGAGCAAAGTGTTCGTGCGGTTCCGACGCGCCGTACCGCCGACGCTTTCGGCGCCAATTCGCCTCAATTGCGGGGCAGGGCTGCAATTATCGACTTCGACAGAAAAGAACAAGGGGGCGAGCTCGGTGCCACTCGGGAGACGTTCGCTTCAACCGCGTCGTCGTCGCTTGGATCGTTTAATTGCACGTCGTTTGCGTTAAGTGTTTTACGGCTGGCCAGTTGCGAGTGGTCGATGCCCGATGCCTTTTAGGGGCCATTTATGGTACCTCGAGGCATTGTGCACCGGGTAGCATCAGATTTGTATAGTAAACCGAGCTCCGTTTCAGCGAGTTCAATGTTCAGTGACAGAAGCGTGAGCCTCTGCCACGCGAGTCGGCTCAGGTACCCCGGGATCGCAAATTCCCGTCCTGGCAACATGCTTCCGCGATTTAAATCGCCCACGAAACAAGTCCCAGGGCCTGGGGGGAGAGCATGTCTGAGATATAGAAATACCGTGCGCAAGGAAGCGATCGTTCGGTTGCCACTCCTCGCGCTCATTCTTCATGCTCGGTAAAGATAAATTGCGCCGCGGACTGAACGTTGTCAAACTGACGCGGTGGACAAAGTGCTCCTTTGCGTGAAATCAGATAGCCCTCGGCCAGAAACGCTTCGCGTCCCGGCCGAGATTTGGAACCCTGACAACTCCCCGTCCGCCCGTGTCTCCTTATTCAAAGTAACGATCGCGCGTACCGTCCGATGTCTCCATCACGAGGACGCGAACGGGCAGCCCGTTTCGTCCAGAGATCCCTCGATAGCCGGCGATTTTACGATTACGTTACGAGGCGCGCTAAATTGTTGCGAGACGGTTAATGCGACACCGAATGGCCCCGTTAAACGGGTCGATGCGGGCTATGATTTTCCCGACCGAAATGAAAGGGATAATCGAGCGCGGTAAGCGTGCACGAGGAGCCGGGGGGAAGAGTAGGAGGAGAGGATCGCGTGTCCCGGCGATAAAACCGGACTCTCACGTGTCGAGCTGCGAATCGTCGCACCTGCGAGTTTATCAGACGGAAGGGGCCATAGAGTCACGGTAGCCGTCCTCGAGTCTTAAACGGTCAACGGTAGTCGTACACTCTCCGTGCTGGCTTATCGCGGGGAACGCCGTCAAGGCACCCTGAGCTAGCACCCGTACCGTGGCCACTGCCATCCTATCGCGTAGCCCCGAACGCCTCGGGGGAATCTTCTGGAAAACGTTCTCGGCATTTTGCGTCCAACGATACCCGGCTGTCAGGTGTTCGTCTCCGCGACCCGATTGAGAGAGCGGCGAAGGAAGCAACATAGGTTCTCGGAGTGACAGCTAGCTAGGGGGAGCTGGGTGCCCTCAAAGGCGTACCAGACGAGGGATTGTAAGTTTCGCTCGGACGTTTAGCGCCACGCGAGCCTCCACCGAGGCCCCAGCCCGTAATTAAGGGAATTAAAGAAAAAGTTTCCACGTGGTGCACGGCGGGAGCGAATGCATTACTCGCGGCCGCGGCGACAAATGGCATTCATACGTCGTCGTCAGCGGATAAAAAGCTGCGCGAGTTAACGACGTACCGGAGGACTTCATTACCGCCAGGATTCTCAGCTTGCCTACCTCGAGGCCGCCACCCAGGCACCCGCGTCACCTCGATCGACCATTTTCATTTATCCCGCGCTTTATTTATTACGATTGGCTACCTATTGTAGAGTTAATCGACGCACTAACGTATTTCAACGAGAACGCATCGGGCATTCCTGGAGAACGGCGATCGAATCGTGGGATAGCCGAGGCCCGGCCGAACAAGGACGCTAATCGAGGCTGATGACAATCCTTTATCCTCCGAAAGGAGGCGAGGGTGCCGGCCGAGAGCGAATTCCTTCGAGAACGTTTCCTCGTCTAGACGGTGCTCCGGTGCGCGCGTAAATAAGAACGCAGGAAATTCGTGGAAAAAGAACGAGCTTCTTCGGAACGGACTATTCCAGCCGGGGCCCCTCGGAGCCATCGAAATTCTTGGACGCGACGCGCTCGGAGCGGGAGTGACAATTCCCGATAACAAATACGCGGGATTTACGAATTATGGGGCGCGGCTCCGCGCCAAAAGGGGCGCTCAGAGGACACCGGGGGCCGAGTTCGCGCATAAATTCGCCCGGCCACGGAATACTTTTATCTCGGGAGCGCATACATACGGCCGGGGCAGGCCCGGCAACGAACCCGACCGCATCGCCGTCCAAACGAACCGAAACGAACTGAATCGAACGAGCGCACGAGGAACGAAAGGGAACGCGAGTCGCCGGAAGGCGCGGAACGTGTAAATTCCTGTGTGGTCGTTTCCTACCACCTCCTCCGTGTCTCCACCGCCGTCACCCTTTCGCTGTCCCCTTCGCGCCCTGGCCTCTCGTTTCTGCCTCTATCCAGCGGCGCGCAGGGCCGATTTAAATATCAAAGGCGGCTTAAATCTGACCTATACCACGGTGAATCATGTTACCTCTATAGGCTTATAAGGGATTTACCAGCGCGCTATTTCGAAGCAACTCCTCTTTAGCAGCGTGTTGACCGAGGCGCTAACATCCTCCGGGACAAAGGCGGCCACCGCGAGCCTAACGATCGTCGGCCACCGCCGAGGGGGGAGAAAATATGCGTTCGTCCTTGGGCCTCTCCTGTGAGAAAGTTCCTGATCCTGCGTGTCGCCTGCGAGCCGACCGCCGCGCTGGCTGACTCGCTGATTCGCTCGCTCCCGTAACCGCGACTCTTATTTCACCTGTGCAATCCTGCCAGCCGCCACCACTCTCTCTCTCTCCATCTCTCCCTCTATCTCTCTATCTCCCTCTGTAATCACCGTTACGCTTCATTTACACGCGCCTCTCCGCGAAACGCAATCGAGCCGTGCGCCTCTTCCGACCGCGCGCTTAAGCCTCTCCCGAAATTGCTTTTCGACACCAGCCACTAGCATTTTCGAATGCTGGACGATGCCAGAAGCTGTAACGAGGCGATCGATACGATTGATCCAAGCCAGCGGCGTCACGCGGGCCCGAGCGATTCTCGCTTAGAAACTCATTAGGCGGCAACCAGTCTCGTTACCGCATCGGAATGTTTAATACGTAAGACGCCGGGGGCCACGCGGACAGAAAGGGTGTCCATGGAATGCAGGGCGCGTGGAAATTTAATTACATCGGCGCTGGTCAGCGAGGAGGTCGTGTTTACACGCGCTCTAACCATGGACGATTTTCTTCGCGCCCGATTTCTGTGTCTCGATCCATCTTCTTCCCAGTCAACCACCTTCGGTTTCCTCTGCTTCGGCGAAAATTGTCCTGCTTCCCTTTTCTTCCGTTTTCGCATCGAGCCTCTCCACAATCGTTCCCTCCTCTATTCGTATACATCTCCCTTGACAGCTGAATCGCATACTTTGCGATTCAATTACGAACCGATACCAGTGAGAGTAGTACGGACGATCGGATGGTGAAAGTTGCTCGAGAGGTTTTTCGTGACAATTGCCAGGGAAAATCAGAAAAACAGAGGAGATGAAGCAGTTGTCGTCCGGACATGGGCCTCTTCCAGGTCGGACCATATTTTCTCCCCGTACTGTACCTTATTTGCCGATAATCACGAACGGAGATCGGTCCCGGGTAGACAGGGTGATGGCTATTTTAGTGGGTGGAAAATTATACGGCGGCTTCCACAGGCTCTAAAATGGGCAGCTCTTCGGTTACGAACTATAATAATCATTTCGTCGGATGAGGAAGGAGCTGCAGCAAAGGCAGGATGAAAGGGGAAGGATGGAACGGGGGGAGGGGGGAGGAGGGTTTCAGATACAGGCCGGTGTATACGAGACGCTTCCAACCGTGCCGATGTGGCAGTCAACATATTTACTGGCTCGTTAACGTCTCGTAGAGAGAGGACGACGTTCCCCCCCTCGGGGTATCCCGACGTCTCATTCTTCGCTCTGCCGTCCCTAATACGCACCCCCAATTTACCGCTAACGTGACTCGAAATAAGTCGTTTACCGAGCGGCTGCCGCTGCATCGGCGGCCTCCATCGCGCGCCGTCGTTTTCAATAATTAATTGCGTTGTTATTCGGGGCGCGTATGCGATCGCGTCTCTCCGCAGACGCGACAAAACGTCCTTCCCTAATTGAGATGTCGAGGTGGTCAAACTAGGGGGGACACCGCCGGAGGGGCTTGATTGCCGCATTCCAGAGGCCGTTCTCGTGTGCGCACAGAGGAAAGCAAGAGGAGCCTCGAGTAGATTCATTCCGCGCCCGAGTCAGACTTTACGAGGCTGGATAAGTGTAATAAGGAGACGCGAAGGTGGCAGCGGCTGGAATAGATGTGTAACGAGATGGTCGGAGGAATCGAAAACTTTACGAGCAACGATTGTCGAGGGTGGCGATTGGCCGATGTAATGTCAGCGTCGCGCTCGTACGCGGGCTTCCTCCCACGGGGGAGACCGTGAGAACATGTGCGGGCTCTTTATCACGGCAGTATCGTTTCGTTCCGCGATCGGAACGAATCCCCCGCGGAATTTGCTACTAGACACCGTTTCTGCCCGCCCCGTCGATCGAGGCCCTTTAGCGGGGTGTCGAGGCAGGTGGCCGACGCAAGGAAAAATTGCTTCCCTCGGCGTATCAATTCTTGGAAAATTCTCCTCGCTCGAATCTCCCGTTCTTCCACACGGACGCGCATCTCGCTCCAGCGTAAAAGTACACGGCCGAATAAAAATGTTCGATTACCCTGTCCCCGTAACGGGCCAACACTTTTCCAACCTGCTACGGTTAACCCAGAAGACCCTCCGCGGGTCCCGGCCCCACGGTGATTTTTTTCCTTTTACTCGTTTTTGATTGGCAGCAGGTAGAGGGGAGGGAGGCCTATAAAGGGCCGCCGAAAAATAAGACCGACCAACCCCTTCCCAAGCGTCCTCTCCTCTTATCCTCTATCGTCCGCAGGCTTCTTCTCTGTCTCTTCAGTGGTCCATCGCTTCTCCCGTTCTCTCCCTTTCTCTTTTATTTTCTCCCTCCCCTCCGCCCCGAACCTGCCTCCTCCGCTTTGATTTCGGTAGGTAGAGAGGCTGCAGATGGGCCAGGAGCGACGGAGAGCCGGCAAAAGGGTGGGGGAGGGAGCGAGAGGGGACGAGAGGGCCCCCGAAACCGGGCAGTGTGTAATTTTGCGCCGGCTTAGGAAAACACGGCGGCCACCCGCGCGTTTCGCGAGCGGCGGAGATTTAAAAATAAAAGGCCCGCTCCTCGGCGCGGCGGTCGGGGGAAAGAGGGAAAGAGGGAAAGAGGGCCAAACGCCGATCGCAGGCGGCCACCTTGTTCCCCGCTCGGGCGTCTCTTTGTCTCTCCGAGGCGAGAAGAGAGCCACTTTGCATTCCCTCGCGCGAGCGCGCGTGCTCCTCGCAGAAAACCTTGGCGAAACGAGCGCCGTTTTATCGGGACGCGCGCGCTTCCGAGTATTTTTATCCTGGAATCGCGAGCGCCGCGTGCACGCTCCACCGTTGTTTGCACACATTTTTCCCCCCTCGTTTCGAAATCGCTCCGTCGATCCTTCCAACGGCGGAATAAATTTCCAAAAGAAACGAGACCAACTTTCAACGCGAAAGGTTCATCGACTGGATGAACTCTAACGTTACGATTGGCCAAGCAATTACAGAAAAGCTTCCGTTTCACTCTAGCCGCGCCAAGTCTCCCTATCCCTCAACCTCTTGCCGAGGAACCCGAAAATCGCCCGTTTCTCACGTTTTCCCTCTCTGCCGCTGTAGAAAAGGCATTGCTATCCGGTGCTCTCCAGCTCCTCGAGCGTAACCACTTTCTTTCGCGCCGTAGCAAGAGAAAGGAGCCCGAGGTGCATGCAGGATTCCCGTACGCCCTCGGTGCCCTTATCCTCCTTATCCCGGTGTCGAGTCGCCGTATGAAAAACTCCCTATCGCCGGGAGAAATCTTCGTGTCGACTGGGCCGCCGTCCAAACTACACCCACCTCCGTTTCCCTCTCTGTCCCTCGACCGCGAAATAAATTCTCTATTATCCTTTCTGGCCACCGGTTCTCTCGCGCTGCCGTGCAGAAATTCCTCCGGCCGCCACTCGACGACGCTTCTCAAACTCGAAAACACGTATTCCACGTCCTTATCCCGCTGTCATTCTGACTGGCAACTTTTATCTCGCACAAAGGGCAGCAGCTGGCAACTAGAATAAGCTGTAATTTGATTTTCAATGGACTTCTCGAGCTCCAGAATTGTTTGCGCAAAATACAAGCTGTCAGTATTCACGCCACGGTTCACCGTCGATTGTGGCCGATCGCGCGGCCGATCCCCGGGGCCGTGGCAACTAACTCTATTTCGATCGATGCGATGCGATGGATCGACTAGCCGCTGCCAACAACCAGACACCTCCGATCTACCGTGCCAGCGATCGGGGCCCGGACGAGTCCCCGATCGGTATTTAACGGCTTAATTTCGAGCTGCAGCGGGGCCCGGGCGAGGATCCAGCGGCGCGACGGTAGACAAAATTTCGTCGCGCGTATCCTGTGCCTCCGTGGGTGTGTTTACTCTGCGCCGTCACTTCGTGGTCGTCCCTTTTTTCGCGTTCTCTCTCGGCCAGGTAACCAGATACATCGGCGGCGGCGGCGGCACGCCGTTGCTGCCCAAAAGGGACCCCCACGGCGCCGAGGGCGCGGTGGGTCCGAATACGTGCTCTCCTCCGCACGATAGAGACCTCGTCCTTTCGCTCGCCTTGTTTCCTCCTCGACCGTCGATCGATATTCTCTCGCCTGTCCTCCCAGCACCAACGAGTTCCGACTTCCACGCGCACTTAGACGATCCATCGATCAGTCATCTCGCAAACATTTGAGAAATTCTTTTCCCAGAAGTAAAATAATTGTTAAGGACGCGTCGCGTATAAAACACCATCCAACCAGAGACATACCACAACTAATTTCCTGGGGACCGAAACAATAGCGTACTTGCGAAGGGAGGAATTTGTAGAGTAAATCGTGAAGCTGGCTCCACTGCGAGGCAACTTTCCGGTAAACGGCGGACAGAGGCCGGGATAATCTAGATTTCTAAACAACGGCTAGCTGCAGCAGAGCACGCGGCATCGCGATAACACGATACGCTATCCACGATTCGGATCTTCGAGCGTGGTTTTGCGGTAACGAGGGGAACCGCGATTCGACTGATACCCCTCCAATTGCATCTGTATCTCGAGGCTCGATGTCGAATACCGACTCGAGTCGCGGCGTCTAACAAGTCCGAGAGTGTATCCCCCTGTAACTACCGCGTCGTCGCTGGCTGATCGAAGAGTGTCTGACTACAAAGCAGGCAAATCTACTTGCGGCGGAGAGTTCCCCGTTGCGCTGGCTCCTACGAGAGTAAATGGGGGCCGTTCAGAGCCAGAAACCGAAGGAACGCGTAATTCACGATTTTCTCGATGTTTTCTGGCGGTCATAAGCGAATGCAGCCACACCATGAATATTTCATTGCGCGCGATGCGCCGGCAGTTTGTCGGTAAAGCCTCGTTTGTATCGCGCGTAATGCCGTCGCGCGACCCTTAGCCCTCGCCACCCGCTCGGGCTTCGCGTTGCTTGGTTTCTTTGCGCTGTATTTGCATGAATCTCCATAAGTATGATCGACCACGGTCTCGAATGACCGAACCCCCTTCGTTCCGCCGCGACCTTTTTCTGTCGTTTTCTCGACCCTTCATCTATCAGCTGTTAAACAATCGCGGGGGAGGCGAGCTCGCTAACGACAAGAGTCGGACACTCGAGCGTCCCCGACTCGTGGGTAACTGCAACCGTATTAATTTCGCGTTGCTGCAGGGGAGCAAAATATTCGCCTCTGTTCCGACGACAGAAAAAGAGCATCCGTTCTCCCGTTGCCGGTCCGGGGGCTCGCGATGGAAACGTCGGGTGCACGTCCCGAACGGGAGGGGAGCAGAGGGGCGCATAAACCAGTTTGTACTATATAAAAGGCAAATTCGTAAAAGCGTAATCTTACGGTGGCCGGGGGCCGTCTCGAGCCGGGGTCACGTTATGATAACATCTTTATCCTTTCTCGTATAAATTTTACGGGGATACGGCGCTTTAACCGAAATACAGTCGTAACCGACCGCACGAATTATAAGGATCGTTTCGCGGATTAAAGGGACCTCGACCGCGGCGATAAAATTGTGTTATTTCTTTCTTCCTCTCCGAAAGACGGCGGGGGGTTCGAGGGGAGGGGGCAAGCGAACAGAGATATCAAAGGCAACGAACCATGGGGCCCGATGCGACGCTGCCCCGTCCCCTTTCCCTCCGAATAAGACGGAAACAAATGACTTTTTAATTGACGTCTGTATCGAGCGCGTTGCTCTTAATCGCCCGGGTGGATGTCGCGGTTACATTCGCGGTTTATCACTTTTTCTTAACCAAGCGGTTACGGCGCAACGATCGTGTGTAAAGCCGTTTCCCCCGCCGTTCAAGCCTCTGGACACTGGTTACGAATTTCATGCATCCACCAAACCGATCGAAAGAAACTTCTCCCGTTGCACCGTATCCGCCAGGGGTTCCCGCAAAACAGGATACTTTGTACCGCAACCCGGTGTGTGGTATTAAATCTACGGTGTTGCAAAACTATCAGAGCCGCCGGTGTTTCCCTTTAACGTCCGACATATTCCGGCCGCGCACGGAATTTCAAGTTCCACTCAACCCCGCCGCTCGCCCAGCCCCTAACGAAAGGGTTGGACGAACAAGATATTCCAATAACGCGTGTGCTGCGGTTTGAAGGATGCAGCGCGTGCCTGGCTGCGCGTAACGCCGCGGTTCGTTCCCCCCCCCCCCCCCCCGGCGAGGCCAAAGACGTTTTTCCAGAAACGGAGAACCGCCGTCCCCTCTGACTGACTTTCTCGAGCAACGGGAAGAAATAATGTCAACAGGAAACTCGATTACCATCCGCGAGAGCCCATTGTTACCGTTGTAAACAGAACTTCAGCGTTAACCCTCGACTTCTCTACCCGGTTGTGACTTGCGCGTTCAAAGAAATAAACGTTTGCCCTCGAACGAGTGTCCGTTTTCACTGGCAACTTTCTGCTTTCGAAGCTCCGTCGTCAGAGTCGATGCTGCGACACTAGTTCAGTGCTTTCCCACGAACTTGCACACCATTTCTTTCTTCCCCTGTGACTTAAGTTGACAATCTGTGGGGCTCCCTGTTCCCGTCTGAATTCTCTCCAACAGAGTTGAAAGACACCGTGGGCGAGCACAAACCTCGCGCATTCTTTCTACGCTGTTCCACGTTCGTCCAACACTGGCCTCGAACGATTCCCCGGGGATCGGCTGAAAACAATTCCGCGAGTCGGATTGCAGGCTGCGAGACAAAGGGCGCAGCCTCGGCTGCAACTATATACCAGGCAACAAACGAGCCACTGGCCGGGCCTTCGTTCCGACTGAGTTTCTTCTAGTTTACGTACAGTTTACTTAAGCCCTTTCCGCGTTATTTACAGCGCGGGAACGGTGGGATTTCAAAGTCGCTCGATGGCAATTTATTTCTGTTTACTCTACGCGGCAAATCGACCTGATTCGTTTCCCCCGCTGGAGGATCCATGACGGTGATCTATGGAAATCATACTTGATGTCCTCGGTATCGATTCCCCGCTGGCAGAGACTAACCGCACCTCGCGATCCCCCGACATATCTTCCTTAGGTTTAAAAATTCACGCCAACGTACGTCGTATTTCCGCATTAGAAGCCAGTGTGTCTTCGACGCGGCCGCGCTTCGTACGTACGAGCGTGATCGACGATTCCTTCCAACTTTACATCGCCGGAGTTACACGCCCTTAAACCGATCTGCGACCGCTGCTGGTTGGCGTGAAGGAGCGGCTGCAGAGGGAAACGAATGTCTGGCTCTCGGAGCGAAAACGGCTCATTCGCGTAGGAATTAAATCGAGAGAGCCTTGTTCTCTTTTCAGGGATGAATCGTACGCAGACTCGAGCTCAACTGGGCCTCGTTTTTCAAATTCTCTTTACTCTGTCGAAACGAGTTCAACTCTGCCCCGTATAAATTAGACGCGGGCGGCAAACGCCTCGGATCGGAGGGAAGGCTGAGCACAAACGCAACCACGTCAGAAAAGAGATACATACGTCGGACGAGCCCGATGATTTATTTTCGAGCGGTTCTTACGAGCTCGCGGATCCCAGCCTGAGGATGTATCAACAAAGGAAATAACTCAGAGATTCCAAAATACTCCCGTCAATATTGAAGGCAGAGCCAGATCATAGATACGGAATTCTACTGTTCAATAATTCATGTCATTCGTCTGGAAAGCTTAGCGGCACGGCTCGACGATATTCAGCTTGGCATGGGGGTAGCCTACTTTTTCGAGGGATAAGTGGAAATCTGCCGAGGGGAAGAGGTCCTGCAAGAAATATCCGCCGAACACGCTCGCGTCCAGCACGGTGTATTTAAAAGTCAATAAAGCTAACGAATTTATATTCATCCCCGTGGCGCGCGTTATTATGAAATGCTATCCAATTTAATTAGAACCATGTAGAAACCCTTTTCACGGGGGGGGGGGCGTGTAATTAACGCATTCATACTCGAAATTCCATCCGAGCGAAAGAAATCCCGTTTGCAAGATGAAGGACAGGGCCGCGTTACGGTTATCTTTCAGGCATTAAGCTGCAGAGTGCTTGGCACCTAATTGAATTCTGCTTTCGTTGCGATATCGCGCAATTAACAGCCCGAAGGTAGGTCCGCTTCAACGGTGTTCCAAGCTAGAAGCGGGGCCGGCGCGTTCCGAGAAGGTCGGCCAATCTAAGACCGGAGGGAAATCGTATCCACGATCGTTGAAAGAAGGACAGAAATCTCCGGAGAACTTGAGGTGTAGCATTTGCATATTACCCAACTGAAACGCGGTGTTATAGGGATCCTTAGTTAGTATTCCGTCGGCTTATCTTCGCTAATATGGTTCTCCGGTGAAGTAGCGCTTCATTTGCGAAGTACCTGCGGAAACTTGGAGACTCTGCCACAAGTAATTCCCTTTGGAGAGAAAAAAAAAGCGAACGAATCCGGTTCCCTTGTCCTTTTAACGTCGGACTTTTAACGTCCGTTCCGCCAACGTCCAAGTTTCCACCGAGAGCGGGAATATGCAAAAATGCGCAGGGGTGACGGGAGATAGGCCTCGGACAGGGTACGGGGGCGCCAGTCGCACGAAGAAAGGGAGGGAGCGAGAGGGAATAAAGGGACGACCGCGACCGACGGCCAGATTAAAACGTTATTCGCCGCGGGCGGCCTTATCAAACGGGCCAGCGCCCGGCGGCGCAAGAATTTCGCTTTTTGCGTGGCCCTCAGCTCGGCTGCTAATTTGCACGCGCCTCCCCCACGAGTTCCCGTGAATCGGGCGACGAACAAACGAAGAGCGGTCGACGAGTCGCGCGCGTAATTACGAACGCGAGGATATTTTTGCGTAATAGAGGGGACGGGCGCGGGGTTAATGGGGAGATTATGGGATTATCGTTGGAACTGTTTGGTAAGTTGGCGTGTACGTTCCGTAACGGGCTTCCGTGCCTGTAGAATGTGGGGCTGGCTGCGCGGGCGGGGGGCTGGTGGTGGTACAAGTTACTTTAGGAGTCTTGTTTTCGTTACGCCGCTTGAATATACGACGATGGAGAATTAACCTCCTCGTCAGGGGCGCGATAGCTGTGCGGCAGCTTGTCAGGCCGAGTTAGGAAAGCCGAAGAAAACGTGTAATTAATAGTCCTGGAGGCGCAGCTGCTGGCAATTAACGCGGCGGGAGAAGAAGTCGCGGGCAAAGGTACCTACTTTTGACGGCCCGACAAGATTCAAGCTCTTCGAGCGCTTCTGGGCAGAATCAGATTCGCCTTCTCCGCGGGTACAGCGTGGTTTAAACTTTAAAGCGATATTGTCGAGGGGAGCTGCGTCTAGAGAATGTCAGTTTGGAAAAAGACGCGTAGCGATACTTCTGCCACAAGAGGGCCTCTCGGCCGATCCCGCTCTCTCGCAAGTTCTCCCTCGTCTAATCATTCCTACATAGGGTAAAGTGTACAATGATTGGCAACCAAAAATTTGAGGTTATATAGAAAAACATATGTAGTTAAAAACGAAGTCTACAGTGTTTAAACAGACTATTTCATTCACTATTAAATACCTACAACACTTATTAAATCTGTATTTCAATCCATTACTTACAAGGGAAGATCCCTAACCCGGAAATTTGAAAAATTCTGAAACTTTGTGAATACGTAGGGAACTTTCACATCATTACAACGCAATTTTTGTTTGCTTCCCAATTCACTCTACGGAGGTGTAATTGACCCGTGAACCTCCAGTTATTTTTCGATTTTGTGTTATAACTCGTAAACTAAAATATTTTTTTTACCAAATGAAAGATCTGATTCAAAGAAGTAACTTTTGTCTGGAAACTTTTTTCTATCTCTTACATTATGCGAATAATAACACAAAATCGCAAAATAGCCGAATTTTCAGGGGTTAATTTCACCCTCCTCGAGTGTATTTGGGCAGCAAAAAAAATTGCGTTGTAATCAGGAGGAAATTCCCTACATATTCACAAAGTTTCAGAATTTTCGGAATTTCCAGGTTCGGGATCTTCCCTTGTTAGTTATAAGCGACAAAATATACTTACCCACTCCTTATCAAAATTTAAAAATAAACGCCTAAAACTCAGCCCCTTTTTTTCACTTTGTGGTATTGTCAGATGTAAAATGTGTAGGGTAAGTCAGGGTGAGATGGTCATACGGAAGAAATGGGCAGTGACGGTATTTTTTAGAAGGAAACGCCTGATTGCGCTGCCTCGACGTGGGTACAAAGTATGAAAGAAAAGTAACATTCTTAGTTTAAAGTGTTGAAATAGAACGTTTTTAAAGGTTTGTAAATCCACTGTGAAATTTAAGCTAGTGCTTTAAAATGTTTGATCAATATTTTGGTCATCTTGTTTGTGTTATGTATGCTGAATATTTTTAATTCTCAAGATGTATTTTCGATAGTGTATTGTTTACAGTTTTTTTAACCTTAAAATATTCGGGGTTACGTCTGTCAGTCTAACTATTAAGCGAAAAGGGAATGGCTATCTTACCAGGGCTTTAAGGGAAACATGGTCAATTGTTGTCCAGGAGAGCTGGCCATAGTTGTATTTGATGTAATTTCAGATATTTGGGTGAAATTCGGAGAAAATTATTTCGAAACCAAAAAAAAACAAAAACAAGATTGGCTAAAATGTAAGTCATGTGGTTATTGAGCCCATGAAAATTGCACAGAGTTTGACACTGTGTGTCATACATGCGGATTAGAAGACTCACAGCAAGAGCCCAAGGAAGTTTTGAGCGGGCAAAAACGAAGGTGAACGAAAACTAGAAAGAATCTGAGATAACCAGTTAAGGACCACAACTTGTTAGTCTGAAAGGTCATATGACCATCTTTCCCGGACATTAAGGGAGATATGGGCAATGACACTTAGGTACTTTCATTTGTAAAATTTATATATTAAATAATAATTTTTCGTTTATTGATATTAATGGACATGTAGACATAGGTTTGAAGTTTTGTTCTACATCATTTTCGTTGCTTTATTTCAAATAGGTTGGCTGTAGCGGACTCTAAACGAAACTATTCACCCGGATTTACGCTACTTCAACTACTGGGGTTTGCAGTGTTGTAGTACCAGAAAAATAAGAAATTGTAAAAAAAAAGTACTTTCTAAGCTTGTAACTCTTAATATGTGGCTTTTTAATCAGGAGTGCCAATGATTAGCGCAGTGCCAGCACTAGTGTAGTTTACCCTATACCCGTTTCGTCCTACCTTCTAACGTCCCCGCGTCTGCGGCAGTGTCTGCTAGGTAAGCCTCGCTGATGAGTCAACTAAGCAGGTCGAGGACGAAACGCCACCTTTCCACTTTCTCCCCTTCCGTCCTCTCTTCAGACCATACTTCGACCCCCGCCAAAGACGTATTTCTTTGGCGAAAGACGCGAGAGAATTTGCGAATCGAAGGTGTAGTTAGTGGGGGTAGGCTACAGGCAGGGGCGAGCAGGTGAATAGGTGACGACTTCGATCGTCGGATATCGAGGCCGAACCGGCCGCTATTTCCGCCCAAACTATTTACCCAACGTCACTCAATTAACACACGGTCAATACAGACACGGGCCGTGCTCGCGTCGTCGATACAACGGCCCATTAATTTACGCCCCCGGTCCCGCGTGTTTAGCCGGCGACGGGGTAAATATCATTTCCCAGGCGAAAAGTGCGTTCCCCCTGTAATTCCCAAGCGCGTGGTTAACTTCGATCACGCCTCATTGCGCGACCGAAGCGAAATCGCGATTGTAGGTCCACGATTTTTCCAACAGCGATACTGGGGAAATTTGGAGCGGACCCGGCTCCTCCCTATGTCTTTCCAACCCTTCCTCTGAATACTCGAACCACCCGAGGATGTGGATGATCCGTACACACTCGAATGGTTCATGTGAATCTGTACGGAGGGCAGAGATAAGCCCTCGATAAAGGGTTTCACAGGTGCGCGACTTGGAAACGACCGGAAGACACAACGTACCAAGTGTTTTAGAGGCAGTTTGGTGGTGTCGGGTCGACTGCAGTTCATTTCCGAAGTCGTAAGCAGAGTTGTTTAGCGGCTGGGGCTCGCGTTTACGAGGAGCCCCGCGTATTTCACGCGCGTTCGCGGTTCCTCGCTGACGCTAATCCAATAAAAGTCCTTGCTTAAACTCTCGTAAACGTAAATCTCGACGCTTGAAAAACTTCGTTCACCACTTCTCGCTGCTTGTACTTATCCGAGCGCTAACGAACGGTCATGACAGTTCAATCGTGTCCCCGGTACGTCGCGCGGAGATGCGCAGAAGGTGGTCTCAGAAAGAGGAGCGAGATAGGCGATCCACTAAGCGGAGGGACTTGCAAAAGTTCTACAATCCAAGCGCGAGTGTAATTGCGGATCGCTTCGAGTTTCTTCGGCGAGCAGCGACAATTATGCGGCCGTGAGGATAAATTCCTCGGTTCCTGTAGCCGTTCGAGTCGAGGGGAACCGTGTTACGTAGAAATTTCATGTATTTTTCGAGTTCCCCGTGAAATCGCGATAAGCCGGGATCGCACCTCGCCTCGCCTCGCCGTGAGAATTAACGAGGTCCGAAATACTTGCCGCCGACCGAAACGGTATTCGCGATACCGGGCGAATTCCGCGGCGGAGATCCGCCAATTAGATTCGAATCGATGCAGGTCAAGAATACCCAAAACACCGGGGCCCCGCTGCAGATATTTCGGGCCTCGGAACAGGTAGCCGGCGAGGAAACGCTCGGCATTCGTGGCTGCGATCGGTGGTCGCGTTTACTGAGAAAAGAAACTTCGCCTCGGCCGATCGTTCGCGATAACGGCTGCCACTCCGATAATTACGAGCGACGATAGATACGCAGCTTGCGCAACCAGGACTCTCGAGGCCGCGTAATCCTCTGGTAAGTGGCGACTCCAGAGGACAAAGTCTCCGAGGCACGCGTCGCCGGATCGGGTTCGAGTATCGTGGAAAAGTTGGATGAATTTTAGCGGCGACTGTTAGCTCGATGGCAGACAGCATTCCATTCGTTTCGTAGACCTCGGCCGTAATTATTTCGGTGTCGATTGTCCGAGGAAAAGAAGGACCGCAGCGAACGGCGGACTAGCTCACCGATCGCCACCGGTTCCATGGTGGAGGGACCACACGCGAGCTCGACTTCCTCCTCCTCTTCCTGCTCCTCCTCCTCTTCTTTTTCGTCCTCGTGCTTGACTTCATGTTCCCTCGATACCCGGGGCATTTCGCAACCAATAATCCAACTCGCAGGGAGATAAGTCACTCGGCGTTCCGTAGGGTGGACCGTGGCTATCTTATCGGCGGCAAAAGTGGCAACAATAAAGCCAATATCTGTCCAGCGATTTCCACTTTCAACCTAGTCGCGGACGCACGGGTCCACGGCGGTCCCGACATTTGCATTAATTCGCGCCGACGTCTTCCCGCCCCGGAGCGTCTTCCTTCCTCTCCGTTGGCCCACGGGCGATCTTCTTAATTAGCATTAAAACGTGCCAGAAATTTCTCACCGCGGAAATTCCAAGTAATTATGCCGCATTCGAGGACGCCGCCGTCGCCGTCGTCGGCGCGCTACCGAGTAGTAAAAGTCGCCCGACTCGGTGAAAATGAAAAATTACGGCTCCCCCCCTGACGAAATTGGCAAATTTAAAAGTCCACGGGTACCGCAGCTCCTCGGGCGCCGTGTCGTATCGCGTCGAGTAATTCTTCAGCGGCCTCGGTTATCGATTGCCTCGGCCGGCTTCGACCAAGTTCTGGCGACGGTATTAAAAACCGTATAGAGACGTCAAGGGACGAGATATCAGGCGCGTGGCTAATGCGGCCGTTACCACCCGCATGTTTCAAGACGGCCACCCTCGGCTTGGCCCGCTGCTCCCCCCGCTCTCCGGCTCTGTTCCCGTAGCCGGGGGCTTCTCTTAATCAGCGATCGCAGCCCGAGAAAAATAAATCGTCGCATTATTCAAGGGGCTCCGGTAATATGGATCGCGAGATGATGAAAAAAAAGGTAAGGGGAGTGAAGGGGAAGAGGAAGACGAAGAAAAAGAAGAGGCGGAGAAGTAGGTGGAAGAAGAGAAGCCGTGCGGGGCGAGGGTGGAGCTGGCGCTAAGCGTTCGCTCGTAGCCGGCGAGATAACTTTCTGTAATTCAACCGTACGGCGACGAATACTAATTCCCATCATTAATCTTCGTGGGTCGCCGCTTCGCGCGGACATCTTCGACTCCCCAGGCTCCGTCTATCCTCTCTCCCGCCGCTGGACGGCTCCGAGATCGTCCTCGAACGACGTAGAATCGCTGACCGTGATTTCAGGGAGCATAGAATGGTCCTTGCTCTCCTTGAACTAAGAAAAATTCGGGGCTGACTTTGCCTTCGACGTTCGCCGTACTGCGAGATAAAAACAACGGCTTCCACAATCTTGAGAACACCGTCCTGCTCGTCGAGATCTCCGCGGGAGAAGTTCTTGCTGGTAAATCTCGCGTCGACTTCTATCGAGAAACAATTAATCGCGACGCGCGAGCAATTAGACGGTCGAGAATGCAATATCGCGCTCGTGGCCGCGAAACGATTCAACCAGCCCCACGGTCTTTATTGCCGACACGGTACGACCCTTTTTACGGTACTCGGAGCATATTTTTCGTCCAACCGTCGGCAGACACCCGGGATTATCAACGAGCAACTATGACACGGTATAACGCAATCAACGATCGACGGGGATACGATGAAATTCGCTGCCACTCGCCACCGATACGCGCGGCAGAGTTTTTCATTTCATCGTGTTCATCCGACCGCTTCGTAATAACGCGACACGCCGCTTTGCCGCGTCACTGCCCGTTGACATACCGTTGAAATTAACTGAAATATCTACCGGGAAATTAATAATTTTTGAGTCGATTAAAAAACTGTCAAACCCAGGTTGCCTCGGTTGCAGACCCACGCTTCTGCGTATGACTGTGTGGCAGTTAAGTCGGCCATCCTGAGCGAGAGAGGCTCCACCCTAATCCCTACCCCCAAAGGATTCAATATTTGTCAGCTTGCTCATTATTCCGTTTATACTCCGCGCTCCATGAACCGCGAGTAAGCGTCGCGATAAATGGTCACCAACGGAACACAGGGACGAACGGGGACACGGGGACACGGTGACCCAACGAAATCCACATCGCCGAATTGGCACGTTTCCATCGGTGGCACCTGTCGCTCGTACGCGTGCATAAATTTTTTTGCCGCCTGGCTACCTGCTCCGCCGCTCGCGATTAATAGAGCCAGATTAAGCGAGGATTTCCCGTTGGTCCTGGTGCGACAAAAATCTGCCCAATTTCTCTGTCGAGTACAATGCTGCCTTTGTTTAACGGATAATTAATTCGCCTTGTCTCCCCAGGAATCCTTGGACCCGCGCCGGGTCCTGTGAGATCTTGCGAGGTGCAAGGAGACATCGAGCCGTGCGCAAGTTCATCCTCGCGGATATTCGATGTACCCTTTTCCCAGGGCAAAGAGGAGAAAGGAAACGTTTTCCCGGGTACGCCGACGAGCGACAGAAAGAATTACAACGGCTGACGATAAAAACGAGACTCGCGCGGTCCACCCACTTCGGCAGTTTCGTATTAAATCATCATAAATTTGCATCTGGAATTGGCGTAACGACTAGCGAGAGGTCCAGCCGTTCCGAACTCGGCAGCTCATCATAGTGTCCGCTCGCACCTGCGGCTTTGCTTGTCACTCTTCCATTCCTCGCCCCTTCCCACCCCCCGAGCAAGGGTGACCGGTGACTTTTTGCTCGAATTTTCATGCCGCTCGCCGAATTGCCAGGAGCACGCGCGGATACATTATGACCTTACCTATCTTGTTTGCCGACGAGAGAATAAAGCGCGATTGCATTAACTCCACATTTCCGCGGGTTATTTTCATTTCTGCAGGCTGTCTGTTGGTTCCTTTTTAAATCATTCCCTCGACGAGGGGTTAACTGTTGCCTCCGGATCGCCTCAACAACGGATGTGTACTTATTATGCAGATCGAGCGTAATTGTATCTACCCTTTCGCTATCCCGATGTTTAATAGGAGTTAAAATGTAACGCGTGTAAATCAGTTAAATAAATTGCATGTTCCTGTTGGCTACGGTAAATGACCTATTACCAGCAACAATATCGGACACGTTCCCTTTACAATTTATTCGGATATACATCGATGAATGCATACCCGACCGACCAAATATTTACGTTGCTCGCTGTACACTTCGTTGAAAATTACGAAAACGGTAAACAGGACGGCTGACGCGGCGCGGCGGCAGTGATTTTACGACGGGATGGTTGATCGATCGTCGGAATAATTCAATTACTTTCTTATCGAGAGACCAGGCAGCTAGCTTCTAATGGCGCTGGAAACACGGTCGAAAAGTTTGGCCCGCGTGCAAGCCTAATGCACTTGGCCCGCTGGCCCCGGACTCCTCTACTCTATTATTCAAGCATCCTCCAGTTCTTATGCAGCCCGATTTCTTTGTCTACAGCGTCCTCTCGACTTCGCGGGCCTCTTCGGGACGAGACCTCGGAGGCACCTTCGAAGAAGCTCTGCCGGTCGAAATTTTACCATGAACCTTTGGCGCGAACGAATTCTAGACCGCGTCAGCGTACGTATTAGGAAATGAATTTGGCGGTCAAGCCTTTTTGCTCGCCCGCGCGATCGGTCTTGCCCCGTCCCTTCCCTTTCAATCGTCCATCGATTCCTGTTACAGACGAAAACGAAAGTGCCTGACGGGTAATCGACGGCGATTTTCTTGCTTTTCGACTTGCAGAGGCGTCCCTCGCGTCCGCGTCCTCCCAAAGGGCTGCATGTTTAATCACAGGATGTCTGAAATCTCATAGTATCTCATCGCCCGTTTTCCTTTTAAGTGGCGTCGCGGGGGAGCAGATTTCAGTCCCGGCAGGGGCTCGGATCAAACGGAATTTAATCACGCGAAAGCTGGGCAATCAATTCGGCGGCTTATGAAGCAGCTCCCCGCTTAAACGAACCGTTGTACATTTTCATATCTCGCGGGGCCTCCCAGTTTACCCGCATGAACGGCCGTCCCGAAACGCGCCGCAATCCCGGGCAATTATTAAAGTGATAACTAGTTTTAATAAAGGAGGACGGGATTACGGTGTTCCTCGGGCGAAACGCGCCAGCGAGGTATATTAAAATCTGCCGCGGTTACACCGGGGGCCCGGCGCGCTATCGCTGGAAAATGCGCTTCACGGAAAGCCACGTGGCCGATTTTCTCGAGAGACCGGCGGAAGAAACGCGCGACGAACCGCGGCAAGAACGAGCAAACTTTCCAGCCACGAGCCAAGCAACGCCGGCCGACTAATTAACATAATTAGAATCACTCATAGCCGTGGACCGGGAGAAGAAGGAAAGCCCTGCGCGAAAAGCGTCGGAAAAGTGGACCACGTAGCAAGACACCAGCCGGAGACTCGGAGAGTAACCACCAACTTTTTTTTAAGCCGCTCTCGTTAATTCTGCGGACATAGGAACGACGCTCGAATCGAAGCCAAAATTGCAAAAAAATTGATCGATAGCCAAAAAAAAGCTGCGATCTCGTGAGTATTTTATCTACGTTTGTGCCTAAAATTCTCTGTTCGATCGGTTACCAGGTCCTCGATAATTCGAAACATGGCAATCGACAGATTCATAGAGCTAACGAGATGATGAAGTAGGTTAAGTTAAAACCATCGCTATTGGTACCGCGACAATAATTATAGCGAGCAACGCGCCGCGCCGCGCCGCTCGCGGCAAATATTCAAGAGCCGGTAGCCGTGTCGGTGCACTAATTTACTTCTAATCGCTGGAAAATACCGGCGGATAGAATAATATTATTATCCGGTATAATGTTATTATCGGCCGATTTGGCGTGACAACGAGAGGGGCGGGGAGGGAGCGGCGAGCGTGCAAATCGAATTTCGGTGAAGTTTGCGCAAAATCATTATTATCATGGCGGATCGTTTGCAAACAATGCGCTCAGGATTTCAAATATTGATCCTGTGACGTAATCGTTGCTGAAACTGCCCCGGCGGCCTGCTGTAACGTGTTACGGTCTCGTTATGGCATGGTTTATGGTGCACTGCTTAGCAAACATACCATTCTAATCGCTGATAAGGCCACGCGCGCGCTCCATTTTTCCGGATATCGCCGCTCTGAATTCACTCTCCAACGGTTCGCCGGGAGATTCCGCGCGCGTCGTTCCGCCGCGTGGCTTTTCAGGTATCTCCAATAGCGGCGCGGCCTTTCAAGAAAGTGAAAAAGTCACAGGTGAACTATTAATGGATCTTTTCTATTTTGCTAAATTGGCGGGTCTGCTTTCTCCTTACTCTTTCCTTCTTTCTGATTACACAAAAGGACCGACTGAAATCAAACGCTTCACGTCGTGTAACAGTAGATTAAAAAACAATCACCCTCGACGCAAAATAGAAGCGAGAGGAGATTCGACTCGCAAAGAACGTTGCCGCAATGCCGCGCAAATTTCACCTTTCAATTTGCCCGACGCGTTAATGGTTGCCGGAGCAAATAGGTCACCGACGTCAAAAGATCAGACGGAAAGATGCTGCGGTAGGAGAGGAATGGGCAAAAGTGGTATCCCGTACAGAGGGAGAAATTACTATTAAACTCGATTTCCCCCGAAACGTTGAGAGACGTATGTACGCATCGCGCGTTCCATTTTCGCGCAGGAAAGATACTCGCCAAGTAGCTGGCGAATCCCGTGAATTCTGGGTTTGGAATCGGGAGGGAAAAAGCAAATTCTTTGCTTCTGCCTACGATATCTATTTGCGAAAAAAGCTGGGCAAGAGCGATTCAGAGGACAGCCTGTGTAAAATTCGCCGGAGACAAGCGGCACGAGGAGAGACGGGAACAATGCGAGGCGCGTTTGAACGGCGGGACACACGCGACGCGATGACGGCGAATTTTGACACGGCGCGGCGGCGCCGCGGTGCTTCCCTGGAAGCTGTATAATTCAAATGTAACTCAAACAGTCGGTATCCGTCGAGTATCCACTTTAATGCCGCGAAAGAGGGAGCCGGTGTACGGGATCACGGTGTGCACATACATTTCTGTCAGCCGACGATGGAAGAAGAACGATGGCTGCACCGAGCAAGCTGGCACACGGAGAAACGGGGAAGGAAGAGGGTGGCTGGGGCTCCCAGTGGGGGAAAGAAAAGGAAACACAGGCGGGAGGGTGGTTTGAAAGAGAGACGGAAAGAGGAGTGACTCGGGAGAGAAGCCGGGGATTTCAAAGCAAATTGCCAACCTCACCCTCGTATCCCTCTCTCCCACTCTCCCACTCTCCCCCATCCCCTCTCTCCGTCCATCTTGATTTCCGTTTCTCTTGCTCCCGCCGGCTTCCCTTTTCGGCTGCCTTGTCGCGTTGGTTTTCCCTTTTACGTTCAACGACGCCACCCTGCCAAAGGAAGCCGAATTCGGCGTTGCTCGCTGTCGCTCGAAACGCCCTGCTAACTGTTTTCACGTTCTTTCTGCTTTGAGTAATCGCGCCACGGGAATTCCCCAGTTTATAAAAGCACGGCCCGTTTCACGCGGCCTTTTACGCACCGCCCCCAAGCCCGTAATTAACTCGTCGCCGCGTGACGTTCGAACGACGAAAGTTGCGAAGTTCGGCTAAGTAAGTCGGAGGCAGAACCGGCGAGAGTGGAGATAGGTACTTGCGAGAGGCTCCTCTTACGTTAAAACGACGATTCGTTCTCGTCTGTCTCCGTGGCAGCTGCGGAATCCGATGACAATGACTAGAGAAACACTGGTACCCACGCTCGTAATAAGTCGTAATCTGATTAGAGGCACACCTCTCGAGAAGCTTGGCGAAAGAGCTACAGCGATGGGAGAAAGCAAGTAGATCGACGCTCGCGCCAACTGAACTAAGAGATGCAGGGAAACGAGCTGTCTGCAGGGGAGGAAGATATATTGCGAAGGGAGGTTGTCCACGTGGCTATTGAACGCAAAGGCTCCACCGTTATGTCTGCGACGAAAGAATCTGCTCGTAAATACCAATAACGCGAGGCACCTTTGATAATCCCCCATATTCGGGACTCTTTGAGCGGAGCGGGACTACGCAGACACGGCTCAAACGGTAAACTACCTACATGATGAAGTTGCTATCGACGTTGGCTCGAATCGCTCGATACCCCGGCTAATTATTGCGTAATTTGTCCGGGGCGATATTAATATCGACGTATATTGCGACACGAAAGACAGCCTCGACGTCCGAGAGGAGCGACCGAGAGCAAGAGATCGCACGATGAGATTGCGATTGTAGATGAGACTCGAGCTTCAAAGGGGAACCCCCCGGGGCGAGGATAAGCAGACGAGAGTTCCCGATGTGGGAGGACTACCTCTCGTAATCGAGATGCAGCGAGAGGTAATCTCCGGCCTGTCCCCTGGCCAGTTACCTTTTTGTAGCCTCCGCCGCGCCATGCCGAGCTGAGCCGAGTTGCCCCTTCTCTCCTCCATCTTCCTGCAACTGTTTAAGATAACGCGGCTTTCACGTTAATGCATCAAAGCGTATTAAGAGGTCTCCTAATTATTACGCCGTTATCGCAGTCGGCTTAAAACTCCTCTGCGCACGAACCCGTAATCAACAACTCTGCCCGGCGCATCGACCAACGATCCAACGATCCAGCTGCTTCCGAGTTTAAGCTTAAGCGATCTATCAAGCTTGCACATCGTCCTCTCTGAACGTGATCGGGTGTGTCGATCGGTCAGCGCCGAGCAGCGATTACGAAATAATCGGGAATCGGTAAGGGATCGAGTGGCGCGGCGCGGCGCGGCGCGGCGATCGCAGAGCAGGCCCGGCCGCGGCGAGGATTGCAGTAGTAGCGGCGGCATAGGGCTTAGGTCTGTTCATAAAGCGACCGGGTAGAAAGCATTTATCCTTTCGGGGTAGAAGGCCTGGACAGCGGTAGAATAAACGGAGTCCGGGGCAGTCTTATTTTGGCGAGGACTACGGCACAGCCGGGTGAGCCGGGACGTGCTCCTCCGACTTGGACGGGCACCATTATTTCTTCAGTGTCGACAACTCCTTGCCGCTGCCCTTCTGTCCTCCCTACGGCCCCTTATAGCTTCAACAAACCAACGCCAAATACAGAGAGAGCTCGATGGGCCGAGGAGGAGAGAGCGAAAGGGCCAGCGGGAAAGGGTGGGAAAGAGAGGGCAGAGAAACGCCGGGAACTGTCCCCGTCGGCGGGAAGAGGACAGCGGGAAGAGGCTGCGGCCACTCACAAGGACTACACCGTGAAGCCGGGGGGGAATGGTGGCCTAAGACCATCCCGCGGGCTCTGCCTCTTTTGTTGACAGGACTATGAGAACTCGCGCACGGTGATTTATCGAGCCTCGCTTATTCTTAGTCCTTTGCGGCGACTCGCGTTATACCGAGCCGCGTTAGCTAACTGGCTGGATTATTAAGCGTGATACGATACGCGCGCCCGCTCCGCAGCCCACACACTCCATCCAATTCCATGCTCTCCTATTCTCCACTCCTATACTCTCCTCCTTCTTTCCCGCGTAGAGACTCGAGTTTTGTCTCCTTCGATCGGCCCGCAACAGTTTCACAGGGCCATCCTTGGGCCGGGCATTGCATCGTGCCGCGCACCCTCCGCCCGAGTCGATAATCCCCGTTGCCCGTAACCGACCGCCACGCGGCAAAATTCCACCCCCCTCCCATCCGCCGATTCTCGATCGAGAGTTCAATTCCCCGCGCGATCGTATTTCGGCCGATATTTAATGTAGCCCAACTCGGCGGTAACCCGCTCTCGGCTCTAATTATAGGACGGTGAAAACATAATCGGCGTGACGCGCGACTGGATTTAACGTACGCGTAGCCGCGACGATACGAAACCCGGGGCCCCGATTCCACGGCGAAACTTTTCGTCCAATTAATTCCCAATGAATCGTTAAACGCATTCGCGCGGCTGGCTGGCCGGGATGAGTTTTTCCCAACGCGATAAACGATTTGCTCGTCCGCGGTAGGTGGGAGGACGAACGTTCGTGCAAACCGACGATAACGGGGGTATCTCCACGGAAACTTGGTGGAAAAAACGCAGCGATGGATCGGGGAAATATCGCTGGGAGGTAGAAGTCGAAAACTCCATCGCCCGCCAAGGCGTTCCGCGGAGAAACGATCCCCCATGTATAATAAAATATGATAAAACGCAGCCAATCCCGACCACCCACCGGAACTCGGTTTCCCCTTGGAACTGGGTTCCTGCTGGCCCTGACGGCAGTCATAGTCGGTTCTCTAGACGCGATTCCTCCTTCCGCATTTTCGTCCGCGTACGCTGTTCCGTGTACGTGAACGATGATTCCGCAGCTGTGTACCTTCCCAGCAGTATAACACCGGCTATCCCATCGAAAGTCCAATGCCGCGAAAAGTGTAATTGAAATTTCAATCCTAACTGCACCAGCCAACGAAGGCAAATTATAATTTCCAGGTGTAAATGTTGCTCACGTTCAAACATCGGACACGGGGGCAATTTCAGCCGAAAGAAATACGAGCGATGGTGGTCAGAGACCGACGAATATATTTCAGGAAGGGGTTGCGGGGGCGCGAGACGAGTCTGCTGAAAATTTCCCCGAAGAAGAAGGCCGCTGGCCTCCGACGCGGTTGTATCTCTTCGAACAAGCCGCAGACGTATCCGCGCGTAGACGCGCTCAAGTAAGCGTAGCCAGCAGGATATCTGCGGGCCATAATTCAAAAGCGGAAACGAGGGAGTCTCTGGCTGGATTCTAGCAAGGAGCTCGATCTCCCCCGGGGCCATGGGGTCGTGAGGCCGCCGGGCCGGGCCGGGGAAAATGGAAAACCTTATCGCGGGTTACGCTCCAGCTTCGAGTGGCAACCACCCCTTCCCACGAGGGTCGCCTCGACGATCCAACGATTTGCTGGACGAATGACCGACGTTTTTTCGGTTCCACAAGCTCGGCGTCCGGGTTGGCAGACGGGGATCGATCTGGGGGCAAAATACATATTTTTTCGCCGGGTGGTAAATGCCCGGCGTAGCGTGTGCTTTGGAATTTGTTTCGCGATTTTGATCGGCGAACCCACCGATGGCAAGACGAAATAGAAAAACGACTCGGTAAAATGAACTTTTTTAATCCTTTCAGCGCGGTCGGCAGTGCTCAAAGCGCGCCCCGGAAAAGATTAATATACAAGAGCGTATGTTTTCGAAATTTTCACGGCGCCCCGTTGATATCGGGAAACGATGAATCGCGAGGTTGGCCGTGGGTTGATTTTTGAAAGCTCTCGAACGTTCGCCGTGATATATTTACCTACCTATCGATAGGATGCGGAAGCTGTTCACGTCGCTCCAAAGCGATAGCAACAAATTCATAGGATACCGCGTAGCAAATTTCACTTCTCAACCATTTGCGATCTCCCAATCTTCCCCAACTCGCGACATAATTAATAGCCATTCCGCGTGTCATTCTGTCCCGTCTAATGAATTAAATCTTCACCACCGTGGCCCACATTAATCAACTACACGTTCCCGCAGAGTATCGACATCCTACGAGCTGCAACGCAAAATTCAAGGAGAACTGGAGCGCGCACAGTGGACAGGCTGGGACGATTGTTTAGATCGTTTGTCACCGAGGGTAGATGGCAAACATTCCGCAACTTTGCCCCTCACGTTTCGCCGTTTGCACGTACATCATTCGCTGCAAGCCGTCGTTCAAAGCGACAAGTGACGAGTACCTACCTGCTCACGTTCAAGTGGCCTTACAGCAGGGGTACGTTTCCCGAGGAATATTTTCATCATAATCCAAAATCCCGGATCGGATTTCTGCTCGCGTTTACAGCGGTGAGGAAGACTATTCGTCGCTGACGTCAAGGAAGCGGTTAGCCCGTCGTCTGCTTGAAATTACAATTCGTGCTTGGACGCGTGTTAAAATCGAGCCCTACCCTCCTCCTTCCTCGTTCCTACTCAAGCACCCCCGATATGCGTGGCTCGCCATGTTAAGAGGCACCGTGAAAATTTATGGCCAGGCGGCGAGATGAATGAGGATGGCCAGGGAGGGGGTGGAAACCGAGTGGCTCCAGAATGTTATATTCCGCCAGGCGATACCCTCGATTCTCCAGTGACACCGAGAGTTCCTCTGCCTTCGTCCCAACCAATCCACACTTCCTTTCGCGATTTTATACGACTCAACTTTGTCTTTATGGACACCAGGCCTTTCTCCTTGCTCTCAGGGGTTGCAGATGTCGATCGTCCAACCGGAAAGGTTGGAGCCATTTCTCGCGAGTACTTCGATCGAAGCTTTTCCAAGCTACCCGGTCGGTGTACCCGGTAAAAAATCTGTTGTTTCAAACTATTCCTGATTGTAATTCGATGGGTCAACAGCGAATTCTGCATCCCTTTTCGTGTGCAGTATGTCGGCGGACAAAGCGATTGTGTACCATTGCCGGGGCTCGATGTTTTTTCTGTCGGCGCGCGACGTAACGATTTTAACGAGAAATCAAATGACGGCGAAACGTTGTTACCCGTCGCTCTTGTTTACGCGAGGGACAGACAGAGTGGATATTTAATCGGTTATTCGTCAAGCGCGATGTCAAAGTTCGACCCGGGCACTTTCCACGCTGGAGTGCGCGATCGGTCAAACGACCGATACTCGATCTCTGTTCGCGGATCTTCCCTGATTATTCGCCAATTTGCCGGCGCGAATTAGCGCCCCGCGTTCGAAAAACCGGATCCAAAGGCCGGCGCGCCGAGTGCCGTTTGCAAACGCGCCGTCCAAGTCTCCATTCATTCGTTAACAAAATCAACTTTCATGCCCGCTACTAAAAACGACGGCGCCACAGTGGCCCACTGTCACCGCTAATTTTTGCCGGCGAAATTAAGCGGCGATCGACAAGCCACGGGGCCGGCTAATTTTTATCGAATTTTCGCTCGACGATGGTATTTTAAACGGCGCGGCTCCCTCGACGAATTTCGTTTCGACAATTCGGTATCGCGTTCGCCGTCTCGCGGCGTATTTTAATTCAATGCGCATTGATAGCCCGTGAAATTTGTTTCCTGGTCAGACAAGCTCCCGCGCGGAGGGGGCGCGACGATAAAATTGCATCGAGGGTGTCGGGCTTTTACGAGGGCCTCGTAGATCCTCGAGGATCGAGACGCCGATTCTTATTATGCAAATACATTGTTGATGAATTGAAAGAAGGATACTAACCGTTTTATTGACTCCCCGAACCCTCTGCCGCCAACATCTTATTTGTATTCAGAGGGTAGCGGCCACCCTCCGTCGTTACGGCCGATACCGCGCAGCCTCCTCCGGTGGGGAATTTGCGGCGGGGATAAAACTCGCGCCATGTTTTCGTAATCGCTGTAACCGGAGAATACGGAAACCCTTCGCGCCGAGCGAATCGGTTTGGGGAATAAGCCAAATTTCTTCGAAATACCAGCGCTCGTTTCGTCCGTGAGAAACACCTAAACACCAAACGACTATTTACAGCCAAAGTGGACAGAAATCGGAAAGTTCGTGGAAGAAAATTGTGTGCGCGCGGGAAGCACAGGCGGTCGACGGTGACGGCGACGGCTCGCCAAGGAAGCGAAATAACGGAGTGCTCGTCCGGAAACACGTCGCCGGAAGATCGATGGCCGATCTCGATGAAGATGGAGGAGATGAAAAGAGAAAAATCGACAAAGCGCTAAAGAGTTGTGGTGCGTGCGCGCAGGCGCGCACGCGCGCCACGAAGCCCGCGCTAAAACAAACAAGAATCGAGGTCCTATCCCAAGATGCCGAGGGCGACGCATGCCTCGCCGCGCTTTTTCCTTTTCTTTTCCCCCGGTTGGCCCTCTCGCGAGCCCGGCCCGGCATTATGCGAGAATTTTAAACGCCGAATATTATGAAATTCTTTCGCGTAATCTCCCACCCCGGTCACCCGGCCCCACCGTTTCGAGACATCCTCTCTTCTCTCTTCGCTCTGTCCTCTGCTCGCCCATCTCCACCTCGCCTCACCGTCTTGCCGCGATGCCTTCCGTACCACCGCGGACCGCCCTCGAAATCTCGACGATTAATGCGCCCCTACGAGGGGCCCGGCGAGCTCCTAATTAAAACGTCACTCCTTCCTCCTTATCTCGTCCTTCGCGGAAATGTGTCTTCATTCGGTGAACGTTCCGCCGAATGCTAGACGATCCCTTTCGCCGTAATTGGCGCTCTTTTCGGGGGACCGGCGGAATTAATGCTTTTTCACCGTGGCCCTCCACGCGGCGCGGCTGTGAATTTTTATACCGGCAAATTTGTTAACCGTCCGCGGGATTCTTTTTAATTAACGCGTCAGCGATCCGTTCGTTTCAGCTGGATACTCGGACACCGAGGCTGGACGATGGCTTGATACACGTTTTCGAATCGCGTCGGGTATCGCGTATCGCCCCATTCCGACCGGTTACATTCGGTAGTTGACGCTTCCCGAATCCGTAAAAAGTAACGGTCGCGTAGCGTTTTTACACATTTTCGCCCGTTGGTACGTCGAGTTACGGCATTATTTCAGTGCCGCCTGTCACTGGCGTCACTTAGGCCACGGGAAAGAAATTGAAATGCGAAACGGGCAAAAGTTTCGAACGACCGAGGGCTTGTAATAGGCATGCATCTAGATCGAATGCCAATAAAGACAGGATAATTGAGAAATTTGCGATTAGACACTGTAGCAAAGCGGTGGAACATTTTCCGTACGGCATCGATACTTCTCGGAACACGCCGAATCCCGTCCCCGGTGATCGCTAACGACAGGTATCCGCCGGTTTACCCCGAACGTTACCCCCAACCGGCGAAAAAGAGGCCCCGGGGGCAGCCTCGTTGGGGACCACCGTCGCCGTGCGAGAAGACAAACCGGAGCCGCAAAAGAGACAGGGAGAAAACGGGGCAGAGGGAGCGGCGAGATGCGAGGCAGAGACGGAGCGAGATGCAAGAGGGCGAGAGAGGAGGGAGGGATCCAGAACGCGGTGATTTCCGAGCGGGTAAAGAAATGCGGCCGAATTAAAGCTCCGTTTGCTCCGGGGGGCCCAGAGACCGGGCTGCGAACCTTTTCGGTGGCAAGCAGAGAGGGGGGCGAGGCGGCGGAGGGCCCCGCCGTAATTGGTTCTGCATATTTATGAAGGCGATCCTACCGAAGAAGAGCGGAGCCGCGCCTCGCTTCGCCTCTCCTCGCGCCGCCACCACGGCCGCAATTCACCGCAGCTGAATTGTCGCGGCGTTCCCCGCGCGTGTTACGCTCTCACGCGCTAGAAAACCGGCGTCCGATGGCTCCTGGGATCGTTTACCAACCATCGTATCGATTCGCAATTTTTCCCGCTACTTTATCCACTATGTACTTCCATCCGGAGATACCACGGCCGAGCGTCAAAATTTAGGCAATCGTTGAGCGAAGCCGGGCGTAATTAAGGAAACGATCGTTTTTCTTGGCTGCCCCGCGACGGCTGGCAGATATTTTAATTAGGCAATTAGTCGGCTAGGAGAATGGAGCTCTGCGGACCCTCTTCCGCGCGATGTCTCATTAAACTTCCAAAATATGAACGATCGCGGATCCTTTTTCGCGAAACGACTTTTGTTCTCGGCAACGAGCATCCGGCTCGGGGTTCAACCCCCGTCTATCCCGAATCGCTGACTCGGCTCAGAGGTTTCCGAGGAGAGAGAAGGACAGCTTTTGTCGCTTTGAACTTGCCCGAAAATCGTTGAAAACACCGGTGGAATAGCCCGAGCTAAGGGTAAACCTACAGTCGTGAAACAGAGGAGAGACCCTCCGTGTGCACGGTGGCGTGAGCACGCGATGTACGGGCAGAGCGCAACGGGTGTAAGCGCCCCAGGCCAGCAGGCTTGTTTTCTTTTCCCTCTATCGGTGCCAACGAACCTCCCCATTTGTATCGTTGAGCGGAAACATTTTTCTGTTCGGCCTCGGCCCGAGGAAGATGGGCTTCCACGAGTCTCGATCGCGCACGTTTCGCAAATCGTTCTCGGTCGGATCCCCATTCTACCCACCGAAAACGCGTTTCTATCATTAACCCCGTGTGATCCACGAGCCCCCGATTTCGGTTGCCCGCTATTTATCGCTGTTTAAATCGCGCCACGTAGGGCCCCGTTTCTCTCAAACTCGCTGTGTAACCGTGAACCTCGGGGAGAAATTGTATTAGAAATCTTTTCGAACAGGTGGGGTGGTGGCGAGAGTTTGGCGGTCGCGGAAACTTGCACGGTGGAGTCCCGATTAAAAGGGCGGAATGAAAATCCTCTTCGGGGAGCATCGAACGCGCGCGAGACACGCTTCGCACCGGCTGGCACCACCCGCGGGGATTCCCGTTCCTCTGAAACACTCAACTCCAGCTATACGTCGGCGAATCGGTTCTTTTATCTGGCCGCCCAACAAAGTGTTGGCACACCCCTCGTCCAACAGGAAGGAGAAATATTGCGCGTTTATTTCATTTGCCTGCGCGATGAAACGATACCGACAGCAAGCCTCCTCTCCAACCACTTCCACCCAGCTATCCTCCATCGTAAAATCATTCCCAGCGTCGAAAATTCCAAGCTGTATTCAACCCTCTGTCAATTATCGAACGCAAATACTGCCGCTACGCTGACTGCCACCCACATGTCTAGGCTTTAGAATGTCAGTTTTACGCAGAATGGATTCGCATCGCATTTCCCTTGCGGCGGGGAGCAGGTCTTGGGGAGTAAATCGCGCAAAAGTGCCCCAGCGAACAAGATTTGCGATACAAATCCCCAGGAGTCCGTCGCGCCTCCTCGTTCCATATCGGCTCTTCTAATCGGCGAGATACTGAGCGGTCGCCCCCCGGAGATCGCTGCAGGCACCGAGTCTCGGAACAGTTTCCACGGTAGCACCGAGTCCAAACAAACAGACGGCCGCGGTACCGATATACAAACGATCCGAGAAGAGACACGCGCCAGCAGCGACCGAGATCTCGGGGGTCACGAACGAGCTGCCATTGCTGCCAAGCCCCCGACCGCGATATTTATTTTCACGATTCCGAATCTCCTAGGCTTGGCCTAATAAGACGTCTGACTGCAGTCAGAACTATGCTACTTCCGCAGCCTGCAACAATTCCTAGCATTCACGTTTCGCCGCCTCCTACCTCGCTCGATTACCTCGAACGAGGTGTTCCTCCGCGTAAATTGCGGCTCGGAGCATAACTCTGTGCAAACAGTAGCGAATTTCGCTTGTCGATTCGTTAAAAGTGTCCGGTAACGAGTGGCGCGCGTTCATCTGTCGGAGTAGCGGGAAATTGGATCGGCCGAGATGGAGGATCAAATTAATTACCGCCAGTGGAATATGTCTCCGCGTTTGGTCGGCTTTCACGCGCCATTGCACGGGGAACGGGCCTGATAAATCTCGTAGAACTTCTCGCCCCCGCAGAGAACACGCAGTTTAGCATTATGTAAATTTATTCCTGTACCGGAGAGCAACAACTGAAAATGCTCGTGCGCGATAAAAATTCGAGAGTCTTTATCGCCCGAGCAGCCGAGAAAGAACCTGGCCGTTTCGATAAATCACGCGCAAACCGCCTCGGCCATCGTAGTCCGCGAAAATCGCTGCTGCTGCTTTCGAGGCGCTCTATGCTCGCGCTTATTTCCCGACAGTGGCTTTTCTCCAGCAGTCTGACGGCGTTCAGTGCAAACAACCCCGAAGAAACGCTACACCCGCCAGTGAATACGTGCGTTCAACGCCACTCTGCCTTTGCCTTGTGCCGAGGGAGCCGTTCTTCGTGACAGGGCAGACGCCCAGAAGTTTATCGCCCCTTGCCCCCTGGAGCCGCGTGTATTTACTCTTTACGATCCCCGAAAACTATATGCGGCCATACTTGCCACGCGTCGAAACGGAAGAGTTCTCGTATCGTTCGCCAACGATCGCCAACGATCGCTATGAGGAAATTTAAGGGAGGGAAAATACTACTGACGAATACCCCTGTCAATGGCAGCCGTCGTAGCACCTGAGTCCCGTCCGGGGACGCCCAGAGCCCGTCGAACATTCAGATTCGAGCGACGAATTTTTTCCTTCATCGCTCTCCAGGGAGTCTAGCGACGAGGGTTGACAAAAGATGGCACGTTCCGCCAAGTTATGCCAGTTTCTATCTCGCGGCGACTGCTGTCGGGACACCGATAGGGAGGATCCAAGTTTATACCCGGCGCTTGCTCGTCCCTCGATTGGAATTTAGGGTGTCTGGCTTCAACTCGACCCTCCAAAGTTCTTCATCCAAGTGTCTACTGTCGTCGAAACGTGTCAGGGGCCGATAGTGCTATCGAGGGGGATGAATTTATCGTCCAAGAGATCGCCAGCATTCGTGCAGCTAATTTACATCCCGGTGCCCAAAATAGGTATGTGCGATTTCGGATTGTTCGGGAGTTCTAGAATGGATTTGACGGTGAATGTAGCGGACGAAGAGATGCTAGCAAATAACAGTTTATCTCCCGAAGTGTCTCAAGCAAATCAGATTCTATGAAGAGCCGAGGGTTTTCCAATATTCGGCGGTTTATCGAGGGCCCGGCGAGGTAACGACCGTTTCGACAGAGAACGTGGCGATACGAACGTAATGCAATCTGCAAACGCGTCGCGCGCTCGGATTCCACGAGGCGAGAAACTCTGGGTTTGAGGTTCGACGGAAATTTTAAGTAACCTCGGAGGAGTAAATACGTAGGAAGTGAGGTAGGAGGCGAGGGGATCCAACCCGGGAGGTGGCTTTCCGTCAGTAAGAATGCCTGGGCGTCGTAATCGGGTCTCCGTCGGAAGTAAAATCCAGCCCGTTTCCATTCTTCGTCTTTTCAATTTCCGATATCCCCGCGGAGAGAGCGTCTAATGGTAATTTTAAAAGGGAAACGCAATGGCGCATGCATAATACACTCTACGGGCTCGTTGATTTTCCCGTTGATCATCCCGAGAGGGAGGCGGAGAGATTTTACGATGGAAAAAAGTCCCGAGGACGACGGTGTAATTCCAAGGGCTTGGGCGTCGCTCGGCGAAACTTGGACGCGCTGGAATGGTTCGAGGTTGCACCGCAATCCCTTCCCCGTTCCACCATCCATCTTTTGTGGCGAGTTAAATAAATAAATCAGCGCAACCGGCGAGGTAATAACAGGAACGAAGGGCTGAAAGCTCCGTGCTACCTTCTTGCGAGTGGCTCGACAAGCAAGTTCGTCGTTCCTCGCGTTCCGGCTTTTTAATTCGCGAGGCGCTTAATTCGCGATGTGAATCGTTGATGAGGACGCGGGCAACTTCCTTGAGAGCCGACGGAAGCGAACTTTCACTGACGAAAATTCATCGATTCTAGGCAGAGCATCCCGAGAATGAGGCTGATGGGATTGAGGGAAACTCGGATCGCGGTGAAATTACCGGATTAAGGGGATCGAAACGGCCACGGGTCAATCGCAATTTTACGCGTGAATCTCGAGAAGAGAGATTTCTGAAATCGGTACTCGACGCGCGAACGAGTTCCGTCATTCTGCGTGTCGTAGTGCTCCGGAAGATGTGTATACAAGTTTATCGGCTCCTGTAATCTCGAAAGAACGTTGTTATCAAAAACTATAGAGATTCGTATTTTTCTAACGGAGGCAGAGAGACGGAGAGCGAGGAACGTGGATCTGAGCGAAAAAGAAACGCGAGATGGAGACCAATTATTACTGAGAGGCAGAGCGGGAGAAGAGGAGAAGAGAGGAGAAAGAGGAGAAGAGAGACAGAGGGAGGCTTAACGCGGGGCCCTTAATATGGCGAGGGCGGCCTTAATAAGGGAGGGAGTTTCGGCGTATACGCGGAGCGGGGACACAAAAGCCGCGGAGGACGCTGGACCGGCCCCGATACAGGAGGTCAAAAATGCGCTCAAAAAATTGCCGCCAATTTGAATTGCTAATAAGGACGATGCGCGAGTCCTCGAGAGTTCGGCCTAACCGGTGCAAAACAATGGTCCCGCGTATAGCGGTATACCCACGCCGGCAAAACGAACGCCGGTGACGAAGTCCATATAAGTGTTCCGTTTGGCTCCGCAGAAATGCAGTCCGAGGGGAAAAATAAAGGAGCTGGAGCGAGCGAGCGGACCAGTAAACGAACGGGCGAGCGAGCGAGCGAACGAGGATGCCACTCGATGCCCCTCGCTAGGGAAGAGGGGGTACAACAGACACAGGGGGCTGGAGGGGAAGTGGAAGGACGCTACCGGCCACGAGGGAGAGATCGCCGATGCAACCCTAAATAATTAGTCACTGCCACGTCCGAGGTTCTCCGCTCTCGGCCGGAGGAAACCGTGGAAAGGGGACGCCAGTTAGTGGAATACTGCTACGGGCGCGTGGGAAACGATACACGACCGACACGGACGCGGGGAATTCGCGACGGCCCCACGGCCCACGGCCCACGGCCACCGATCGCGGGGCTGGGAGGGCCATGAACGGTAAGAAAACGTCAACCCCGATTTACCGGCGACCCACCCAAACGGAGAATCCCGCGCGATCAAAGTGGTTCACCGGCTTGCAGACCGGTGATCCCGATCGATTGGCCAAACGGGTTGAACGGTAGCTAAGGGGACAAAGCGATCGGCGGGATACAGATTTCGAGAATTATGGCGAGAATGAGTGGCTTCGTCGGGGCTGCTCGCAAAGGAATTTCGCATTCTTCTTAATCACGACTCCCCGGCTGACGACGTTCTTCGCGTGTAACGAGTTTAACAGCCGCCCTTGCGGCACGGCACCGGCCCAGTCGTATTAATTGCTTCATTAACGTAACGATGCGTCGGTTATCGGGCAGATTTTCGGTATTAAAAAGAAGCTTATCCGCCCGATCGCGCAAACGAGGGCCTGATGTATACGGGATATTAATGCCTGAAACGCGGCCACCGCTACTTATTGCCTGCCGAGATAATCGCTACTTCCACTATCGGAATGCTTAATTCCTGCAATTTATCCATACCAGGCCGTTCCCGTCCTTCTCCGATCGCGCTCGCTCACACGCGCCAACAATCGAGAAAAAGCTAAGGCTGTGGACGGATCAGTGGCGTGGAGCGTGTCCGAGCATTCGTCCTTGATAAGATAGCCGCGAACCTACCGCGACGATAGCCGTGTAACCGAGAACCGGTAACCGCGAGCCGCATTCCCGTGCCGAACGCTCATCGGCCTCCGACTCTGGACGAGCGACGCGCGACGCGACGCCTCGGCGACGACGTTTCTAACCCATCTACCTTCCGGTTAACGTCACCTCGACCTCGCCTCCCTCCGTATTCCAGGAATCCGCGGGCCTTCAGTCGCTGCCGCGATCGGGAATCCCTCGTCACCTTCAGGCTTCTTCATTTTTGCGAATGCAAACTCGAAGCAACGTCCGGTGACGAGGAAAGCTCCCATTAATTTGCTATTGCAAGCTATTGGATACTCGCGCTTGCATCCTGATGGCAATTGGGCTGCAAGTGTGCTGCTAGAATCTGGTTAGGTATCGCCGCATTCTTCGAGGCGAGGGGAGGAATTTAAACGCGTTTCCGCAGGCGCCGGCCGAGTGGACTTAATCACGCATTCACGGAATACAATCGAGCGTTCGCGTTATGCATGCCGAGGATCTCTGGGCGGAAGGAGGCCGGCCGGCTCAAAGGGAGATAACTGGTCATCCAAGCGGTATTCCGACGTATCGATCGATACGGGACCTCCCTCGTTGTCGCGATAACCTCAAACCGCCATAATTGTCCCGCGCGATCTGCCCCAGGAGAGGGGAAGTCGAGGCCGTTCTGCGAGTGACGCAAACCGGAAGCTGGACGAGAAGTCGCATGGAAAGAAACCGCGATTACCGGTGCCGGAATTTACGTCCGCGCGGACAACGGAGCTGCTTGATAGCGTAATCTCTATAAAATTAGTGATTTCGCTCTGTAATTTCATTCTTCTCGCGGGCCCCTAAACGAGCTCCTGCGATCTCCAATTCGATCGGGATGCATTTTACCGTGATTATGTCGGAATCGAATGAAACTCGAGGTCGTATCGAAATTGTGATCAACTGGAAGCGATGAGGGAACTGATATTGACGAACGATCGATTGCACCCGAACAAGTATTTCCACCGATTCTTGCCCATTGTCTGCCAGACATTCATCAAATTAATTCCGTTCAAAGACTCCGAATTCGAATGGCTACCACATCACACTTCTAGCTTCTCTCTACCACGATGAATTATCCATTAAAATCGTCAATTTCTCTGCGCTTTAATCTCTACTTGTGCCGAGGTTCGGGTAAATTGAAACAAGGGAACGCGGTCCACGCTATTTCAAGCGCGATTCTCCAAACTGAAAGCATCATCTGTGGGAACGAGTGCTCGCGAAGGAACACGAATCTATATCGTTCGCCAATGATACTTGATGCGCGGAGCAGGCCGAACGAGCAACAAAACCGCGGGCCGTGTTAAACGCGGCATATCCGAAAGCGATTGCAACGAATCCAACGAGGACCCGTCGATAGCAACGATACCACGGATCGACGAAACGCGATCTCGCCCGCCCCGTGGACGATCGATTTTGCCAGGGATAATTTTTCCAGGCGAGGTTAATCGATCTCCATTCGCCAGGAGATCCGTCATTGTTCCGAGAAGCGAGGCCGTGAGATCGGTATGGTTATCGATATCACCGTAGATAGACGTATCAGCCGTAGCAGGTACGGTTAAATCGTGGTGCACGCGTTGCAAGTGGCAGCTGCATCCAAGTAACGTTACCGATACAGTGCTGGCTCGCTTACTCGCTCGTTGGTTCGCGCGAGCTGGCCTGGAGAAAGAGAGCCGAGTGGATGATGGACGAGGAGAGGCCCGACAGACTTCGTGCACGAGCAACGGAGAGGGACAGGCTGACTGGCTGGCTGGCTGGCTGGCTGTCTGTCTGTACAAGGGCTTACCTCCTTGGCGTGATCTCCTTTCGTTGTCGCCGTCACCGTCGCGTTTCGCGCAGGGACGCATTCACGAATTCCGTAATTAATTTCGATTAAGGATCACCGCTCAAAAAGAACCTCTAATGTCCACCTCTATCAATCTCCGCGTAGAAACTTCAATCAGAAGAAAATCGTCGACCCCTTCCACTGATCTACTTTAACGAACAAACATTGCTCAGGTTGGGGAAGAACCCCGAAGCAGAGTAAGCTCTAATAATTGAAGCGTTCCTGCTGCCCGCAGGAGTAAAGTCTCCTCGACGAAAAGGGACAACGAGCTGCCGATAAATACGACTCCGCGAGAGGTAGGTCGCCGATGGCGCTGGAGAGACGCCGCCAGCTCGCGCTAACTTACGTACTTAATTCCAGGCTGTTTTGCCTGGCTGCCTGCAACCCAGCGAATATTAACGATCCCGGGGAATAAGTTTGTCAGAGCATTTAACGATTGTCTACAAGTATCGCGTGGAAACTTCACGACCGCGAAGGAAAATTAATGGAAACAGCGATTCTTTGATCAGGCCTGGCAGCCTCGGCATTCTGGCCTGCCTCTTCCAGGCCGCTACTCTCGGGAAAATTTTATTATTTACGATCTGACGACCGAAGGGTTAAAAGGTTAGAATTTCGTTTGCCCGAGAGCATCGAGTAGAAGGCACTCCATCTGCGAGACGGCCCCGTTTGCGCGCGGTGCCATTTCTACGAACACCGAATCCTACGTACCCCGGTTGCTTCATTTATTTTTCCCTTTGACCGCTTAACAAGGATCAGCTTCGACCTCGGGGATTTACCAGAAACGGGATAGAACGTAACTGCACGCAACACGTCTTCCAGACTTTCCTGCATTTCCACGCAGAATTAAGGACGGGACCATCTTGAGCGCGCATCGAAGGTATCGATCGCGGCGGAGTATCGGTAGAAAAATGACAGACGCAGAGAGAAGCGTTGAGTGTTCCGTGGAAAAAAGGTACGAGAGGAACGAAAGGAACTCGCGATTACTCGCGGGGAATGAGGAAGAACGAGGAACTGCTACTCGCAGCAACGGAAATTTCACCAGTGTTTCTATTAGAAGGAAGCTGTCTCGCGGATATTTCAGCTCCAGTCATTGGCTAAATTATTCCAATTACTAACACGGGCCCCGGTCTCCGCTAGACGATCTGGAATATTTTCTCGTTCGCCCGATCCGGTCGGGCATGGGAATGAAAATGTTTGCACGTCTCTTGAATTTCATTTACGCAGAGACGTTGAAATCAACCCACCCTTTAATTCGGGCCCCCTTCCCTAGCTCCCCCCAACCCACCCCCCTCGGGCGTTTAATAACGAGAACCTGCCGGCGTGGACGTGGTACGAGTGACTCGTAGGACACGACGTAAAATATGACATTAGCATCGGCAGAGGAGAGTGGAATTTCAGGGCGTGTCGCGGAGAGATGAAAAATCCTGTCACGACGCCTCCCGTGTTCCGGAAACGAGCGTCAACGAGCAACCGACGGAGATATCTCGTTTACAGCCTGGTCGAAATTTCCAAGCGAACGCTAACCCACGGTCCTCTCTTCGCAGCCTCCGATCGAATCTATCTATCAAACTTCCTCGTCGCCCAATTACTTTCAATCCCGGGGAAATCTCGTTCCCCCGGGGCAGGAGAGTACAGAATCCGAGCGCGTTTCCAAGTGGCAAGAACAAAGGACGCGAGCAAACACCGCGCGTCGCGTCTCGATCGACCAGCCTTCTCCCCGCGTATTCCATCGGAAACTCGGATAAAGAGATTATAGATCGACAGAGGAGGGAGGGGAGCAGATCAAGATCGAGGGCTGGAGAGGGAAGATCGCAAAGTTCCGCGGCGGCCCATTAAAGATTTTAATGAAACGCCCCCTGGCCAGGGAACGACGCGACGTCTGGCTACTAGGAAAGTTCTGGCATAAGATCCCAACTGGACTCTCCCGGCACGCGGTCCCTGGATGGCGATGCGAACCGTAAAAGGACATTTGTCGCTTTATATGGTCGAATCGGCTACCAAATACATCGCGAGCCGGCCGTAGAAAAACAAAAGGAGCCCGACCGAGAGCGGGCTCGCGGCTCTCTCACGAGAGCCGCGCTGACACACCGGCTCAAAATAATGTCGCATGTCGTACGACATCCTTCCAGCCGGACCAAAACGCTGCCGATCCAACTCTTCTTCCCTCTTCCCACTTTGCTACAACTGCGTTAGAATAACTAGATCTGTCCCCGTACGACGACAAAGGGACCAACAAGAGGGAACACGTGACTTCTTAAAGACGATCGTCCCGTGTCATCCATAACAAATACATAGACATATTATAGATACTGTAGGTATGTCGTTACGAAGATTCTCGAGGGATTCTGTGCCGCACGGTGGAACGCGACAGGAGGAAGACAAAAGGAAAGGCGAACGGCTTTCGACCGAAATGAAATCACCTCGATACGCGTCAGTTTACTCGGTGCAGTTGCCGTTGCCGGTCGTGGGGGCTTCAGACACCTCGGATAGAATGGGATCGGCCTCGCACGTTCCTGATCTCTCGAGCGGTCGCGCTCCCACGGAATGTCGATGAAACCAACGGATTCCCCGGTAAATGTGCGTTTACCTATTCGCCCCGCGTCTGTTTTCAATCCCTTAAAACTTAGTCGAGCGGTGGCCCATACGGCACGAAGCAGAAAACCGGCGATCCCCTTTCTCCGCTCGTCGTTCGATCGACTGCCAGTCGCCGGATTTCCGTGCCCCCTTTCCTTCGCCGAGCCCCCCTCCCCCGTCGGCCTTTTTCCCTTTCGTTTCGTTCGAGTTCCCTGGATTTCCCTGAAATCCGGCGGACCGGCTATGTAAATTCAATTTCTCGCCGTCGTTACATCGCTCGAGTTCTCTTTGCCTCTCGACCGGCTTCTTCCCCCTATTTATAGGTCGTTGGAGTTTCACGGCCCTAGAGATCTCTGTTTTCCCGGTGAGACACCCACCGCGTAGCCAGCGACTCTATCGTAAGTTTGCCCCGCGATGAAATTCCAGGTGCACCGGATCGGACGGCAACTCGGCCTTAGAGCAGCTCCCTCTCTCGAGTTATTAAAAATTGAAAGGGGCGACCCGGGCCGGCGCGGCGGTTTGTCGGGCGGTTTCTTTGTGCCGCGCCGTCGAACGCGATTCGAGGAGAGATCGGGCCGTGGAAAATCGCGACGTACGAACCGCTGGCCCTCCCCGGCTTCTACCGCTCCGCTACGTGCAAGTTTGCAAATTCAATTTCTCGGTTCCGCGAAGCGCCGCATATTTCGCCGCATCTCCAACTCCTCGGAGCGTGTAAAGCTGCTAAAGCGCTAAGGAGTTCCACCGTCTGGCCCGGTCCTTTCACCGTCCTCGACGTACATCGAATTTAAACGTGAAAAGTGCCCGATGGGGACTCGCCTACGCCGAGACACGAGGGAATATGGGGACCAATCCCTCTTTTTCACCTCTCAAACTCACCCGTCTCTCTTTCTCGCCTCGCGAGAACTTGTGGAATAATTAGGGCGAGTCGATGAAGCGGACAAGAGGTTGTCCTCATTGATAGTTTCATAGGAACGGATCTATCAGAAGCAATTCGAGACTCTAACCACCCCCGTTATACTCGAGAACCAATAAACTCTTCTATAAATCGATGTTGGTCCGGTGAACATTATTTGAAAACTTCGCGAGATAGTTTCCAGATTTGCCGGGAACTACGACGCGAACGTCGCTCAATATTGCAACCGTCGCCGCTGGACCGTTCCCTGATAAATAAATTTCCCCAAACAAATAAATAAACGAGCCCCACCGCCGATGCGCTATTCCAGCGTTATTTATAATTACATTAATCACTCTCGCCGATGGCGGCGTCGGCGTTGGATGTTACATCCAGGCTGGCTGGCAAACAGAATATTATAAAATAATCGATACGGTTGTCACGCAACGGACGTTGCGCGGCCAAATGTAATTTATACAAGCGATATTTAATAATAGGAAATACCAAATAGAGTTGGCGCGTGACTGCACGGTGATGCGTGCGTTTTCAAACGGCCAGGCCATTAGTTAAATATTAATTATCTGATGTTTGGACGAGGGCGCGTCTCGCGTTTCGTTCGGCCAAACGACATAATTCGATACATACATCGGTTAGCAGCGCGCTTTGTGGGCGCGCCAACGCGGCGAATTGTTTTTTTGCTGCGCTATTTTCCCCCACGATCGACTGTTCTCCCTTTTGCAGTTCGAGCGAAATCTCTACCATTGTACGCCAACAAACTCTGGACACCATTCCACCGCGAAATAATCCCCTCTAGTAGCTTGTACAAGTGATGAAGGATCCTCTCAGCCCTCATTTACACCGCTCCAAAGTCCCTCAAATTCTATTCGCGCGTATCTTTCACCGTTACTGGACCGCGGTGCTCGAGGGATCGGCTCGCGGTACCATAAAATTCTCTTTAGAAGCGAATTTCAACGTGGCCCGATCTCGTTATCCGGCCATTCTACCATCCGTAGATAAGTTGCTCGCCGCCGAGATTCGCGGGTTAAAGTTTCCCGTCGATTCCGGCCACATCGGGGCTCGAACACCTCGTCGTTCCATTCCTTCGTTCCTTGGTTCCTCGGTTCCGTCGTTCCCGAGCGGGCTTTCTCCGCGCTCCTCGAGTTTCCCCGGCCCGTAAAAAGCTAGCCATGGGGAGCCCCCAAGGCCCGATTCCGATATCAACCAACTTCCAAATAATTTCCTTCCCGACTTCCGTTCGAGACGCCGGGCAAATAGCGAAACAAACTTCCGCCTCTTGATCCCGGAAAGTTCGCGCCCAATTGCCCGATAAGAAGCCGCTTCCACCCGCACCCAAGCCACGAACAAACAGTTATCTTTCACCCGCGTAAAAACCGTGAATCAGCCTTGCCCGTTTCTTATCAACCCCCTCGTCCTTTCCCCTTTAACGCCGTTACCCCTTTTTCGGGGGCGTTTCCCCCCTCGACAACGCGCAGCTTCCCTTTGTAATTGTTTCGTCGAATGCCACGAGCTCGGATCGGACAGAGGTACAATGCAAACTTGTGGGGATTTTGCAAGAGTTTTCGTATCGAGGAGAGTTCAATCTAATTTCAACGAGAATGGCTATGTTCGTTCGCTTCTTATCCATTAAGTGGCTTGTATTTTAATGGAGCTCTTTCGAATGCGGCGATATCGATTCCCCCAACTTCTCCCGCCCGGGGGAGCTCTCAGGGAAACACATTCAGGATCGTGGAGCGCCGCGGAGGATAAAATACGAAGTTATTCCAACGGTTGTGGAAAGTACGAGCCGGCATTCGGGGCGGGTAAAAAGACGGGCGGTAAAAAGAAATCGTGGCCCGAAAACGCGCCATTCGACGCTCGTTCTCGATGCGAATGGCTCCATTCTTGTACCGTTCCACCTCTTAATAGAAGAAAATTACTGGGGAATTGAGAGTGCCATTGTAAACACAGAACAGAGTGAAATGTCTGATGGGGGCTGCATCTTGGATAATAACACTCCCCGTCTTGAATAATAACACCCGGCGTGAAAATCCACGCATTACCGCCGCACTCCATACATATTCCACGCACTGCGAAGCAAGCATGCCTCCGACTGTGCCATTTCTCCTCGTTGGACCGCGGAAAAGCCTGCAACTGCGAGGGACAATGTCAGACGCAAGTTCTCGCGTACCTAGTAACTTTTCCAGGTGTTTTCAGGCTGCGAAACCACAGGCCTTTCACCGCGTATCAAGAAACCGCCTGTATTTTTCATTAGAGACATCGAGGTGCCCTTCGCGGCACCCACGCTTTCCCAACAAAGTGCCGCGAGGAAAATGTAATCGAGGGGGCGTCGCCCTCAGGGCGAAGTACAAAGTTCTTCGTCCCTCCTTCCTGCCTGATAATGTAACGAGAGTTTACTCTAAGGGCGGCACACACGTCCGGGAAGTAGCCCCCCCCCCCCCCCCCGAAAGCCCAACTTGCACAGCGGCTGCTTTCGCAAAACCGACGCCGGCTTATCTCGGCTAAAGGATGACTGTTCAAACTCCGATGGCGTCGCGTCCTACGCTGCCAAGACCTCGACCCCGCGCCTTCCCCGCGCGATTAATTTCATTTCTCTCGGTGTGTCGATCAACGTGGAAATGATTTCGAGAGTGGCCAACAGTCGCGAGGCAAAACGGCAGAATAATAAATTCTACACCTGCGCATTGCCGGTTAGCTTTTGTTGTTCCATTCCCGACTGACGTGCGCGTTCCGCGGGGGAGATATTTGCGTGCAAACTGTACTCCTGATTCGAGGGAAAATTTTATCGGATTAATCGCAGGCCGGGTTAGAATCCAGTGTCCGTCAGAGCGGCAGGCAGCTGCTCGTATTTCACAGTAATTTTTATCGTAGGTGCCGACGCTTAAATTATTTGAACCTTCTCGCCACGCGAAAATATTCATCTCTGACTTGCACCGTGATACGCGCATTCATCATTCTGATGCTAGCCGCGCGCACCGCGAGCCCGAGCGTAAATTTTCAAACTCTGACAAAAATTCACGCTCCCCCATTCCGCGGCCTCTAACTTTCACGCGGTGGGATAGAACAGCCCCTCCTCCGTTCTGTGTTTACGCTACATCTCGGCCGATTATGCGAATCGAAACGGAGGATGGCACCTCTAATTAGCAGTCATTGATAATAATTTCGAGATGGCCAGCAGTTTGACCCAGTTCGTCACCCGGCGCGAGCGACTTGATTTCCACCAACCCAAATGTCAATACGACGGCGATCGAAATTAGTGTACCGTGCGTCGACAAGAACGAACAGTCGGTTAATCATAACATAACACACAATCACGTGGAACCCCCGTCGCTCATTTGAAGGCCTCATCAATATGTTTCACGTCCCGTTTCAATCGCAAAACTCGCGATAAATGCAAGCTTTCTTTTCATAGGGGAGGTCAGCAGGAATCGAGGGGAAATTCAAAATAAGATTATCTTGCCATCGATCTTCAGCTCCTGTCACCTAACTAACAAGGGGAAAACAGGGTGTGGTAGACATCGATTTTGATGAGCCTTGGCACGATAGATCTATATCGAAAATAAGTAAATGGGTGTCCGAGCGTTTAAGCCAACAGGCCTGAATAATAGAGATATTTACATGTAAATTATTAAACACTAGCTGACCCGTTACCCGGTATAGTTTAATCTAGGACGTATTTAATGTATGTATATTCAAAATTTTATTAAAATCCGTTCACCGTTTAAGCGTGAAAGAGGGACAAACAAACAAACAACGTTTCACTTGTATATATTAGTAAGGATTTCATAGTAGCCATGAAGTTTTAATGGGTAAAAATCCCATACCAACATGGTTCCCCCAGGGATTCTCCTCTGAAGGTGTGGGGGTACCTTTTGAAGATTTCCCCACGTTAAAAAAAATTTATAAATTTTATTAACTCATTTTTTTTAACGTGGGGAAATCTATCTCCTATCGTGCTAAGGCTCATCAAAATCGATGTCTACCACAGCCCGTCCTCCCCTCGTAAATAGCTTCCACGTACACACTATGATATAAAAATTGAATTAAAGCGTAGTCGATACGAATCACTTTGTAGGGGGCACACAAAGGGCCAAGCTTCGTCAAATGTTGAAGCACCAAAGATATATGTAACGATCGGGTGGCCCGACGAAACGAGTCCATCGTCTCTGCCGTCTGCTTTTATTCGTCACGATCGAAATTACACGGCCGCGACGTTGATAAAGTACACATTTATTTGATTATCCCAGGGGCCACATTCCGTCGGAGCCCGAAGAACGTGTCTCGAATATCATTGGCCGGCCGCGGCGCCATCCTCTGGAACCGTATTTCCCTAATACGATTCTATTTGCGTAGGGAAAATCGGGAAACGACGCGGAGCCAGGGCTCACCATGACCACCACGAGACCGTGGCCGACTGCGAATTAATGCTGCGCGCCGGTCCCATCGGAACGAGGAAATGATGTTCCAAGTTTCGTCAGCGGCGAGACAAAAGTAATTAAACCCAGAGGACTACTCGATAATTTACCATACGTTCCGCGGTACATTCCTCGACTAACGAAACCCACTGCGCCCTTCTCGCCCCCTCGCGCCCACAGCTACCTTTACCGGAGCCACGGACCATCCGGCCGAAAGTTTATAGAATTTAGAGCCGGACGGGATCGATGAAAGCATCGGGTGCCAAGATGATACTGCCAGCGACGGCTTCCGCGTCGTCGATTACAAATGCTCGGCAAACTTTTCCGACTTTCACTTAGCAAGATTAGTATTCTCTGGGGAAGAGTCACAGTTGGAGAACTGTAGCTGAGAAAGAGTCGGGCAATTGGAATCTCCAACGGGGAGATTCAAATTGAACAAACGTGCGATTTTCTGCTTGCCACTTTCTTTCAATTCTATTTCCCAATGCTCGCTTAGACCGATTGCTTCCTCCTAATAACCGTAATTCCACAAAATGTTGCCTCGACACAGAGACAGATTAAATATTCGTTTAAATCGATCGAAAAGGCAAGAGTTGAGAGGCCAAACAAAGCCCACCTAGATAGAAGTAAGAGACGCGGAGGCGTACAGAAACGTAGAAGCGAAGGAAGTATATTGTCCACGACGAAAATGCAAATTGGATGCACCGGCGTGGATGCCTGTTTGAATGCATTAAGGCGGCTGGGTGGACCGTTAATTTTTTACGCGGCTATCTCAACAAGAACATCCAATGATAGAGAGAGAGGGAGAGGGCATCCTAGCCGACTGTTTCGCTCTTCATTATTGTCGAATTATAATTATTACTAGCTGCCGTGAAAAGCGACAGCGATCGAGGTATGCAAGAAGCATTCCACAATCTATCGGTTTCATTAAAACTATACAAACTCATCGATTCCGATGCACAATAGAATCAGTAATTACAGATATTTCTTCCTTCGCTAAACAACCAGATACTCTTTTCTACCATCGACGTTGGCATTGATCGTTTCTTAAAAAGAAGGAAAAATCCTCCGCAAAGACAAAACCCTCTCCTCAATTTTCACGATGTCACAGGCTGGGGTACAAATTTAAATTTGTTTCCCCTCAGTCGACTGTTAGTGCAGAGGATGAGGGTTTGAAAACTCACTTCCATTCGGCTCGCTCGTTTCCCGGCGCCTTTTCTAGGAACCTATTGTGCCCGCCACTATTGCCGAATCATAATTATTTTCGCTGCAACTCGTCCCCGTCATCCTCGTCGTCACGACGCAGTCGTTCACCCTCGTCGATCCTCCGCCGCTGGTATTGAGTCGTGGTACAGAGCATATATTCGACCACGCTATCGAATGTCACCTTCCATCGACGTGCCGGCTCTTGAACCCTCGGGATATCCTTTGTGAGGTCGACGACGTCCTCAGAACCTCCTCGGAATATCGATGACGGAACAGCAACGAATCTACGTCTATTTTTACCGGTCCGTGGTCGCGTATCGTCGCGATCCTGCTGCTTCAATTTCCAACAAGATTCATGAACCTGCCTGTCGATTAATTTCGCCTTGTCGGCCGGAGATCGTAGCAATTGAATTTCCCTTTATCGCCTCGCCGGAGCCGACTGTCACTTATTCGCGACGCCTCGCGCGCACGCGCCTTTTCCCGAGCGAAGATCCATCCCTTTGTTAGCGTTTTTCCTCGCGACTTAATCAGGTCCCGGGTGGAAAGTTGCCGCGCCATACGCGAGCTTCAATGCACGCGGGACAGCTCGGAGATTTCCGTGGCGCGGAAACTTGCCGGCAAACTCGTAAAGCTCGAGGAGGTCTCGAGGGGTCAAAGTACAACGGCATTACGCGGACCCCGTGACCGTGTGGGGGCTTGTTCCCTCTTCGTACGCACGGAAATCCGGCTGTATTTGCGCCTCCGCCGCCAGCCTCTACATAATGCAAGAGGTAAACAGTTGGGCCGGACTTTACGGTCCCCGGGGAGCTTGGTCGCGGTAGATCGGGGCTCAACCACTTCGCTAAACTAATCAGCGTTCGCGCAGACGTCCGCTCCGGAGCGGATCGGAGGTATCCTAGCAAGAATCTACGGTATGCGGCGAAGAAAGTCCTCGGCGGAGCCGCCACGCCGCGGAAAAAACGCGAGCTATCCTTTGCCGAATTGCTACCAGATGCGATCTGTCGCCGGCTGATGGAAATTTTCGGTCCCGTTCTCGAGCAAGCTTGCTGCCAGACTGTCGCCGATCCATCGACATTAGATGCAGCTATTCGCGAGCCAAGTTGTTATTAAGTATAACAGAATCACCCGACCATTCTTCAACTGCCTCCCCTCTGCACCCCAACAGCTGCAGTTGCATCGCCTCGGATCTAATCTAGTAGTCGAGGCATTATACACGGCCCCATCCACGTCAAAACACGCTCCTTCGTTATTCACGCTGACAATCGGCCACAGTCGCTGTCCAATTTCCACGCGAATTGCTACACTGCATCGAGCGCTCGCAACACGTCGCGCGAAATATGACGGCGGTTGTCTTATTTGCATCGGGACGGATAGATTAAACGATAGTTGGCGCCGTGCCGACGTCGACTCCTCTCGTCTCTTGCTAATCAGGCTCCGTTCGCCGGCCGCCGCGGCGGGACCACCTCGCTCGAGCGCCGCCAGAGATTTCTACCTAAAATCCGTGGCATGCGGCAAAGAAAGTTGTCCGCTGGCCGGGCAATAGCGTAACGACGAAAAAAACTGGCGATTCGGGGGCCAATTTAGCGGACCGCTGCCTCGGGAAACGATCTGGGCCGAGGGACGGACGTGGGATCGCCGAAAAATCGTCGCCAGCCTATCGACTTATCGCGTCGCTTTGCGCGTCTCACTCAACGATTAGGTAAATGCGCGACAAATGACAGAGGGAGGGCTCGATTCCACAGCAGTCGGCGTGTAATGGAAATCATTAACGGCAGCGTTTAAGCGCTCAAATACGCTCGTTAATTAGCGACGGAAGTATTTGTTGCAACTTCACTGGTCGCCGCGTACAATAGTCCCTCGCGCGCGATCATTTCGCGTTGTAAATAACGCGTGACGCGGCGACAAAAGCCAGCCAGATGAAGCTCGCACCGTTGCGCAACCATGTTACGAAATTTCCCGTGCAATCCCGTAGCACACTAGCCAATTTTCGATACTTCTCATTTCCCTGGGTCTCTCGAACGATGCGCCACGAATTTCGAGGATTCGAGGAATGATTCCGAAACGCCAACTATTACAGAGCAAGCTAAAACGTAAACAGTGGAGATACATTGCCGAGTAGCTGGGGCATGCTGTGACAGATAGGAAATTGTTACACGCGAATGAAATTCGAAGGGACGCGGGACGGCCGAGCAGGCCAGCGACGTATCAATTCCGAAATGCTTCTGGGTCCCAATAAGAGATGCCCGCGGATGACTGACATTTTCGACATCCTTCTCCACGCGTTCCAAGCGATCTCGAACGGGTCTAAAGACGCCTCGAGTAATAATCGAGCCATAACGTCACGCGCGGCATTCTGGGACTCCGCTCGGGCACGGCAGTTCCTTCGGCTTGGCCCGAGGAACTTTAAACGCGACAGCGAGCCGAGATACGAGGAACCCAAATGCTTCCAACCTCGATGTTGCCGAAATTGGTGGCTTTGGTTCCGAGAAATTTCCTGTCGCGTGATTACGTGAATTCTTAACCAACTTGGCCTTAACTAAACCGGCGACGAGCACTGTAGCTAAGCAAGGAGGGCTCAGACCATTCAGAAATTCGACTAACCACGAAACGCTTGTTGGCCTGAAAAGAGGGACACGCGGGCGAAACGCGGAGGCATCGCGGAACGCGAGTATAATAACGCCAGTGCCACGCTCGCCGTGCAAGTTAACGACGAGAGCCCACCCCCCGGGGGTGTAGGCCAAGGGGAAGATGGGCCAGCGTCGCGCGCGGTCGACGATAAACTAGAACGCGGCAGGAAGACAAGCCGGCTTTTGCGGGCCTGACGTACGACCTTCCTGGCGACTACTTACGGCTACAAAGCCGTTAGCCCGACCTTACCCCAGCCCCGGATAACTTAAGCAGTCACCCGTCTCCGCAGCCCTTCGCCCAACCCTGTCTAACCAACCACCGCCTACGCCGCCAGAGAAACTGGCTGCCGCCTCTAAGTAGTTGCGCATTCGTTGGCCCCGTTATTAAGCCGCTATTCGAAGGGATGCTTCGCCATCGCTCCCCCAGTCCTTCATTCTCCTTATCCTGCACTCCACCACCCCCTCCGCGTTTCAGCGTTGCAGCGTTTCAACGCTTCCGCGTCTCCGCGCCCTTTCCCTCCGCGGCCGCGGCGCCGTGCGGCTCTTCTGTCGCCGCGTGCAACCAACTACGGGTAACCGTGATTAAAACGGTGTCGAGCCACCCCCGCGTGCGTGCGCCGCCTCGTCGAGGGTGTAGAATGGGCTTCGAGAACGCTACAGACAGAGTGGTTTTATGTGGTTGAAGCTGCTCTCCGTGGGACACGGAAGCTGAGCAAAGGTTGTTCTTTCTATGGGGCTGTTGACTGAAATTCGCTGGGGCAAGAAGTGTGACGAGGGTTGCTGGCGGGACAATTGAAGTACCAGAGGGCTACGTTTATGTGTCTTTGTAAGGAGCGCTCATATCTTTCTGGGGCGAGTAATTTGCAAAGCTTCAGGAGGTAGGGAATGAATCGGATAGAGGCACGCGTTTACCGTTACTCCGCAGAATACCAGGTAACCTTGCGTAACAAAGCTGAATAAAAGCGAGAGGCATCTGGTCTCAGCCCCGCTTGAACCCCGGCCATTACGATTCCGACCAACAGCGGTGCAATTAAATTCGTAATCGTTTATTCAGGCAGCTGTGCACTCTTGTCCATTACAAGTGTAACAAGTTCAGGAGAGTCTTAAAGAAAGGGCACGATCTGTTCGCCGTGGAACGTGAGCCGGGCGAAGTTAAAAATTCCAAGGAGGAATGAAGAAATAAAGTCCGGGGTAAGGGAAGCCGGCGAGAGAGCCCTGGGGAGGGAATTAAAACGCGAAGGGAGCGCGAGAGGGCAAGAGAAAAGCCCTCGAACGTGGCGAGAGTCCGGAACGACGCCCAAGCGTACCGGCATTCTCGAAATTTTCAAAGAGTCCGGGTCAGCGTGCGCGTTCGAGCGTCTCTCGAGCCATTACTTCTCTCTCGCAGTTTCGCGCCCCGGTATTTCGTTCAAAGTGCCGAAAGCTCCAGCTACGAGGCCGTTGCCGATACGCTTGCACCGGCAGCTCGCTTCCTCCAGCCTCATCGATCCGCGCGCAACAAGAAGACTAAGAAACGCGGATGCACGAACGGAGGCTGGCAGCCCAATCTACAGCCTCGCGATACAAGCAACAATGCAGAAACAACCACTGCGCTACTTTAGAGCTGAGGAAACGATAGCGTTCGAGAATTTTTCGAAAATGATGCGCATCGAAGGTAGAATTTATCGCTAGTCGATCGGCCGCGTAAATGGAAGCTTCGTCGCGGAAGCTTTTCTCTCTTTTAATCGAGCCACTTTGTTTAATCGAGCGACGGAGGGGCGGAGGCGAAAAGGGGTGCGCGACGCGCTAATGGCGCAACGGCAATGAAATAATAGTAATTACGTGGTAAGGTAGAGGCGGTAAACTTGGAGGCGTGCGTCGCGAAGATCCTAGTTCCAGGGGAAATTGTAACCGCAGATACCGGAGACAGTCGTAATACTAATATCGTTTCGCAAACATACGCTCACGGAATGGGACACGTAGAGCCGCCTAATGCAGCACGGTGATTCCAGGTCACGGATTACATTGTAGCGCGACGTTAATTTCATTTTGCAAACGCTCTCTAAATGGACTTGGAGGTCCGATACGTGGACCATCCTAATAATTCCGCTCGGCAAACGCGCCGCCACAACGATACACGTGTCTATCTGACACGATAAAACCGAGCCCGTGCCCCGCGCCCCTTTCCCTTCCGCACAGCCTCTCCTTACCCCAAAGTTTCACATCGCAGACCCTTCGATACGTTACTATGCTAATGTCCCCGAAATCGAACCCAATTTCCACGATGCCCAACAAGCATTCGAATTTACCGAAAATATATAAATATCCTTACAACCGAATCTCCGTTTTATCGTCAACAGACATCCTCGACGTTAGAGTGTCCCCTATCGATTAGCCAAGAGACGAAGAAGCGGACGACGCGAGACGTGGCCCGTGACGGCAATTTCGTTCCATGGGTAAACGTTCCGGCAGGTAAAACACACCGTCCGCGAGACGACAAGGTGATTCCGGGTAATGGATTACAATGTAATGCGATGTAATCCCGGATCCTTTTATCTTTCGACCGCGAGCACGCCACGTTACGCCGCGCGCTCCAGTTAATTTGCATTAGCTTCGAAATCAGAAAATCAGCGCAGACCATTTCAGCCTGTATCCGAGGGTTTCATCTAAAATACGCGTCACCTCCCTCTTCATCACCGGCGCAATGTGTCATCGCCTAACGAGAAGGAAGAGAGAGACCTTCTCCCTCGGACATCGCTGCAAAAACGTTGACACGCGTGCACCGATGCTCTGACGCAGGATAAGCGAAGCTACAGTCCGAGTATTGCTCGGTTGCTCAGAACAACGGCCGACCAGATCGATCCTTTGCCCCTCGGGCTATGGTTCCCAAGACGAATATTATCCCCTTCTGTCGTTCGAACGAACGGAGATGATTATTCGCGGAGTTATTGTTAATCTTACGCGAGCAGACTGTCAGCTGTTTGCTGTGTCGTTGCGAATGCAACACCCCTCGTTCAGGTGGGAACATACTGTGCATTATGTTCTTTCAGCAGAAACGTCGGCCAGCACGTTCCAATAAACGTCACGCAACCACAGCGCCAGCTAATGAGAGGGTTAAACCGACGACGCTGTGCCGTGGACACGAAGGAACTTATGAACGGCTTCGTTCACGCGAGACCCTGCGGGGTTGTTAACGAAATCGTTGCTTTGGATCAAAACGGCGATAAGGGATATCGTAATGCGAGACCTAGTAACTGAGAAAGGAGCAACCGTTTGGGAAATATAGCACCAAGATTGCTATTGAAGTCTTTTTTTTTAAATATTATTGGAGAAATAAAATGTAATTGTAGGAGAAATAGTTACAATCGAATCTGGACGGATGGAATAGAGATTAACGAAGATAGATGATCGCAGCCAATCGGCTCGTATTACTTGTCATGTAATTAATAATTGTATTACAATGTTACTTGTGATACGATTAGTAATTATACTTCAAATAATACAGATTGCCCAGGTCTCACCGCGTGGAGGCGCTGCGAGTGGAGACCCGCCCTAACCGCGGCCCATCCGCCCTCCTTTTATGCAAAATTTTATTTTCATTTCCATAAATCCCCCTGACGCACAGTTGCAAAACGATCCTCGATCGCTCCACAAGCGGGCAACAAGAAGGATTCCTTCTGTAAAAAACTACCGCGATGAGCTAAACAAATTTAAAACATTTCTTTGTTTCTTCATTTCAAATTTTAAGAATTTTCTGGTATATTTCTACCATGATAATTATTCACTAATTGGGAATGAAACAAAGAAAAGGAGGAAAGTTTGAGGGAAATTATTAGGGAAAACACTGATAATGATATATCATTATAGGGTATGTTATATGATATATTATTATTTAGCAAAAAGTTTTCCCCCTCTTTCGTTGTTTCATTCCTAATTAGTGAATAATTTTCATTTTCTATTCATTAATAGAAAATATGTCAGTGCATATTTGTTATGCCTACTTAAATACTAATAATTCCTAACTATGTATACGAGCGCTCGTATTCAATAATTGCTACTTATATTTAGTTAAACATTGCAGTGTTTATCTTTTTCCTTAAAAACTACTTAATTCTATGTGGCCACTAAACGTCTTACCTAACCATATACATATCTACTTAAATTTAAATAATGACCTGCCTAATAAAAATTTGAAATTGTCATGTGTTTCTTACTTCCCTCGATGGACCCACGACTTTACCTAAAACATTCTCAAAAGTATTAATAAAAATTCCTTGGGGTTTGGTTTCTCAAGGATGATGAACCTGCAATCCTATTTTTGCAATATTCTTCACACATAATACTCTGCAACAGAAATTTTCTCAACGGATTAGCACCTACAATCTACCTCGATTAAGTAATGTAATTTCAACAGATATAGTCCTTTCATTGAATCATTATTGCCCAAATATTGAAATATCATATTTGAAGCTACGGTCTAAAACTCAATATGGAATATCGATTCGGTATTAAAATGAAAGAAAAGATTAAAAAATACTGCTTCATTGTCAGCAGACAAAGTAGGCAATCAAAACTTTAGCAATTCATGAAAAAGAAGCTACTAATGATATTACATTTCATTCCGAAGCAATTTAAATTCATAATGTTAAGCACATTCGGTGCTTTGTTACATCAACTCAATAATTTCCTTCTAGTTTTTCATTAATTGGCAGCTTGAAAGTTTATGTATCAATGACTCGACAATCAATCATAATATAGAATAGGTAATCAAAAACATTTATGCAAATGTTGAAGGTTGGAAGAATCGCGCTTTACTGCACAGTAATCGAAATTACTTTTATACAGAAAGTAGCAATAACGAGCACGCGTTAATATTGAAAATTTACTATCAATATAATGTGCCGAATTGCATTTACCTACTTTTTCAGTGCAAATTTCGTTTCAATATCATCAAATTAAGCAATAATCGCGGGTGAATTTTGATCAATGCAAAGGAATATTAAAAATTTATAAAAATAAAAAACATTTCTTATCAATCTGTTAAGAAATATAACGATTAACGAAGTTACTATGCAAAAATCAGCAACGCTAATGAAGAATAGCTACTACTACTTTTCAAAGACTCTAATTAGAACTTCAATTGAATGGAGGTGTGTGAGAAGTCTGCAATTTCTATTACAAATATTGAATCACACCTTTCATCGCCATTCTTTAAATCACAAAATAAAATTTTTCAAATAGTATTAAATTTGAAAATTGAAATTTAAAAATATTTTAAAAAAATAGAAAACATTTGTCTGCAAGATATGAATATACTTTTAAAACAATATTTCCAGTGACAAACACCCGATTCAAGGGTGGGTATGTGGTGGTAGGAGAAGGAGGGTGGTGCAGCCACTTAGGGCTGCTAGAAAAAATGATCAGTAGCCAAAAGGGCAGCTGATCAGTGTCCACTCATTAATGCAAGAAAACCGTGAGTGGACCGTTTCCTTCTTTCGCAACGCTAACTTATTACAGACTAAAATCAACTCCCGAGCATAGTCACTAGGACTTTGGATTACACGCAGCACTAATTTCTCAAACAACTTCAAAATTCCCGGATGGTGCTTCAGTACTAAAAATTCTACTATACTAAATACAAATACCAAGTAGCAAACGAAAAAGCTCCCAAGGAGCTACACTACTCTAACAAATATAAAAAGCTACCGAGAACCACCACGTGGGTGGTTGCATTTTTCGCAACACTAGTAAAAATTCAGTGCACCTGTGTCTCGTAATACGCAACTCTAACTTTAATTCGTTGCAGCCTTCCTGAAGGCTGTGTAGAGTCCCTTGTGCAGCAAGTCCAGCTGCTTGGGATTCCTTTTTCCCAGGAACATGTCCCTGGACATGTCCCAGGACAGTTTTGGGACATTGGGGGCGGGGGGTCGCAACTCTAATTACAAACGCGATCAGTTATCATCGCAACACTAACTCAAAAATATATTAAGATGCAAACTAAAAGAACGCGATCAGTTGCATCGCAACTCTAATAAAAACAATACCATGAATCAAAAGTAATGCAATGAATCAAACTCTAATAACTCCAATTCAAAATACAAAAACAATATCAAAAACAATCGCGACTCTTTTTTCGGAACACTACAAGCAACCACGATCGATATTTATTCATAACGCTATGCTGGAATCAAACGCGGGGAATACTCGATTCGCAACGCTAATTCAAACCGTGATCAAAATTTAGTCGCAACACTAACTGGCCTCGTAATCTTTTTCGCAACTCTAATTAAAAACGCGGTGTGCTCAATTTCAGGAGAGGGGGTGTCGATGGGTCAGCCTATGGCCAACCAAACTACTACTACTACAGTGTTCGGCACTATTTTTCGCCGATCCGTCACGCGAAAAGTTAAAAGAAATTCATGTAAAATAATTAGTGTACCTATCATCTGATATATACATAGCATTGTTGTAAATTATCAGTTATGAGTTAGAAGAAGATGGCATATTGATTCAAATTTAAGAATACTTAAACAAGTGACTATTCAAAGCGCCATATTTTTTTGTCAATAGTTCCCTGTTCAACAGCCGTATGGAATGTCTGGACTTGTAACATTCAATAGCAGTTTCTTATAAATTCTTGTACGCTGAATACGAATCCGCAAACCGTTTTATCGCCATCACCCTCAGTTTTTGAGAAATTCGATTTTGCAAAAACTGGAAATTTTCAACTTTGAACATTTTTTTTAGTTCGAACAGTAATAGTTACACAATTGGTTGTTCCGCCAAATTGTTCTATAAACCATCTCGAATATAACGATATAAGTTATTCTGGCATTATGAACATTTAACTATGTTTAAACAACGATCAAAAGGAAAAGGACACCTGAAATGCACCAATTTTTCAAAAATTTTTCAATTTATTTTAAAAACTAAGGGTCTATAAGACAATCTGATGTCTCCACGCGATGCAGCATACATTTTTCCTTCGAAAACCATCAACAACAATCGTAAACCACGTTTTGTTTTTAATACAGAAACGAAATGGTTTGGCGAAACGTGCGGTGCTAACTGTTACGCTCAGCGGCAATGGATACGCCCGCCGCCGTCGAGTACCACTGGCTATTTCGTTTCTCTATTGAAAACAAAACGTGACTAATGATTGCTGTTGATGTGATCCGGAGGAAAAATATCTGCTGCATCGCGTGGAGCCGTCAGATTTTCTCGTAGACCCTTAGTTTTTTAAATAAATTGAAAGATATCTGATAAATTGGTTCATTTCGGGTGTCCTTTTCCCTTTGATCGTTGTTTAAACATATTTAAATGCACATAATGCCATAATAACTCATATCGTTGTATTCGGGATGGTTCATAGAACAATTTGGTGGGAAAACCAATTGAGTAACTATTATTGTTGGAACTTAAAAAATGTTCAAAGTTGAAATTTTCCATTTTTTGCAAAATCGAATTTCTCAAAAACTGAGGGTGATGGCGATAAAACGGTTTGCGGATTCGTATTCAGCGTACAAGAATCTATAAGAAACTGGTACTGAATGTTACAAGTCCAGACATTCCATACAGCTGTTGAACAGGAAACTATCGGCAAAAAAATACGCGGCTCTTTGAATAGTCACTTGTTTACTCATTCTTAAATTTGAATCAATACGCCATCTTCTTCTAACTCATAACTGATAATTTACAACAATGCTATCTATGTGTCAGATGATACACTATTTACTTTACATGAATTTCTTTCAACTTCTCGCGTGACGGATCGGCGAAAAATAATGTCGAGCACTATACTAATACTACAACTACCGGCGAGCATAATGACAAAGTAATACCTACGAAGAATGACCCTGCATCCTCGGGTGCAGGGTAGGGTGGACCTTAGGTACTCTTGACGAAAATTATTTTGCGAGATTTTTTTGGTCCCGTCCCCCAGAAATGTGACACTCGTTGGGAAAATGATCTGGAAAAAATTTCAGCTCGATTGGACCACGGGAAAAGGACGCGCCACGAATTTGAAAATTTTGAACTTTTTAAACCTTCACATAAATATACATTATGATATATCGTTGAATTTGTATTTTTTTTCTGTTTAAGAATACATACACAGCATATTCGATTATTAACAAAAAAACGTCCGTGACCTTGAAAACTCGAAAGGGTGACCTTGAAAAAAAAAAAAATTTCCTCCCGTTATATTCGCCTCTTTATATACTAAAACTTTTGTCTGAAGAGTTTTTTCATATATCCATAAACGATGGAGATATTAAACATTTTTGATTTTCATTATAACGCTCCATTATACAAAAGAAAAGCAGTTCTAAAATTGAAAATAAGTTATTATAGCTATTATGTAAATTAAGAATGGAAATGTCATTAAAGTATTGCGTCCCAGATTTGCTCGTGGACTCGTCAGTAGGGCCCAGCAGAACCTGTCTCAATTCGCGATACAACGTCTTAACACGTTCACCTTAAATTTAAGCTATCATGTAAATTTTTAAATTATGGATACCCTAAGCGTTTCGTCCCAGACCTGCTCGTGGACGTTCGATAAGACCGAGCAGATCTTGCCCTAGACGCGACTGTGTTAACAAACACAGTCTTAAATGCGTCTCAAAAATGCAAATAGCCACGGAGGTATTTATTAGGGATTCCTTTATATTACAAATGTTTTAAAAATCCTTTGATAAATTCTCTTTTGTGACGTCAGGATACTGTTTTCTATATTCCATTACATTCTGCAGTATAAATTGTTTCTCTTCTTCATTTTTGGATAATATTTTGTTATATTCTTCAATAAGTTTAACGCCACGTTCAACGGTGTCATTTACTACTTTTAATCCTTTCACGATGTTTCGCCCAATTTGGAATGCCTCGTCATCATCCCATGTTGAAGGGTCTTTTTCAAAAAATGTGGTAGGTATTAAAAACCTTTCAAAGAATCTTTTGGAATCAGGAGAAATAAAATGTTCCATTTTTTTTGTAGACGAATTGTTCCACATCCTTTGGAAGGATTTTATATTTTTTAAGACATTCGTTATCGTCACTGCTTTCACTGGCATTTATTGCCTCTATCATTTTTATTTTAGTGTCATTCCCAATGGCACTATCGAAAAATGATAATGCGGCAGTTTCTGGTGCCAAATACCACAAATGATTGATCATTTTGTTCATTGCAGTGCGACTTATTGTATCGTCAATTTGACGATAAGCGAATAAATTTTTTATAAATTCAAAATCTTGTCGCGGGGCTTCTGTTGCGACTGGAGCTTGTATCCACGCTTTTAAATATAAATTGGCGAGGAAAATACAAATGTCGCGAATTCCAGTGGCCTTTTCGCTGGTCAAGATAAATTCTTTTCTGAATAAATATATTTTTATACAATATATGGCCTTAGCCATCCATCGAGCGTGATGAAAAGCTCCTGGAACTCGAAATATATCATTTTTTCTAGGAGTTCCGCCTAAGAAAAGAACTGTAAGCTCCAAGAATTCTTTATAATCTTCTCGTGGCTGTTTGATATTTTTCAAGGTGTGCATTGCAAACTCCAGCACTTCAGTACTATTTATAATTGTAGATTGGTGGACGTACTCGTCTTCAATTCCTGCCACAAAATTTGATTTATTGATCTGGGGCCAAGCCTGTTGAAATTGTTTGAAAAGTGGAATATTTGGACCCGATGATTTCTCTAACTTTACATCAAAAACACTCCGTAAAATAAGTTCGTATATATGATGCCGGCAAGGAAAATATAACAAATCTCTTTCAAATTTTTGTTCGAGAAGGATACATGCGCCTTGGAAACGTCCCATGTTTGATGACGTTGTGTCACAGCAAAGTGCTTGCACTTTGCTACCTAAATCCCATTTCTGCACTAAATCGTATACTGCAGAAGCTTGTTTGTCTCCAGTACCCGATAGAATTGCAGGGATTCCAAGCAGCTGCTCAATACCTCTGCAAGTTATTACTACAGGTAAACGATCAATTTTCTCATTGCCTATTAAAGCTGGCAACAGCTTTCCGTCCCAATGTAGTGTAATAGCACCAAGCTCACAGTCTTTGAACGCTACACGATATTTATCAGCAAGTTGTGCTCGAAGATCCGTGCGATGACGCCGTATAGATGTTCGATTAATAATTAAGTCGCCTAGGTCATGACCAAGAGCTTGAGCTGTTGCTGTTATTATACGAACAGCATCACGATCGCTTACTTTGCACTTGTCAAGGGTTGCAACAAGTTTTGGCGTAATTATATCAATTTGCGCACGTCTCTTTTTAGGGTTGCTTGGACCAGCTTCATCCACGGGAATAATAAAATCAATATTTTCACCCTCACTTGATAGGTGACCATCTTCTTCGCTGGATGATTTTACTTTGTCCATTGTTTCGTCTTGATTTAAACGATATACAAGTGTCAGTAAAGGCCAATATATCTTATATTATATATCCAAGATAACGATCAGTATTTTGAGTTTTAAAAATGAATTGCATAAAGAATATTTACCTTGCACAGCTTCTACTTCACACTGCGCCTGCCTTGATTCTTCTTGCTCCTTCCGAATCGTTTTTTTCTGTTCTTTCCTGTATAATATATGATCGCTTCCAATCATAGAACCAGGACGACCTTTTTTCCGTTGATTTAATAGAAAAAGTTTGTCTTCCTCTATTTTAATAGTTTGTAACGCATCGGCGGGTGCAATATCGAAAAGGTCATCTAGCTTGTCTAAAAACTCCTTCTCCCGATTTTTTTGCGTTTCAGTACTGCGCTTGCAACTTTTATGCAAAGCCGCCCATTCCTGATACAATGCATCTAGCTTGTCAATGCAATGCTGTGGTCTTTTCGTTGGAATTCGCGCTTTCTCCCAAAATATTTGAACTTCCTTAATAACTAAAGAAGCACTAGCCTTAAGATTCAATTTCACGTTCCGCATATTGTGAAATAGAACTCTTAAGACTTGCCCGTTGGATGGCAATTTTGCACCGATAATTTGACTTTCGTCATGATCGAGTAAATATAATTTTTTCCTTATACCTTCCATTTCACTTTCACTTTCACTACGATGTGTCACTGTTACCTCGCTGAACGCTCAGAACATAATGGCCCAACTATGAGTTTTCGGACCTTCTGTCCCATCCCTTCCTGCGCAGGTATAATTCTAACGGTTTCTGAGGGGTACAAACTGATTACCTGACTCAGCTGTAGCTGCATTTCGAAGGCTTTCAAAACTCACATTTCAATACATGTACGAATTAAATATTTAAGAAACTGTAGTATTGTCAAAAATGCAACTATTTCACATGAAATTTAAAATGTTCCTTTATATACCATTGTCTACCTTTTTTCTACAAGCTGTAAGGGCGTTTAAATGAGAATGTTTAATATCTCCATCGTTTATGGATATATGAAAAAACTCTTCAGACAAAAGTTTTAGTATATAAAGAGGCGAATACAACGGGAGGAAATTTTTTTTTTTCAAGGTCACCCTTTCGAGTTTTCAAGGTCACGGACGTTTTTTTGTTAATAATCGAATATGCTGTGTATGTATTCTTAAACAGAAAAAAAATACAAATTCAACGATATATCATAATGTATATTTATGTCAAGGTTTAAAAAGTTCAAAATTTTCAAATTCGTGGCGCGTCCTTTTCCCGTGGTCCAATCGAGCTGAAATTTTTTCTAGATCATTTTCCCAACAAGTGTCACATTTTTAGGGGGCGGGACCAAAAAAATCTGATGGTCGAGAAATAAGGTCCACCCTAGTGCAGGGCCATTCTTGGTAGCCCACATGATGTGGCCTTTTCTCTGGCCGGGCTATCTTCGGCTCTTTGGCCACTTCTTGCTTCGGGCGGTCCGCCCTTCTAAAAGTTAATAGCGTGCCCAAGCCCGTCCTGCCGACCGCGACCAGCGACAATGTGCAATGTCCCACTGGCGTCAAAAAGTCGACATAGCGAGGCTAGAAGCGAGGGCATACCCCACTCGCGCTAGTCTGGCCGTCGACTTTTCTCACAAATTTCCTGAAAGCAGGTCATCGTGTAAGGGAACATGCGATCAGAGAATACGATGACCTACCCCGGCCCTACCTACTTATATTTAAGTCACACATTCGTACCAGAAGGTAAGTTACCTATCCTACACAACACCTATATTTAAAAAATGGCAAAACAGTCTTTCAAACACAATCATCAATCAACCCACTCCACGATTCTCAAGCATCGCCGCCGGGTGCAAGCCTACCCTAGAGAGACCGTCCCGGGACGACTCCGTCACCCAAGCTTGGCCACAATTACACTCTAATAAGTACGTACCAGTTTTCACTGAAATCGGCTGGCAAAGGCAGTGACCATTGCGTATAAGTATGGTTTACATAGCAATTAATTATTTTTAATTTCAAACAATGGATTACTTGATAATGTGCATTATGCGTATTATGTACATACATCAATCGTTATTACTTTCTTGTTTTATTGTACGAGATTGATTAAGCTTCATATTCCAAGATTATTTACTAAAATGATCATCGTGTGCAACAAGGAATATGATAGATTTGGTATCATTATTGCAATGAATAATAATATAATGTTATAGTTTCGTTAACGTGGTCTTTGATGAAAATCTTTCACCGACGCAAATTCCACCGCCTAACCACACAAACACAGGTGGAAAATGCGGCGTGCACGATACACTAACGCAATGCCAGCCGCCGACATGTAATTATTTAGTAAAGAAAATCATCGTGCCCCATTGCTTTCACCCACCCAAGTAGCGCATGGGCACGTGGATGAGTTGAAAGGCAATGGGTACGGAAAGATATCCTGAAAATCCTCAACTAGAAAGTATGATTAGTCTATATAGTGTCTAGCAAGGTAAGGTATTCTTTCATTTCATATTATTAAGCAAAATGGCTCGACTTTCAACTTGTGAATAGTTTAAAGTTTGATAAATAAGAAAGGATTTTACTTTAGATCGAGAAAAAGCACTCTACTCGACATTCAATTAACGAGAAAAAAGATTCTAAAATTGAATTATTTAAGAAAATGGCTCTAAATCATGAAAAATTTATTTTAAGAATTTAAAACGGGCTATTCCATCGTCAAAGTAAATTTCATAAAACAAGAAAGTATGTTCTCATGCTAAGTAATTACTTTGAATCTGAAATTTGCCCACCCTCAATTGTCTTCTTGCATATAGAAATTAATTATTCTATTGTGTACGCAAACGAGTGACCTTTTTAAGAAAGGAATTACACTTTTATGTCTATTATCATGATTTAGACATCAAGTTACTTTTAAACACGTATTATCCGAAAAATAAAAGAAATTCAAGTCATTATAACCGTCGCAATGACGAAATCGGAGGGCATCCGATTTTTCAACTACATATTAAATAAAAATGATCGTAGCTGTGGTTTCTGAAAGTATCAGAATTCTTTGCTACAGAAAAATTAGCATTCAGCCGTATTGATATTCATACCAATACCTTCTGAGCTGCTATGCACCTTTATGTGCATTATTTAATAAATATCTACATCAATGTATGATCGATGATAAACATTCGCGTTAGGAACCGTTTATCTTGGAAATTATGATTATAATTTGATTGTATTGAAAAGGCGCGGCGTACAAGAAGACCCTAGCCCTCGTCTAATAAATACATAATACACACACAAAATGTTACATTCACGGGCATGGTTATCATACCCGCGGTCATTATGCTCGCCAAAGCACGTATACAACCGGTCACTCGTGTCGATTCGGACCAAACGTCCTACGACATGATTGAGTGACCAGAGGAACCATAATGCATGCGCACTCACATTTCGCTGTACCCCGGTGACGAAGGCGCCAACACCACTACTTCTGCTCAAAGAAAGTCATCAGGCTGTTCAGAACTCATCAGACTGCTCAAAAGAAGTCATCAGGCTGCTCAGCTGCGCCCAAACTGTAACGAAGGAACAGAACACGATTATAATTTATTTCTAAAGTTGCGATTGTTTGAACACTAATAAAAAACCACGAAATAATTCAAAACTAACGAAATTTTTTATCATTTAGACATTTTAAGAAAAAAATTTAGTATTCAAAATTAAAATTAACAAACTTTTTTCTTAAAATGTCTAAATGATAAAAAGTTTCGATAGTTTTTAATTTCTTGGTAATTCTATTCTAAAAATTAATTTTTTAAAATTTTTTTCTTTCTAAAATTTTGAATAATAAACTCTACTTTAAAGGAATTAAATGAAATACATAGATACTTACATCTTTCCATTAATATTCTGCGCACAAATCTCCTCTTCAGCTGATGCTTTGACTCTAATTTCCGATAACGAGTTTCGTTTTCAAAAGTAACAAAAATAAAGAAATAATAGACTACTAACGCGCCCCAAAGAGCTTAATTGGCGAACAAATCTATGAATTTATTCTCGCGATTTGAAAGTTAGAGCCGCGACGCTCGTGAAAGAATATAAATTGCGCAGAAAACACTGACTCTACCCTCGCGTATCCCCAAATTATTAACGACACTCTACTATGAGCAGCTGTGCTCTTCAAAACGAAAAACTTCGTACGTAATAAACACTGACTCTATTTGCCCGCATTGCACGCGGTTACAATCTCTGAAAAATAAGTAGGATAGGAGGATGGGGTGGATGTGGTTTCATCGAGTGTTTGTCGCGAGGAAATATTGCTTTTCTTGGACCTAGCCAAGGGACTCGCTGCCTGTTATTTAGAATACAAGGTGTAATGCGAAAATACAGAATGCTCGCTCGATAGTAGCAGCTTTACATTTCGGTAACACGATTTTATCCAGAATATACTACTTCAGAAATAATTATTACATTTAAATGATCATAGTAGTGGCTTTCATCATTAAAGTTGCAAGCACGTTCATGTTATTCAAATAATACTTTAAAATATACCACGATTTTTATAAATATCCAAAATTCATGGCAAGAATAAAAATTCATTAATTATTCATGCTTGAATAGCATGTCCTCAATCAACTACGCAGTTTCTATACATAGAGATCAAAACTTGCATCCAAAACCGAACGTAAATGCAATTACCACAGCTTCATAGAGATAGATTCTTAAAAATCATTGAAATATCATTGAATTCTACGTAAACGCGACCTAAATGCAATAGAATTCGATCATTTCAATATTTCGTGAACATCTACTGACGCCATTTTAAAAATTTTAAACAAATCTGATTGAAATTATTCAATTTGCCATAATTGAATCTTTTCCCATTTGATCTCGATATTAACCGACTGCAAAGTTACCCATCACCCTCCCAACCAATAATGATTCAATAAAATAACGAGAAAAATACGTATACCACACGCATTGCCACTTCCCTTTCCCAAGGAATGACCAGACGCCATCCAACCACCGTTCAAATTAACCGTCAAGTGTCATGGCGTCGCCTGCCCTTTGCATTCGATTCTCTCATCAACGTCTGTAACCGAACGATGCAACAAGTTTGAAACAAAAGCATTAAAACATTCATAAGGCTATTAAACAACAAATAAACTTGAAATATGCACGAAAAGTGATGTAATTGAATACCGAGACACGATATTTGTGCACTAAATGTGCAGAAATATCGGCACGAAGCTAACGAAGAGAATACGCGACGAATATCTAACGATTTTCTCGCGATATTTAATCAATTTCGGGACGAAAGTATATTAATAGTAGCAGCAAGTGACGATAGAGAGTAAAGAAGAAGACTAATAATGATTAGAAGTAATTATGTGACGATAGATAATGTACCATTTAAGTACGCAGCTATCGAAACGTCTTGACTCAACGATGTCCACGGAACGAATGACCCCCGCGCCCCGCCGCTGTACCACGGCAAATTTGGGCTTTGGTGGGGGGAGACGAGGCAGGCCTCGCGAGGCAATACACGCGTACGTATTTCCGAAGTGTTGGGATATCGGTCTGTTATTGCACGCCGAGTGACGTAATCGCAGCTCGTGGCCGAGCCGACTGAACAGAGGTGACTTCCAAAGCTGGCATCGTTCAGTCATAACAAAACTCGTAAAATAGATAGGTATATTACGCGGAATATATTTCCTTCGTTTATAAAATATCTAGCATACAGGAGTGTACTTTAATTAAGCTTGTAAAACTTAACACAAAGGGCTTAGTAAGTATACATTTGTAAATTACGTACGTGATATCAGATATACAGTTTCTTATGGGAACACTTTTTACAAGCTTCGCGATAGATTCGAGAATGTCGCGATACCAATCCCGTGTTACCATCTGTACATAAAATGAATACTCATTCTGTATACATTTGTGTGAGCATAACGAGACGTTTGTAATTAACACGAGAGCTAATGAAAGCTCCACGGGAACTACAATGAGTGTCACTCAAAATCGTAAACTGTAACGCATGCCAGATATATTGAAAAATATTGTTACCATAGAGGTAAGGATGCAGGTTTTTTATGAATAAACACACTAACATAATTGTATTCAATATATACTGATTGCAAGTAAAAAACTTTATTCGTAATAAGAAAATTAAACATACTGGAGAATAATATACAGAAAATGTCAAGCACTGACAATCGTACATGTACAAAAATATGTTATTAATTATCGTTAATAGAAAAAAACAAAAGTGCATTTCAATATTTTCTGGGATACCTATCCACGATTATTTTCAACTGTTTGTACGTAGTCGTCGTGGAACCGATTGCACCAATTTTTCGCAAAATTCCTTCGAAATGCTTGCCCACTCTTCTTGCAGTGCAAACCTCAATTGTTGTCTATTAGAAACGCAGCGTAGGGTGAGCAGGCCAGTAGCTGGACAGGGCCCAGCAGATGGACAAATCGTTGGTTAATCGTTAATATTGAAAGAACTAGAGTTTTAATCTACATTATTGTTTTTTTATTTTGTAGAAAAAACGTTTGTTGTTTTATAAAACATTAACATATTTATCGAAAAAAAAATTTTGTATGCGAAAAATGTATTTCTATGTACGATTTTCCGCCACCATGCGCGAGTCACTTCATACGTGAAACGTCTGGCGACATTAGGCTACAGATAACCTCACTTTATTTGCGGCCTGGGCCCATAACGTATTGCACCGTTTTCTGCCAATGAAGACTCCATACGTTTTTAATTTTTATGAAATAAACTATATTTTAACAAAAAATAACTTAATCTAGGTACGTACTATAGCTAATAAGTCTAGCCAGACACCTGTCCATCTACTGGTTCGCAACTGTCCATCTGTTAGCCCTATTGTCCATCCATTGGTAATATAGGCTATGAGGAGAATTTTCATAATTTTATCCTTAAATACATTAATTTTTTTACTTGCAGTTATTTTTTACTTTAAATTTGTACATTTTTACGTGCAAAGCTTCTGGTTTTTGTTTAATACAACAGATATTTCTAAGAAACACCTTGATGTAAACTTCGGAATCAGCTAAACTGTCCCGCTACTGGCCTGTTTACCCTAATCTAACTTTTTTCCCAGTTCATGCCACACCCGTTTTATAGCATTGATATTTAGTGATTGTGGAAGCGTTTGTATCACTTTTGGACAATTATACAGTAACCAACTCTTCACTACGTAGGAAGTATGTTTCGGGTCATTATCGGTATAAAAGTTGTTTTTTTAATATGTTTAAATACCCCCATTTGTCCATCTTTTCATCTATAAATACTAAATTACCTATACATCCTCCAAACTTCACCGATGGCCGAAGATTTTGTCTTCATCTCTTCGTTACACTTTCGCTATACATATATTTTTCTAACCCATGAAAAAATATTGAATTTAGATTCATCTGTAAAAATAACGTCCTTCCAAAAATCAGAATCTCTTTTATATATTCTCTTGCGAATTCTCTTCGTTTTCTCCTATTTTGCCGGCTGATGTATGTACGGCATATTTCGTGCAACTCATCCATGATAATTATTGTGTCCAGTAATTAATCCTTCTGACCGTGGAAGTACTTACTTTATTTACCTAAATACTTTTCTACTTCAGCAGTAAATTTTGGTGCACTAATCCGCGGATTATCTTTCACAATTTTCATAATCCACCGCTCCTCTCGCATATTCAATTTCTTATTTATTTCACTTCTTACTTTGTTTAATACACGATCACATTCATTATATCTTTTAATTATAATTATATACTGTATAGTACTCCTTTTCCGATTAATAATTTCAGCTATTTTATTTAAGCTTTTTCCATTTTTATAACGGTAAATATCCGATTCTCGTTCTTCAAGAGTGGTTAGCTTCATTTTAATTAATTTTACCCGTTGTGCATTAATTTGCGACTATAGTTACACAAAACATTTGACTGGAAGTATAAAGAAAGGACAGCCAACAGTTACAGAAAATAAAATCGGGTTATTCCCGTACTTTTTACAGGTGTACCAACGTGTACGATTTTTAATGACTTGCATTTTCTGTACATTATTTCCAAATATGTATAATTATCTTATTACGAAGAAAGCTTTTTATTTGCAATCAGAATATATTGAATACAATTATGTTAGTGGGTTTATTCATAAAAAACCTTCATCTTACATCTATGGTAACAATATTTTTCAAACGATAATCTGGCAAGCGTCACAGTGTACGATTTTGTGTGACATTCACTGTAGATAGAAATAAGAGAAATAATCGTGAGATCTAATTTTCGTCGAATATTGATATTAAAGACATCTGTTAAGGATCGATGCATATAATTCCGAAGATATCAGACATTTTGCATTACAAAGCGACACGGCGTGAACCTTGCAGCTACAGCTTCGACTCGTCCCGTGCATCGAGAGCAAAAGCACATCGTAAATCATCGCGTTTAATCAAAGAAATCAGGGATCGCATTGGTCCGCGCTATGAGACGGTTAACAAAAAGCTGTAACGCGGGCACGATCAAGCAGTGGACGTGGAGCGTTGGCGAAAAAGGGGTAAAGCCTTTCTGTGTTCGCCTGGAAACTACGTTAACTACGGGAATTTCGCATGGTCGCCGGACGATGCATTACCCGGGGAAATATTCGGGCGTACGTGTACAGGCGGCCCCGAATGTTTGCCCGTCGATTGTTTGCCCGGGCCGCGTGGAATATGCAGCGCGAGCGATAAATAAATAGCAAACACGAATCTCGCGTGGCGGTTAGAGAGGGATAATTGCGAGTCAGGTCGATCGGTGTGGTGAACCGAGGCGGAACGATCGGACGGTAGGTATTGGCGATCCAATCGCACGATCCCGACCCTACGATCAGCCCTTCAAATTGCCGCCCTACGACCTACGTAACTTTCCAGCGACGCGTGTCCGAACTTGCGTCCAGGCCCACCCTGCCAACCACCCATCGCGCTCCTCGTTTCGGATATGTCGAAAAACCCTCTTCGACCGGCTCGATCTCGCTTCCGGCACCGCGTTTCCACCAGCAATAACAGTTTCCGGCCCCGAAATCGACTCTCGTCACGCGGCATTTTAATCGTATTTACGAGGCTGACGTAGCCGCGCTCGCTGCGAAACAGTGCTGTGTCATTTCACCGCGCATAGGAGAGTGAATCGACGCTCTGCATGTGAGAGAATCAGTTTTTTTCGCTGCGGCTTTGTTTGCTTAAATGTAGAGTACGCTAAATTAGTTGGGAGCGAGAGAGAGGTGCTTTAAAGTCGCAGGCAATTTTAACCGTTGGCGCTTACAGTGCCTAACGTATCATTGGGACACGACTGCGAGATTGCATCTGATATTGAATTCTAAAGGCCATGATACTTAACCCTCTAGTGCATAGATTTTTAATTCAGTTGGAAAAATTATTTTACTCTCATTTAGGGATGAAAATACCGAATCCGATGTCAGTTTTCAATTTAGAGGAAATAATAATAATAATATTTTTTGCAGCGTGTGTAACTCAAAAATGCACTTCAAACTAGATTTTTGTTAAAGTGAAGACTCAGATTGACATATTTCTTAGACCAATATGTGCGCTGTGGCACTACTTTTGGGCTGACAAATGAGAACTCCCAACCCCTGGACTAAACAGGTGCCCGCCTTAAGGCAGGCGTATGCACTAGAGGGTTAATATCTTGAGTCGAATATCTGAAGCTGCTACGAGCACGCTGTAACAGAAATCCCAAGCGCATTGCTTCGAGCGGAACGCGTGGAGAGACAAGAGTGGTGGAATTTCCGGGACGGCGTGCTGCGTGCATCGTCGCGGGTAAGCACAAGGCGGCCGTGAAAAAGCCCGTGAACGAATCGGAACCCTCCTTAATTGGCACTCTAATTACTCTGTAATTGTGTATCGATCCGCGTTTAAGTGAACCAATTACCAGAGGGAGGGGGGGGGGGGGGGTCGCGTTTGAAGCCGTTTCAGCCGGCACTCATGCCTCGAGAGCCGCTTTCCACCGGAAATAATATAGTTCATCGCGGGGGAAGATCTCTCGGAGCCGGCTTGTATACATCTTTGCGGGGGCGTATTTTGTGTCCCTGTACGTGCATGCGTCGCGCTACTGCGAGTGTATGCGAGCCAAATGCTTTCACGGTTAATCGAAAGCGCTCCTCGAAGCACTCCGTGGTGGGGGCTTCGACCCCATTCAACCCGCGGCTCATTGTTTCGGAAAGTCCTCCGAAGAAGGTAATTTCGGCGCGTGTCAATGCCACGGGAGAAAGAATATCCGCCCACGAACCAAGAAACGGCTGTTGGGAACCATTTGAACATTGTTGTTTCCGAAGTTGAACCACTACTAAGGATTGTCTTGGATTGTTACGGCAAAGAAGAGAATACGTTGCCGTTATTCTCCTCGAAACACTTGACTTTTCGGTATGGGTTTTCGTTCGGAACCATGGAGGAGTAGGGTCGAGAACTTCTAACATACAAAACCGGTGCTGCACCGGCGCTACTGCAAACGATACCCTCGCCAAGCCTTTTACCGAAATTGTAATTCCAAGTGACTGTAAAGCCAGGTAGCAAAGTTTACATTAATGCGTCCGGTCATCTCATAAATGCGTGCGTGGAGTGTCCCATTAGCAAATGGCCAGAGATGTTACTCTCCGCTTGGAGTATCGATTCCCGAAAGGCTCCTTCGAATACCGACGTTAAAAACTGTCTATTCTGCTAACTAATTTGTTATTTCGGGAACAGTATCGCCGGGAGAATGCTCGCGCAGGTGTCGCTTTCAACTTTCAACAGCGTTGTTTTAATAAGATGCCGGAGTGGCGATCGTCAACGGGGATGCACACATTACGTATAAATAATGGGATCTCGTTAAAGGAACAACGTCCGATCGCCTTCGCTAGCATCATCCTGTAAAACCCTTAAAACGATGGAAGACGCGATCGTAAAGCCGCGTGGCGGTTTATCGCCGATAAATATCGATCCAGGAGTCGATGTGTTCGTAACGGTGGCTCAGCTGAGTGAGTTTTTAATTCATCATTAGGAAAGGGAACACGAACGTCATCTCTTCCACGTGGAATTCCGCGGCGAAAGTGAAGCTTAATTATTCTATCGTTCCACGCGATAGAATATCTTGCGAGGGTTGGAATATGTTGAATGCTGGCGAGTACGTAGTATCAGGTCGTGTTTGAGGCGTAGGTAAATTCGATTCGCATTGGCGCAATCGGCAGTCGTAGAACAAGCCCTAATTAAGTTAACCGGCCGCGCGCGTACAGTATCGAGAAACTATCCCTGATTGCCTTGTTAACGGGATAGGTTACCAGGTAGCGGCGATATCGATCTGCCGACATAGATGAGAAAGCCTGATAAGGGTTGCAAGCTCCCCTTGGCCCGCCACCACGGGCTGCCTCTGGCAGATTTATACCCGTTCGCGAACAACCATCGTGCCAGTTCGACGTGAAGGTAAATTAATAAGGGGCTCGTCCCACGAGTGTCTTATCGTCGATTCGGCTCTTTGTAGCTGCCGGATCGTTATTGGAGTGATAACGAGAACTTTTTCCCGGTTTTCCTCAGCCGGCCGAGCCACGATCGGGCGAACGATTAATTAAATTATTCGCCCAGTTGCACCGACGTCTCTTAACCCCGCCTTAACGAGCCGCTTTTCGTTCCTTTAATGAAAACGCTCGCTCGACTATGAAAACGTTGGCTCTGTAGCCCAGAAATTCACGCGAACTCGAATTTCATAGCGGAGAGTGGCTCTCGTTTTCCTGTCCGCTACTAATATTCGATAAAGCTAACGGCCGAAAGCGATCTAAAGACAGTTGATTCGATTTTACTCTGTAGCTTCAAGTACCTTCATCTTTGAATGCGTTTGAAGTTACCTTTATAGTCGAAAATGACTACGACTCGATGTTCGACGATGCCCGGGAGGAATCAGATGAAGGAAGAGTGCTCTGTGCCGGAAAATTCGGGAAAGTCTCGCGACCCTGTTGTAGGAAAAGCAGCGTGATTGATAGTTTTCGGGATCAGGGGGAAAAATAAACGATCCCTGGAAGTACATCGGGCAGGCGGACGTTTCTTTCAGCGGGGGCCAATCTCCTAGGATGCGTGATGTATCGTCGTACACCTGAAATCATTCACCGCCCGATAACAGTCATGCACCGTGACACGGTACGTCGCATGACGGATAACTATCGCGGCCATAAAACAGGGGAGACCTCTCGATTTCCATTAATAAGGCGTACGATTAATATTAAATTGTACGTTGCCGAGGCATGCAGTCGTTTCTGCGCAACACGAACGATATGGAATATTCATAACGGCACGCCGGTACATATGTTATTAATTACAATTTCCGTAATCAGTCCGAACCGGGCAATGTTCACCTTTCTCGCGAAATCATTATTCCGCGATCCCCTGCCGCAGACGCAGAAATAGACAGAGATGGAGACTACGCGGTGCATTATTCACGTGTGTGTAATGACACTATCGCAGCCGAGCGCGTATCAAAAACCAGAATTCCTCCGTAATTCCAATAGCAGCCGTAATTATGGGGACGTATCGATCGCGTCGAGTACCAGGAATACCTAATTCGAGCGGCACACATTGCGGGCCGGCGCGTTACGTAACGGTGGAAATGTTGAGATTCATTGGCCGGCGGTGACTTAAACTCTTTCCCCCTTCGCGGAATACTTAGTCCCTAAGGGTGGACTGTAGCCGCGGAATATGAGATCAGCTTCGCGGGTAGTTTGCATAAGCAGCCGCTCGACTTCCACGCGAGCCTGTAGTCGGGCCAGAAGATCCTCGCAGTTCAGTCGACTCCGACGGGTTCTCGTAATCGAACCAGACTCCCCAACTTTTTTTTATCGAAACTTTAATTCCATGAACCTGATGCTCTTACACGACACGTTTCTATCTGGAATGAACGAGCGATCCCATGCTAGGTGGGCGAAATATTGCTATTTTAGTGGCGCGAAGCGCGCGGTGCAAACGAGATCGGAATAACACGGCACGGGAATCGTCGCGTGACAAGCGAAGAGCGATTCGATGTACATACCTATTCCCTGGAAAATGATATCGAAATAATGTACACGTACCGGGCCAACAAATAGGGGATAACAACGCGCCCGCGACTCGCTTCGACCCAGAGTTCTACCCCAGCTTTTCCCCTTTTTAAATTCGCTCCGACTCGATACGTTCGAAACGCGATTTATGAACGGAATATCGTGCGGGTCACCTGGCCGAAGTTACGTGATCCAAATATTATGCAAAACGCGCGCCTCGTGCTGGGAGCCAGTTAGCTGGCAAGCTAGAATTCGCACATTTGCAGTAATTTTGCATCGATTTATACTCGGATGGAAAAATAATGCTGGTCAGCCTTTTTGGTAGGCTCAGGGCTACACACGGTCCTGTTTGATGAACCAACGCGACTCCGACGTAGGTAGTACACATACTAATAAAACGCATCCTCTAGATCTTGCGTTCTCTACTTGGACTCTCGATCGTCCATCACGAGAATACTGTTATCCCCGTCGAGTTTCCCGCGAAAATTGGAAACACGAGAGCCTGGGAAGGGGCAGGGTAGCGAGAATGACGAGCGGGTGGAAAGATATATTTGCTAAAAATGAAATATGGCCTGATGCGTGAAATTCAAGAGCCCGGTTAGCCAGCAACGAACAATATCGATTGCCTGGTAGGTAATAGATGCGATTGCACGCCACGGAAGTGACGAAATAATCGCTTCCTCGACCCGTTGGAAAATCGGTGCTCGCGAAATCGGGCGGACGAGAGTCTGATAGAAAAATCTTGAGGCTTTCAAGACGGACCCGGTCTCCTCGAGCGATAAAGACGCTCGGGAACGGTTCCTTGGATACGGTTTGCAATCTGCCGGGCCGGGCTTCCGTGGAAGTAGCTCGAGTTTATCGCGAAATTCGAGCGTCTGAAAAGAGTTTCATTACCGACGTGTAATTGAAGCGAGCTGAATGCACCGTCTTACTGAGATCATTTTGCAGATTTACGTGCGTTATTGACTGGCGAGGATGTCTCGTGGAGGATCTATAGATATGTACAATTAGAATCACAGAGGAACGCGGTAGCAACATTGAAATATAGGTAGCAACTCGCAAAAATACCATCGATCCAGGTTCGTTTAAGCTGTGGACGGACACAGAGTAGGTACGTTTCATCCGGAGAACGAAAGCCATACTCGTGCTGCAAGGAAAAGCATGCGCGCCTATGAAAAAAGGACGTTTAATTTCGCGTTTAATTTCTTGGGACCCACGCGAGGATAAGGGGTTGGCCCACAAAGGGAAGAGGGTTGCAAACAACCCTGGGTACAGGAAGCAAAGCCCTTTTGATCGTCAATGCGCGAGTTCGCGTTCGCAGTTTTTAAGCGTGGTGAGTACACGCGTAATCCCGTCCCCTTCTTCTCTCGCTTCTTCTGCCTACCTCTCCCCCTTTCTCGTCAAGCGTCGCCTGTCAGAGTCGCGGGGAGGATCTCGAGCGTCTAACAAGTTTGCCTGCAAAGCCGTGCCGAGCAATTTAACAAATTTTCTGTTTAAACAAATTTCACCCTCGATAGCTCGCCGCGAACGGAAATTCGTCGAAATCGCGTTCCGCCGTTCCTCAGCGTTCGAGGTAAACTCGTTACGGCTGCTCAGACCATCGTGCCCGCGTCTCGAGGCCTCCTTTAATTCGTTTATTGTTCGCAGCCGTTGGATACGAGAAGAAGCTCGCGTTTCTTCCATTTTTTCCCTCAATTAGAATGCGCGATACTTTGTCCGGTGAATATATTTCAACGGCCTTCCGGGACGACAGGATTTACGAGTCGCGAGAATATTCCTCGCGACCGGCGAATATTCTTGCATCATAATGCATCACTTTGTCGAAAGGCAAAACGGATTTCGCGGGGCGAGCCTTGGAGCGTACCGCGTGCAGGAATTATGGTGTAATCCTGTTTAAGGCAGTTCCGTCGACGCGCCGCGAATCAAAGCGGGAATTTAAACGTCGCGATTCGACGGGTTTGCGAGTCTAACGAGCCGCGGACTCGTCCGTCTCGCTTCATTTTTCCGTTCCACTTCCGACCAGCAGCTGAGGAAAAGGATTCCGGGACGCTCGTGGAATGGGTATATGGGTTACCCCGGTGCATGTAATCGGGAAGGTAGAGACAAACGCACAGTGAACGTGACGAGAACTTCGCATGGAAGAGTGTGTACTTAGAAGATGAGGAGCATGTGATCAAACGATGAATGCCAGTTTCTGTGATAAGTTCTGCGTCAACCAACTCCACTTGGACCACTTGCAATAAGATTAGGGAAGCCACGGTGCCAGAAAGTCAGGCGCGACAAAGGATATTTGAACACGACTTAAATTGCCGAGAATTGGCATTAAGAGAATACATGCACTTAAGCATTTGACAGGTGATGCGATTAATTATTCGTGGAACCTCGATATTATCTATTCTCAACAATTCGAGACAGGTAAATGAATTAACGAGACCGGAGTATGGAGGTATGAATATGTAAGTATTTCACTTAAAACTTGAGCGATTACTTCTCTTTACGCTGATGCCCCAGATATCTAAAATTCAGCAAACTTTGAAAACTTCGTTGGTCATAGGTATTAAGAATCCGTTCGGAGGAGCCTGAGTAGGAACTGGAGTTGATGGTTTTGTTGTTCGTAATGGCAGAAAATTCCAGCGAGACAGAAGTGAAACTGGCGTTAAAGTTCGTGACGCGAGTTACGGCGAAGGAGACGAGGGACAGTGTAACGGAACGGTTCAAGGATCGTGCAGTCGTCCGTCAGGCCGGAGCTGCATAATGCACGCGGTGCAGCTACTTTGCCGAACTGAAAAATGGAATAGCTCGGGACCAACGGTGGAGCACGTGGAAACACGGCCCTCTCGAATGTCTTGGCATTACTTATTTAACGTCACTCGTCTACCAGCGGCCGATGCACAAGCACCTAAACGCCTCGCGACCTTCTATTTTCCACTTCCTATTCCCCTTCGGATCGTCGCATCCCCCCGACTCGACACCCCCGTAAATCGATTTTCCACGAGCCTCGAAAGATCCGCAACAATCGTCCCCGTCTTGCATTCGAGCCGACGCGAAGGGATCGGCGATTTTTTTCCACGCATCCACCCAGGAACCTCCGTGAAAGTTTATCGAGGTCGTTCCGTCGGCGGGGATCGTAACGACCGTAAAATACCCCGAAAAGAATCCGAACCGCAGGCTCAATGATTCGTGAACTCCCGGATCCAGCGGTATACCCCGAAATGAAGAAACTTTCCAAATCGAACGTGTCATACTTATCTCCTTATGAACGGTCCAATTGCCCCAAACAACCGGAGTTACGGAGAAACCGCTCCGGCGAGGGTAGACTCCGATCGCGATCTCAATTTTCCCGAGTCTCCTGCGAGATGCGGATGAGAAAAAAAGTCCGTCGAACGAGTCGTGGAGTTTCGTGTAATCGTGGCACCCGGGGCCACGCGATGCCGTTGGTCGGCTGGGTGGGAAAATCTCGATTACCGACTAATTACCGAGTGCATTGGCGTTCGAGACAGATTTCGCGTAAACGGATTTCAGAACTTTTTGCCTGGTCTGCGGTGACGAACGGGGCCGCGTTTTTCTCGCCGCAGCGAAGCCAATCAGTGACGGATGCGATTCACGATGGGTCGAGGTGTGTCGCCACACTCTGATTGCCTCGATAACGATTTCTTCGACCAGCTCGATAATTGACGGCTCGATCTGCCGTCGCTCGAATGCCCCTTGCCTCCACAGGCGTCGAGTCGAAGGTTGCGGGAACTCTTTTCAACAGTCACTTGGAAGATCGACTCTCGAATATGGTCGCCATTAGCGGGTGACTATTCACCACCCCGTGGCCTAGGGGATAAATTCTTTTCCTACGGATATGAGGGACAAAACGGCCAACGGCGCGGGGGCGACGGCGCCAGCCGCAAACAGCTTCTATTACGTGGAGCCGGTTGGATGTCTGCGGCGAAATGAGATAAGGATAACGTCAACAAGAGCTTTATGCGCCCGCCCGCGTTCACGATACTTTTATACGTCGCCGTCGTGACGAGGAGCCACTGGAACCGCCGTAACTGTCGTCGACGAGCCCGCTATCGGCATCGACAGCTCGTGGTTAAGGTCACCGACGCCCACGCCCTCCAACGAGGGGGATGAACGGCGTCCTGGACCTCGTAAAGAAGCCTGGCGCCACCGCGGAATCGCTCCGAGGCGGATGAGTTATTTACCCTCGCGGGACTCCACGGGGGGAAGGAAACCGCGCTGTTTTTCTTCGCGAGCGCGTAACGAGCCACGTCCAATGGGATTCCGATAAGTTATTCCCTCTCGATGCTGGGCCAGTAGTTGAGATTGATGGTTTTTCGGGCAGGGCGATCAGCGTTACGTATCAGGCTCCTAGGCTCCACGAAGCCTACGATCCAACCGATATTCCGCTGATGAAACGTTAGTGTTAACGTTTCTACTAACACTCCCTCAACATAGTTTCCTCCCCTCGCCTTCCGCCCACCCTTTTACATAATACATCAGTTTCTCCTTCCTTAGTATCGAATTCCTATATTACTCGAGAAATAAACGGTCTCGAAGAGACGGGTAACCCGAGACAATAATAAAGTGCACTGCAGGGCGACTTTATATTTTTGCAGCGTGTCAGGCTGTTATTCCCAGCGCAAACGAGGAAAACGGGGAAACGACGATAATAATCGCTGGTGAAATGAAAACAATTCGCGCCTCAGGGAGGTTAATAGGACAGGGACGACTGGGGTCTCTCTGAAAGAAACACCTACTGAAATTAGCAATCTTTTTCAGGACACTTAAATTAAAAATCACAGTCGAGAGCAAGTGGAGAGAACCTTCCGCCCCAAGACTATTTAATCAACGTTGAATCATCCAGATTATGAAACGTTGCTGGGTTCGTTATTGGGGATTCGTTTAAATTCGATGTACAGCCGGAGTTGTCCAAGAGTGTCCCGGGTAACCTTTCTAACGACTTTTCGCCGACAGGCTAGAGTATCCACGAGCGAAAGTCTCGGCTGATCTGGCGGCGAGGGAGTCTCTGGTGGAAGTTGCCCGATAGGATTTCCCGGGGCAGGATGCTGCGACGACGAATGCCAGGCACGATTCACAGGGCTACATCATTCACCGGGCAGATCGGCTGGTAAGACACTTGCCGGTGACGGGGGAAAAAGGAGAGGGAAGAGGCCGAAGGAGGACGGGAGATCGAGCGGGGCTGATGATTAATGACACGGACCGCCCCTGGATTTTCGCTCGTGAACGCTTGCACCTCCGACGTTCTATCAATATTTTCGTTTCTGTACCGGGTCCCTGTAATGACTACTCCCTCGGAGTCTCCTCCGGGGGCCGGCACGTCTTCCCTTCCTTGTTTTCTTACGATGATGGAACTGCGCGATGAAGTGGATACGCTCGCGGTGAAAAAGAGTTCGGCCGCGCCGCCGCGCCGCCGCGCGCTTCCAGCGTGGAATGAATGCCCGTCGGCCCCGGTGGCCTCTAGGTGTAAACGAAGTTTGATTTAAAGTTGGCCAAGCAGCGGGGAGATGTTCCGCGACGCGTGGGAATATTTCTCTCCTCTGAAGGCACCGGCCTGTAAACTCAGCCCTCCCGTTTACGACTCTGGGAAACACAGCCCCGGAATACTCGATGACCGTTTCCTCCTTCAGTTTGCTCAAGCATCCAAGTCTACCATTTACTACTTAGACGCCACTAGCTCTTACTAGGCGCTAATGCTGAGGCGTAGCTATGCACTTTGAAATCTAATAACGATACAGCCAGAAAATCGTGCAGGAATCGAATAATCCGGAGGGTGAGAAAGACTTTTCGCGCGGACCCCGTGAGCTTAACCCCCGAGACGCCATCTTGGACCAGCGGAAGCGGTTAATTGCATTTGCCCTGGAAGCACGTCTGACAGAATGCAATTTCGATCCGTTAGATCTGGTGAACCAGACTAGGTCGGTATTCCCGAGAACTGGGAAATATAAAACAGGAAGCGTATTAGCATTATCGTCGTTAGGGGTCGGCCGTTTACCCTCGTTATCGCCCCACTTTGACGTGCAAATGCGTCTAAGCAAGCTAGCCGTTGCGAATAAATATGTTTCTTTCCCTTTGTACACCTTGGTTCACTTTCGTCGCCCATTAATTTTCGTGTCCCTGGCTCGACTTCCGTGAGGCACCCTCCCGCTTTTCAATTTTATTTACCGAACTGCAAACCATCCACCGTCGCGAGGTACTCACAGCAGTTAACGAAGTGTCTCTTTCTACCTGAAAACAGCAATTCAACCTCCTCTTCGCGTTGATTACTCGTCGCCAGGGTTTGTCGACAATCCCAAGTAGTTCCCAGCCCTTATTCACTACGAAACAGCGAATGACGCGTTTTATTAGTCGTCATGGAAGCACTGCCGCTTCTTATTGCACCTTACCAAGTCTTTCGGTAGCAAAACGCAATGAAACTTGTAGCTAACGTTCGTTTAAAGTTCCGTGTCTCCCGGACGGAACTCCAGAGCGGAGGGGTTAATCTTCCCCTCAGTTTCGCTGAAAAACTTTCCGCGGCTGCTCGAGTCCGCCGTTTAAGGTTTCATACACACAGAGTCTGGTGACGCGAACTCGTCGGAAACTTTGTTGCTCCCGCGCGGGAAAGCACGCAGAGCCTCGTAACGCAGGTGCTGCGCGTATCAACTATATTTGCAGGCGAATCTGCACGCCACGGGAACTGATCCGTGCTGGTTCAGGCGCTTCTTTAATACCGGCACGTATGCATGGCGACAGGTCGAGGCTGATTTCGAACGAAACTGTGTCGCCGCACGGTCCTTGACCATATTGCGCGAGAAGGCTCCCTCTCGAAACTTTGCCGCGAGCGTATACGAGGGCAATAACAGTAAGCCGCAGAACTCCAGGCATTAGCGGCTGCACGGGGCCACGTTTCTTTGCCCAACTTCGTTAAAGAAATCACGGAGGAATAATTCGTCCCATTTCGTGGAGGAAAACTACGGGCCACAGGAATTCCAGCGAGAGAAGAGGGGAGGATGACGAGGACGAGATAGCTAGCGGTGAATTCTCGAATCGCATGGCGTGGAGGATCGAGCGATGCCCGAAGATCTAGGCCTCCCCCATAGAAAAAGTCACCGGCTGAAGAAGATGTAAATGCTTCTTGCTCCGCGCCAAGAAATCGTTCGATGATTCCTGCGTCGCGCGGTGTGTGGGCAGCGCGGCGGACCTCCATCGTGGGCCCCTCGGCTCTAAAAGAAAGGCGGAAAGGGCGGTCTCGGGGGCCCGAGGGGGAGGGGTGGGGGGAGCGAAGCGGGGGTCGGGGGGAGGCCGGGGGCCTCACACGGGGCCCGGCGTGAGTCCCGACGCGAGGAGGTCTCAATCTCACGGGATACGCCGCGAGCTCTGTCCGCGTACGCACACACAGGGTGGTTAAATAATTCCGTTGTTCCGCTACTCCAACAGATGCTTCTTATCCAAGGTATTTGCCCGACTACGCGCAACATCCACTGACAATTCCGTCGCGTTCCACTAGAAACGGAATGGGCGTTTTTGGTTGGTCAACGATGATAAGCGGTTTATTGGGAGCTGCGCGAATGCTCGTCGATTTCCCGCGCGCGCGTTTTGGGAATTCCGATGACCCCCCCTCTGCGCTGCGTCCGTGTTTGCCGCGGAATTATTCACCGGAGAATTCCTTTGTCCTATCGCAACGCTATTACCAGGGTGGAAATGAAGAATCATGAATTTTCATGCCACTGATTGGTTCGTTCTTTCACTGTCACCCGGCGTGCAGCTGGAATCAAGATTCCCTCGGTTCAATCACGGGTTTGCGAGTTCGTCGTTATTCCCTCCGATGAAATTCATCGTCCCCCATCGTTTTCGCTGTCGTTAATCGTCATTTTCGCCGGAATCTGGGCACGGTACACGGGCCCGCCGCGTTCCCCTGGTCCCTCGGACTTTGTTGGCCGATGATTTTATTGGGAGGCTACCTTCGGAGCACCCGAACACTCCCGATTAAACGCCGCGGCCACCCTGTATGCGTGTACGTGTTCCCTCACAGGTATATATGTACACTTGCAGCAGGGGACAGTGAGATAGTGGGGGAAGGAGGCAGGGAATCGAAGCGGTACCGGCCGAGTTTACCATGATTAATCGGCACCGCCTACTTATCGTGTTAGATTTAGACGAGTGGGCCCTCGGGGGCCAGCAGCCCTTGTATTTCGGCCACCACAAAGAGCTGAGCGCGAATGATTCATTGGCCCGCGAAGAATGCACGACACATCGTCTCAGAGAATTTTCGGGCTAGGAAGCACGGACATCGGCAGAAGGGGATCGAGATACCGAAACACTTCCACTCCGACAGCTTCTTTAATTGCTAGGTGATCCCACAAGTACCGTACACACGTAAAAAACCAATGCTCTGTTTTTATATACCTTACACTTGATCGGAGAAATACCTTTCCGAAAAAGTGCAGTAGCTGCGAAACGTGACAACACTCAAGCAGCCTGCAAAGTTCAATCAACCTGGAATGGATCGTTGCTGGCAGCGCGCGAGACACCAAGCTAACCGAAAACTCCCAATAACGAGCATCGACGTCTCTCGCAGCCGCTGCGAGCGGAAACTTCCGGCGCGTCGGCGTAGCGTTGAAAACCGGCGAAAAGGAAGTTCCGCAGACTGTGGGTCTACCCACCGATCAAAACCTGGTGTGCGTTCGCGAGACGAGGCTGTCAGCTAAGCCGCAGCCTCGTAGGTCGCGTCTCTGTTGTCGAGCCGGTTGTTGCTCGCCGCGGCCGGAAGTCTAGGCTGCAAATTGGAAGCTGCGAGGTAGCCGAAGCGTGCCCTGGAGCGCCTAGCTTTCTCGGCTTCTCGGTTTCGCGGTGCAACCGTGTTCCTATCGGGCGTTCGGCGCGCTCGCGAATAAATTAATCGGCCGTTCAAAGGGCGCGAGCACAATGCCAGAGAGGATCCTCGATCGAGCCGCGCTGCTCGTCTTCGGGGCTCTCGCCGCGTTCTCCCCGGGTATATAATTATGACATTAGCGGGCAATTTCGCTTCCCTTATAGTCCTCCACTTCCTCCACCTCCTCCTCGCTCTACGTTCTCTCTCTGCTCGATCGCTCCCGGCGCTGCGCCGAGCAGACTCTGTGTCCCAGCGCGGCCCGAATTCGAAGATTCCCTTTGAAGCACCCACCCCGGACACACCCAGATGATTGACTATGAATATTTATGCCCTATATCTCTTGCGTTCACGCGCCCGTTAGACCACGCCGGGTACGTTTAAACTTTGTTGGGGTAGTCGGGGGTGGCCGGGTCGTGGGAGTTTCAAGTAGTGTCGTTCGGAGGGCACGGCGCCGGGCGATCCCTCGAGCATCGATATCGGGGCTACGAGTGGTGTTCGTTGCGGTTTTCACCGACCCCCGTGGGATCCCAGGAATAGTGGACCAAGTTTCAGGGATCCGATCCTCCGAGAATTTTAATAAAACCTCGCTGAAAACTGCCAGCCTCCAAGGGACTGCGTCAGTGTGAGGATCATCGCTGCCGAGAATTAATTACCGCGACAAAGGTCTCCAGGACGATCGTGTCCCCGGAACTTTCGAAATTCCCCCGTGAAAACGGGGGCCGTTTAACGGTGTATTGACAGCGTTAAGCCCGGGTCTCGCGTGCTCAGTTATCGGCTGGCTCTAGCCACGGTAAACTGGTCTAGGCTGGTCCTGCCAGAGGCTGCAGAGTAGTGGAGAGGCCGAGATCCAGGGGCGAGAGAGGGAGGGAGAGAGGCGTGAGAGCTGGACGGGTCCCATAATACCACGGGATTCGATGTGGGAACCCATAACCGAGCCTGAACGCCGATTAGTCCTGGGCCACCGCGTTGTTTACTCTGGACAGCTCCTCCCTGCCACCTAGTTTACGTTATTATATATGTTCGTCCACGCAGCCATCGACCGCCGGCGTGGATGCGGCCCACCACCGTCGGCTTTTTGAACCCCGTTCCCCTGCACCGAGGAGATCGTTGAACCTCCTCGAAACACCGTACAGTTGATCCACCAACTTTCAGATATCATTGCGCTGTCGCGTCAAGCAAAGTTTCCAACTACTTACCGGTTCACCAGAGAAGCTTTCAAATGTCCCTAAATTGACGCGGCTGTGAATTTTAAGGGAACTTGTTTAGCCGCGCAACTCCGATCGATCAATTTTCGAATTGAGCCCAGGTCTGGAGCGGGTAAGCAGCTCCGTGGAATGGCATTCCCTTGCAGCGAAATTGCCCCCATTCCCTACACGGCATCCGTAGCTACCGAACGTGTACCAAACGAGTATTACTATACGTAATTAGGCAAACGAGACGTTATTTGGTCCGTGAAACGGGCACGGATATCGTTCGGTGAACCTCGGCCGGAACTTATTCTTTCAAATGGCTCGTAAGCGTCTCGTTAGGGAACTCGTAAGACGCAGTCTCCCATGCACTCCAGTCTGATTGTAGTTTGAATAATAGATCGACGAATCGAGGGGAGCTAGACGAACGAGCCTGGCGATTGCTTACGGTTCGTACACCCGATCTCTCATTTTTCTCCCACTTTATCTGGTGAAACGTCACTTTACGAGATTAAAGACAAATATTAGGGATTGCTTCTTGAACAATGCCTCCACGAAATCTCCACCCGCGAATTTACCCGAGATCCACTAACCCGAAAATATTCCTAATTTCCCGGAGAATCCGCGGTTTTCTTTTTGGAACCCTCCTAGCCAGAAAATTCAGTCTGTTAAGCAACGGGAAGCCCTTCTTACGCCGAATATACATCGGATTTCCCCGTTTCGCTGGAATTCAACTGAGACATAGAAGCCGGGGCGAATTTACCAACGCGTCTCCCGCCCTGTTTTTCCTTCCCTCTTTGCGCTTTTCCAATTACACCGCGACACTACATTACTTCGACGCTCATCCTCTATCTGGCTCGTTTTGTATGCATTATTCTTTGTAAATATGTATCTCTACCCGCTGGACCGCGAAAATTTAGCGCACCACGTCGTGCTTTCGTGCGTTTATTAACGAGATCAGAACTCGCTCGTATTCAACAAATTAATTAACCAGCTTCCATTTACGGGCGATTCGAATGGAGGCTGGCCTCGCAGCAACATTCTAAATTTTCTAGGACCTGTGGGACACGAAGCATCGTGAGCGTGAACTTTAAGGAAAATTGTAAAATCGTCGGGTAGAGGAGGAGCGTCAAGCATCCTGCGCCACCCAAACACCGTCCCACTAATTCGGGAATTATTTGGGCAAACAGCGCTCCGTTCGACGATTGTCGGCTCGCCGGTGGGACGTGGGAAATCCAAGCGACGGCTCGTCGCCGTCGCCCCGAAGCTTCCGAATTCTCAGGGAAATCGTAGGTGCCGCGTACCTTCGATCTCCCTCGAATTCCCTCCGCTCCACGATGACCATCGGTCGCCTGTTTGCGTTTCCCATTAGCCTGCGGCTTTCCGCGGGATTTCCTTTAATCCTGTCAGCCGAGAAACTTTTTTTCCACCCGACAGAGCCACGCGAATCCATCAGAGTCCATTTTCGCGATCGTTAAAGGGGACGAGAAATAAAAAGCGAGCAGAAGCTCCGCCGGAACAGCGAGCCCGTTGGAATTCAGCAGAGAACGGCTTCGAACACCGCGCGGCAATTTGTACATTCTACCGTGAACAATTTCTTGGGCGAATGGTACGCAAAGCGAGGGTAATTTTGTCCCTCGATCGACGGGGGTTCGGGGCTCGACACCCTCGAGGAAGAGGATCGAGTGGTAGTCCTTCTAGGAACCTGCAAGTTTTGTTCCGAGGAGTATGCGTTCCAGGCTGATCGAAGGGAAATTCGAAGCTTCGGGATAGGAATCACCGTCCCGGTGATTCTTCTTCCTCCTCGTTCTCTCCAAATAGAGAATAATGGAGAGTGAAATATTAACCGGAGCCGGTGTATTTTCATACGTATCGTCCCGGCGCGATGGCTGATTTCCATTTTCATAGGAGAAACTACGACAACGGGGCTGATCCATAATATACCTGGTACCGTGGAACCTCGTAAAAAAGGAGAACGATATCGTGGAGCTAAAAGAAGCCCCGTTTTATTACCGTCAGGGATAAAAAAAGGGGGAAGGGGAATTGCGAATGGAGGAGGGCACAGGAGCGTATTCGAGATCCATTGCAAGTACGATATGTAGTTTTAAGAACGAGTCGACTCGATCGACTGCACCGCCTGTCTTCGGCGACATCAATCTTGGAGTACAGGCTCGTTGGTTTGCCTTCCCGCCGTCACCGCTCGCAGGTGAACTCAGCGGAAAAAGCTTCTAAACCACGACCCCGGAGGTTTTGCCACTCGAAAGCCTCGAATTGCTGGAGAAACGGGGGTGTTCCTAGAGAGATAGGTACTTGGACGTCGAGCCATTTGTTTCGGTTCTTCGGGCTTGTCTCCCGTCCTGCAGCCCTTGAGCTTCGACTGTTTGTGGGTCAGTGGAATTGGTAATTTTCTTGGGTGTCCGCGTCCCGTCGATGGACTGCTCCGACGCGTCGCGCGCTCGCCGAGCTTTTTCCCCGGGAATTTCGAGGGAAAACAGTGCTCGACGGAGCTGAAGACAAAGACTCGCGAGCGGAGGCCTTCTAAGGTGTACGGCGTGCGCGCCAGAAACGGAGCCACTGGGCACCTGGGGACTTCTTCGACTCCTTCTTCATCCTCTTCTTACCCGCGTCCCTTTTAAGGATTCAGGCGCGCCCGGCGGATCCTCCTGCACGCCTCGTATTTTTCGGGCGATGTCGATTTCGACTGGATGCCAGCGAAATTGAAGATTTAAACGAATGGTAGCCGCGTAATGAAGTCAAGTATATCTCCCAATCGCTGGAGAATCTGCCGATCAGGTTGTCCAAATAGAATCTGATATTCAAACGGCCACCATTTGCGTCGACTTGGACGATCCCTTCGGTAAGATTGCACCCTTACAAAGGACACGAGGATATTTCGATAAGAAGGAACCGTGGAAAAAAGACACCAGTCAGAGTCGAACGGGAAGATTCCAAAGACACCGCGAAGAAATCGCCAATTGAACTCCCAACGAAGTTGTCCCCGGGTCCAGAAGAATTCACCTCGCTCGAGAAACACTCGCACCTCCTCCCGCGACAGATTAAAAATCCTTCCCCTTCGTGTCCCTACCCTGGGGCCAGCGCCGAGTGGAACAATAGGGCAAACGCAGCGAATCGGGGTCTGCTGGTAAAAAAAATTCAATCTCCCCGGGTCGATTCTGGTCGAATCTCCGGCGCTGATCCGATAACGATATAGAATCGCCGAGGAGGACACAAAGGTTCGGCGAGAGAAAGAAGAGCGATCGGGAAACGCGGCCCGCGGAGGGCTGAGCAGGAGGAGAAGAGGAACAGAGAGAGAGGGGCAGAGGCGGTTTTTCAAGCGATCGGCCATAAACGGCGGAAGACAAGGCTGGCTGTAAATGGCCGCGACGGGAGCCACGACGCCACGTGTACCCTCGTGCTCATAAGTCCTGACGTAGCCCGTGCTCGCGCTATCTTTTCGACGAATCGTCCTTTTTACATCTACACCGGTGGCACTGGCTGCGGCCGCCGCGCCGCATTTGCAACCGCATTCGCGCAGATGGCTTGCGAAAAAGGAGTGGGCAAGATGAATACATGCCGCGATCCTTGGGACCGGACGCCCCGCCGGAAAACGCCGCTATCGATTGGCAATCCGCGCGTTCCAACTATGCATGTCACACGGAAAGATAGCAGAAACTGATTCGGTGATATCAACTAAAACTCGAGAGCATCGGAACGACTGTCCGCGCTACATCCAGCAAGTTCAGTGCGCTACATGGTGCCATAAAAGCTTTTCATTATATTCTTCGTACGTATGTGGTATACACCTCGAAATGTGTGGTCGACCGGTCGACTCATGACGCCTGCCGTTGCCCCAAATTCTGCCATCAGAGGTCCCCCAAAAAACACTCTCTTCCATTTGTCCCAAGACCATTCCCCTCGGAAATATCGCGGCGAACCAGCCACCCAGGAAGGTCGACGGCGCGGCACCGAGACCGCGCTTTCAATTATTTCCCGCAAACGACACTCGCGGGAACCAGCCAGCGAGAGGGTGGGCGCGCGACACATTGGAGCACCCCATTACGTAAACGTACGACCGAACAGCGACACAAACGCATTATTAATGGCGTTATCGGCGCGGGCTGTTACACGCCCGCCGTCTGACACGAGCGTAAGGAACAGAGCCCGGTAATACTCTCACCTGCTCCGGCAGGATTACAAATGTCACGGGGGCAAATCCCTGCGAGATGCACAAAGACGCTTTGTCGGACGTATCGCTCGCCTTTGAAAGGGGCGCATCAAGTCCAGCACGCCCGGAAGCTTGCCGTACGTGCCGCCGAAATCCGTGAAAAGCGTCTTTGTAACTAAATCAGCCGGCACGGTCTGTCGCGCGAAAGCGTTCCAGGGGATCGCTAACTCGAGTCGATTCGATCCACCGCCTCGCGACTTCTAAACCCTCGTCGTCCCCAACAGCTCGAACTTGGGCCCTCGAATGCGCAAAGTCGAACGGCGTACCATGGACAGAGTTGTAATTGGAAATCGCGACGAATTTGCTGGAAGATCGGGAGATTCGAAGTCGAGCGATCTATGTTTAACGAAGCGAAAGAAGGCAGAGGGTGCGCGCGGCTCGGGTGGTGAAGGCTCTGTTATATTGTCGACGATTTAGATGCGGGCAAGAGTACTGTAATTATATTGCCAGAACTCGACAACGGAGCACGGTTCATGCGAGGCGAGCTCGAGGATGGAGAAGGGTTACTAGCGGACATGTAGATTCTGGGACGCTTGAAACTCCGAAATTGACTATGAGCAAATGCGGTACGCCACTCGGTATTTAGATCCTCCACGTATGTAGATTGAGAAACGACAACCCCTCGAACTTCAATAACGTCCGACCAAGCTGTAATTAAATTACGAATTTCCCCTGTGCAAAACCCCCAAGGAGTGCGCAATTTTAGCTTCGTCTAGTTCCACCTTCCACAAAGTGTTCCGAAAGATGAGTTCCAAGATTATCTTACGGTACAAAAATTGGTTGCGCAGGGAGAGGGGGATCTCGCAACCCACGAGTCGAAAGACAAATAACGTAAATGGGAGGAGGAAGAGCCTCGGTGTTCCACAGGACTCGCAATCAGTGCATCATGGATGGGAAAAGGGCGGAGGGACGTGGACGACGGGGATATAGAAAGGAAATCGCTGGAACAACGCGATTTCTTGGAACGTGGAAGGGTTGGCCACCCTTCTGGTCTGGCCCCGGGCCGCGACCCTCCACCCCGGGGATCCCCTCGCCGCAATATTTCGCGCGGATATTGAATGGCCCGGTGATTCGTGTTGATAGGCAATTTGCCAATTTCCACTTCTTTCACCTCGGCTGCGTGCCCTGCCTTCTGTGGATTTCGTTTCCACCCTTTAACACCGAGCGAATTTCTCTTAGCACTATCGCGATACGTGCCTGTGCATTCTCCCTCGCAATCGTTTTGCTCTCTGGCGATGGTGCAACGAGAATCGCCGCAAGTTGCAAGAGTAAAAGGGATGAAGAGTCAATAATTTTATGCGATATCAGATTAATTACCTGAAATTGTTGTTTCTAGAGATTATTTGCGGGAAGCAGATGTCAACATGGTGAGTTCCGTTTTGCTGGAACATTTTCGTCCGACTCGTGCTGTATAGATTTAAACACGGTGTAGCTATTGATTTGCCCCTTGAAAACGTTGATCTGATATTCATTTTGCTTTTAACATCGACCCCTGTTGCCACGGGTGCACTCGTGTAATTGGAGGACCCCAATCGCAGTCTATCATCAACGGATTGGTTTGGTACATTAAATCGTTTAATTTGCCATTTACGGCAACGTGATGTCGTATGGGCCTTTAGGACACTATCACACGACTTTACAAGCCAGTGGTTGAAGTTGTTTCACAGCGTAACGATTTATACGTAGGTCCCGATATTTTCCCATTTAGTAACCACAGCGCTTTTCATTCCCGATGTTTGAACAGCTCTCAGTCGCCGGATATTAAAATTTAATCGTATTTTAATCCGAGTTCCGTCGCCACTTGAAAGTACGGTAGAAAAACTGTTGCTTGCTTTATCCTCTTGTCCTGGATGGTTAAAGGACTGCCTAACGTCATCTGTTATCCCAGAGCGCGAAGCATCCCCTTTGGTCTCGCGAGAGCCAGGGGTGAAACTACCCGCACCCCTGAAGCCAGAAAGCAGATTTCCGTCGTACCAATCGAGGAGCTTCTACATCACCAACGTAGGATAGATACCCGACAGTCGGTCGGCTCTCCCTCTTCCACCTCGAAAATCTGAGCGAAAGGGTGTACCTTCTATCGACCAGGCTGGTCCCCGGGGTCCTTCTCTGCATTACCAAAGCCCGGCAAGTCAGCGACTCCCCTCAGCAAGCGTATAAAAAATACAAACTCAAATTTCCTGGCACGTCGTAACGCCCTATGTTCCATTTTATTCCAGGAAGCAATCGTAATCGCCAATGTTCGAGAAACACTGCCAGCACCTCGATGTTTACCAACGAAGATGCAAGAGCCGGGGAATCCAATTGGGCAATCAGGCAACCACCCTTGCGTAGATGCACCCCAGCAACCAGAGTGGAGCGTCGGTGTCTAAGGGTGGCTTTCGCCACGTGACAGACGACCTCGCGAAGACGCGTTATTCAGATTTCTCTATTCGATTATGCAAATTAATGTGAGACACATAAAACTGTCTCCGTGGCCAGGCAGGGGCGGCGAAGAGGGAGGCAGGGGAAACGATTTTTATGCTTCTTCGGAAACAAAAGTCTGCCGGCGCCAATCTTTCTTCCCTCTTGGTTCCCTAACTCGGGCTTGTTGTTCCCTTTCGTTCCCGTGCCGTCTTCGTTTCATGGGCGTCGTAACTTCTGGCATGGTGCCTCTGTCACGGAACAGGGGTAAAAAAGGGGTGCACCGTGGTCTAGAGTGGTTCCCTCCGGCTCGTCGCGCATATGTCTCTCAGGAACAGGAAATATCGCTTGCAGGAACGATCCAGACGCCGCTGTGCACTTGTATCCCTAGACATCCCTCTGTCCCTGTGCTCCGGAGCGCTGGGATCGCGAGTACTTCAGAATGATCCACGTGCGTAGCGCGGAGGGTGCAAGGGCAGCCGGAATTTGCGTGGCAGCGCGAGTAGTGCCGCGACGATTATTCCCGCTCCCGGGGCGAAACAGCGAACGCGACGAAAAATGAAAGCCCGGCGACATCAATTTCAACATTCGACGAAATATCCCGCGACAGGGCACTCCGGCTCCCGTAATGGAACACCGTGTATTTAGATTGCGCCTCGGTAAATCGAGTTGCCGCGCGGGGGCTGGCCCCGCAGACACCGCGAAAGGGAGAGAAACCGAGAATGGAGGGGTTGTTTTAACGAAATCGCGGTGATGCCATGCAAATGGCTCGGTAACAGCTTCCGCGGCTTCCTGCGCTTCGACGCCGGACTGCGAGGCGGCTTAACTCGATTCCATACATATTTTAACACCGCCGAAGCCGTAAGAAAATTGCGTGATACGCATAAACGACTTCGCAAACTAGGTTACTTCGACCGGGGCGTCGCGAGCCCGCCGGTCAAAACCCTTGCCCGCTGCAATCGTTTTCGATGATAACTCCTCGGGAGACGCATCGGGCGATGAGAATAAAGTAGAGATGAATTTGTTGGACGATCGGAGCCCTGTACACTTGTAAATCCGAATTTCTCTGCGGTCACTTGCTTCGCCGTTCACCACCGGAGCTCCACATAATTTTCCCCGCGCTGTGGAGTTAACGGAACCTCCTGACGGAACAAACGATGCAATACATAACGATAGTTTATAGGGTCGATTCATTCTCGGACTTACAATGTAAAGGGAACCGAAACGGTGACGCGAAAACAGAGTCCATTCTACTGTCTGGAAAATATTTGACTGGTCCCCGGGACGGGCTAGGCAACGCAAGATAATCCTGACAAATTTCAGAGGACTCCGGTAAAATACCACTGTTCCTTCCATTACAAATCACTCGTGGAGAGTTACAATCCCAACGAAGAGGCAGTCGATCTCCTCCGCTGCCTCGAACGAGAAAATCCTTGGAGCAACCAGGGCCGGAATTTACTCGACCAAGTATTGACAACTGGGATCGAGTGGCTCGGACGTCGCCTCCCCTCGCGATAAGTACGAAGTTTTCGCGGCGAACAGTCACATGGGCGAATACGCGAGACATCGAGGAACAATTAAGGGAACGTCGAGGTGGATAACAGCGGCGAATCGCGCGCCACGTCGGCCGACGCGACGCGCAGCGTGCACGTTAAATTATCTATCGTGCAATTATTCATTTATGCTTATTCGCCTTGATATACCCGCAGATCTTGAATTATTACCGGCTTAACCGGACTTTTAATTCTAACGTATTACCATACTTATCGTACCGTACGAGCGATTCGCCTCTCCTCTCCTCTCCTCTCCTCTCCTCTCCTCTCCGCTCCGCGTCTCCGTCATGCGCTTTTTGCTCGAGAAAAGCATCTAGTGTGACCGCGTGTAAAAATTCAGTTGGAACCTGTGCCATCGCCCGCGGCTCTGGTCTCTGCAACTCCAGAGGGATATCTGATTTTTCTGGAATAGATTTCGCTGCTCGGAGCACCGTCGATCCACAACTGATAGGTATATCTTTCAAGAAACTGAGTATGGAAGGCGAAGCATCGCGAGAGGAGACGGAGGATGAAACAAAAGGGGATGCTTCCAAGAGTACAAGCGCAGCGGACTCGGCAACGAGAAGCTGTGCTTCTCTTCTAGAGAGCTTCTACGGTGCTTGGTTCGCGGGCACGGCATATTTAGTACATAAATCAAAGCGCGAGTGGCCCTCGCTGGGGGCTACGAGTTTATATGCTAATATAAGGTGGAGCACACTGTACGCCAGGACGCCATCTTGACCGTCCTGCAACGTCTTGAGGATTCAAGGAAGATCTACTCCCAGTAACGCTACGATACAACCGTGACCCCATTTTTAACCGAAAGCGAGTGTACCTTTCCTGCGGGAATACAAACGTCGAGCAGCGCAATTTATTATATTCGCGTGGGCTGCGCGAGGCGAAATCAGAATTAAATGGAGCTGCTATCAAGAGATTCATGAGGGTGCAACTTAAGGTAGCAGAATGCAACCGGGAAAGCATGATATCTAATGGAGGAAAGCGTTAGAGGGTACAACTGCGGGACCAAGTATCTCCTGCAGGCGTAAATTCAATTCGAAAGTCTGTAAAGGTCTGGAAGTGTGAACTCGAACAACCGACGCGACTTCCCTATCGAACGAGAACGCAGAGACCCAAGAGCAACTGCATCGCGGGGGTGAACGTTGTCTAAGATGCGGAGCGCGGAGAATTTATATGCAAATGGAAATCGGAGTGTACCGTATAGGAGCCGCCATCTTGACCGCGATAGAGTGGTCGCGGGGGTTGGCGGAGGGTGGTTGGAAACGCCGGGTAGAAATATTCTTCGTGCCCGAGATTACCAATATGCCCCCGACACGGCGAGTCCATTCTTTTTCGGTGAACGGAAGCGGAATGAAGTTCCCGGACCGATCGGCTCGAAACTTCTCGCTTTCGCGTGTATACAGAGCTCAACTGGAAAACTTGGGAGCTTCCAGCGCCGGATGCATAAGGCTGGGATGCAAAGTCTCCTTCTAACGCCGCTTCTCGTGGATTCGGTGTCCAAGTGAAATCGATTACGTGTTGCTAACAGTGCCACACAAGTTCGTTAAAATGGCTCCGCGAATCTTCTTGTTACACTCCTCAACCAGAGCAAGTTTTGAGGGAAAGTGTTGGACTCAAGGTTCCTCAAACTCTATTCACAGACAAGAATCGAATCCTACCTTCCTCTTCAGCATCGATCTTCACGGGGGCACGAACCCCAACGAGCAGCAGCGTTCGTTGCAAGCCGCTTTATCGAGGGATCGCTGGTAAAACTGTAAGATCCAGGGCGTGCTTTCTTCGACGGCCTTTAGTAGTCCCGTTATGGCAAACATTTAATTAAACTTGTAAAGTTGCTCGGTTCAGGGGCCCAGGTTGAGGAGGGGCTGGTGTTGTTATGCGCGGGGTGTCATCCAACCCCGTTCAGCCGTATCGCGGCGTCGTAAACGCGACTGCCGGTTCGTGTTTCGTAATGCGGGCATCTTCGTGGTCGTGTTACGAGCGTCGTTCCCTTATCTCCGTCGGGGCGAACGTGTCATCTGCTACGGAGGCTCTGTTCTTCGTTCGCCTATACGTCTCGAGGCGACTGGCTGTCCTCGGGTGGCGACGATTCCCCGCGTAGACCGTGCTTGAAGAAGTTGAAAGGGGAATTGGAAGTGGATAGTCGTGTGAATTAAAAGATCGATGAGGACGATGAACGTACTCCAGTGTTAAATATAAACGACGTCGACGGGAGCAGCGAAGGATAGCTATTTCCATTTTTCATCAGGCTGGCCCGGTAATACGGGGCGAAACACAGTAGCCGTAGGGGGAGGAAGGTCTGAAAAAGGCGGTACGGGTGTTGTATAAAACCGCTCGCGACATTACCTCCAATATTCGCAAAACGGATTCTCCGCCAGCAACCCCGTCCCCCCAGCAACCCCTTCCACGCAACCCCTGAGCCAGCGGCTGGTAATGAGGTGGTTTCAATTCTGGCCTCGGGGAACAACCCGGCCGGGTGTGTAGGTACATCAGCTATTGCCATGTAAATGTCCGAGCGAGAGGGAACGAGAGGGCGTCAGATTGATAGGAGGGACGAGGCGTAGTTACCGATCTCACAGCGCTTCGGATTTTTTCCCCAAAAATTTCGAACGAATCGTGTCGGTCAGGGCAATAGCGCAGGCGTCGAATTAACGGGGAGCTATACCAAGGGGAGGTCTCGTCGCAGAGTCTCGTTGGGGATGGCGGTCCTTAGTTCTTAAACCCTTCGATACGTATTCAACGTCTATTAAGGGACCGGGGCAAGCATATCAAAGACCAGAAGGAACGCACGAGCTTCTCTAAACCGTGAAGCATGCTGCGAAGTTTGAGCAAGTTGAAAAAGATGGAAAAGTGTATGACGCGGCCGAGCGCGGGCGTAGAGTTACCAGGAAACACCCGCAGCCGCTTTAAATCTTCTTCCTCCTCCCACGGAAATTCGGAAGCTCGAAATCCACCCTCGCCCACTCGCGCAATAACGATATAAAGCAGGAGTTCGCGTCCCGGTCCGACGAATGTTTTATATCATCGTTGTCCAATGAGCGGGCGATATCTCAGGCTCTTCAAACGCTCGCGAACTTTTCACCCCGTTAACGTCGGGAGTTCCGCGAAGAAAGAAAGTTGGGTGGGCGCCGAAAGCGGGACTCGTGAAATAAAGTAGACTAGGTGTCACTCGACGCAGTTTTACGGATGCACGTCCGCGAGGGGGTGGGCACCCCTCAAAAATAAATCGCGGAGGCGCCGCGGCTCGTAATTTAAACTAGCGCAGTTTCGGTAACTAGTTCCACCGCCCGTTCCACTTGGACTTTTCACGGCAAAGAAAACGACAGGGCGATTGGAGGGTGAGCTGTATGGTCAGGACGGGGGTGCGAGAGAGACAGTCGGGGGGTGGAATAGTCGGTGTCGTAACCAAGACGGCTGTAAAGCGATTCGCAGTAAACCGCGGAATGAGTTTATTGCGCTTATTGAGCGAACACGCCGAGCAGAAGTGTGCGCGTTAAAATCGCTGCTAGACGTTTTGCGCCGGTTCCTCGACGATCGTGGCTGTTTGCTACCGCCACCGCCGCTCGAACACGGAGGCAACGAGTCCCCGGTGCGTAGGAGCACGTCGCCTGACGTTCGTTTACCCAATTTAATTCCGAGCGCCGGCCAGCTTTTCGAGAAAATCTGCTGCAAGGAAAAGACGAAAGGGTGGAGCTCGCTCGGAATGTTTTTACGCCGGTGTCTGGCCACTTCTGTATGACAGATTGGCTTGCGAAGATACTTGGATCCGGGGGTAATCTTTCTTCTATCCTGTCCCGATCAACCATCCATTTCTTGTTGTTTGTTTCCACCGGGGGGGGGGGGGGGGGGGGCGGTGGTCTCTATTTCTTCGGAAAGGCGCGGGTCCGTCGCAAATGGAATCGAGGGTGGCGGTATTTTTTCTTTCACGGCGTTGTCCTCCCCTCGGCGATCCTGTTCCACCGGCTTTTAATTCGATGCCTCCTAACGAGTAGTAAATTTCCTGCAAGGCAATACCGGTAAACGGGAGAGTCGGTCTGCTCCTAACAGGACGTATCCACTTAGTTTTTTCCCCCATTCCGGACGGCCCCTTTCGCGCCTCCCCGGCCCGCGAGTATTAAATACTAATTCCATTAAAACCGTGGAAGGGTTGCGAGCCCATATCTCTGACCCATATTTCATGCGGAAAGCTTTTCAATCTGAGAAAATACTTATGGATCTCCCGCGCGGACCCTCGAGCTCGGGGGACGGAAATATGGACGCGGGGCCGCGCGAGGATCGATCGACGGAATTATAGTTGAAAGCTTTTGTTTGTCCATCGAGTCGTCGTCGGCTCGTAAAAAAAGAAACCAGCCCCGATAGCTGCGATTTCCCTCTAGGAAAAACATCCGCGACGAGATTGCGGCGCTCTGCGAGGTGCTAAGCAAAGACAGTCCTTGCTGTCTTGCTTGCCTCCTACCTCTCGCGAACTTCTAGCTAGGCTAGATCATCGAACTATTAAGCATCGTATCTTCGATCCCGGTGAAATCCGAGCAGATCCATTAAGAACGCCAGGAAACTTGCATCATCGTGTTACCAATCTCTTGCTCGCGCGTCGAAAGACTGTCGTACGATCGCGATTAACATATTCGATCTAGAAGCAGCTAATTTACGGCCAGCGAGGAGGTTCGGAGGCCTCCTCGGTAACGGTGGACGAACGAGCTCACCGATCGAGCGATATCCGCAGCTCCGATTTCATTAAGTCCCCTCGAGAAGAGGCGGGCGGCGGGAGGCCTGGCTAAAGGGGCTAAAAAGGCGGCGAGTTTTCGAGAGGAGCGATCCGATCGGCGAGGAGCGCGCGAGATCGCGCCGAAGTTCTTGCGCCGGCGATAAACGCGAGCGATTCGGGGCCGCGCGGTGTCGCGCGATGCAATCACGTAGAAGGCCGCGATAACGGAGTTTCAATTACGGGCCATTCGCCTGCTCCCCGGGCTAATAGGGGCTCGCGACGATCCCGCGATCCAAGATTAAAAGCCGATCGCGGATTGGGGCTGTGTCGGCCCGATAATAAGAGTGGCGTGGCCCGGCGTCGGCATCGACGTCGGCAACTTCCCTCGGACACTTTGCAACTTCTTCTGCTTCTTTTGCCACTCCTCCGTGTACACTTGATCGTCTTCTTGCGATTCTTCCGGCAGAAGAGGGACGGAGCGGCGTGTGGAGAGAAGGAGAGGCGGCGAGGAAGAGCGGCCGACAACCGGTGGCGAGAAACTTTCGGTTCAATTACTTCGCCGGTGGCGTCGAGTTATCGCGCGATAACTCAATCGACGGGCCAGATACATGGCTGCAATCGCTAAAAGGCCCTGCGAGATGACGATCGCCGGTGCTGATCGTGAGAACGCGCCGCGCCACGCCGAGCCGCGGCAACGATTCCACTTACGAGCTTCTTTACGAGCACGTAATCGTTCGTTCTGGGAGCGGCTCGTAAATCGATGGACCGTTCTCTCCTTCTACCCGTGGCGTGGTCCCGCCTTGGCTTCGGGGGACGCCACGATTTCGTCGCCGCTGATGTCCGATTTATCCTCTGCGGCCACTGGGAACTGGAGTCGCAGCATCGGGCCGAAGAAACACGTGGCACTGAATCCTGTAATGCAAATCGAGGGGAGAGAGTGTTGGTCAGAGATTGACCACGAATCGCGGCGACGAGCGAGGAGAATGATCGAACCGGACGCACTCGAATGTCTGCGAGATTCATCCTGATCGTTAACGACAATCGCCCAGAGAAACGGAGCGAACGTCCATCGAGTACTATGGCCATTGTGCTCCCGACCCCCTGAGACAACGGGGTTCGCACCCTATTGCCTCCGACACGGACGTCTCAATTAAATGTATACGAGGCAAGTGGGGTTGATAAAGCGTTCGGTCATAAATATGAATTATCCGCGGTAAACGCTCCCCCAGGACGAAAGCCGGGGGATCCAAGGAGACTAAAAGTCGTCGGCGAATCTGTCCTGAGATTCCTCGATCACTGCGAAGGAAACCGTCGTCATCGGTGCATCAGTGGATGATTTGAGAATTGAAGAATCGTTTGGAACTTTGTCGAACCGTTAAGTACGTACAGCAGAGTGCTCGGGGACATGCTTTGGAGAACGAGATTCCGAAAAGCGAACGGAAACTCCCAGCGATGGTTATCGATTGCTCCTTTCGTTCAATCGGTCTAATAGAAAAGTAATGTCGACCCTACTAGCGACGGCATCTCGGGGCTAATACGTCTTGCGGGTTCGCTGGGGTGTTTATGAAGTATGGCGATGCGTTTTAGCAGATTGGTGACGATACTAGGGCGAGATCGTAATAACGCGGCCCTGGGAGATGGGTGGAGATGAGATTTCGTTCTCGCTCGCAGATAGATTGCTTTTACGTAATTCTCATCGAAAGACGAGTTGCGTCGTCCTCCGAAAAATGCGAAACTTCCCGTTCCCGAGGCCGGCAGAAGCGCGCGGAGGGTCGAACCGCGGAATGGAGGCAATTGTGGTCCACCTAGCACCTGGGAGGAGATTTAAATCACGGAACACGTTAGCCTCCACCCACTGCGAAATCTGCGTTCGGGAAGTTCGGGTACCGAAGTACCTGTCTCCGACTGGCAAGGCCGGGAAAGGGACGAGTTTCTCTGGAGGGTAGCGGTCGTAGATATACAAGCGAGACGGTGCCGGTGGCAGGCAACTCGTACGGTTAGTCCTGTATCCAGCAACCTACATCGCTGGTTTCCTTCCTGCGGGACCTTTGTCGGTAGCCCGCAGGGAATAGAACCAGCTCGACGATTCAGAGGAGTGTGACTCGACGAGTCCCAGGAAGCGTGTGCTTTGCTAACGATGACAAACTGCCCCGCTCTAAGACGCCATATTTATGCTAATCTAGCCGGGTAGACTCTGCCTGCAACCAACGAGTCCTCCCTTCGCCTTGCCACCCTCTTTCCACGCGCCTCCTCCGCTCTCGAATCTTTGATTCTTTAACAGAGCGTCGATATTAGCGACTTCTCTCTCGCTGAATAGATGCGCTTCGCCATCATTGGACATCACAGTTGACGATCCACAACGCCGCACCGATTCATCCGAGAATAAACGAAGAGGAACTTCCGCGTGAACTTGAGCTTGCAACCCCTTCGACGTCGAGATACTCTGAAGAGCGATGTGATCGGTGGGAAATCGTTCCCAAAGTTCGGATGATAAATTCTCGAGGATGTACGTCGGCTTTGGTGTGTCTCTAAGTTAGGAAGATGCACATGGTGCCAAAATCGAGGAGCCACGCGTCGCGGTTCGAGTGCGACAGGAACCGTGCGTGTATCTCGCGACTTCTTGCCGTGCCAAGAGGATGTTTTGCCGTTCCTTGCGCCCTTCCTCCGATATTCACTCGCCCCCTGGATCCTGCGGCTCTCCGCCCCCATCCCCTTTCGCGTGCCCGGAGAATATGGATCGGCCCTGACAATATTGCCGGTTGGAACCACCCCGTGTCTACCGCCGTGATATACGCGGCCGCATTTCATATATTCCATTGTTTCCAAGTTTTCGGATCCATTTGTAAGATTAAATTTGTAATGCGGCCCACCCCCCAGCGCAACCGCTCCCCCCCCCCCCCCCCGACACCCGCTCGCCACCACCCCCGCCGGCTTTTCTGCGCGCACACCAGAGTCGACGCATATGGCAGACTGGCCAATTTTCATCCTCTGCTCTAACGGCAATCGTGGCGAGCGATCGCGGCAATTTTTTGGATTCCCTGAGTGCCGAAGGATGTCGAAGATGCCCAAGTATTCTTACAAAGCTGTGGTGAGAATTGGTGAAACGACCGTGAACGTGGTCCAGCAGAAATAGAGAGCAGCTTGACGTCGGAAATGGAAGCTCGCCGCTTAGAATTCAGAGATTTCTAAATGCAGGAGTTTTTTTGCCTGTTGTACCTAAGCTTATTTTCTCGTCCTGATATTTCCTGCATTTTCCACGACGATCTCTGTGCGGAAGAAAATGGGAGAGGACGCGCAACAAGATATAGAGCCAACGATGCACGGCATTCATTTCCATCGGCGGTTTCCGTTGTTTCTGGACGAAATCACCGTACGTGGACGCGAACATGCGCTCGTAACGTATGGCGCATAAGCTGTTCACGTTAACCGGCCACTTTCAGATTGGATGGCGCACTCCTCGGCATATGGATTCGTCGCGGATTCACCCGCGGTTTTCATCGCGAAATGGGAATTTCATTTCTATCCAACATGCAGCGCGGGGCGGTTGCCAGCGGAATTGAAAAAGCGGCGCTCCCCGATCGAACGTGCTAGATTTTATTCTCTTTTCGAGGTGGACCGTGCCTCACGTATCTATTTTAACATCTATGGAACGTAAAATGACAGAGGCGGACGCTAACTGAGAGGGAGGAAGGCGACGAATCTTCACTCGAGACTTAAACCATTCACCTTTGAACATTGGAGGTACCAAAGCAACTTTTCCTCAACACAGCAAACTGTATATTAGCAATGCAAAAGAAGGAAGAGGAAGAGCATGTTCGAGCGGAGCACGTCGACCATGCCACCTTCGCGCTGCCACACACGAGGCCTTCCCAATTATACCGCGAGCTCTCCGAAACTTTCATAAATTTCGTCACAGGGCGAGCAAATGGCTTCCGGTCCAGCGGTCGGACATTGTCGATAACAGGCACGTCGCCAGGGGCGAATTCAATATCGCTATTCGCACCGTTCTCGTCCAACTCCACCACTTTCCAAAGCCCCTGTCCCATCCCCTCCCGGAGCCCTGGGTGCCCTCCTACACCACCTCTGCCCCGTGCACCGACACCCTCCACGCACCCCTCGCATTGTCCCTCGCATTGTTCCGAAAGTTTTCGGCGGGGCCGCGTAGTGACTGCGCAGCCCGCGATTACCATATGAATTAAAGTAATGTGATATACGGTCACGGGGACTATCCGGCGACGAGGCTTGAAGAAGACGCGGGTCCAAGACGAAGAGGAAACGCTCGGGGCCGGAAGCGATCTCGACGTGGACCGATCGTGCCTCCCGGAACAGTCTCGAGGATGCTGCGACGAGACTATTAGACCTCCGATAGGGGACAGTGACCAGAAGCGCGAGGACCTGCTGAAACTCGGTTTAAATACTGCGGGAAATAACTCTTGGGAAAGATTTGTATCGAATACGATGTACAAATTCCAAAAGGTTCCGTTCTATTCTCGATGGAATCTGCGCCGAATCACTTACGGGGAGAAGAAGTTGCACGCATCGCCTGCTCCAGATGCGTTTCAGATAAGAACCTCGTCTCCCCTGGAAAATGGCTGGCTGCTTTAAAACAGTGACTGGTCCCCTTTGGCCGCGGTTTCGTCCTCTCTCCCAGCGATTTGAGAGCGTTTCAGGGCGCACAATGGCTATCGGTTTGACGGCGCGCGTAGCACGCGTCTCTGCTTTCTGGCCGGCGCGATATCTCGATCGCAATAAATTCACATTAACCTATCTGCTGGTGTGGCCCCGGCCGCAGCTTTAATACATCCCATCGGGCTGCCCGCCCTCTCTATCAGCCGCGCGGATCCGCTTCGTTGTCGGCGCCGATTTTAATTTTCCAATTTTACGAGCCTCGATTTCCTTTCCTCACTTTTTCTTTGTCTCGGCCACGACTTTAGCGTTCAAACTCTTATTACCTTCTATTCGGAGGTAAATTCGAAATTAAAAATATTTTTTTAAGATGGAATCGAACGAAAATTTAACTCGACTAAGAAGATTTAAGGATTCGACTAAGGATTTATTAGAATATTTATTTAGTCTGATTTTTCATTGGCATTCTATTATTGGGATGATGTAAGGATTGTGAGGCCCATCGCTGAGATGTGGGTGAATGATTTAGGTGTCGTGATTAACAGCGAAAGAAACAGATGAATGCGAGGTCGGTTAAACGACGCGGCTCACAATGACCGGTGTAAGGCTGGAGCATTAATTTCTAGTAATTATCAGAGGTGTAATTCACCCCGTGGAGGGTCGCGGGTCGCGTCCGGGGTCGACCAGTGCGTGTTAACGCCGTTGTTATGCCCCATTATATTGTCCTACCTACGCGGCAGGCAGAAAGGGGAAAAGGCAGCCGCGTATCCGACAAACGGTACAGCGAACAGGTCTGCTTAAAAAAAGCCCGTCCCTCTTTCCAAATTCCTTCGATTACAAGCTGAATTCATCGAATTGTGAAACGTTGCGATAGGATGATCGAACCGAAGCAGACATCGTGTAATTTTCCCCGCGGAGTCTTTGCCAAGGCGGGCGCAACTTTCACGAATATCGCGAAGAATGATTCATCGCGGCGTAAAGTTAAAAACTCGGGCAATTGTGCGTCGGGACAATGGCGCACGGCGTCACCGCGTAACGAATCGCCGCGAAAATTGATAAAATATTATATTAAATCCCCCCCCGTTCCACGTCCCTCTGCCGCGGTCACCCAGCAAGAGATAGCATTACTAATTTATTTAAATGGACTTATCTTTCCGAAGCCCCGATAGGAATGTAAATTGAACCCCACCGAAATCAAGGGAGTAATGGCACGAGTAAGATAAAGATATTTTATTGCTTTGCGGTCGGACATATTTAAGCAGGGCGAAAGATCTTTTTTCCACGGATACTGCCGCCCCTCCCGTGCGGATTTCCACCCCCTACGTGACCCAATATCGCGCGAGATTCTCCGTTCTCTTCAAGTAGTAAAATCCGATATTCCTCAGACTCTTACGTTTCAAACTTAATGGAATACGAACATCCGGAAGTTAGCTGAACCGCCTAGAGATTAGCAACGAAGAGGACCGAGGCCCTCGACCATCCAGGGAAGGCGCGATCGAACTCGTAACCTTGAACGTTGACGGGAAACGCCGTCGTTGAAATTCACGAGACTGGCGAGTGACGAGAAACGGAAGCAGCCCCGGATGCGATCGTGCGGCTGGACCGTCCATGAAGGGATAAAACTGGCCTCCGGGAGGGGGCCACCAGGGAGCAGGGGGTGGCTCACGGGCGGTGGAAGGCGGTGGGTCCTCTTCTGCACCTTGATTTACTGTCGGCGATATTTTCTCGTCGGCGCTAGTTGGCGCCTACCGCACCACCGCGCCCGACAATGGTGGCCGCTTGACATTTTGTTTCGAATTATTGCCCGCCTGGCCGGTCCTTTCTATTTCGGCCAGCCCGCTCGCTTCTGCCGCTTTGTGCGCGCGCTTTTTTTTTTCATCCAGACAACTCTTTGTTGCGGCCGCAGACCGCGAGCGGTATCCGCTTCGAACTCGGCGGCTGTCGGCTCGCAGCGCGGATTTACAGTCTCGCGACAGGACAGAAGGACTCACCGATGGCAGCGATATGCTGGCCTGGACCTCTCGATTCCCTGTCCGCGTCGTCAACATCGAAGCGATTCCTCGGTATTATCAGAATCTCGACGATCCACGGCGCGTGTAATCCACGTGCAGGCGTGATCGTTAGGAGGAACATTTGCCCTCTTGGAGTTCGAGTGGAACCGGAAAGTTTAACTGCAAGCGGTGTCTCTGAATCACTGCCGCTGTAATTATTCCTGACAGCGCGTGTGAAAAGGCGTACGGACGAATCGAAGCATATGCCCCGGAAGAGTGGTATCGCGAAACGGGGAAAATCGTTTAGCGACGGCTGGTCGAGATCGAAACGCCGGAGCGGGGATCATCGTGAGACCGATGTAAGCTGCGTGTTCGCAGTCAAGTTACATAATCGCCGCGAAGCGCCGTGGCTAATCGCGAATCGGGGTGATCGGCTGCAGGGGATCGAAGGCAGCACCTTTCCACTCTAGAACCCGCTTCACTTTTCATTTCGAAAATGACCTCGCCTTCTCCTGGAGTTTCCTACCTGTATATCCGAATAAAAGCAATATCATTTCCATCGGCGAAGCGAGTGGACAGATCGAGGAGTGAGTCATGTCTTGGTCCAGGCTGATACGAAGGGAACACATCCGGTGATCGACGCGCCGCGAGTGCCCTCATGCCGAAGACGTGACTCGTCTGGCGAGAATCGGCAAACCGAGAACTTAATGTCTCGGAACGGACGCCATATTAGCATATCCGCGTCCAATCGTCGCCCACGTGGCAAGGGTCGTCGTGGCGAATGGGCCCGGAGCTATGACATTGTCATTATTTCACTGACAGAACAAGCATGCGCGCGATTCTCCACGGTGAAGTATCGCTAACAAGGGTGGGAAGGCCAAAGGGGACAATCGGCCGATGCTCCTTTTAAATCGAACCACCGAACATAATGGCCTGGATCTCTTTCGAATCCACTCTCACCCTTGCCGATACGCCGTGCTCCCTCGTCGAATCGTTGTGGTCTTTCGCCTCTGCGATTGGCATTCCCGTCTCCCCGTCGCGAAAGGATTTCGCGAGAGAGGAGAAATCAGACTTCCACAGAATTCAATGTCGAACGTCTGAGACGAGGGTGGCGATAATTAGACAAACCCGTGGAAGGAACGGAAGCGTCGAGGGGCAGATTTGCTCGTTAAAGGGAAGAGAGAAGCTGGCCGTGGGGAGGGGGCAGGGGTTGATGGGTATTTCTGACAGGGGCTGGTCCTAGTTTTAGAAGGGCCGCAACTGCCGCCGAGCCAGTGGCTGCTTCGTGTTATTTATCTTTACGGACCTCAGGCAGAGGGTAAGTACACTTACTCGGGGGAGCGGCGGGGTTAAGGGGCGAAGTTAAGCCAGAACGAGGGCGGTAAGAGATTGTTTGTCGTATTGGCTGCGGTTTCGACGGGCTTAGCGTTACCCGTTTAGGGGATCTCTCCGTGGCTTTCCTCTGGAGAGGCCGATACCTCTTCAGAATAGCCCTCAGGGACGCTTTCCATTCGACGGTCGATTCAACAAGTCGATGTTTCAGCGTTTTTTCGTTACTTGCAATACGAACGATTGATTTCTCCGAGTAGGAACCAAACGGCATACTCGTTCCCCTCGTGATAGTAATTTTTAAAAGTAATGATATCGGGGCCGCGATGCTTTACGAGCGATCGATTGGTGCTGGCGAAACGGGGGGAGGTTCGAGTGGCCAGAAATTAATCTATTGCCTTGTAATCGGCTTTTGATGATACAGAAACAATCGAACAGGAGAGGAGCCCAGTCGATGCTCGCGAAACGAACGATGGAAACGCGTAAACACAGAAAACTTAATACCGCTTCTGAACGGAAGAGTTATTACTGTAACGAATTAACGTGGAATTATTTCCAACCACGATTCGGGGGGGGGGGGGGGAAGAAAGGCAAAGTCCCGCCGCCAACGAAAATATCGTCAAGAAGAAAAAGGTTGAAAACTGAAAAACGGGACAGGTGTGACAGTTTATAGAGTCCTTCTCACGGATACTCTTTTTATTCGTTAACAACGATTCCGGGATTACATACAGTGCTTAAGTATGTACAGAATGATATTTACATAGAGCTGATACAACGTGATCTGGTGATAAATAATTCTTATAAAACGAAACAAAACGTCGACGATCCTTACACCTAAGTGACCATTTACATCCGACTTACAGCGTATACGTACAACTAGAACAACATCGTATGGACCGCGGTATCTCTAAAAGTGTCCTTTATACTGTCGTTATCTCATAACGTTGAATTCCACATAGAGCAAACTATTCGTAGCCATTTTACAATACCCTAAGATCTCTCGCCGTTGAACGTTCAATGTTCTCGTTAACGTTAAAGTGGCGAGAGCTATATACACGCTACTGTAATTATTGCTGTACAGAATACTGTAGTCTTTAGCTCTATTCCCTAGAGATTTTAATCGCTTCGCCGTGGATCGTGCCTCTTTGAATCCCAATCGGAAAGAAATTAATCCAACGCACCTATCAGTTTGATTGATTCGTCGTAGGTACTTGCCATTCCCTTAGTCGACGAACTCTCGTTCACCGATGCGAGAGGCAATGGAAACAGCCCCGCAGGTGATCAGAGCCTCGCCTGGTCCAGAGGGGTGGCGAAATAAGCAAGCATTAAGCGCGGCGTGGAAGTGGCGATAAGTCAAGCAATTCCGGACAATATTAAGCCACTCTGGTCCGGCAGGTTAACCCTATGTTAAGCCGTACGTCGGCTGGGGAACGCGGCGGGGGCGTAGTCGGGGGTGGTTGGTGAGGTCGCGTGTATTTAAAACGCGAATGCGCGCCAGCCGATTCACTGTTTGAAGTTAAATGGAGTGTAAATGGCAGATAACAAACCGGCACTGTTTCCGATTACGGCATTCATTGTTTCCTACCATTATGCGCGCTCCGACGGTTCGTGTGTTAGCCGAGGGGGGTACGGTTTACGATCTATTTATTGCCGCGCCACCCCCGACACACGAACGAGCGCGGCTTACACCCCCGTTCTATCCCCGCCTCGCTTTCCGTTGCTGCCCCACCTGAATCCTCCCACCCCCGTCGAATCACCTGCCTCCCAGAAAACATGGGCCGAACCGCGCGCCACCGCTCAAAACTCCGCGATCGGATAACTTCCTCGCAGGCATTTCGCGCCGGCTGCGATTGGACTCGATTTTATTTCACTTCAGGACCACGATATTGAGCTGAACGGCTCAACTAGCGGAAGAAAAACGTGGACATAATTTTGAATTCTTTGGTCGGGATTCAAAGAACACGCTAACGATCCGAGGCACCCTTATATCTACGATAGAGCTCGATTAATCGCCGATTGATCGAGATATTTACAAATTTCTCCTACCTAATATTGACTAGAGAGGGAATGTCGTCTTATCGGAGATCGTATGATATGATCTCCTATATTAATCCGTAATACCTATATCGATTATCTCTTTATCGTACACGTATACCACGTAAATGCCATATTAAGTATTCTCATTAATTCCGCCATGAAAGAGGACGTGCGTAAAACTCTGGACATACAGCGACAGGAATCTAGTGATAATAGATAGTAGCTCTCTTTATTCTTTAGGGCAAACTAAGAAGGGAAGATCCCGAGAATGGAAGTTCAAAAAATTCTGAAATTTTGTGGATATGTAGGGGATTTCCTTCTGATCACAATACAATTTTCGTTTGCAGCCCAAATTCATTCGAGAGGAGTGAAATTAAACCCTGACAATTCGACTATTTTTCGATTTTGTGTTACATATCACTCGCGAACTGTAAGAGATAGAAAAAAAATTGCAAGACAAAAGTAACTTTTTTTAATCAGATCTATCATTTGGTAAAACAAAATATTTTAGACTTCACGAGTTATAACACAAAATCGGAAAATAACCGAATTTTCAGGAGTCAATTAACCACCTTAGAGCGAATTTGGGCAGCAAACAAAAATTGCGTTGTAATTGGGAGGAAATTCCCTACAACCTATATATTCACGAAGTTTCAGAATTTTTTTCATTTCCGGGTTCGGGATCTTCCCTTGTAAGTACGTTACAGCTATCGAGGGTGATATCTTAAAAAACTGGAAGAACTTCTAGTGCCCGCTCAGCGCAACGACATCCGGAGAGTCACATTCGAATGTCATAAATCAACGAAGATATTCAAAACAGACTGAACGATACCCATTGTCCATCACTTTAGTACATTCTTCCGCAGAGATCCCGAAGCTTCCGGAGACTCGTTACTCTACCTCCCAAAGTGCAAGGCCTCGGGGGTCTCTCGCTTCAGTTTTCAAAGGAGTAGCCACTGGTGAGTATCGTTGGATTCTTCGAGGGCGACTTCCGCCGTCACTTGGTGTTGACGGCGGTGGCTCGCCTCTTCACCTCGACCTGATCGACGATCGCGTCGCTCTCCTTGTCCTGGTGCGCGGTCATGTGCCTGGTGAGGTGATGCCTCTCCCTGAAGCTCTCGTCGCAGACCGGGCACCTCAGCTTCTCCTCCCTCCGCCTCCTGGCAGCCTCGCCGGAGTTCTCGTTCTTGTGATGCGACCTCATGTGGTAGACCAGGTCGGATGTCATCCGGAACGAGAGATTGCACTTGGCGCATACGTTCTGGGCGGGCAGAGCAAGAGCGGCGAACGACGGGGGCAGAAGGCCAGCCACCCCCGCAGCCGTCGCCAAGAATCTCGGCCGCGTGAGCGCGTCCGCCATCGGCGGGAAAACGGAGATCGGATTGTACGGCAGGTTGGGGTAAACGGGCGGCAGATCTGGCCGGAAGCTGGGCATCTTTGGGCTGGGTACCTTGGGAGGCTGCGCGATCTGCGGTATCTTGAGGTTCTCCAGCAGGCCCGGTTGACTGCCCTCGGGGCTGACTAGGAAGGGATACGTCATTTTCGTGGGGAACGCCGCGTATTTGTAACCAGTGCTGGCGGTCAGAGGCACCACCGGCGGACTGACGCTGCTCTGATAGCTGGCACGGTCGTCCGGCGAGATGGAGGACCTCGGGGATGTCTGCCCGTCGTCGTTGAAGCCGTTCCTCTGACTGGACAGGTTTACTTTTGTGAATGCACTGCGGGACTCGTGTCTGTCGGCCGAGCAAGGTAGGCCAGTATCGTAAACTTTGCTGCAGGCCAGACTTGGATCGACTGACTCGGGGCACGCGGTCAGCAGCGACTGATGAGCGGCGAACGTGGGTGGACTCGGTGTCTTCTGGAGACGAGTACCAGAGACGTATCTTCGGACGTCGTTGTCCGGGGAGAGACCTGGAAGGGTTGGCGTCAGTGTCCGTGGAGAAATGTACGGAGGGCTCAAAGAGTTCTCCGTGCATTGCAACAGCCTTCTTCTGTCCGAGCCGACGGCGTCGTTCTCGTAATTCTTTATCGTCAGATTCTGCGGCAGTCTGTCCGAGTCGACGACGTTCTCAGCTGAGATATCCTCCCGGAGCCGATCCTTCCTTGCGGAGACCAGTCTCAGCTTCTCGTTCTGACGACGCGCCAGGTTCTCGTCGGGGGCGACGAGGAAGGCCACGTCGAAGGAACGCTTGCTGGCGCGTTGAAGGGGATACGAGGCGTCGGAAGTGACGTCGCTGATGGACGAGGGACTGGACGACGTTAGCGCCGTCGTAGCCGTCGTAGACGTCGCGGGGGCGGCACGGTCGATGCCACCCGTGCGATCTTCCATTGTCATCCTGCTCGTTCCGGATGATCGACCTGCGACAATGACCACCGACGGTCAATTTAGTCGGATACGGAAATGATGGATGAGAGATCGCGCCTGTACACCCGGACCAGGTGTCGCGGGCTACGGTATATCCAGGGGTAATTGGGTCAATGAGAATCGACGGGCGAGAGTGATTTTCGCTCGCGCGTTCGAATAAGTGGAGACACGCGTGACAGAGTGTATAATCGTTCATAGATTTTCACGTACGACGAATTTTCACGTTTAGTTGAAGCAAGAATTATTTTACCGAATGGTTTGCGGACACAATAGAAAGCGTTGAATCAAATTTCACAAACGACCCCTGGATGAACACGCGACTTGCAAGCTCGAGAACAGTTGCCTGACCAGTGACATGGTTATTCCACTTACCAGGTCCACACGTCCAACAGAGAATCCTCCCTGCGCGAGTCAGCGTTCGTACTTGAAAGGAGCCAGGATCTTCACCCCCCGAGGGATGCAATCCCCTTGGATCTAAGACATCAGCTCCCACTCTTCCATCGCCTTCAACGGTGAACGTTCATCGCGAAACACAAGAGTTGGTGTGCCACCGCGCTAGCACTGATCGGCGGTTCGGCCGGAGTAAACACTGAAGAACGGAGCACAGAGATCGAGGGGTGCACAGCGTGCATCGGCGGACCACGTTAAAATGAGGGAACAGACCGCGCATCCCCTGTATTTAGGGGTAGAATAGCCGCGGAGGGTAGCTCGGCGTGGCAGGTGGAGGCGCAACGAGGGTGGCACCGGCCAATGGCAAACGTTGCAGGGTTAGACGGGGGTGGAGCGTACGAACGGGGTGAACATATTCGGTCGTCGGGACGCGTCTGCTAGTCCCATCCAGACCACGCCTACATATTTCAGGTTCGACACATGTGCCTGGGATCGTCGTCGTCGTCGTAGTCGTCGTCCTCGTCGACTCTTTCCTCTTCTGCCCTCTCCGCGTTGCGCAACGCGTTCCGCAGCATCCCGTTACCCCGTCACAGGGATATCACTTGGGACGGGGGTGGTGGCAGGGGGTTGCGCGGGCCCGACCGGGGCTGTAATTCAGCCTGACAAACGATCTTGAATATTTTTAACGCCCGCGCCAGCCTCCGCTCCTTTTTTATGGTCGACCTCCTGGATATTGGACGTTCGGCAGACTCGTCGAATCCGCTGATGGACCTCCACCGTTCGCGATTATCCCGTGAACGATCGTTCCCTACGACTTCCGCGGCCGTTCGTTCGAGCGCTGCCTATTCTTCCAGATAAGTTCTCCTCTTGGATCATTACAACGACACTGTTCTGTAAAGTCAACGATTTCCTTCGCTTCTGCATTAATCCATAGTAAGTGGGAGGCAAGGTTTGCGTACGGAAGTGCTCCGGATCTCGTCAATGATCATCTCTCGAGCACCTAGTTGCCAAAGAGAAACGAGACGCGTTAAATCGACCGCGGTGGACAGAAGGTACAAGCAGACCCACCGGGGATCATCATTTTGCGGATTATCTTCCTGACGAATTCCCCTCATTTCTCCGCGAGCCTTCCAGGTGACATACGGCTCCCCCCGAAGGCGTTCTAGCGCGATAACGAGGATTTTCTATCGGCCTCTGAAGCAGTTACACCTTACTAAAAATCAGAGACTGTCGAGTCTGAAAGCAATGGTCTCGCTGTAGTGACCAAGTATCGGACAGCAGAAATAAGGCCAGGAGAACGGGACTGGAATTTCATGCGGGGGTAATAATTCCCGATATCGTGGAAGAAACGAAGGGAAAAAGGCTGGTCAAGCCGCGGAGCCAATAGGCGATCAATCATAAGCTGGCGATCTATTTCGCCGGGCATGTGAGAGCCGTCCAGTTCTTGCGCGCCGCTCTCGAGACTCCGCGAACTCTGCGGGGAACGCCTAGAGGTTAAAGGACATTAACTTCTTGATTGAGTCGGCAAAAAGTTGTAATGACTTTTCGATTGGGCTCGCCGACCCCGAGGATTCGCGGCCAAGCATTCGCGGAGCACGAAAAACCGTCTAGCGTCCCGGTGTCGAACTTTTTCCACGGCTCTACGTCTCAAGATTATTTATGTACGAATGGGATGGAACGAGGAACGGGTTATTATAATCCTTTTCCCTCGAAGGTGCCAGCGTCAAGGCACGATTAGACGGGCAAAAAACTTATCGACGGATGGCGGCGCGAATTAAATCGTTCGCCAGCCAACGAGCCGGATGATATGGAGTGTATACGGCCGAATCTAATCCTAACTCTTGGTCGTAAAGTTAGGATAGTCATTCGGTGGACGTTATGTGTGACACGCGTCGCACGGCGGGACGTTTCTGTATCTTGCGGCAGCCATTCCTGGCTTATGAACCATATTTATTACCGATCAGACCAGGCTGCCCCTACAAAGTCGGGATGGCGATATACCGATCCCTAATTCCACTTTATGCCTCTCAGCTGACTGCGCTGGCCGAGCTATCTCTCGGCAGACGTCGACTTCCTTCAACCCTACTCCCTCTAATCTTCTAAAGTAACTCTTCCATAGAATCTTTCTCAAATTTCACAGTGTGGGTTCGTCTCGAGGTTGCTCCGTGTCTGCTAAAGAAACCAACAAGTAGGATATCTCGGCCCTTTCAAAAAGACAAGCTCTTCTAAACAACAACTCGTGAGAATCGACCAAGTTTAATTTCTCTCAGCTGTCTGTCCCCGTTATTCTGCAAATCGGCCAGAAAGGGCAGTTTCGCGACGCCCAATTCGTGCAAGTTATACGCGCGTAGGGTCGCAGCTCGACCGGCACGTGGCTGACACGCGTGAGCTGTTAACACTGACACTGGATCCTACCGAGGGCTGTTAACACTGACAACCGACCGTCCCATGGCAAGGGGACACCTTGCAGAAAGGTTTCGGCTCGACTGCCTCGCACGATCCCCGTCGCTACATTGAATTATGCGAGAATTTCTGCAAGATTGGTCGAATTAATCTGCCTCTGTATACTATACGACTTCATCCCCCGATTGCATTATACGTTACAGTTGCTGCTACGTTAAAAGAATACGGTTCTCGATTTGTTCCCCATCGGTGGGGTAGTTGAAAGTACTTTGAAGCGGTATCTAGTGATAATACTTTCCGGTTGGACGGTGTTAACGCGGAGAATGATCGCGAGACCGCTTCTGCTGAGTCTGTACGGTGATAAATACGCAGCCGATGGTGTTGATGAGAGAAGCTCGTTTATCAATCACCCATTAACGCGGCCCCAGCGTTTCCCCGTGCAGCTTTGCCGGCTCCGTCGAAAACCTGCTCGCTCCTGCCTCCATATTTCACGGAATCATCGTGATTCTCTTCCGCCGGGCTTACCCCGCGCGCCCACTCGATTTTCCATTAAAATCCGACGTCCACATTGGTCGCATACAAGCCCGCCGCTCCAAGGAAATATTCGCTCCACGGAGATACGCTGCCGGGCCAATGATGGAACTCTGGGACCGTAGCCTATAATCTGCGGAATTGCGTTTCGGTAATGCGACGGGGGCCATGAATCGCCGCGACTCGATCGAACGACGATTCTCGGTTAGGTCTAAAAACCGTGGAAGATCGTGCCCGAGAATGTCAGCTGATCGACATTCTTGGAACTTTGCAGGACGAACGAGGACAGATCGCGATAAAACGAGGCTGAAATATTTCGAGCAGCCGAGTGGACGTAATATTCAATTTTTTATGTCTTTTGGCAGCGGAGAGGAAGGAACAACGGCGGCGAGAGGGGCGAAGGAATTGGCGTTCCTCGAAGGAACAGGGCGCTGTCGCTTGAGCCGCTGATAAATTGGATGTGTGATGAGTTCAGAGGATTCTTGAAATAACCGGGCGTGATGTACATCCTCCGCGGAAAGGGGAAGAGGTGCCGCGGCAGCGGCGACGAGTGCCAGAGATTTAGATTTTACGGGCGCTTGGGCAATTTCTTGACTTATAACCGGGACCATGCATACCAAGTGAGCCATCAAATGCTTCTGAGTGTCTTAATTCCCGGAGTCACCCTCCGAAGCCTGGCGGCGCGGGGGCGCGGAGAGCGACGGAACGCTCTTACTCGCGAAATTCACTTGGGAAAGTGATCCGCGCACTTTCGCGATCCACTCCGGCGATCGTCGATCAACCATCGGCTAGCATCTGCACGGTGACTTTCCTAGATCTCGATCCGACGCGTCTGAACGTCCTCATCCGGCAGCGGACGACGGGACAAGCCACGCCAGAACTTGAATTCACTTTCCGCATTCGTACAGTAGCAGGCGAAGTTTGTCGTCTCTGCCCGACCCCGTTCTTGTTGATATGAAATCCGTGAGACGATATCGGGTCGGTGCGCGGTTGCTCGGGGAATTTAATTCTATTCGAAGTGCCACCTAAGATGCCACCTTCGGCTCTTATCTCTGTGCACACGGTGGGCTGCGCGTGGCGGTTGCTTATGTGTTACGTGAATACCTTACCTAAACGCCTCTGCGTGCCGTTACCCCCTCGAAGCAACCGGCTACCCCTCCCTGCACCCTTACGGCGGTGGCGCAGCCGGGGAGCCGAGCGAGAGAAATTAATGCGACTTCCAACCGGGCGCTATCGGACGCCGCTATCTCGCGCCTCGCTCGCGGAAAACGTGAGCCGCCTAGGCGAGAAGTTTGGAAATTTAAGCGGCCAACCGCCACCGAACGTACGCGACCCCGGATTTCAGGATTGGACCGATCGAGCCCTGGGAGTCCTCACGTCGTCCGAGGGGGTGCAACGCTCGCGGCGATAAGGACTCCACCACCTCCGTCACTGTAATCACTTGCAAAACGCGGATGCTCGAATGTTTACGAGCTATCCGCGCGTGCAGGAAGCAGCCAATCAAACGGTACACGTTAATGGGCCGCGTAAATATTCATGCGTCGTTAATCATCGACGTGACTGGCAGCGAGGCGCGAACGCGAGGCGCTCTTAAGGGTGATCGCTTAACGTCCATTTAATCGCCACGGATGAGTCGGAAGGTGGAACAACAGTCACAGCGTGATCTAATGTGACCCACCGATCATCCCGAAGATGATGGAAGCAAAAGCTACGGGCACTAGCACCCTCGCCAAGTGACTGCGCACGAGTCAGAAGCGGGGGGAGGGGGGGCCTTGTTGGAGGCATCAGAGCTCTTCTGTTCCACGTTGCTCGCGTAGTCGCGATGGCCCTGTCGACGTCTTTACGATTATATTTGCCGAAATCTTGGAAGAGGGGTGACCGTTTCGCGTGCACGGATCCTCGCGTCCCCCTCGGCCGTTGGCGCAGGGCGAACTGAGCCGGAGAATGGGCCGAAGGGGAGATCGTAGGTGGAGGAAGGTGGATGGAAGGGAGTTATTAGAATGGTCCGGAAAAGATGGCGCGGAGTCGCTCCGTATTTTTATACTGTATGGCCGCTGCTTTGCATAATCCCGCACTTAGCTCGCTCGTCCCGAGATGCCGGCTCGCTATGCAGATCTCCTCCGCTCTGAAAACCCGAACCTACCGAGCGTTTCGTCGTTCCACCGAATGATGGACGACGCCCAGACCCTGCGCGACCCTGGCTACGGACCCTCGAGCTTTCCCTCTTCGAGGATTCGCTTCCTGACGCGCCAAGTGGAACCGTATCGGTGACGCTCCAGAGTACGGATCCAGACCTTAAACGAGCCTCCACTTCTGCCTCTCAAAAATTTCCCCGTTGTTTTTCATCATTATCATTTGCATCAGTAGATACGCACAGTACTAGTCGGACGCTGTCACACATGCGGCGCGCTAAGTAGTATCAGCCCGCGCTTGGTCAGACATTGGCACTTCCATTTTATGGACCACGAATAAGACATATGGACTCAACCTCAGTGGCGCACTTAGGATTTAATCTTAGGGGGAGCCGACTTGAACGGATACAAATATTTTTAATACAAATTCAATCAAATTCATTAGGCGATTATACAAATTTGTTTAAAGAATAAAATCCAGTTTACTTTTCTTTTACAAAACCCCTTCTTTAGGGGCTACGAGGAGCCCTTGGCCCCTCCTCTGGATGCGCCACTGCTCAACATTTTTTGCATTGAAGTTCACATTCGTGAGTGGTAAACCAACCAGTGAATGACCGAATTATTGAATTTATGGACCTTTGAGATTAATACTTGAATATATTTATGCATACCAACAAAACAACTGTTGAAATTGCATTTGAATTTATTTATCATGAATTTGTATAAAAATAATTACTTATTCTTATCGTAATTTAAAAAAAAAAACATTATACCATGCAAAACGTGTAGGAGCCCAGTAAATAACCGCATACTTTTAATAAAAATTGTACTTATTAATGTTTGCTTAATACGCGTAAGTAAACATAGGGGATATTAAAACTGCAACTACACTCCGTTTATAAACATATAAAATTTTGAAATTTATAATTGACATTTCTTTGCCTAATGGTCATTCACTGGTATGCGGACAATTACTGGTTGGTTTATCCTATAAGTACACTTCTTGCATAGATCTCCCTTTCCCGGCAGTTTTCTCGTAGCCACCAAGAAGGGCTTGAAACATTTAATTGCCTCTGGACCGTTAACAGTGACAAAGATTCTTGCAGGACCAATGTCACGGGACATTCGTCAGCGGGCTGTGCTGAAGCGGGGAGACGAGCTTCTCGGGGCGGAGACGTCTCGTTTGCACAGAGAGAAATCGCGTCCTCCTTTCTCCCGCCCGTCTCCCGACGGCCACGGCCGGAAAAGAGAATACTGGAAACGGTGGTAAAGCGCGGGAGGCGTCATCAATCTTGCTGGCGAAGAGACCCAGGACGGCCGGTGGCGTCGTTCTGGACGTCACAGATGTGACTTTGATTCTCTTTCTCCGTTCCCTAGAGAAACGAAGCTAGATTAAGTCTGTCCCGCGTGTAATTTGTCCGAGTCCCGATTCCCAAGTCGACCTCGATGTGCCTGGCCCGCGGAAACCCAGCGAACACCTGGGCTCTGATGGAAGAATTAGCGACAGCCTCGATCCGCGTGAATAAATTTGTCGCTCGGGCTCCTTTCCAGCTCTTATTTTATAAAGTGAGGTTGAGAGCGTCGGTGGACAGAACTGGCGATGAACAAGAATATATTTGACGCTCCTAGTTACGGGCGAGCATATGTGCGAGGTATCCAGTTTCGCTATCTTCTATCCGCCAATCGTCCGTTCATCGCCCCTAACTGCGCTGTCAAAAGCAATCACGCCAAATCTTCCGAGACCAACCCCCTGTCCCTTGTCATCCCCACCTGATCAATGTACTGGCTCGTTGGAGAGTCTATGCAAACAGTGGAACAGATTCTTGGGCGTTTCGTTTACTTCCCGTTCTGTTAACGCTCCTCAGCCCTCCGAGTAGAGTTCTCGAACACGCTTCGCATGATTTACAGCAACAGGTTTAATGAAGGGCAGAGACCAGATGACTATACGAGGGCAGCGAAAGGTTGGGACCAAAGAGACACCCCTTTCAGAGCCACAAGAACTTGTCAGCGTCGAATGGGAAAAGGGGCAAGGCAGGGGTGGAGGAAAAAGCGAATGGAGGACACCGGGCACTCGGGATCTGGCCGTGTTCCGAGAGTTTACGCGCAGCGTATTCCGTGAGGGCAGCGAGTGCGACGGGACTCGGTCACGGTGGATGCACCGACTCCGACAGAGAAGCCAGGGTATAAAACCTCTGGCCCGTTGCAGCTACGGCCACGTTACGAAAAGCACGATTATACCGTAGGAGCAGGGGTTGAAACCGGGAGCATACCTTAGTTGTCCGCTCGTAAAGCAACCCCGTATGCCCGGGAGTGCGTGCCGGGGTCCTCCCTCTCCCTCTTTCTCCGTTGCACTCTCCTCTGTGCCTGTAGCTCCAGCTCGACCGTTCTCCCTTCCTCTTGCCCGCGTCTCCGCGGAGTGTTTGCTAAACCGGAGGAATATGCATGAGAGAGCCAGCCGGCACGGAGTTATGCTACGGTGATCTTAACGGTGGTCGCGACCTTAAATATGTATACGAGCCGCCGCGGAAAAGGGTAATGGAAATAGCCAGAACACCGGGATGTGGACGAGGCTGATCTTGGTACAAGGTGAATGTGGGAAGGAGGAGAACGATGAGCCAAATCCTCGGTCGTCTTAATACCAAAGAATAGAATAATATCCTTGAACAACCTATGATTCCTAAACTTTGTGACGTTTGCCATTGAGCACGCAACGTGTCCCTGCATGCGGTGGTAAAAAAGAAGGCGACATATTCTGGGGAGCATGCATCACGCGTTTATACGCGCACGCATATACGTACGACATATGGTGATTGGCACGGTGCTTGGCCCCCATGCAAGGACTTACAGAGACTTGCAGGGCAGGGTTCAGCCCTTGGCTCACCTCCCCCAGGCCCACCCCCACCCTGAGAGTCCTCATGAGTTTTCAATGAGATTAGCGGCCCATCTGTGCGGAGACCGACCCCATCGTCATCATCGGGCACGGACAAAGCTAGTCAACCTGTTCACCGTCCGCGCTCACTCTCTCTTCCTCCATGGGGGTCTCTTCTGCTTCACGGTGCACTTGCCGCACAAACTCATCGGTGGCCCTCGTCCACGGTTGCGCCATGGTTATAGAAAATACCAGGTTTTTTAGCCACCCTCATCATATGGTCGCATTTAAAGTCGCCGGCGACCGCAATGCTTATGGGATTCGATCGAACCACCCCATACGCCCCGCTCCAAGTGTCTCTATTCCTGGATGTTTAACAAGCTCCCGTACTCAACTGTTTCTGGCTCTTAACTGGAAGGTCTGAGATACTTTTTATTGTACTTATTCCAAGTGCTTTTGAATTCAGGGAAATCTTTTCCATCTCCTACCTCAGCGATGCTGCGAAAAAGATGAAGTGAGATAAGAATCGAAAGCTTGGATTCTTTCTGAATCGCCAGCTTCCATTTCCGACGGCTAGTCTGACTCTTTCAGTAGAATATCAAAATCTGGGGAAACATTGTGGAAAGCCGCAAAGCTGACCGATTAAGGAGCGAAGCGGTATCGATCCCTCTTCGTGGGGTTAGGTACCTTGGCTCCGGGGGGGCTTCGTATTTGGGTCCATGGTGGCCCATATGGAGCCTGCCGAGCGCATATGTTGCGACAACGCCGCTAACGACCTGCCTTCGGCCTCCGTGATGCTAAACTGCGGTTCGATTCTCACCCCATGAAACTAAATAACCATTCGATTGTCATTCGGTAAATAGGTAATCAGGATCGTATCATCTCGGATTTACCAGTCGCCGCTACCTGTCTGCATCTCCCACCATTTCGACCAGCGCAGATATGCAACACTAAAAACTGAAATTTTCAATATCCACTTTGCAATTTTACTAGATATGCAATTTTTAAGAATTCCCGAGTAGGACAGGATTAAATTACAGATGGTAGCATCTGTCCTACGAACCATTCTCTTGAAAGATAACTTGAAGTATGCCCGAAGAACGAAGGATCGGTTATTCCTGGCTGAAAGATCGTGAAAAAGCAATCATGGGATTTCCTTAAACGCTTTGGCCAAGCGAGATCCCGCGGCAGTTCCGCCCTCCTTACTTTTTTTGTCAACCTGCGAGGCTAAACGAGTTACGTATTATAGCGGGGGGTTGCCGAGGGGTGAACCGGTACTCAATACCAGGTTGTATGTTCTGGCCGTGCCATCTGGCGCGCTATTATACGAGTATTTTAATTTAATTAACTCGCCGCGCATCGATCGATATTATCGGCGCTTTCCCGGGATTAAGCTTGTACGTGGACCACCGGCGAATTCGAATCTGCCATTTAATTAGGATTTCGGCCGGCAACGCGAGCAACAGATTTTATGGAAACGAACCGGCGACCGCGTCCCGAATCGTCGCAGATCGATCGCGTCACTTGTTTTTTCGCTCATCCGCTTTCCTAACCGATAAATATCGCTTGATTCTCCGCCGACACGCTATGACTATCGTGGGAAACGCAAAACAGACATCGATGTTCAAGGAACCATCCGTTCTGTACCCTATCTCGTTTCCGCAAGAAGGTCTAGCCTGAAGAAGGAGGATCCACACGGCTCTCTGGGCTCGACCAGACACACTCAGGGTAGTCTCGTATTTACAACGTATTTGTGGGAGCGAGAACACAGCTCTTTGTCATAGCCGAGTGATTTTCGGGTCGGCAATGGCCCTGCTGAAGAGAGCCAGTGCGCCATTGTACTCTGGGGGGGTCATTGTGACCGACTGTACCCTCATCCATACTGTACAGCGCACTTCCCCTGCTCGTGCATCTGTCCTCAATCAGCGGCCTACGAAAATGGGATATACACGACCGTCTCGCGGGCGAGCTATTGACCATGGCCACCTAGGAGAGACTGAAGCCGTGTCACGATCGAGTGCACCTTGCGCAAACACCGAACGACAATTGATAGACGAAGGGAAATTCACGGCGATGCACAGTTGGAGTATTCCGCGGAGGAGAAGGGAAAAAGCTGAAAACTGAAAAGGATAGGAAAGACAGTGGCGCAAGAAAGAAGTTGCGAGAGAAAAATTGCACTGCTCGGGGTTGAAGTCGCGAGTAGACGTACCATTAACTTGTCGAGGATGCTTTTTCCGTCGAGGAGAGAAGATGGAGTTGAAGGGATTTAAAAGCGACGAGAATCACGGGTGACAGGGCACGCTTGGCTCCCAGTCATCGTGACAAAAACAACCCCGTCGGCCGACGGTGCTAGCACGGCGAAGGGGCGAAGGGGCGATCGCGAAAGAATGGGACGCACTTAACTCGGGGCTGCTTAAACAGTTGTTTGATCGGTATTATGCATTAGCATGTGGCTGGTGCCACTGCTTATTAGTGGTACGGTGTCGGAAGAAGCGCGCCACGAGAGGCATACGGTGCACCCTGTTCCGTCGACGAGACTTACATGCAGGTTGCTAGAACAGCGAGCGACCAATCTATCCTCATTTTGTAAGGAACATCTCGAATACAGGACTTGTACCACGCAGAAGCAATCGCCGCAACTACCAAACGTACTCTTCCCCCGAAAAAAGAGGCGAGTGGAGAGGAAGCGCAAAAGGAGAAGATGTGTCTGGCTTGAGGCCATCGGCGTTGCCTTCGTTGGCCAGCAGCAATCTCCCCAGATTTCTCTGCTAACGTGGGGGGCGCGAGAAAAAGGAAGGAACACCCGTTAAGAATCCCGTAACGAGAATCTATTCGAGCATGATCGCTTTTGTCGGGGCCGGCGAGGCCTACGCGCGGCGCGGCAGCGCGCGAAAGAGAGGGAAACCTAGGTATAATATTCCGGATATTAAATCGCTTTTAAATCGGCTTAGCGTTAACTAGTGGCACTTTAAGCTGCCCGGTGAAATGATTATCAGGGCTTCCCACTCCGACGACCCCGGCTAGCTGTTATCGCCCGTTGATTAATTGTTATGCAATATGACGTCACACACGCCCGCCTACCCGGATTAGAATCCCGCGGTGGAGCGTCACGGCGACTGCCACGATCTCTCTCACCCTCTCTATCTCTCCTTCATCCCCTGGCACCCCTGGCCGTCTTCGTCCTTCTCCGCTCGCCCGGTTTCTCTCTCTCTTTCTGCCCAGCTCTCTCTCTCCCTCTGTCAGCCCGTGCACGGCACTGCATAGAAGCGGAGGGAGCGGCGCGAAGTTTCCGGCTAATCCTACGAATTTGAGCCAGCCGAACATAGGACGCTGATGAATATTGATACAGACGCGGCGGACACCTCGCGCCCGCCCCTAGCCTGCCTGCCTCTTCTTCCACCTCCTCGAGCTGAGAAACGCAAGGTGTCGGGGGTGCACTCTCTATGCGGCAGGAAAGACACTGCGGATGCAATGATCCCTTCGCCCTAGCGATCCGCGTGTTCCTAGAGGCAGCGAGAGAGGGGGTGCGCTGTACTGTCGTTACAACGGTGACAGCCACGAGACGACGATGCATAATAGTTACAGGAAGGTTGTGAACGCGAGTCTCTGGCGTCTGATCGAGGCTCGAAGGATGATGGTAGCTCGGAGAACAAGACTGACGGATTCGCAGCTAGGTACACCCCGGTAACCTTGCTCCATTATTCCCCTAAATAAAAGAAACCATAAATCGCGGGTGTACGGGGCCGTGGAGGAGCCACGGTGCTTGCTCCATTATATCTTTCGCGATGAACGGTGCCCTTCTTCGTCGGCCATTATGCCGCGGAGATAGTAAGGAAGGAGCCACCCCTTTATCTCGGCAGACTCCGCGGTGAGAGTAATGCCGGGAAATCAAGGGTTAATTCCTCGGCGTCGTAAAGCATTTTATCTGGCCCTCCCCCGTTCTGCTCGCCGCGGGAAATATTAAAATATGGCGATACACCGGCAGGCACAGACGCGAATGGTCGATCTTGAGAATGGATCGATAGTGCACCCTCTTGTCTATGAACGAATGTTCTCTGGTTCGATGAAAAAAGAGCAGGAAGAATTGTCTTTCATTCGTACGGAGACGGACTTATCTATGAGAACGAGCCACACGGAACACGGGGAAACCATAATGATTTCATGGCTGTACGAAAGCGAGCAGGCCACGCTGGGAGGGCCCGGACCTTCGACACCTGATCCCTACTAAAGATCGTATCTGGAAAATTGGATTCGGTGTCAGGGTGACCGCTGGAACGTATAAGCAGCTCGTAAAATACTTTTTAGCGCACGACCGCCTTCGCGGCGGAGGATTAAGCTTTGTGAACAGATAAGAATCCCGAATCTGGATCGGCGACTGCACCCCGAGCATTTATTCTCCCCTCCGGGGGAATCATAACCGTCAACGATGATCCTCGACTCCGCTCGCGCGAATATTCAATCAGAAGCGGTCTCTCTCATTCCGCGGAAGTCGAAGCACAATCGAACAGATGATTATCGTCGACATCCAGCGCCTGGATTCGCGCACGGATCGAACGCGCCGAGTGCCTCCCCCTTTCCGACGTTAAAACGAAAGGTCTCTCGGTGGCGAGGACCCTTGGCGACGCACAACCAGCGAAATATCGCCTGGAAAGTCATTCTTTCCGCGGCAATGGAGTCAATTCGGGTCAGCGAATTGCCTTATTGAGGAGCAGGCCGCAGGGACCTTCAGCGTCTCAGATGGAACGCAAAATCGAGTTACGGCGACGCCCATCGTCCTCGCGATAAGTGACGTAGGAAAGGTGCCGTGGAGATATATGGAACGGCGACTATTACTGTCCCCGAGCACACTGCTATTCTTTAGTCTTCCAGAATCCTGGGCAAGTGAAATCCTGCCTGTCTGCTCTCTATCTGGCTGGCTTGTATTCGGGCTGTCAATTGAAAAGCGTGTCTCAACGAAGAAAGGAGACCCTCGAGTTGTTGCTGCGAAGGGGATTTCTGCGTTAGCTGGAGAATTTGGAGGTATACAAGGGAGAGAATCGAAATTGAGAACCCGGGCCGGCACGTTGGCCGATAAAATGCTGTCGGGACAGCAGGGTCTCTCGATGACGTAAAAAACTGCCCCGGGGATGGCGGCCGGGAAAAGGGGGTGGCTCGGAATAAGGCGCGGAGACGTTTATTCGCTCGGACAGGAGCCGAGTGACCGAGTCAAGTCGAACGTACAGCTTGGTCACACTCGGTTTGATCTAATAAAAAGGCAAGACTTCTCTACCCTTCTGCAATTCCCCCGACTGGAAAGTGTGCTCCACTTCCAGCCTCTGTGAATGTACAGAAGAGAGCGACACCAGATATCTTGGAACCCTCGAGTCTATTTTAATCGAAAGTTTTCTATCCCCTCGACTCTCTTCTACCGAAACAAGTGCGGTATCTGCTTGCAATCAACTGTACAGAACCTCGCCGCCACAGAAATGGAAGCTGCGACCCTTTGCAGAGAATCGCTGAAGACCGCAGAACGCGGCGTGGCCCGCGATTTTTTCTCCTGCTGCTCGTCAGGGTGCTGTCCGATATAATCCGCCGTTGATCAGATTAAACGGCAGTGCAGAGGGCGAACCGGAGGCAACCGCGAGGGTGTGGCGGCTCGCTAGGAACCACCACCACCAACATCGTCGCCCAGCACCGCAACCATTACCGTCAGAATCGCAGCGCGAGCACCGTGTCGCCGGATGAAAGAGGCTCAAACTCACCGTGCCGTAAAATAACATTGTCCCGGCAGTGGTACAGCCGAGGATACTCGCCGGCGCGGCAGGAAAAAGGGTGGACGGGGCGAAAACTCGAGGAGCTTTCTTTATTTTTACCGCCGAACTCGACGTACTTACGTTAAGTACCAGCGGAACCGCGGCGTTCCGCGATGGTGAACGTACCGCCGGCTGCGAAACACCGAAAGGAACGCCATTGGCGCGAGCCATCGGGGGCAAAGCCCACCCCTTGTCGATCTTTTCCATGCGCTTTCGCTCTTGAGAGAGACTCGCGTCGATCGGCGCTTTCTATCGCTCAGGAAACTAAGTCCAGCGAAGATGCTAAGCTAAGGGTGGAATCCTTTACCTTCGCTATCCGCGGGCACGATGAATGAGGTGGAAGTGACAGGGGCGGATTTGGAGATTTGGCGCCCCTAGGCTAACAAACGTCTGCCGCTCTTTCTGTGAAATATCATCAACATATTTTAATTTAAGAGTGGTGACAATTTTAAAATTAATTCAATATGACAACTCACATATTAGTTATTGTTAATCTGCTACATGAAAAAGAAGTTCAATTTCTTTCACCCAAAATTTGCCTCCGCCCCTGCGAAGTGAATCATTGCTGAAGCACTCGTTCGAGCAAAATCGAAGCACCAGATATTAGGTACAAAATAATTACGACGGAGTGTACGTGGCACAGGTTAAGAACTAGCCGTTGGATAGCGAAGAGCGATGCCGAGGACCAAGAAAATTCCGGTCTACGCTACTGGGACGAAGGGGGTGGCAGGAGTAGTGGAGCGAAACGCGGTGGGCGGCGGCCGGGAGTGAAACAGGGTGTCGGGGGTGGAGATTACGGCGGGACAAGCAATATTAAGCGGCCAGGAACAAAAAGACGATCCAGCACGCCGGATTACCCGCGATGCACCGCGTTGTCCCGTGAAATTGATACGCGAGTTGCTTTTTAACGGGAACACAGCCCGAGCACGGACCTCTAAGCGTGCTACCGTGGAAATATTCGACGCGATTTAGATAACACGGGGACGGTACAAAAGGAACGATTTGCGGCGGAGGGAGCTTGGCCACCCACGCGACGAAGGAGCTAACGAGGAAAGGCTGGAAATAATTAGATCGTCGATCACCCGAGAGACGACGCGACGTTCTTTCGTTGGGACCCGTTTTTACTCGCGTCCTCCCAAGCCTGATTCTGTTAAACGTTGCTTCCACCCTGTATTTCCAACGTCTTTGTCTCGCGAGAACGAGAAGAACTTTTGCAGTTCCTCTCGATTGAGATCCAGCACTGCGAGTTTTACTTCACGGCTCGCCGTGTATGTATGTAGAAACCGTGCTGCCTCGTGGAACTGATTAAACGTGACCCCGATGGGAAAGAAATCGGCAATAAAACGTGCAATGTTCCCCGTGTATCTCTCGCGTGGCCGTTTCATAGTCGACGCACGTACCGTGGTTTATCTAAATATTGCTACGGAAGAAAAAACGAGCAAGTCGGCGGCGAGAGTGCTCCTATCGGCCGCGTGGGAAACATTACTCTCTCGGCCAAGCACGATCCCTATCATTGCGAACCGAACTTTAAGCCGAAATGTCCGAGCCGTTGCTTCGTCGCGCTAAGCAAATTCGATCGATCGTGAATTACGATGTGAATGAAAAATTCTGTCAGAAGCTTGCGAGGATTGAATGGAGCACTGAATCAAGAACACTCGCGCGAGAGTGGCCCTACGGGAATATTATTTCTGACCATAATGAGGCTCACCCTTCTCGATCTTCTCCCTCGGCGAAACGTAAACGGATTTGCGATATGCGGGCTACGATTTCCCGAGTCCTACTAATTCCACGATTAGAGAATAACCGACAGAGGCTGCGGAGAGCGCACAAAGGATCCTTCGGCGAACCCTTCAGGCTCCCGCGGAGTAATTATTTCCAGAAACGATGATAAATCCGCGGAGTGTATCGTAATACGTGACTTCCACTTGAGGGATGAGTTGAGAGTGCAGCGAGAACATTTTCTCTGATTTCGAAGACAATTCTATGGCGCAGCTGAGGACGAACACCTCTGTCGCACTGTACCCAACGATTCCAAGGTCCTCCGGCAAAATTTCCTCTCGTTAAAGCGTCGGGAAGCTCGCACAGGTGCACGGAAGGGAATGCAAACGAAAAGCCGCCTCGTCCTTTGTTCCCCGGCTACGCGCGGATGGGGAAGCACTCGCGTTTTATTCTGATCGGGAGACGCATATATTTTCATATCCGAACGAATAGCCCGGGAATATTGTAATTTGCATCGGAGACGGTGGAAAGAACTAAGTCCTGGGAGAGGCGAGAGCGCGGCGGGGGAGCAGGGTGCAGGCGCGGAAAGCATCGGAATCGGTGGAGTATGCAAATGAGTGCCGCGGTGCGTTCCAAATCTTTAGATCTGGACGAATAACTCGCAAGTGCCGCACCAGCCCACTTCCCTCGACCATATCGTGGCCGAGAAGAGCAGGAAGCAGGAAGCAGGAAGATGATCAGCTTCCAAAAATACCGACATTTCTGGCGATGCGAGCACATGTGCTCCTAGCAAAATCGCTGTTTAGCCTTTACACTATCTACCTTTCAGTATCCCGATCGCGTTGCTTCTGATCAACACGCTGGGCCTACTACTGGAATTCAGAAAGGGAAAGGTACCAACAGCTGTATCGTCTTTCTCTTCGCACACTGCCTTGTGTTTCCTTTTCTCTGGGTCAGACGAGACGAGAAAACGAGAAATCGATGCTCAACACTTGCGATAAAACATTTCGTGTATCAAAGAACCGTCGCGACACCGTCCAGAATCCATTATCGACTCTGCTAGAGCCTCGTTTGCCGGTACCGCGGTGGTATCAGCTTTTCCAAGGGAGAGAGGATTTATGTTCACGTTCGGTGTCATAACGACCAGAACGCGCGTTGCACGTCGCGAGGCGTCACGCCGAGCCCCGCATCGCACATCGTGGCGGAAAAATCGGCGAATCGAATAAAGGGTGAATAATGGTGCGGTGTCGGCTACGCTAGACTCCGCTGTCGCGGATCGTCTACCTGCAAATCCTATCGAGCTCTTAAAATCTAGTTAAAATGTGGGGCTGTGACAGTGAAAGGCAGGTCCTCGGGAGGTAAGATGGCGACGCCGGGACAAGGGAAAGGCGTCGAACGAAGGGAACCCGCGAAGAACGAGGAGGAACGGGAGGAAGAAGCGCGGCAAGTAGAACGACCAGCGAATGGTCGGCCACTCCCCTCGTCGAGGCAGGAAAACGCGAAATTTGTAATCGAGAGAAACACCCGTGAATATATGGACGCCTTCCGCCGCGGCGACGGGTTTTACTAATAACCGATACCCCAACCGAACCGTGGAATATTATAATTGATTTATTGCGGGAGCGATGCGCGTCGGATTTATCAGCGCCTCCGCTGAATTTCTGCTCCTCGCTCTATCCGCGGGGCCGATCGAACGGAACGACAGGCAACGATAGACCGCATCCGGTCAGCTTGAATCGCGGGTGCATTCATTTCGCGCGTCGTTTCGACGCGTCGACGCGCGATTATCCGCGCGGCGGCTCTCTCCTCGCGCCGGGCCGCTCGGGCAATGGATTCATTCGCCGCCGCTTAGGCTTGCCCAGGGCGGGAAAGTTCGGGAACATTTATTGCCGATAATCGATACCCGAAGCCAACCGTGAAATATTATAATTGATTTATAGCGGCAACAACGTCGGATTTATCAGCCGCCCCGTTCTGCTCTGTTCCACTCCGCTCTGCGCCGCGGAACCGATCGAACGTAACGACGACCGACGATAGACCGCGTCCGGTGATGAAATCGCGGCCCGGTGCATTCGTTCGACGCCGCGCCGAGCCGCGTTTGATTATGCAATTAGCTATTGTGAACGAACCGGACGGCAGCGGCGATCGACGCGCCTCGGCGACGAGAAAACTCCATCGCGTAGCCATAGCCAGTCGAGTTTAAGAATATCATCGGTTTCCTTTTAAATTCGAATCAGCTTCAGATACACTCTTCGCTGGGAATCAAGCATCGCGAAGATGAACCTCTGGAATTCCGAATCCTGGAGCGAGACGAGCGGTGAAGGGGAATTATTCTTTCGACCGTACGATCGCCATCCAACGGCACTACGCTCGTCGCAGGCAAGGGTTGATAATAAATTCAAATTTAGGGGTGCGCGCAATCTGTGATTCAGCACCATTAAGCACAGGATCCTGTAAAGGACGCTCGGCGTACTTTCTCTCAACTTGGCACGTCCGCGAGCCGTGGCCGGGTCTTTAAACCTGCTCGGAGGTAAAAGAGATCAGTTTGGCGGCTAAAGAGTTCCGCCATATCAATCCCTTATCGCGACGATTTTACGACTGCTTGCAGGGAGCAGGACAAATCTCTTTCGCAACAATGCTGCCGAGTTTCGCGTGCTCCTCGAGTATTCCACAGGGCCACGGATATCTGCTATTCTTATTTGCCTAATCGATTTAATGGCTCGACAGATTAAAAGTGACAATTGATTGAAAAATTCTTCCCCAGTAATGAGAATTGATTCCACGCGCAGTGGAGATCGTCTGGCGAGACGTATGCACGAAAATCATTGCATCCCGAATCAACTTACACGATAAAGATATCGCGGTCGTAAAGCACGCGAAATAAAATCTCTCTAAGTACCTCAGAAACAGAATGCCGAACGAGCACGCTTTATGGGTAATCGAACCAAGTTTTTGACTGTCTAGATGTCTAGATGCTTCTCCTTTCCGGAACATAAAGCCCCAGGAAATATCCGCGTATCCGGTCTCCATAAGAAGAACGAGCGATATTCGCGTCCTAATGCGGCATCTCTCGATTAATTCTTTCCTGTAATTACTTCCTCGTCTTCGATTCCCATGGCACATGCTGTCGAAATAGATCTCGTCTCTCGAGCGACGAGCCTCGCGCTCTTTCCTCCCCGGCCAGTCGACTGCGACCTTTCCAGCAGACTTGTTTGTTAACAAGCAAGGGACGGCGACATCGATCCAGCCAGATAATGAATGTGGAATCGGGACGAGAAAAAGAAGGTTTCCTGGAGGCCTTGATTTATAACGGCTCGATATTTTCCGCAGGTCTCAGTGTTTCTTAATTCGAGGTTCCTCCGCGTGCCCGCCGCGGGCGTAATTCGATTTCCCGGCGAATCGGTCGGAAGTAAATCAGACTACAGTCCCCGGTGAAATTCAATCCGCGGTATTGTCGTAATTTCCCCAAGATGCATGATACACGCCGGTCGTTTCGCAATACCGTCGCCTCTCGACTCTGTCTCTGAATCTCGAATCGCTTGTTGTTTCGAACCCATTTTCGCCGCATTCGTTGACGTTGCACCGCGACCGTAATCGCTCCCGTTCGTATTTCCCACGATTTAAGGACAATTTCCGCGGAACGAAGCCTCGTATATACGCGGCCGTATTTTCGGGCATCACGGTCTCCCCCAATCGGATTCGCCGCGATCCTCTGGCCGCATGTGCTCGGGGATGTTGAGAGGAGAGGACGGCCGAAACCTTCGGCACGACAGCTCGAAATACGGCGTTGGCAAGTTTTTATATCACGGCTTCTCCGTGGCCCGGTCAGCCATATTCCCGAAGAGGGTCAGAATCGAGTGCCAGGGATATCGATACAGCGAGGATACCTCGCGCGAACCAGCCTCGAGCTGCGGGCTACTGATAACAAAAACCGCGAACGAAACGTTTCGGTTGAAGGAAAGGAAATCTTCCTCGAGGAGGATTCTATTACAATACGAAATTAACAATTGCGGATACGTTGAGAAGCGATCTGAGCAGAGCCCTGATAGTTCGGCAATCCCAGTGAATTCCCTTAACCTCGGGATTCCGATGGCTGGTTAACGAACCATCGGAGAAAGAACGTTTGGCAACGTACGCTCCTCTTTTGCCGGCCCTTAGTATTCCGGTGCGAGGTGATCGTCGGGAAGCGATTTGACCAAGTTTAACGGATCCACCCTTGCCCCGGCCCCCTTTCCTCCGAGACCACTTTGCCCCCGGTGGATCCTCCTTTAGCCTAAGGTGCTCCTTCGCAAATCCGTCTGGCCGTCGCGGCTGCCACGAGCGGAATACCAATTCCCAATTTGTCGGGGCATATCGACTGGGCACTCAAGGGCGTGACACAAATGCCAGATGCAATCAGCAGCCTCTGAACGACGGCCACCGTGAGTGCAGTCCTCGTCTTAATCCGCAATCGACAGCCGCTGAGCCGCAGCTACCGAAAATCTGCACCTCCTTTCCCCACTGGCAAACACAACAAACCGTTGCACCCACCAACTTTTCAACTGTGCTCTGAATCCTCAGCTAAAGTCGAGCGAACTCGGTCGTCTTAAGAGCGCGGAAACAGTCGTAGATTCCGTGCGAAGGAAATTGCGAAAAGAAAAGGGGGGGGGCCAAACATAGACGACCCCGCGCACAGAGGAGGAAAATCCGGTTGGTTTTCTTCGAGGCTCTCGCCGCCTCAATATTGTCGCTATCTCTTGTATACAGTTGCCGCCATATTCCGCGGGAAGCCGCCATATTACCAGAAACTTCCACCCCCTTTTATGTGGCTTGCCGCGGACCGTCTCCGGGAAAACTACCCCCATAAAAGTTGACGACTTAAATCGCGGGGCGTATGCCCCGGCTGAAGCGGTCGCGACGCGGAAACGTCGAACGCCCCCCGTGACCCCCCGAAACGCCATGGAATATTGCGCAATAGCAGCGCGTTCGCGGGCACAAAGAATAGAGCAATGATCTGCCAGAGGCACGAGTGACAAACTTCCAGGGAGCACGATCATCCTGTAGAAATAATTGTAAGGTCTCTTTCTGGCCGAGGAAGAACGATGGTCGAACACTTTTTTCCCTTACGTTGAATCGCATGAAAGGAAACCGCCCGGCCACGGAAATTATCGTGAAAGACATTCGATTATGCTTCCCGAGAGTTTATCATCGCCCGATCATAAATTCCCCTCCCGCGCGAAGCAATCTGCGTCTTCGTCTCCACCCCGAATGCCGGAGTACGGCGTTCGTCGCCGATGAGGCCGGTAATCCCGCAGATACCGAACGATAAAAAGGGAAAGAAGAAGAGGAGAGGAAGTCTGGAAGTGGCCCTGGTAATGAAGGTGGCCAAGATAAATATGGAAAGGAGGGCTTAAAGCGAATGGCTACCGGGTACAGATCCAACCTCAATATGCTTGAAAGTGTCCCGCTGACGTGGCGTTTCGGAATTGAATGTCCGGGGGATTAGTTGGACGTCATCGCGGACGATACGAAATACGGGGTAGGAAACTCAAGGGCTCGCGGGAGGGGGAGACAGTGAAGGTTTTTTGATTTTCACTGTTTCTTAAAATTACGTAAACCCTTGTTGGCTTGCAAAATTGATTCCCGCGAAATTCCACGCAACCATGTATTTTTATTTATCATTGAAAGCGACAACGTGCTCCCCCGCCGAGTGTTTCTAAGTAACGACCCTACGTCGGTGTTGGCTTAAATAAACGGAACCTTTCCAGCCCGGGGTAGTCCGCTTTGCGGCTAATATGACCGATGTATGTATGAGGGCACGATACGTCTAGGGCAGGGGTGCATAAATATGTATGCGCGTATGCGTCACCGCACGCATAAGTGCCGATGAGGGGATTTGTAAATGATCTTAACATCTCGCGTCAATCACTTACGCCCGTCTCCGCGCCACACGTGGATCGTCGAGATCCGCGTTCTGCGTCGCAATCGCAGAGCTGTATCGCTTTCTCCGCGAAGCAGGTCGCGACATCCGGCAGAGGGGCGCGCGAAAAAAATATATCCCAGCGTTGATATACCGAGAGAGAAGCCGAGTTCCTCCTAAGACGTCGGAAGCCCTGCAAAAAGAATCTTTCGCGGCGGTGACGGTGCAAAGGGGCGAAATTACGTCAAAAAGTCTGGAGAATTTATCGGAGCACTTTTTAAACTCCGCCTTCGCGCGATTAGCATATTATTTCTATGGAAGCCCCCGGTGGAAAGAACCGGGCAAGGTTCCTGCATTGGTGTAACGCGGCCGGGAGCATATCAAATATGTTGATAAATGATCCCTTTGAGCGATGAATAGACGGCGTCGGGCTCCCAGTATCCTTTCTCGCGTGCGCAACCGAACATTTGAATGTCAGAAGGCGAATGCCTTTGGTGCTGGCTGGTTCCTCCCTCCGAGGAAAATCACAAGCGTCTGCATCCTCTCGCCCGCGAATATTCCGGCGGAATCGAAAATATCTTGAGGAACTCGGCGACGGATTCGTTAGACACGATCGAATATCGAATTCGCCGGCTTCTCCTCTGGGCATTGCATAGCGAACGAGAGAAATACCTACTGGGGAGGTAGTAGGTATAAGGGGTTGCTTAAGTCACGAGAATTCTCGCGTTCGGTGCAAATGGCGGATGAAAAGAAGGGATGAAGATTGACTAAATGTTGCGTTTCCACGGGTGCCTCTGAAGAAACTCGAGGGCGAATGGCTCGAGGATCTCTGAAGGGACAAATTCACCCCTAGCTTTGATCCGGAATTCGCTTCGAAGATACAAAGAAGGAAGCGTGGCCAGTTCGTATATCGGTCACCCCGATGCAAAACAGTCGGATTTCCGTTTCGCCAATCAGTTCTGACCAGCCACCCTTTGTCAATCTCCATATGATTCTGTAACGGACACGAAGAAAAAGAGACAGAAGCACGCATCTGGTAACTAAGATATTCTTGGCTTCATTAACGGCACGCCAATTAAGATTTCCCTATAAGCCAGGAAATTTACCATTAAATCGCAGCGACGAAACAGAGAGTCCGATGGGAAAAGTTCCCAATAAAACGTAGGGCTTGAAATTGCAAAAATACGGTCGCATCGGAAAATGGTGGTGCGCGATGATATTTCACGAGTTATACCAGTTACACTGGGGCAGAAAGGGGGGAGGGGATGGAAATATTTCGGTGGCCGACGATGTTTAACAAATTTTATCGTTCGATTGTATTTCACGGAACCGCGAACAATAACGTTCTGACAATTAGCATGATAAAAGGAAGAACACACGTCGGAGAGCATAACGAGAACGGAATAAATTTTCACGTTGCAGCTAGAAATTAATTGTTAATGGGGGTGTGTTGGTCGACAGCGGTGGGCAAGCCCAAAATTTGTCGTCACCTATAACGGGCCTCTGCATTGTTGACCAGAGGTTAAAGAATGGTTATTTTATCGTCCGAGACCTCGAGAACGCGGATGAAGCGCGCTCGTCGAGGGATAACTTATCGGCGAGGCCCTTGAACCGATAGATCACAAAGAATTGTGACCGATCGTATGTAATCGTAACATTATGATAATCATTGCAGCATAATTTCGTCGTTTGCGGCCCAGGTGTGCCGTCAGCAAATAAGATTTAAGACCAGTGTTTCGCGAACGAGCAACAATTGCAATGTTTATTGCTTTCGAACATGAATCGAGGAAAATGTTGAAATGCTCTTAAATCGGTCGCAAACCGATTCTTCTTCCGTTGAAGAATAGCCTGAATAAAAAGGTAGTTGCGAGGTGATTCTGATGAAAACGTATATAAAATGTTGGATACTCCAGGGCACTCCGCTAACAAATTATTATACCGTTATTGAAACATGTAAAGAATTTCATAGCAAATTTGTGCAAGACTTTGAAAAACTCGTTGTTACTGCCTGAATCGAATTTACCTGAGATTTGATTCCAAAAACATTATACAAAGTTTCTAAAGCACTGTTTAATCATTCGTGTGAAGTAATAATAATTGGATTCTATTTGCCCCGAGTATTAGTTTACCGCAACCAATGAAATTTACAGTAAAATCTAATTCTTTAAAGCCTTGCAGAGTGTTAAAACCCGCATTGCGAGATAAAATTTTATTTTACCCCGAGAAATTCGAACGTATCGGGGGAACAATTGAGTTCGATAACGACACATCTTCCCACTACTCAAACGCGGGTAGAACGCAGAGGTTGCATGGCTGCAACTGCAATAGGAGCAAGTTTTCCAACCTACATAGTACATTGGAAGATAAAATTATTTCCGGCCTTGAGAAATTTCAACCGAATAACCTAGTTTTACCCGTGTTGAATTCTAATTCCTACCACGCGTAGCGGTACTATCTGCTTTGAGACTTCACCGGTAACGTTGCATGTGACAGTAAAATGGTAATGGGGTCCTAACCCCTAGGACCTCCCTAGGACTAGACGCTAACAATAAAGTCCATAGGTGAAAGGTCTATTCTATACCTTGTCTGTGTTTTGATTTACATTTCTAAAAAGTTATACTTATCCTATTTTTATTGTGCATCTCGAAACATATGCCTCCCTTCCCCTTTTCCGTTAGTACTTACTGCTGATAGACTTTTCCTAGAACTAACAGAATTGACCAATAGAATCTAGCGATACTACTTAAATAGACCAATGTTTCTCCCGTTTTGAAATAGTTTAATTACATGGAAAATATTTTCGTCACAAAGTATTTACGTGTGCAGTTTAATTCCAATTAATATTCTCATAACATCAGTGGACTATTTTTATAAAGCTTTATAAGTGACGATTTGACGAAGTACAGATCAGTGGAATCAAGTGGAATGGTTTGACAGACACTGAGCGATACTACTTACAATTTACATACCATTACCAATACATACTTCTCCCAACACGTGACTGTTTGCAGCTGTTTGAACGGTTCTATAATAAAAACAATGAAAGTTTGAACTGCATTTCGTGTATGATTACTATTAAGTAGGAAATTGCGGAAGAAGAATTTTATTGATGAGAGACGCAAAGATATTGACTGTCTTTTAAACTACAGAAAGAGTGTAAAGTTATATAGAAAAAGGTTGCAAATGGTTATACCAGGAGTGTGCACTATACGGTTATCCTAGGATCGGGGGAACGAATCGCGCGAATTTTGTATTTTGTTTTCAAAGTAATTGCGAGATGACAGAGGTTAATTATCGCAGCCTACGCAGCGTTTGATGATTCTATAAACAGAGAATTAGCGTGAACAGTGTTATTTAGAAGTGTTACCAATGGATGACGTATATAAGCTTTACAATGCTAATGCATCGCCAAAGGTGCACATAAAGGAATATTTCGATGAATATCTTAGCATGATATCGTCCGCGGAATGTTTCATACCTGTGAAAAGAGACGATAAAGCCTTCATGTCACTGATGGATGTTCAACTGGGCGAAGAGGAAATGTCTATGCTGGCATCTTACTGCAGGTATCCTTCTTATATCTGTTTTTATTCATACTTGCTATCGTACTTCCTATCTTAATCTTGTAAAATATACATCGTCGCCAGTGTCGACAATTTAACAGTAGAAGGAGAAGTGCCGAAGATGATCAACAGCAGGAAAATGAGGAAGAAGGAGACGTTTGATCCTCAAGAGCCCGAGGATGTGGATCTTCAGACTATCCAGAACTTGAGAAGAAGATGGAAGCACGAGACCAAGCGACCTTCTTACAAGTATCAAAGTGAATTATTCATAGTAAATGTCTGATTCGACATGGAAATATTTGTAGAGGAACGATGTTCCTTTAATAAAAGTTATGCAATGCTTTTCTAGAATTACGAGAAGAAAGCAGAAACGGGAAGCGAACACGGTACTCCAGGCCAAGATATTCTGGTCTCGGTCAGGGTTTATCATCCTTTCACGCAGCGCGCGCGAAACACACCGAGGATGGAGTGCGGTTCATTACTTCGATTGAATAATATTATAGCTGTGCTAGGCTCTCAGACGCTCACTAATTTGCGAGATAAAATATCTTGCATCGCGGATTACACCATTTCTAAAGAATGTAGCAATAATTTAAGCAAAGCCATTGGACCTATGGCAAAAGTAATGCATCTTCTCTGTTTGCAGTTTTCGGACACTGACGCGAGGCTTGTATCTTGAATTTCTCTTTATTTTTTTAGGATATTTACAAATCAGGATTCTTTTTTATCGAAGATACCTTTTATAATGATATGAGGAAGGCTGAGAACATTGAGTACGATAAAGTAATTATTGACTGGGCGAAAAGGCGGCCGAAATTGGGGCCCTTTAAAACTGCCGTAATGGAAGATTGTCGAATAGATTCTCTGTTTCTGAGATTCGGATTTCCGTGGGTATACAAGCACCAGGGTGGGTGTGAGCACTTAATTGTGTTCAGTGATGCAAGGTAATTCGATTGAAATACGCGATGAACTCTAGATTGCAAGGTGAGGCGAACTGGTTTTAATTGAAATTGTTTAATCACTTTCAGATTTCTGAATTGCGATGACGAGTTATCTCTAAGCGCATATCCACGGATAGTGAGATTAAGACCAGTGTCTTCGAAGTTTTGCATGATATGCGGCGTGTACAACGTGCAGTGGATCACGATGGAACACGAGAGAATACCGCACAATCCTTGCTACTTTTGCGACACGTGCTTCAAGTCGTACAACTATATCAACGGCAAGAAGGTCGGGAACTTCGAAGCATACGCATACCCGCGTAATACAGAACTCGTGAAAGGAATAATAGACGTGTAAATAAAGATTGTCGTTTTCGCGATGTATACAACTTTTTTATGTTCAACAATAAATTATTTTACTGATGATTTCAGAGAATACAGTTTCCTCAAGTTGTCCCTCGCGCTTTGAAGCTGCGGCTGAATATCCAATGCTCTCTTGTACATTCGTTCCGCTTCGTCGAGCTTATTCCATCGATGGTACAGCACTCCTGGATTTAGTTAATGTAAAAACGAAACACAAGCATCGTATAATTGGGCGAAACTTTGAGATTTACCTAAGTTCGTGTAATACATAGAATCCGTGGGATTCTTCGATATCGCGCTTCTGAAATGCACTTCTGCTTCTAAAAAATTTCCAGCTTTGCCTAGTATATTTGCGATATTGAAGTGGATAGAGGCATCGTCTGGTAGGAACTTCAAAGCTTGATGCGCTGTGTTAAGCGCTTCTTCGCGCATACCTGAAAGAGTACACGTATCCTATGAGCGTCAGTGTGATGTAAAACTGTAACTGATTCTCTTTTCACCTACCTAAATCGTCGAGAAGCAATATCATGTTCGTCCACGCTCTTCTGTGCATCCGCCTCTGCCTGGTAGCATTTTCCCAAGCTTTTAATGCTTTGTCGTAGTTTCTTTGCTCCAAGTACTGCAAGCATAATTGTTCGTTAGTATCTCTGAAACACTTTAACTCCTTTATATTGATCTTCGTTCCACTAACCAACACGCCCAAGTTATATAAGCAATCGGGATACTTGGTTCTATGCGAGAGAGCCATCGAATAACTTTCCTCGGATTCGTTGTACCTCTTCAGAGCGGACAAGACGATACCTAAATTCATCCATGCTGTAGCAAAGTCTTCCCTAAAACTCACAACTCAGTGATAACTATGTTTCTGATCTGAAAGTTTCGGGCACGACCACATAAAACTTTTCCATCCTCCTTGCGTCGGAAATTAGTCGGTTGTAATCAGACTTACTGCAACTCTATCGCCCGTTTAAACAACGTTTCTGCTTCTGAATACTTTCCTTGATCCTTCAGCAGGTTACCAAGATTGTTCATAGCCTGAGAGTAGTTGGGATTCAATCTATTCGAGAAACGTTTCGAATTACTTTTATCGCCGTGCGCTCTGCGTATTCTCGTTACGCTTGTTTGTACCTTAAAGCTTCTTCGTATTCGTACAGCGCTAACGTAGTGTTTCCAGCGTCCGCGGCATTTTTGGCGATGTTATAATGAACCTTCGCATTTAATGGACAAACGTGTAAGGCTGATCTGAAGAGCGAAGTTTCGGTTTTCCATTCGACGCTCCTCGTCCATGATCTCGCGAAAAATAACGAGATCAAGACCGTGAATGCTAACAGTCCGTACTGCACAGGAACACGATTGCAGAGCTTTTGTAATCCTAGTACGAGTAGGAGGCAATAGCCGGCAGAGGGAATGTACAGGGTTCTCTCTGCTAAAACGAAGCCAACGTTGAAGAAGATGTTACTAGCAGGAAGAAATGGTACGACGAGCATTGCCAGTCCCATGATTGAGTGCCTGTAAAAGAAATTGAGACTTGCTTGAAGAGATTTTATAAATTTTTAAATGTGTGCCAATTACCTTAATGATTTGTCCTTGGAAGGGCTGAAGGTAGAGGCGACTAGACTGCCAAATACCAACCAGAATATAAGAATAAAGAATATTCTATTATCGTAAGTGGTAATCAACGGTATACAACCCATGGACCAGTCAAAGCACAACCATTCGGGGCATATCAGTAGCCATACATTTAGACAATAAATATAATTGTAATTCAGTACTCGTAACAATATATTGCGTACGAATGATGCTGGATTATCGACTGGTTGAAAAGTTGGAGCTACAAAGCCCATGACGCTGAATCTTATTACGACAAGTAATAAACTGGATGCGAAAAGTGTGAAAAGTCTGATTAATAATTTCTGTTTTTGCTTGAGAAAGCTCTTTATTTCCATAGGAGAAGAGTTTCTCATAAATGCAACCACATCTAATGGCAACGCCTTGTTTACTATTACCAGATCGTATATACCACAAATTCCCTGAAAACAACACAAATTAATAATATCCTTTAACGTGCAGAAGCTGTTCGTTTCTTACAATTGCAGTGATTCCTGTTTCTTTGCACAACATTGAAATTGCAATGGATGTGATACAACCACACATACTGGACCATCTGTATAAAAGCCTCTCCGCATATATTGAATGATTGTACAGCAAAATGGATAACCACATGAATAAAGCACACAATAGCTCTGCTCTCCCTACGATACCTGCAACCTTAACGTTACAATAATAGCGTTAAATTCGTATTTCACAAATTGCACGAATTTCGTGATTCATACTCACAGCTTCTGTGTGTACTGGATGTACGGCGAACAGGACAGTAGAATAGAATGCAACGCTGTTCCGTTTTGAGCCCAAAAGTATGTTCAATACTGGTAACATCAGTACACAGACAATTGTGTGCAGTATTATGTTTACTATGCGATAGTCTTGGGCTACCAAGCTTCCACGATGCCAGAAGTGCAATCTGAAACAATTACAATATATAATACATGCTCAAGCAGTAGATACGACAGATATTTCTTATTTAACGCATTTCTTACCTAAACGTCAGGATTGTGAGTGGCCTGTACGATTTGTGACTATGCTTGTGATTCAGTTTAGTGCCCCAGAAGTCATTCGTAAAGATATCCTTAAGAGGAGTGGTTTGTACATCTTCATTGTTGACAATAGCCTCGGAATCATCAAACACGAATTCACCGTTGTAGCTGATAGCGCAGCACAGAGATAGCAATGCAATTATAATTAAAGAAAACGGTAGTGGGACCACTGAAAGTACAAATCATTAATGGGCGAATTCCACTTACGCCCAAATCACCCGTGATTTTCATTACGGTAAGTTTCCCTATATGCGACTGGACGCATCGTCAAGAATTTCAAAGTCGATTTTCTCGAAAATGAAGCGCAGTATCAAAAAAATTTACTCCTTTTTCTGGACTTATTTACTTGTTATAAGTAGAAAAGGACGAGTAACTTTTTTTGATATTGCGCTTAACTTTCGAGAAAATGGACTTTGAAATTCTTGACGATGCGTCCAGTCGTGTATAGGAAAATCTAACTTAATGAAAATCACGGGCAATTTGGGCGTAAGTGGAATTCGCCCAATAAAATAATGAAGTTACGTTAATCGCGCCATAATCATTGCAAAATAATTACCCGGTAATCTAGCGCTCGTTTTCGATGACATGCTGACTTTCGCCACATTAAATTTCTTAAATATGCACGTTGAACTTTCATATGATTATTTACACATAACTCGTTCATTTATTCACTTTATAAACCCTAGGCCCCGTACTGCACGATTTCGTGCAATAATGTTGCTAATTTATTGCTATCCAACGTGCATTAAGAAATTCTGTTTATTTTATGCAGCAACAAGTACTAAAATCATTTGCTGACATATCTAAACACTAAAGAAAACCGCTTGTTCCGAATCTCTCTCCGTCTTTTTCTAAACAGCATGCCCTTTTATTCTAATCGCCACCTCTTTGCGTCATGCGTTCCTGCTAGCCGGAGCTAAAAAGTATCACGAAAGCATGATGCGAGGAGGTGGCACGTCCACCTATCGCTATCCTTGTCACAAATAATTCCTCACTCTCTCTAACTCCGTCCAGCGACCTCCACCATTATTCTGTATGCCTGTTACTTTGGGACAATTTCAGCTCCTATTAGGAACATATAGTAGAATCGTATAATAATAGAAAAAGAATTGCCACTGTCAAAACCTGTAATAACTATGTACATTTACGTGGAATATACGCAAAAAGTGTTGCTGAACATCTATATTTTCGAATGCAACCCTAAAAGTACAGAAATTTATTAGAAAATATGATAAAATACTGTGTATGGTAAAATTTTTAAATATGCCATTTATGTACGGTGGGAACAATTCATTTCCCGCGTTTTATTTGTAAAACAATATGGCGACTGATAGCGTCGATTGTGAATTGTAATCGATTAGTCGATTGCGTCCAATGGCGTCCAGGGTGTTGCTTAGAGCATATATAAATGGAGGTATCATTGCCTTAGAGTGAGTGCCTCGAAACTGTCGGCAACATCACGCGGCGAGAGAGAAAGACATGTGCCACTGGTGCGAGCGAGAAAAGTCTACATGTGCGAGCGAGAGAAGTATAGGTTCCCAATCGACCGTAATGCGCATGTGCCGATATCTATACTTTTTTCTCTCGCACCAGTTCACACGTCTTTCTCTCTCGCACGTAATCGGCACATGCGCATTACGGTCGATTGGGAACCTATACTTCTCTCGCTCGCACATGTCTTTCTCTCTCGCACCATGTTGCCGACAGTTTCAAGCTTTCAATGAGACCTCCATAGTATATGCTCTAAGGGGTGTTGACACTCTTATGGGCAAACTGTTCTCACGAGATTAGTTTTACCCCAGCCTGTATGATGGCGCTGTATTCAATTTAGTGAGAGAATTGTACGCTAGATGGTGTTGTTCGCGCAAATATGTGGTGAGCCGCCACGAGAGGCAGTGATGCCAGAACGAGGACGGGTCCTCTCGAGAATTTCCCCCACCACGCATGCACACTACGCCGGAGTGGCGTGTCCGAGCTCACGGATCGCCGCTCCGGCGTAGTGTGCATGCGTGGTGGGGGAAATTCTCGAGAGGACCCGTCCTCGTTCTGGCATCACTGACGAGAGGCGCTCCGGCCGCCTCCTTGGAACGTGTTTTAGCGGAGAGGAGAAAACTGTTCAATTGTGTTCGTGCGTCTCGTCCTCTCCAGCGTGTATCAGCGTGTATTGGCGTATATAAACTGGTATAAGCGTCCTTTTTAGCGTCCATAAGCGTCGTTTAATTCAAAGTGTTTCATAACTTGAGAATATTGTGATTTTATACATTGCAAACATTGAAGCAGCAGGTATGTGAACATCTTTGAAATTGAATATTACAAATAAAGAAGATACATAATGGATAGAATGTTATAAAACTGCACCCGTCCCTTGTTTTATGCGAAGGGTACGCGTCTGCATAAATGGTTATTAGCAGTAACTATTTGTTGTGATTCTATGCTTTAATTATTGAAATTTTTTTTATTATTGTAGACCCAATATGAGTAGATATACACCATGCTCTGTTCCTGGCTGTGATGATAGAAAATCATCACGGCATAGATTTCCGAATCCGACAAAGGATATAGAGCGTTTTTACATGTGGCTTCAACTAATAGACAATCCAAAATTGGGGCAAATGGATCCTATCAGGGTATACAACAATTTTCGTGTGTGCCATCAACATTTTACCACTGATGACAAATCATCAAACATGTTGCTAAAACATACTACAGTGCCTTCACAGAATCTACCATCTAAGATTGGTAATTATTTTGAATATTATAACAACTATTTTGCAACATATATAAAATTTGGATTTTTATTTTAGATTTTTTAGATTCAGTTCCTCCATCTACGCCTACATCTTGTACCGCAGAAGGCTCGCCAAATTCAAAACGTATTCAATTAGTACATAATCAACAATGTTCTTCTTTTGAAGAGCGTTGTGTTACACCAACACAAGAAACAAGTAAGTTAATTTAAGCCATTAAGGTGGATGACCAGTAAATGAATACGTATCAGTGAATGGCCATCTTTTATTAAAATGAGTAAAATAAGTTACTAAAATAAGCAACTAATTAATTAGAGACTTTTTTTAATTTCTTGCTTCTTAGCCAAACAATTTTTTCAGCACATGGAATCAATTGTGCTACAAACATAATTTTATAATAGTGTGAACATGCTGATTGCTTCACATACTGAGTCAGGAGAAAATAGCCTTAAATATTATATGCAACAGTTGTTAAAGAAGACTGGTAAACCACAAGGAAGAAGATATAATGATGCAGAAAAGTTAATGTGCCTGACATTATATAAAGCATCTGGGTCTGCATATCGTATTTTAGCCAAATGGTTCGACCTCCCTTCCCCACGGACAATATCCAGAATTCTGCAGATGATACCAATAGAACCAGGACTTAGCAACTTCGTTTTTCAACAATTGGAAAAAAATGTTAGTAAAATGATGCCAAAGGAAAAAGTTTGTTTTTTAATGTTCGATGAAGTGTCATTGCAACCCCATGTAGAGTACAGAAAACTTGATGATGAAATAGTGGGTTTAGACAATAATAAAATTATAGATCATGCATTAGTCTTCATGGTAAAGGGAGTTTTAGCAAATTGGAAGCAAGTGGTAGCATACACATTTTGTAAGGGTACAACGACATCAGCAAATCTTGAGGTATTGGTGAAGGCAGTATTAGAAAAATTGATTACAAGTGGTACGTAAAGCATAGAATTAATTTTGCATTCATTTTGACACATTGAGTAATACAATAGGTTTTATTTTACAGGGTTAAATGTTGTCGCAACAGTGTGTGACCAAGGCGCGACAAATCGAAGAGCAATAAAAAATTTACTTCAAAATTCGCGCCAACACTATTTAGAAAACAATCTGGAGCCAAAACGCTGTATAGTAATAAATAATGAAGAAATAACGCCTTTGTACGACGTACCACATTTAATAAAGGGTATTCGTAATAATTTATTAAGTAAAAATTTAATATGGGAAACAAAAAACAAAGAAATTGTGGCACGATGGGAAGACATCGTGACGGCATATGAAATTGATAACGGAACCGGTGATGTGAGAAGTATTCCCAAGGTCACAAAATACCACGTGAACAGAGACAAAATTAAAAAAATGAAGGTCTGTTATGCGACCCAAGTCCTGAGTCATTCTATGGGTGCGGCCATAAGCAGCATGGCACGGAATAGTAAGTATCGGGATGATATAATTGTAGAATTAAAATAATGTGATATGAAGTACAAGAAGATTGTGTTTTGTATTTTACAGATGAAACAGATAAAACAGGACGACACAAAATGAATAAAAGTGCATACGACACAGTAAAAATTATTATTTTTTTTGGTGAACTGTTTGACAGTCTAAATGGGGAAAAGGGTGGAAAAAATATTTTGAAACCTTTACGTTCAGCTGTCACCAAAACCAGCGGCCACCTTACGTTTTGGAAGCACTCGATAAGATCATTAAAACAGATGTATTTCAGAGCAGAAGGTACAATTGAAAAAAAGAAACCTCCGTCGTTGAATAATTTTATTACGACGCTACAAGGGTTCATCACAGTAACAGAAAAAATATTTTCAATGAACTTCGAGCAATATTACGGACGAAAACTTAATCAAGACGCGGTAGAAAATTTTTTTTCACAATTGCGTCAGCACAGGGGGCGATTGATTAACCCCACTTGTGTTCAGTTTCGTGAATCATATAAGTCTTTATTTTTTCGACACATGGCGGGCAGCCACGGGAGAATGGCCAATTGCGAAAAGACTTGTGATTTGTCACTAGTGCAATTTCAAAGTGCTGTAAATTTCAATAATTTCAGAATATTGCAACCCATTATCGAGGAACCTCGAGTTCATTTATGCGTGCGAGATATATTAGAAAACACCGTGCCAATAAGAACTATGGAGAATATTGTGGAAAATATTAACCAACTCCTGAATACAAATATAAAATGCAAATTGTGTCATTTGCATATTTTTTCAAAAAAAAGCCAAGACACGATCTCAACTGATCCAATTGAAGCATATCAACGATATTTCTTAGATTGCGTTAAAAGAACGTATAACATTTGTAGATACATTTTGATTAATGAAAATTTAACAAGCAATGTGACGCAAACAATTATATTATATGTTAGTAGGTATGTACAGTTTAGTTTTATGTGTTCCCATAAGGATTTAGTAGCGAATAGTATAATTAAGAAGATTGTAAATATATGTTTGTTGGATTTTTGCAGAACTACTAATAATATTATAAGGCAAAAAGTAAATGTACCCTATCGGCCGGGTATGAGTAATACATTAATGGAGGCGATTAATATTCGGAATAAAAAAACATAGTATAACTAAAGAAAATTTGTATTGTTTCATTCCTTTCTGTTCAGAAACAAACGACTAAGATGCAACTTCTGTATGACTACAAACTTTTAAATTGTATATAGGATGCATAAAATATGATTATGTATAGCCATACAGAATTCGGCAGGTACGCACTGGCACTGCACTGGTGCCAGAAATTATCATATATGACTGTAATTGGTTGTTTCTGATAGATACGAAAATAGCTCTATAAGAATCAACCGATCAAAGTTATGCACGATAATTTCTGGCACCATTGCAGTGCCAGTGCGTGCCTGCTGAATTCGCTCTAAGTGAAAAGTACTGAACCCACGTTTCAAATTTCCCTCCTTCTAATTTTTAGTTTTACCCCAGCCCGCTCAGATGGCGCAAACACGAGAACAAAATATTACATTGAGTGTCAACACCCTGATGGCGTCTGCCACCACAAGCGATGGACGTATGTGATTTACGTGTTTCAATATTTTGATTAAACGTGCATATGAATATAATTATTTTTGCTATGCAAATATATTTAAATAAATCGTGGAGATTTTAAAAATAAAAATCATCGACAGTCACCAGTTATCAGTCGCATAACGTGCCTGTCACATTGTAGGTTAGGTTGCGTTAAAGGGAAAGCGATTGAGAGCACATGGGCCTGATGTGAGATTCGAATAGTTCCAAGGGTTTTGTATTCACGAAATTAAATTTACATCGTATCGTTAGACACTACTAAATTGAAAGCATTTAGACAGCATGGATGACTTATTAAGAGACGATCGGTTCGCCCACATTGCAAGGGATCCTAAGTTTAAAAGGATACCGAAAGCAGAGAGGAAAGTGAAAATAGACAAAAGATTTCAAGGTATGTTTAAAGATAAACGGTTTGCGGTTAAGTATACCGTTGACAAGCGAGGCAGACCTGTAAATCAGACGTCGTCGGAGAATCTTAGAAAGTATTATGATTTGTCAAGCAGCGAAGAGGAGGGGGAGGAGAAGGAGGAGGACGATGACAAAGAGAAAAATAAACAAATGAAGAAAGAGAAATCTAAGAAACTTAAAAAAGAAAGAAAGGAAACTAGAACACTTAAAGCAAAAGAAATTAGTCTTCCTAAGCATGATACGAATAACGAAGATCTAGATGACGATGCTTCAGACAATGATTTTTCAAGCAATGGGGAATTGCTTCGCATTAAGCCAAGAGAAGAATGTGACATCGATTCTGGAGAACACAGCGAGTCTGAGTCAGAGTCGGATGCAGAGAGTGCAGCGAGTACTGAGAATTTGAAAGCAGATTTGCGGGAGAGTAAAAGCCAGTTGCATATTAGAAGAAAAAACGAGTCTATCAAGCTTTCAGATAAAGTTCAAGAAAAATTACAAGATTTAAGTACAAACTATGCTAGAGGTGAAGGAGTTTTATTGACGGACAGTTCCTCCGACGAAGAGAGCTTGGATAATTCCAGTGGTATAATATATATTCATAACTCTTTTAATAACTAATTGAATAGCTTCATAAGAAATTTAATAATACACACTTTAATTAGATGAAGAAGAGATAGACCATAACTGGGGTGAATTAGACAAAGAGGCTGAGACAACAGACCAAATTACGCACAGATTAGCAGTATGTAATATGGATTGGGATAGAATACGTGCTCTAGACTTGATGGTCCTGTTTAATTCATTCTTACCAACTGGAGGCTTTATTCGTTCAGTTACGGTAAGAATAATTGACATTCAACGAAGTAAGTATCATTATCGACCTTTATAATAAAGTAATTTCAGATTTATCCATCAGAATTCGGTCTGCAACGCATGAAAGAGGAAGAAATTACCGGTCCAAAAGAGCTGACAGAGATGAGCAAAGAGAGCGACATTGATGAACTTGATGAAGTATATATTCTTTCTTCGTATTTAATAAAGTAAAAAATACTGTGTATTATAATTATGCATTTTAACATTGTAGAACGAGGAAGGGTCGACATATCACATGGAGAAGCTAAGGCAATATCAGTTGAACAGATTAAAGTATTATTATGCTGTCGTTGATTGTGATTCTGCTGAGGCGGCAAATAAAATTTACATAGAATGCGATGGCACAGAATACGAGTCTACGTCAACAAAGTTGGATCTTAGATTCATACCAGATGACATGGAATTTGATCAGGTACGCGATTAACACCTTAGGTATGCCAAGTCTTTTCACTCTGTACGACCTTAGATGTCTGCTTCCAGACTCCTAAAGAAGTCTGCACCGAGATACCGGAGCCTTCGAAGTATCAACCAAGACAGTTCACAACTACAGCCCTGCAGCAAGTTAAAGTTCAGTTAACTTGGGACGAGACGAATCCAGAAAGACTGGAAGTAGCACAGAAGTTAAATTCTGGGAAATTAGACGAAGTCAATGAAAATGATTTACACGCTTACTTAGCTACCGATTCAAGTGACGACGATGCAGGTATTAGTCTCCCATACCTATGGTTACTTGACGCTCGCAGCGTTTTCTTTATCGTTATATTTCTCCCTTGGCAGAAGGCAAAGAAGGTAAACAGGCGGAGAAGGGATCCGAGGACGACAACAGTGGCTCTGAAGCGGATAAAGATGTTGATCCAATTGAAAAGTATAAGGCTTTGTTGAAAGATATAGAGGAACGGGAAGAAACGAAGCAGAAAAAGGAAGTTGAATTGGAATTCACGTGGGGTCTAGGAACGCAGGAGAAAGCTGAAAAGTTAGTGAAAGAGAGATTAAAGAAAGATGAGAATCTAACGCCGTTCGAGCAGTACTTGGAGAAACGTAAAGCGAAGAAGAAAGCCAAACAAGAGGAGCGAAAGAAACGTATGACCGCAAATAAAGATGCGTCGACAGACTCTGAAGGCTCTGCAGTATTGGATTCGGATATAAGTGATGCTGGCGATGAAGATGCAAATAACGAGTCATCTCGTAGAAAGAAGAAAGCTACGAAGAGTAGTAGCCAGCCTTCCCCAGACGACGAAGACGACGAACGACGTAAAGCCGAATTAGAACTTCTTTTAATGGACGAGAACGAGGGTGACGGCAAACGACATTTCAATATGAAGAAGATCGAAGAGCACGCCACGATGTCGAAGTCCAAGCAAAAGCGGCTGAGTAAAAAGAAGAATGGGCAAGATCAACTAGTGCAAGACAATTTTGAAGTCGACGTACAGGATTCTAGGTTCAACGCGTTATTTACATCCCATCATTTCAACATCGACCCGGCAGATCCACATTACAGGAAAACAAAGGGCACCGAAGCTCTGATTAAAGAGAAACTGAAAAGAAGAGCCGACAATGACCCTGCTGATGTAAATAAAATTCATTTTCCGTTACATTATACAATAACTTAACACGCTATAACGTACTCTTAATCTTTCAGGAAAGCCAAGCGAAGCAATTGAAGACGAAGGCCAACGCGGAGCTGCAGAAGTTAGTTAAGTCAGTGAAGAAGAACGCGAAAAATATTTCACGGCCAATTAAGTAATTATTTCTATAAATGAATTTTTCATTGAAAGGGAAAAAAAGTGACGTTTGTTTCATATTTATTCTTAATCATTGCAATAGTTTGTAAATACATATATAGGTTGAACCTCGTAGATCCAACGTCGAACGTCTTTCTACCTATCCGTTCTAAACACCGTTTACGAGTATCTTCTACCTCCAACGATCATCCTTTATGCGTGTCACGCACTTAACATTAAGGGAAAAGTACGGAAGCGCCTACGCGCCACCTTCCTGCACAAGCGTGTAGTGTTTGTTTCTGAGAGCAGCACCGACCCACTCACCGAGCGGTGAGTGGCAAATTTCGGCTCTGTGCCACCCATCCACCGAGTGGTGTGTGGCATAGCAGCGCCGTGGCCGGCGAGTTGAGGTTATGTGTCATGCGATTCTGATTGGTCGATTCCCTCAGAGCCAACGAATATTTTAGTCCTACCGCAATCAACCAATCAGAATCGCATGACACATAACCTCAACTCACCGGCCACGGCGCTGCTATGCCACACACCACTCGGTGGATGGGTGGCACAGAGCCGAAATTTGCCACTCACCGTTCGGTGAGTGGGTCGGTGCTGCTCTCAGTAACAAACACTACACGCTTGTGCAGGAAGGTGGCGCGTAGGCGCTTCCGTAGAAAAGATATTGTTATTGTATGAAGCAACAGCCAATGACCCCGACACAATTTTCATTTTCCCAGCCTCCCGAAAATGCCGCTAGCGGCAGCACCGCGCGCGATTCGTCCGACATATACGGCGGTGCGCAGCTTTTCCCGCGGCAAGGAGTGCGAGGGGGGACGTGGACTGGGGCATCTGGATGTTGAGCGTCGCTTGGGGGGGACGTCCAATTGACAAAATGTATTTTGAAAGCTACGAGGAATATCGTAGGCTGTAGGTTAGGTTAAGCTTGAACGGCATTCATTGCAGAGGCGGGTAGCGTTCCCGGGGCTAATTCGCGCGCTCCGCTCGCGAAAATCGATACAAGGCCGCGCTGGAGAGAAGTTTTGGTTATGTATGGGGCTCCGAGTGAAAACAAATAAACGTGAATGCCGCAGAAATTCCTCGGTACGATGATGCCGTGGCGACGGTCGAGGGACAGGAGGTGAAAACATTGAAAATATTGAGGCGCCCGTCAGTGACAGCGGATTTGATGCTCGCATGGGCAGGCACTGTGCAGAGGGAAGGCCGCGACCGCAGGTTTAACGCGCCCTGCCTTCAATACCAAAACAATGTCCGAGAGTCCTAAGATGGGCCTGTTTGGCTCCAAAGACACGACTGAAGAAACAAAGAAAGAAACCAAGGGTGACTCTCCCGACCGTTACGCTCCTTATTGCATCGACAGCGATTCTGAAACTTACGACACAGAAGCTCTGAGCATCATGGATATCAATGATATTATTGGCGTACAGTCGGAGCCGGTCAGCGATTCCACGTTGGAGAGCGAGATCGCTGCGCTCTCCCAGATCATAACTGACTCCAAAACAGATGGAACGTTGAACGTAATGGGATCAATGTCTGACACGGAGGACGACGATTTGTCCAAGGATCTGGAAGGTCCTATTGGCGAAGACATTGCTATGGCTCGAGTGGCTGATATGAGCAGGCAATTAAAGTCGACGTTGGAGGAATTAGATAGTGTTTATCGTGGGGAAGAAGCAACTTGTGCCGGTGATATGGAAGAATTGAGTAAGGAGAACTCGCAGGTTCGCAATGATATCATTGCATCGGGAAGTATGAAGCTGAACAATCAGCAGGGAAACGGCGATAAGGGGGAGCAATGTGAAACTAGTGAGTTAACAGGCTCTTTGCCTATTGTTGATGCTAAAACTATTGAGAACGTTAATGTTAAGGACAAATTGGATGTTGAATTTATTCCATCTATAAGTAGTTGTATTTTAGCCACTTCTGCGGTTGTGCAGAATAAAGAAAGTGTAAGTATACCTGAGGTGAACCAGGAGGGAAGTAGCGGCGTTGACGCAGCCGCGATGAACAATGAAGTAATAATTGTAAAAAGTGAGAATAGTATTCGTGGGAGCTTACAGCTAATCGGCGAAGCATATAGTTCGGAGGACTCTCAGGAGACGAAGACAGATGACAACGAACCGAAAGCACCAAACTCGTCTGCCACTTTTAACGAAGACTGTTTAATCCCTTGCGAAAAGAGAAAGGAAAGAAAGGAATCTTGTGACTCTCAGAATGCTGTAAATAGTACCACTGATATGTCCGATAGTATAAATTCAGATAAGACGTGTATAAACAAAGATAATCCTACTGTGACAGCAGAGAATGAAGCTGATGGTGTTGAGGTTGATACGTTAAGCTGTTCTACGAAGTATAAATGTATAGACAAAGTATCTGAGTCTTTAGAAGATAAACAAGATAATGTTCTTAACAAATATAGAGTAGATAGCCCCAAGAGTATCGTCTTAGAATGTCAAAGAGATGAAATCAGTGCAGACACCACTGACACAGATATGGTAGAAGAAGCATCACAGGGAGAGAAAATTGGTAAGGTGGAAGTAACAGGAGAAAATGTAGCAGTGGAACACGTTAAGATGGATGTAAACGAAGAGAGTATCAAGCTTGTGGATGATGCGTGTTCTTCGCGAGATGAGAAGCACGAAGTGGGAATTGAAAAAGAAAATACAGAAATGCAAGAATATCGAGAAAGCACAAAATACATGGATAAGGGGGAAGAAGGGAGCCATGTAAGTGAAGCTTGTAAACTGGAAGAAAAGGACACAAGTCAAGAAAACGAGGAGCAATTAAGTATTTTAGACACTGAAAACAATGTTGATAAGAGCGATACATTGTTAGATACAAAATCAAATCACAAAACAAGTACGGATAGCGATATAAAAATTATCCAAAAAGGGAATGAGTCAGAAACAGAGTCCACGCAATGTCACTCCAAAAATGTGGATGATCCTGTTCTCGGTGAATCTCGAGAGTCGGACTCATTGCAAACAATTGACAATTCAAAAGTATTAGAAACTAAGGCTGACGCAGTGGAACTACCACAGGAGAAAAGAGAAATGGATATTGAGAAATTGGATAGTACAGAAATGCAACAGGATTCTTTGAAGCTAGTTACCGATCATTTATCTCCTGAAGCAAATGATCGGTGTCCTGTAAGTTCTGAAGAAAATTCTGTGCCTACTTCGTGCGTAAATCTTGTGGAGGATACAGAACTTAATACAGAGGTGAAAGCTGATGATATTAAAACACAAGATCTTGAGATATCCGAGACTGAGACAAAAGAACTTCCAACCAATAAAATAGCAGGTGCAGTGGAATCACCGATCGTTGAAGAAACACCTAAGGATGAATTAGAAACAATGGATGTTAATACAATTTCCAAATGTGAATCACCAATGGAAGTCGAATCAAATTCTGATGTCACAGCTCCTGTATCACAATCTCAGAACACTTCGGATTCTGCTATTCCTATGGATATTAATACCACCAAAGACAATTTTGTAGACAAAATTGATTCTCCGGAAGAAATTAATGATGGAGTAAAACGGGAACTAGAAATTAATAATCCAGAATCCTTGAAAGCAGAACGCACTTCTAAAGAGCAAAGTCAAGAATCAAATGCAGTTGAAGATACAATAACTCAGAAACCTGAAGTTCCACAGACTTCAGAGATAGCTACTATTTCGAATGAGTGCATGGAACCAGAGAATTCAAGAGTTTCTAAAAAGCACGAAGATATAAATCTTAATGTTCCAGAGGAGAATGAAGATGAAGTTCAAATAGTTAAAACCGAAGAGGAGAATTCTTCTGATACTCTTGCAGAACCAGAAGAAACGAGTAAATTAAAGGAGTGCAAAGACAGTTGCAAAAGCGATGAAGAAGAAGCTCTAAAACAGCCTGCAGAGGATAATACAGAAACCGTGATGCAGAGTGAAGTAACTATGGAAACAGATGAAATCAAAGAATCTTCAAATAATGAAGATCAAACTCCTGAGCCTGCATGCACTAAAGAAGATTCGGTTTCGGCAGCATCGGATCATGTTGAGCTCTCAGTAGCTGAGGCAATTTTAGAAGAGGAAGAAGATACAGAAGAGGAAATGAATTTAACTTTAGAACCCGAGGAAACTGAAATGCAATCAGAAACGGGCGAGTATAATTTGGAGCAAAAATCAGAGAAAGAGAATGTGGCGGAAGTTGCAGAAGAATTTGTTAAAGAAGATCGACGAGACCCTGTGGAAGAAATTGATACTACTAATGCAGAATCATTAAACGCAGAGGAGCCAGTTATCTCGGATACAAGTACAGAAACCACCACCTTGGATAATGCTGAAGATTCAATGTTGGACAGAACTGAGGAGTTGTCGAGCAAAGGGCAGTTAGAAGATAATGCTTCTAATAGCGATGTTGAGAAAAATAACTTGAAGAGCATTTTAGAATCTGCTGGTAATGTAGAAGAAATGTTCTCTGGAGAGCAGTGCCAAAATACACAGGATATTGTCACCAGTATTCTAGATGACGATAGAAGCCCAACTGACTTTAAGAATATTCTAGGTACAGGAAGAAGCGTAGCGAACGAAATGGAAGAAGTCTTCAAGCGATCTACAGACTTGCCACTGGTCGAGGCTGAAATCGAGGGGTTGGCTGAGAAACTGCCCCTAGATTCAGAAGATATCTTAAATAAAGATATGGAGGATACAATCTCAACACAAAACATGGATTCTCTGGAAGGATTGCTAGGCTTAGATCTGATGCCCGAGGGTGAGGACTCTACATCGAAAACAGTTAAGCTAGAGGAGCAGACTCCAGAACAGGAGGAGGTACCAAAGGATGTGGACATGGGCCTCTTACTGGAGCAATCAAACGCACAAGCTTCAGATGACATAATGGATGTTATTAGTAGTTTAACAGATAGAAATGCGGTATCATTGGAAGATAATACAGAGAAAACTGATGTAACGCAAGCTGCGGATGTGAAATCTGAAGAAGCTCAGGCAAGTAGTCTATTGAAAGTTAGTAGTGATATAATTTCCCAGTCTATGGACAAGAATGATAATGCAGAGGATCTCCAGAAGCAATTAGAAGTAAGTACCAGTCTGCCAGGGAATGAATTGGACATGGATTTCGAAGAAACTCCATCAGAATCTGTAGGTGATTTGGAGGAGGCGGACTCTAAGCTGGAACTGGCCTCAGACATTTTGTTGGAAAATGCGGATCAAAGCGAGAATGATGCGCCGACTGGTGCAGAAACTTCACAGCCCAGCTCTGAAATATCGGAGCTCGAATCAGCAGTTAAGTTTCTCCAAGAGTCCGAAGAGCACGCTATTGATTCCCCGCTGGCGCTCTCTCCTAAAATGGTAGAGAGCGTGGTAGACGACATATCCAAGCAAGCAGATGCTTCGTCTCTTTTCGTACCTGACGAGGATATGTGCGAGGCCACGTCAGAGCTGGAAGCAGAACTTCAAAACATCGCATCCGACTCCATTTCCATCTCTGAAGCCGAGATCATATCAGAAGCTGCGAAACTGGAGAGCGAGAAAAAGCTGGCAGAGCAAATTCATATCGATGCTCCGCCGAACAAGTTCGAGGAAGCGAATGATGAAAAACAGGCTGTAGACGAAGAAAAGGTAAAGATACCTGAGGCTGAGACTAATTTTAACACAGATTCTTTGCAGGTCGTTCAAGTACAACAGGTACCAAATCCTGAGGTCGAGAAGGTATCTGAAACGGTGGAAACGTTGCCTAAAAATGTTCTAAAGGCGTCCGATACTATCCCGAAAGTTTCGATCTTGGAGGAACGCCTGAAAGAGCCGCCTAAAATAGAAATTCCAATCGCGGACATGACGAAGGTGTCGATGTCTCCGACTACGTCCAAGGATAGCCTTCTTATTCAAAGGGATGCTAAATTGATCGCCTACCAAAAAATGCTTGAGTCGCCAAAGTTGTCAGAGAAGTCGGAGCCGAAGATTATGGATACCCCTCGAAAGGACTCGGAGAAGCACGACTTCGAGAACGTTGGCTCGCCAAGGATCATTCTGAAAATCGCCAAGTCCGCCATCACCGATTGCGGAGAGCCTAGATCGCCGAAAAGCCCAAAGATCCGATCTGCGACCAACTCGCCAAATCCCGAGGACAGCCCGGGTCAGAAGTTAGGTAAAATAAAACTGAAATTGTCAAAAGGCGGTCACCCTTCTATAATATCCAACGAGAACGTAGAAGAGACGGGGCAATGGTACTCCGAAGGTTCTTCGTCACTGTCTCCTATTGGCATGAAGATCAAGCTATCGAAATCAGGAGATGCGTCTATAGTCTGTTCGGAGAAATACGAATCTGGCGATGACTCGAAGGAGGTGAAACACAAATTCGAGGAAGCCAAGAGGACCGAATCGCCAATCGGGATGAAGATCAAACTGTCGAAAAGCGGTGACGCTTCTATAGTGCAGCAGGACTCTAAGGATATACAGATGAAGCACAAGGATAAGCTGGACATAGTTCAGGGAAGCCCTAAAAGGACGGAGTCTCCAATTGGGATGAAGATCAAGCTGTCGAAAAGCGGAGACGCGTCAATAATTCAACCGGAAAGGCAGGACCCTGCAGAGGAGCACAGAGATAGCGCGCAGCTAAGGCCGAAAGAGAAACTGGAAGCTTCCTATGATTCTCCGAAGCGAACAGAGTCTCCTATCGGAATGAAAATAAAGTTGTCCAAGAGTGGAGATGCTTCGATCGTCTCCCCAGACATCTCTGAAGACAACAAGGCAAAGGACAAGGTGGATTCGTCGCCTGAAATTCCAAAGCGGACCGAGTCCCCAATAGGAATGAAAATTAAGCTAGCCAAAACGAAGGGCGGGGCTTCTATAATCTCGGTAGAGAACACTGAAGATACAAAAGAGAAGCTGGAAATTCCGGATACCCCGAGGAGGACCGAGTCTCCGCTTGGAATGAAGATTAAATTATCCAAAAGTGGAGACGCGTCTATCGTTCATTCGGAAGTTTCGGAAGAGATTAAAGATACCAAACAGAAGGAGAAACTAGAGGGAACGCAGGATACGATAAGATCATCGGACATTTCTCCCGGCGTGAAAATAAAGGTGATAAAGTCGGGAGAGACGTCCATGGTTGCGCAAGAACCAGTGGAGGGACCGGAAGCCACGCAAGAATCTCTGCAGAAGGTCGAATCGCCGATCGGTATGAAAATCAAGCTGTCCAAGTTTGGAGACGCATCTATAATATCAACAGAGAAGCAAGAGCAGTCAGAAGAAGTGAAAACTCTTCAGGAGACACCAAAGAGAACAGAATCTCCAATTGGCATGAAGATTAAGCTTTCCAAAACCGGTGACGCTTCTATTATACAGACAGAAGTATCCGAAGATATGAATAAAACGGCACGTACAGCCGATGTGGATCACTTGAAGGCCAACGACACTGGTTTAGGAATGAAGATAAAGCTGCTGAAAACCGGGGATGCCTCCATAGTGGAATCTGACAAGAAGGAGAGGCAGCAAAGGCGTCGAGACACTGAATCGCCTCTCGAAATGAAGATCAAGTTGTCTAAGACTGGGCATCCAACAATTGTGGCTTGTGACAATCACGGAGACCTGACGTACAAGTCGAAAGAACTTGCAGATCAGTCGCACGGTTTCGCGCAAAGATACAAGGACTCCGCGCAAGCTGCCCACAAGGAACCTGCGTTGAAGATCCTCAAGACGGGACACTCGACCATCTTGCAGAGCAATCGTTCGGAGTTGACGATCGAGCCAGTGCAGGTGCAAAGTAAGAAGGCGGACAATGTAATGGAAATATCTCCGAAACGTAAAGATATCACAATCGCGCCGATAGAATCGAAGAAGTCGAAACTGGAGGCTCAGCTTACTCAGATCCTACCCGAGGTCACTATCCAGCCTGTGACGTCGAGGGATCAGAAGCAGTTTCTGTTCGACCCGAAGAACAGCGCGATCAGCCTTCAGCAGATGAACGTGATCAGCCAAGAAATCAGTATTACCCAAGTCAGACCGTCGAAGCCACAGGACACCACTATGAGCGAGAAGCTCAAGGACATCTTGGCCAAGAACACAAGTGGCTCCCCAATGAACTCCGACTGCGAGATTATAGAACATCGGCCGGAATTAATTATAGTTAACGAGAACTCCAACTCTAGCCAGGACGTCATGATCATAGAAGAAGTCTCGCCCAGTAGGATGCCCGAGGTGAAGGTGCCGAAGAAAAGGGGTAGACCCAGGAGGAATCCGATTGCCCAAGCATCCATCCACCCTCCCCCTCACTTGTTACTATCCAGGGATCCATTGTCGATGGAGGAGGTGCAGCAAATGCAGCAAATGCAACAAATGCAGCAGATGCAGCAACCGCAAGTACCTCACTTCGAAGTTCGAGAAAACGAGAGGCCGAAAAGGACTTGCAGAAGTCAGAAGAGCTATGCACCTCCTAAGAGAGGCAGAGGACGAGGTTTGTATTATTTAATAATTGCAATTTAAGTTTGTGCATTTCAAACTGTTCGTCTATTCTAATATATGCTCCATTGTACGGTAGGCCGAGGAAAAAGGAAGTTGGATAACATAGATCTCCAGATGATAAAGAAGCCTAGGATGGAGCAGGACTTGAACATGATAGAAGCTTCTACGACGGCTGTAATAACGATAGACGAGACCACTTTGCAGCGAGAGAATTTTGGGAAATCACCAGAGTTGTATAAAGCCCTTAAGCAGCCAGCTATGGAGGCCAAAATCAGCTCCACGAGCAAAGTAGAGAAGAAGACTATGTGCCAGAAAACTGATGGAGCCAAGATTGTAAATATACCAAATTGCGCGACTCCAGACTCTACAAGTATGCATCCCAGCATGGCCAGGGTCATGCCTAAGCCAATATCGAATGATTCTAAAGATAAGAAATCGGCGGAGGCGATGCAGAAAACCGCAGTAAAGCCAGTTCCCGATGATAAGCCAGCGGAGCATATAAAGCTGGAAAACAAAGATACGTTAATACCTCCGGGACACTCGAACTGGTTGACTCCAACCTGTAAACGTTCAGCAGAAGGTGCCGCGAAACAGGAGAATGTGTCTACAGTACAGGTGATAGATGAGGACACGAGAATGAGCGCAGAATCCGGTTCGAGATCTCAAACTCCAGCTAGAAACATTTCTGCACCAGGTATTGAATCGAACATTACTATTCCAACATTCCTTAACCAATCTCTACATTTTTATTGTACCACGTAATCTATTTCCCTATATTTGTTCTTGGCATTACGATTAATGTAATTATAATATTTTTTTTTGTTGTGTTGAACACTTGCATTATTTATATGAGCTTTAGAACATGAAAAGATAACGATGTACGTCAGTGTCTGTATTATTTGCATATTATTATATACTAGTACAACTGTACATAGCGTATAAGAATCGGTTTTTATTGCATTTTTTAATATTTTAATTTGTTACGAGGGAAAACATAGTAATGAGATTCATAGTAATGAGAAGAAAGCATGAACCACAGTCATCGTATGACTAAACTAAATCAAAAGATAAATGTATTGGTAGACCTCCAAGTAAGGTATCTATAAATAGATCTTTTCTTGTGTCCTAACATCTCTCAAGTACCTAAATGTGAAATAGTTGTATTTAAATCAAACAGAAAATCCACTGTTACTTCGGATCGTAATGGCCGTTAATACGCACAGAATATGAAAACCATGATGGTCAGTAGTGTGTTCCAATAATGTATATTTGCCTCTGAATATCTTACTCTTGAAAGCGTAGAAATATCCATGCGTCAAGTGCTAATAATTGTAAATCTATTGACATTACCCTCTGCCTTACTATTTATTTTCATTCAGGCATGATGCTTTTATATGCAATGCCTCTTTTTTGAATGTAATTCTTAGTTAAGATTGCAATATACTACAACAATGTAATTGGTTATGTTTTCGTGCCAAACAAATCAAGTGTCACTGACAACCGTTGCAGCTTCTGAAACAATAGTGAACGAGGAGTCTCAAGGAAGCGTACTCAGCACCGCAACCACAGAATCAGAAAAGGTGAAGGTAAAGAATCGAAGGATGGAGATTAACTTTGATCCAGACGAAGGACCATTTACTGTCGACAAGATAGCTGAGTACGAATGGCCACTCGACCGTAAGGGCGAAACCTTTATGATACAGGAACAGATATCCCAGTACCTTGGCGTTAAGTCTTTCAAAAGGAAATATCCAGACCTAAAGCGAAGAATGGTGGATATGGAAGAGAGGAATTATTTGAGAGAGAACGCATTAGTTAGCGAAGCGATGTGTGATATGGGTAAGATGTTTGTCTCCTCGCAGATGTGAATTAAAATCACAGGTATACAACAAATTTAGCAGTATTAACATTTTGTATTTTTAAACATTACTCCAGGTTTGACTGTCATATGCAGTTCAGAGGTATTGGATGTGATGTGTAGCGATTTTCCCGACCAATATGAAGAATATCGGAAACATATGCGCGAGAAGCAAGTGAAAGAACATTCCAAGAAGCAGAAGGAATTAACGGCAGCCGCGAATGCTGAGAAGAATAGGATTGATCTGGCAGAAATGGCGGTCCAGTCTGCACTGGCCTGGAACATTAGCTTGAATAAAGTTCGCAGGGAGAATAGGAAATGTAGCTTAGATTTACAGACCTTTACTATACACGTGCCAAAGAAGCAACAGAAAGTTGAAGCGGAACGTAAAATCGGTCATTATCCTGTCGCTTTAATACCAGGCCAGTATACGGATTATTATCGCGAATACACGCCGGCAGAATTGCGATATTATCCTTTGAATACCGTCCTATACGGTCCCATGCGACCAAACGAACGTAAATTCGATAGTCAGTCAGAGGGATCCCAGAGCGACAGTGATAGTGATTCGTCGTCGGACGATTCCAGGTTCGTGTTACAGTTTTATATTGTTAACGTCTTAGCGTCCCTTGCGAACAGATAGTCGTTTATTTTTTATGTAGTTCATCTTCTAGCGAGGGAACACAAGACACCGAAGGTTCTCAGTCCACGATGGATGAAGTAGATATGGAGATAGTGAATCAGAAAGACGAGGTGAAGCTGAAGTGCAAGATGTGCTTGAAAGCATTAAACAAACACAGTAAAAATGAAGTATTGATCCAGTGCGGCACGTGCAATGGGCATGGTAATAATTTCACCTTTAATTCGTCTATAGTTCCTAATTTCCTACAGTTTGAATTGATAATTGCAATTTCGTTGCAGTTCACCCGTCGTGTATAGATCTAACGTTAGACATGGTTCCTCACATCCAATCGTACGCGTGGCAATGCACCGACTGCAAAACTTGCGCTCAGTGTCACGATCCTGCGGACGAGGACAAGATGCTCTTCTGCGACATGTGCGATAGGGGGTATGTTTCTTTGTAGAAGAATGCTACGATATAGAGAAAGAAGCTTATGATTACGCGATGGTTTAATATCCACCAGGTATCACATTTACTGCGTTGGCCTTCGACGAGTACCACAAGGAAGATGGCACTGCCAGGAGTGCGCGGTTTGCGCGAATTGCGGCTCAAGGGAACCGGGGGGAATGAACTCTGACAGAAACAGTGTCGCTCAATGGCAGCACGAATACAAAAAGGGTGACAAAAATACTCGTGTATATGTCTCAACGCTGTGCGTTCCGTGCTCGAAGTAAGTAATGGTTGAATTCGTGGTTCTTTGGTGTGACGTACGAGTGAAAGTGTTACTGAAATTACACGTACTAAATGCAAGTCTTCAAGTTTATTCACGAGGCTTCATGTTTGCTTCACGATCTCCTCGATCCTTAATTAATGAGAGAACTGTGAGAGTTAGGGCGACTAATGCTAATATACGTACAAGTACATTCTGTATTCTATCATTTATTCACGCATGCACATAAGAAGATTCACCCAGGGTACAGAATATCATATCAGTCGTTTCATACTAAATTCCGGCATTTTAACGAGCCCTTATCCAAACTCACTAACCCCCATGATCTTTATGCAATAACAAGGCTATGGCGAAAGGGTCGCTATTGCCCACACTGCAGTCGCTGTCATACTGCCCCAAGACTCGACCTGGAAGCGAATCTAGTGCATTGCAGCGCATGTGACAAATATCTGCACTTAGGTATTGACACAAACTTCCATATAATTCTGCTACTTAACTTTTCATTGCATGTCATCGCATCTGCATGTCTCATCAAATATTTCTATTCTCTGAAGGCAGCTTCAGGTATGGTAGAGGCTTGAGAATTCTTAAGAATGGGAGAGATACTTGCAGTAATTTCGTAGGTTTAATACGACGATGCGCAAAGGTTATCGCTGCGAACCATTAATTAACAATGCTTGCAGGGTGCGTGGAGACCAAGGGAATGGTATTAGACAGGAGAAATTACCTGTGTGATTTTTGCGCACCGAATCGACAGCAAGTGGTGAAGCCGTTAGTATCGAAGACATTGAGAAGTTAAAAAATAAAGTGGATAATGTACCATTTCTGTTCGAACTGGAAGCTAAAAACTGTATAAAATGTGAATGGTGTGTGTAGAAAAACTGGTAAGATAGAACAAATTTTATTTGTATGGAGCAGTGAATGCATCGCGAGGAATCATTTGTCGCGAAATATTTCTTATCAATTTCTGCGAGATATACGGGTGTATATAATTGTATGGTCATAAGCAATTCGAAAGCTTGACATTTTTGTTACGAAACGATGGCTATTGTTGGCTACGTATAAAACTTAAAAATATATAACAAGTCTCATTTTGAATATCCAGTGAAACTTTGAAGGGATTCCATTTTCTTTTGAAATGTTTAATTTTTTATTAATTTTATATCTCAACTGTCCTTTCTAAACATATCGTTCCAAGATGAAACAATATTAACGTTTTCATTTTCCTCCGAAACAAATTGTGTTCATGACAAGTTTATCTCTTTATCGCTTATTATCGATAAAATCGCGAATCATAATAAGTAACTGATTATCGGAAAGACTGCTTTACAAACCTATATAAATTTTATAATGATCTTTAACATTTCCTTTTTAATGTACATAAGGTGCTATTTTCTAAATATTTACATTCGTTATTTGCTTAAGTCTGTCTAAGTTAACAACAATTATCGCGAGTAACTTTAATTTAGTGAAAGACCAGCAAGCCTACGGTTTAATAGTTGTAGATTTTTCTAAAGGAGATGAAATTGAAAATCAATACATATGTATGTTTAAGGTAAGAAGGAAATGTAATAAAATATGAAACAAGGTAGCAATTTCTTAAAAATATATATCACTTTCTTTATTTTTCTTTTGCAATATAATCCTCGGAATAGTATTTTGTTGCGAGAGTTGGATGCTTGCAAATATCATTTTTTTTTTGTTTTTACATATTTATAGTAACGCAGTATCCACGTCGTGAACAGTATGCTCCGTATTCCTCGTACTATTAGAAACTTATGTTTTTCTCTGATATTCACACGTGACCGATAGCCAATTGCCTTGTTCTTCGAACTAATTACATTCTTACGATACATTTGCAAGAATGCTTCGCATTATTTAGCAGTTATGTACAGAAAAACGGGAACGACAGTACTTGAAGTTGTTTGAACGATGACCAAATTTGCAAGATACAAACTTTGGCATATGGTTGTCATCAGTGTTACATACTGTCAAAAGAATCCTAATGCACAACGTGTGTCGCTTTTGTACAAGACGCGTCCCTAAAGCGTAGATCAGTTTTATATGCGATAACTACCGAGGATTTACAATACTTTTGCGAAGTAGATACTTTTTTTTATACATTTTCGTAAAGCTACATATCTGCCGTTACGATACAAAGTTTAAATGATAAGCGGAACAAGATTGGCAGCATTTCGAAAGTGAAAGATCAGGGCGATCGCTGTGGAGTGCGCGTTTCAATTTTCCGCTTATCGATTCGTTTCACTTTCTCTTTTATTTTTACTAAGATTAAAAAGGGCATAAATTAAGTTTTCTTCGTATCGATGATAAAATTTGCAGCTTCCCTTAAATACGTCCGACGCGTAACTCCCCCCCCCCCCCCTCTCCTTCTCTTGCAATTTAAATCCATTTTACTTTGAGCGCTACTATAAAAATGGCTGTGCACGCTTTCAAATTCTTTCATAAAGTCACACACTTAACACTCCGCACGTATCGTGAAATTGTGAAAAATAAAAAAGTAGCTTGAGCAAAAAACGAGGCGTAGCATACAGTACATGTTATGAGACAACATAACGTGCTTTGCATTACGTATAGAACACTTACACTAACAGGACAAAAACGATTATCAAAATCTCATCGATGTCCCGTTGACTAGCCGAATATATATATATATAAATACACTATAGACAAGTGTCGAGAGTGAATTCTGAGCAAACCCAATAAAGCGACCAGTAGAAAAGGTGAAAATAATGTTTAACATTCGAGCACCGATACTGCTAAACAATAATCGTTTAGAATATATATAACTTTATAATGTATATATAAAGTTTTACAACCATGGTCAACTTTTGTTTAGCCGTTACTCACGTTTCTTGTTCGTATTAAAATCGATTCATCCATTTCATTGAAATAATTTAAACGGCAAATAAAATCTTTATAATCCTTTTTGCGACACAACAAATTTTCTTCTTTTTGTTTCTCATATAAATAATTGACAACGTAAGCATCGATGTTAGGCTTTACTCGTGTCTAATGCCACATATGGATAAAAAGGTACTGAAATTATGTAAGTGCGTTGCCGGTACTATCGTGGTTACTAAATTTCGTGTAGAAAATTTCGAAAGCACGTCCTGGACGAAATTCGGCCCCGGTGAACTACCGACCTTGTAGAAGATCCGTAGGTTGCAAGTCGGATTCACGGTTTGCGATCCTTTCGTGAGCTTGCACAGTACGTACTCGAACGCCTCTGTCAGTTCGTTTGCAGTCAGTTCTGTAGAGGGCAAGTTCGTTTCCGTAGCTAGATTACCAGTCGAATTAGATGAACCTAATCCAGAAACATACACATTTCTCTCTACTTTATCTAGATAGGAATGAAGTAAGGAGTAACGATCGTGGAAAAGTATATATACCGGTGGACATGTAGCACACTATGGCTGAAACATTATTCTCGTAATTCCACCTACGCCTTATCGCCACTTTGAAATTGCCTACGCACTTCCCAGTTTCTTCGTCTGTAAGAAAGCGAAGCTTTTTCAGACCACTGTTCGCTAAAATCGTGCAGTACCATTTTTCGTCTACTCACATTCGAACCTATTATTGTCTCTATGAGCCCAGACACACCACTCGACCTGAGCGCCGCGTGGAAGATTCGGCACGACAATGTAGTCGACGATGGCATTGTTTGTTCGTTTCTCCCATTCCTTTCGTGCCTCCGGTATGTAACTAGAGTGAGTCAAAAAGCAGATACCTTGTACGATGTCCCTGAGCTGCGTATTCGAATCCATGGCTTTAACGATACGATCTATGTGCCTCAACGTTAGGCGGCATTGCCTTTTAATGTTCAAGTTCAGGATAGTCATGCTACCAGGCACCAATGGTATTTGTCCAGCTACAGAAATAATGTCACCCACCTGTCGAACAATTATTCATGTATTTAACAAGCCTCGACTGCGACACCCAGAGCTAAATCTCGATCTACCACTGCTTCTACGTATTCTTTTCTGACAAAAACGTTACAGATTCAATACTGGTATTCAATGTTATGTTACTTAAATTCTTAACTGCTTATTCTGATTCTAGGAAAACTTGATTTTGTTTACCTCACACTGTCGTGTTTCTTTGTAAACCAGATGTGTGTGCGTGCGCGTACAAATGCGCACATACACACATATTGTCTACATATACACACAGAGCGCGCACGCAAATTCTTTTTTTTTTTAACGGTAGTACACTCACACGAACGGCTTGAGAGTAAGGACCAATGTTCGCCGGTGCCCAGTGACTTATGCTCTGAACGTGCATCGTGTGTCGTTTGTGAATTTTCTTATCACCACAGTCTTGAGTTTCTTTATAGGCTATAGCGTCAAGCACAACATGCACATTTAACGGACACTCCACGCATACACGGACCGGTGGATTTACTTTGCTCAGACACGACATGTAAGCTTCGTTTATAGATATGTAATTCGACATATCTTTTATGTACAACGTTACAGCAACGATGTCCGATATTTGAAGGTTCTCCTTTTTGACTAGACCTATAGGCAATCGACATGAGGGTCCTTATCAATCATCGTCGAGGCAGGTGGCGCGTGTATGTTACGTGGAGGAAAAAAAAATTTAACTGAAAATTGACTTAAAGGACTCAAAGTTTACCTACTGCTTAATTTCTCCAATGCCTCTCGCATCGCGGATTTCGCATCCGGATGTTTCCCGGCGATACCGCCAAACCAGAACCAGCCGGTTTGATTCTTATTTACCACCGGCGCGTCCGGATAATCCTCTTCCTCGTATAAAATCTCCATAGGGCTCGGCGGGCTAAATTGACCTGCATCGGTTTCACAGACGTTCGTTAATTTCCCGCATAGCGAGATGGGATCGTATCATTGTTCAAGCTCAATACCAGAATTCGATGTTTTCAGATTGCTGTCCGCGCAATCGTGCTCATCGTTCTCGTCTTCCGACAAATTGCAACCGTCGTGCAATTCGGGACCAATGATTTCTGCGATATAGTCAGATGGGCCTTTAATAGGAACATTTTTTAATCTCTCTTGTAATGTTAATCTTTCTATCCCGTCCTATAGAATTTGTCGTTTCAATTATTTGCGGGTTCGCTGAAGGGGTTCTTGAAAATAACGGGACAATAAATGTTTCACTCACGTTTTTAAACTGCACATGTATCTTTTTGAAATTCAGATATCCGACGGGCGCTATGTTGTCGTTCGAATGCACTACACTTTCATACTCGTCTCTAAAATGATAAAGAATCCATATAAACACGTGCACTTGGTCTCGGTCGCACGTTGATGATAAATTCTGCGACATACATTATAATACTTTTACTAAATAACGGACAATCTAACGTGAAGGTTTCGTATTCCCCTCCTTCTCCACACACATTGACACCATACTTCTCTTTCTATAAAAATATTAAGCAATCGATGTAGATCTATATGAAATTTGTTTCGAACTTGGAGTACTTCCAATGTATGATTCGGTTGAGGGAAGTTAATGTTTACGGGCGAATTAATCACTCAGACATTTTACTTACTATTTTGGCAAGATGGGATTGCATTTCAGAAATCGATTTACCCAAATGCCTCGGTTCAAGGCCTAACGCCGCCACTTTGATTATAACTGCATTTACAGAACTTCCTATCATTTCTTTTAACAATTCATCTTGATCCCTTCTCCATAAATATGATAGGGAAACGAGACCTAAACGACTACACCTGAAAAGAGACTTTTACTGTTAGGCATTCCTATACAAACTAAATCGGGAAGGAGTTTTGATATTCTGTAGCGTGTAAACTTCGTTTTATAGTAACTTGATTGAAATAATTACACATTTTCCACACGAATTCGTTGATAATCACTCAGAATTGCTCCCGATGAAACTGCGTCTATATTTTCTTTCTCCTGAAAGGAACAAAAGAATTATTCCACATTCATTGCTCGTACGCCCGGCAATTAACGATCATGTTAACACGTGTTTACCTTCACTTTACTTAACAACCTAAAGAGATCTTCAACTTCATCGTTCTCTGTCGGATAATAATATTTCTCTTGCATCTTCGATCTACCGAATGTTGGTTCACGATATATCGGCAGGCCAGTAGCTTCCGCGATATATTCGACACCCTGATATCCAACAGTTTGAAACATAAATGAATCTAGTTCATCTAAAAAAAACATTTGTCCCATCAGTATCGAAGCCGGAGGAGAAGAGAACTTGTTTCTTTTAATCATTTATCAATTAATTAACTGACATCGAAATGAATTGACGTACATTATCGATACATAGAATATATTGCGACAAAAGTGAGGAATATTTTAAGGGACAGTACTACACTTTATGCACATAGAACATGAAAATAATTTTATATATCCATTATTTTACCCTTTCCAACGGGATATAAATTGGCTAAAGCCACTATATCATGGCCTGCAGCTATACATTGCATCATATTAAAGCAAGAATCTTTACCGCCACTGACTAGCGCAACAACCCTCATGTTTCTGCTTTTAAGCTCGAAAATATCTCAAAATATTTATCAGGAGCTTAGGGTACAGATAAATCTGAACGGATTCTTTCAGACAATCATCTGCAATGAAATCATTGGAAAATCAGTTGAAAATAAAAGTGCTTTTATTATATTATTGACAAATAAAATATATGAAATTTCTTATAATAACAACGAGGTGGAACTACAAACTATCCTCTAGATACCATATATACAGCTAAGTACATACAGGTGCATAAACAACTAACACGAGTCTATATCGGATATAAATAAGTGCACACATCAAAGTTAACAGTTAGAAAAAAAAGGCAACAGATTTGCAAAGACCTATCGTCTCGTTCACAGGGAAAACTATATGTATAAATTAACAAATTATTTACAATTAGGTGTAAGGGGTTGAGTGGGATAAAAACAATGTACATAATTATAGGGCTGCATGGACACATTTAGGATTACACATGTATATGTTGCTTGCAAATATACATTAAGCCAAAATTAAATTTACGAAATACATACACACGTGCGTTTCTTGCACGGCTTGGCTTATAAATAATACAATTTAGGCGTTAAACAGAGCCTGCAGAATATCGCGGAAAATTAAGAAATACTTCGGCTCCTCGTTTTCCCTCGATCCATCGTGTTTATCGAGAAAAGGAGCTCGCACGTTGCTTCTCCAGGCAAGATCGTACACGGGGCAGAAAAGAAAACGGCACCGGATATTCAATTTAACTTATTAATACGTGTAACAATTGGCTGGTGAACAAAAATTAATCACTGTACTATTCTAAATGATAAATGTCACGGAATCCGGGAAAGATTCTCGATAGATCGGAAATTTTCCACAGGAATGTCGCGGGGCTCGACGAGGCGAGGAACGAAAAAATATCCGGTCTGTGGGAATTGTTAGAGAAAAAGATCAGCAATTATTAAAGAAAAAAAAGAATACCTACGGAGAGATTTTTTGGTTATCGCCGATCTCGGCTAGACGAGAAATACTACGGAATGACGCCGGGCAACGAATCGCACGGGGAACGTGAACGACAATTTCGGGCTTATGTACGCTAAAATAAACTCTAAATTCTCAACAAATGTAATATTTACATTAAATAGGCGACGAAAGTTCCTTACACGGCAAAATCTATCAGAGACTGCGAATGCTTGATAGTGGCGCCTCTCGCTGATAGAGCATTCAACATAAACCGTAGACTAGAATTGAGGTTATGACTTGTTTTAAGTCTACAATTCTTAATATTGCCTATTAAGCAAGCCCATTCGCAAACCCATCCGCGCCGCGAACTATATTCTGCGCGGCGATAGTGCTCTGTTCGAATTTCTCTACATTTCCCGTGAAAACCAGCGTCGCCCGCGGGAGATTCTCAAGTGAAACTCGTGCGACCATACCTCGTGACATCATCAATGTATAGGATATATCGATGTCTCGTTATTTCAATCTGCTTCTACGTTATATTCTACCGATTGTGATACAACTTGAGCCAAATTGTAATTATAATTTTTCTTGCATCGCATACGGTTTCTTGCACGCCTTTCTACACTTTTACATGCCTTGTAAAATACAGATGTGCCCTATCGCGTCGATCAAGCGAGTAGCTTCAAATGCCAAGCGTGCATTTGATCGTTTTAGTTTCAAATAGTTTCCAAATTCGTGCTTTTTCCAATTACATAACTTCGTGCTGTTTGTTTATTAACATTAACGTCACTTGTTTAGGAATATAGTTTACGTATTACGCTCGTCATCGTAGAAATATATCATTCGGACAAATACCACATACAAATGTTTTTCGTGCCAATACGATAAAGTATAATCAGGATACTTGTATATTTTATAATATAATGCAGGCTGGGTTCCAAGAAATATTGTTATCGATTGAATGGCGATGGGAGAAATATTTCGAAGTCAATTAAAAAGATATCAATTTTTCCATAAAAATATTGACGACACCCGCTAAGTATTAAAGATTCATTTGTTTTAATGCGCAAGATATCGTGGGTCCATTTGAAAAATTTAGATCGGCGGAAATTGGGAAACTTGTTCATAAGGGTACGAAGTGATTAACGAAGAACTGGTTCCTTGGGGTATAATTAATTTCGAAATACATTGAAAATATACGTTGCCATCTTTACTTAGTAAATGCTTGACCAATCAGATCAGTTTTCACGAGCGGCCATTTTACTTTCGCTACGGTCGCACGAAGCGCGAGTCAGACTCTACGGAGCACCGTGTAATCGCAAGCTACCGCTTGCATCGTAGGTTTCGTGGGTATTCCGTGCGAAGGAGGCTTTACCAGCGTGATTATCCCACAGAACGTCCACCGTACGAAACTTTGAAGATGGTTTTGGCGGAAAGGAACTCGGAAAATGTTAGAAATGGACGAAGATCCAGGGGCCCCAGCCCCAATGGACAGACGGAATCCTCGAGCGAAGAAGACGGAGGTACCAATTTCATATTGCATTCGAATTATGATTGTAATTAATGGGATCTTCTCAGATGATGGCTTGATCGATCTATCGCGAATATAAGAGAAGCTTAAGCTCGAGTTTTCCTTTGGAAGTTTGCATATTATTCTATTGATCGGACGCGAAAATCCGTCAGGATCTTCAAACAGCGCGCCCCACTTTTCCTCTTTTTAAGTTCTTCCCATATTCAACCCAAGTCCTGCGGATATTTCTATCAAACAAATTCGAATAATTTCTTTCGGGATCATTTAAGTTTTACCAACTTCGCGCCCTCGCGAATTTAATTCTATTATTTAATCTAAATCAGCGAAATGTAAGTGAACATATAATGCTTGTGTGTGCTTAAATTGTTAGTAAACGTGTAATATATACGGGAATGAAATTTAAATAAAGGGAAGACCCCCAGTGTAATTAAATTCATGCAACGCGACTGTGCATCTTTTGTTTTAACTCCAAGGCGATGTATAGTTTTCGTGCTAACTAAACATCATTGTGTTTAAAGTTCCAGCAGAGAAAATACGCGTCGGGCGGGACTATCAAGTTATCGTTCCAGAATTTGTTCCAATTAACGGTACGTTGTTCCGAACGAACTATTTGTTTTACCCTGACATACGATCGAGGGTTGAAAGCATTCAATATTCTGTGGCTGCTTTAATTTTTTTAATTATAAATTTTATATTTTAGAACGGCGATTAGATCAATGTCCCGATAGAGCGCTACTCGTGTGGTCTCCTACTACTGACATACCCGACCAGAAATGTAAATACAAATTTGCTTTATCGTATAATTTATTTTTCACAGTATGTCGATCATAGATGAAATCTTTTCTTACAGTGGACGAGTACATTATATTAGCAAAGGAAAAGTATGGATATAATGGAGAACAAGCTTTAGGAATGTTATTTTGGCATAAACATAATTTGGAACGTGCCGTATTAGACTTAGCTAACTTTACGCCATTCCCAGACGAATGGACAGTCGAGGACAAGGTCCTTTTCGAACAGGCTTTTCAATTCCATGGAAAAAGTTTCCACCGCATTCGACAAATGGTAGGATCTGTTGCCTGGAATCTGAATTCAAACGAATCACGAAATTTATTGAATTATAAAAACAATGCCCCTCTGAACTTTGTGTTCGCAGTTACCTGATAAATCTATCGCCAGTCTTGTCAAATACTATTATAGTTGGAAGAAAACACGAACTAGAACGTCATTGATGGATAGGCAAGCGAGGAAGCTAACAAGCGGAGGAAAGGAAGGAGAGAATGGTAGTGAGAATGGGAGCGAATTAGGTTCCAATACAGACAGCGAATCGGAAGAGAAAGTAAGATATATTTCTGCCAAAATATTTAACCGCAGCATGCACTAGAAATTTACGAAAAGTCGATTCTCCTCTCTCTCTTTCTGCAATACTATTTGCTCTCGTAAGCTATTACGGAACATCTGTCCGGAGGTGTTGTAGTAAATAGAGACATAATGATCGTGTTATTCACCAGGACAGAATAACGAATTCGTTTTAGTTGCTCGTTTAATTTTTTATAAGTCTTGGAGCTTTATGTTTTCATTTTTGTTTTGCCACTTCTCCGCGGAATGTATTTTAAGTGAATTAACATTTATGCTATTGCGTGTGGTAGTGTTCTCCTCTCGCTGCATCTTAATGCCGTGGCACTGGCTTAAAGACATACACGTACACGTGTATACAGTGTGCAAATGATTTATATGCGTATACAAAAAAAAATGTATCCACACGGCAACGTATTCCATGCGGTGAATGAGACAAAAATGACAAGGCCACTGATCTATAATTGGTATGAAATTATTAGGTCGAGAATAAAAAGTTAAATGCAAAATGAATTCGTCTGTGTGAGAAAGTTGGAGCTCGAGAAAGTATAGAACTGAAATGTTAAGTCTCTTTATTAATACACTGTGTGCTTGTATTCCACGGTACAATATGAACAAAGATTTTCTCTGAGCTACTTCAAAAGACCGAGTGTACTCTGCATTAGTTGTGCGAACCTACAGTTTATTTGCGTTATCGTTGTGTCGTATGTGAACGTAAATGTGGAACGTTCCAGAAATGGACGATCCACCGCGGAATACGTCGTGGAAAGAACCAAGCTGTGCCAGGAAGCCAAGGCACTGACGCCAAAGCCCCATCCGACTCGGAAAACGCCCCTCAGGTTCAGGTACTCAGCCTAAACCTTACCCAGTCGCATAGCATAGTATGCTTATTATATTTTGCTATTTTGTGTCTCATATTTATTTTCTCTCTCTCTCTCTCTCTGTTATACGAACCTCTTTACTTTACTAAGAACACTATGAACATACGAGAAAGCAAGAAACTTTGCGCGTAGACGATCCACGTATTAGCAGATTCGATAGGCTGAATCCTAACTGAAGAAAAAAATATTGAAGCACAAGAAGTATCTAATATTAGGGAGACATGCCTCGCGAAGTTATTCACTTGTATAGAGATCAGCTTCTTTCTTTTCTCTTTTTTTTTTTAATATTGCTCGAGAGAAACTTCGGCGAGACTGTAGAAATGTTGAGAATTTAGTGCTTCTGATTTTTTGAGACAGGCCAAATTAACGCACCCAATTAGAGTTCTCGATAATGTGCCCGTATGCATACTTCAATATTTTTCTTTTGTGAGAAATTCTTCCTAAAGATTAGCTTGGTTCCATGTTGAGAAATTCAAATGGACGGAGAGGGTGGGGGGGGATTGCCAGACTTCATTCTAAAAGGGTATTATGTGTTGTAGGGCTCGTGTAGCAACTGTGGCGTTGCTTGTCATAGTGTTCGTGCGACGCCGAAAGGACACGCGTGTCACAGCTGCTATCTGCACTGGAGGTCAGTGAGTGCAAGTAAAATTAAATACCAGTAATTAAAACAATTCTCAAATCTTCTCTCCGAATAAGAATGTTCATACAAGGGAGCACAAGAAGCGATCTCTAGAAGCTTTGCCGAGCACAGTAACGTATCGCTCATACGTAAGAATGTATGAGCATTCTTATAGGTGCGCTAGTTAATGTCTTTCACGGACTTCGATTTCAAAGTATATTATAGAATCAGACTTATCCTTCAGCGAAATAGTAAAGTATGTTCGAATGATTTAGGCGAACTGGTGTAGCGAGACCGTTAAGTTCCATGCCAGGTCGTACGAATAAAAGAAAACCACCTCGCGGCCTGGTCGTTAATCACGACGATTTAGCAGCATTGGCTGGCCAACCGAATCAAGCAAACAACAGCTTACAAGCAATCGACACAGAAATTGTTAGCCTAAAACGCCAAGTACGTTACGATAAGCGTGTGGATACATTTTTTTAAAGAAAATAAATGTTAAAAAGACATGTATTTCAATGCTCGACCGCAAGATCTGTATTTATTAAGTAGTATATTTATTCCCGAACGCGTAGATACAATCAAACAAGCAACAAGTAAGCGCTTTGAAACGTAAAACGACCGATGGTATCGACGATTTGCGGCCGCCGGAAGTGTCGAGTCGTATAAATGCTCGTTGGACAAACGACGAGCTACTGTTGGCCGTTCAGGGCGTTAGGAAATATGGGAAAGACTTCTCCGCGATCGCTGATGTAATTGGAACCAAGACAGAGGCGCATTTGCGATCGTTCTTCGTCAACTACCGGCGGAGGTATAACTTAGACGCGGTTTTGAAAGAATACGAGGCTGAGAACGGTCCCATACTGATCGACGACGAAAAAGAGGAAAAGGTAAAGCATGCTTGGTTGTATGAATAATTCGTGCCGTGCAGATTACTCAGCGTCTTGTATATTTGTCTCAGATGGACGTGGATCAGCCAAACGAAACCGCGGAATCATCTCAAAAGACGAAATCATCCGTGGGCCTCGGACAGACGGCTAAATAACAAATGAGTATACTTTTGAGTACGAAACGTGAAAAGAATAATCACAGGCACTTTGATAATCGATAATGTCATAAAAAGAAGGTATTTGTTCATAATTCAGTTTGCAATTTATTATTCTTAGTTGTATTGCTTTAGCGGCTCTATGGTGGTGCGATTTTACGTTAGGGGCACCAAGTGCGAGGCACAATTCTCATTGAACTTGTTCTTGGTAGAGCGATCCATATGATAAATATATGGATGAATCACTACGTGTATATACATATATGTATCTCGGAGAGAGTGTGCGAATTTATTCAGCTAGCCTTATTTTGTTAGTGTAATACGTTTGTGTCTGTCTGAAATGGGATTTTCATTAAGCCATCCGAAAGAATCGTGGCACCATTAAAGACATTAGCATACGATTCTAAGAAGCAAAGTAAATTTCATTAAGTTTATTGCATCCTGAGGTATAAGCATTTTCGATAGCGTACATTGTACGTGATCACGGGTGCAAATATTTTTTTCTTTTCTTTTCATTCGCGAGTAATTCAATTGTATTCTGTAGCGCGTAATATTTCTAGGTATACATAAGAGACGTAAAAGCCCCGTTTTGACTAATGAAAGTAATTTAAACAAAGGATTACTTGTTTCAATTGAGAGAAGATTCAAAGATTAATAATGGATGGGGAGTTGATAAGATTGTAAAAATATTGAAAAAAACTGATATAGTTTGCATCATTAAGAAAATCATGTATCGCTTGGTAACACCTATAAACAAAACAATTTGTATACCTGAGAATTTAATGGCAGTTTCGTGTACGGATAATCAAGGTATCTTGTGATTACTTCATTAATTCAACGATTCTTTTTACCCGTGCTCAAATATCACCTAGACATCGTTGTAACGTTTCGTCGGTGTAATAATGCTACGTTCGCAATAATTCGAAGTTCTGCATGCATTTGCTGTCGGTTTATCTTTTATACGCGTAATTATTTATAGAATTGTTTCTAAGAAATTTCAATGGTTTATGTTACGGAACTTAGATATAAAAGGAAAATATAGATAGAAGGAAGTATGAATGAGGCAACCACTTATTTTACATCTGATTTATGTGAAATATCGTCGAAGCAATTTTAATACTCCCCTCGTAGCTACATAAGATTTCGATGCCGGATGAGAATTCTTGTATTTGTGCCTATGCATTTCTGGCCGTACAAAAGAAATTTAAGGAATACAAGGTTGTAAGTTGAATAAATATCTCTCTTTTTCCTCACCGTTTCGCATCGCGCTGAACCGAGCGTACACTCGACCTCCGGTAAACGTTAGAAATTCGCTGGGAATCAGACAATCTTTCACTCTGTGCAGAAACAAAAGTGACGAGGAGGGAAGAGAAGTTTCCATACTTCTTTCGACTTTTAAACTCTCAGAATACTGATCACGATTACGTGGGACGGAACGTATTCAGCAAAGAAAGGTTTAACGCACCCGTTACCGAGTTATTTTATTTAAAATATGAGACAGTAACGATGGTGTTAAGCAGTTTGTTGCTAGAGGAACAATGCTCAACAAAAGAGGTACAGATTCATTCAAATTTTAACAAAAGAAATATTTCATATTCTCAGAAGATACATCACAACGTGAGTTTCTTTTACGAGTTTTATAGAATAACAGATTTGAGGGGTTGGAAATTGTGCCGCAAGAAAGATATCAAATTAAGGGATATAAATATATTTTTGTGGCTTGCTGCTACGTACTCGATCAAGTTGTATAAAACGAAATAATGGTTCCTGATGTTTCTATTGCATTATGCAAGATTATGTAACGAAGGCACGTATATATATTAAAATTGTTCGTATTATGAAATAACGGTGCTTCTGTACTTACAAGCACAAGCTTTTCTATTACAATATAGACGTGTACCTCACTTATAATAGAGAAAAATTATGAATAATTTTACTGGAACGAGGAGAGACTGCTTTCGAAGAATCTCCCGAAATAGTTTGTTGCTCGTGCGGTGTTAAAGATTCGGGTTTGAAATTAACTGTATTATAGATAAACGATGGATACCTTCTTTCTATACACCCCTGCCGCGCATTAAAAGTAAATTGAACGTGATTAAATGTAAAATCTTCTAAACAATTGAAACCGATCGGTTTAATTTTGTTCGGTTTGAATGAAATGATTATTGTTAGGCAATCTTTCCAAGAAACATTGACTTCCAATAATTATTTTGGCTCCTTTACGGTAGGACATTGAACCTCGAATATGTATAGCTTTTAATTATAGTTTCACCTGTACATCTACATTTACTATTAATAGCAATAGTAGTAATACCGTTAGTTTAATGTTTGTCTCTAGGTAGTGTCGACTACTTAATGTTAACAGAAACACTCGCAAGCGTGTGCGCACGATTTGTTTGTCGAAAGATGTTACTCCGGAAGATGATTGTGAAATTAGGCACGCCTTAGCAATTATCATAGAAACATACTTTGATGTAAATAGAAACGATCACCAAAGAAATTTATTGTAATCGTTAGCGACATATCACAGAGACGGATCGATCAGTCTTTAGGACTATCTGACCGGACAGGTAGTTTGGAACTTGAAATTGAAAAAAAAAATGTGTGTTGGGGTCAGAAGCGGACAGCAAGTAATTTGGACTTATTCCCTTTTAACGTACAATATTTTATTTTGACGATAATTTAAACGATTACACACAGCTCGAGCATTTAATGAACTGCACCTGCCTGCGGAGAATCTTCATCTTCAAGATCATTCGATCTTATATCCTTAACAAGAATCACGCTCCGATCCATTTTCATCTTCTTCGTTGGATCATGTAGTTTTAGTACGTGCAATTCTTTCACGCGCGAAAGCACGGCGCAGTGTTCAATTACATTATTAGGTGTAAGCTTGTCGTAGCTTGAGATCGAGGAAGGAAGCTGCCTTCGAATATTCCCACCGCGCGGCTACTTCTCCCGCGGCCGGAAGACATCCTCTTTCCTCGATTCTTATTTAATTACCGAATGCATTTAAGCGAGGGACGACGCGCAGTTAGCGAATAAATGTTTCAATTTGAAATTGAAGTTTTGTAATTTTTTATATACCGCCGAGATATGTTTATTTGTGTAAGATTTCTCAAGTGGCTCGCCAAACACGTCGATACTACACGATAGTTTTAATTTATATGGATAATAAGGTCTCTGGATTCAGCAATCGAATGAAACGTAACTTCTTCAAAGACGTTACGGCGGCGATGATTTCGCCGGACTTATATTTGATATCGCGCAACGGTATGGACTGTAGATACGATATGAAAAGTATAAAGGGAGATGGACATATGAAAGGTCGAAAAAAAGAAATTTCGCAATGTGTAATATATTCTATGATCGTTCAAAATTTTCTAATATTCTGATACGATTGAATGTAGCATAATGTAAATATAAAGTAATAAGCTTTGTGAATGTGTACACATTCGTATGTCCGTAAGGTGTACAGATGTATTTATTCAGGACTATTAAATATCTCTTGTGTATTTTGATGGATTAGAAAGCATTTATTTCGGGATTCCTACTGACAAGAATTAGTAGCCTTTAATTATAAAATGCTTCATCATAGCGTATCATTTATTCCATTATAATTGTACATTATTAACATCAGCTGTATTCCTGTATTACAATTCTTTGCTTCCTTAATAAATAATCTAAGTATTTAGTATTTAAGACAACTTCTAAATTAGTACGATCGAAGCAACATCTTTCTTGGAGCTGGTACTTCGTCTCAAGCTTACCCAGAGTATCGATAACAATCTCATTATTGTACTCCGCGCTGGTACATTCTATAGAGCGCTTGTCACAATTGTATTTATTTCGCCGCGCGTAATAGAAGCACAGATTTAAAAACTTGGACTCTTCTCTGTAAAAAGGATTGTCGTCATGGTAGAAAGGATTTTCAATTGTCATGTTGACTTCGAAGTTTTTAATACTGTGCGCGAACAATTTTACAAAGGATAGCCTCGTATCCTTATCCCCGAAGAATTTCGATCGATCGAGCATTACTTCGGATAACAATGCTTGATATATATGTTCGTCATGTTTCAGAAGGCTATATTCAGTGCTAATTGTTTGTAAAACATGCGCTCTCACACTGCCCGCGATAGCTTCGCGTATCTCCGAGATCTCGTCTTTCAACAATATCAAACAGCAATGCAAGATTGTTAACTTATTCCTACTTGTTAGTTCTATGAAGTGGCGAACTGAGAACTGGACAGATTCAACTGCCATTTGTCTCATGTGCTCCTCTTCGTGAATGCATAAGCTGAGAACGCGAGACAACATCTGACTTACGAGTGTCTCATTCTTAGAAAACATTAATATTAATACAGACTTCAAACGCCATAAACTAGAATGTGTTACGGTTTCTTCTGCTCGAAGAGATAAGCTTTCCAGTACCTGTCCAATACGTAATCCACTTATATCTGACAATGGCAAGTGTTTCAAAGTTCTCAGAGCGTAATTCACCATTGTGTTCAGAAGCAAATCATTGCAGTTACGTTCAGTTAGTAGCAAACGTTCAAGAACAATCTCCAAAACTGGTACGCAGAGCTCTAAGTGATTTAGAAACGATGTACTTTGATCGACGCAACAGGAATCTAAAATTCTGTGTAGAACTTCAATGTTAGTACTATTCGTACGTCTAACGCAGTCTGCGTGCAATTTCGTAGTGAGCTGGATAAATTGAAAGAATCCTGGCTGTGTCTTCTCAGAAGAGATTAAAGATGTATCTTGATCGAAAGGAAATACGTCTGCGGCGCATACTTGATGAGAAATGGACTCTGAAAGTTGTAAAGACAACGCTTCCAGCATGTAGCATATTTTTGGATTATTGTTCTCTTTAGGCGCATCGCTCCAAATTTGTAATATTTTTCGAAGACGTAACAACTCTACGCACTGCTCCGATTCGTGGTTTGCATAGTCCGCAACGTCTGAGCACGAATTTATATTGCTCCCTTCAACGGATAATTTTTCTTTCAAATATTTTATCGTTAATAAATAACCATGTATGAAATTAGTATCTCGGCAGGAAGAAACATCACATCTGAGCCTCGCGATCTCGGATTTGATGCTCAGAAAATCTGTCATCGCAGCGTACGCCTTTGCAGTTAAAAGTCTGATATATAGGACGGGATTCTTAAACAATATACGGAGCGAATCTTTCGCTTTTGATACAAACTCTTGCGAAGAATAATCGATCAAGTTGCAACCGCTGCAAGAGAACTTTGAAACGAGTATAAGGATGTGCACGATATTCGAATGTAAATACAGCGCTGTCGAAAAGCTCATAAACGTCGATGAGAAGCTTTGTAATTCTTTCATAATGTAATCCGCCAGTACGGGATAGTGCGTGACAAAATGATTAATAGGATATCCATTTCCAAAGTCCAAAGCCTCGCCATAATTTTGGCCCACCAGTCTCGGAACTATTGCGCCAAACAACTGCAGGCTCGCATTTCTGCAAACATTTGTAATCTTTATAATCGTTCTGGTACGCTTTAGTTTGTTAATTTTGTCTTACATTCCCTTGAATAGGTTTACGCAGCGTTACCTTACGGTCCATATTTCAGACTCCAAGTATTTGAAGCAGATCAATGAAATCCTCTCCATGTATGGAAGTAACTGTGCATGTATTTCTTTATCCGCTACTAAAGCGCGCAAAAAATGTAATCGTCTTGTCCACGGGGAGTCATGTTGGGATTCTACGCTTTCCTGACGAGCATCCGAGGTGTCCAGCAGGTCTAATAATTTTTGTACCGCGAAATGTAGAAGTGGCCTGTCACTTCGATTATCGCTGACGACAATCCTGTGAAACATTATTGATAATCCTGCGCCTCTTCTAGTGATGTTTAGAGAGTGCATATCGTCGTTTTCTAAAATGCGCGATGCATGTAGTTTTGGCAAATCACAGTACTTGGCTTCTTTGCACAAACATCTGCAATTTTCAATTAATCTTGATCATGAGACAGCTCAAGTAATTATTCTCGTTCAGAGTAAATAATACCTAGTTAAATGTCCTATCGCTGTACCAGCAGCCTCCACTACACCTTTGTGTCTACACTTGAGTAATACAGTAACTATAATATTAGTAGAACACTTGACGGTTTCATCCGAATACATTAACGTTCCTATTTCACAAGCTATTTCGCAGGAGACCTGAATAAAAAGTACGTTCTGTTGTAGGTGTAATGTTACACTTATTCAAAGCAGATAGGAAAGATTAAAGGCTGCACCTTCAAGGACATCCAAATACAGGAAACGAGAACTTGATGCGCAGGAGTTAAATTCAAATCGTCAAAGTTAATACTGTCTACTTCGCTATTCTTAATTGCTTCGTCGATGGCTAATCCCACTTCCGCGAACGAAGATGAATATTCTATAAGCAGAGTTACACTTTCACTTCCAAGAAACTAATTCCCCAGCTCTTCGGATTAAACGAGATGTACCTCTGTTTTCAGATTTCGAAGAAAGTATAGCTAAAAAGAAGTCGGTAGCATCCTTCAAGAGATATAGTATCTTTTCAATGAATTCTGAAGTCAAGCAACAATTTTCTGGGCCGCTGCGAAAGGTGATCTTCAATAAAGCAGTCAACACACCATAAAATGGTTTGTTCTGGACGATGGCCTTTAGAATATCGGCCTTCATCTTTGTTAATTGCCCGGCAGCTTCGTCAAGCAAGAAATCTGAGTATCTCGAATACTTGTAACTTTTATATCCGTTTTTATCACATATTTCAAGAGTACTTTGTGAAACGTCCAAAGGTACCCAGTTCGCTAAAATTAATACAAGAGCCGCTCCACTTTCGATTTCATAGAACTTTGACGAATTACAGTTTCGCAGTGCCACCCTGTATATTACCTAATAAATAGTTTCTGTTTAATTACCTTGCTCGCGAAAGAAAGACATTAAAAAGAATTAAGGTGCCAAGTAGAAGCGAATACTTCCTTACTTGCTTCTCCGAATTAGTCAGAATATCCTTATCGAAGTAGTCAAGGATAATAGAAGTAGCCAGTTGCTTAACATCAAGTGCAGAGTCTAATACAAGCCGCAATAAAGCAAACAAGCTTGTGTTATTCGTAAATTCCCAATGCTCGGTCGCCTTTAGATGTTTCTCCAGCAACGAAGTGCAGGATATATTTTCAATATTGTTGGACTTATTAAATGCACTGGCATTGGTAAAAGAAAGCATGGCCTGGTATAAAGTTAAACCAAGTATTTTTCGTTGATAACAGGAGCCTATCTCAAAGCAATCCAATAAAAATTCATGCAACCAATATGTGATATAGTGTACGTCATCTACACAATTTGGCTTAGTGTTACACATTTTTAAAACGTTGGCATAGAACACTTTAAAGTACTTCACTATTCCATCTCTCATATGCACCGACGTGCTGTTCGCATTATGCCATAAAAAGTTTCTTATCGTAAAGAACTGATCTCTGTTTTTATCATAAAGATTGTTTACTTGGTAACAGTTTATGGCAAAACCATTTAATCTCACAATATCCATGTTATGATTTATATAGTCCTCGACTTTCGGTTGCTGTGGAAGATCGATGCGCATTTCGCTGGCTATTCTCTGAAGATGCGAATGAAGAAAGTGTTCGTTCATGTCGTTGGTCAAATCCCATAAGTATGGTAAGATACTTTTGTGTTTCTTAATAAGTGGTTCGAGCCAATGTTTGCAGAGCAATTGAAGAGCATTGTGATTTTCACTGCAAGTTTAAAATTCATATTTAATTCCCAACTTTTTACTCCATCGTGTATACAACTCTGTAATTAAACTCACTTTTCTGTTGTTCCCCAGTGATGGAAAAGATAATTGATTATGCAGCCAAATGATTGCTTCCACTTATCTTCGCTTAGCTTTTTCGCGACAGCAATATAAACTTTCGTGCCCGCTGAACGCAAGTTATATTTCGTTAAGCTAGTGCACAGGGGCAATAAGAAATCCGGAGAAGTCATAACTCTAACGTTGTCCCAGACCTCACAAATCTCTGCAAGTATGTCGTACTTTATTTCATTCTGCCAAGAAATTGTGTCGACGCAATGCTTGAACGCGAATGCCAGATATCCGTTGTACTTGTTTTCCATAATTTTCAGGTACATATTAAAGATGGATATTGAGTTTTGTTTACTGATCTCGTTGATGGCGTTGCACCAATTCGAGAAGATGATTGCCTCTAATTTCTCCTCCGTTATCGAATTACATCTGTCCCAGAAACTTGTATCCAGTGTTCTACGCAACCACATGTGCAGTGTTTTGTACGCGAAATGAGAATATTTAGTATATTTTATACAATGCTCGCATATAACATCGAAGATGAGGAGACAAACGTCGTCAGAATATATTTCTTTATGATTGACTTGTAAATATCCATGAGTGCAAATTAATTTGAACAATGTAGGCTCAACGGTGTCGTATCTTTTATCCAAAAAGTACAGGTCGTTAGAATTAGATTCTAAAAAATTGCTTATGATATCTTTCAGAGGAACTAAAGTGTGTTGCATCGAGAGTAAAGCAAAGAATGCGTGCGAAGCTAACAAGGCTCTCTCCCTTCTTATTTCCGGATTTGGGATAAAAACTTGTATAATGTGTCTGAGAACTGTTTGCCATCCTTCCAAATCTTCATCATTCCACAATTGTTTGCACGACGAAGAATAGTTTATCAATCTCTGAAAAATTAAAGGTACGACACTTTATGATTGTAAATGCAACGGAAGTTAATAGCGCAAACAACTGCAGAATTATTGTCGTGAAAAATACTGACTCTCAGAATCACAGTATCCTCTGTGCATGTTTGAAGCTCATCGATTAAATGATTCAATTCCGTATCTTTTGCGCACATATTGTTAGAATAATTCAGCGACAGACGTTTTAATTCGATAATTGCGATGTTATACCCCTTAAACGTTACTTTAATTTGTACAGTTCTTGTCCCCTAATCGTAGGAATTCGGATTTGTCGTTTGGAAGTCGAAAGCCGCTTTCGTAGCGACTTGTGCAGGCGTATCAGGCTTTTCTGTTTTATTTCCATCAAAGCTACACGTCCTGCAATTAACAGGTAATCATGTTTATTTCTCAGTCTTGTTTCTCAGTGGTTATAAAAATAACTATGATATAATTAATTCCCGCAAAGCCACAAAAAATCTCAAAAAATTGCCAGTCGAAATGTAAAAAAAAAGCGTATTATTCAGCAGCCATCAAACTAGCTTTCCACTTAAACTGTTCTATGTACCAAATAATGAAAAGAAAATAAAATAAACTTCTAGTATAACGGATTAAGGATTCTCATACAATACAATAAGACAGTGTCGTGTTATTTTTAAGCATTTGTTTTTATTATAAGTAACAAAAATAGGAAAACTTAATTTAAAAACAATTCAATAACTATTAGTTGAAACGTGGTAACTTATAAATTATAACTGCTACATTAGTTCTATATTTTATGCTGGATTTGACTCTTCAGGAACGTACCCCCCTTGCTCTATTTGCTCTTTGAATTTCAAGTACTCCCGCTTACGATCAAAGTGTTTTACCTAGTGAAAAGTGAATAGAAATGAAAATTTTATTAAAACAGTGGAAGCATTGTATATAGCAGAATTACACATCTGTTCTTAGCGATACATTTTGCAGTTATTCGCATGGAAGTACAGAGACTAATGTCCTTTAATCCTCGAGATAAAAATAATCATGCGATGTAGAGAACTTACCCATAGAGCGGGACAAAACTTTTCATACTGTTCCCTAAATTTCTTGCACTCTGTGTCCGGTTTACCTTCGTCGAGACACTTCCAATAGTCGTCCCTACAGTTCCAGCATTTCGTACGTTCCTCTTTGTTCGGGAAAGACATTCTAAAACAATTTCATCTTAGCATCGATTCTTTTGAAACCTATTTTACTCTTCTTAGTGCTATACACATTTAGTAAAACTACATGTGTGCGATGCTAGAACATATTCCACTCTCCATTTCTTACACTTTGTTTTGTGTAAAGTCATTTTTCAACAAAGACAGAATTACAATGTGAGAAATTGAACGTGATAACAGATACTTACCTATAACAAATATCTTGTAACTGAAAGCCTCCGGTGAATATATAAATTTTCACTGTTGATTTCGAGATGTATTATAAGCACTTATTTTTATAGAATCGAAAATAAGATCCTTAAAATAAAACGAAAAACGATTACATAATCTGGTGGCATGTGCAATGTGCACCTCAAAGAAACGATTAAATGGGGAAGAATTTCATTTACTTATAAACATTGAAACGATATTTAAAATGCAACGCAAGGGTCGTGAGATTTAAATTACTTTTTCATTCATCGAATATTAATGGCACAGTAGGTTACTTATGCAAACGCGTAACATTATTTTAAGTAATATAACAATTGTTTAATTCGTAATTATGTAAAAATATGTACAGAAATGTACAGTAGAAGATCAAGTTAAATTCAAGACATGTATACACTTACATTATATAAATTATAAATATTTTATATCCGCAATAACATAGGGGAACTGCGACTAACCTGTTTACTCGTTTTACTGAAAGAAACTGTGAAATATTGCGGTAAACAATAATATTAGGTTTTACGGCGTTTATATTAGTTTCTGTGGATCGTTGAATTTTTATTTTACATGCTGCAATATGTGATAAAATTCTAAGTACAATTCATAGTGTCTCTTTAGAAATGTAATGTTATCTTTGTGGTGGGAGTACAAAACTTATTTTTCCGTATCGAAAATAGGGTAAAAGGAATGAAATTTTAATTCAAATATCTTGCGAACATAAAAGCACATGCGTTTTTCGAGATCTACGATAGATTTCTTAATTCCAAATAAATTAAACAAAACTGAACTTAGTGTTGCCAACATACAAATTTATCGCGATGTTAATTAATTTCTCGTAACGTGAAAATTATCGAGGATAACGGGATATTATAAATTAGGTGTTCTCAATAATATAATCGCAACAATCAATGGTTCATGTTTAATTATGTACAAATACATCTCATCTTAACAGACAATATGCAACAGTTACAAATTTCGATTTTGTAATACAGCATGTGAAGGATGAAGCATTAGCGGGTCAAGAACTTTGAATATCTCTCTTATAATGTACCAAAGACGTGTTATATTTTATACAATTCCAGAGGTAGTTATTTGTTACATTATCGAGAGGGATATTTCACACGCCTTGCCGTTAATCTCATCATCCTGTGCATTGTTAAAAATAAGACTCCGCTTCTACGCAAGATAGACTATAACTAGAACCATAACAATACAGGTGAATATCATCCCGCCAACTAAAACAAATCCATCCTGCCTAGTTCTTTGCTCTATAAATCTCATCGTCGTGTTCGAAAGTCCTAAGGTATTTCCAATGTCTATTAGCCGTTTGTGAGCTCCTTTTAAACTTATTCTCTGGGATCTCAAGCTGTCCAAGATACTACTGCCACTTTGAATAAGATCGTCAACTCCCTGCACCGCGTTTCTCAAGCTAGAATTATGCTGCGTATTGTGATCTATCATAATGTCGACGTGGTCATTTGCGGTGAACGTCTTAGACAGAAGCGCCTCCCTTTCAGCCTCTTCTCTCTGCTGTTTCATCACTTTGTAACGCCAGGAGTTTAAGGCAGCCGTTAGGTGATGGCTATCGTACTTTAGCTGATTCACTCTCATCTTAGCATTTTGTCTTTGAAATATGGGGCCTTTCAGATACAATACATCCAAACGCTCGCAATTGCTAGAAAATTAACACAGTTTAAGAATCGTTAATCGTCGTTTCTTTCGACAGAAGTTCGCCAGTGGGCTACCTGTTGATGAGACTTATTTTAGACTCTATAAAGCTCTCTATTTCATTGATATCCAGGTTAGGCGAATTTTTCTCGAGTTGCGAGAAAAGGTGCTGCGTCTCTTGGACCAATTTGTTTGTCTGGTGATACAACGTTTCCATATTTCCTAATAAATACTTTCATTCGTCTTTTAACAGTCGCGAAAGTTGTGACGTGTACGCGCGGACACTACTGTCAGAACGAGTGTGTATCTGGAACAGTGGTTATCAAAATTGCTACGGTGAAACATCGAAAGAGTTTTGTAGAATACTGCAGGGAGGAATGCGAAAGACACTGTATTAGATAGTGATCACTAAACATCGAAAATTAGACAATATCTTCGTTATACTTTCTATGTACCTAAAAGTGAAAAATGTAAAATAAAGCTTCATCGATACTTCTTTATATACATAGTCCTTTCCCTTTCAATGCAAGGGAGTAGTGATGGCGATACAGTATCGATATATCGGAATATCGATACATTCCAACCGATACATAGATAATTTGTATCGATACTTAATCTAACGATATATTGCTGTATCGATACTTAACCCATGAATATCGATACGCCATCGGCATTCGGCACCATTTTGTTTCATAGCGAAGATTGGAACTTCAATCAAAATGTATAACTGAATAAATTATTTTTTTATATATTAATATTTTCATTTTTGGATTCCATTTCTAATTTAAGTATCGATACCAATGATAATATGTCAGATGCGTCGATTAGAATGACTATTGGTATTGATTTCATGAGTACCCTAGAGGTTGAATTATTAAGGTTAAGGTTTTTATTTTCTTTTAGTTGTACATATATATATAGTAAAAGAAGGCACTTTAAGATGTCATCTTACTCAGCCCAATGAACGCCAATCCTCTAGGTTGAATTATATTAATTAATATTGTACATGGTGTATAAAAAAAAAAAAGGTTATGAAACAGGGGCAGGAATACATGGGCCGATACGTACGTATCGATACTGGTGATATCGATACTTCATCTGCGATATATCAGTTGTATCGATACTTGGACTGTTAATACGTATCGATACGAAATATCGATACATGTGGGGCTGTATCGCCATCACTACAAGGGAGCTACTGACATCTTTGTTTGATTTGTATGTGTATGTCATACGGATTATATTTTCCTTTAGCGATACGAGGGTTATATTGACATAGATGATTAAACAGTCTCTCGCACTGTTAATCGTTCGACTTCTAGTAAAATTTAGCAGATGCAGCGGATGTACGAACTGCTGGTGTCTTCAGCAGGGATCGGCGGTATCCAGCTACTGCTGATGGAGGGGGAACACCTACAGGTAGCGGTGGCAATGCGTGCGTGAGACGCCACAATGGAGACGAACCGACACCACGGTCAACCAGCGTCACCGGGAAATCTGTTGTCAACGCTGGTTGGCCGAACTCGTAAATTCAAAAAATTCTAAAACTTTATGAATATGTAGAGGATTTTCTCCTGATTACAACGCAATTTTTATTTGCTGTCCAAATTCACTCGAAGGGGGTGAAATTAACCACTGAAAATTCAGCTATTTTCCGATTTTGTGTTATAACTCGCGAACTGTAAGGGATAGAAAAAAGTTTCAATACAATAGTTACTTCTTTTAATTAGATTTATCATTTGGTAAAAAAAATAATTTAGACTTCTCGAGTTATAACAAAATCGGAAAATAAGATTTTCAGGGGTCAATTCCACCGCCATAGGGTGAATTTGAACAACAAACAAAAATTAAGGTGTAATGAGGAGGAAATTCCGTACGTATTCATCAAATTTCAGAATTTTTTGAATTTTCAGGTTCGGAATGTTCTTTTGTTGGCTGGTTTCGCGCTGTATCAATTTACGCACACATTACCACCGCTCCTGTAGGTGTTCCCCTCCATCAGCGGTAGCCGGAGACCGCCGTTCCCGCCATTTATAATAATGAAATGTACCGAGCGCGGCTAATAATTGGATCGAGCGATTGCACTTAATTTGTTTAAAGAATACGTCGTATATCTTTAAAAATGGATATTGGTGAATTACTCTCGTACAAAGTATGTTTTCTAGCGATGTGTTTTACAGCTCATTCTAACCGAGACTTTTCCTTTTATCGTAACCTCTTCAGACGTAATGTTTGCATGGAGTTCACTGCATAGTGTTACTTTTTGTAGCCCCCCAACACACCGAAAAGGCCACTGGCGGGAGAGGAGGACGACGAGGATGAATGGGAAAATGCTAAGAAGCCGAAAAGGGTTATTAAAACTCCGTATCACGCGCGTCAGAAACAACAGAAAGAAATTGACGTGACCCCGGTTAGAAGCAGCGAACCTCCCACGCCTATTAGGGCTGCTTTGCCCTCGCCCGCGAACGATGTGGTTGAACCACAGTTAACGGAGAAAGAGAAGCAAGATATTTTGAAATACGTAGAGACCGAAGCTCCTGAGGTAGAAGCATTGGACGAAGCAACGCTTAAAAGGATGGTACTGTTATTTGAGAAAAGAGCACTCAGAAATCAAGAGATGCGAGTGAAGTTCCCTGATCAGCCAGAGAAGTATGGTACCTTTGAAACAGCCTTGTTAATGAGAGATCTAATCTGAAATTCATGTGATTTTTATTTCTATAGATTCATGGAATCAGAAGTTGAATTGCACGAGACTCTTCAAGAGCTTCACGTTGTTGCCACTAATCCAGATCTGTATCCATTAATGGTAGAGTTGGGTGCTGTGCCTTCTCTGCTGGAATTGTTGTCCCACGAGAATACAGACGTTGCGGTTGGCGTCGTGGATCTCTTGCAAGAATTAACAGACGTAGACATTTTACACGAGAGTCAAGAGGGCGCGGATACGCTTATCGATGCTCTGTTAGAGCAACAAGTATGTGCTCTTCTTGTACAAAATTTAGAAAGGCTGGATGAATCCGTGAAAGAGGAAAGCGATGGGGTTCATAACACCATGGGTAATTAATTACTTTGGTAAACTTGCAGTGACTGTTCTCTGAAATTTAGCTAATTGCTACACTATGTTTTCAGCTATTTTTGAGAATCTCTTGGAGTTCAGGCCTGACTTATGTGCCGATGCTGGAAAGCAAGGATTCATGCAATGGCTACTAAGAAGGATTAAAGCTAAAGCACCATTCGATGCCAACAAACTTTATGCCAGTGAACATTTATCTATTCTTTTACAAAGTACGCCGGAGAACAGGCTTCTTCTTGGCGAGCTTGATGGAATCGATGTACTGTTACAACAATTAGCAGTATGTATAATTTTAACGTTTCTATTTGTGTGTCTAATATTTCTTACCGATTCGTGCCACTTTCAGTACTACAAAAGACACGATCCTCAAACGGCTGAGGAGCAAGAAATGATGGAGAACCTATTTAACGTACTGTGTTCAAGTCTAATGGCGACTGTGAACAGGGATAGGTTTTTAAGGGGAGAGGGGCTGCAACTCATGAATTTAATGTTACGAGAGAAAAAGATGTCTAGGAACGGATCTCTCAAGGTATGGACCCGATTGAAATTCGCAAGTGTATTTCAATATTAACGAATTCTCCGACTGTATTCTAGGTACTAGATCACGCCATGAACGGTCCAGACGGAAAAGACAACTGTAGCAAATTTGTAGATATTCTAGGCTTAAGGACTATATTCCCCTTGTTCATGAAAACTCCAACGAAGAATAGGAAGAAAATGCTTACCGCGGAAGAGCACGAAGGTGATGAAAATAATCTATAAATCTCCTGATCTGGAATGTTCTAACGATATTTCTTATTGCAGAGCATGTAGTATCCATCATAGCGAGTATGTTGAGGAACTGTAAAGGGCAACAGCGCCAGAGATTATTGAGTAAATTCACGGAAAATGATTACGAGAAAGTAGACAGACTGATGGAGCTGCATTTTAAATATCTCGAGAAAGTGGAGGAAGTCGAGAAAAATACAAAGGTTTGCGAATATAATAGAAGTCTCATTTTGGAATGTATTCACGCCTGCCTGAATTATTAGGAAGACGAAAACGAAGAGGAATCGTACATGAGAAGATTGGATGGTGGACTGTTTATCTTGCAATTAGTGGATTACGTACTGCTAGAAGCTTGCACCGGTTGTCCGCCAGCAGTGAAGCAACGGGTCACGCGAATTTTAGCTCAAAGAAGGGCATCTCTTAAAACCATTAGGCATATCATGAGAGGTAAGGCCTTTATTACGAGACTCGTTATAGATGATCATCGCGTAATACATGCAATTTGTTTTTATTAGAATACGCTGGAAATCTTGGCGATGAAGGTGATTCGGAATGGAGGGAAGCGGAACAGCAACACATACTGCAATTAATTGACAAGTTCTGATGTACACTTGCTAATGAAGGATTTAAAAATTTCGACCTCTCCGCTATACTGATATCGGTATCGAAAGTGATAGTCCTATCCTCCATTAACATTTAATATACGTGTGAAATACATTGGGCGAAATGTTCTTCTTTCGTACGCGATAGCAAACAAAGTCGATAGAAGATTAATGGTCGCCGGATGACGTGTGCAGACGGCGCAGCTGTTTGAAATAGACGCTAGAGCAGTCCGCACGCGATTAATCGATAGGTTCGTTGTTTTTCTTCACGGTCTAATGTATCAGTCAGTTTATATCATGCCCACATGATTGATATCGCTATAGTGCACGATAACGTGAAAGTCTTTTATATTCCAAATTCCCAGTTAACTAGAGTCTCTTTATTCGGATAGTGTTTGTTTCACCCATTGACGAAATATTTCGCAAAGATATCATAGATGTACGACAATAAAATGGGTGAAAGTAAAACAACCTGCCGCCTTTCGTATCATGTCAATTCTGAACAAGCTGATCACAAATTTGAACGACATTGTCCGTCCGTACGAGTCGGAAGACACCGTTTATAACTTGCAGAACTACTATGGCGAAATACTATACTCGGACTACGCGTGGAAGAGTTACTATCGTAGAAAGCAGTTCGGTCTTTACGAAAAATTTGTCGTCAACAGCGGCTACGTGAAGTACTTTCACAAATACAACAACCGTGGCGATGTGGTTCATTATCAGAGAAACTTTTCTTATCTGCAGCTTATCGTTTTCCAAGTAAGCGAGAATTCTTTTCAAATTTCCCGCGGCATATTTCAAAACGAGCCGGCAATCACCGAACGCTGTAAGAATAGCCGAGCGCTTGCAGCGATCTGCGTCGTACAATTACTAATCGCAATATGTTTATTTCCCATTTAAACCCGCATAAATGTGCGTGTCAAAGAAAAAAAAAATTGCGCGCGTTTTCCCTCGGACTAGCCGTAACCATGGCGACGCACGTGGACGCATGCGCGCTCACCCGAGCGTGCTCGATCGTGACACCAAGTCCTCTCAGTTCCCTAGCAACCGTTGTCGGCGCACGTACTCGTTAAAGGACCGAGGAGACTCGTTCGATTAATCGGAATTCCAAGTTTATTTCCGATCGCCGTTCACGGCGCGGCTCGCGGCATGCCAGCTTTCCACCCTTCGACGCCAAACAGAAACGCCGTGTTATGATACGGGTGTAGTGGGGAAGGGGGTCAACGCTCGGTGAACGATCGATCGCGATTGGCCGAGCCGCGCGCCCCGCGGCCAATGGGAGCGCGCGCTGCGCCCTTGCGCGAAAGTTTGCTGCACGAAAGATGCCAGTCCGCTGCTGCAAGCTTTAGAGGCGCGGTTGTTAGTCGTGTCGGCTGGTTTCGTGGTGTTTCCCCTGTACCTTAGCTCGCGTTTCTCACGGCGCGCAAGCCGAGGATAGCCGACTCGGGACGCGTCGGGAGCAAGAGGGATCGGTGTTCGTCGCGAGTGCTCGTTTCTGTGATTCTTCGTCTTGTGCCTGCGATCAGGAGCCACCAAGTTTCGAGGAGAGCCACGGCGAGGGAGATCAGACCCCTTGAAGGAGCAATCGCAGTATGTCACCTGTCACTTTCATCCCTCTATTTCGCGTTCAATTCCCCGCTGATGTTATTGATCGGTATCGTGCTCTGGATCGGAGCGTGCGTACGCGCGTGTACAAATCTGCTTGCGAACGCATCACTTTGATTCATCAAAGTCGGGCTGGTTGTCTCATTCGCGTTTGACAGTCGACTTTTCGGGAACCACACGACCTCGGACGCGTACACGGCGGTTTCTTTTTTTAGTGATATACAGCGGTGTTTATTTACATGAAATGTTGCGCGAGCGTCACCTTGGATAGTTGCTGGTGTAACTATTCGGTTTTTATGGCGTCGTTAAAATTCACGTCGTGACTTCATTCTTTCACCGCAAGAAATCGAGATATCGGTCGAGCACGGTTTCTCGCGGATTTAATTCGATCCCTCGTAAACACGCACGATAGTAGAATCAGCGTTTTCGAGTTGATTAAGTCGCGCTAAAATTAAATCGCCTGAGATTATCGCGGAAGCTCGGGTACGCGATTATACTCGGGGCTGCACTCAGGATTGCTGGAATAATTTCAATGATAAATTTTGATATGGCTTGCTCGCATAACGTGTCGATAGGGCTGGGGGATTCTTATACGGTTTCCTGGCCCCTAACTCCAGCTGAGAGGCGTCTTTGCAGCGCAAAGCCAATTTTCCAATTGCGTACCTGCTTCTGCGGTGACGCAACCCTGTCCCTTCTGATTTCTTGCGTTGCGTGTACACGCGTCGAGCGGCGGAAGGGAAAGGGTGGGTTTGCAATGTTCGTCACGTGATCGAAATGCTGGGGATGCCTTTTCAAATCTCGCGGGCTTGAACCTGAGCCTCTTTCTGAGAAGCCTTACGTAGAATTCCGTATTAATATAATTCCTACGTCCTCCACAACTTATGCATTTACATAAGGACAGTCAAAGTCTCAAATAATTTGCAATCCACACCAGTAGAATAATCGAATTTTTTACTATTCCTTGTCTCATTTTTCTGGAAACATTCGCAACTTCGTTCCACTGTAATCTAGAAAAACAATTATTTCATCCCCCGAGGAAAGAAGCAGCTTGTCGCTGAGATAACTGGTTCTAATTTAATTCACGCTCTCTCGTTAATATCGCTGTTCCAGAGTTATCCGTTAGAATTTCTAGATTGAGGCAAGAATATTATAATTCCTCGGAGCGTGGAATATTATATCGAATCGATCAGATCGATCGGGTGGGTGATCCTCCAATCAGTTGCACTTGCTTCGATCCCTTAATCCTTTTGATCTTTTAATTACTCGATCCGGGACGAGCACACAGGTCTGTTGATGAATGAACTATGCCCGGCTAGGAAAATTGGCGGGTGAAAATTTCGCGGCCGCGGCGCAGGAGGCTCGACTAATCCCTTTGCTGTGGTCTATCGATTCTCGTCGGGGCGCAGAATGCACGTCGGCTGCATCACTATGAATGCTGCAGACGACGTGTGACCTTGAACGAGTAGGTCGCGAAATTCAAATAGAGCCCGGGCAAACGAAACTCCACCGAGTTGACTTTTCCGAGCGCAATCCACCGTTGTCCGACCTTGCGAATATTTCGCAATTTTCCTTTGACTCTCGAGCACCCTGCCACTCTCGAAACTCGCGAAATTCCATTGTAACTGCAATTTCGAACGTCGAGTATCCAAGAGTAATGGCGCGAAATATTTGTACGGTGGTTGAAACTATATAATTCCTTTAATTCGATAATGTAATGGAGGGTCGGTGGTAAAGGCTCGTTAATCGTTTCGTGGCTGTGAATTTCTCAGTTTACTAGAATCTTCCAGCGCATTTTCAACCTCGCCTCTGAAAAGGCCTGGTGCTCGGGACTGACGCGTTGCGGATAAATTGAAATACTTATTTAAGGAGGATCCAATTAGGCTGCCATTCCGGGAATCGCCGCGGCCAGGTTTACGCCATTATCGATCAAACTGTCCCAGATTCGCGGATTCTTCGCTGTTGAAGCGTTCATGCACGAAGCACAGGCCATTCTGCGCGCCTATAACCGACCTCTGTTGCTTTGAGAAATTATTCGTCCTCGCTTCCGGTTCGCTGCACATGCATCCTTCCAGTCTCGCGTATTGGGCCTCTCGATACGCTCGCCGAGTGGAAATTAACGATCCCCGAGGGTGTTTGAAGAATTCAGAGGGCCCTTAGAAGCACTCAGAGTTTCAAGGTGTCTAGCGCCGCCATTTCCCTTCTTTTCTCCATTTTCCAGTCGGCTAGGCCCCGCGGAACGTTAAAAGACGATCGAAATCTTGGTGCTCGGTCTCGCGGGGTCGGCTCGAGGGTGTCTGAAGAATTTTGAAAGCTCGCTCCTTCGATCCTCGAAGCAATTAGACATCCAGAGAGTCTGGCGGTAACCAAGGATTCTCTTATAAGCGATTCTCTCGCCCAAGCGCGGTTATTCGTATAGATTTTTTTCTCTCCGCTGGAGAGGGTGCACTCTGAAAGTCCCTCTGAAAGGCTCGCGTGCGGCCACTCTCAGCGAAAACGCTGAGCGAGCGAGCTACTCAAGCTCGAGACGCAGGCGTGCAGACCCGCTTTCGCGAATATTTTACTATAATTTTTAGGTCGGATCCACGGTTAGTGTATCGAGAGAGAACCATCGTGGATTATCCTTCGGCACGGAACCATTCGTGCACTCTGCTTTCACGGAGAGATTTCCGTGGCACCACCGGACGAGTGAACCTTTATTTACGAACGAGGCTCCTCCACTCACAGCTTTCACGATTGTCACCGTCGAGTTCCTGAGAACATAGGGAGCATTTGTCTTGTTAGAGAATAATCCCCAAAGCTTCGATCTATAAATCTAAATTGTAGGAATAAGTTTCGTAAAATTCTTATACATTTGGGAGCCACAGAAAAAAGGCCCTCGCGCGATGGGGATTCGAACCCACGATGTTCGGATCCTCCGCGCTACCTCCGCCAACCACGTTTTCCAATGTCGCCAAAGCCGACCCTCTTACGGTGTAGTTCCTGACCCCGCAATATTTTCTCCGACAGAGCAGCCCCACGAATTCGAAGAATTTCTCAAAATGCAGTTCCCTGAGCTGTTGCCCCATTCACACGCACTCGCTCGTCGGATTATGCGTGTTTGCCGTAACTATTCCCCGGTTTGTGCAACAATCGCGTTGCTTTAATCGCTCCGCGCTGTATTTACGTGGCCGCAGAGGCAAGCTTTCGTAGGCAGAGCTACGTGCACGAAGTACAACGACGATTTACATGCACGCAGCCGTCGATTATGTCATCGTCCCGAGGTGTAGTAACGCTGCGATCTTACCTTTTGTTCCGCGAGGCTTCTTTTCCAGCCAAGTCTTCCCCGGCGTCTTAATCAATTTCCTTTTGGCTCGCTTCTCCGAGTGCTTGGACAGTTCAGCGTCGATCGCAACGAGGTTGCTGGACTTTAGAGCCGCGTAAGTGGGCAAATACGTTTTCGTGCGCAAAGAAGATAAGGAACGACCGGACGAGTAGGGAATCGCCGTAGAAATCGCGAAAGTGAACGGTTCTGCTCGAGTTCCCTTGGACTTTCTACATCAAAGAGCCACCGACCGGCCGATTCGCAATATTTTGCATGCGTACGTGGCTTGTCCACCGCGATGTTGACCTCTCCGAGTGCTTTGATCGATCCAACCGGCGAAAAAGCCTTCTCTATCTCAAGCCACGCTCAAAGCGCCGCTCCTCCGCCATCGGATCTCCTTCGAAGTCGCGCAAAGTCCTGACACAGCTCAGCCCGGCCGCGGGGCTTTTTTCTGGTCCCGTGATTAATCGCACAGCGTAATCACAACAGTCGAGTGGACTCGCTCCGGGAGGCTTCGCGGCAGCGAACGTGTTAGCGATTCTATTAGCGCTCGCTTGACCGTATTATGACATAATGAGGTATTGTGACGCGATCCGTTGCAATGCTATCGCGCCGCAAAGGCGAAGACCAACAGCTGCTCCCGTTTTGTTCAATTGTTTGCGCTGTGTCGGCGAAGGACGGGCGGATGAGCGATGGGGAACGAAACCGTTGGAAGCGTGCACTAGGTGCTAGGCAAAGTCATCAGCTCACAGTCGTAACTGGGATTAATAGGATGTTGGAATCGGCCAAGGCTGAGCGGTGATCGCGTAGCAGCGTGAATCGAGCGTGTCCTCGCGATTCCCTGGTAATCCACGCGCGCTATCGAATTCGCCGTCAGACTTGGACACGCAACCAGGCGATTAAGAAGTTTGTACACAAACACCGTATCAAATGGAATCGTACGGTTCGCGCGGGTCAAAGACCCCGGGGCATGCAAGCATAGCATTGTGATCACGACATCGGATAAATTGGCAGCGGGCATAGCTCATAATCGCGGCAACTGACGGCGTGCTGTCGACTTCTAAGGTCTTCGCAACGCGAGACGTCCAACGTCCAAGCTAACGCCCGCTACCGAGTTGCCCCTCGTATCGGAGTCGACAAATTGATAATTCCAACGTTCAAGACTCCTCGAAGACAAACGAGTGTGTTGAGTTGTCGCGGTATTCCTGAAAAGGGTAGAACGCAGTAAAAATGAGTATTGGTCGTTGCATATTGTTAATTATTGTACCACAGCTCCTGAGAATCCTTAAAGATTCTTCTGAAGGACCTTCTCCAGGTCCCCAGGAGGTCCCCCACCGGTGATGACGAAAGGAAGCAGCAAGATCGCCTCCTTGACCAGCGAAGGCAGCGATGCCACGGGAATTTGGCAAATTGGAGTCAGCCGGGCCCCAAAGATCGATGAACGCTGACATTTTGGCCCACGATGTTTTGGCGATGGCGCCCGTTGCGTCGAGACGGTTTCATCGATCCATTCACTCTCACCGGCGTTTACGTGGCCCGCACCTCTCGTTTCCTCTTCTTCTGCTTCTCCCTCGCTCCCGTTTCCTCCTTGCCCCGGCAACCTGCTACCTTACACCTTGCTTCGTCGCCTTTTTCCACCCACGCGCCGCTTATTTCCGTATTCATTTTTTTTCTCTACGGTCACCGATTCTTTCCCGCCCCACTGTGCCCCTTTTCCCTCTTCGCGATCGCCTCTGCTCGTTTAATCCCACGGCGGATCCAAAGGCGAGCCTCTTTTGGCTGCGATACGCACCGCGAGTCAAAGGAAGGAGGTTTTAAGGGACACGGAGCGTTTCCAGATCGTTTGAAGGTGGAATGGGTAGCTCATGGAATATGATAGATACTTTGACGAAGTTGGGGCAAGCGACGATCAAAGGAAAAGGGTCCTCGAGGGAGGAACTGCCACTCAATCTCCCTGTCACCAATTCGCCAGATCGATAGGCGGGAAGGACTTGGATCGACGAGCGAAGGACGAAGGCAGTGCTCCAGAGGAAAAGCCGCGCCTTTTCTGGGAAACTCAGCCAACGAGCGATCGCCGCCGAAGGTCTTCCGTTGTCTAATAAAATTGCTGCCTCGATAAATCATCCGGCGATCAGCACTCAAGGCATTCACCACACCCTTCTGACCTGACCCAGAAAATCGAAAGGTGGGCGCGCCAACCCTAGACAAACGTGCCCTTTGATCTTTAGCGATGATCAGTCGCGCGGAGGACCTCGATCCGCAAACGATCTACGGTTCCTCGAACGACGCGGCGTTCATCCACCGTTCCGCGCGCGGTTCCCTGCATCCGCATGAACGATGGGTGCTGTAATGTCGCGAAGGAATCCGAAAATAACGCGAGTTTCTGGCGGCTCTTCAGCGGTCGATCTCTGCCCGCCCCGTCGTCATTAAATATCTCCCGAAGCTTCTGAATTGCATGTTCTTGGATGTCAGTTGCGTGTCGCTTCACGAGTAATCTTATTCTTCTTCTATTTGTACATCGCGATCCACGGGCAAATGCGCCGTGGAATACTTCAATTAGTTTCTCTTAATTCCCTCTGCCGCTGAGGATCGACCGATCGACGGTAGCTACGGCTTCGATTCAAAGTCAAAGTAAAATTCAGTTGATGCCAGAGAAATTCCCCGAGCCTGCAAAGGGAAGCGCAGAGCGAAGTGGCTTCCAGGAGCGTTTAATTAAAATATTGATCCACCGTCGAGTGGCGGGAAAGAAAATATTGGCCCTTTTCTATCGACTCCCTGTGGTCCCTTATCTTCTCCATTCAGTTTCGATGAAATGGAGCGATTCTTGTTTGCACTAGTCAGGCGCGGCGAAAACCTCTTCTTATCTGCGAGACAGTTCCGTCTTCGAAGATTATTCGTGTCGCGTGGCAAATATGTAGTTCAGAGTCGACGTTGTGACATAACTGCGGCTGATAATGTCGAGGATGAATGTCACTGGCTCGTTGTCGGCAGTCTTCAACTATTCCTCTAATTTTCTATTTTATTAATATACTTTCTAATACACGAATAATTGGGAGCACTCCTTGCCCTTGAGATAACTACTTCAGACCCTCTGCAAGCTTCTAACTAGCTCCCCTAAAATCTCCTCGAGAGAGTCAGCTGGTAGCTCGCCACAGAGTCTGTTAGGTATAATTCATTCCGTTCGCGTGAAGAAGTTGGCGAAGTTGCGCGTAACAAGTGGTGGACCAAGTTTCGTTCCCAACTCTGATCGCTCGGGTTGCAGGCACTCGGGCGTTGGTGCCTGTATATCGATATCAAAAGAAGCGATGGTGCAGCGTGGTTCGTCATGGATATTAATAATAAAATGCAAATAGTTGCAACGGTAGAACCGCGTTGGGGGAACAGGGTGATTTAAAATTAGGGTAATGGAGGTTCATTGGCTGGCCTCAGCTTCACGGAACAGCTGATACTCCCGGATCTATTCTCTATCGCAGCCGAATCGTTGGACGTTAGGCTGTCGCTCGGTCGAGCTTCCCGTCGCCGTCTCGGATGCCTGTGGCGAAGTCTTTCGACTTCCCCATCTCCGTGTTCGCGGAGAGGACGGAGCAGTCCGCTCGGTCGGCCCCGGCGAGTGTCGTTCGCGCTCGAGCAGTGCTAAGAATACCGCGGCCAGCCATATTTGGCAATGAGACCGCGTGGCCGCGCCGCACCGCCCGCGGGAACACGAAAGGGATAGCCGCCGCTTTTCGGCAGGAAAAATCGGTCCAGAAAAGGGACGGAGAGACAGCGAGGGTGGAGTATCGCCTGCGCGGAACGCGATCGGCCGAGGATTGCGGCAAGGTCTGCGCCATTTCGCAGATTTGGCTACCGTGGGCCCCTGGGGGATGGTTGCACCTCGATTGCAATTGCTCTCTTTCAATTATATAGGTGTACAGAGTGTTGGATGAATCGATAACCAAACTAAGCACGCGCTTAGGGCATCAGGAGAAAGGGGGCAAAGAAATTTTCTGAATTTTAAAATTTAAATTTGTTAGAAACACTTTTTAGTGAAATTCTCGGAAATGCCTAAGAAATCGTTAATTGCGTTGAAGATCTAAATCTAAAGATCTTAATCCGACCCAGAATATTCTTTAACAATCAGAGAAATCAAATTTGTCGGTGTTTCTCTGAAGACTTCAAAAGATTTCTTATCTAATCTCTCAGCCCCACTCGTGGTGGAGTTATTACAAGAATACTTTCCTGGATCCCCTGCTTCCACGTTGATATTTTCTACGCTGTACCTGTTCGGACGTTTTCCCTTGACGAGGGGACAGCCGGTCGCTTACAGCGTTACAGGTTTATCGCGGCGATACCGGCGCTTCAGCGCCAATTAGGCGGTAATTAATTGATCGTCGGGAAGAGGCAACGAGGTTATTAGGGTCAGCGAGCTCGCCGGTCGACGCACGATCCCAGGCGAGCCTGGGCTTCATCGTCGTCTCGACGTCGTCGCTCCAAACGATGATCCTTCGGGTTTTCGAGGGTCGGCGATAAATCCGCTCGAGCGACCCGTTCCACAGTGGCGAATTTCGGCGAAAAGCTGGCCAAAAATCAGAATGTAAAAGTTTTAAATTTGCTAAATCCAATTGGTGCGATTTATTTATGACATATTTGTGCATAATTTCTTACTAATGTAAATATATAAACTGCAGCCCTTGCTGAGATATGTCAGTTCAAAGTTGACGCTCGAAATTTGAAGGTCTACTTTGAGATTTATTTTCAGCTTATCGAGTCCAGCTATCAAAATAAGCATTATATATTGTGGTGTAGTATCATATACACTATTATTGTTTTAAATGTGAAGTCTGTAAAAGTTTTTATAAACAAGTACTGAAAGCATATTCATTTTTTGTTTATTCTTAAGCAAAAAGTTACAACTCAAGCGAGCTCAAGTGCCATTCTTTTTTTTAAATGAAAGCTCAAGGTATGCACTTTAAGACCCCGTTGCAGTTTTTTGCAACAAATTGCTATTTTGGCAAATATTCTCATTTTTGTGTAGAGTAATGTGGGGTAAAAGTGCGCACTTAAAGTTTAGACTTCTCTAAAATCCTTGGTATTACACTGATAATCATTATTCGATAGGCAGTGACTTCATGTAAATTGACATGTCACAACTTATATAAAATAAATATTTCCAAAAAGTGTGAAATGCAAAGTTTTACCCGATATGTGGGGCATAAGTTCGCGTGTTATGGGGCAAAAGAACGCAACGAGAAATATCCAAAGTATGCAATATAATAATGTTAAAATATATACAAATATTAATGTTTCAGTAATGACTGCGTAATTATTTGACTAAAACCTACAAACCACAATACTTTTAATATTTTTAATAATATAATTATAATTAAAACAACAAATTAAACATTAAACGTTAAAAAATTATACTTTTAGCTTCTTAGAGTTATATTACAATAAAATATTTTAATAATTTGCACGGGAATTGCAGATTCATTTTTGGCCAGCTTTTCGGCGAAATTCGCCACTGTGCGTTCCTCCGTGCCGTGCACTCCGCAGCCGGGAATACTGTTCCAGTACCGTTTCGGACGGAACGCCAGGCAACGAGACGTGTTTTCATTGACCGATTTGCATACAATGCGGCGGCAACGGCGGAGGAACGGTTTCCCTGCCCGTTTTGGGCTGAACGCGGGCGAACTGGACCCGTGCGAGCGTTTTCCCGCCGGGAATCGGAGTTTACGGGCTTAAGTGGAATGCCTTTCGAAGAATTGCTCGGTGCGGGAACAAGTTCCATGCTGTTTCGAAAGTGGTCCAGAATCTTTCCTCGTGTCTACGACACTTTTCTGTGTTCTAGAAAGCACTTCGCGCTCCCCAATTCGTGTACACTTTTTCTACATCGAACGCACCTGTTCCTGTACCTTTATGTGATAGAGTGGCGCACCCAGCGAATAAGTGGCTTTGCAAACAGAAAATAAAAGTCGATTTTCTTCTTTGAATAAATTTTTATAATGACCTAACAAATTTTATTGAATTTGAATTATAAATATTTTTATGCGTTCAATTCGATTCCACCTAAGAGTAAATCCTGGTCCATCTTGCTCCAAAATGCCTGCATTAGGCTCCGAAGTAAACGGCACGACTTGAGTCGCCTGTAGGTTTTCGAGATCCGCGTGTTCGTCGTGCTGGCTCGCGGGCCCGTTGCGAAAAAATCGCCGATAATCGTTGCGCAAGAGCACCGTGCATTCACCCACGACCCACGCGGTACCGCAACGAGTCGTTACGTTACGCTTGCAAAACGCGTACAATTGCACGTGCCTGCATTTTCGAATCGATCCCTGCGAAGCCCTCGCTGCCGGGGAGACCCGTTACATCCGGCTCGCTTTGCACGCGATTACATCTGCAATCAAGGCAGCGTGTCGTTTCGGAGTGAGTTAATGGTTGGATAGCACCTTGGCGCTCGCCAGCTTCCTTCTCTCTAATCACGGATTTCCCAGCCGACGACGGCTTTCCCCGAGTCCAGGTGGCATCGTCGAGAGCCGAAGGGGAGGGTCCGCTTGCGTCGATCTATTTAGGGTTTGTGTGCGTTGCGCGAGGCTGCTGATTACTCGAGACAACTTCCCTAGATGTTTGAGTAGCTCTCAAGAGGTTCTGCCTCGGCGTTCACGAGGCAGCCTTCGGAACACCCAGGTTTTCTTTTCATTGTCAGTGAAAGGTGCGCTGTAAATCCTACTGCTTGATACACGCGTCCGTTTCTCGTTCATAAACAGGAGTTCTTGTACCGAGGAGGGGCTGCATTTCCGTAATTTTATGATTCTGCCGTTTCCCATTTCACCAATCGTTGCTCCATGAGATTCTCGGCTACGACGTAGACCTTCGCGAAGACAGGCTCTTCGGCCCGTTCCCTCGCGTCCTACGTGATTCTGGTCCATATTCAATTGCCTGTTTATTCAAATCTCAGGTGTGTTCACCAGGCTATCCTACCTACGGTGCGAGCATTGCCTCCATATCACCTAAGCTTTCATCATTCCAATTAGGCATCTCATTCATCCTAAGCAGAGGTTAGCATCATCAACTTCCCATTATTTAAAAGCCACCTCCCTTCCATTCCTCTTTCCTGATTTAAAATTCAAGTGCCCACGAGTAATGTCTGTCCTAGATACAGAAGAAAGAGGAGAAAATGGTGCATGCGCTATTTTCTTGAACTCCAGCAATGAACCATTCGTTGTTCACTCCGAGGAGCTTTTTCTATCGAGCTATTCGGGTCATCGATGGATTCTTTCCCTAAACCCGAGCCTTCCCAAGTTCCCTAAGGTTTTGGCTTGCAAAGATCGATACAAGGGAGCATAGCTTGTCTCTTCATTCGAGGGAGACGGTGATACAGCGTCCCTCGAGCTGGCATCCACGATTCAGACAGAGATCCTCGAGAATCCTGCTGAATCGTGGCATGGTATCGGACCACGCTGGTTGCTGATGAAGATCCACGAGTATCTATTTGCCCCCTTCAATTCACCCAGGCTCCCTTTTCCGCTGTACCATTGAACCAACGACCGTCCTCCGCCTGACTGTCTGAATGCCCGACTAAAAAGCTCTTTTCATCCACGGTTTCCAGTGCCTGTGACCGTGAACGCGCTAGATTAGACGTGGCTCCCTTCCATTTACTGCGGCTCCATTCTTTGGCCGTCTTTTTAGGGGGCCAACACCTTGGATGACCCTGGAAGACGGCTTTGCGACAGCACTCCCTTGCAAAACACAGTTATCGGTGACGGACTATTAAGGGGTTACGCCACCCTGAGGCGCCCGAAACAGCACTAAACTAGAAGAATTTTTTTTACTGATAATTATGGTGGAAATTAATTATTTTTTTCTTATGTGTAGAGCATGTATTAGTGCATATATTATATAAATACTGTATAAAAATATTAAAAAATGGGCGAGTTATGTGTCATCCCGCGAAGCTCGTCCGCCGTTACACGCGTGACTGATCTAACAAATTATAACGCACAGGTTCATCTGAAATGAAAAACATGATGATTTTCGTGGTCCTTAATACAATACATACAAAGTAGCTTACGGATTTGAGAAACAAATTATTGCACAAATGAGAGCAAGGTGAAGAAAATTATTCGTTTTTCACCTGACAAAACGAACTCAAAACATTTATTATATACGAAGGGGTTATCGCATGAAAAAAATGATATTCTACATTGTAAATGTAGATAATACCATTAAGAATATGCGTACCAAGTTTGAAATCAATCGGACAAATAATTTTGGAGATAATGTAGATAATGGAGATAATGCTTTGAAAATGTAGCTTAAACGCAAAAGTAGAAAAGTAGAATGGTCACTGCTGCGGAATATCGACATCCACGCCTCGTTTAAAGTCTATAATTCGGATATTTTGTGGAATTTTTGCGTATACCTACCATGACTTAAAGCAGGGTTGACTAACTGGCGACTCACGAGTTGCCGGGGGCTCCTCCGCCTTGCGGCCACGCTGAACGCTGTCGAATTCGTCCGTGCCTACACAGACATAAATACATTCGATTGCTACGGCCGGCCACGGCCATACGTTTATAATAATTTAAAATAATAATTTTTACGTTCACATTCACAGAGATGTGTAAAAGTAAGTATATATCAGTTCGTATTGTCGTATTAATTATAATTACATATATGTAAACGTATGGCCGTGGCCGGCCGTAGCAATCGAATGTATTTATGTCTGTGTAGGCACGGACGAATTCGACTGCGTTCAGCGTGGCCGCAAGGCGGAGGAGCCCCCGGCAACTCGTGAGTCGCCAGTTAGTCAACCCTGACTTAAAGTATTCTTAAAATTTCACGTAGGTAATAAGAAAATGCGGAAAAAATCGATTTTTTAAAACTGTCAGAATGACGTAACCCCTTAAGGGGCGTTCTATTCTAGAGCCCATGGAAATAGGTGATCTTTAGGAATTAATTAAAGAAAAACTACCGCAGATAATTTAATGGGACTTATTGCATTGCATTAAGAATCCGTTCAACTATAGAAAATAGAAATATATTTTCTTTTTCTGTAATTATTACAAATGGCATTGGGAATTCGTTGACGTAGAGGCGTCAAAAAATTCGTGCAACACGGTGAGACTTGTGGCACCTAAACTATTGATCAGAAATAAGCTACAATGCTAGATTATTAAAGGGCATGACATTCCCTAGTTGATATAGCTTCAAAAATGACAAAAAGTGACATTTTTTTACAAAATATCGACGCTTGAATTTTTAAATCACTATTTCCTTATGTTATTCGTCCCTTCAACGCCTTTAAAATATACGAAATTTAAATTTTTTAAAATGTTAGAGGTTTCTCCATTGCATAAAAGTATCTTCTTCAAAATAAAGGAAGTTTCAATCGAATCGGTTAATAACATTTCCCATCTGTTTCCTTAAATCCGCCACTGACAGTTATCCGTGATTGTAGTACCATATATTGTACATAGCAAGCTTTACCATCTCGAAATTCCCAGGGGCTTGCTAATCTCGAGGCACCCTTCGCGCATACCTCCAGCACGTCTTCGAAGGTTGTTTCCCGCGCTCGCGAATTGCGCTCGCCTCCGCTAAAGATACATTTAGCTAGCACGCTCGCCAGCGGTACGCGAGCATCCAGCCTTCCCGTTTCTTTTTTTAATGCTCCCGGTCGTTAGACCGTCATCAAGAGGCGAGGATGATGAACGACGTAAAAAGAGCAGCTTTTCAGCCTCCGAGAGCCGAACACACCCACGCCAGAGATTAATTAACCATCGCTGCGACCTCGTTGCCTCCCAATTAGGCAAACTCGGGCGAGATCGTGCGTGGAGGTGCGACGAAAATCGCGAATCGAGGACCTTTCGAGTGTCCCCGCCTACGCTGGGCGCCAGTCGGACTCTATCGAACACAGCTCGATGGACGATCCAAAACTGACCGCCTGCCTTGTGCTTCTTTCGAGCGACGAGCTAGAAGCTAAGGAGACGCTTCGACGAAAGCTTGGAGATTAGTCTGTTGCTTTGATTTAGCTGCGCTCCCTGGCGAGTGCACTTTGATGTTTATCGTGGACCAAGGACCATTCGGAATGCGAGTGCCTGATAAGTTTCGTTCTCTTGGGGACTCCGCTGGGCTGGACAAGGAACGACTTCTTTGCCTATCCTTGTTTGAAGAAGATAGGCTCTGTTGGATCAGCGATATCGAGGATTATGGGAACGGTTAGTGCGGCGATGTAAATTTGAAGAAGCGACAGAGGGTTCGCGAGCGGAATTAGCCTGCGCAAATATGAGAGATTTCTTGCTGGATCTGATCGATGGTAACGGTAAACAGTTAGCTCTCGTTCGTGTTGCTTTGGTTTGGACGCCGATACGGCCAGCGAGTAATCGAAGTAGGTCCTCGTATCGTCGTTCTTTTCTTCCCTGGGCCGGTAATTAGCGGATGATTAGACGATCCGGTATGTAGGTTAGGCGATCGCCAGCCGAACGCGCGGAAGACCACGGTGTTTGCTTTCTTGCACGCGTCGTGATGTACGACGGGAGCGTAATAAATGGAACGCCTCTAAAATAGTTAGCGCAAACAGAGAATCGAGAATTAAGGGAGATCTGGCTGCGGCTCGAAGGAAGGCCTGTTGGAACGCGTCCGCGCGTTATCGGGTCGGGAACCGTTCGGCTATTCCTCGAGAAAACCGCCGTTCGTATCGCGGCGCTCTCGTCGATGACCCTTCCGCCGATAAAAAGCTCCCCCCGGCTGCATAGTCTGGGTCATGATTCGCGGATTACGTAACGCCGCTGTTGCGTCACGGCTCGGATAAAGCCTCGACTGCTCGGTATTATCGAATCGACGAAAGGGAGCACGCGATCCTCTCGCCAGCGAGTAAGACTCCGGGCGGGCACGTGCCGGGAACTGGTGCACTTTCGTGAAATCGAGAATCGAGTGGAGGAAGAGGCCATGTGTGCGCGCCAGTTTCCACTTGCATTCGGTTATCCATTATCCATTCGAAATACTTTGGAACTTCTGATCCTAACTTCTGATGGACGTAATTCGATCGAACTCGTCGAAGGGCACGAAGGTTCCATCACGGGTGATTAATAGTGAAGAAGAGGAGTTGCATTGTGCCAGAGGAATCCCTGGCAGTAGACTCTGTAACGCGGAAGTAGGAAACGGTGCTCGGTATCGATGGAACGCGACGAAAGAAATTAGCGAGCGCGAGAGGGTGGGGAATGTTTAACGAGTTCTTGGAGAGGCCTCGCGGTCTTGAAATCCCTCCACGGCGAGGAGCGGTAATAACGAGCGTCAGCGGTGCAAGTAGATCGCGGGGTCAGGACATTTGCTTCGATTAATAGCGGATTAGTCGTCTAACTCTGTCCAGCAATAAGAGCAGCGTGGTCGTGAACGTCGACGGAGTGGAATGAGAATAGACGAGGGACGACGGCGCGCCTCCGCTCCATCCTTTTCGTGTTCCATTGCGCGAGGTCGAGTCCGTTGAGGACTGTATAGGGTGTATTAAAGGGTGGAGAGAGGGAAGAAATATGTATTGAGATTTAAAGGGGGGTGGAGGGAACGAGAAGAGAAGAGGCGGAGAGGATTGTGAAGAAAGGGCAATGGGGGAGAGGAAGGGAGAAAAGAAAGAAAATGTCGAGCGGCTTGTGCCGTCCAGAAATATATTTGGCTCGGGTTCTTCTTCCGTTCGCAGCTCGCGCTCGCTGCCGGAAAACTCAAAGCGCCTACCTTCGTGGAATAATTAAATCGGCTCGCGGACTGTGGCCAAGGAACCCTCCAGGGAATGGCAAAAGGGCGCCCACGACACCACGACGCCACGACGCCTCGCGCACCACGAGTCGTGGGCTGAACGCCTTCGAAATTTACTCGACTTTCCAGCCCCCTTCGCCTCCCTTCTCCTCTCTGCATCGCTTCACCCTGATCTTCCCTGTCTGCTCCGCCGCGCTGCACTCTGGTCTTTTCTACTTTGAAACTGATCCGACGTTCTGGTGATGTTCCCTAGCCTTCTTTTCTTCACTACGCTCCACAGGGGTCTTTCTATTCTCTTCTACGGAACTCTGCTCCAACGTCCTCTTTTCTACTTTGAACCAGCTCTGGCGTTCCGTGTCCCACTGATCTTCCCTAGTCCGCTTTTTCGTGCTTCTCTTCACAGTGGCCTCTATTTTATTCTCCTCTACTGTGCTCCAACGTTCCTTCTGCTCCGCCACTTTGCCGTGCCCTTTCCTCCCCCTTCGATCCATCCCCGTCTCGCTCGTGACAAATACAGACGTCTCTGTCCCATTGTCATAATTTAGCAATTCGGTCTAATCGTCACGTGTTGGCGAGAGGCGTCGAGGGTAGACAGAGAGAGGCAGAGAGGACAATTCATTGAAATTACGGTCACAAGAGGAGGCACGTCGAGCCGTGAATTAAATCTCATCGTCCAGAGAGGAGGTTGAACGCGAGAGTAGGAAGGCATAGCTTGACCCACTGACACGAGGGTATAGCTTGACCCAGCCGTCGAATAAAAAACAGCAGACAATAGCGAATTTCAATGGCTTCGAAAGCCATCGTGCCTTCGCCACGGTCCTCGTCTCTTCCACGTCGAAGGAATCCTCAGCGACGCCGGTGGACGCCTCGAATCCGCTTCTTCTATTACCTATCCCCTCTCCCCTGTATAAATCATAACTTTCCCTAAGTCCCAGACTTTATAAATCGCCGCGTGTCCAACCAATTAACATAGATATCGAACTCGCTATGAATTACGACCGCGTCGCCTTATGAAATTATTCGTACGTACGTGTCTTCTCCCGTCGGTTCACGCAAGTAGCGTAAATTACGCACGGCACAAGCCGCGGCGGCAAGTTAATCGCAGCACGCCTACTGCGACGATAAAGTATTCGAGACCCTGCCTCGAGAAATCGACTGGACGCCCGTTCGCCACTCTGCCACGTGCGTTCCCTCGTATAACTGGAATTTCGGCACGTTTAACGATCTCCTTCTGCTGGAGCAATAACTCCTGAGTTATATTTGGCGATGAAGGAAAGCCAGCGATTCTAATCGATAAATCGATGAAGCTATCTGCTGTCTTATAAAACTACCCCATCGCAATTGATACTCCTCCGAAGCTGACGCAGCGTAGGTAATCCACCTTCCGAAATAACTTGCTATCGCGGTTGCGTGTCAGTGGCCAATAATTCAATCGGAATCGCATTTGGGGATAACCCAGCCCAGAATAATCAACCAATGTTCGAAGGAAAAATTGATAAAATTGATCCTCGGTTTCCACGAATACCTGCCCTTCGCCTATTTCCCAAATTGCAGTGGCTCCTTCGATTCGAATCTAAAGCGCGATTACAACGCGAGCCCGTCATCTATCGACGTGTCGAGGTAGGCGTCACAGTTGCCTGTTTAAAGTCCTGTTTCCGGAGACGGTGCTCAGTCGGTGTCGCGCTCGCGAGCGATGCATATCGCTCGTTTCTCGACGATGCACCCGGTGCATTTCGCGACGCGTGTCTGAGCACCCTGGTATTCGTGTTTCGTCGCTTACCAAGTGCTGTTGGAATTAGAATTCCCCTCGAATTCGGTGGAGGTTCGGCTACGAAGCGGTGCAGTGGTTTTGGTGCGACCTGTAGCGCGTGTTCTTTGGTTAATGCAGGGGACGAAAGGTGAATAAGTTAAACGATAAATCTGTGGGAGCACTAAATAGGGATTAATATTGTAAATCAAAAGGGAGCTCAATTAACAGTGGAAATACAATTTCTAAGATTCGGGTGCCTGCCAGCCGAGCAGTTCATGGTGGAGGGAGGAGGTCGACGAATTTTATTTTTAACCCTTTGAAACGAGGAGTTGAATGAGAGACTCGCGTCACGTGGAAAAGATCTTTTACCGGTGCTCGCGTGTCAGTGGAAATGGGAGGTGAAATATTCGGCAGGCACCTCGAAATGGGACAATTTCGGACAGATGGAAGACGGATTCGCGGAGCGAACATCGCGAGGCGAGGCCCACGAATCCGCGGACCGACCGAGCGAGTTCAATTTCGCGTACGAGGGAATTCGCGTCCAGAAATACACTTGACCGAAAGTTAGCCAGTATTTCGGCGTGGACGATGGACGGGGTCGAACGTCGAGGCGAGCACGTAGTCCGTGTACAACGGCCGTTACGATCCCCGTGAAATTCCAGAAAATTATTGCCCCCGCATTACCGTCAATTGAATCTGAAACGAGGTCTGCAGCTCGCGATACCGATCGAGGGTACGCGAATAATTTAGCGTCTGACCTCTCTATTTCCATTTCAATATTCAAATAACGGAACGCTCGAGTATCGCGCGATCTATAATTATTCCTGTACAATGAAAATTTCACCGAAGTCGCGCAGTCACGATCCATCGAACCCGGCGAATCCTCCGACACTCTTTGGTCCACTCGACTCGTGGAAGCACGCCGTCGCGAATAATTTTATTCGGCCGAGAACGCCTCGCATCTCGCTCGTCCCCCCGTCAAGCTCTGTTATCCCAGTCGGTTTTCACGAGCCATTTAAACGACCGAAAATACACGGAACTTTTAGGCCCGCCGGCGGGCTTTCAAGCCGTCCCCCATAGTCGAGACTTTCGACGTCCCTGAGACTCTTGTAGACGACCGCCTCCGCCACTCTCGAGCGGTGTTATTGGAAAGTTAGCCGGGATGTAAAGTTCGAAGCTGCTCGGGCTCGTCCTCCCGTAAACGGGGATCGCATCGATCGAAGGACTTTTTCGATTTATTTACCTCGGGACGGCCCATGACGGGCGGAAGTCGACCTGGTGGGACGAGCACGACGGGCGAGATAATTGCACCGAGCCCGGAGGACCTCACCCTCCTAGATAATTAATATCGAAGCGACTTGGCAAATCTTTCGAGAGTTTACTGCATCGAATTCAGGTCTGCGAAGCTGAAAATACATGGCTGCTAGATGTCGAGGGGCTCGCCACTTCCTCGCGAATCTGCACGACTATTCGAACCGGATTTTAGAGGTCCTGCAGTGGAAAAAAGAGTAGCAGGACTTTCATGGGTCGTTTCGAATTTTTCAATAGTTTTTTCCTCCTCTGTTATACATTCTCTTGCGAGGGACTTCGGGATCGTTAAAAGCCTGCAATCTCACTATGCAATCAATTTGCATTCGAGAACCAATATCCGCTTGCAATCCTCGGTGTTTTATTACCGCGACAGAACCGCGGGGTACAGAGAGAAGATCCGAAACGCGATTGCAAGGAATTCTTCTATATTCTAGAGCACTGTCCCTGAGAAGAACTCTTCAGCAGCCTATTTCTAGTCCGCGAGCGTAACATCGTGTTTCACATACGCGATTCCACTCGCGTTTTCGAAGCTCCCCGCGGTAACAGAGACACCGCAACCTTGGGATCGAATAAACCCTCGCGATTCACGAGTTTAACCGTTGATAATTTCTCTTTTGCATACTGCCCGGCGAATTTCCTGTGGACAGAGCTCCGCTGACAGACCGTGTCGCGTTTCGAGCAAGGGAAGTCGAAAGCCTTGTCACGTTCGATTAGAATCGTGCTCGCCGGGTCGACATGGTACTCCAAACGTTGCTGGTCGACATCCATCCGCGAAACGGCGAATTTATGGCACCGCGGAGTCGCCGGCGCGGATTTAATGGAACTCCGCTGACGCACTTCGATCCTATCGCGGCGAGCGGATATCTTTCTCCCCGCTGCGTAGATATTGGAAAACACAGTCATCCTTGAAATCAGTTTTTTTCGCGCGTTGCATTAACAGACTATTTATAAGCGACACCCTTCCCGCCACCGATTGTGAAACTGAACTAATTTCCCTCGCGGTGTCCTCGGCGATGCTTCTGTATTCCATCCACGATGCGTCGCTCCACTTTCCTCGGTGGGTGATAAAGAAATCGAAGGTTCCCTCAGGTACTTAACTTCTCTTTACCGATTCCATTAAACCAGCTCGCTCCGATTTCACCGCCACGTCTGTCCAGCTTTGAAACACTGGAAACATAGAGCTCTCACAGAAGTAACACCGATAACTGTGATCTAATCCACTGTAAACTAATTCACCAAATAAATTTCAAGAATAGAACCCTCCACTGAAGTCCAACGACAACAGTGGACCGTTGAATAAAGGAAGAATTTCGCTAAGAGGCGGAAAGTCGGCGTCGCGCGCGGCTGCTCGTTCGATCATGGGATTGACACCGTTTTACGGCCTATCGATATTGGCTCGCCGCTATTTTTAGTGGGCGGTATCGTGTTCTAACGATGCAAACCGCAAACGTGACCGAGTTATGCGTACCTGGAACCAGACACTCGGCCCGACGACTCGTTCCACCTTATCAGCCCGCGGACGATTTCCGCGCCGCGGCGCGCTCGATTATCCGGACCTCCCTTCCCCCTTGGAACCATTCCAGGATCCTCTGTTCCCCCGTGTCCTAGAGGACTAAAATCGCCCGCCGAACTTGCTCGGCCGGAATATCTGGGTGGCGCGTGCATACGGCCGCGCTGAAAATTCTGTGTCAGTGCGACGTGCACTGGAAGGCCCCGGCGATTTCCCTGTCGGGCGAAAATTGCATCCTCTTGGAAACATTGGAAAGCCGGGTAAACGCGAGGTGAAGCGTGACGCGTCGATAACGCCTCGGGAATGGACTGTGGCTTTAAACGACGAGGAAGGTTGCGGCGTTGGCGTCGGAGTTGGGCCGATAGCCTATTTTTCTGTCGCGCGGGTTAAATGAGTGCGCACAGTGGCTGGAATGAGGCGCGTCGAGGTGTTATCGAGAGGTGGAATGATTCATATCGCCGCGAAGCGGTGTGGAGTAGTCAGCCTGGGCACGAGGGAGATATTTTCGAATGATTGGTGAGCAGCTGAATGGGACCAGTTGTGCCGCGGCAAGGTTCGGGGAAAGAATTATTGGAGCGGCGTGCTCGTAACTCGGAAGCTACAGGGCCGAATGGGATTTACGATTGTGTACAGTTTCTCTTTTTATATTTCACGCCTGACCGTCTGAAGCAGCCCTACGCGATAGCGCTTCGTGTATCGTGAGCTGTCGTTGAACGCGCGCTATTCGTGAGTAGTGACTCCTTTACACTTTTGCCATTATTAGGCCCCTACACACTTATTTACATTGTCACGAGCTGGCTCGTTCAGAGATCTCTACTTTTCGCGTTGCGTCACCCTTATCCCTAGCGAGGGATATATTTAGAGGTGGCGAGTGTATGGCCCTGCCATGATTCAAACACGAGGATCGAGGGAGGAAAGAAGCTTGGAAGCTGGAAGCTTCTCGTGAACCTGGAATGTGTAACAGCAGCGCGAAGTTGGTAACGATGGTCGCCATTAGAAGATTAACGGGCCCTAAGGGGAACCTAGAAACTCTTGGCACGACGTGTTACGTAAAAGTATAGAAAATAGTGGGACCAGAGTCACAGAGGCATTAACTAAATTGCAGGAGGTAGGGTGACTGTACCTAATATCACCAAGCAAAAGTTAAAGCGTTGTCAGTTGAATAATAATAAATTGGTATTTTTGTATGCAGTTCGTTTCAAAGCAATGGGAAATTATTCATCTTTCATGTAGCATAAGTTAGAATCGTTGAAACTTACAAATTTTTAATTGGGACTCAAAAAACGTAAGACATGCAAAAATCGAGTCATGAAAAAAGTGTACTTAATATCGCCAATTCAAGAAATATTGATCAATTCATGTATACATGAGTTTGTAATTCATGTATACATGAGTTTGTAATTCATGTATACATGCGTTTGTAATTCATGTACACATGAGTTTGTAAGTCATTTTCACACGTGGTTTTATTATTTGTTGCTCTATAAATGTATTTTTATCCATCTTTGATTTTATTTTTATTAGAAAAATATAGATTATTAAAATATTTTATTTTTTATGTTCCGATGTACATATTGGACAAATAAAGTTTATTTCGGTTGCTCTGCACATTTCGTGACCCCATCTGTAACAAACATTACATCGGAACCATTGTTCTCCGGTAGGCGGTATTGAGAACACCCATAGGTACCTACTGCTAAAAGAAAAACACTATTTTCATTACGGAAAATATTTGGATCGATTTCATTCCTTATGTTGTACATCATTAATTACGTATTTCTAGTAGATATTCTTGCATTCACGGAATTATCAGACTTACTTTCTCCGAATGTGATGTAAAATTGTGGCAGTCCAATAAATTTTTACACTGTTAAGATTCTCTAAAATCCTTCCTTTTCTATAATTTTTGATCACATGACGCTGCCATTATAGTATGTCTTCCTACATATGTTTAGGTGCTAATTCAGTGCATAACCGATAAATTTTAGAGCTTACTTTGTGAGATATAGCGGGTGGCGATATTAGGAACAGTAGCGATATTAGGTACAGTCACTCTACACGTGACTACTGTCGCCTATCACCGGTGATCTACCAGGATCAGAAGTGTAGTACCAGTGGCTAGGCACAGTCTGCCAGAACAGTGATCCTCTAAGTGCAGCGTAGAAGCCGCCACGGACCACCGAAACTGCAATCTCCATTAGCCAAGGAAAAGAAAGGAGGAGCTCGTATCGCGACGATTTACCTAAAAGCATAGAAACTATAGAAAGTGGGATGCTTGAGCAGTCTGGTAAATCCCTGGCACTCACTGAGGATCGAGACGGTGAATGCAAGGGGGTTTTCAAGAATCATTGTCAGTGACTCCCAGGCCGGAGACAAAGAAATCTCGCTCGTCTTTCGGAATACAAATTTTGCCGGCGGTCCCTGGGGAAAGGGGCGGACGAAAGGAGGGCCGGAGGATGGTAGAGACGTGAGGAACGTGAAACGTGCACGGCTTGCGGCGATTCGAGGCACGCATGCACGAAGCCTGGTCACGGCTTGTACGCGCGCATTTGCATACGCGTCGCAATGCAGGGTGAAAGTACCGATAGAGCGTGTCGACTTTTAGCTTGGACAAAGCCTCTGGGACACGCGTGTCTGCTGGGCTGTTGTCTGTTGCGTGCTGCAGCGGTCCCTAAACTTGAAGCTCGTCAGCGACTAGCGGGGTAGAGTCTGCTCTATCGGTTAGTCGCGCTTGATTAGGAATCTACGATTCGGTAGGATTTTCGTGGTATAAAAGAGTGGGTAGACATTCGCGTATCACGGCATTTCCTAAGCGTAGACCCTATCGTAGATCATATCTAATTACAAACGTAGAGAGCTCGCTAGACAAAGGTTGAGATTTATAGGACACGATCGTCGGCCGTTTCAGAGCACATATCGCATCCGAAAATACACCCAGCGGTGGTCAGATCGCCTGGGATAAATACTAATTTATATTTATCCTGTTTCAGATCATCCTGGATCCGTGGTGCCTCGAGGAATGCAGAGATGTAGCTCCATCGCTAGTGCCACGTGACCCAGAAGAATCGAATGCCTCGCTAGTGACAGTGGACAGTTGCGTAACTCGGTTTGATCGAGTAGTATAATAGCTCGAGCGGTGTGTCGGTAGTGTTGAAATTTGTACGCGAGGATTAGACGAGGAGCAAGAGGCTAGAAGAGGAGGATATAATGGGGGGTTACGCGGGGGAAGCGAGGATCGCGTGGACCGAGGCTCGGCCGTCGTCGTGGCCCTGGAGGGGAACGAGGTTCCTGGGCCAGGTGGCCTGAGATATGCCAGCAGTAGCCAGCTCGGTGATACCTGAAGCAGCGTCATCATCGGGCCTGAGAGGTGAAGCTCTGGGGACGGCTGGTGTCGCTGGCCGACAGCTGGCTCTAGATCTCGAGACGATCGAGCGCCGGGTCTGCGCGACCCGACGCGACCTCTTCGTCCCCGTGACCGTCGATCCGCGGCCCGGTCGCGCCGTTCACTGTCCAGACTTGAACGCCTGCCTGGTGAACGAGTCCCGCTCGGACTCGGAGCAGGTGGACTGCCAAGCGGTCCACTTCGGTTACGCGATCCCCGTGAACGTGGTTCCCGTGGAGGGTAATCCACGTCTGGTGGAGCTGGTGCTGGATCACTCGAGCGAGCTGAGCGGCCGAGCGGCCAGCTTTCTGCTCGATCATCATCCCCAGCTGCGCGATCAGCGCCAGGCGAAGGAGATAGGCGAGGAGGAGGGCTGGTCGAGGATGGCCGCTACGGCGAAGCACGATCTGCGCCGCAAGTTCCCCACGGACACCACATCCAGCTCAGGCGACGAGGACATCGCTGCCATCGCCAAACAGATCAGTGACCACGCCGAGGCGATTTACCAAACCTGGAAGAGCCGCGGCCTGGCGCCAACGGAGATACTCAACTGCCACAGCAATGCCACCGCCGCGGACAAGTTCGGCAGCGCGCTCACCCCCACCGCGAGCACAGGGAAAACAAGCCCGACGAGCCCGAGCTCCGCCGCGGCGGTGGATATCCTGAGCCAGACGCCCAGCCTGGACAACGGCAACCTGGAGAAGCTGGTGAACAACTTCGTGGTGGAGGACAAGGCGAGGATAGCCGCGTCTAGGCAGCGATCGCCGTCGAAGACGCTGCCCTCTTCGATACAGTTCGCGCTGCAGAAGTTCGAGAGGAACTCGACGCAGCAGCAGCCGCAGACGTCGCCGCTGAAGAACAGCACCGTTGCCAGCCAGTCGAAGCCGAAGCAGGCGGGCGTCTTGCTGTCGCCCACCTCGCCGTTCGCCAACAAACCGTCGCAGATCGTCAAGCCGCAGGTGCCCGCAAAGACGCCCGGCGCCCACCATCGGGAGGTTTTCTTGGAGACCATCGAGACCACGTTCCCGGCGGATCTGACGCCGTCTAAGATCGCGCAGCAAAAGAGGCCGGCCAGTACGGTCATCGCTTCGCCGACCGCTGCCAATTTGGACGATTCCTCGGGCACGGCGAACTCTGGCTTGACCACGTGGCCGTTGAAGAACAAGTTGAACGAGAATAAGAGGGCAACGGACCCCGCGATAAGGCAGTGCCAGCAGGAAGGGAAATCGCCGGCTACGAAGGAGGAGAAAAGGAGCTCCAACTCGAGCGTCTACCTGGACGAGGTGGCGCGCGAGGAGGAGAGGCTGATAAACGCCCTGAAGACGGGCTCCGTGATCACAGAAGAACCCGCGGAGAGGACAGTACCGTTGGCGAGGCAGAAGCCCGCGATAAAGCAAGAGAAGCCGAAGGTGGTGCCTGTGAAGCCGATAATAATCGGTCACAATCACCACGGCGCCGTTCTGGTGCCAGCCTCATCGGCGTTGGTGAACAACATTGCCTCCGTACCCCCCGGCGCCATCGCAGTCAGCGCGACTGACGCGAAACCCCTCAGCAAAGACGATCTGTCCAGCATGTCCGTGGTGGATTACGCGAAAGTGAGGTACAGAGCCGCGCAGCAGAACCCTCCGACGCAGCAGAGGCTGGAGGAACAGAAAGCGAACGGTCCAGCGTTCAACGCCACGGATCAGCTGGTCTCCACCGCCAGGTCCAAGTTCGAGACGGAGATACGAAAGGACAAGGATGGAATCAAGGACGATAAGGATCCGGTGACGTCCAGGTGGGGACCAAGGATCAACAGTCCCCGACCGCGGATCGAGCAGGTGCCGCACCCGGAGCTGACTACGCAGCAGAAGCAGCACATCAGAGCTGCCGCCGCGACCGGCACGGGGAACAACCCCGTCAGGCCTTTCTTAACTAGAGGATCCGTGGCGGAACGCGTTCTCATCTTCGAGAAGTGCCCCAGCGAGCTGCTGCTCGACAAACGGGGACCGCGGCAGCCGGCTATTAACACTTGGAGGACTGGCCACGAGGTCCAGAACAAGGCTCAGGTAAACTCTCGGCTTTGGTAGGGTAACTCGGGGTAACATGCCAAAGTTAACTTTGAAACGCGATATCTCGCAAGTATAAGTAGATACCGGGAAAAAGGTAAAACTATATGAAAGTGTAACTAATTTTTTCTATTGACTAATAAGTAGAGATATGTAACCTTTATAGTTCAATGAGAAACGTATAAATAGAAAAGTCCTCGAAAGTGGCATATTACCCAAGTGGTGAGTAAATATGCCACAGGCTATGAAAACCAAACTAACCACTCAAATTTTTGAGAATCAACAATATTTAAACTATTCATGCTATTAGTAACTAACAACAAACATTTGAACTCAGTGAAACGTAAAATATATTTGAAAAAATGGCTATTTCTTAAAAACTAAACAGTCCTCAATCTCTTCGCAGTCTTCATGGACCCACTTTTTGCAACAAGTGGTTTTTACCCAGTCACATTTAGGTCCTTTTTTTATCGTAATAATATAGTTCACGTATTGTACGGTAGTTGTCATTTTCCGCATCAGTCAAATCGTTATAAGAAATATCTACATTCTCAAAATTTGTTCTATATTGTAGTACGAGCCTCCGTCACCAGTCGAATAGTTTCCTTTAAACTTTCGTCTGACCAAGCAGCACGGTTTGTAGTTCGTACATACTTCTTAGGCATGGTTCTAATACGAAAAAACAACTCGATAGCATTAAATAGAAAAAGTTATAAAGATATGAGTTTGTGGCATATTATATCGACAAACATGTGGCATATTACTCCACATGGCTATAAAAAGAAGGATTGAAAGTATCTCCACAAAGTATTAACGGATATGCGAGAGGTTATAAAATTCGTTTATTAGTATACTTTATCATAATCTATTGATTATTTGTATAACTGTTCACACAAAAAAAATACAGTATGAAATTAGGTCGCGACGATACTTTTATAACTTACCAGAATTTACTGAAAATGAAAGAAGGTAAAAGCCAAAATCTATTGTCATCTTAGCAGTTACACTAAATTGAACGGAATTAGTGCAAATGCAACGCTAGCTGTGCATTATTTAAAAAAATATTGAGAAGTGGCATATTACCTGCGCACAGTGGGATAAAACGATCCGACGGCGATCAAAAATCTATAACTTTGGTTCTGGTCTAGATATTTTAATGAAATTTGGCTCAATTTAACCGCAAATTTACGGCCTTTAAGTTGTATTAATACAAGTGATATTAACCCTCTGAGGCCCATGCTAGGCCCATGTATTTAGTCCCATGTTTTCGAAAAGTGGGGCTACTAGCCAATTACAATACACATGTTATTAACATACTTACTAGTTACTGCATTATATTGTTGTAAACCCCGTTTTTTAATATTTGCTATTGTTTTCATGTGATCGGTGCTCAAATTTTGCCAAAATCGCAAATGTTAAGAGCTCGTCAGAAACATTTATGTTTCCCATAGTTTTTATACACGATTCTGAAAATTTTTTCTTTGAGAGGTGCAATTTAAATTAGTTACAAAGTTAATTACACAGCTATATATTCTATTAAGGCCATACATGCGGGTAAAATGTTAACCAACTTTTTATACAATTTTAAAAAATTGTCTCTTAGAAACAAAAAGAATTAGGTGCTCCTTTGTGCCACTTTTCAAGAAAATGGTAATTGAAGTAAAATCTACCTAACCTGCCGAATAGAGTTTTCTGTGCTGTCTCATGACTCCGGCTATATATCTAATAATAAACCAGAACCAAAGTTATAGATTTTTGATCGCCGTCGGGTCGTTTTGTCCCACTGTGCTGCGGTGGCATATTACCCCGAGTTACCCTAGTTGACTAGTCGCGTGATGTATGCGAAGGTTTTGTAAGGGGAGTCGATCGAGGCGTTCAAGCTTGAGTTGGGAATTAAATTGAACAGGGGATAGCGACAAAAATCTCTGAACGGATGTGCGTTTTAGGGATCGGGAATGATTGACACCTGCGCGCAAAGTTAGCAGATGGCCACCCATCTCTGCGTCGCGATTTCCTGGAAGAATTCTAATTCCGCCGGTGTAAGTGCGGCACCGAGATCGGGAGGGCCCCGAGTCCTCTCCCGTCTTCTCGCCACTCTGGGTGGCTTATATCGGGCGTCTTGGTCGCTGTCCAAATTCCTCGTCCCCGGGAGGATGTTCGACCGGTCGGCTCCTGCACTTTTGTCCCGAAACGAGTTCAAGATCTCTTCGCGTAGAGGTCGTCCGTGCGTGCCACTCGAGTCGCCCTCCCCGCGGCCCTCCTCTATTTCCCTCCCATCATCGGCCCGCGTTTTTGCGCCCCGCTGATCCCGCGCCGGGCAACCAAATATTTGCCATCCCCGAATATCTTCGTCGAGCGGTCATATACCAGGAAACAACGGCTTTACCGATCGACCGTGCGAGAAAGAAACGCCGCGGAGAGTCTCGAAGTGGCTCTGGATCGGGGCCAGAAAGCGGTGGGATATACCGAGCAACGCGTGGCTGCCAAAAAGCGTTATCGCGCCACGCTCTCCTAGTCGAACGCGGATATACCGTGGGTGGCTGACTTGGGTGCATCCACCGGGCTGTGTGGTTACCTCTGATCAATTCTCACAGTGGTACCACTATTTGCCTGACATCTTCCAGCTTCCTTTTCCTCGCTTCCTTTGGGTGTTTGCCGAAGAGAGGGCTGGTTGTGTAGGTGTCTAGAATTTGACCTGGATATCAGGGACGGGGGAAAGAAGACGGGAGCAATCTCGATCAGTGGGGCCCCTTGAGGTAGCCGAGGATCGTGTTAATCGCGCTTGTACACGCCAACGATAAGCCACGGTTCCGATACGTTGCTCAATGCTCGAACAATGCGCGTGTCCCGAGGGCTTGGCTGTGGCGTTGTTATTAGACGCTTATTGCATTCCTATTGCGCTCCGAGACGACCTAGCCTTGGGTCTGCTCGAAGCAACTCTGCGTGGTCACTTTCGGTTCAGAGTTTATAATTCTCCGTGCTGCGAATCGTTTCTTCCCGACGCTTAACGAAAGATTCAGGTTCCCCGATAGGAAAGCTTGGGATGGGATTCCAATCCCTTCGGCAGAGATCTTGCCACGAGTCGATCAGTCCTCGAAAGAGGCGCTCGAACGTAGAAGAACAATTGAAGCAAGAGAATCGCGCGGATTCCAGGATGCCTCGGGGCATCGGGAACCGAGGAACACGCGGATATTTATGGATGCAACGAGTGCCGGTGGCTGCATCGATTCAGTACTCTCGAGTTCGACTCTGGGGGCGTTGCATTGCCGTCGCGAGCGCGAAGGAAACCCCTGACTGTGTTTGGCGAAGGAGGTTTTTGAAAACGTTCGTTGGACTTATTCGTGGCGTACCGGGAAAGTTTGTTCTCCGCGCGACGGCGACAGCGACCGGCGAACGAGACGGAAAGAAAGGCTCGCTTAGAGAAAAGACGCAGTGAATATCGCGGCAAAGGATCTTCGGCTCAATTAACTTAATCGAGGGGGAGGAAAGCTGCGTGTCACGTTGTTTGCTCGCCGCGCTGACTCACTGCTTTTCGTTACGATTAATATTATTCGACCTCGCGGAGAGGAATAAAGGGACACGAGGACCACCGTGACCATAAGTGGAAACAGGGATATCGAGGCTGCTTTATCGTCCCGACCGGATTAAACGACACGACAATGCGCCAGCATATTACGTTTGCCAACGAGTAACTGGTGTTTTCAGCCAGTCATCGAGTTTGCTCTGTAAACTAGACAGAGGATCGCCGAGATAAAACTGCGCTGCTCGCTGCCAGCGAATAGGAGAACGGTCGCGATAACAGGCAGTTGCCGTAATTAGTAGAAAACACGCCTGCAGAAGACTGGAAGGAGCTCGCTGAAATTACCCACGGATGAATTGGACGGCAGGGAATCTTATGGCCAGATGACCATCGAGAGCGTTCCGAGTAATCGTTAATTAAGATTCCCATTCGATGAAACGCTAGCGCGTCGCCGATTCCTATAACGGGGAGCGGGATGACTCGCGGCCGCGGCGAGATCGGAGGGAAAACGGAGTCGAAGGAAAACTAGGAAAAAGATTTCGAGCGCCCTTGGGGTTAACGACGAGAAATCGTTGCTCGCGACGCGTGCTCGCGTCGGCTGAGTCATTGTGGCCGTTCCATATCGGATACCGTGCTAGATTTTAAAAGGCCGTCGACTGTCGCCTTGGAGCAAGCCTCTATCGCGCCGCTTATGGCTGAAAAGCAGCTCGAGGAGAAAAGTTCGCGGCGGTCCGCTGAGAACCAGTCGCTGGAGATAATGGAAGCAGGAAGAATATCTCTCTGACGTGAAATCGCAATGGGATCTGGCTGAGCGTGCAGAAGAACCAGGGAAACCTCTGCGATGGACTGTTGCTGCACGCACCAGCAGAGGCTTTCTATCGATGGTTGTTCTTTTAGACTCATCGGCTACCCTTTGCCCTGCTTCGAGTAGATTACCGTCTGAACTATAACTTCCTAGCGAAAATATTGACCCTCGTGGAAATCAGAATCAGCTCAATCCTAGGTCCTTAGAGCCTTCCGCGCCTATTGTTTTCTACCCCAAGTAGGGAAGACCGGGGAAAGTTGATACGTTTTTCGGTTTTCAATTTTTTTCATTTTTGTTCGAATTAATTACTTAATAACAAATATGCTAAAATATACTTTGGCCCTTCGTCTTTAATATATTGTAAATGAAATATTGAGAAAATACATACAAAATCAATGAGAAAATGTTGTTTGGACGAAGGTAAAATGTATCAACTTACCCCACTGCGGGGCAAGTTGATACATCTGTAAAATATCCGTTTAATGAGTAAAGGATAGATGTCTGGAATATCCTACTTTATCCTACTTTATCATGGGGTGCTTGCTTCTTTTTATTAATGTCTCTTAATAAACCTATTTTATCTATTTCGCATATTCTCGCGCTTTCACGTAACGACATTGATTCCATTTCTACACCAACACACGCTTTTTGAAAAATATTTTGTGGTATTTTTCCGCGATTCGTTTTTCTGACATAATTTCGTACCATTTTCCTAGAAATAAAAGGAAAATTCCAATTCAAAGTAGTCGGAAAAAATTGATACACTCCCCATGAGTATCAACATGCCCCATAGAAAACGTATCAACTTACCCCACACGAAGTCATTATGTACAAACATCTTCATAAAAAAATGTAGAGCATATAAACAAAATAACAAAACGTAATTACCTTACCTTCAAAGGACTCAATGTGATGCCCAATTAATTTGAGTGATAAAATTCTTTATCCCGTCACAAGACGAATTGGAAAGTGAACACAACTATTTACTTTTTCTCTGTAGAAACGAAAACAGTTAAAAATGGATTGCTAAAGTCAAGGTACACAGACGTACGCTAGATTGTAGTAAAAAATTGATCAAGCAGCTTCACATATCTCGCACACAAGGAGCTACATATATACAGTGTCGAGATAATTCGTCTGTATGAACCTGTCTCTGTATCAACTTGCCCCGGTCTCCCTTATAACAGGCCCAGACTAATACACGCTTCTCAACCTCCTCCCTCTGTTTCACGATCTCCATCCCTCGGGTCCACCTTCAGCCATCACAGGTTCACCAAACGGTGACCGATCGACCCGAGACCTTGAGGATACTCTTGAACTCCTTCGGGCAAATTAATTCTGAATGTTTACGAATTGGTGGACGATGACTGAGCCAGGGGGTGGTCGACGAGAGCCGAATTGAATGGAGGGAAAATACCGATGCAGCTCGTGCAGCGAAGGTCAAGTTTTCGGTATCGAAACGTGTGGTCCTTGGCCGCTTGGCAGAGCCGATCGAGAGGCGCAGTCGAATTCGCAATGTCAATTGGAACGCTGATCGACGGTATCCCGTGTGACACGCAGCGGACCGTGCCAAACAGAGGCCACAATAATTACGATAGCTGATTGCACACTGTCTACTTCAATGCCGCGGGTCGCAGATTAGTTCTGTTCCGGGATTTCGCAACCACCCGTGTCTTAATCCCGACCGGCAGAACCCGGCTAGCAGTCTGATCCCTTTTAGACAGCTTCTACCGCCCGTTTACACCCAAGTTTTGCCCGCCCTTCCACTAGTCGACATGGCTCCATTGAGATACTTGGCGGTGAGTTGCGTATCGATCTAGATTTCAGAGCACGGTCGCTGGCTCGGGACAGTGATCGATAACCGATCCACTCGAGCCCCGAGCATCGGGCATTCCTCGCTCGATCACTTTCAGCTGGGCATTGCCTCGTTCCCACACAGGTGAATGCATTATTGAATCCTCCCTAAACGAAGGATATTCGGCCTCGCTATTTTTACCATTGGCACCGTTTCTTCCTTCGTTATTATTACCACCGACGTTACCACTCTCGTCGCTATTTTTATTGCTTATCAATACTCTAGTTTCTATTGTTGCCTGACCCCAGGTGTCAGGCCTTCGATCTCAAGCCTGTTAATCCCGAAGGGTACTGCTAAATGGACGCCCGTAAAGCCCGTTTCTAAGCTGCCGAGATGAGAGCTAAAAGTTCGAAACGTCCTCCCAGGGCCACTAAATGCAACAAGGTCGTCGGGATCGGGGAATGAAAGCGCACCGCTGTCTGCATAATCATCGGCGAGCACGTGGATGGATTTCCTCGTCCCGTGGTCGCGAGTATCTCGTCGAGGTGGCCGATGATGTAACTCCCCTTCCCCGGGCGAGGTGCGGCTAGATGCATTATCTGCGTCGCCTCTTTGCATTCCTCGGATCCTTCGCGACTGCGTCGCGTAACAGGATGCCGTGTCCTTGCCGCGTCGATACGCGCCGCGGCGAAACGGCCGCTCCGGAGAGGCGTAGAATTATCCCAACGGCGTCCACGCTGCGTGATCGATCGACTCCCCGATGCGGAAGAAACCCGCCGATCCTGTGCAGACAGGACGGAAGCGTCGCAATGGGATCGGGATCGCGCGACTCCTCACGCTCCTCACCTCTTGTTCGCGACTAGGTAAACGTGGTTGTGTAACGCCTACCAAAGGAAATAAAACCTATGCTTCTATTTTTAATCGCCGACGATTGCGATCTCGGTTTTTAATTGCGTTATGGTTTGATTTCTCGGCTTTGCGAGCGTAGAAGCCTAAGCTTGGAATTCGCGTGCTCCTTTTCGCGGCGGAGGAGCGAAGATGCTTAGATCCCTGTAGAAAAGTAAGTTGCGCGGGTCGATCGGCGATGGTTGGCTCGTTGCGCGAATTATTTTCCAATGAAATCCCCACTTCGTGCTTCGTCTGGCGAGATTCCCTGGAACCGATGCTTGTTATTACAGACGTACGCGAAAGACAAGGCCCAGCAGAAGAGCCTGCCGCCGCACACGACACTCCAGAGGCACGTGAAAGCCAACAGAAACGTTCACATACCACGGTAACGCTTTTCATTCGAAATCTGTATCCCTTGCTGCAGCACCGATCACGAGCTCGTTCGAATGATTGCAGATTCTACTTCCCCGGAGGGAAACCGCTGCCGCTCTCGCAGGTGGAGGTCACCGTCGCTAGAATCACCGCTGCTTTCCAGGCTCTACCTGGCCATCGCGCTTCTCGAGCCCAATTCCACGCGATCACCAAGGTAAAAAGAGTACTTGCTGCGAGTCTATGATCGATCTCGACTATTAGCGATTTCTGGGGAGGCGTTTCCCACAAAATTCCACCGTGAACGACGTCGGTGCGTGTTACAGGCATGCGACCTGCCGCTCTACTGGAAGGTACCCCTTTTCCTGGCCGCTGGGGGAGACCAGACCGGACACGTAGAGATGAGCCCGTTCCTCGACTTCTGGAAAGAGTAAGTAACGAGGTCCCAGGCGGGGGTGGTTTTGAGCGATTGCACGGGAGCAGCTGATTCCATTACCAATGCGAAAGCCGCGAGAGCGCCTGCATTGATTTGTACATTAGATGGATAGAGTAGGGAGACAGGGAATAATGGAGATCATTGGGCGGATTGTTTGCAGAATGTCGAACACCCACCACGACGCGGCGAGCAAGTTTATCAGAATCACGACCCGAGGGCTAAGGAACAATATACTCCCGGAGGATTTAATCCCGTTGGTGCAAGACGTGGTCGAGACTCATCCCGGTTTAACTTTCCTGAAAGAGGCTACTGAGTTCCATTCACGCTACGTACACACGGTTCGTGCATTCGCTCGCGATAAATATTTGCCGGGTTCACTCCGTCCGCGGAGAGAGGATCCGAGGGAGGGAGGCAGAGGAAAAAAGATTCCATTGGTGGTTTGCACAATCGTCGTGAATTATTCAAGACGATCAGCGGTCGCCTCGAGCAATTATCGCGGCCCCTCGATCATCGGGAATTCATTTTAACGAGTAGACAGGCCGCTACTTTACATTTAGCTCGGGATCGAGTTTCTCGAGCATAGAGAATGTTTATTCCTCCGTTTTATTTTTCCTCTCTCTGCCCACCCTTTAATTGAAACGCTTGGCTGCTTTATTTACCCGCCAGTCGATCCAGCTTCAACTATCCGAGGCTGAGGTCTTTTCAAGCTTATTGTTCGACGGAGGCTGACGCTGGCCCTTCGTGGATGTCGGTTTTAGGTGATCGCCAGGATATTCTACTGCGTGAACCGCAGCTGGAGCGGCAAGATCTCCGTGGCCGAGCTGAGGAGGAGCAACCTGCTGTCGGTGATCGCGATCCTCGAGCACGAGGAGGATATCAACCAGGTCACCGCGTACTTCAGCTACGAGCACTTCTACGTAATCTACTGCAAATTCTGGGAGCTCGATCGCGATCACGATCTGTTCATCGATAAGACGGACCTCACCAAGCACAATGATCACGGTGAGGACGGGTATCTGTGCGAACGGAAGCTGGAACTTATATCTTATTCTATTCACTCGCGATGGTAAAGTTCCCCGAGTCAATCAGAATTATGAGTGACCGGTGCTCTTGTGATTCCCAGCCCTGTCGAAGCGTATGATCGCAAGAATCTTCAGCGGCGCCGTGACGAGAGGAGGCGTGAAGAGCGGGAACGGCGTGCAACAGCCTCAGGACAAGATGAGCTACACGGAGTTCGTGTGGTTCTTGCTCAGCGAGGAGGATAAGAACCACCCGACCGCGATCGAGTATTGGTTCAGGTGCGGTATAAAATTCTTTCTCGTTACCCGCGGCAACGTTTTCACTTTGCGATCAACTAACAGATGCATGGACCTCGACGGCGACGGATACCTGTCGATGTACGAGCTGGAGTACTTCTACGAGGAACAGCTGCATCGCATGGAGGCGATCGGCCTGGAGACACTGCCGTTCGAGGACTGTCTTTGTCAGGTGATTAGAAAGTATTACAAACGAGCCATTCAATTTCACCAGTAGCGTACTTAAACCTGGATCCATATGTGATAATCTCATCGAACGACGTTCCGCGTAGATGCTGGACATGATCAAGCCAGCAACGCCAGGGAAGATATCATTGAGCGACTTGAAGAAGTGCAAGCTCACCTCCATCTTCTTCGACACCTTCTTCAACCTGGAGAAGTACCTGGATCACGAGCAGAGGGATCCGTTCGCGTCTGCGCGCGAGCACGACCCCGATGGCCACGAGGTAAGGACATTTTTACGACCAACCTGCTTCTCGTCAACGTTTCAGTGGGCCGTTCGTAACGCTCGTTTCTGTCTAACAGCTATCGGACTGGGATCGATTCGCAGCCGAGGAATACGAGCTGCTGGTCGCCGAAGAGAGTGGCAACGAACAGAACGAGCAAATGTGAGTATCGATTTTTATAGCGTCTGGTTCTCACGGTTCATCTATCTACACATTTCTCGTGTCGCTTCATCCGAACACGGTCCCCATCGTGTTACCTTTATTATCAGCCACTGATACGCGCTGCTGGTAATAAATATTCCATTCGAGTTGAAGTAGAAAGGCACTCCGAGTTAAGTGGACAAAACTGATAGACGAAGTCCGAGAGGCACGCTCGTGAAACATTGAGAAGATAGAGCAATAGATGAACCGGGTTTATAGTGACCATAGAAAGTTCTGGCTTACCGTTTTCTCAAGCTATGAAACGGACCTCATAGCTATCGAATTGTGGCATGCGTTGCCGATAGATAGACAGTATGCCCCTTTGGGGACCTAACAGTTTCACCCTGTACTGAGACCGTAATGACAATGGTGCGATCTATGCGTTTGTTGCAGGCTGTGTGATGATGAAATGTAACCATCATCTGCAGCTCAGTAAGTAAAGAAAACTGAATTGCATGGTATGCCCGATGCACGAGGCCCCGCATAATGCATAATGCATTAATAGAGAGTCAGCTAACTGCTTCTTCTTTTCATTTATATTCTTACCATTTTTTTTTTAATTTTCCATACCCTGGACTCACCATTCGTATCTAACTGGGTGCTGAACACGATGAATTATTAATTCTAAACGGCTCGGGGCACCTCCGTACCTCGCGATATTTGTGCAAATCGATAATTAACGGTATTAAAAGTTGCGAGCTTGTACCTCCGCAATAATCAGCCGAACATCTTTTATTTATTGCAGGAAGATTAAAGCGATTAGGTCACTAATACAGGCTCCATTTGTATCTTCGTAACAGCCGAGTGAAATTTCCACATTGAATTTCAAATATTTCTTGCGCAATGATTTCATAAATCCAAGATAAAGTAAAACGCACCGCCTCCACTCTCCCTCATTTTTTATAACCACGCTCAAGGTTGTTCGCTTTTATCCCCGCAAATTCGACACCGTTTGCTTCGACTAAACATCGTCTGTTCAAGCAGTGTATGACCCTAAGTTGCATCGTGTTCGATTGACTAATGGCACCTTGAACGTTTCACGGTGTCGATGAGTCCATCGCGAATAGTTTGCTGAGCCGTGAACCGTTCAAGGCCAGCATTGCAAGTGTTTCGCATAGTAGAGTGTTGCAGCGGGTCGAAGACTGCCCTGTCGGAGGAGTCATTTCACTGAGAAACTCTTTTGTCTCGACAGGTCGTACGATTCCATGTCGGAGGACGTGTTCTCCCAAAACTTGGACATCCTGGACGGCGAGTCTGTGGACATGCTACAGGCCGGTGACCAGTCCCAGGGATACCTGGACGACCTGTCGACGGCTGATCCATCGGACCCGAGTCGCCAGCAGTCCAAGAACCAGTACTACGACAGTGGTGACAGCGACGATTACGCCGAGAGCGATAACTGATCGTCCTTTCATTTGGAAACGGAAGAATAAACGAAAAGAGGGCAAAGTTCCCTTTCTTCTGGCGGCAACAGCGATGCGAACTGGACGGAGCAGAGGAACTGAACGTCACTGAGCAATAGGACGGAAGGGAAGAGAAGGTCTCCCGCGTTCGAGAGGAAGATTAGTCTAAACGCGTAGTTGTAATTTTCCATATAATAGGAGTGTCGTGTAATCTCTTGATGGATGACCGTGTCGATGATCGGTGAAAGTATCAACCGTCACCAAGTACAAAAGGTACCTTAGCAGCTTTGGCCCTCGCACTGCTGGGTCACGTGGACGTTCGAGCAGCTTTCGGAAGGTTTCTGTTAGATAATCGAGAGGAGCTACCCAAAGACTCGATGCTTCTAAAGATAGAGTGCGACGCCAGTGATCCTTCCCTATAATAGAGGGGAGGGTTCAACGTCACCGAATCGATCCGTAACTATGAACAGTCGTACGAAGAATCAGGCCACGGCTCGACCCATGTGATAAGCGTCATTGTTCAATCTATACGATCTATGCGTACTGTGTACTTCACGTTGTAAATAGACAGCAAATCACGGACCGTTATTTTTACTTAACGTAAGGTAGCCAGTTTAAACGCGGGTCTTTCAATTGCTGCAGCCGTTTCCTGAGGGACTCTGACTCTTAGGTATAGGCACCTCTATAAGCAGAGGCGGTTATCGAGAACCCTCGGTTCTCCGTTTCCTCGTGTACTCGCGTGTACCTTTTTCTAGCCCAAAGGAAGTTATTTTTTAGAGCGATAGAAGAACAGAGACCAGTCTCCGGAAAGGCAAAGAGAATTCGCGTTTGGAGGCTGCAACAACTGGAAATTGCGCGCGGCGAGGTGCGCCATCGGGGAAGAACCTCTTGCCCTCTGTAATCGTCTTGCAAAGCCATAGTATTACACCGCGGCCGTGTCGCACGCGAACTTCTCTCGTGGGATCGAGTTCGAGTATCGGTCCAGTGTCTAATCACTCGAGTACTCGGCAAGAGACTGTCCTTAAGCGAGCGTGCACTTTCGCTGATGCTGCCGGACCCGCCGCGAGTGGACGAGTCTGGGAAACGGCGGACGAAACGATAAACAAGCCAAAGATGCAACGTGTTCTGCCGTCTGAAGTCTAAATGGCGAAGCTAGAGAGGAGAGGATAGAGAAATTGTGAGTCGGCTGGATGGCACAGCATTGTCTTCTCCTTTATTTTTCCGTCGCGAGTCTCGGAGAAATTGTCTCTGGAAAGCTCCGGTTATGAAATATTCAGCTACGTTGAAGTTGCTTTATAGTGTTCTCCTGGAAACGACGGTATTCTGGATATTGTTTTCCCCCTTCTTTTCAACAACTTACTGTTTGACGTGGTCGAGAAAATCGCGAGGAATCAATTGGAATTACGCTGAATTACTTGCATGTGAGAATCCTTCTTTTCTCATCGGAGGAATGCTCTAAAATTCGAGGGACGCGTGGGAAAATTTGGTGGAAAAGACGTACCGCCATGGCTAAGGACTGTTAAACGCGGTTCAACTTAAGAACGACCCAGGAGAGATTAAGTTGTACCCTGTTATTTTAAATACCCCTTGGAATCTCTTAATTGTTACTGTTAAATTGATTGCTTGTGAGATTTTATTTCTGCGTGAATTCTATACCTTGTTACTGTATTAGATGATTATTGATTAAAGAATGATCATTATTTCTCATTGTCACTGTACTTGGAAGAGTACCAGGGTACAATCGTGTCAGAATCTGTCTGAGCCGCCAAGACTGCTGGAATAGTGTGTGTGTATATATATATATTTATATATATTAATTTCGTCTCCTAGATTTAATTTTAACTGCGTATATGATGTTACTCTAGTCGAAATGTGTGCTATAATTCACGTAACGAAGATCACGAGACGGCGAGTGTTCATTTTAGATCTGTTTCGTGCTGTTTGTTTGTTAACGAGGGTGAATTCGAGTGACGCGATGGTATGCGAAGGAAATTCATCAACATAAAGGGTAGTTGACTTTGGAACGCGTAAGTTATCCCATCATCTTAACAGATAGAATTTTTCTACTGGTTCAAATAGCTCAGTTAGCAAAGCGCTTGCTTAGTGATCTTTAAAGGTTCTGTGTTCAAATCCCGAGCACCCTAGAAGATACGTAATCTGTGAATAACTCAATCTTTCCTTGTAAAGAATTGTTCCACAGTTCGGAAATTACGTAATACATATCGGAAGATGTTTTCAAAGATGACAAAGAGAACTTGCCCGTGGTCTGAAATAAATTTGTATTCACCCCAAGACGGTGCTCCCGTTGATGCTTGGCAAACACGATCGATGTTGATCTTATTGCTGTTTTTTACGTGCACACCTATTTGGTTAATCGAGTGGCCCAACTGTTTTAGGAGTCATTTTCAGATAATAGTTTATCGAGAGCTCGTGTTCGCCAAGGAATCAATGCCCACAACGAAACATGCGCCCCTTTACGTCGACGAATTTGTAATTGACAGTGAGAGTGAGAGAGAGAGAAAGAGAGAGAAATGAATGGCCAGGATCGATCCGAGGATCGAATTCGTGAATTTTGTTGTAACGTTTCTGCTGAAGAGTTAACCTTTTATTTGGCGGCCCAGAATCCGCAATAATGAAGCTTCCTTGAGAAAAAGGTACAAGGAAGTTGATGATACGTCAGGAAACGATAATGGATCTCCAAATAAAAGGTTGATGCTCATCGTAAGGTTATTTAATTTCTCTACTGTGTTCTTCGCACCCGTCAGAGAAACATTTTTCGCGAGCAATCGCTTTCGTTGACTGTCCAAAGATGTAAAACTATTAACACTTACAGTTGTATCGTTTATATAGCTCGTTATGATTTTTTTACCATATATATATATATATATCTGTATATATATGTTGCATATCTCTTCTTAGAGTTTTCGTCGTGAGGTTTGTGCATAGAGTATTCATCTAACGAAGTTGAAACACAAGGAAAAAGGACGAGAAGAACGTGTGGTTTATTCGTCATTGCATTTGGCCATGTTTTTCGATTGTTATATTTATTCATTATTCTATGATAGGTTTATCACTGTTTAGGGACTCTGTTATGCGACATTTAAAATCGAGAGCTGTCGCCACGATTTCGTATCTTTATCCAAGGATGAACGAATTATTTTTCACGGGATAACTGCTAGCGATCAAACTCGTGGCATGAATTTGAACATCGGCGCTTAGACGGTCTCGATTCATAGATCAAGTTCACCATTTACCTACATTTTTATTTATATATTTTATCTGTGCATGAGTAGACGAGTAAGGTAATTTTGCAAGTTAATAAAAACGAATGGTAAAAAAACATGTTTATATCTATTATCGCTGTCTACAATCCTCTCAAGTTAGTTCACGCTAAGCCTAAGTATGTTCAAAAAGTGAGTAAATTTCTTTTGTTTGAAGAGTCTACATACTTACATATTATATATAGCTTTTAAGTAGAAAAGACTCGTAGTTCGTGAGCACAATAACGTAAGTAAAGAAAAGTATTAAATTAAAATGTTAATAGGCACGGCGATTCAGCCGTGCACTGTGCCCTAAAATATCGATATTCCACACCCAAAATATCGATACAGGGGTGTATCGATACTGTGTATCGCCCATCTCTAACGTAACGCAATAAATTTATTTCACCTGTAACAGTTGACATTTCGTAAATATCTTACATAACCAAACTTTGTAACTTTCATGTATGCTTTCGTCGTAGAGCATATACTATGGAGGTCTCATTGAAAGCTTGAAACTGTCGGCATCATGGTGCGAGAGAGAAAGACATGTGCGAGCGAGAGAAGTATAGGTTCTCGCTCGCACATGTAGACTTTTCTCGCTCGCACCAGTGGCACATGTCTTTCTCTCTCGCCGCGTGATGTTGCCGACAGTTTCGAGGCACTCACTCCAAGGCAATGATACCTCCATTTATATATGCTCTATGGCTTTCGTTACCCTTTAGAGGGCCGGGCTGGCCACCTATAGTCTTAGAGCATATATAAATGGAGGTATCATTGCTTTAGAGCAGTGATGAGCAACCTTTTGTCAGAAGTGGGCCACAAGTGGAAACCTACTTCTCTATGCGGGCCACAATATTAAATACATATATATAACTAATCCAAGAATTTCTGACATTGATTTACAATAAAACGTTCTTTTTTTTAACTTTGATGTACTGTTTATCTAAAATCTAAATGACGTATAAATTACAAATATCGCACCTAATATTATCAAGCTCGTTCGTGAAAAATCTGATATGACGATGTTCAGGTGGGCCACGCGGCGAAGTTCAGGTGGGCCACATGTGGCCCGCCAAGTGCGTGTTGCTCATCACTGCCTTAGAGTGAGTGCCTCGAAACTGTCGGCAACATCACGCGGCGAGAGAGAAAGACATGTGCCACTGGTGCGAGCGAGAAAAGTCTACATGTGCGAGCGAGAGAAGTATAGGTTCCCAATCGACCGTAATGCGCATGTGCCGATATCTATACTTTTTTCTCTCGCACCAGTTCACACGTCTTTCTCTCTCGCACGTAATCGGCACATGCGCATTACGGTCGATTGGGAACCTATACTTCTCTCGCTCGCACATGTCTTTCTCTCTCGCACCATGTTGCCGACAGTTTCAAGCTTTCAATGAGACCTCCATAGTATATGCTCTAAGCCTATAGTGGCCACCTAAGAATTTGGATACTTTGCCGGCCATTTTGGTGGTACATATATATGCATAAATTTTAAGTAAATAAAATAGAGGTTAAATTGCGAAAACTGTCAACTGTGTGTACGAAATGTGGTGAATGATATTGTAAGTATATAAAGTATTATTTTCGATATCAAAAAATTTGCTAAAATTTGTTTTTCGTTTGTTATAGGAGAAATTTGTGGATCGTTCCTCGTGGTCAACAACCTTAAATGTATCAAATAAGGGAAAACTGTCAACCTCAACACTGAACTCAAGACAATAGTGATTTTATACACAAAACAAAGTGAAAATATACTTAATATTTATTTAATATTAATTTGTACATACATGTATCACACCATTACAATATATTGAACTTATTTTAAAGAAAATAACTAGTATTATTGTAAAAATTCTCTTCAGCATATCTGTCAAAATTCCAAAGTCCTAAAACCTTTGTGCCACCTCTTGAATCTTCGTATTCTCTTATTAAAGAAGTTAATGGTATTATATATGTTATAAAAACCTAAATTAGAACTTTAGTACTAAGAAAATACGCTGACAAAAGTTGTGGAACAAAGATACACCTTTCGAAGGTGACTCAAAGACAGAGGTTTGAAAGGCGCTAGTTAAAAGGGCTACTTTAATGTTGCGTCTCTCGAAGGTGACAAAAATGGACTTGCTTTTTCCCACAAAAAGGAAAATTTCGGCCCCGCAACTTCTCTTGCAGGTGCAGCGCGAAAATCTACTTCTCTTGCAGGTGCAAGAATCGTGCAATGAATTTCGGAACAGGTCGTTTTTGAGGTGCCGCACCTGCAAGAGAAGCAGTATTTCGGGCTGCACCTGCAAAAACTCGAAATTTCTGCGGCGCAACTTCTCTTGCAGGTGCAGCGCGAAAATCTGCTTCTCTTGCAGGTGCGGCACCTCAAAATCGGCCTGTTCCGAAATTCATTACACGATTCTTGCACCTGCAAGGGAAGCAGATTTTCGCGCTCCACCTGCAAGAGAAGTTGCGGTGAGATTAATCACTAGTTACTTACCTTGCGATCGTGCACTATGTGGTAAGTATTCCGGTAAGCTTGTAATCGTGTTTGGTTGCGGCACGATTATCGGTGGGACGGAGAAGGAAAGTATGCCGACTCAGTCGGTATGGCCAGGTTCGGCGAATGAGTACAAAGGTGTTTTAGTTAACAATAACAGTGTTTATTGTGCTGGAATTATGTTTGTACAATAGTTTCCGAACGCGTCGGAAGAGCTACGGATTTACTGTTGTTCGGCGCGTCGATTTCGCGGCGGCGGCGGCTTGGCGGCGAGTGGAAGGATCTTGGATGCGGTATGTGTAACGTTCTGCTCGGAATGGCCTTAAGGGGCGCGTTCGTACGAGAGTCGTATAAGAGAGGTTCAGAGTGCAATAGGGTTCCGGCCTAATGGGCGCGGAGGTACCTCTCTGACGTAGGCAGGACGCAAGACGGATCTCGGTCTATTTCGGAAGAGGCTGGTAACGGTACGGTGATGGCTATGGCCGATCACTAACACACCTCCGGTCGTACAAAAATTGAGTCTCTTGCTGGTTTGCGTGAAGCTGGTTGGCGACATGCACAAGAGCTCCTGATTCCGCTCGCCGCGGCTCTTATATCTGGAGCCCGTACGGTTTCGCGAGCGAGAACCGGCGCGAGGTCGCGGCCGCCTAGCGGGCGCGGCGCGAACTAAGTCCTCGTGTCTCGGCGCCGGGCGCTCGCGCGACGCGTGACGTGACTTCGTCACAAGCTATTGAACGCCCCGCGAAAATGGAACGAAGTTGCAAAGGACAAATTTTTTCAACAATGTTGCAAATGAAATTGGGCTGTTCGAGAAAAAAAATCCCGGTTTGCAACTTTGTGCGTTTCCGCGAGGAGCCAATTCTCGGATTGCAACTTTGTTGCAGGTGCAGCCCGAAACACTGCTTCTCTTGCAGGTGCAAGAATCGTGCAATGAATTTCGGAACAGGTCGTTTTTGAGGTGCTGCACCTGCAAGAGAAGCAGTATTTCTGGCTGCACCTGCAAAAACTCGAAATTTCTGCGGCGCAACTTCTCTTGCAGGTGCAGCGCGAAAATCTGCTTCTCTTGCAGGTGCGGCACCTCAAAATCGGCCTGTTCCGAAATTCATTACACGATTCTTGCACCTGCAAGGGAAGCAGATTTTCGCGCTCCACCTGCAAGAGAAGTTGCGGTGAGATTAATCACTAGTTACTTACCTTGCGATCGTGCACTATGTGGTAAGTATTCCGGTAAGCTATTGAACGCCCCGCGAAAATGCAACGAAGTTGCAAAGGACAAATTTTTCAACAATGTTGCAAATGAAATTGGGCTGTTCGAGAAATAAAATCCCGGTTTGCAACTTTGTGCGTTTTCGCGAGGAGCCAAATCCCGGTTTGCAACTTTGTTTCATTCCCCAAGAGGGAAAATTCATCCTTCATGAGATTAATCACTAGTTACTTACCTTGTGATCGTGCACTATGTGGTAAGTATTCAGGTAAGCTATTGAACGCCCCGCGAATCGGAACAAAGTTGCAATGGACAAATTTTTTGAACAATGTTGCAAATGAAATTGGGCTGTTCGAGAAATAAAATCCCGGTTCGTAACTTTGTGCGTTTCCGCGAGGAGCCAATTCTCGGGTTGCAACTTTGTTGCAGGTGCAGCCCGAAACACTGCTTCTCTTGCAGGTGCAAGATCGTGCAATGAATTTCGGAACAGGTCGTTTTTGAGGTGCCGCACCTGCAAGAGAAGCAGTATTTCGGGCTGCACCTGCAAAAACTCGAAATTTCTGCGGCGCAACTTCTCTTGCAGGTGCAGCGCGAAAATCTGCTTCTCTTGCAGGTGCGGCACCTCAAAATCGGCCTGTTCCGAAATTCATTACACGATTCTTGCACCTGCAAGGGAAGCAGATTTTCGCGCTCCACCTGCAAGAGAAGTTGCGGTGAGATTAATCACTAGTTACTTACCTTGCGATCGTGCACTATGTGGTAAGTATTCCGGTAAGCTATTGAACGCCCCGCGAAAATGCAACGAAGTTGCAAAGGACAAATTTTTCAACAATGTTGCAAATGAAATTGGGCTGTTCGAGAAATAAAATCCCGGTTTGCAACTTTGTGCGTTTTCGCGAGGAGCCAAATCCCGGTTTGCAACTTTGTTTCATTCCCCAAGAGGGAAAATTCATCCTTCATGAGATTAATCACTAGTTACTTACCTTGTGATCGTGCACTATGTGGTAAGTATTCCGGTAAGCTATTGAACGCCCCGCGAAAATGGAACGAAGTTGCAAAGGACAAATTTTTTCAACAATGTTGCAAATGAAATTGGGCTGTTCGAGAAATAAAATCCCGGTTTGCAACTTTGTGCGTTTTCGCGAGGAGCCAAATCCCGGTTTGCAACTTTGTTTCATTCCCCAAGAGGGAAAATTCATCCTTCATGAGATTAATCACTAGTTACTTACCTTGTGATCGTGCACTATGTGGTAAGTATTCCGGTAAGCTATTGAACGCCCCGCGAAAATGGAACGAAGTTGCAAAGGACAAATTTTTTCAACAATGTTGCAAATGAAATTGGGCTGTTCGAGAAAAAAAATCCCGGTTTGCAACTTTGTGCGTTTCCGCGAGGAGCCAATTCTCGGATTGCAACTTTGTTGCAGGTGCAGCCCGAAACACTGCTTCTCTTGCAGGTGCAAGATCGTGCAATGAATTTCGGAACAGGTCGTTTTTGAGGTGCCGCACCTGCAAGAGAAGCAGTATTTCGGGCTGCACCTGCAAAAACTCGAAATTTCTGCGGCGCAACTTCTCTTGCAGGTGCAGCGCGAAAATCTGCTTCTCTTGCAGGTGCGGCACCTCAAAATCGGCCTGTTCCGAAATTCATTACACGATTCTTGCACGTGCAAGGGAAGCAGATTTTCGCGCTCCACCTGCAAGAGAAGTTGCGGTGAGATTAATCACTAGTTACTTACCTTGCGATCGTGTACTATGTGGTAAGTATTCAGGTAAGCTATTGAACGCCCCGCGAAAACGCAACAAAGTTGCAAAAGACAATTTTTTTCAACAATGTTGCAAATGAAATTGGGCTGTTCGAGAAATAAAATCCCGGTTTGCAACTTTGTGCGTTTCCGCGAGGAGCCAATTCTCGGATTGCAACTTTGTTGCAGGTGCAGCCCGAAACACTGCTTCTCTTGCAGGTGCAAGAATCGTGCAATGAATTTCGGAACAGGTCGTTTTTGAGGTGCCGCACCTGCAAGAGAAGCAGTATTTCTGGCTGCATCTGCAAGAGAAGCAGTAATCCAATGCCACAACTCACCGACCACGACGCACAGTGGAGTATTTGGCCCTAAAAGCTGGCCAAAAGTCGATTTGAAAAATTTTGTCCAAACTGAAAATTTTTTTTTCCTGATATAGTTGAATGTATGAAGAACAATGTGGCAATATTGTTTTTTTTATTTATTCACACGTAAAGAGTTATTATTTGTTAGAAGTGAAGAGTTTTCATAGTACACGTTTCTCTCTTGATCAGTCTCTGAAACACCGTTCGCTAAACAGTCATTTTTGTATGTCGTAAACAAATTATGTCAATTTTTTCTTACAGAAGCCGTTCATGTAGATATGTACTATACTTTCAGATGATATTTACTTTCTTATTACCTATCTTTTTGTGATTATTGATGTTTGAAAATCACGAATAATTCAGTGAGGTATATTACAGTTCGAACATTTCATTAATGATTTTGTTATATTTAGGTGTGAGATCGAGTGTTTCTTTTGGTGTCATTAAATTGAGTAAAGGTTTCTCTTTACAATAGAAAAAAGATTGGCTGCCTATTCGTGCCATTTTGGTTTTCCGAGCATTTTCTTTGTCGCAACGCACTGAGCAATCACATGGCATGTCGCGTTGCGTTCGCGTTGTCCACTGCTAACTGTACTTTTACACCAGTTTATTATTACTATACGCACTGGTCGTTGTTGATGGTTTACTGATCATGTGTAGTGTTAAAACCATAATTCATTTTATAAATATTTTATGCATCTGCTTATGTACTAACACCCATAAACGTCTGCAAATCCCAGAACCTTACAGTAAGACATGTAATGCCAATAAACGTATAAAACCAACAGATGTGACATAAACTCAAACATTATGTTTTATTGTTAACTGTATTAAATGATCACACTATATCCTCACATGAAACCATTGTATTTCTTGACACATATGTAACTCAGAATACGAAAATCTCAATACGAGGAATGACACAATAAAATAAATCTTGTAAATAAATCAACTTATTTCTAAATTTTTTTACGTCCTGTGCATATTTTTGTAAAATTCTATGAAATTATTACGTTGCGTCACTTCTATCTACATTTGGCTGCATTTAAACGAAACAAATAATTTTCCCCAGCTTTTAGGACCAAATACTCCACGGCTAGCCGTGGACATCATCATCTGATTGATCTCGAATTATTTTATTGTGACACAAATATATTTTTTGAGATCAATAAAGTATTTCTGTTTTTCATTAAACAACAAAAAATAATTTTGGCCAATTTTCTGCAATTATTGACGCCATATTGGAGCTGTCATTTTGAATTTTGATGTTTTGACATCAGATTCAAAATCAGCGACCCCAAAAACCCCTATATACCAAGTTTGAACAAATTCTAAATTATCTAGAATTTTGGCCAGCTTTTCAGGCCAAATACTCCACTGTGCGACGGCCACTCGTCGCACCGTCCGCGGCGGCCCTTAATTACAACGAGGGCCGCCGCACCTCCAACTCCGCCCCAACGCCCATTAGTGGGTATTGCCCGAAACGTTCAAGCTTCGAGCTTGAAGCTGCTCGAAAATTTCGATTTGCTCGAAAAATTCGAGTTTCTCATTTCTTTCGGGCCGCTCGAAAAATTCGGGCTCCTCGGATTTATCGAGCTACTCGGTTTTTACGGGTACTTGGCTCGGCTCGTGTCGCTTTTTCCGAGTACTCGAACAGCTCTACCTTGAAGGTGTGAAATAGTTAAAACAAAATCGGATCAAGTTCGATATAATATGTACTCTACGAATGCTTCAAATACTTCCAAAAAATTGTTTGAACCGGTTCGAATATTCATTACATTCTGCTGCGTGATAAATTGAATTATTTGTTTAATTTCTGTATCATGGTTTAATAAATATATCAATATTGTTACGTTTTTGGTAAGGCATAACACGAGTTTACTGAACAGCAAGAATAACAGAACATTAACTAGGGGGTAACAAGGTTAATACAAGACAGTGGCGGATCCAGGAGCCTTTCTTGGGGGGGGGGGGGCGAAACGTATAAAAGTACATACCTACATTTTTTAATTTTCTTTTACGAGATTTAAAATTTGCTTGTAATTTATATTTTAATATATCTATCTGATACTATAGCCTGAATAATTAAATTTTCATTAATTATTTATACAGAATAATACACAACGTCATAATATTTTTATATTTTATTATTCTTAGGATCCCTCTGGATCCGCCACTGATACAAGTAACGAATACAATCTGTTAGGCGGAATACAATATCGAGACGTCTGCTAGCAATGGTGGCTGACTATCGAATGACAGCTTGACAGGCGATCGATCGGATCGCCTTCTTCTCGCGGTCCTCTTGTTCCACTCGCGGGCAACAGTGGGCCTTGGATTTCCATCCAAGGGGTGTTCGCAACAATATGTTTGAATTTATATTAAGTGTCGTTCATTTGATTTATTACACACGCCTCACATGGCATGTTTATACTTTCAAGAGTAAAAAAGCGCCCTTTCAATTTCGTATTTATTGTTTTATTTTATTATTTCCGCATTCAACGGTTGGCTATCCGAAATGGACTGAACATAGCTTCGAATATGTTTCATAATCAAAGTAATAGGATGGGCAATGTTGAATATCTCAGAAACAATAAGTTTTAGGATTAATGCACTTTAGTACTTTCATACTCAGAATTCGCTATTCTATTGAATTTGACATCCATTTGTAAAAATAAATTTGACCTCCACATCCGATCTATCCCTGTAAGGAAACTAGTTTCACCGTGTTTTGTGTTTCCTACAACCAGAGAACTTTTATAAATAATATTTTTGCTTATTACTTGAAATAATAGATATTTGAGATGAACCGCGTTAGTGGGACACCCTGTATAACACAGCTTCTATACTTTTCTCGGTGATACCGCCAGCTTTACCTGTGCCAATGCTAGAAAGACATTATGTCTCCCGCACCCGCCGCTCGAAAATCGGAGAGGGCGCTCGAAAACCAGTGGTTGTTTCAGAATATCGGTACTTCAGAACGGTGACACTTATGATCTTATTTTAGACTGAATCGATAACGTTGGGTGTGACACGAAAATGGTAAGGGGGCTCGCGAGCCCCCCGAGCATGTGACGCAAAATTACATAACATTGCGTGATAGGTCTAGTCGATGTTAAGTACCGTATGTTGCTTGAAAGGATTTAACATTACCGACTCTGCTGAGTTGAACACAGTTCCCACAATTACTGTTCTCAAACGTAGAGTGCGCTTCTGTAGAATTAATTTTTTAGGAAATTAGTATTTCACTCTCCGAAGATGAAATCCTATAACATCTAAGACCATCCTATACCTTAGCTACGCTTGTATACATACAAATATATTTAATTAACAGGGAGTTTTAAAAATCTTCGAGTATGATACTCGAATAATGCAACAGGTTCCTTCATTACTCTACACGAGAAACAGCCAATCAGGTTCACTCCCGCCATTTTGCTACCTGTTGTTAGAGCAATGTTTGACGCGTTGTTGTGCTCCGTTTTTTTTTCACTCCGTTTGCATTCGTTCTGACACTAGACGTACTCTATCGATGCAGTTTTAAATAAGAATTACATTTTGCTATTGAGGAAGCATGCAGGAGAGTTGAATACCGAGTTCGTGTAGGGAAAACGAGTGGATGTCTTACGTGTCATATTGAAGGGATCGCTTTGTCGAAGGAGCGCAAGTTGATTGTACAGATTCGAACGAAGAATTCTTCGTTGCATTGTGAGAAATGAACACTCCCACAACCAGAGATTTCCTGCGGAGGCCCGATGGAACGCGCAGAAGATCTGCCAGACAGGCTTTAGCCGTGATCCCTGTCAACAATGCCGCGTCGTCGCCAGGTGTGTTTCTGGAAGTCTACACGGCTCCCGCCACCTTCCATCTTGTCCCTTTAATTTCAATTCACGTATTTCAGGAGAGGCCGCTTCCACCGAAGTTAACGCGATGGACAACTTTCTGAACAGTCGACATGGCTCTGATTCTTGGAGCCCAGCACCCAGCCCCGACGAGTTGGTGATACAGAAGCGTGGACGACGCTCCAAGACTATAGTTTGGTCGCCTGACCTCGATACATGCAAAAGAAATAGTCTATTTAGGTAAGAGGATGTTTACTCCACCTTTATAATTGGTAACGAACGCGAAACAGGTGTTTTGTCTCCATTTCTGTTCCGCTAAAAGCAAAGATGCAACTACGTATTTTATAGTTTAAGTTCTAGAGATCGTACACCAGTGAAGAGCCCTTCCAAGAAGAGCATGGTGCTAAGAAGTACACCTAGGAAAAGATTGTCTCTCGGTGACAGTAACGATACTCAATTCACGACACCGGAAAAAAAGAAAAAGACGCAGAACTCATTGGCTAGTAAATCGGATATATATTTCCATGGGAATTTAGTAAACGGCTTGCGAGGTCTCAGCCACGAACAGCTGGTGCAGATGATTATGGATCTGGTGTCTATGCAAGAAGACGGTACTCTCTCCGAGGGCGAGAAATTGCGCAGTGTACTGTTGAGAAAGTTACCAGTGGCTGATATACAACCATTCATTGATACCTTAAATAAGTTGAAACAAAACATTTTTGCTAGCACATCTAATTCGGACGATTCGACGCATAATTGTGCATATATTCATTTAGATGGTTTCCAGGTGCAGCAACACTCTATACGCATTTGTGCGCCTTTTGATTTCAAGATCTGGTTGTTTAATTTGTGTCTAATACTGCGTTGATTTCGTATAGAAAGCCATTACAGACCACGGAAAGAGACTGGTAGAATCGCAGCACTGGATGTCGGTAATGCATTACGTGTATGCTGCATGGAACGTTACGAAGCAACTATCAGCACGTGAAAATCAGAGCAAAGTTGTTCGCAATCTGGCGCGTAAATGTTTTAACAATTTGACTCACCTCTGTCTACAAGCTTTGAAAAAGGGAAACTTCATGGGTACCATGTTAGACATGTTCGCTGACAGGTAGCTAAAAAGAGACGAAGAACGTCACGTTCTATAGGATAATATAATATTCGTTGGAATAAATTTGTTTCAGGCTTGATGCAATGGTCTCTGACTGTGAAGACATAAAGGTTTGCCTGCAGTTGATAAATGAAGCGAGAAACAACGAAGCATAAGCTTTCTGCATCGTTGAATATTAAATGAGGCCATATTTGTTACTAGTGTTAACATATATCTATATACATATATATTTTTAATATATACGCAGATTTTAATTTCGATATTTTGCGATGCGCAGATCCGGCAGAGGTCTTAACAGTTTTCTCACTGTTAGATTAACTATATTTTTTTACCCCGATCGTTTTGTAACTTGCCCTTCAATTACGCTATGAGATTTGTACGGAATGGTATTAACTTGATAGTCGTAGAAGTATTTAAGATGATATTTTTATGTTATAAAACTTCAAGTATTCGCATTAGCTTTAAGTTGATTTTTGCGTTTGGCAACTTTTTAAACGTCACAATTATTATTAACAATTATATCGACAAGATACATCGCTTTGGAAAGCACGCTACTAATCCCAGTAAAAACTAACTTATTTCGGACGCGCGTATAGTTAGTTCCATTAGTTATTTATAATTCATGGTGGACGTGTTCTCTCTAATTTTATGCTATTTATACGATTTTAGTGTTATTGTTTTAATATCGCGAGTGTTTTTTACTTACCCCCTACCCACCCCTAGCCCTCCCCCCTTTGGTGTATTTGCTGTTCGTCTGTATTATTCATGACAATAAACGATGTTTGTAACGATTTTCTATTAAAAACAATTTATTCGTCGTAATATATCATGCATCCTTACATAATATATCCATTATTACTTCTGAAAGGCACATACTTCATTTACGAGTAAACGTCAGAGGCTTTCCGAGAGGCATACGCGAAATCTTCAACGTACCTGTACACTTCTAACAGTACAACCGTATGCCCAGAGCCGTGTTCTGATCGCGGAGTTCGAATCTTCTTCATCTAGATTCTAGATAATAATTATCAATTATACAAGTCTAGTCGAGTGTGTTGGATCGATCGACAGAGATTCCCGAGATAACGTCAAGTGTCTCACCCATCCCCTTGGGATCCCTCGTTCGCGCGCGCTCACTTCCGCTCACGGACCTCATTTCAAAGTGCGTATTGGCAAGATTACATTACACACCCTTAGGAACACTTTCGAAATCCGACGTCGCCTGTGTCGGATTCGGAAAATTTCGCCGACGAAGAAACTCAACGATAACTGCAAACGGTAAATCTGACCTCGCCTGAATAGGATCATTTAGGCGAGACAAATAAAATATTAAGTACGCCTACGTATACATAATTATACTGTGTGTGTTCCTGACAAACGTTCGCTCGCGCGATTCGCGTAAATAAAAGTTGTCCCTCGTGGAAGTGGAGCATCATTGAAAAAGTTTCTCGTCGGGCGTTGAAAATCGATGTACAAGTGGTAGAAGATCACTGTGATCGCATTGCAGACTTCGGAAGTGAGACTGGAAGTTATCGTCCGCGATAATACACTTTTCTTTGAAACGATTAGACTTGCGTCGCGAGTTGTAAAGAAACAGTGCGATCACTGCGAAAGGAGGTCGTACATCGACTTTCGGTAAGCTCTTCAGAGGCGAGCCCCGGGACGAAGAGAATTGTAAAGGAGAAACTTTTAAAGTGATCTTCACCGCGGCGCGACGCTCAAGCGATGGGGGGATATTAAATGTAAACGTTTCGACTGCCAACTACGCAAGTCGTCGATCTAAGGAGCGGGATTATGGGGAGGAGAAATCGTATTTTTCTTTTGTACTGTTTCGTCGAAGGAACTGGCTAACGATCGTGCAGGATAGGCAAACAATTTTTCTCGCGCGAATTAGAAACTTTTGCGTCTTCCTTGAGACACGGAGCACGCGGACTTGACGGTCCCGTAGTCCAGCAGAGCACAGAGGATAGTGTGCGCGCTTGTAGTTCTTCCCGTCAATGGGCCAAGAAGCTACCGTTCCTCGAGCTAATTAATTACAATCTTAATTGTTCGTTACGCTGTGTTTCCATCCTCCTTCGCGTTCAGCGCGAGTCTGCTCCTCTCCGCTGGACGCGAAGACGATTTCTGTCGAACGTGTCGACGAGCTGACGCGCTTAAAACTCTCCGACGAGAATAACTTATGACCCATGATCCGGGCTCATTAACGATCGGCGGTTTTGTCTTATAAAACATAAAAAAAAGAGAACTAATGCATAGAATTTTCTTCCTCGCTTCGTTCGGATGAGAGAAATGGGACGCGATTAAATAAGATTAACATTGGTAATGCGGCGACGACGACGATGCAACTATGATACTTAACGAGATAAAGCTGCGAATCGAATACTGTGGTAATGACGGATTATCGGACATTACGTGTTCACGTGTCTCAGTCCACCTTCCCTGGCTGCACCCTTGGATATAACTGAAAACAATAAGATTCAGAATTCCTGTTCTGTCGCTTCCATGGCGCAGAGTTCGTTCGGTCTGCAACTTACGCCAAGTAGATTCCGAGGTACGTAGCCGTCCTTGTGTCCGAGTTTGCTCCACCACCATTCCCTCTCGTTGTCATCGCCCTTCCGGAGCACAACTAGGGAATCGCCGTTCTTCAGGGTGAGCTCGTCGCTGTGCTGCGCCTCGTAGTCGAACACCGCGTACACCTGGCCGTTGTTCATTATACCCAGCTTTTCCTGAACACCTGCAATAATATAGATCGTCGAGCATTGGTCCACCGGAAGAGAACTTGAGGAACATCCAAGTCCGCTGTAAAGTTTGCTGAGCAATGCAAGGATTTCATGTTAAGCTACTCACTGTACAAGTACTCCGAGCAGCCATCGAAGCCTTCCTCGTCCTCTTCGCACTTCTCTGCGGCGGTCTCATGGTCGGAGAGCGTCGTAGCGAAGATGCAAGCCCCGTGCTCAACCAGGAATCTCACCATCGACAGGTTGTTGCAGCTCGCGGCGCAGTGTAACGGAGTCCTGTAACAGAATCGATTTAATAAACGTGTAAAATACAAAGAGGCTATTGAGATATTTAATTCGAACCACTCCTTACCATCCGTCACTGTCCTGAGCGTTCACGTCGCAGCCGAACTCGACGAGGAACTTGACGATCTCGAGATGCCCGGCGCAAATGGCGTTGTGGAGTGCTGTGATCCCTTCGTCGTTCGCCGAGCTTGGATTCGCCACCTCCTTGGCGGTCTTCTTCACCAGCTCCAGCTCACCCTCAAGGCTGGCGTCCAGCAGAAGGGCTAGAGGGTCGAAGGAGACCCTCCTCGAGAGGTTCGCCTTCCCAGTGCTCGACTTCAGGTTCCCTTTCTTCCTCCTCATCACCTCGTTGTTCTTCCCGTCAACGTCCACTTCCGTCCTTCTGTCAGACTCTTTGTGCGACTTCACTTTATCCTCGATGTTGATCACGTTCAGGGCGTCGATGATGTCCGCCTCCTCCAGCTTATCGTTGCTGAGGACATCCTCGTTGATTATCGTGATGGGCTTCTTACAACACGCGTCCGTCGTGTCGATGATCTGCGGCTGCTGCTGTTGTTGTTGCTGCTGCTGCTGCTCCGTTTGCATCAGGTCCGCTGGAATCTCAGTCTCCGGGAAGAGGAACGCCGGTGGCATCTCAATCCGCCGGTTTATCGACACGTGGACATTCGACTTGGCGTAGCGAAGCTTCGGCTGCTCCGAGATCGGCGCCTTTTTCAGGGTCAGAGGCCTAGCCTTGATGATTTGGTGGTTGTTGAACTGCTGCGTCTCTGTGGGCGACTCTGGCGGCTCCGATGTGGGGATCGGCGGCGCGTCCTCTTCCTTCTCCACCCTGAAGATTCGATTGGCAATGTTAAAAATCACTGATTCTTGGAGACAAGGTTATTACTTAAAAAAATTTCGAAATACTGAGAAACTGAGAGAATCTATTAAGACACCTCGCTCTTCTGGGTCATTAGCTTAGACCAACTTTTCGTACCTAAAAAGCTTCCAATCTCAGAATGAAGTATTCGAGTCAAGACTGTCGAGTTTCAGGGTCTCGAAATTTGTTCAACGACTCCTCCACTACTCCGAATGAAAAGCGCGCGTCGACGCGAGAGCGGTGAGAAAAGAAGGAGTTAGATATCGTCCTCGATCGATCGACGAGCTCGCGAGTACTAAGCTGTTGTCTCCGCGGCACAGCCGTCGTTCTATTTCGGTGTCTATTATTCGAGACAGGCTTCGATTCACTGGCCAAATCGATCACGGACTAATTTACATTTATAATTAACCCAGTAATCGTTCTGTCATCCTGTGCCCGAAACCTTTGCCGCCCTCTTCCACGCGACTCGATCACTCATCCCCTCGTCGATCATCTGAGTCACGATTTAAGAAGACACTCCTGTCTGCCAGTCAGCAAAACGGGAGCGCGCGATGACTCTATCGCGTGTAGTATCTTAAAAATAAACAGCAATCCCTACTCCAAGAGACAATTCAGAAATGACAGATCAAGCTAAGCTCTGGGAAGCCTTAACCCACGAACAGACAATGCTGAAGACGATTAAAGGTTGCACGAACCTGGGGCTCATTCCTATACTGTTCTTGCACTCTCCAATTCCATCCACAGAATTGTCGACCTTCTCGTGATGCGTGAGTCTCGGCGGAGGATTAGGCTTGCTCGGCTTAGGAGGCAGCGCCGGCTTCGTCTTGTCTTCGCTGCGTATCTCCCCTAGGCTCTTCCTCTCGTTCTCGCCCTTGAGCCTCTCGAACTCGAACGGCTTCTCTCCGGTCTTCGCCGGGATCTCGAACTTGCCGTTGTGGTCGTGCTTCGTCGCCGCTGTCTGGTTGTTCTCGTACTTGGCCGGCTCCTGCTTGAACTGCTGCCCCCCGGCCTCGTATTTGCCCGAGGGGTCGTGCTTGAACGCGGCATTGTGCTCGTACTTAGCGGAGGGTCTCACCTCGTGCTGATCGTGCTTGACGTATTGCTGAGTATTCTGATTGGGGTCGTACTTCGTCCCGTGGTGCTGTTCGTGCTTCACCTGGCCAGCCTCGTACTTGCCCTGCTCGATCTTCGCCGCGCTGTCGTACTTGCCCGTTTGGTTTCCAGCCTGCTCGTGCTTGTTGGACTGCTCGTAGAGCTTGGTCGACTGGCTGTTGCTCTGCTCGTATTTGCCGTGCTGCTCGTATTTCCCATGCTGCTCGTACTTCATCTGATGAGGATCGTACTTGAAGACCGGGTTAGCCTCATACCTCTGCTGCTCGTGCTTTTGCGGCAACGCGTGCTCGAACTTCTCCTGACCCTTCTCCTGGAACTTCATCTTGTCCGTCTGCTCGCCGCCAGAGGTGGGGCTGGTCAACGGCTGGGTCTGGTTGTACCTCTGTATCGGGTTGCCGAAGTTTCCCCCGCTAGACCCGGTGTGGACGTTGGATTGCAGATTGGGGGAGTTCTGGGTCTGATACACCGTGGACGATTGGACGTGCGAGTTGGGCTGGGTGGAATGCTGCTGGACACCTGGGTAGTTGTGCCTCGACCCGTACGTCTGCTCCTGGTTGGAAGCTTGATTGTTCTGCGCGGACTGGTTCGTCTGCTGCTGATTAGCGTTCTGGGTGTTCAGGCCGACAAAGTTCTGCGCGTTGGCGTGACCGCGGCCTATCAGGCTCAACGTTTGCGGCATCACCGGGTGGATCTTCGTCGAGGAGGTCTGGTAGATCTGCGATTTCACGGAGAAGCTCGGCGCCACGCTGGACACTGGCTTCTGGTGGGTTTGGAGGTTCCTGTGGTTCTGCGTTTGCGTGAGGGACACCGTCGTCCCCAGGCTGGACGCCGAGGAGCCGATATTGTGCTGCTTCTGCTGAACGTTGCCATGCTGCTGTTGCTGCGTCTGGGACTGCTGCTGGTGGTGGATCCGAAGATTCTGCGACAGCCCATCCGGGCTGAAGTTGTGGGAGGAGCCGATCAAGTTATTGTTCGTGCTGTTACTGTTGTTGTTATTGTTATTGTTATTGTTGTTATTGTTATTGTTGGTGCAGGTCTGTTGGAGGTTCACCGACTGGCCGCCGACGTTCTGGTTGTGTTGCTGCTGGTTAGTGCCAAGTAGCTGCGATTGACCTGCAATCAATCGTCGTTTACGGCGTCGAGTTAGCCGAGCGTCGAATTAAAGAGTGACCCAAGAAATAACCACTTTTTAGTCCCACGATTTTGGAATTGAATTTTGTTCCAAATGATAGCTCATGATGAGATATCAATCACAACAAATTTTCAAGTTCAGGTGACAATTAGTTTTTGAGATGTGGGACGTGAAAATTCGTTAACGCGTCAGCCCATACGCTTCAATGTATGGATTTTTATGTCAGTCCAATAATTTAAACAATTAATTCCAGGGGTTTTGCTGGCTACTAACAACGAATTTGAACTTAGATTTTCAAAATTCACAATGGCCGATTCAACATGCTGGAAGATATATTAAAAAATGCACCCACTACACAGACATTTATATTTCTTGATTTTGATTTTTATTTGTGAATTTTGAATATCTACACTGCGTTCCACATTAGAGCATACTGGTTTCGCGCAGGGATACAATGCTGATTGGTAGTTAACCGGCAGGGAAATTGCTACGACCAATCGCAAAAGTGCTACAACCAATCGGGTGTGTCAGATCGATGGGAGCTGCGCAGATCGGTCGCAAATCGGTAGGGCCGTCGGTATGCTCTTATATGGAATGGAGTGTAAGTTCAAATTCGTTATTAGCAATCAGCAAAACCTCTGGAAATAATTTTTTAAATTATCGGACTGACATAAAAATCCGTAAATCGAAGCGTGTGGGCTCACGCGTTAACGAATTTTCACTTCTTTCACCTCCCATATCTCTGAAACTGATTGTCACCTCAACTTGAAAATATGTTCTGATTGATGTCTCATCATAAGGTATCATTCGGCACAAAATTCAGTTCCAAAATCGTAGGACTAAAAAGAGGCCAAAAAGGGCCTCATTTTTGGGTCACTCTTTATGTCGGTCGAAAGAGGATTCTAGTGCGCGTACAAACCTTGAATATGCGACTGCGACTGGCTGTGGGCGATCTGATGGCCGAACTGCTGGAACGCGGTCCTCTGGCCCAGCTGGGAGGCGCTGGCCGAGTGCTGGATCTTGTTTTTGTTCACGTCATCCTCGGCAGCCTTGAAGTTCACCGTGAACTTGGTGTTGTAGGGCAACGTCTGGTACTTGGGGTCGTTCTTGTTCAGATTGAAGTCGTTGTCGTTCGGTATGTGGGAGTAGGGCTCGATCGCGGCTATGTTCCCGGCCGGCCTGGACTTGCCCCCAGCGTTGAAGTCGAGCTTCGACTCCGTGAAACCGGTGTTCGCGTTCGCACGGTTGCCAGAGGCCAGCTGCTGACTGAGTCGTTGGTTCAAGGCTCTTTTGCGCTGAAGACGACCCTGCAGCTGAGCTATCCTCGCGTCGATCGACGCCATCTCCGCCTGCCGCTGCGCCAGGGCCAACCGTTGCTGCGACACTACCTGGTTCTGCTGCTCGTTCATCTTGTTACGGTACTGCCGATAGCAAAAGAGAATAGATTTTACATGGTTAGCCCGGATCAACTCTAGTCAAGGAAGATTCCTTTCCGTCTATTTTTCACTCTCTCGATGGAACTATGCCTTAAGTTAAGAAATTCTCAGCCGTGGATCGACTATCCACGTCTACCAGTTAAAAGGACCCAGGGCAATCCAAGGAGCATGCACCTTAAGCAGTAATTCCCATCGAGAGAGTCCGCGTAACGCTTCAACTTCAAAGCTTTCAGCTTCCCGAAATCGAACTGTCCTCTCGGAAGTGGCGAGATGCAATTTACTGCGAATGGAAGACGCGATCAGAAAAGCAGCGGCGTTTCGTCAAAGGACTGAGGAGAAGTTTGTTGCCAGCGAATTTCTATTGGAAGGTTCGCCGAAGGGGAAGAAAAGGGAAGAGAAGGAGCAAATGGCTCACCATGAGCTCCCTCCTGAGCTTTTCGAGCTCGGCGCTGGCCGGTGTCGGCAAGTGTCCACCGCCTGGGCCACCGACGCCACCGCCACCGACGCCTCCGGCGCCTCCACTTCCGGTTCCGGTGCCCGCCGCGTTCTGCCGACCTCGTAGCTCCTCGAGCTGTCGCGTCAGCTCCTCGACCTTCGCCACAGCTAACGAGAGTTCCTTCTCCTTCTCGTTGAACAACGCTCTTATGCAATCCAGGTCCGAGGCTGTGGGAAAAGAACGAGACAACACGTTAGAACAAAGGATTACTCTTTTCTGCAGGATGATGGCGAAATCGACGGCGAATTCTGGTTCGTGTTAGGATGGCAGGCTAGAAGGAGGACAAGCTTTGAAAGGAAATCGATCGCGTGGCTTTTCGTGGACGCGGATCTTTCGACGAGTTCCCTTTTCCCCCAAGTTTCCCTCCCGCCACTTTTGCAACGGGTATTCCTTCATTTGGAACCCGATAACGTTCACGTATATTGTCTCTGGAAATAAACTGTCCTGCTGTACGATCAGCCCCGTCTCCGCCCGCGTTTGAAGCCTGAACCGGAAACTGATTCGATATCCTTCCAAAGGTACTCGAAGCCGTGACACGTCTAGCTGAAAGGGGGCGATCGTTTGACCCGACGCGACGGAGCAATAGTTGGCGCGGATGAAACTTTCTTTTAATTATTTCCCCCCAGGCCTTTGACGCCGCCCGCCTTCTTCAACTTCTTCGCCCCGTTTTAATCTGGACAGCAGAGTTACTCTCGGCCTTTCAGCGACTTTGGAACGCGAAACAGGGAACGATTCCAAGTTCGCGGCATCAGCGAAATAACAAATCGCCTTTCTTTGTCGGACGAAGTCACGGTTGTTCGCGAAAGAATTCTCATTCCGTGGAAAACCGACGGGGTGCGGGGATCTGCCATCGTTTCCGATCGAGCTTCTTCTACGAAAATGATGATCGTTCCCTCCTTCGTTCCCTAGGGACTCGGCTTCGTTCCTTGCCAAGTAGCTTATCCCCTTGTTCCACGAGGATCGTGAAATAATTCAGGGACTAATTATCTGACCACGACCACCGTAAATTATCTTCTTGGCTCTTTCTCCAAGTTTCCGAGAGTTAAGCTACTAGGAAGTGGAACTTGTACTATGCCTCTGTACCTAAGTCAACCAATGCTTCATTATTCCCGAGTAGTTCCCTTAAAATGTAAACGTTTCGAGGAACTATCGAGCAACAAGGTGGAGAAGATTGGACTGGATCGAAGGATCGGTTTCTCAGATGATGGTCCTGGATCGATCGCTTCAATGATCGAATCTCCAAGCCTGAGCGAGCCTGGAAGGCGTTTTCCAGGGAATCGAAGCGGAAAACGTCGCAACGGAACCATTCGACCGCGGTGAACTGTCTCGTTTCGATATCGCCCGACGAAGAATGGTCTCTCGAGCCCGCGAACACCACGTAAACCTGGAGAGCAATGTTCGAGAGGCGCCATTCTCTGGCCATCGTTCACGGAACCACGTCCCTCTGGGTTGATCTATCAGAAAGAAAATCGTTTGGCGCGAGACACGGCGGCGGACGGCCCGGGGAGCGTGATTCGATTGGTCTCGTCTCGTTTATTTAGCTTTAGCGCCTCGTTTCCTCTTCAGGAAGGTGACTCTCGCCACGGCTCCGTGAGCTCTTTCCTTTCTTCGCAGTGCAGCTTGAAGGGAAAGAATTTCAATGCCCTCTGTCGCAAGAATATATTGCTCAGGGTAATTGGAATACTGGAGCAGGTTATTTTTCAGACTTAAATGATTATCCTCGCCGTGTGCTTCTATAAAAAGATAGCTGGAAAGCAACAAAGTCTCGCGTTCACGCGGAACACATCTCTATTATTTAGATTCATGACTCTTCTTACTCGAGACTTGAACGTTGATGCGACCACCGCGAAATCCCGCGACGCTGAGCCATTAGTGTGTCGCGTTTAATTCGAGGCATAGCCGACAAGTCCGATTCGCAAAAGCACAATGCTAGCGGGGCTTTGACCGCCTTAACGTCATTTCCCGCGGGGCAGGGCCGGGAAATGCGAATAAAAATAGGCGACGCCGGGGAAACGGGAGCTGATGACGATGGAAAACGGAGAAGAATGTGGGAGAAGGGACCTTTTGTCGCGCTGCTTCTTTCCAAGCAACGATCGGCTCCAGCCACGCCTGGAATTAGACTTTTCATTTTCATTTCAATCCCCGGCTCTCATCCTCTTCGCCCTCCTTTTCCGCCTCCTTTTCTGCGGCAACGTCCTCTGCATTCCCCCTATTGCTAGCGACGAAAACCTCGAACTCGTGGATCGCGATCCTCGCCCCGAGACAAATATGACGCCGGGGTATGCGAGTCTCTTTGAAATCGCGACCAACAGGCGAGCACCAAAACTGCATTCTTCGCCAAAGAAACGCGAGAGCTCTCGCATGGGTGGCCCGGGGAATTTTTCAACGGCCGTCCGCAACGTCGAGAGAAATCCCCCGAGCAAATTGGCGCCGCAGGAGAACTCCAATTTTCCTGCTGCAGAATTAGGTTTCTGTACGTTACTCCGAAAGCTGCGATCACCGCTGTACCACTATCTCTGTTCGCAGCGAAGAGGAGTTAATTGATAGCCTGTGATTAATCGCGTGGAATAATGAATTATTGGCGGCTGCCGGGGAACGAGTATTTCTTAACGCCACGTAGACTGTTCAGCTTTCGAAAAGCGAGTAAGATAGGGTAAATCCGGGACACGCGGTCGACCTAATTTGAAATGGATATTAAACTAATCCTGATATTATTTATTCTATGAGAATAAACCTAATATGTTCAGAATTTTATGCTGATTCAGAAAAACTGATCGATATTTGCTTTAAAACAATATTCGCTGAAAAACGGGTTGAAAACTGAAGTCATAGCATCTGACCACCTCTCCCGAGGTGCCAGGAGAAATGGTCTTCGTTGTTAGGACAGGTGGTTCAAATCTTGTAACTCAATTTTAACCCATTTACAACTATCCAATAGACTTGAAACTTTGCAGGCGTGCGTAGTTTGGATGACAGCACAAAATTATGGGATAAAAAACCCTCGAGGCGTTTAAAAATTACCCAATCATCAATAGATGTCACCTATAACCACAAATCCAAATCACTTGAAATGAGCTACTCGCGATCTTCTCCAAAACGACAAAAAGTCGCTACGTTCAGGTTGCTAGTCGAGAAAAGACCAGACACGTACAAATAGTAAAACAAAAACACTAAAAAGTAACAAATAAAAAAATGTATAAAAAAAATTTTTAAGTTAAACGGATTTATTTAAAATGACATCACAGTGGTATTCCCCCTTAATTGAGAGAATAAAAATGTAGAAAGTGAGTCATATCTCATCACGGCCGTTCCTGGGTTGTTGCAGGGGCATATTCTGCACCACCGCTAGGAACGGCTCTGTTTCTCATCTTTAATTTGAAAATCAGCTATCTATCCCAATTATAACTCGACCGTCTCACCTTTCTGCAGGGAGAGGTAGTTTTCGTGTTAGCTTCGCAAGGAAAGATTAATATGATTAAATACTTTTGCTGTATTGTCCCTCAATACCTCTACTATCTTATTGCCTAAAACATTAAACGAAAATTAACTTAGAAGTATATTTAAAATACGATCCTGTACACCACTGTTTGATAAAAGAGGTTAAATGTAGCGTCCACTTATCTTTTGTAACGTGTAAATCGCGGAAAACACAGAAAAAAGCGTGATGACGCTATTCAGTCAACTGTTTGACTCCTAGAAAAGCAATTCTTCTGGCCCTTAACGCGCTCTTGCGTCTTGGGTCTGAAATATAACGACTCGACCGACTCTCCGGCCCGACCGCGTCTCCCGGATTTACCCTATAGAATACAGAGGCAGATATAAGTTACGGCGAGGGGCAATGCTTAATTAAACGTTGCCCTTTTAATTGCTAGGATACTATTCAACGCCTCGCGAATCGTTGCGCGTTGCATCGTTTATCGAGCGACAACCTGGTGACGCTGGCGACTCTTGCACCTCCGATTAAACGCGCCTCAGCCTTCGACGTTCCATTATTCGGCCGTTTCGCGACCACGGGCGCGTATAATCCGGTCTATCGTTCAAACGACCAACGTTTCGTGTTTTCCCCGTCGCTTCGGGGACACAGAGGGTGTTCCACGTTACCGCTGACTCCGCGACCAGCTCTGCTCCGCGAAGCTGCAAACAGGGGTCACGGACGCCACGCTAAAAATGTCTCCACTCTGATTTCCACGCTACTGTTCTTTTTAACTACATACCCCCGAAATCGAATTGTCCCCAAGCGTGGAAGTGGAGCTCGCGGAACGGTCCCATTGTGCGTCCTCGACGCAGGTTCCGCGCGGCGTGCAAATGCGGTTAACGCCGGTGAACAAATTCAGAGTCGTTTTCGAATCGATTTCCGCGATTTCACGGTCCGCTTTGCGTTATCGCGGTGCGTTTCTTTGCGGGCATTTCGCGCTCGAGGGAGCGGAGCGTCGATTACGAGCAACAAATGCGGGGAATCGAACACAGCGAATAATTAACGCTCGCCTTCTTCCGGCCCGCTGCGGGAAGGGGTCTCTATTAATCGGTTTGGGGGGTTGATTTACGGTGTCATTGTGGTCACCGGCCCCCGGGTGATTATCGATTTCGCGAGTGCGGTGTATGCATATTAAATCATGCCTCGGACGCGGCGCAGCTGCTGGGCCTTTCCGGAATAAACGGCCCCACGTAATTCCAGATGCGAGCCAATTAGACCGTCGAGAAGTGGCCGTTCCGTACTCGTCGACGGCCGGAGCCTAGTTCCTCGCCACTCGAGCAGGCTTTTCGCTCTTTTCGGCAAGGTAAAGAGAGGTGGAAGAAAAGCGAGGCTCCTGCTGCGATCGAACGTATTTAGCGGGAGTGAAGGGGGTTGCTTTCATTAAGGGGCTGCCGGGAAGGTGTTTCGTAGGGTAATATCGCGAGGGAACGAGATTAAATGGAATTTTTCGGGCAGAGGGGTAATGTATGGCGCAGAGAGGTGATAATGAAGAAGGGTCAAGTGGTTAGGGGTCAAGGGGCTAATGAAGAGGGTTGGTGATGTGTAGTGGGAGAGAGAAGAGGGTGTATTAATATATTAGAGAGGGGATGGTAGGGACAAAGAGTCAAAGAAACTTGTAAAAAGAAAAGGAGACAAAACAATAGCCTTTCAAATTCGAGATACCCCCTTACACCCTAGCAGGAAACTTTCCAGGGCTAAAGGAAACTTTGCAAGCCCCGCGGAGTTTCTCGAGGCAACTGCCGTTCTACAGAAGTCTCGAATCTTCTCTGGAAAAAAGCCCCTGTATCTATCTGGCATTCAAGTGAAGCTTCTAATAGGGCATTCTTAAACCCCGTGGCAACCGATCTTCCCGCGAGCCCTTCCCTTCTGAGTTAAACTACGAATTCGAAGCGAGGAGTCGCGAACCTCCTTAAAAATCGCTCAATTATTCACAGGCGCGATCGATCAAGCAGCTAAAATTACCATCCAGCGGTGGATCGCGAGGTGTTCGCTAAAATTAACCGGTCGCGGATGCCGAGGAGCGGGCGCGGGCCGAGCACACGCTCCGACTCCATAATCTCCTAGAGGATGATGTATCGTCGCGGCACGCTATTGTCCGATGACCTAGAATCCCATTATCGAATTCTGGGTATCTATAGACGACTGCTGGATTGCTGGATGCAGAGCCGCTCAGACGAGATCTCGTTCGTCGCGGCCTGTCACGCTTTCGAGACTCGATACGCCTCTGTCCGCCCCTGCCGCTGACACCGCGTTTTACACGTCTACGCCCGGCATATGGATCCTTTTGGCACGCGACCGCGGAAACTGGCTTTTCACTTTTTCCTTGTTCACCCTCGACTGAGCGCGGTTCGAGCACCGTGCTCCTCTCTTGTTTTTAAAGCCACGTTAGGAGTTGCAGGATTCAGAATATTTCTCCGTCCTAGTACCTTTCTACATAATGCTATTCTTCTTTCAGTCTGATAGTCGGTTTAATACATTTCACAGGAATACCCCCATCTCTCCGGTCACAAGGATAGGTGCGATTGCTGGGGGGTTAAGAATTTCTGCTCAGCGAGCCGATGGACTTCCTCTTCGGCCTCTCCTTCGGTTCCTGTTCCAATAAAGGTGGATTCACACATGTCAGTTCTGTGAGGGTTCAGTGTCGCCAGTGTGTGTTAAAAATTAAAAACCAATAAAAAAAATTCAAAAACAAGCTTTACATGAAAGAGACGTGAAAATATTGTATAGTTATCGGAACTACGTCTGTGTGCAAAATTTCAAGTCAATCGGACATGTGGAACTGGGTCAAAATTAGCTTACTAGATTTCATCCTCACAAACTAACGAACAAACTCACAAGTGAAGCTAAATAAAAGCTTGTAAAAAAGCATCGTTTCCCTTGTTTTGGAAGGCACCAGATCACTGACACTGACGGAATTGATATGTGTGAATCCGCTTTAAGGGTCCATTCTACTTTGTGGGTCGAACAAAACGCCTATTTTCATAAATTTCTTTCGGCAATTATTTTACGATTTTTAATGTTTTTTTTCTGTTAAGTGTTTATTATTCCTTGTCGTATAGAACTGTAGTTTTCATATTTCCAAAATATATAAAGAAAATGTTCTGAATTTTCTACCTATTTTTCGATGCTTAGTGGATGGAACAAAAACTTTTTTTGATATCTGGATGATCCTACTTCACTTTATCCGTACACCCCTATAGGATACAATCATTCAATTTTGATCATGCTAGGCCCACTTTAAGGCCGAGGAGACTTCTACAAAGGGCCTGTGTTCTTCTCACTGGGGCACAAACATTGCGATTTATATCCATACATTTGTAATTATATTTTGGAAACATGAAAAATATGGTTCTATACAGCAAGGAATAATAAATATTTAACAGAAAACGAAAACCTTAAAATCCGTAAAATAATTCCCGAAAGAAAAATTAATGAAAATAGGCCTCTTTTTCGGCAAAGTATACCCTATAGAATAGACCCAGTCAAACAGAAAGCTCGAGACAGTGGTCGTCAGCGTTTGCCAAACGAGCAACAGTTTCGCGACAGCGCCTGTCGGACTTCGATCGCCACGAAGAACTTCTTTTGTTAGAAGTCGTTCCCCCAACGAAAAGCACTTTTTCCACGTCGATCGTAAAATCGTGAATAAAACCGAGGCGTTCGAAGGAATCAGATACCGAGGGAAGGGGTAGGGAACTCCGTGGAACAACGCGAAACTTGAAGGACCGACGGCTAGGAGGGCCTGCTCCGTCGTGAATACGAAATCTCCAGATGGAAAACTCGTATATTGGCGAACCCAAGCGTCCTTGCAAAGTTTCCTCGCGTGTTCCCGTGGAAGGAGCTGGTCCTCCAAGCTCCCCGCTGCCGGTGGAGGAATCTCCAAGCGTTCGAAAGCCGTCAACTCCACCAAGATGGTTACAACGAAAAACCTGCATTCCCGCCTCCCCGGAGAAATCGTTGTTTTACTTCTCTCTCGAACGAACGCCTGCAACCGCGCGATCGAACTTCGTGGGCAATAACGATTTCCTAGATTCAATTTCGATGACCGATCGCTGCTAGGGAGCCTGCCAAAGGCTACGCTTTCCAACGCGACTTTCAACTTTCTTCTTCCACCGAGGGCGTCACATTGTTCGTCGCCCGGAAACCCGTGGTTTTCAGATGGAATTATAAAAGTTTTCCTTAGAGGAGTCTGCCACAACTGCTTCCAAGCGGTTTAGAACACATTAATCGTAGGTCAAAGGAATTTTCCAACCCTTTTAGCCTCGAAATCTGGATCACTGTGTAGTATGGGTGGTTGATACCGTTGTTGGTACAGAATATAAAATCCCCCTCGGTTTTATCTCCTCTGGGGCAGGCCCACCTCGCCCCCAGTCACCCCGAGCCTCCATTTCCCGCGGAAACGAGATTTCCCGATCGAGAGAGCCTACCAAGCCGCCACGCGGGATCCAAGATGAAGCGCTGAGAAGAAAGGGGTCCTGGAAACGCTACGTTTCGCGTATGGGAATACTGTCTCGAGGATCTTCTCTTCTTTGACTTGCAGATCTCGGAGCAGTTCGATATACGATCGAGCGCAGTCGACCCTAATGTAATCCTTGAACCACTTGCGTTAGAAGAATTTCCATCTACTTTTCAACGAAGCAAAGGGTGCATACGGATCGCGCTATTCTAATTCCTCGTCTGTTCCCCATCTGCCTCCCGTGTGCAAGCATTGCCTGCAATGCTCGATCATGCTCGTCGAGATCTCGCGATCGGAAGGGGGTCACGGCTGCGTTAACCCAGTTCGAGAGATTTAGCCCGCGCGTGCGAAAGAAGCTGGAAACGTGGTTTACTGGACGCCCTCCCAGGAACGATATCTTTCTCGGGCTTTGTGCACGGCGAGCTGAAATGCTCTGAGAGCGGCGGACCGAGGTGACTCGACGGGAGTAACGCGTGCGGGCCGATAATTGCAAGGCTGCCGCGCATAATCGCTAATTGGCGAAGGATATGCAACCGCGGAGCTTCGGCATAGATATTCTCCCTCCTACTTTTTTTTCCCCCTCCACCGAGCGAAATTAAAAATACAGCGTTCGCTCGTTAGAGGCGCAATTAAAAGAAGACGAAGACGAAGCAGAAAGGCGAGCTGGACGGTGTTAATTAAGCGAATATTCGAGCGTGAATCTCTTTTTTCTCCCTCGAACGGCGGGAACAAACGGTACACGCTTTCGCAGCCGTGGAGCCGCCCTCCCGACAGCTTCGAGCACGATCCGAAGCCCCGGATCTGTGTAAACGTCACTCGACATCTTCTGTGAATTAAGCTTCGAAAGCGATCCCCCTTAAATCACTTGGATCCGAAAACGGGGGAATGGAAACTTGGTATCGGAGCGTGAAAATTTATCCACCTCGCATCTAAATTGAAGCGAGCTATCGACAGCCACCCTCCAGGATCCATTACGCGTTTAAATAATTTAAGCGAGCCCTCCGTCGATACCTCGACGTGCGAAGTCATTATTAATGTTTCTCAAAGTCTGACAGAAGCTGCTCCCTCTCGGGATCGTTTCGCCCATGGCCTTGCGCACTCCGGATAAAAATTCTCTTCGAATCGGAGGAGAATCAAGGTGTCGGAAGTTTTTCGATCGGAGGCCCGCCGGCTGCCACCGAAGAGATAATGGCGAAAGTCCGGCGGGGAAAAAATGTTTAATCCCGTGAAAGGATGCCTCGGCTTTTGAACCGTGGCTGAAACCAGATCAAGCCCGAAACGCTCCTCTAAACCGTGCCAACTCGCCCAGGATTGCAGCTACACGAGACGATTATATTAAAATTTCATGGAAATGGAACGTCGCGGATAATGACGCAGAGACTTGAGATTTATGGCTCGATTATAAATACATTCGCCGCGCCGGATGGGTCTATTAACGATGAAACATTTAACGTTTCTTTCAATAAAACAGTCCAGAATGAATTATATACACCCCCTAGCTTCCAAACCGCTTCCATACCTCCTCTCCAAATTAAGAGTAGGTAATTGAATCTTCGGAATGCACAATGGGATGATCGAAAAAACGGACGTCCATTCGTTGGATTTTCGCGATACCTACGGTCGATTGCCAGCGCTTCACAGCGGATTGGCGGCTCTTTTAATTCCCCTGTAAAACGGATTATCGCCGTGGGCGTTGTTATTACGGTATTACGGGAAATTATCCAGGGACGCGTGTGTCCAGTGTTTATTCGCTGGCTGTAACTCAGGATCGAATTTCGCGACGATAATCCGCTCGGTGGCAATGAAACGCTCGGCAATGCTCCCGGCGGAGCGCGAGCGGGCTAGGAGGTGGCTTCCGACGTAGGAGACTTCCCAGACACCCCACACATCGAGGAGGATCCCTGTTATCTCTTATATTACTCGGGTAAACGAGGGGGAAGATTTATAGCGGCCTCAAAGAATCCGAAATCGCAGCAAAGGTTTTCCCCGCGCGCCTCAGCGGATCGCCGTTCATCTCGCTCGTCTAGAAGCTAGGTTTCTGCTGAAACGGGGGATGGGGAATTAGCCCCTGGGAAGGCGTACGAAATTATCGCTCGTTACCGTCCCAGCAAAGGCCGCCGTTTACCCTCTCTTCCCTTCATCCCCCTTCTTTTCGTCCACCCACTGTTTGCCCGCGCCCGGTCCCTTTGACCCCCGCGAGAATTTAAATTACGCCCGGACTCGATTTTCCCCGTAATTTTTTCCACGTTTTCACCGGCAGCCAGCCGTCGACCCGGCCTCGGCGTTATTAAGACCGAGCGGGGGCTAACCCAGATCTCGGATCTGGAAACGAATCTGCTGGAAATAATCAATCCCCTCTCCTTCGCACGGTTGCTAGCATATTTCGTCGCCCGAGTCACTCTGAAACGAGGGAGGCAAGTATTTCGTTTAAAATTGGGATGAGATCGCGCGCCGTTTCCAAAATTTTTGCATGGATTCGCGCGTTTAAACGGCGTCAAAGGATGGCGGAGGATCCCCGCGGGAGCCGGAGGGCTTGATACACTTCTGCGGCTGCGGAATCTGGTTGAAAGCACCTCCTTCGCTGGCAAATTAGATATCGGATTTAATATTGGAATTTCGGGTTACCCGCCGCCCGAGAGAACTCGTGGCTTTGATTCCACGCGAGTGGACGTTGTCTCTCGAAACGAGCGCGTTTAGTTGGAGGCCTACAGTCGCGAACGGGCACGGGGGCTATCGAGAGCCACAGCAAACAGTCCTTCAAAGAACGACTCGCCGGGTCCATCTCCACGCGAGGCGAACCTGCTTCCCGTTTCTCAACTTCTGTCATATCAGCCACCGTCGAATGGGTGCGAGCAACCCCTGCCGGCTCCTCCGCCTTCCGTTCACCCTTTCATCCGCCACCTCAACCCTCCAGGCACCAAGAATTTGAGCGTCGCCAGCAATAGCCAGGAAATGAAATCCCGCAGCGTCTGGGACGAAAGGAAAGAGCTCGCGGGGTGGTGAAGTTACCGACCACAAATATTTTGGCGCGGATGTGGACGCAACGGCGCGAGATGGACGAGCGTGTTCCTCTGTAACGTCCGAAACATCGGGGGATCGGGGGAAAAAGTCGCGCAGAGGGATTTGGTACTCGCGCAAAGGGAAATTTATTCAACCTACATACCCAATTCTGGTGTCGAAACGTAGGAGGCTCCTCGGGAAAGCTACCTTTAATTAAAGCGCGCGCTACCATCGACCTGCCGTTTAATTCGGGGGATTTTTAAAATAAACCGCACCGTGCATGAAACCGGCGGGATTACGAGGATTACGACCGCGGGCGCTTTCGGCTAGGCCCTTGAGCATTCATTACAGAAAAATGGCCCAGCGAGGAGAGCTCTGCCTATCGGGAGTATCATCCTCGAGGTCGGATTTAAATTTTCTGCTGGGAAACTTGTATTGCACCTAGGAAACGGCAGCTGTTCCTTCGTGGGAGGATAACGTTTTTAATTTCAATATGAACGAAACGGGCAATCTGTTGGTTGATATGAAAGAGGTGCTCGGTTTGGAGGTGGGCGAAAGGAAGTTGCCCCGCGATCGAATACTCGAAATATTCAGCCGGGACAGCGGACTGGAATTCTCAAGTAGAATAGTGGAACGGAGGTGGATGAACACTGCGGCTTATTTACACACGTGGAACGAGCCACACCCCCGTTTCACGCTCCGAAGATCAATCCTCGGATGCTGGAGAGCTTCAGCGAACCGTTTGTCAAGCAATCTCGCAATCAGGCCGCGGCTATGATTCGCAGACAGGCCGGAACTCAATTACCCCGGCTGCTGGTAAGAGGAGCAGAGGGATCAATCCCTTCGATTTGTTTTCCAGCGGCCCCTCGAGCCCCTTCACTGGAACCCCGAACAACACCTCCCGTCCAGATGGATCCGAGCCGCGTTATAATTACGTATTCGAGTCGCGGGATCGCGACAATGGGAGGGAAATAAAAGGAAGCGCCGCGAAGAAACTAAGCGGGGCCGAGGGAAGTGGAGGAACTCCTCGGCTGCGAAGGAAACTTTCCTTCACCGCTTGGAACGAGCCCTATTGACGAGCAGAAGAGACGAGACGAGCTCCACGCTCCATAGGAAATAGATTACGCGAATTTCCGGGGGCGTAACGCGATCAGAGAGTCCTGTTCTGCCTCCGTCCTTCCCCTCGCGCCTACAACCCCCGGCGAAACCTCGCTCGATTGCACATCTCACCGCTCCATTCCCTACACGCTCGCGGGTCGCGACTTCGCCGTCTACGGAGCGCGAGGAACTCGATAAAAGGAGACCTATCCTCCCCCGCGCTCGAAAATTCCCGCAGATAACGGGCACGGCGGGAGTGACGTTTCCAAGACAGAGTCGAGGCAGCGGAGACGACAGACGTTCGAATAGCTCACCCCTCGACAGGGGGTGGCGAGAAGCGAGCTTGGTAACGAGCGATGCTTTCTCCAGATGCGATAGCGTTATGCTTGGTGGGGTGCCAAACTCCAAGCAAGTTAGATGATGTTCGGAAGCCTCGAGTGGCGGAGATACCGGCTCAGGGTTATAATTATGCGAGCACGGTGTTTAAAAGGAAAACAGAGTTAAGGAACCGAGTATTATCGCGAGCCACGGCTTGCACGCGCGAATTCGAGAAACGGCGAGTCCCAGCGATTCGAAGTTGTAAAAGCCGGCGATTGTTAGCCGACACGACGCGCCAATTCTCTAATCTCCATCCCCGATGTACGTGCTGTCGCACCCATTTTCAGATTCAAATCCACGTCCTTGCTATCTCGCGGAGGACCTCGACCGTCCGGCGTCCCGAGAGTAACGGCACCTAAAACCGCGCGATCTCAGATAACTTACATCCGGGCGGACCTCGGGGATCGGTTTCGGGTCCTGAAGGCAGCAGGAGCCGACGATCGGCGCCATAAATAGGCCGATTTATCATCGCCGATCCAGAGAGCAGCCGCGTCCAAGAGGGCCATCAGCGTGGATGGGGCTCGCTTTGCCCGCGAAATCTTTATTGAAGTCTAGTATATTCCGTCGCGCGGTCGTTCGATATCCTTTTACGAGGCGTTCGATCTTTCTCGAAATTACGGAGATCCTGGCGCGGAGGTGTTGCTCGCCGCGGAAAAGGGATCCCAGCGAGCACGGACGTGGCCGAGATACCCCGGCTCCTTCTCTCTGTCCGACCCGAGAGATATCGATATTCCACGTGCCCGCACCAAAAGGGTTTCCACCGAGAATTCCTCTTTATTCCCCTTCGCGGCTGGCCCTCCGCTATCTCCTTGCCTCCTGTCCGCTGCGCCCGCGCCAGGATCCAACTTTCACTTTCGAGCACCGCACGCTGCGAGTCTGGACGCCGGCGAATTGGATTAGCGAAGTTTGTCATCGCTCGTTTTAAAGGCACGTTGCGCTGGGCCAAGTGGTATACGCTCTCGGTGAATGGTTTAAAGGGGATCGCGAGACTTCTCGTAGAATTTGGAAAGAAAGGAGTCCCGTTTCGTTGGAGGTTCGGATCAGAATTCATCGTTGAATAGATTGGGTTGATAGTTTGAATTTGTGGTTGAGATTGCTACCAAATTGAGATTGCTAATCTGAGATTGCGGATACAGAAGGGGACCACCCCCCCCCCCCCCTCCTCAAGGGAGAAATACTTATTTTAATTTGCAAAATACTTATTTTAACTTAGCAATATGAGGGAAAATATGATAAATTGATACAAAAAAAAGAACACTTTCACTTAGTAGGAAAATATCGGAAAGGTCCCTGGTTCATTTGTCAGACCTACGCCCCCCCCCGTCAAGAAAATCTTGGCTTCGGCTCTGCGCCCCCCTCTCGAAAATCCTAAATTCGCCCCTGATTGCTAGGGCGAAAAACTCGAACGCGGGGTAGAAACAACTGTGAGCAATACGAGTTGTGTTAATCGACTTACTGAGCGTGGCGTTGTTGGCACGTGACTGGTCGGTCTGCGACCTAAGCAATCGCAGCCGATTCAGCTTGCTTTGTTGCTGGTCCAGCCTGTGCTTCAATCTGGCGAGTTTGTCCTGCTGTGCTGGCTCCTGAAACAGTAAACAGCGCTTGGTGAACACGACGAGCGCGACGGGCCAACGTGAATGCGGCCTAACGAGGAGGTGGACGGAAGAAAGGATCGTGGCGGAATATTTCAAGCCGAGTAAGAGGGGAACCCCGTTTGTCCCTCTCTATGACATTACACTGGAGAACGAGCCCGGCTCAGTTTGCCTTGCTTTTTTTATTAATGCGACTCGCGAAAGGGTCAACCCCGAAACGAGACCAACGAGACCCCTTCCCCCGATGGCACGACGACTCTCGGCCTCCTCGACCAAGCAGCAACAGTCTAAATTGCTGTAAAAATGCTGGAGAGTCTTGGCACGAGCGATATCTCCGTCGCGGAGTTACAAATCCCTACATATGCACCCCAATGAATCTTTCCGCGACTCTAATGACTCTTTCTTCTACTCCACTGATGCTTCCCACTCTCGGCTTTCTTGATGCTTTCACGCGGCCAAAACACTCGGGAGCCATTTACTCCGCTCGTTACCGATCCTCGAAGCTTCTCCCTCTCGGAATCTCTTGACGCCACTATATTACAGTGAGGGAAAGGAGAAGACAATCGCGCCGTGTCTCTGGCTATCGCGACACGGGGACGGACATATTTCCGCTCCGATCTACCAGGGGACGAGGGTTGCAGAAGCTCAAGGGGCATTAGTTGACCCGAGTCCAGTAATCCAGCCGTCGAAATTACCAGCAGCCTTTCACCGCGGAAAATAAGATCTCCTTTCGTTTCCGAGGGGCGCATTGTCGGTCGTTAAAAAGTCCCCTCGGCTTAAGGGGGAAGCTGCTCCCCATCGCGGGGCGGAACGGAGCGGACGTAAGATCCGCCAGAGGCTGAATGAAACTTTCCATCTTCGGTATCGAACTCCCATGTGCTCCCGTCCCCGAGATAGAGCCGTACCAGGGAGGATTAGGTCTTTCAGGTCCTCGGAAATCCCGCCTGAGTCCTGTCGCGGGATCTACTATTGCTTCGAGTCGTTCGCGAGCTCGCCAGAGATCCAGAGATCCCGGACGCGTCAGTTTCCGCGTATCTGACCACGTATCTGCACTCCTCACTGTTTCTATAGCGAGCTCTCAATCCAGATGTGCTGATGGAGGTCGTTGGCTCCCGCGACGAAGAAACGAAGCAGAAATAGGTGACATTTTCCTGGAGTGCAATGCGCGGCATCGTCGGGAAGCTTCGCAAGCGCAATCGATACCATTCGCGCGTTCCCCGCAGAGCCCTCCCTCGATCCACGCAAGCAACGTCTAGCAATTTAGAGAGGCAATATCAAGCCGGTCGTGATTGCCCCTCGCCGTTCTTCCATCGCGGAAGACACGCGCTAACGAGCCATAAAACTCTGGCCGAAAGGTTTTTGCGCGAGCAATTAGCGGCGGGCTAATTCGACGGGCGTTGGAGAAACTGGCGCAGCCAGTTCCCTGGGAAGTTCATTTAAATAGAGCCGGCTAGTTTTCCTCGCGACGGGATGAAGCGTTGAAGTCCCCCGCTGCCACGGGATAACGCGATCAGCCAGTTGTATCAGCGAGCCTCGAGATTACTCGACCCACTCGATATGGAGAGAGTAGGTATCGCAGTCGTCGCTTAATCTCGTTAATATCGTGCGAGAGGAGACACTGAGCTCGTTACCCCCGAGGATCCTCCACATACTCGGCGACGGTTAAAGTAGACAGGACAAGGGGCCTTCGCGCCTCGATCTTGCCTTCGGTAAGGAGTTACGCGCTCAACTAGCTCCTGAAAGGGTGCAGGCTAAGCGAATCGAGCGGGAGCGTCGATTAAGTCTCGATTAATAATTCGGTGGTCCACATTCAAGCGAACGGAATATACTAGAGGCGAGGGTCCTCCAGAAGATGCAGGCGCACGCTGATTCTTGCAAGTTTCAGAGATGCACTAGAGTGGAATGGTCTAGATACTAGACTCTAGGATCTAGGGATTCTGTATTACGGTATAATTGTAGGAACTCGAGCGATGGAACTTGAACTTGGGATCTTTGGAGTCCTGCTACTGGTGAGTGGTGCCTAAGGCACTCAAAAATTTCACAGTCGATTTTCTCGAAAACGAAGCACGATATAAAAAAATGTTATTCCTTTTTCTGAACTTATTTACTTGTTATGAGTCGAAAAGAAAGAGTAACTTTTTTTTATATCGCGCTTCATTTTCGAGGAAATCGACTTTCAAATTCTTGACGTTGCGTCCAGTCGCGTATAGGTAAAGCTACGTTCAGCCACCCTCCTTTGCGAGTCTCTGTTACGAGGGTTCCTGATCCCGCATAATCGATCCTCGCGTTCCTCCGCGCGGAAGACGTTGCAACGTGTTCAAGGCCAAGGTCACAGCCTGCAAGGTCAACCTAACGGTAGGTACACTGACTGGCCTCGCGCGTATTTTTCGCCGACGCTTCGGTTTTCGCGCGTCACGCGGAAGTGAATGACGCCGTCGGAGCCACAGCAGGCTCATCAATGGCGCGCGATTATATTCGCTGATCCACGCGGGCATCGAGCACCTGTCTGAATTTCTTCTCCCCTGGACCGCGACCCCTCGGAAATCACGGAGCAAGCAAATCCGACTTCTAAAATTCCGAACGTAGCTGAACGCCCATTTACGACACGCAGAACCGTCACCGAGGAATCAAGCGTTGCTTCACGACTAGCCGTAAACCGTCCGGCCTAGCTTCCTAAGCAGATTTCCAGAAGGTGCGTCGTTGCGAAGCGGGACACGGTTCGGAAGGGGCTGAGGGACCTAACCTAGACGCAATTTAGAGCGAGCGAGGTCTTCTCTGCGCGCTCGGAGCTTCTAATCGAGAGTTACGAGATCCGCCGCTGCTCGGGCCAGCGATTATGCTTTATTATACGCGGCGATAAATTTCTAGGGGCAGAGCTGGCGCGTTAGAATTTCCCGAGGAACGACCGGACGGTTGGGACACGGTCACGAGGACTTGAACGCGGAGTCACGAAGAAGCCCTCGGTGTCTGCACTTCGCTCTAAATTGCCCATGGTAGATGCCACCGCGAGGTCTACGCCGGTGGCCATTCACCATCGGCGATGAGGATCGTCCGCGGGATGACGGGGCTGAAGGGAGCCGACGGTTATCCGGCCAATAATAGGCATAAACTGTCCGCGAGTCCGTCATTACATTGAATTATTCATGACCACGGTCTTTCTGATCCTTGCTGGACGGGAGCCCAGTCCTCGCCGGGGATTCCGAGATACACTGGGCGCAATATGCTCGATGAGAATCGAGGGGACGTCGAGGATTTTGTGGCCCAGTTTCCTGTCTTCGATCAGGATGGTTATAAAAGCGATTGTGTTAGTATCAATAGGACCTTGAATCTCTGATGAAGTCTAGAACGACTTGGAACGTTTTAAAACTTTCTGTCGTTTAGGAGCGAGATTTGAAGGAATCAGACTGACCAGTGGATTGAAGGCAGAAGCAATTGGATTGGCAAGACGCGTCTGTACGGTGGAGGGATGGCGGAAATGGGGTTGATCGGCGGGCGGAATACGCATCGAACGAGTGGAGCAAGGCCGAGGGACATCGCTAGAGCTTTGTCGAGCAATTTCCAGAGCGATTTCCGCGTTTAGGCGGCTCGACGGGGCTGGGCTAGGTTCTCTCTCACCTGTGCGCCTCGAAGCACGGCTAGACGGGCCTCTCTCTGCTCCAGGAGGCGCCTCTGCTGGGCAATTTCCCGCTGTTGCCTGGCCGCCATGCTTTCAAGCTCGCTCAGCACCAGCACAGCACCACCCCCGCCCACTGGTAACTGAAACGAAATCAACAGAACATCAGAGAAACCAGTCACAAATATCTATATACATGTATGCACATCGGAGTGGTCCGCTTTCACCCTGCAAACTGACATTTATTCAGCCTAGCCGCGACTCGAGCTTATCATGCCGCCACGCCAGCCCCATTTCCGGGCCCTGATTAAATTCTTCGCCCAAACCGAGGTCCCCCAATGGACTGCCAGCTCGCCCAGTACAAAAGCAGCTTTTCTCCGCTGAGATATTACCAGAATCTCCCAAGGAGACTCGTCCCCAACAATGCAGCAGCGTGATAATCGGGGTTGCACAATAAAATGGTACCTTGGTCGATGTCGCGGGAGGCAAGAGCGCTCTAAATGTCAGCCTGGCATTTCGCAACCGAGGCGGGCGCACAGGGGGGAGAGAGAGAATCGCGGCGGATTACGCGATTTCGCGACTTGCCGGCGAGAACAAATGAAATAAATGGAATAAACGGAGGAAGGGGCTGCAGAGGCGTAACGCGGGAGAAAAGAAAAAGCGAGACGGACAGTGGTAGGCCCGGACTCGCGGAGCGTTCGCAGTTCTTTTTGCTTGACCTCGTGCACCATCTGGAGAGGACCGGCCGCCGATACCAAGTAGAATCCCAAGGCCGACCTGGCCCTTCGAATTCCACAGCGACAAGGACTCCTGGTAACCTTCGTGCGCGCGTCAACGGGAAGCCGCCGAGCGACGGATCCTCCTGCACCACGTCTCTTCGAGCCCGAGAAATCCCATCGAATGGAATCGAACGAGCGCTCGTCAGATTCAGATCTGGCTTACCGAGTGCTTGGATTAAAAAGATGCCCTCAGCAAAGTCTTCTGGCAAAGAGCCCCCATCAGCGTTTCGCCAGCGTCTATCAAGCTTTTATTGTAACCGTTTGCTCAGCCGTCCCCCCGTTTCCCTATCACGAAGGTGCAATTTCGTAATTAAACGTCCCCCGGGGCTCGTATCGAAGGAATTGGATCCCGAGCACGCGGCCTCCATTAAAATTTCAATCTCCCACGCGTTCTCCTTAACGAACGGCTGGCTGGCCAGATGGGCGACGGTGGGATCGACGGAGATAAAATTTCTGCTTGATAAATCGGCTAGATTCAGCCGAAAGTGGAACGCGAAACATGAAGCGCGCTCACCGGTAACCCAGATAACGAACGGGCCCGAGGAGGACGAGTTCCTTCGTCCTAATCGCTCCTAGTCCGAGCCACCGTACGCCTGGCCGAGCTTATCGCTTCGTCCCGCGTGCAAATTAATCCTGGGCCTTCCCTGGGGCGAAAGCTGGCGCAACATGAACCGCGGAACCACCTCCAGAATTTACAATTTACAACGAGCGCGCGTTTTATCGCGAATCCCTCTTCGTCCCCCTCGCCTCGGGGCTCGGCACGCTCGATTCTCTGTGTTCGCATGCGGTTCAACGGTCTCCACCGAGGGTGAAGTATTAATTGCAACTTAGTTTCCAGCACCCACCATTGCCGAGGATTGTTCCGCGGCCAGGGAATCTCGGACGCTTCACTGCCTTTTGTCAGACGCTCCCAAGGATACTCCGGGTGCGTCTACACGGGAGATCGTTAACGAGAGAAGCTTATTGACTTAATCGACGCAAGCGTTACTGGCTGGCTACATTGTGCTCGCGGCGAAAGTTGCGAAACTCTTTTGCGCGAGCTGGGTAATTACCGGGGAACGGGACAGCCTTCATTGTGAAGGATGACTCGCGGGCAGAAAATTGTGGAGACTTCCTTCTCCTGTTTCCTCTTCCTGCTTCTGGCCGGCGACTCTTATAGGACTTTGATACAACTTTATTCCCCTGAATTCCATTACCTTCCACCTGATACCTTCTTCAATCCTCCAGGCTTCAAGTTACGAAAGATTGAGCCCCACATTTACACAGATTCCTACTAGTAACCTTTTCTCTGAACAACGCGCATGTTGCACATCGTTAACGTCAACTACGCGTCTCCCAGGTGAAGCACTAAAAATCTTAGCGATCACAAAAGTGACGTCCTTTGAACTTCCCACCGTTCTCGTCTCCGTGGCGCTTAAAAATTTCCGAGGGGATCAAGCCCAGAGCGGATTTCGCTCGGCTGCAGACAGCCGAGCAACACCTTGCAGCGCGGACCGGTTGCGCCGACTTCCAAGCTTAATCAGCCCAAAAGGGGAAAAAGGATTGAAATCGGAGCAGCGAGGTGCACCGAGCGCGAGCAATAAAGTACCCGGAGGGTGAATAAATAACAGATACTCGATCCGGGTACAAGACCGCGGGAGGAGGGCTCTCCAGCGCGGCCGGCTCCCTCGAACCCACAAATTTCCTCGCGCTGAAACGCGCCTGACTGGCCAAGAGAGCGCCAGTTTCTCTCGGCTTGGTCGGTCCTCTCTGCTCGTAAATAAACATAGGCGGTGGGATCGAGGCGAAGGAAACGAACCGGGGATGCTTTCAATCTGGCCTGCTTCCGCGCGGCTCCTTTCCGCGCGTGAATTATGAAGGATGCGCGAAAACGGGCCGCCAAGTGACTCGCGACGTGGCTCCAGCGATCTTATTACCCTGTCAGCTGCATTCTCCTCGATAAACGCGCAGATTTCTGCTCCACGCTTTACCTAATCCACTCGAGACTATGCAAGTCCACGACTGCGATCTTGTACCACGCGTGGGGCTCGTAATCCAATGGAACACAAAACTTTCAATCAGGGGATTCATCTTCAAAAGGTGTTAGAATTTTCTACTACACCTTCCAGTGTCTTAACTCAAAGAAATTTTCTATGAATCCCTTCGAGCTCCTAGCACTGCACTGAATAATTTCATCCCTTCCTGGGAGAAGATTTTATCGATAGGAAGCGGCGTTCTCCTATTTTTTACAAGCAACCATGTTCAGCCGTGCTCAGCCCTGTCGCGACTCGGAACTTCCATTCTTACCTCGGGGATTTATATTAGATCCCTTCGAGCTCCTGGTTACTTCGCGTCCAATAATTTCCCTCCTTCCCACCCCTCAGGGGGAATATTTTCCGTTAAAAAATCATATTCCCTGGAGCAGAGCCCCAGCCATTTTCATCGTTGCTGGCAGCCACGTTCCTTCCTGTTCCCGGAGAAACTGAAGCTACTGGCTTTATCCGCTGTTCTTTAACCCAGAGGCTCCGCGCGGAGAATCCTTTCGGGCTGGTTACGCTTCGTAGCGAAATAATTTGCCCGTGAAAAGCTACAGTATTTTTATACGGGAGACCTGGCTTCTCCATATTTTTAGCGCTCGATGGATTTCGAACGGTGAACGCGCGTACTGGTCCCGTTGCCTCGCGCTGCAAGCGAGATTGCTGGCGAAGAGATTGGTAGCCCTGACGAATTGCGAACAGCCCTAGAATGGACGAGGAACTGCGTTCGGAGGAAGTCGCCTCGAAAATTAGTTGGGGGCCACTTCCGCGAGGACAGTCGCTTCTTGACCATCTAGACGGGCTGGGTTGACTCGCCTGCTCCTTTCACTTCCCACAGAAGCAAGACCCCAGCAAACCGTGAAAATCACAGTGGCGACGCTCCATTCCTTGGGAGGAAAAGTATTCTAATTTCCTGCTGGTTGGTTCGCCAGCAATTCTCAGCGGGGCGTCTATTTCCAAGGGCAGCTGCTCGCACCCCCATAATTCACGGGGTCGCGCGCCAATTTCGGCTGCTTCTTGGGACATTCGATATTGCATTCCTGGCGTGCTGCTGCGTTCCCAGCCGTCCACCTGAATCCTGCCCCCAGATCATTATTTATTCATTCGTTTGGAACGGCCGTGCTCGCGGGAAACGCGCGGACGCGAAGAAAAGGAGGCTCTGAATTAAGTTGATTCCCCTCTATACAGTCTGGTAAGCAGAACGGCGCACGCCAAGGGGTTTCGACCGTTAAGACCAATTAACTTGGAGTATCTGAGGATATTAATAGACCCGTTAATACACGTGGAACGAGAAAAATGTGAATAAGAAGATAGTTGATCGGTGGATTCGCGAGCGGGGTAGGTTTATAATGAGCGCGTTCAGGCGATTCAGGATGGGATTACAATCGCAGATCGGTTCTGCTCACTGTATGGCGAAATAGGATTACGACGGCAGTTGGTCCCGTTCGTTCGGTAATCCATATTCCGCGAGCTTGGCGAGTCCTATGCCGTGCACAGTTCCAGTTGGTTATCGAGTTCCGCGGAACTCCGAGCTGCACTAATCTCAACGCCACTGGAATGGTAATTTCGTAATCTTCTAGTTTAGACTCGCGATTCACTGATCAGAACTTCGGCTCGGGGATAAACGAAGGATGCCAGGCTCCTTCGAAGGTGTCTACTGGTGATCCCCAGTGGAAATATGAAGCGGGCAGGAATGATGACCTAAACACCCCCGAAATGGGAAGTATATTGGCCCTTATCGTTTCAAGCTCGACGCGCAGGGCTGAAGAAAAGAATCACGCAATCAGCGTCCGTCTAACAAGCGACTTAAAAGATAGCATGCAGTAAAACGCTCTAGGCATTTGGCTGGTCTTTGCGGCGCAGAACGGAAATGAGAAACGACGTCGAGGAGCGAGATGAAAGGCGAGGAAAGGGTAGCCCGCTCTTGCCAGGGGAATATTTTTTTTCCCCGTCGAGTTTCTGACAGCTTCGCCCGCGACTTCTCCCGCCAAAAAAAAATGTGCAGTTTCGTTGCCTTCGGCGGGGCAGCGTGGCCCCGTTTCACCGACAAGACGTTTCCAAGGAAGCGGATTCGTGGACGGGGCGCGAAAACGAGCGTTTTTCCTCGCTGCCAGTGACCTCCCGAGCGACGAAAGCAATTTTACTTTCGACGATAAATGCCGCCACTATCAGTAATAAACGTGGCGTGGCTCTGGACGAGAGCCAAACACGGTAATTTCGCCGGGGTAATTAAGGGAATTCGTGGCCGACGGTGCGCGGTAGGGACGCTTTCCCAGGGAAACGCATAAATACCAACGGAATTTCATCGAAATAATCCCCGCGGGGCAATCCCAGCTCCAGCGACCGCCTTACAAACTTATCTCGCGACAGTTTAAGTAGCCTTAACTATTATTTACTCGGCAAACCAGCCGATGCAGCCACGCTAAACTATGACACGCGTATCTCACCCCTGTCTCTCGCGATGCTACCACCGTTTTATCGAGAATAACTAATGAACGTCTCTTGCCAGCCCCAGTTCCCGCTGCGTGCGCAAAGGTTGCGAAACGGAATCAGCCAAGTGGAATCATTAGCATCCTCGTGGAGCACAAACGGTGGGTACCTCGTGCCATCCTAAGTAGGCTTTATGAAAGACGTAACGAAAGAAACCGTACGAATAACAACGCTCAAAATTATAGGGGTGTTAACGAAGAAAATCCTTCAAGGATCGTGTAGGCATTTTGATGACGATGGTGCCAACCGAGAGAGATTAGCTAGGCAGTCGGCGATCGTCGCCGACAGTCCCGAACGGTTGTTGGTTTAAGGATACGGTTACAGAAGATCGCGCGACAAACGATCGACCGCCGATGGCGTATTAGCGACGGAATAGTAGTGAGTCATGGGGGACCGTTGAGGAGAGATTCGACAGTTGAAAGTAGTTCTCTGTTGGCGACCGACGAAAGACGTTGGCTGGAGGAACCGTCCCGTGCGATACTGTTTTAATAAAGCTACTAGGGGAGACCGGGACTAAAAGTTCCGCGGGTAAGTTGTTCCGATCGTTCTATCTTCAAAATCAAAAAGAGCGTTGTACTTTAAATTATTTTTTCCACAGAGTGGCGTAATCAACTTACACGGAAAAAATAATTTAAAGTACAACGCTCCATTCATTTTGAAGATAGAACTGTCGGAACAACTTACCCCTCGGAACTTGTAGCCCCGGTCTCCCCTACATATATATTAATCCAATTCTCGTCAGTCATTGAGCGCCAACCTGACCACGCGCTATCCGCGACTTACCCTTCTATAATCGGAAGTTTCGCGCGACTGGAGATTTCCGCGCACAGGTACGGGTGGCTGAAAAGAACTGGTCTTACCTCGTTGCTCCCGAGCTTAGCTTTCTCGCCGCACTCCTGCTCCTTAGCGTCCCTCTCCCTGACAGAGAGGACCTTCTGCTTCCTCTTGGAGCGGCCATGGCGGAGCTTTACCGTCACCGTTTTCGACTTGAAGCTCTCCGACGGATAGACGCAGGCCAGCATCGTGCGCGCCGAGGGTCTCGCGATTCTCTTGGTACGATCGTCCACGGGCACTGGACAGCGATTGTTGCTGGAACACGCGACGCGCCCACCTTCCGCGTCGGGCTAGTAACGCTCGCGGTTCGCCAGCGCGGCGCGATCTCCGCTTCTCTCGCGTCCGGGCGCGCGTCGTCGCGGTTCCATCGGCTCCGGAGACCTCGTTAATTCTCGTTGGATTAATTAACGACCGGCAGACGTTTTTCGCGGAGTCGCGTCGTTTCTCTTCCAGTAGCCGAAGCTTAATTGCTGCTCGCTCGCTTTCCCGGCTTCACCCTCTTCCTTCTTTCTCCCCTGTCTTTTCTATCGCTCTCACCCTCTCTTTCTCTATCCTGCTCGTGCTTCCCCTCGGTCTAGCTCGACTCACTTGGTCTGGGCGTCGAGACTAGCATGCGACAAGACGCACAGCCTCGTCACGGTACTCTAGAATGTCAGAGAAACGGTTGGCTGTTAGAGACGCGTCGCGGCGTCTGGGAGGAAGGGAGCCATGGCCAGTCGAAGCGAATCGCACAGGTGATAATTAACGATTCGAGTCGCGCGTGCAATAATGCCCACCCGAGCGACGGTCCACGGCGAAAGCTCGCGCGGAGAATCCGCGTTACATTTCATTACGGTTGCCAATTAAAACGCGAACTCGCGTGCCTGCTCGCTGCACCGTTGCATCGTTGCTGGCGGTCGCATTGTAACCCCCGCCCTTGTCCCGTGCCGTCATCCCCATTGCGATGTGAAATAATCAGCGCTCCGTGCCCCGTGGTAAGAGTTTCAGTAGATACCTAAGTAACTAAGCAGATTTCATGGTGTTTCATGCCCACTACGCTCGACAGTCCGTAAATCGCTATTACTCTACCTAAAAGTGGTAAACCGACTAAGTACCGGACGAAAGAGAATCAAGAATACCTCCTGCCTCTTTAAATTGCTAAAATTCGAGTCCATTTCCTGCGGAAGATAGGGGCGAATCGAATTTCGTGGGCAAAGGGAGCCAGATTCGGCATAGCCACCACTATCAGCTTTAATGCAACTGGCGTTAATTATAACCCAGCTGAATGCCCGTGCAAAGGGAAAACGGCGATGGGGATTGATTCGACGCGCTGCTTTGCCAATTGTCTACAGTCCTCGCACACAGTAGGTGAATGGTAAGCAATCCTGCCCTCGATCCTGAAAGCGCGGAGCGCTCCCGACAGAGGAAGATCGTTGCACGGGGAATTTCGGGGTCGTTACATAAAGCCCACCCAACGACATCATCGAGACTCTGTAATCTCGACTACGTTGCGCAATTCCCGCCAACGACGTCAACGAAAATTACACGCTCTTATGGGCGTGCTGCAACGCCCTTTCACGACACCGATTCTCCTACAGACTCTCGCTGGTTTTCACTGGTCAATCGCTCGATCGCCAAGAATATGTCGCCGACAAATGCTCGAGGAAAGTCCTTTGAATAGCGAAACTTTCACGCAAACAGTCGCGGGTTCCTCGAGCACGTTTGAGTGACGGTATTGCAGTAATTGGGGGAAAGAGCAAAGTGGGGGATGAAGTAAGTTCCCCTAATGAAAAATTCACGGCGAAATGTCGTTAAGGACGAGTGCCGGGGATTCGTGAAAAGCTGGATGCTTCGCGTCTCTCGTCGGCGGAGCTTTCATTCGCGGAGAACGACACTCGAAAGTGGCCGCTTTAGCGACTCGCCCCGCTCGTTTCATCCTTCATTTTCGGCTCCGTGCCTGAATGCAATCTACCGCGAGGATTTGCGACTATTGCACGCCCGCCGCCTCGGCGACGATCATCGTTGCAACGGTGATTACAGTTTTAACGATCGACGTCTGCGCGGCCCGTGCTCGCGATTATATTGCCCGGCAGATGTCTTCTTTATCCGAGCAATCGCTTTATTAATCCTCCCGTGAAAGGCTTCAGACGCGTTCGAGAGGAAGCTTCGGGATAAGCAAGGACGTCTGTGGTGGAACCATAAGGATTCGATATTAAGGTAGCTTTTTCTATACGCGACTGGGCGCAACGTGAAGAACTTCAAAGTCGATTTTCTCAAAAATGAAGCGCGATAACGAAAAATTTTATTCCTCTTTCTCGACTTATTTACTTCTTGTAAATCGGGAAGAAAGAGTAACTTGGTATTATTAACGGCTACACCGACTCTGCGGACATTTTAGCTCTGGACATTTTAACCTTTAGTTTTTGAATGAACAATTTATTTTGTTGATTCTATAAATTTTAGTATAATAATTTATGCCTATGCGCTTACTGTTTGTATTAGATCGCCTTCTCTTTTTTACATATCGGCACATAACACTTCGTATGGGATGAATAACTCCATTAATAGAATATGTATATTAGCGAATCTGTATAGCGCCCATGTTAATTTTTTTAGCGGTACATTGGCCACCGTTAAATATCGTTTGCCGGCTTTGGCTCGCTGGAACCTCTATGTACACGCACGTTAATTCTTATTCTAACTTTCATTGTATTAGTTAATTATTTCCATTATTTTCTTGTACTATTGTTTGTTTATGTACGTACATTGTCTATTTGGTAACTTTATGAATTGATCATTGTAAACTAAAGGGTCTTTACCCGTGGAATTAAATAAATAAATAAATAAACTTTTTTGCATATAGCGCTTCATTTTCGAGAAAACCGACTTTGAAGTTCCTGCTGCTGCGTCCAGTCGCGTATAGGAAAATATACCTTTATACGCTGTCCCATGGCTGGGGATAGGATCGATGCTTGTAATTCTCGTTGGCCTGATGGAATTATTTAATGGAGAATAGAACGAACGCTAGTAGACATATTGGAAGAAGAAGCTAACAAAAGAGCAAGGCTGAAGCATTTAACGCAATAAACAATTTTCGTAGCAGAGCGGGAAATTATACACCCAACAATGCCGCACTGGAATCTTTGTTACTGGATCCGCTATCTCCACTATTTCGAATGGAATGGAACTATTCTGCTTTCAGGTCCCGAGTAATTGAGCTTCCCCTGTCCGCGAGGCTCGAGTATTCACCAAAGCCACAGTCGGCGGAGCAAATTTTTGTGAGTGTGGAATTTTAAAGGGAGTACAAATTCAAAGATTAAATTTCCAGAGCTTAAAAAACAGTAGTTCGCAAACGGAAAATAACAAATGATGAAATGCTTTCTAAATTCCCGAATGTGGAATTCCACATACCTACTCCACAAATTCCACACAACTCACGCCGCCAATAATTTTCTCCTAAAACACCAAATTTCTTGTTACGACGTTTGTACTCCCACTTCCTTGCGTTTCTCTCATCATCCTCGAAGAAGCGACGAAAGGTTAATCGAATCTCGTCCCCCGAAGATGCCCAGCGGCGATATCGCGGAGTTTTTGAAAAATGGAACGCGAAAGGACCCGCGGCGCAGTGGATTTTTAAGAGGGGGAGAACTTAGCGGCACGTAACCGTCGTTTATTAAGCGAGCGTATCCGAAATCGATAGAGGGGCGGGCGTGGGCGTTCGCGCGTCGAGAAACAACGAAACGACGGAAATCGAGAGCGATTAAAAGCAGAGGGGGGGCAGAGAGGCGTCGGTGGAGCTATCGGTTCCGACTGTTCCTTTAAAAATAAAGCGGAGTAAGATCGCTGGAGGAGCTCAAGGAACTTGTCCCCGTATCTTAAAGCCCGTTCCGCGCGACCCAGAAAAGCCAGAGGGTGCTCGACGAGAGCGAGCGAGAACACCGACCGCTGCTTTCCGATTCCTTTGGGTTTTGGATCTCTGCTGCGCGCACAAGCCTGAGGGAGGTCTCCCGCACGGAAAATGAACCAGGGTTGACCGATAAACGGATCCACCGCGTCAAAACGGATGGACGCCTTTTGTGGGCTAAACGGGGTTGTCTTATTTAATCCCCTGTCGGCTCGAGGGGAGAAATTCGTGGCAAGATTGCCAGGGAGATGAAGAGCGGGACGAGCTACATGACGGGGTTGATACGTGGATGAATTCTCGTGGTCCGGGGGCTTCATCTAGGGGATGATTTGTATTATACAAGAAGGTTTTGTCCCAGGGGATCTAGCACCCGCGAGGAAGAGCTGCAGAAAGCTGTCGGGAGATCGTGCAACCGTCGTTAACACGGCAACCCCTCCGCGGAATCGATAACACCGCTTTCGAACTGTTAATCGTTTCCTTATCGCTCCCAACTTCGCCGTGGCTATTCTTTCCTACTCGCGAAGTCCGTATTCTCCAGTGCGGTTATCGAGGCTAAATCTCGAGCGGCCGAGGCGACTGGAAAGAGGTCGATGCGCCGCTCCGATAAGGAGCATATACCTCACCGTTTCGTCCACTTTCGTACGAACGCGGCGTTGTCTTTAAGAAAGTAGCTCGTATGACGAGCATATTCTTGTGACCATCTCTTGGAATCATCAGCAGGACTCGAGCTATCGATGACCCCGTGGGAGTCTCCCAGAAAATTACGACCCTCTGTGCGTTTGCTATGCCGAGGCGAAGAAACAAGTGGCATCGCTGAGATTTCAATCGCACGGGAATGGCACACGGATCGTTTTTTTCCACTAATAAAAAACCTACTGGGAATTCTACTTTTCTATTTCAAGAACACTGCGAATCCCTTTCGACGCAAGCTGGACCACTTCTCGATTTCCGCGAGCGTAAGTCAGATAGCTACGCCGCGACGTTTTACTTCGAATAACGTAACGTAGTTTTAATTAAAATTTTCTACGAGCCAGCTGTCCGTCACGCTTCCTGCAACGTTTCTTCCCGCAGTGGCAGGAGTTTAACAGCCTCTATAGCCGTCAAAATGTCGCGACATACGATCGAGTTTCCTGAATCGACGCCCTCGTGAAAATGTTGGCGAAATTCGGGAGGTTCTCTGAATATTCATCGACGTGGATGCGTTATCGCCGCGATAACGCGGCCCAGCTGACGTCCTGTCCATTTACGTCGAACGACGATCCACGACTTTGAACCGTCCGCTCTAACTGTTAACAGCGAAGCCAGGAAATGGAGGAATTTCGGCGAGCCCCTCTCGATAACACCCCGCCTGGCGATATTTATTTCCTCCGTTATTAGGGTAACAGGCTTGATCCCTCCTGCAGAATCGTATTCAATCTCCTCTGGAAACTCACCGCTCAACGGAATGACGATCAACGTCACGTGCGCAGTGTATTTAGCTGGAATCTGACACACGGCTCGCCCCGATAGAAACGATAATTCTCGTGACGATGATATTGTGCGCCTCTGGGGACAATCAAACGCCACGTGAATGCGGCTACGCAGAAGGAGAACGTGCCACGCGTTTCCAAATACCGTGCGCTTTTCCACCGAGGGGATGAAAAGCCGCAGCTTACCGGTGTATTAAACTTTCCCGGATCTCCCTCGAAATGTATGAAAATTCACGCTGGAGTAAAGCCTGGGCAGTTATGTCTCCGTATTAATCCAGGTAATGGAAGCCTGCGCGGAAAATTGGGACGGAAAAAGCAGTGGGCGAAACGCGGAAAGAGGGCAGGATTAAAGGTCCCGATGACGGGGGAGAATCGGAGGCGAAAAAACATCCCAGAGGGGAGGGACGGTGCGTGGGTGTTTTCAAGTAGCGTGGCGATGGCGCGGCAGATTAAAGGAATGAAAATCGAAGGTGGAAAGGCAAAGGACGTGGAGGATGTCTCGATGGTAGAGGAGACACAAGTAGGATCGCGGTGCGATAGATCGATGGTCAGAGGGCGGGTACCCGTTGCGGTCTTTTCCCCTGCAAATTGTATTTCCTCCTCGACTCTATCCCACTTGAAACGATTTTCCTGTAACCGCAGCGAAAACGACCCTAATTGGAGCGTCCTTGTCTACGACGAGGCGTGCTCGAGGCGAAGTCTCGAAACGAGCCCCCGAGTATCTTCCTCGTTCCCGACAGATAACTGCATTGCATCCATTGGACGATACCACGGGATTATTACGAGGGCTCTATGAAATGTAAATAAGCGCGGAATCCGGCGGGATCGACGTTGATGCATTATCCCTGTTTACCGTGAAATATTCAGCAGCGATCGGGGCTGGTTATTTGGTCCCGCGACGGGTCTGCCCAGCAATATCGGGTCGGCCGCAACAAATATTTGATCCGAGATAGGGGAAAGAATCTGGGGAGCGTCTGGGGAGCAGAGTGGTAGCTGGTGGATCAATCGACTTGTCAATCTAGAGGGAGCATTGAAGGAAAAGGCCGCGGGAGTAGATTCGCTAGAAGCGACACGCTGTTCCCTTCGATACCGACGCCTGTGTTCCCCGTGCTTCCGTAGCTGAAGGGCACTCAGGGATCCAAAGAAGCAGTTCCTAATTTCTGGGATAGGAGGGGATGTCTAATCCTTGATGGCCTCCCGAGAGCCGTAAAGGGGAGAAGGTTGGTGCCTGGAACGGTGCCAGTGCACTAAACTCGCAGGGTTAGCGAGGATCGCGCTTGAAGGGCTTCGTTTTCACTCCGGGTCCAGGACCTGCCTCAACCTTTCACCGGCCCGGTACAGACGGTCGATGATGAATACGCGGCGAGACAGGGATCGATGACACGGCGATTTTTCTCTCGTTGCGCGGAAGTGTCCGATTAGAGGCGTCTCCATGGGGAGACCATTTAAATTCATAACCTCCCTGGCCCCGAGATTAAGAACGCATCGCTCTCTTGTCCAATCTCTGCTCCTCTTTTTACCCGCCGCGACCCCTTGGACCGTGCCGGAGAGCTTCTCGGATTTATTTAAAAGCCCTGGGATGAACCGAGGATTGAACTTTTTAAAGAAACTTCGGGTGTAACGGTTTAGATATAATTCAAGGTCCGCGGCTATAAATTGTAGCGACTATAAATCGCCGTTGCCTCGCCCCCGTGTGTCGTTAATAACGAGGAGGAAGCGGAGTAACAGGTAGCGTCCTTCGATTCGCAGCCAGCTCGCCCTCTCGGCTCTTTCCTCTACAGGCAGCACTTCTCACGGTCGTTTCTGCCTCCCGCCAGACTTAATCCATAGAGTCATACAGGCAAAGACAGCAATTGTTCGTTCACTAATGAAAATGACAATTTCTATATTTCGTGGTAAATCTTCATTGAAATAAATGGATCGATGGTGTTTTTCTGATGAAAATGACACCAAACGTGATACGACGTCGACCAAACGTAATGAGTCAGAGCAGGCCTGCTATATAGTGTAGATACCTCTGAATAATCGCCAGTGGTATCAGTGGATACGATACGGACACGGAATTGACACGGAACTGATATGTAAATTGCTCGTCCATTACTTCTCTTAGTGTTTTTTGGGAATGTAATAACGCCGTATTATTATTAATATTATCATTGTAGGCATTTTGATGGCGATGGTGCCAACCGAGGGAGATTAGCTAGGCAGTCGGCGATCGTCGCCGACAGTCCCGAACGATTGTTGGTTTAAGGATACGGTTACAGAAGATCGCGCGACAAACGATCGACCGCCGATGGCGTATTAGCGACGGAATAGTAGTGAGTCATGGGGGACCGTTGAGGAGAGATTCGACAGTTGGAAGTAGTTCTCTGTTGTATATAGTGATGGCGATACAGCCCCACATGTATCGATATTTCGTATCGATACGTATTAACAGTCCAAGTATCGATACAACTGATATATCGCAGATGAAATATCGATATCACCAGTATCGATACGTACGTATCGGCCCATGTATTCCTGCCCCCGTTTCATAACCTTTTTTTTTTTTTTATACACCATGTACAATATTAATTAATATAATTCAACCTAGAGGATTGGCGTTCGTTGGGCTGAGTAAGATGACATCTTAAAGTGCCTTCTTTTACTATATATATATGTACAACTAAAAGAAAATAAAAACCTTAACCTTAATAATTCAACCTCTAGGGTACTCAAGAAATCAATACCAATAGTCATTCTAATCGACGCATCTGACATATTATCATTGGTATCGATACTTAAATTAGAAATGGAATCCAAAAATGAAAATATTAATATACAAAAAAATAATTTATTCAGCTATACATTTTGATTGAAGTTCCAATATTCGCTATGAAACAAAATGGTGCCGAATGCCGATAGCGTATCGATATTCATGGGTTAAGTATCGATACAGCAATATATCGTTACATTAAGTATCGATACAAATTATCTATGTATCGGTTGGAAAGTATCGATATTCCGATATATCGATACTGTATCGCCATCACTACTCTGTTGGCGACCGACGAAAGACGTTGGCTGGAGGAACCGTCCCGTGCGATTCTGTTAATATATAGGTTTTAATAAAGCTATATATTAATCCTATTCTCGTCAGTCATTGAGCGCCAACCTGACCACGCGCTATCCGCGACTTGCCCTTCTATATCATTATTATTTTGTTATCCTGTTATCTTGTCACATTGTCATGTTTTTATCTGGTCATCTTGTTATCTCGTCATCTTGTCATCTTGTCATGTTATGATCTTATCATTTTATCATTTTATTATTTTATTTTATTATTTTATTATTTTATTATTTTATTATTTTATTATTGTATTATGTGTGCCCAGAGCTTTAAACAGAAGCAGTTCTTTATATTCTTAGGAGTTATATGAAGAAAAAAAAAATCCTCCCCGACGGGGAATCGAACCCCGGTCTTCCGCGTGACAGGCGGAGATACTGACCACTATACTATCGAGGATCCTTGAATGTTGAAGCATTTTAAATTCAGTTTTCTTGTACACATTATTTTCATATTAAGTTATTATTAATTTTAATGTTAAATTATTAGTAATTGGAGTAGTAAATTAGTACTAATTCAAATATTTAATTAAAAATAATTCAAAATATTCAATTTATTTTATTTCATAATATTGCATCGTTATTAATTCAAAATGTTGAATAATTATTAATTTACCCCAAAAAATATAAATATTAATTACACATGTGTAGGCATTTTGATGACGATGGTGCCAACCGAGGTAGATTAGCTAGGCAGTCGGCAATCGTCGCCGACAGTCCCGAACGATTGTTGGTTTAAGGATACGGTTACAGAAGATCGCGCGACAAACGATCGACCGCCGATGGCGTATTAGCGACGGAATAGTAGTGAGTCATGGGGGACCGTTGAGGAGAGATTCGACAGTTGAAAGTAGTTCTTTGTTGGCGACCGACGAAAGACGTTGGCTGGAGGAACCGTCCCGTGCGATACTGTTTTAATAAAGCTATATCTTAATCCTATTCTCGTCAGTCATTGAGTGCCAACCTGACCACGCGCTATCCGCGACTTGCCCTTCTATACATGTTACATAATATTGTGTAATCCTCGCTGCCTGCGCCTCCAGACAGGACTACCTCTAACCGATTAACGAAACACGACACTCGGGTGATCGCCAGTTTCTTCGGTGAAACGCGAGACCGCGAGGCGAATAACCCTAAACAAACTTTGCGTCCCCAACACACTGCCTCCGACGGGGACACTTTGCTATTGTTTCCTGGCGACAAGGGATGCCTGTGATTCGAGAAAAACCGGTAGAGAAGCGCGGCGTATCTAGGCGCGAGAAACCGCAGAGTTCAGAGTGTCACCGATTGTGCTCGAGACGGAGTGGAAAAAAAAGGAGGACACGCGGCTGGAAGGTGGAGATGAGCTGCGCCTCGAGAACCGCGGACAATGCCACGGGGGCGACGCAGCCTTTGTGTGCAAAACGATCGAGGTTTCGCGCCCTGCGTCCGCTACGCCTCTTTTTACCTTGCCCGCCTGGCACCGCAATCAGGAACCGCTCGCATCAACGCGCGGCGGCGTCTGGGTGGTGGTTGAAGCGAAGCGGGGAAATCATTTTTCTATGAACTTCCATACTGATTACGATAGTGCGCCGAGCAGCAGAAATTGGTAAGGAAACGTGCTTTCCCCCAGTGCCATTTATTTTCATTGGCCGATAAAGCGCGCTGACGAAACGGCTGGCGACTCTCAGGGATCGTGATAAATTACCAGCAGCGCGGCGAGAAAGAAGCGAAGATACCGCGATACTTGGCCAGAAGTTTGACGGCGCCCGTTATTTACGGTGTTTCTGGCGAACCGTTTAATGGCTCCTCTAACCTCCCATATATTCTCGTGTAATCCTTCCAGTATCTTCTAGGTATCTACCCCGCTTCGCCACGAGAATCGCCTTCGTCTCGCGGTTTTTGGTTGCACGCGGATACAGCGGTGTCTCGTAAAGAGGACGGCGTTTCTGTTCTTGCCGCGACCGACCAGACGTTCCGCGCGATGAGGCGATAAAGGCGAGCTGAAGAGACACCCTGCCTCGGAAGTAAGATGCTTCGGGACCAAGCGTCGGGACCGGATCTGTACAATCTCCCTCTAAGCGAGAAGAAAGTGGACGACCGCGTGTCGGAGGGAAATAGTCGCGTCCTCGTGTGCACCCACGAGGGGAGGCTTGCTCTGACACGCGCGTGAGAGTGCATTTTCCCAGAGAACACGGAGGGGTGCGCGTGACGCGTTAAACGAACCAGCGACGCGCTTTTTTTTCCCCCTCGTTTTGCTTCCGCCCCCGGGACGTTCCCCGAGTTCCTCCATTTTTCAAGGAACAAAGGGCGCTGAAAAAGTGCACGCGGAACTGCGGGACTGTGTGCAACGCTAAGGGCCCGAGCAAAGTTGCACGGCACCAGGACGAGATTCATCCACTGGGAACTATCGATCCCTGGCTGACATCGCGCGAATATTCCACTTCGCGTTCGCCCACGGTCCCGCGCGAACGTCGCTGCGTCTGACAGACGAGCGGCCGCGGGCTGAATTGCCGGATTTTCCCGAAGCTGAGGGAGGAAACGTTGAAACGAGTGTCCCAAAACCCCTCGCTTTTTATCGCCGTTTAAATCCCCCCTGATGAACGGGGGCGCGATTCAGAACGGTCCTGGGACGATTTGAAGTTGGGAGCGTGAGTCTCTGGTGTCGTCGATCACTGCGGTTCTCTGTTGTTCTTGGAGGTAGAGGGAGAGGAAGATGTGCGATTAGTTTTAGGAAAATCTCTCCGTATTTTATCTTTATGCCTACTGAGTGGGTTCTGTTGAAAGAAGTTCTAGAATCCTTCCAACTTCCCCAACTAACCCAAGAATTCCTAGCTAAAAGCTCAATCGCCTTTGCTCTCCACGAGGATTCCTAAAACCCTCTAAAGAGAACCTTGTGTCTATCTCGATAGATAGCTGTCGTCTTCTCCCCCAAGAAACCGCCCTGTATTCCTCTAGCTAAGGACAATCTACGAGGAAAATTATGGAAGTAGGAATCTAAGTTAGAGCTCGTTAGAAACCAGCACGCGGTGGATATTCGTTCGCAGGGTACGCACCCGCGGGTTCATCGATCGCCCGTTCGATGGATACAACGTGGCCGCGGCGTGAGCCAACCAGAACACGTATTTCCCTCGGTAATAATCGAGAGCGGGGACCGATTGTTCGAGGAAGCGACGTCGATCGGCTTCTGGGTAAATAACTAAGCGCGGCCGTTCGACGAGTGAAATTGAGTTTCAGGCTGAATGACGTCCCCCTCCGAGGCGTTCTTCCTCCCTTCTTCGAGACACGACGTTTAGGAAACGAACCTGTCCGACCTGTTTCCCTCGAACCTTCAAAGATCAATGACGTTACGTCGAAAGTCAGCCTCCCGACGGGCTGACATTATCGGCGCAGCACGTTTCGCGCCCGGGAGGAATGCTTTTGTCCTCTTGCCTTTAAAGCGGATAGGAAAACGCGGACGCCCGATGAAGGAAACGGGGAGCTTTAATTTTCAGCCGCGGAACACGAGCGAGCTCGTAAGAAGCGCGAGCGAGCAGTTCTGTCGCGCGACCACAGATCTCAAGTCAGCCATATCCGATCGCGGCTCGAGTGTCCTCTTTCCGAGGAATGCAAAGTGACCAGTCGACGTGGCTCTTAAAATTCCTTGCAGCCACGGTGAAGACTAGTCTGCCTCTTATTCCTACAGAATTTTGGTACAGAAACGGGGCCACGGTGGTGATTCGAGCTGGCGGTGCGGAAGACAGAAGCTACCCTCCTATTGCCAATGCAATCGCGATGCTCAAAGGATCTCCGTCGGACGGTAGTTGCCTAACATTATACTGTACCTATGACAAATCCGAGGTCTGGGCTACAATCCGCAAATTTGGGTCGCCATGGATCTTGGACAGGGACCAAACGAGTCCATGGGTTTTGGAATCGAGCTGAGAAGGCACTGTTTCAAAATCTCCCACGGAGAAATCGTGTGCTTCAACTTCTTCGGTTAGGAATCCATCGAATTGGCAGATAGCAAAAAACAATGCCACCCTGTCGCCGGCAGCGTGCCCCCGTTGATCGAGACGAGTGCTTTTAATTCAGCTAAGCACTCGGTCAACATTCCACCGCCGGACTCTTTGCTACGGAAACATCGTTCCAATTTTTCATCGACCGTCACTCGAATGCACTCCTGGCCCGCGCGATATGGCAGATTCGATGGGGTTGAAGCGCGGTTGCAGCGGAGAACAGCGCACACTTTGCTCCAAACCGATGTCTCGCGTGGGAGGAGGCGAGGGTCGGCTGTAACCGATTCCATACGGAAGTACCGATTAAAGACCAACGATTTACAGGGTCGCATCGTGCACCAAAGACGCATGTTCCGTTACTGAAATCCGGGGCTGGTGCTTCGATGTGCGAAACATCGCGGCTGTTACCTGTCTGCCACGGGGACGCTTTGTCTAGCTCGATCGGCCAACGTTTCGCCATATTTCCCGCTCGATTCGTACATCTCTCAAGTGACAACGACGTTGCTTGGTGGAGTTGGGTCTTTGGAGATTTCTTATTAAATAAAATCTTCCGCAATTTCCTCCCCCAATAGGATATAAAGTAACGCTACAGTGCCGAGAGGAGAAATCGACGGAGTCAAGTTCCTATCTTCAGAATGGAAAGGTGGAAAGAAGCTAATGCGTTAGGCTGTTATTAAATCAACCTAAATGCAGCAGTTAAAGCGGACAGGGGGTTGCCAGGTACGTGACAAAAATCTCGCAGAAGAGTGACGGGGATGGGAATACGGTGAGCCAGCGTGCGCGTGGCTGTCCGTTGACAAATGGACGCGAGAGGAGGCGCGCCGAGGGGCGAACAAGTCTCCGAGCGACGCGGCGGTCAGCTGGGCAGGGTGACAGGGTGCAAGCTGACTCGTAACTTTTCCGGACAGTTACGCAAATTGCTCTCCCGACGGCGAGCCTACGATCGAGGGACACGCAAGTCCCCGGCGATTTATGGAAATTGGAGAATCCGACGGCCGCCCGTTCAACCCCCTTTCCACTCTGTCCACGCTCCGATCCTCGCGATGTCACTTTTGACGAGCCGCGTTCATCACCGTCCGACCCGTGTCGGAGGCGAGTCCCCGGAAACGCTGCCCCGTCGCGCGGTGAAATGTTCACGAGTGGCGGGATTCGTGTCACCGCTTGCGAATTAGCTGCACGAGGTCGCTAAGTCCTCCGGAGTCGGGGATCAACGTATTCGGGTCGTAATGAATCGTAAATCGGGATTCCTGGAGAGACTTGCACCTAATTGCTACGCCCTTTCATCCGCATCCGTCGCTAATTGTTTTTGAGGAATTGCGAGAGGAATGATTCCTATAGTAGAAAAGGCCGAAGATGTATGCGATGGACTAATAATGTCAGCGATGGAAGTTCGGTAACATTATAGATTCCTTCGAAGCACGACGGTGAATTTTATTTCTGAGATTATTGATTTTCAGGACACACATGCGAAGGGTCTCCTTCCTGCTCGAGGAAATTACCCCGTGAATTATGCAAGAAGATCCTTGGTAACGCTTTTATCGCTCCGCAAGACGAGCGAGTATCCAAGAGATTTTACGCCAAAATGTCCACCGAAGATTATAAAGGGGTGTTAGTGTGTAGAGTCAGCTCGGAAAGACTCACTGAATGTTTCGCCAATTTCCAACCGCCCCGTGACCCAACCCTTTTTTATGTCCGGTAAACACGGAGTTTTAATTGCGCCGCGGAAATAATGGAGACTACTAGGGGGATCCCATTGAGCCTTTTAAACGCGTCGCTCTGAATTGAAACCTCTTAACGGATTTCCATTCAAAGTTCAGCTGGCGAAAAACTGCTTGGGAAACACCGTAATGGGGTTGTAGGTACGGATGCTTTTTTTTTTTCTCCATCAAACTTCTTTCATCGCAGTTGCACTCGACACGATTTCTTTAATTCCTGTACAGTCAGCGGGGGGGGGGGGGTTGTATACCGAGGCTGCTGAAATTACTCGGCGATCGTTCGATTTAAAAAGTTTGCGAACCCACGACAGACGCGGAAATCCACGCCTAATCTGATTCGACAGGCTTGTGTCCCGAGCTTCTCAGGGGTTCGAGGGCCAGAAAAAGGAGGAAGAGGAGGAAGCACGCGAGGAGGGCGAAAATGGAAGCAGGAAGCTGCGCGTGATGCATTGTAAAGTCGAATTAATCCGCGGCACTTTTATCTAATGGACTAAGAGTGAGTTAGGAAAGTTGTCAGCCAGCTAATTAAGGCCACGCGAAGCGGGTACAATTATGAGAAAAAGGTTGTCGGAAGGAGCACGCGCGATTCCAGGTGATACGATTTTTATGCCGTCACGGCTGCGTCCCGATGGAAAAACGCGATGAATCTCGCTGCGAATACCGTTGCGCGTAGATTTTAGCAGCCTAACGGAGCGCGCAGCAAAACGCATTGTTCCTGGCTGGCAAACAGAAAGGCGAGGATGAAATGACTCTAAGCGCATAGCGATCGCACTTTTATCCTTGGACTGTGGGTAACCTGACAGTGGACGACTGCGTCGATTTTCACCGATATTAGTATTCATATTACCCCTAAAAGGACCCAGGCACCCCTGAAGATTAATCGAATCGAAGGGTCTCCAGTGAGAATGTAAACCACACCATATTAAACAGAACTACTAAACTAAACTAGCGGCCACGCACGAAAAGCAGGTGCCAGGTGGAGGAGGCCACCCTCGTTAACGATGAAGGACGACACGTAAAAGGACACTGTAGTTTGTGTCCAGCTGTGCCCACGACCAGGGAACACGTTTCCCAGCGAGCGTAGACATTGCGCACAAACTCTCGTTAGAACGACTCGGTTAACTTTTCCCCTGGAAAGGAGAAAACCTCCGCGAGCCGATCCAATTTGCAGAAACAAGCCCTTGAGCCGCGACGCTGCGGAAGCGAACAGGCACAGGGAATAATTAACATCCAGGGCCACAAATGAACCGCCTCCTCCACTGAATCGCTGTTCGCGGCTCAAGTGTTACCTTCTTCACTCCAAGCCCAACCAGGCCTAACAAAAGGGACCACATTCCGGCCCAGTTTTACGAAAATTCAACCGACCTCGAGGAACAATATCGGGCGGATGTACCTACTCGTGGGATCCAGCGAAACTCAACAGGTTTTTATCAGCGGCGGCTCGAACGCGGCTTATGAATCCGATGTCCGATAAATCCGCGTTATTGTTGCGCCTCGCCGGGCCTCGCCGCGCTTTTCCCCCAATTTCCATCTATTTACTCGGCCGAACAGATGCGTGCGCGGTTATCTGCCAGCGAGCGAACAATGGGGAGATAAAACCGCGGCTAAAAGCAACCCCTCGTGGTCGTCGCTCCTCCCTGCAGCCGCGACCCTCTGGGGAAGAGGTTTGTCGGTGGCCAGGGTGTCACGCGATGTTAAATTCGCTGGTTGAAAATCCCAGAGACAAACCAGCTTGTCGCGATAGATTTTTCCAGGGTCTGGGAGGCTGTGATTGTCTCGGGGGAGACGTTGCCTCGGGTTTGACGGCGAACGGGGGTGATTCCCAAAGATTTCCGAGCGTTTCGTCTGGAGGGACAGGTGTACCTTCGATTTATTCGCTGGGAATGCTTGAGACTTGGTTGCGTGACTTCCGAATCGCGAAGGAACTAGGGGTTGACGGAGGGAGTTAATGCGAAGAATACCACCGGCTACGATTAATCCCTCCTCGTATACGGAAACGAGGACACGGGAGATGCGAGCAAGCTGTAATGTCTGCAAATACGTTCACGCGTCTCAGCAAACAGCTATTTAATCCATGGTGTAGCGAATACTTTTCCCTTGCACTCGGTGGAGGGAATAGAACTCGAGGATCCGACGAGAATTCTCTGTCGATTAATCTGCATCTCGCGACGAAGGACGCCTCGAGTGAACCTAATCATTCCATTAATTACCTCCACGACAATTCCACCCTTCGAAATTTGCAATCCTCCGAGAAAGACATCAGATAGAAGCGCTTTCTACCGCGGAATTCTAGACTACGAGGGATACTTCCAAGAACAATTATGGCATCGCCGAAGACGCCTCGAATTTCATTTCCTCCTCGGCTCGAATTATATCGGGGTACATTCTCGCCGAGAAAATAATCGCGAATTCAGTTAGCAACCGTGAATTGTCACGTTCGGAAGGGTCGAAGGGTTGTTCCCAACGCGTCGACGAGGGAAACACGGTTTTCAGCTTCCAGATACGACGCAGCTGTCGAACAGTGTTCGTCCTGGTTGGTTACGGGCGATAAGTGGAAGTTCTGCTGGTAAAAGGATGTCCGGGACGTCCGAGCCACCGTGGATGCCCGCGAGCACGGGAAAGGGAATGCGAAAGAGACTCTGGAAGGGAACTAATCTCTTTAATGCAGCCTTAAGCCAGCTGAGGTCCAGTCCGAAGGGCGAAGTGGACGTCGAACCGTTCGATAAGGACCGGGCAGGATTAATCCCCGCGAAGGATATTCAATTCTGCAAGTCGCTTTTCTGGTAATTGTTAATCGGCGGCCACGGCATCGCGCAATTACCGAGAAGCTATCGCGGTTAATGCCGTAAGGGGAGAAAGAAACCGAAGTCCCGGCAGGCTGGAAAGGCTCCAGAGAGGAATCCCGGCGATGGCGGGGCGCTTTCAGTGTTTTCTTAATTATCCCCCGCGCGTTTTCTTCGCTGTTGTGTTTGCTCGCCCACCCCCAGCGGCCCGGTGAAATTGAAAACGCAACGAGTCGCCGGCTTAATCGAGTTTCCACGGTGAACGCGATAAAAGTTGATCTTCGTTGCGTCGGGGCCCCAAGTGGAAAATTCGCCGAGAATTTCCTTTGCCCTCTGATATATACAAACGGCGTAAATTCGCGAATTTGCACGCGCTCGCTATGCTTTAGATCGTAGCTACAACAAAACGGATGACGAGCAGCTTGTAAGTGTCTCTCCATACACAAGCGAATAGTGGTTGAAAAAGTTTGGCTAATCACGAGCAGTGGGCTACCCCGTGTAACGTTTGAAGCTAGATTCCAGTTACAAAAACGGAGGTGAACTCTTCGCTTCTCCGATCCCATTAAAGTTCCACGTTACAACGTCGCGAACGCGGTGAAGTTGGCAAACTTATTACGTATTTTCGTCGAGCTTCTAGTAACCGTAAACTTTATCCACGGTACAGGAAGATATCGGCATGTAGATGATCGTGCACGCAGAATTCCCTCTCAGCGATGAATTATTTTGCAGCGGGCGTAATTGGACCACGGGAGATTTTAATTTTTAATCGCGCTGGCCACGCGCACCCGCATGAATCGCGATATCGCTCCGCTCGCCATTTACATGGATGAATGCAGGGACACTGCGTGAGAATGATTAAAAAAGTTCCTCGGGGATATCAGAAAGTTTATGATTTCGTTCGCTCCAGAGAATCACGAGAGGAATGCTTTGCCTTTGATGCTTGGAAAACTGATTTGGAAGATCGACCCTCGAGCTGGATAATTGCTTGGTTGTTTTAAGAGATTGGAGATTCAAAGCGAGTGGAAGAAGCTTGGAGAAAATACCCCCGCATATCAGGAACAATAGGCCACGAGTTACTCTATTGAGATCTCTTTGGGTGGCACAAAGATTCCAATGAAATCTCTCGATATCGACAAGTATTAATAACGGATTCTCCACGATTCAGACTCGCCAAGTCTGCGAATCATCTGCATATCTGAAGCAGCTCTAAATCTAATGATCCGTAGACAGTTTAAATTTCTTCTATGCTATGCGACTTACTTTAGAATTGAATTGTAACACAGTGTCGGAGATGGAACTCCAGCGATTAAGAGTACCGAAGCTACCTTTCTAGATCGACCTCGTGCACCTCTATTAGGCTGAAACCGCGGCTCCCCGACAATACGTGAGAAATCCGAGGAGTCGGTCAACGTTCAAGCGACGCAACCGTCGTGGCAATCGCGTGAAAGACCGCTGGAAACAATAATCAGCCGTTTATCTTGATTTTATTGTTACTCCGTTCGTAGGGACCTTCTTCCGCGGCTCGTTTCAGTTTCCCCTCGAATTTCGTATTCAAGATTAATCGAAGCCGGCCGAGCTGTTCGGGGACCATAAAACGCGATGGTATCTAGCTAGAAAAGGAGAAAGATTAGGAAAATTCCTTGGGAATATCGTGTCGGAGCGAAGCGACGTGAGAACGGGACGAATCGGGCACGACATCGCGCCGTATATATCGGGATCTAAATAACGTCCCGACATTTTACACCGGCACCACCACCCTTCTAACCTTGATTCCTCGAAAATTTTATGTTCCCATTCGCCGCTCCTAGGTCATCTGTTAAAGCTCTCCATCGCTAGACGCGCGCTATCGCGACTTCTTTTTATTATCGAGACGGCTAAAAGGCTTTCCTGATCGACCTCCCTCCCTTCCCTGAATTCCAAGGAACTTAGAAACTCTTCGTTTTAAATTAAATGCTAATTTCCGTGGAACGGAGTGTATTAAAAATTGATAGTAAAGACACAGACAGATACACTGAACTGTCTAGTCGTATGTGTATATGGTGATTCGTGCGCTTTGCTATCGCCGTCGCGTGAAGTAGGAATGTTAGACCGTCACTCGCGCGAAAGCGGAAAGAGTACGTATACCGATATCAATGGCCATGGCTGAGTGGTGGGACAATAGGGTAATTCCGGTAATTGTTTACCGTAAGTCACCCCTCACGAATACTTTCCCCGATGCTTCTCAGAAATTGAGAAGACTAGATTCCACGACTATGATGTTAGGTAATAGTCGCTCAAATGCTCAAGGATTCTATTAGAGACAATGATACGTCAACGTGATTCGAGGCTATCGAGCACGAGACGCGCGTTAAGTATCCACTGGTCGCGCGGATGACAATTGATTACTACAATCGTATACTCTGACGTTCATAAGTATTGGGACATCTGCTGTATTTGCGGAAAATGCAGAAAATATTGATGATTGATTTGCTGAAAATTCTGATATACATAGGGATTGTACAGATTGAATATTCTTCATATTTTAAATATGAAATACCAAATACCTGCAGTAAAATTTTCTACAGTTCTGCAATAAATTCGTAACATTTTTTAGAATTATTCCACACAGATGCCCCAACACTTATGAACGCAGTGTGCGTAATTTTACATGACATGTAAGATGGATAAAAATCACGTCCTCGAGAGCCTCGAATCACGCAACTTCTTACCCCTTGAAGCTTCAAGCCCAAAGAACACATTCCACCCCGGCGGAGGTAGAGCCGTGAGGATTGACTTACTGTGATAAACCATTGCAGACCGCTCTTGCCTCGGATCCCGCGAATCATCGGAGCAGCTGACACAGGGATGGCAGAGAACGCTGGAGGGATGCTCGAGGGCAACGGGGGAAAGAGAGAGAGACCGCCGCACCACTACACTGCGCCGCGCTCGCCGAGCAACTGCGTGGCTACGCGACGCGCCTCTCGAGACGGAGGCGCGCTCTCAGCTCGGCCCCGCTCGGCCGCGATCGTCGCCTCTCGCGGTCGCTCGGGCGGCAGCCCAACGCGCTCCCTCGAGCGACGGGCCAACAACTTTCAGGGGGTGATGCGTGGACCAGGGGCCGAATTAAATAGATTAGGATCTCCATGGTGCTGGCCCAGGACGGCCGAATTACCGCGATCAGATCCATATTATGCTCGATAGTTGAATGGACCAACCGGTCCCTTTGTACGGGCGGGGACGCGCCGCGCGTAATTCAATTTGCGCGCTGATTCGCCGACGGCGAGCGCGTGTTGCGCGTATACACCGGGGGTGTTGATTCCCCCGGATTCGAAGGACGGCGACGGGGGAGAATAGATTTCGTTAGCAAGGTATTTCGAGAGAATGATGGATGCTACTTTCGCGTAGGAGAGCAATCTCGTTGTTTCACGGCGATGAATAAAAAAGTTTGCAAAGGGAGGAAAAAGGGCGCGGCGATTATTCCGTACACACTACAGTTAATTACACGTGCGACCTTCGCTCTTTCCCTCGGGCGTAGTTCCCTCGTTTCGCGTGTGTACGTCGTTCCAGGGAAGGGTCGTGCTGTTAACGAAGGCTCGACAGTGGACTTCGCTTCTACTTTGACACGTATGCAAACAGATTGCAGTTTTTACCGTGTGTATGCTTCTAATACGAGAGAAATTGGATGGCGCGAGGTACAGGTACCTACTGCAGTAATCCAACACGCTCCATAATCGAACGGCTGCTCAAATTCTAATCGCGGTGTGCACAGAGATTAGCTTGCATAATAACGCATCAGGGGATCGTAGATCTCTCTATTATCTCGCGCTCGCCTGTAGACGCGCGTAAATCCAAACAGAAGGCGATCGATATTGTCTCTGACTAGATATCGCTAAATTCGAAGCGACCACTCGAGTCACGAATGCGTGCTTCTGCGCCCCGTGAAAATTGCAGCAGACCGGAGGAGCTGCCTAGCAAAGGACGGCGTGGCGGAACCCCGTAACAAGGGTGCAAAGGTCCAGCCACGAATCGACTCGATCGCCTGGAGGAGCTTCTAAACATCGGCTACCCGAAGCACGCCAAGTTAATTTAATCGACAATGGACGGGGGCAAGTTGCCGAGGGAAGAGGCTGGCGGCGGTGGCGCGGGTTCGTTAACTGCGCGAGCGTTCTTCGCATTGTCGAGGCGATTGCAGAACTCCGTCGCGAACTCTGTCGCGGAGTTTGAACAACGCCTCGGAGACCAGAGGACTAGCGTTAGTCCTCTCCAATTACGGGGCTTCCGGTTTTAACGCGTCCGACCGCCTCGCTCTTCCCCTTTAAGGCGGATCCACACGTATCAGTTGACGCTCAGCAGACCGAAACAAAGAAACTCCGTGGAAAGACACGTCCTTTCCTGCGCAGCGGATTAAACAGATGATCCAGAACCGAGGACTCGGTAAAGAGCTTTCAAAGTCGCTCGTACAAAATGCAAGTCCGACGACTCCGTTAGCCGTGCATGCCGCCGTTTCACTTGCAATTCCGTGCTAAACCGATTCACACGCTTCGTCCAGGCCGAACGTGGATCATCCGCGCAATATTTAAAGCGGCTTACTGCCCGGTCCGCCGTGTATTAACGGACCGATCCCGAAAGCGGATGCGAAAGCCGAAAGCTAATATGCCCGATGCCGATTCAACCGAGTTGCGAGCAATTTCTGCGTGTCGCGCGCCCCGCGAGGCGCTGCCTGCTGCCGACAGCGACACGCTAGAATAGCGAAAAAAAGCGGAGAACGATAAAAGCCCGTTCGGTTGACAGCAACAGAGGAACGCGATCAAACGAACTTTTCGGCGAACGGAATGGTGATTTTAAAAGCTCCGCGGGACTGGCAACAGGCGAATGATTATTTTAACGCGGTCCACTTACTTTTATCAACCGACCGTAATTGTATCTACGCCGTAACACGCCCCAACATATACGAATTTATTTTTCCACGTAGGAGCGGCGTATCGAGGGTTTAATTAAACTCTAGACTTCGTTATTTAGAGTTCCTTCCGTGTCGTTTGCCTTTTCTCGTTTATTAACCAGCTTCCCCGAAAATAGAGTCGTAGAAAGGGGAATTCCCCGGAATCTTCGTTCTCGCGACCCAGTTTCGCGTGTCTCCGAGGGGCTAAACGAAGGACAGGTTATGCTAGCCAGCTTGTCCAGATAATGAATCGCAGAGAAATGTCAACGGAACCGGCCCCACCTCCTGCCGCATGTGTCAAGTTATTTGCACAGGTGTATCGACCGTGGATCGCTGCAGAATCCCCATTAATCGCAGTAACGCGAACAGAATCGGTGGTGCCCGTGCCCCGAGACGCTGGATACCAGCGAATATCCGATATCTGCCGAGATTGCGCCTCGTAATCATTGTCCGATTCGTCGCTGGAGCAATTAATTCGCGAAATGTTAATATACGACGGACGGGACGCGGCGAGTGGTGCGTGCCGATTGACGTGGGAAGATGGAAGCGTGCAATTGAGGGAGCGAGAATGATCGCGTTTCCTTCCTGCGCTCAATTTCATCCGTGGAAATGTTATAATTTCATCATTTCGCTCGGAGAGCAGCTCCGTTCGTCGTGCTACGAAACGAAGTGGTTCCTTGGGTCTTAAGAACGAAAGCATAATGGAGAAAAGTCCCCAAACTCATTAGGTCAATGTGAAGGACTCTGTCTTAGCGTTTTCTGCCTCTCAAGAAAAGGAGACCATGCATTTTGCAGTCGATTTCCGTCGTTTGAATTACAGAGACGATCCTCGCGCCTGCAACGATGCCGCGAATCCCACGGTCGCGCCTCGCGTGAATCATCGTGCTCGAACTCGGGTCGTAATCGGTAATTACCGGTGGCCCCTTGCAGTGCTCGGCCACAGCGACAGCTTTCCAACAACTTCTCTAGCCAGCTATCTCCGTAACCCGACACCAGAGCCGCGAGCTTGTCCTTTCATCGGGGCCGTCGCCGCGCCGTTTTTGCTGCCCGAGAAACCACCAACGACGAAACGAACTCGAAATATCGCCGGCTGGTTACGAGGCTCGTGTGGTTTGCCGTACGTGAACCAGACCGCCGCGCCGTAGCTTTCCAACGAAGAGGCTGCTTGCGCAACGCCGCGCGGCCGAACGCCACCGAAATTCATTTACATCCAACGAAAACCATCGGGAAACCGGGCGAAGAAGGCGGGCTACCGGTGGCAAGCGAAACGCTTCTAAACAGAGTGAAAGTGTACCTTCCATCTACTGCTTGTATCATTAGGCTGCAACGAAAGCGGCGGTGGCAAAAACGAGCATTATTCGGAACGTTCCCCAACGATGGCCAGCAATTACCATCGCCACGGTTGAATCACGATTACCGCGGGTTCCACCTCGAAAACGGGGAAAGTCGACCGACGTTGCTTCTCGAATCGTCCTCCTTAATCTGTCCATCAGCGATGCGCGTTCGTTCAACGGTTTCATTAAGCCTCGAATCATCGCGGTTGGAGCAGCCTGTTCCTTTTTTGCTTTAAAGTCACACTGGTAGTTACGGGATTATTCCAAATATTCCTCTGTGTCAGTAACTTTCTACACATGTAATGTTACTCTTTTGCTTCCTCCTTTCAGTTATCTGGAAATCTTCAGTAGGAAACTTTTGCGTTGCTGTCTCGATAGGCGAGAGATCGCTGAAGAGTTAACCCTTAACTGCTATACTGCTTTTTTCAAACGTAACTGGTATACTGGAGTCATGGCAGACACCAAATAAAAAAGGACACAAAAATTTGTAATGTCGCCACTAGATCAACCTGTATGAATATTTTGTTCTTAGGTAATATAGAAGGGCAAGTCGCGGATAGCGCGTGGTCAGGTTGGCGCTCAATGACTGACGAGAATTGGATTAATATATATGTAGGGTAGACCGGAGCTACAAGTTCCGAGGGGTAAGTTGTTCCGACAGTTCTATCTTCAAAATGAAAGGAGCGTTGTACTTTAAATTATTTTTTCCGTGTAAGTTGATTACGCCACTCTGTGGAAAAAATAATTTAAAGTACAACGCTCTTTTTGATTTTGAAGATAGAACGATCGGAACAACTTACCCGCGGAACTTTTAGTCCCGGTCTCCCCTAGTAGCTTTATTAAAACAGTATCGCACGGGACGGTTCCTCCAGCCAACGTCTTTCGTCGGTCGCCAACAGAGAACTACTTTCAACTGTCGAATCTCTCCTGAACGGTCCCCCATGACTCACTACTATTCCGTCGCTAATACGCCATCGGCGGTCGATCGTTTGTCGCGCGATCTTCTGTAACCGTATCCTTAAACCAACAATCGTTCGGGACTGTCGGCGACGATCGCCGACTGCCTAGCTAACCTCCCTCGGTTGGCACCATCGTCATCAAAATGCCTACAATAATGTATAAAATAATACAAACATAGAAAGTTAAACTATTATTATAAAATTAATTAGAAATTCAGTTTACAAACTTAGGCAACCAAAAATTTTGCAGCGAACTTTGCGTGCTTGGGGTTATGACGGATGCCAGGATACCAGTTAAAGGTAAGAGGGCATGCTTTCAACCAGTGATCTTTTATTTGCAATAAACCCCACCATTCTAGCTTTTCATTTTCATATAGAAAAAAAATTCATAAAGAATGCTTAATTTTCGGGCAAAGAAAGTAGGTACTATGCCTCCTTAACGAATTTCAAGCCGCGCGTCACGAAGCTGAAAACGAAATCTGCTGCTATCGCTCAGCGGAACAGTGTCAGTTAATTAAACTGGAATCGTTAAGGTAATTGCGCTGCCGCGTGATGGACGCTGGCGTCCCATTCACGAAGACTCGATATTATTTCGAGGATTTATCGAGCGCGCTTTCAATCCATTTTCGGGATGGATAACGATTGGCGGTATTCATACCCCGGAGAGCGACTTTCCCGAATCGACCGTCGCGTCGGCCGTGTCGGCAATTAACGACCGTCCGCAGAGTCAGCGAGCCCGGGCAGTTTAAATGGCCCAGGGAGAACAAGAAATTATATCTCAACGTTTCCGTTTCCGCGCGGAACGTTTTAATCGGCCGCGAGGGCTGGCTCGCGAATGCGACCCCGCCAAGGATCGACGACGATTCGAGGCAGCTTGTCTCGCCTTTTTTTTCCCCAGCGGAAACGGGCCATTCAGCGGGGACAAACGCTCGTTACTCGCAGCAGGTGTCGGGGCGAAGCGTCTTCGGCGCAGGCACTCGTTGACACGAAACAGAGGATCGCGGTGATTGCGGCGGAAGGGAAAAAAGAATGGGCCTGGGCCACGGTGGGGGTTCGTCGATGAAGAGGCGCTCCGACGTCTGTGCGAGTTCGTTTAGCCGTGAAAAATAAACGAGCAGCCCGGGATACTGTGGAACAGTTCCTTTTTTTTCTACGTGGAAAAAAGTCGGCTCTCGGCTGTCTGGCGCGGGGGCTTTATTTATTTATTTATTTGACGGGAAATAAACCCCTGGGATTACAGAGTGTGTCGATATAATAGGGAAAGCGAAGGAGAAAAAAGAAAGCAGATAATTAAGTGTTATTTCCTGGGACCTAGGATAAGAAAAGGGGAGAGCAAGGATGAGTTGAAGAGTGGGGTCGGCGGGCAGTCGTTAATCAGGGATTGATTAGAACAGGCGAATATTGAATACCGTGAAGATTCAAGATTTGTGAAATAACTTGCTAGGGCTCGGCCTTAAATAACTTAAGACTTTGGAAGTGGGGTCGCGAATTTCTTACTTTAAAATATCTAATTTTACTTTATATTTCCCGAAATGGGAATAAATGAATTATATAAACGTTTAAAGAATTTTAATGACTGAAAAATCTTACGAGTTCTTATACTGACGGAGGGAGAGGGTAAGAAATAACCAAAACTATCCTTACTTAATTTAAGAACGGCCCCCTAGCATAATGTACAAAGAAAAAAAGAGTAGATTCAGCCCCAACTACTTGTAAGGCTCCTTAACAACAATGTGAAGAGGTCAGGTCCCCAGAGAAAAGTTGGAGAGACAGCCGCCATCATGGCTGTTGAAACAATTACAAATCCGAGTAATTGGATCAGGTCGCCGATATTGGTTTTATGCGATCTTGCATAAAACAGTGGATTCATCCTTTACGATCTCGTGACGTCGAGATCGCGAGGGGCACGGGAACGAGGAAGAAAGTGAATCGAGAAAAGGTTTCGGTGGTCGACGAGCGGACGTTTCGTGACGGTTGCTCGTGAGTCGCCGCGGGAAACCGAAGGCTGAAGCAACGATTTCTCTGCTTTTCGCTAACGGGGCCCCCCTGAACGCTACGCAACCGGGCAAGCACTCGAGGGAACGGATGTTTGTCAACCGTTGTCGGCCCTTAATACGACGCCGAGTTTCATTGTGGGGAAGGGGGGGGGGGGGGGGTGGAGAGAACATAATTACCTTGGAGTTGAGCATACTGTGTCGCGTCACTGTTCTGGAGTTACTACCTCCGTTGGAGAACTTGGCAGTCTGGTTCCCCAGTGGCTGACAGCAGGGGCACAGGGCTTTCCTTCGACCTATATTCCACCATTCGTTCGATATTTACATGCAGACTGCGGGGGCTTTAAAACCCTCTTGCCTTTGTTTCGTTTCTTTAATCGAAAGCCGATTTCCTGGCACCTTTTCGTGGACAAAGGGCCTCCTACTTCGCGGCCGCCCCTGGAGCGAGTTCTGAACGCAAGTGGATGGCGTCGAGGATCGCTCCAACTTCCAAATACCTGCTACAGCTCTGCCCCTATGCCCCTGGAAATCAGCAGTGCTCGAGGACACTGCCAGGAACCTAGATCGTTCCGTTTCGCGGAACCTTGGCAACCTGCACTGACACCTGACCTCGGGCCTCCTCTCAGGCTAAGAAGCCAAATCATCGATTTCGTGGAAGAACGCGTGAGGGGCCTCAGAACGGTGGCTGACTCATAATTCTCCGTTTATTGAACAATGGCTGTGGTTACTATAGGAACGTGACGACGGAACGACGACAACAGCACGCGATCGGTGGGCATGGTGGCTACGTAGCTGGTAGATACCGCATTTCCTCCCCGGGGCTGGACAATTTCTATGGATCCGTTCGGAGGGTCTGCGCAGAGGCTGCCGGAGGATCGCCGTGGAAGAACTCGATAAAGTCGCGGGAGAAATGGAGTCGATACTGGATGTATGGTGAACGCGTTAGCCCGTATCACCTGCCGGCCAGACGCGATCCTTTGAAGGAGCGTGGGCCGCTTTGTGGCGGCTGCAGCGCAGGATACATCCTTTGCGACGTCCTCCGGGCTATGTTCTTCGATACGTCGAGGTGTCGATGGCTTCCGCGTAACCATCTCTCATGGTTTTCATAGACGGAAGCGGTTTCAGTGCGCTGCAGATGCACCGAGAGTGATTCCAGTAGAAGAGATCGAATTCCAGGTGTGGGTACGTGTATGGAGTTCCAAATTGTGGAATATTCTCGAACACTCGGTGCCATTTTTCCATTACTCGCTTCGGGAACAAGGCAGTATATTTTACGTTCGATAAAATTCCGTGATCGATTGGTTCGAAGTCCCCCAACACTGCCGAAGAAGATTCGCTCGGCTATCAGCTCCTCGCTCGAAATTCCCTGCGAAGGCAATTTCGAATCGCGTCCCGCTGCACGTCCCGTCGGCAGTGATTATTTAAATTAGCGGAACAATGGGAATCGGGAATTACCCGGGGCCAATTATTTCCTCGTCGAATCGTTTCGTTATCAAGCGGGGCTGGCAGGGCAATTAGCCGGGCATCTTTTATGCAATCAACACGGGGACGCCGTTACAAAGCGGCCATTGATAACGCGAAAGTTCGACAACAGCGGATTACGGTTACAGCGGGAATTCAGGCAAAAGCTGGCGTTTCCGTGTTGGCCAAGTTTCATTAATTACCGAAGTTCCGATGATCGGCCGATCCGATACACGCCGTGTCCTGTTGCGCCGTGCATACTCTGTGTCACGTATACGATCCTGCACCCTGTAATTTCCACCGCTATCGCGAGCCATCGCGTTACCGTCCAACAGAACCGTAAACGATAAACATTCGCGCTGCAAGCACCCGCGGTATTTCACTGGAGTAGGTAGCGAACAATGCTGCAGCGAAACTGGAGGCGCACCTGCCTCGGCTCTTTTCGCTTTTCAACGAAAATTCGTGCACGGAATCAACGATCGTGGATAGCGAGAGTTAACGTGGAAGGTAGTTTACTTGCGTGTTTCAGATAGTATCGAATCGAAGTGGGTGCAGGGGCGTACATATGTGCAGAGCTGACGCGTGGTCGATGGATGAATTAAGCTCGACGACGCGGGAAAGCTGTGCAACTCGAGGGGGAATATTTCCTGCAGAAGGAAATGTTTAGTTAATAGAGATGGTTGAAATAGAGGGAAGGAAACGTAGCGAAGGTCGAGACGGCGTGTAATATCGATCATTCGACGGCTGAATATTCCCGCGGCGATATTCACCCGCTGCAGCTCAAAGGCCGAGCCTGAAAAGTCGGGAAAGTCTGTTGGCCATCGCATGCCTCGCCTGCCAACGTTATTATTCGTACTCCGCCGACATAATCGATCGCACGCGCCCGCAATGTGTACGAGAAAAATGTGTGGCAATCTCTTTTCACCGGGTTACCCGTGTATTCCCAACCCCCGCTCCATACAAACGCGAATTCGCGATCCGGCATCGTTCGAAACGCTGACCCCGTTTCCCCTTCGACAACTTAATATTGCCCGTGTATTTTTTCTCATCCAGCGGTGCCTCGGCGCAATTTGATCATCGTAAATAAATACAGTTCATTTAACGTGCTCGGCCTCGTTATAAAGCATCTCGCCTTCCTGGTTATACTTCGCCTCGCAAACTCGCCCCGTCTTGTATAAATCACAGCGCTAAAGTGGCGTTACAATTTCTGATTAAACGGAAGCCTATTCTTCGTTCCATTTCGTTCCGCTCTCCCCAGCGAACACTCCGAGGATGCAATTTCGTCGCTGAATGTCTCCTAACGCGGGCAATTCAATTCCAACGCGTTGCTTCCCAGGAGTTAGGCTGCCGTAGTTAAGTTTCTGTCGTCCGCAAGGAACTCGCGATCACACGTCCCTGAGCCGAAATTCGCCGGTGACAACGCGCCCATTGTACCCCTGGACAATAGAGGCGGGGGACCTTTTAGGGAGACGGGGTGCAACGCCGGCGTGCAGGTTTGGTAAATCCGTGCAACAGCTGGAATCGTCGCAATCCACGCAGAAACCGGGCCGAGCCGGAAGTGAGGATCGTTACCCGACGCGGTCAGCCCGTGTATAAATTTTGCGTGCCTCCGAATGCACCGTGTCCTACCATCCACCTCGACCCTCCAGATCGATATTGACACGTTAACCATTTGCAAGGGGGCTGCTTTCGCGCTTACTTCATTACAACCTCGCGCGATGTACTGTGGAATTGAGCACACACAGTCCTCGCCCTGTCCGGGATCAATTCCAGCCGTGGAACGGCTTCTTGAGTCATCCTCCATCGACCAGCAACTCGGAATACAGAGAGGACCAAGTATGGGAGAGTGGAATCGAGCATGAGGGCCTGATAAGCGTGGGGCATGTCCAAGGGGATCGTACGAGCAAACTTTAACCCTTCAGCGTGCAAGGATTCTTTTCTAGAGTGGCATCTAGTTGCGGGACGAGTTGCATTGGTCGCCCCACTGAAGCCTCTTGTGGAGCCTAGGCTAACGCCACTTTCATTCGACAATTGCTAATATATGAAGCATAATGCCGGGTTTACACCAAGGCGAATACGAACAAAAACGCGAACACAAACGTTTTCGACTGTTCTCGAGAATATGTTCGCTAACACGCTGTTTTCCTCGGTGTAAACGCGAAATAGCAGTGTTCGCTAACATTTGACCCTACTAATAGCCGTGAAATCCGCCGGATGCCCAAATCCATAAAACTTGGGCCTTGCTACCCCTTGCCATTGTGGCACTACTCGTAAACAGGCGACCCTCTAGGACCATCCCTCGGTAGGTACTCTACCGAAAAAGTATGCGTGGTAAGCTCAAATAAAATGTTTATATTTTTCGTTTTAGCGTAATGAGATTATTTCCAACGTATGGATGAGATTTTTCTGATAAAAATGATACCAAACCCGACGCAATTCAGACAAGTTTGAGTTCTGATTATGATATATAAAGGCTTTAAAATATCAATATTTTTTAATACTAGTCAATAACAGATTTGCTTGAAAAAGAAGATAACATTTTTGTTTGGACGTGATTCATATTTAAAGCTGTAGGATTAGGGTAATTCTGGAGCAACGTGAAGGAGATGCGGCCCCTGGTACCCCGTGGCGGGGGCAGTCCTTCGCAGTGCCTCACCCGATTTTTATGGCTTTTTCCGGAAAAAGGTACGAATCCTGGGCCCAACGTAGCTAATTGGGGTCGAGCCCCCGCAGTCGAGGGTGAAATATCCATTACAGCGTATTAAGAAATTCTTTTCTTAATGGCATCGAAAAGGAAGTGACGCCAATGGATTCCTTATGTTTTTCTAATGAAAATCATACCAAATATCATGCAAATCGGACTACTTTGACACAAGCCATTTGTATTCCTTATGTAAAAGTTGTCCGATCTACACGACATTTGGTATGATTTTCATCAGAAAAACATAAGGAAACCATCGATTACACTTTCCTTTCGATACGATGAATAAAATAATTTTTTAATACGCTGTAATGGATATTACACCCTCGACTGCCGGGGCTCGACCCTAATTCGCTACGTTCGGCCCGGGATTCGTACCTTTTTCCGGAAAAAGCCATAAAAATCGGGTGAGGCACTGCGAAGGACTGCCCCCGCCACGGGGTACCAGGGGCCGCATCTCCTTCACGTTGCTCCAGAATTACCCTAATCCTACAGCTTTAAATATGAATCACGTCCAAACAAAAATGTTATCTTCTTTTTCAAGCAAATCTGTTATTGACTAGTATTAAAAAATATTGATATTTTAAAGCCTTTATATATCATAATCAGAACTCAAACTTGTCTGAATTGCGTCGGGTTTGGTATCATTTTTATCAGAAAAATCTCATCCATACGTTGGAAATAATCTCATTACGCTAAAACGAAAAATATAAACATTTTATTTGAGCTTACCACGCATACTATTTTGGTAGAGTACCTGCCGAGGGATGGTTCTAGAGGGTCGCCTGTTTACGAGTAGTCCCACAATGGAAAGGGATGCGAATCGCCAGGTATCGCCAGAAATGTTCGTCCGCTGCGTTCCTACCGACGCGAACGTCTTCGAGAACGTTCGTACGCTGTATTCTGTTCGTGTTCGCGGCGGTGTAAACGCGACGAAAACAGACGAACATGTTTTTGTTCGCGTTTTTGTTCGTATTCGGCTTGGTGTAAACCCGGCATAAGAAGGGTAGGTAAGGGGAAAATAGGGAATGTCCATTTTTCGTTATTTTGCGATTTATAGCATATTTTGTTGTGACAACTGGGACCACAGAACTCTCGAATGTCCCCACTCTTTGCCTAAGCACAAGCCTCTGTCGTCAAGGTAAAATAAGGATTTATTTAAGAAGGAAATTACATAAGAAAATTAAATTCACTAAACCTTGTTTTTAAAATTTAATTTTCTCGATAAAGCTCTTTGGTGATATTTTCTGTTTTTTTCCTTATTATTATTATATTATCATTATTTTATTATTATTTATTATTTATTATTTTCAACGGGAAAGCCCTTTAGTATACAAGAAACATGGAGCAAGTACAAAGTAATATGAGTCAGGTAATCTAATCTGATAGCCTAAGCACAGCGTGCTTTTGTCCCGGGGACAGTTATTCGGAACGTCGATTGAGCACTTTGTTCCGGAGAACACATCTTATGCTCCATACGTACTTGAAGTGCTTACGCCTGCGTTTCGGGTGTCCACTAGACCTCGGGGCCAGAGCCCTACTCGCTTCAAAGCTCGTCATACCGCAGTTCCCGACACAGATTTCGTACGCCGTAGCCCGGCTCGTCTTCCCACGCCGAGGGGTTAAGCTCCAGCGCGAAGCGAAACGGAAATCTTGTAATGCCGAGTCGTAGGTACACGTCCGTAATACAATCTTGCAGCGGCTAGGCGGTAGGCTGCGGCGCGCATTCGAATGCACGCCGCGAGACCGCGTAATGAATAACGCGCGCGTGAGCCCGGCGACTGCGTAAACACGCTTTTCGGACGCGGTGCATGTCGCGTTTCCTTTCACGGCCCCGCTAAACGGTGCCCGTTACGTCAGCGGCCTACTCGGACAAGCCCGGGCCCGCGGCGCGAGCAACTGGATAGTACGAGCGAAGTATCTCTTTCTTCCCCGAGACAGGAAGCAGAAGGAAGGTCGGGGGCTTCGAGCAGGTATGTTGGAATGCCTTTCGGCGTTGCACCCTTGGAATTTCTTCCCACGGCCGTCAAACTCCAAATCCTTCGGCATTCTCCAGCACACCCCGCCCCTGCCGCACGATTACCCTCAGAGGCCCACCCCTTTGAACGCCTGCCGCGGAGGCTGGACGCACGCGGTGCGCTCGAGTGTTCGGCAGGTTCTGTGCGACTTTATTAGGTGGTGGGATTTGGGATGGTGTTGTTGAATCAACAAGTTACTCGGCGATGTAAGCTTCTATCGGCTCTCTATCTGCCTGTTCTGTCTAATTAAGGGACCACCAGGAATAGAAAGCTTGAAGCCTTCGCGTTTGAAGATAATCGAAACCGAGGGTCCTCACTTTCCTAGCGAAATTGTTTCCAAACTTCGATTCCTCCGAGTGGGGAGAAATCTCCCGGCGAAGTAGATTTGACGCAATGATAAGTGTTCCCGCGGACAAAGAAGCAGACGTCTATTCTTCCCGAAGGGGATTCACCAACTTTGAAACTCCCCGCGACGGCGGGGATCCTTCTTCCAGTGCCTGCTACGCGCTTCACTTCGCGAAGTAACGAGAGAGTAAACTCGATCGATCTGTGTTTGCTCGCCAAAGCGACGGCGATAAATTCATCGATGCGAGCTCGTTCGGAGCTCCGAGTTCCAGGAGACGCGGAGAGCGCCACGAGTCGTGAGGCTCCTCGAGGAAACTTCGGGCGGCGTCGATTCGTGGAAAACTTTCAATGGAAATGTTAATGAGCCCGAAGTTCCAAGGATCTCTTCCGCTTCCTCTCCAACCATTTTTCTTCCTTTTAGGCTCGTTTCACGGTGTCTCTGGGCGACGATGGTGGTCGAGTTCGTCAAGCAGTGCAATTAGCTTCGATTAGATAATCCTGTCACTAGACATCGTGGTCAGAACTCTGAGCAACCGAGCTGCGTTAAAGCTTCGGAGAACATCGGATACTTTTTACCTCCTTTGCCTGACACTCACAGCGGACTTCATCCTACTCGAACCAATGCTTCACCACTTCACCATCTAATTTGTACATCTATATACCAATCATCCACCAGAATCTCCCACTCGATTTCTCTTCGACTAAAGTAAACACCCCAAAGAGCATCTCGATGCGCTGACTACCCTCCACAGAGAATTTTTCGCAGCCCGCGATGCCGAGCCCCTTGTAACAGATTTATGAGAACGCGAGAGCAAACGGGACGGCGTGGATATTCCTGAAAACACAGTCGCTACGCGAGGGGATGAGCCCGCGAACGGAAAGCTGGCGCTTCGCAGCGGGGGCTCGTGAATTTTTCAGCAAAGCAAGCATGCAGAAGAGATTTTACAGAGTCAAGCAAAGTAGCCCCCTTCAGCTCGGCTGGAAAAATGGCGCTCCTCGCGGGGATCGCGGCGCGATCAACAGACGGGCGATCGTCGATAATCGAAACTCCTAATTGACTGTCGTGGACCGGACCGCGTAATCTATCCTGTTCCACGAGAATCTGGCCGCCGTTGATGGAACAGCTTCCATCCAAGCAGATTCTATACGCCACGAGATCCGGATTAATTTCATTATTAAAAGGGCCACGCGTCCATTATGGCGAGTGGCCTCGTTGCTGCGGTTATTCAGCAGGCTTTCCATGTATTCCCGATGAGATTTCGGGGGTTTCAGACCCGGCTTACGGAAAATTAAACTAAGCAAATGGGAGTAACCATTATGACGCTCGGAAATTCTGGGCCAACGGGCGAAACTTTTGCCTCCAAAGACCGAGCACTGGTTAACCGTGGCTTCTTAAGTTCGCCACGTTGTTCCAGCTTCGATTAGTTTCTGGGCTTGGGTTAGGTCAGGCTGGCCGAGCACGCGTCTCGAATAAATTTCGGCGATCGGCCGGAAATCCTTCCGCCACTGTGCGCCCGTGTCCTAAACCAGCTCGATGAAAACCACTAGAGTCAAGAGACACCGGTGATTTTCGTTCAGGAAACGGCGATACCTCGCTAACCCTTCCACAGTAAATTATTCAATACACCGGGATGGGATTACGCGCCGCTGTTTGGGAAGCCAATCGGAATATCACGGGCGTGAAATTCGTAAAACAAGAGACGCTTGTTTCCCTGGTGTTCCATTATGTTGCATGGAAATGTAATTTTCGTGATGCACGGTCAATTAGCGACGCTCCAGTTGCCGATACCTCGACGAGGCGAAATTCGAAAAATTTGTACAGAACCGCCCGATGTTTCCATTAAACAGAGACTCGGAACGCCCCCCGCTACGTTTCCATTTGCTTCGCGAAGCGCGCCACCGGAGCAAATACAATAATCGACCGACTAAATAATCGCTTCGGACGAACAGTTTACACTAATTATCACGGTGATTCAAATACGATAAAGGGTCGTATAACTACATGCTGTTGAAAGTTCGTCTCGTTCCAGGAAGTATTTTACCATTGTTAGCTGTCAATAATATTAACTAGACTAAGTTAGATCAAAACTGCGTAAAAATAATTACCGTATTAAGGATGTGGATAACTTGAAAAGTATGAATTCGCTGATAATTACGGTTACGCAGTTTTGTAGATTTAAAAGAACCGTGCAGCTTTTGTTTAAACTTTTTTCCAATATCTCTCACCGTTCTCGAGATATTCCACGAAAAAGAAAATTCTGAATTTTTATCAAAGAGTGATTTCAACCCCCAAAACAGCACTATGGCGCCAACAAAAAAAAATAGGTTTGTCTTACGTATGAATTACTCTACTTGCACACAAAGTTTAATGTGTCGCTGAATTTTCAGATTGCCTAACTTCCCTTGTTGTTGTACACAAAACTATTCCACCTTCTCGACTCCTCTTTAAATTCAAAGTGTGTCTCGAAGAAGACACTACTTCGAATCTACTTCGAAACTATGTGAAACGTTTGGAGGCTACCCAAAACACATTTACAGGCGGCGATCGGAAAACAATCTTCTGGAAGACCTATCCGTCTAATACATAGCGCGGAACATAAGCAACCACCCTCCGTTTCTCCAGCTGGACCGCAAGTAGAAGCGATTCCGCGGTAACCGTGATAAAAAGGACCACCGTTGGTGACAGGAAGGGAGCAAGCAGCGGTGGCAATGGCGAGTAACGGTCTATCAGAGATATTAATAGTTCCGGTTCACCTTCGACAGAGGAAAGGGCCGAATTGAGGAGAGCCAGGGACGATGGGTGCGGTGTAGTGACCGACCTTCCACTATGCGTTCGTCTGGCCGACCACCAGCATACTGACCGCCACCTCCACCCCCTCAACAACGCCCCCAGAAACTGCTCCCTATAGCATCTTGGTATTTGCGAGGAAACCCAGTCGGACATATCGAACGCTATCAGCTACCAGCCACGGAGATAGCGGCTGATTTCTCATCGTACCTATTGCGCCCTAACCTGCGGCCCTTTCTAGTAGGGAGTTGGGTGGGGAGGGTCTACATATAGGCGACGTGATCGTGGTCAACTGGTTGGAGATTACAGAGATAGTGAGAAAGGTGAGAGATTGTGGGTGTATCAATGTGAGGAAAGAATGGGGTGATATGGATTAAATAGGTTCTGTGGATATGAGTGGTAGGGATCTGACACGACTGCAAGGGATGTTGAATTTAAGTAGGAGGTGAATGTCAATCTGAAACTGCTGCAAGTTGAATCGAAGCCAATATGATGATATCGACCATGTGCTGATTCGATTGCAAAGGAATATTCCTGACGTGATCCTGACCTGATCATGACCTGATCCCCTCCCAACCTCCGCAACTACCAATTTCAATTCTTCAGCTGCCGGTGCAGCCTTGACACAAATCTATCCGCGAAATCCAGCAAATACCTGGCTTTCGAATTACGTCACGCGCAGCAGTCGCTTATTTACTCGGCCGAAAGTGATTCAATTTTCCATTAGAGGCCGACGCGCAATAACGCCGCGCTATATTTCCCAGGGACTCGCACCCGACGGATGTTTAGCGATTAAAGAGTATCATGGCTGCGCTGTAAAAACCATTCCGCGGCTGTAATATCTCTAACGAACCTGTAGCTCTTGCTGTATCTGTAGTTGTTGCACACCCGTGTTTATTAATCGCCCTAGCAAACTGGACTCGCGAATTCTCCTGTGGTGCACGAAGATCATTCCCCAATTATCATATTTCCAAGCGTGGCTCGTAGTTGAAAGGTACTGTACTCTATACCTATATGTGCAATAGCTAACAATAAGTCGCCCGGAGAAAGGAAACGCCGCGGAAACGATCTCCGAGGCGCTCGTGTGCGATATTTATTTTTATTCCCGGCAAAGAGAGGGATAATTGGCGAACGGGGGAGGTCGATAACGGTGCACCCCATTTGGCTGCCGGGAATTTTCCACATTTCCATGAGAGTCCCTCTAATATCGTCAACGAGGATGCGCCAGTGGAAACTGCTGGGCCCGGTCCTACGGCCGATACACTTTCAATATAAATTCTAGTAATCCATTTCCCAGGTAATTCGGCTCCCATCTCTATCCCCTTAACGACCCCCCTATCTATCCCCAGGGGGTTGTCACCCCCGCCTCCTATGTATCGCGTCGGTGATTTTATTTCCTTCGTTCCTTTTAATCCACAGTTCTCCTCTGGCGCCATTGTCGCGACTCATCGGTCGGACCGCGATTAATCATCGATTAAACGTAATTATTTCGCCATGGTTCCATCGCAAGCACACCGATTATCGCTGCCATCGATGCAATCCTAAGTTGTGGACAACGGTGCAATTCAGGATCTTGCAGTAAGTAGGGTGCAGCTTCGAGTAAATTAAAAAAAACTGTTTATAAAATTATTGCTTGGACACGGTATATATTTTCACGCAATAAGTAGTAGTTAGTTATCGAGTTGATAAGTTTTAGTTTCTACTTTTGGCGAAAAAATATACTACATATAATGAAAATATTCATAATAATATTAATATGAAAATAAATAAAAATATAAATATTAATATGTATTAGAAAAAATAGAAATATTAATATTAATATTAAAAAATATAGAAATATTAATAGATATTAATATTAGAAAAATAGAATATAAATATTCCTATTTTTATTTATTTACAGTAAATCAATCATTTGTTATCGGATTTCCATAAAACGTGCACCAAGCGATGTAAAATTTTTTTCACATAGGTACATATTTGACTCGTCATAACTCAGAAACTGTCCAAAATGTCTTTCACTGCGAGGTCCTCGAATTGTCTTCTAATGTCGAGGTCTCCCAGAGGTCCAATTATTCTCAGCCCTTCCATTTAGACTCACGATAGAGGTATCTGCGTTGGGAACAAATTTGCAGGCTGCATAAAGCCGCGCCGCAATGATATCCCCGCGCGCCATCGGCATTCGGGAAAGTCGAGTAAACGAGAAGGATTGCCGGCACGGTCGACCGAGACTTCTGATTAAAGTGAGTGCACCGTCAACGAGATAGAGTATCGCGAATAGAGGAACCGCGCGCCTCGAAACAAGACCTAGCCTGCCCGACCTAGCCCCAGTCATCGCAGCCGACCGCCGAGAGAGAGAGAGAGGTAAAAGAGCGTTGTGGTGGCTTCGGATATTACGTGGCAGGAGGATCATCCGAGGGAACTCTGACGCTGGATTTTTCGCCAGGTCCGGTCCTAATTGGATGTTAATCCAGAGCACAAAGTGACGATCTCAGCGGGCTTAATTCCCTCGTTACCCGGCGTTCGCCGAGATTTTTCGCTGGCAAGCCCGCCGGAAAGTGGATTCTTCAACGCGCGCGGCCTTCCCTTCCCATTTTCTTCGACGAGTCGCGTTGCTCGGAGGAAATCCGGGCCGCGCTTTAATAAGCCAGCGGGGTGTATCGTTTCGCTTCCGTTAAATAATTTCGAGGAACGTTAAGGAGCCAGTGCCCGACGGGGGCTCGTTTGCCCCGACTCGGCTGGAAATTAACACTCGTTATGAATCTCCTGGACCGCGTGAAATATACGCGCCAGCTTTATGAACGACCCCCTTCGTTCGTGGAAAATATCTCGCGCACCCTGCACGCGTCCCTAAGTAGTTCCTTATCCAGGTCAAATTCAAACTCCCGCAAGTACCTGCACCTCCGAAGAATCAAGCGAAACTGATTCCCCGATCTGGATACAGGTAAACTTCCTCCCAGTTTCGTTGCCGCTAGAACCACCCTGGCGAGATTACAGGATAAACGCGTAAAAAAGGCTTATGAATGCCAAGCGACAGAGGGATGCCCCGGCCCGACGTGCAAAGCTGAGCCATTGTCGGAATTTAAAGTTCCGCCCTCGGCTGGCTACGTGAAGCCCGTAAGTTTGATAAAATCCCCTTTTCCGTCCGCGCATATTCCTCTCGGTTTTTTAGCCCCTCGTCTAATTTCACTTGCAAATTGATCCCCTGTTGCCTCGAGAGGCTCAGACGGCGATATCGGCGGGCGCAATTTCAAACACGTGTTCGGCCCGACGGAACAACTTGGGCCGCTGCAAGAGCGGTCGCGGAGCTGGAAAACTGTCTATCGTCGTCGCAGGGGCAGATCCGATTCCAGATTTCGTTGGGATCGTCGTTAGGCGACCCGAGAATCGGCGGATCGGCGTTGGCGGGGGCGTAAGCCGTGGCCTTCTGTATCCGCTTTTCCGGCTCGAAATCAATTTTCCGTCGGGCGGCCCTGGGCTGCGTGCGAGCCGAAGAAAAGGAGAATGAATATCGACGAGAGTGGATAGAGCGCGGAAATTGCAGTCGGGACGACGAGGGGTTGGGAGGGGAAAAAAAGAGGACGAGGAGGATGGCGCGACAGTGACGAGGCACGTTCGTCCGGATAAAACTATCGTCGAATGATGCAGCCAGTCGACCGTGGCAAATTTCCCGCGGATTATTCGAACGTGCACGACAGCACGGAATAATGCGGCTCCTTCGAACGGACCGACGTGCTCGCGTTCAATACCAGCTCCGCGCTTTTTAATCCCTCGTCAACGGCGCGCTAATTCCGCCCACGATTCTGTCAGACATATATGAATTCGGGGAACGTGCTCGGACTGTTCGGGGTATTTAAAATCTTCGCGGCAAGTCTCCGTGCGTTCGCTGTGAAACTCGAGCACTGCGTGCGTACGTAGCAGTGGACGAGGACAAGTTTAGAAATCCCAACACCCTATGTGGCGTCTGTTTTCTTTCCAAAGTGCCCACTTGCCAAATGCCACTTGAAACTTCCTACTTTCGGGGGAAACCCTCACGCCTGAAGACAGAGGGTGGGAACACGCCGCGAGACCACCCTCGCGATCCACAATTATTACGCGAAGCTCCTTTTTCACCGCGGGGGTGGAGGAAGGAACGGGAAACAACGCGGGGCTTAGCGTCGAAATCTCCCGGAACGCCATATTTCAGCGCGGCGGGGATTAAGACGGACGTAGAACGCATTTCGCGTCGTTTCCACGGCGAAACCGGAAGATACGGGTTTATCGATAACCAGGCCGCTGCAACGTTCCTCGGCGCCGATCCGTTCCGGTTCGTTCGTGATTCGCGCGTAATCCGAACGTACGGCGTGCCCTTTTAACGACCCTTGGCGAGGCCGAGTTATGTACCGGCGCTGTGGGCACCGGGGCCATTAAACGACTTTTTGTATGCCGGTTCAGTTGAGGTAGCACGGGGAAAGGGGGATTATTGGCACAGAGGTGGAAAATTTACTTCGCGTATCGATTGACTTTGAATATTAAGTTTCCACGAAATTCCCCGTTGAAGCGCGTACGATTGAATCCATAGAACGGTACATAGATGCACCTATGAAACGGCAGAAGCTGAAATGCTGGTACTACCGTGCTCGACGCATCGATATGAAAATATCATTCGCCAGGATCCAGCGCGGTGAGAGAAGGAAGCAACGGCAGCCGTTCGAGTCGCGTTAAATTCGCATCGATGAGTCCCCTAGATAGGCAAAAAGGTAGAAGGCGAAGGTACGAGACGTTCCTGCAGCGGCGTGGAGCGGAGGATGACGCAGGAAACTAGGAACGCGCGATTCACCTCCGCGAGTCGGAGGGAAGCAGCTGGTGATACCGTTTCCAGAAACGAACGACGGGGTCCCAAGCGTATCGGCGCGAAATTGTTGGCGAAACTGCATTGAACGGTTGGCGGATCGAACCTGCTCGCAATTATAAAGCTGGCGAGCAGATATAGGTATCCGAGAGGAGGACTTTTTACCCGTACCACGGCGAAAACTATGTCGGGGAGTTCTTTCTCGATGCTCAACGAATCCTTGGCTATTTACTCACCCGGCTCTCCGCCGGGTCCAATTCGCTGGCAAACCGGGGTAGCAGAGGCAGTTTTTCTCCGGGAATTTTGTTTGAGTTCGCTTTTAATGAAAAACCCACCGTCGCGACTCGATTCGTAGCTTTGGAAGGAATCTATTTAAAATTGCTCTCCGTCGTATCCGCCAACTACACTCGAAACGTTCAACCAAGTCGCCTGTCGCCGCGTAGCGAACTTTGCTCTGGAAACGGCTTGACGCATCGCGTACGCGAGAGTTCCAGATGAAAACTTATCGATCTCCATCGCTGTCCAGCCAGTCTCAATTATCCTGATGGGTAAAACACGCTGCCCTTCGCTGGTGCGTTTGGTACACGAGCGATGCGTCATAATCTGTCGCGAAGTTTCAGTGCGGAGCGAACCAGTGGGCTTGGAAATACACGAAATCTGCGAGAGCTCGCTAGCAAGCTACTAGCCCGGCATTAAACAGGAAATGTTTACCGAGCTTCTAGAAGCTTGAAACTCCCGGTCGCTCGGAGAAGGTAGCAATTAGCGAGAGACTGTCGCGAAACAATAACGATCGAGAGTCGGTCGAAAACGTGTCTAAGGGGGTCGCTGGGATCCCCCGGATCCCAGATCCTTTCGATCCATTCTCTTTCTAGGCAAGGTTCGTGTGTCGTTGAACTCGACCACGACCCCGCGCAACGATTTTATTCGCCAGCTCGCTGCCCCGTGCATTCCTTTCCCGAGGAAAGTCATTCCGCGAGAAAACCGGCACACGTGTAATCCTACACCGATTACCAGTGGAAGCCTACTACAGTCGAGCCCCCAAAATTCTATCCTCGCCGTTTCCTTCGCTAATTCGTCGTCTAACGTACGGAAAGTGGTATCCGATGCGATTTCCTGGAGTATCTGCGAGGTAACCTTAGATGCTGCACCGGCAGCGTTAATTTAAGGATATACCGCTATGCTCGCCTGCAGTATCTCGTCGGCGACTGACCCGACACACACGATTTCGCAGTTTCGTTGGACGAGTAACGCAAATGGCTGGCGGGACGGCGGATCCACGGGGAAAGACTAAACAGGCAACGGTGCAAGAGTACCGCTCGGTCGTGTAACTTGGATAATGGAAGGCAATTTAGCCTGAATGGGATCACGGGTATCGATCTCGTCGCGGAGCAACAAGGCGAGGATTCAGCCTCTCATAGAAGCTGTCACCGTAAGACTGTATGATTAATCGAGGTGGGCTGTTGTTCGGGCGGACGGGGCTACGTACGCGGCGCTAAGTCTCCGCGAAGATTACACCGTGCCAGCGCTAGTCCTCCTCCATCTGCCTCGTCCGCGGCAATCCAATTTATCGCTCTGCACAAGCCTGTCCCTTGCACAAGGGACGCCGGAGCTCCTCGTGAAAAACTGCAACGCGGACGTGCAATGGAATCTCGCCGTATCGATCCCCGTTTTCCAGGGGAATCATTCCGACGGGGGGTATCGAGCGCGGTGCTCTTGCCTATGAAGACTCCGTTTCTAAGGTAAATAGTACAAGTGCTTGGAGGCCCTTGAGTTCGAGTCATGACGCATCGCGAGAGAATCTATTTACAATTTAACCTTCTCGTAAGCGAACCATTTCCAGAGGCGGATTTTGAAATTTGAAGCACTTAGGCTAAGAAATCTTTGGCCCCCCTTTCCGTGAAATAGGATCAAATATTTTAATTGCAAAGAGTCAGGACACTTTCAAGATTAATTTAATGCGGCTACTCACGGGTGAGTTTTTGCTATTTCGGTCCTATATAAAAAAAGTGGAAAGTTTTTAAAGTTGTCTCAAGCCACTATGTTTAAACCTTTTCCAATTTCTTTCGCTCAAAATTGTAGCTCTCTGAAATTTACAGCACCCCCAATTTGCAGCACTCTAAAATTGCAGCTCCCCAAATTTACAGCTTCCCAAATTTACAGCTCCCTAAATTTGCAACTCCCGAATTTTGCAGCTCTCCAAGTTTTCATCTCCCAAAATTTGCAGTTTCTAAAATTTATCGCTCTTCCAACTTCCAACTCCTCAAATTTCAAGCTCCCCAAATTTTCCGCCCCTCAAAATTGCCACACTAAAAAATTTGCCGTCCTAGGCTGTAGCCTGCTTAGCCTATACACAAATCCGCTCCTGACCCTTTCGTCAACAGTAAACTAAATTAATAGAGCAAGGATGGGTCACAGAAGTAATTCCTTCCTGGACCAGACATCGTGGGCGTTTTGTCAACGGGGGTTCTATTTCCGGGGGGCGTGGAAAATCGCGATTGTCCTTTCTAATTGTCGCGATTGTGCCGGGTGCTCGGCATCCTGGACGTTTAATGACGCGGCGATTATCGGCGCTCGCAATTAACGCGACACTTGCCACGATGAAATCGATTCGCTCTAGCGCGTCCCTGCCGCTGTCAGCCCCCCTGGACACGATACGGGGGCTCGATTCTGCGGTCGGGCCACGAAACGAAAACAGCTCGACGGACTGTCACGGGGGGATCGAATGTCCCGCAGGTACGCAGACAACTGTGCCACGAAATGCAGGATCGCGATCTCCTGGACCGGTCGGTGTCGAGTTGCGGGTCCAGATTCGACGCCCCACGGGCCAGGTGACTGCTCATTGTCTTAATTATTGGCTCGGCGCAGAAGTTCCTTCGCCTTGTTCAATACGTAACAATATATTACAAGTTTCTTCAATTAAAGTACAGTACTGGTAATGTTTATTCCATCACTAGAATATACACGTTATTATTAATGCTAGGAAAATATTATTCCAGAAATAATGAGCCACAATAAATTGTATACGTAGGGTATCTTTCTTTTTACTTTAGTTTTATTATTTTTCTCCACCTTTTGTTTCCTCATATTCTGCTCTGACATTTGCATTTATACAGAGGTAAAGACTAATAGCAGGTTTAGCTGAGCCTCGCAATTTCACCATCCTATGTACTCAAATTGGTGAAATAAAATCGGAAAATAAATAAAAATATAACAGTTTATCAATTGCTATAGAAATTACCCGTAGGTACTACGCAAATTTCAGAGTGATGGAATAAATAAAATTGATAATGTAGCAACTGAAAGAAGCTACCGTGGCATTTCAGTGGAAGGTAGACGATAAGGGAACCTCATCGCGGCTGATTTTACAAATTACTCTACCTCCGCCGCTAGAGAAACGCCGCAGACCCCTCCCCTTGCGAAAACACAGCAGCAAAACTGAAACGGCGCGAACACGACACGGGGTTTTTATTCGATGAACCGTGCTCGGTCCTCCCAGTAACGAGGCCATTGTGGTTCCAATAATAGCAAACTGGGCGAAAAACGATGGGCAAAAACGGAGCGCGGAGAAAATTGGAGCGCTGAGTTTATCGACCCCGGAATATTGACAATCGGAAGGGCATAAAAAGGGTATCTCTGGGACATATGGAACGCGCCACAGGCACCGGATAAGAATCTCGAGTAGCTCGTGCCGAGCTATTCCGACCACCTGGCACAGGGAAACGCGCGGAATATTTCAGGCATGCACATCATCCGCGGAGCCCAGCAGCGAATTACACCGAAAATCCGCATTTCGATTGCTCCGTTCGACCACGAGGCGGTAATAAAAGTCAGCGCCGCGCGCAACATAATTCGCTAATTGAGACGTATTCGGGCGAGCGCTCGAGCGATAGCAACTTCGATTCCACTAACACCTCGCGGACCTGTTACGAGTTTAAAGCCAGAAAAATTCGTTGCACGTGCGAAAACGCCCCGATCGATCTATTTCAGTCGGCCTGTCAGTCTGTCGCGAAAATACGACGGGGGAAATTTTCGCACGGTTAACGCCCGTCCTGCAGAATTTGCGTCAAACATCCCCTTCGGTCGCGTTTACACGCGGGGCTAGGTAGCCATCCACGGCTGCGATTTCCCCGGGAAAAAGGCTCGCTGCAAGCTGCCGAGCAAACAGCGGGTTTAGAGAGGAGTTTGTTACAGGTGTAACTAGGTTCCACGTTGCCCTACGTTTCGCTGTTTGCGCAAGGGATCGTGTTTTAATCTGTAGGAAGCCTTTCGACCATCTCTGTCCCCGTCGAAAGTTATACAGAGGTGTCTATTAATTTTATTAACATCGTTTCTATTATCGTATCGTACCTCGTTCATTGGGACACAATCCGAAAATCTAACCACAGTGCGAAATGGGTCATTTGCCTCCTAAGGCCCTCTCGAGGAGGGTCTCGTGACTCGAGTGGCGCGGGCAAGGAGAGTTTCTAGGTCCAAGACTCTCGACACGCGATTCCCTTCTCTGTCTCTATCCGCGCTCATCCTCCTCCGAGCCTTCTTCTTTTGTGTGTTCGCTGGCTCTCGTGGCCCCTCTGCCGCGACAGGTAGCCCTCTTGATCCGTCTCGCGAGGAAAGACGACGAGGCAGAGCTAGGACACCGCGATCTCTGCAAGCCCCGACGAAAGCGACGAGGAGATTCCAGGAGCACCTGGTGGAGGAGGAACGAGTCGAGGGTGGAGCGGGAAGGGAAACTTCAATCAAAGGGGCGCGTTCACTTTTGATTTTTGTCTATCCCGCGTACGGGATGAGCATCCAAGGGAAAGTGACGAAGAACCCTGGACGAGGGCCATGACGTGTGTTGGGAATTTGAGGCAGAAGGAATTCTTCTGGATTTTTTTGAAATCGCGGCGCGTCGGGCGGTTGCACGGCGCCTGGGATCGATGATGCATCGGTACAAGGTTCCGATGACTCGGTGCTCGGCGAGCAACGTCAAGAGGAGCATACCCGGAGCCGCGCAACAACACGAAAGCCGTCACGACTTTCGTGCAGCCAGGCTAAGAGGCCCGCCGCGTTTCTTTCCAGGCGAAACAGACACGGCTCGGGGAGTTAGAAAGTAAAACAGAGTAAAAGAACAGCGTCTACTGCGTGCGGTTAATAGCTTCTTTCACCGAGCCACGAACAGGGAGAGCAGATGATAACCACCGACTGCAAGCCGATGGAATCGTCAATCTTCCTCCGCGAGTGTGATAATCAAAGTTATCGCGGGATGCTTGAAGGAAAACACGAGACGCGACGTGACTGGGAAGCACGTCCTAGACATTTAGGTCCTGAAGTAGCAAAGAGGCTTTGACGCGGAAATTTTGAATCCGCTCGAAGTACGCATGAGCCTTCATCTGCTCGCCGTCAGACTAAGGTGTCTCTGGTTGCACGCGAGAAGAATCACGCTCGCTTCGTCGGTCGGCACTGCATTTGCAAGTTTAAAGGCGAATTCACAAGTCGGCAATTACGAAGCAGATGGGGCGCAGGAAGTACAAAGCTCTCATAAGACACTTCGAGACTCACTTTCTTGTAGATCCATTTGATGCTCCGTGTAAATTTCGCCATCGGCGAATCGTCCAGGAGGAGCCACTTCACAGCCGTCGTCTCGTTCTCCAGCTTTTGTTCCGCCTGGGAGTCGCCCTCGGGGACCGCGACCTCCTCCCCGCAGCGCCCCGGAGGGTCGTTATTGTCGGCGTCGATCGCCGCTTCGGAGTGCTCGCTGATCGTCGACAGTCTGCCCGACGAAACGGCACGCTCCATCTCGTCGAGGTGTCTCTCGGGTCCGAGCTGTTTCACGCGGACAGCCGCGAACCAGCCATGGCCAACCGAGCACGGTGCGAATTCCCGGGTCTCGTTGGGGGTCGATTAAAGGTCTTCGAGTCACGGGGCGGGAACCGTCGCCGAATTCAAAGCCACTGCGGTCTCGAGAAGCCTCGAGAGGGAGCTTCGCTTGGATCGCTTTGCGGGATATCTAGAGACTTGGGGGGTTGCGAATCATAGAGTGGGAGTGATAGGAGACTTTTGGTGTAGAGATCAAAAGAATGAGAGTAGAATTAGAGAGGCCGAGTGCCTCTCTCTTTCATTCGACGCGGCAAGAACAGAGGACGTGGAAGAGATAGCGATGGCCTTTTTTCAAGACACTGTAGGTAGTTCGAGACGAGCCAATGGCAATGTTCAGAGGGAAGCGTGGCGAGGTCGCTGGAATCCGTGGTGCACACACGTTGAAGGGTTTAATCCGGTAATCGCGTGCGTTAACTTAATCCAGCAATCGCTGAGGAACGTGCGCTCGGAGGGTGGCCAGGGGATGAAGGAAGAGCCAGCTGATTTACCGACCGAATCGCGCGCTGTCGTGGAAACGGGCCAGCAGGATTGTAGGCGAAAAGGGCAGCCGACCAGCCCCGGAAACACGCGTTTGCACTTAGGCCTGCTGCTTCCTCGACGTCCGCTCGCGAAACCCTTCCACGGCGAGGGGGGCGGGAGGATCGTGACCCGCGGCATCGATGATCGATGCCACTTTCTTGATGATTACAACTCGGGGGCCTGCAAATATCGTTTGGAGCAAACCAGTCAACGGAAGAATCAAGACATCTCTATTTAGCGACTGGATCAACGAGGATGCTAATTAGTAATTAAACCCGTAATTTAAAATTAAGTGGCACAAGAACCACTGCTAAGAAACGAACTGCTGATAAGAATGATAAGGAGAATAAGGCACAGCTGTGTTTAAAAACACCCAAACACCAGTGACTCTCGAGCTACCCGGAGCCAACGAGGTGTTTGCTCGAGCAAGTTGAAGAGGAAGCTCGGATTTAATTAGGTGTCGCCGGGGCGAGCTTCTACGCGAGAGGATTATGAATGAAGTGTCACGTTCCAGCCCGAAAATAGCCCCCTAGATCGACCGTCTTAGCCACCACGGAATTAGACGCTCCCCTCCTTTAATTCCTAATAACCGCGATACGCTTCTGAATAATTAAGTGGAATATTTGATCGGTCGATAATAGATGGGGCTATTGTGCGGCTTGTTTTCAGCTGGACGGCAGGCCAGATGGTCCGCGGGTTTCTGGGGCGGCACAGTTTTCAAGCGATTAAGGTTTCCTCTCACGGGCCGACGGCCTCGTTAATTTAAATGTCCCCGCGACTCGCCGGGAATAATTAATCACAGGAGGCCCGTAGATGCCGACGATACGGCAGCCCCGGTATTTACAGGATTCCTCGAACTTGTCGGATCACAGGGACAACCGATCGCAGCTAATAGTTGGTAGAGAAACCCTTCCACTCCGCCGTGAACAACTGGCCCTTTCATGACGCCAAACGGCCACCGCTCGCTGCCACCACCCACTGCCGCGAGCGAAGTGCCTTTTCCATCACTTTAGAACAGTTGGCGCGGCATGAAACAAGATCCAGAAGCGAGGACCGCCGCGATCCAGTGGCGCGCAGTATTCGATCCGTCAGACGGTTCGCGGCACCGCAATTTAACAGCAACTGCTTGAATAGAATCACAGGCCGAGAGGCTACGCAGCAACGACGCCGAGGAAGCTACCTGTTCACGCGCAACACCGTTACCGTGACTGGATGACGCGAGGAATCTCGATCGAGTCCCATCGGCCGACGTCCGGCGATTTTTATCGCGCCACCCCTCTAATTACCGGCGAGCAACGGTAATTGCCCTTAACACGCTGGATCGTAGCTTTGTCCGGAGCCGACGCCGATCGAGAGGACTTCCTTGCCGCCGGGGACCAACCGAGCCCGCCGATTCGTAAATTAATTAACACGAGCACGGGGCAAGCAAAGCGAAACGCGATCACATAAGGTGTCTTTTGAATTCCTTACGCCAGTTCGTGCCCCTCCGATTCACCCTCGGCGGGCCTCGCCAGCCAAGATCGTTTTCCAAAATAGCACACGGGTCTTACGCTCTCGCAGAGACAAGGTCGTCGTGAAACAGTCGCAGACGTAGCCTCGTTTCCAGCCGCCGAACGGCTGATTATATTTATCCAAAACCACGCACTCCCCGTTCCCTCTAAACTCTAAACATGCTCGTACCGTGCTCTTCGGCCATGCTGCCGATTTTTCTACGCGATACACGGGGACGGTTTCCAGCGGACACTAAACTCGCGGGCCCGGTGGGCTCTAGTTAAGAAGACGACGAGAGAAGTTGGTCGGGCACTGGGGCGTCGCGGCGCGGAGGGCGTTCAAGAGACGGTCGCGGTCCGCTGCGAAGCTCGCGGGTTCGTCCGCGAGCTTTCTGCGAGAGCTTCGAGTCGCAGAGACCCTCGGTGTCTCTCCGGCGGACGGCACGACTGTTGTGTTTTGACTAGGTGGTTACACGCCGTTCCCTCGCCTCTTCCAACGACTCCGACCACTTTATATTTAGACGTACACGCGACACGCTTTATTCCCCACGGTGCATTCGCGCTAACAAGCTGACCGCGGCCCCTATCGCCGCGCTCCACCCACGCCCCTGCCCCGTTCCCTCTCGCTAATCCGCTCGCGCGCTTACGACTCTATCCTCCTATCCGCGCGAACCGATTACCGAGGCGCCCCGATACCGGACCGTGTCACCTACTGATCTCGCGGTAACGCGATCCGGCTTCGATTACTGAAATCGGCTTTTCCCGCTCGACATCCAGGGCGATGATTAATATGTAGCAATCATATTGCATAGGAAAATCGAAGTACCTAGCGTCGCAAAGGATTTGGGAAGCGAGCAGTGGCCAAGGGAAGTTGATTCCAAATTCAACGGAGGGACAATATGTGCATAAAGGGGGGATCTGACGTGCAGTTTTCATATCGAGGTGGGGTGGGAGGGAGACGTTTCCCCGATTTCGAACCGGCGAGGTCGCGCGGGCCTGTTAAAAGGGCTTTCACGCCCGAGGCAATCGAACGAAAATGAAATTACGGCGACGCGCTCGATCGGGAAACTCGGCGGGGAATCGCTCGACGGCCCTCGACACGCAGCCCGGGCACCTCCTATCGACTGATAATACAAATATCCGTCTACGTTACAAATTCAACGTCCGCGGGACGTGTGCGCGCGTACGTGCGTCGTGGCCACGTTAAGTGGATTACGGGGCATACATATGAGAATGAATATGTATGAGGCCGCGTACACGCACAGGGGGCGAGCGGTGATCCGTGTCACGTAGCGGTGGGCGTGTGCGAGACTTCGTATCACACGCACGCGGACACGCACACTCCTCACGGTCTAGCGTGGGAGGAGAAGAGACTTAGCACGAACGCACCGTAGTTCTCTGGACAAGCGAATCGCAGATTTCGACTGCGGCTTCAGCTTGAAAGCGGGAAAGTGTTGGATGATATATACATCACAAACATCCTAAACACATGCCAACGCATCGCGACTAAGTACCTAGTTACCCTCGCAAAATCCTTTGTAGAGTGATAACTGATTTAGTCACCATCATCGACCCTTGCGCCTTCCATAGTTCCGTCCACGGCATCCTTATCCCTCATTCCACAACTGCTGTATATATAACCCTGCCCCACAATCAGATCATTGCTAGAGTTTAAGGGGGAGCCCTATTTAGGGCGGCTAGGAATGAAGTAATTCTTGGGAATTTTTTTCTAAGAAACTGTTAAGCGGATCTTTTCGAAAGTTTCAGGGTATTTTAGTTCACATTCTAACAATAAAAATTAATTTTTACGTTACAAACTGTTCGGTAGAAATGGAGATATATGAACACATTCGTTAGGGCTCGCGCGACGGAGTTGCAAATTGGTGATTGCAATGGTGGCCCCATTTCTTCCATGAAATAAAAAAACCAAGATTTTTCTTATTTCTAGTATGATTACATTGTCGATGAACCTAACAAACGAAAAAAAGTTAAAAGTTGGCAAATAGGTGGGACTTGAAAGAAAAAGTTACGATTCTGCCCCAAGATATTTCGTACTATTTATGAAAAAAGAGTTGTTCAATTCAATTTATTTATCAATGTTCGGGGTTCATCGACAATGTAATTATACTAGAAATAAGAAAATCGTTGGTTTTTTATTTGAGGGAATAAATGGGGCCACCATTATAATCGCCAATTTGCAATTCCGGCGTGCGAGTCCTAACGAACGTGTTCCTATATCTTCATTTCTACCGAACACTTTGTAACGTAAAAATTAATTTTTATTGTTTGAATGTGAAGTAAAATACCCTGAAAGTTTGAACAAGATCCGCTTAACACTTTCTTAGAAAAAAATTCCCAAGAATCACCTTATCCCTAGCGTCCTAAATAGGGCTCTCCCCTTAAGAGCGGAATCAAAAGCGTATAAAAACTTCTTGAAAGTACTTAGATTCTCCGGCTACGAAATCCAACTAAAGAAACCTGGAGAACAGTAGCAAAGCAATAGAATAGCTGGGAGCATGGGCGGATTTAAGGAAAAAGACCCAAGCGGCAAACGTTTAGAGAATTATAGTTAAATTTTTGTGCGTGTGGTATGAAAATCATGGGAAATAAAAAAAATATAGTGTTTGGATAAAATCATTTTTTTTTTAAAGATCGGAGGCCCATATAGCAACTGCTCATTGGCCGCCTGTTAAATACGCCACTATGTGGGAACTGCTTTTCAGCGCGAAGATAATCCACCCAAGTAGCAAAAATTTTCCTGATGCAGTTACATGACTTCAAATAAGTATATACCTAGTTATCTTCCCCGCTGAATGGGGTAAACAATGTTGCACAGAAGCTACAGGAAAATGAGCGTTACAGGGCGGAAAGCGGGCTGGTACATCAGCCTGAAAACAGTTTCCGGGTTTTTGCAGGTGTAGCAGAATGCCTCGAATTTCAGGCAACTTCCTCCAGAGAAGTTTTTCGCGACGCGCTCGCGGCGAAGCTCTTTTCCCAGAAGGCGAAACGACCGGTCGCCTCTGTATGGAGCGATACCCGTGTACGGATCCCAGGGAACTTTGAAACAGCCGATACGTTATAGCGATCGCGATGCACGACGTCGGTTCTCGGACTATGCACGGCTCGTTTCCTAGTACTTTATCTCGGCTGGGTATCGGCATACGGTGCGCATTATAGCACGTGTGGGTACGTTCAAAACCAAATGCATCTGTAGCATGGCCATTCTAAAAATCAGCATTTTCAGAAAAATTTTACTTCACTCAGGCTGCATGATTCTCAGCCTAATTGAAGTTAAAAGGTGTTATCCGCGAAAAGGCTGAGGTTACGATTGCCTTGCTACATTTGGCAAAGTACTCAACAATGTCGACACTTGCAACTGATAACTACATTGTGAACATTGCAGAATACTGTAAACTGAAGGACATTGGGAGTTACTTACAAGGGAATACCCGAACCTTAAAATTCAAAAAATACTGAATCGTTGTGAATCCGTAGGGAATTTCTTCCTGATTACACCTCAATTTTTGTTTGTTGCCCCAATTCACCCTAGAGGGGTGTAATTGACCCTTGAAAATCCGGGTATTTTCCGATTTTTTGTTATAACTCATGAACTGTTAAATAATCTTTTTACCAAATGATATATCTAATTAAAAGAAATAACTTTTGTCTTGAAACTTTTTCTCTATCTCTTACAGTTCGCGAGTTATAACAGAAAATCGGAAAATAGCCGAATTTTCAAGAGTCAATTACACACCCCCTCGGGTGAATTTAGGCAGCAAACAAAAATTGCGTTGTAATTAAGAGGAAATCCCCTACATATTCACAAAGTTTCAGAATTTTTTTAAATTTCGGGTTCGGGATCTTCCCTTGTTAGTATGTATTAAAGAAGAAAAAGGACAGTTTATGCATTTTCACACTTTTAGGGCAATCACAATGTGATGCTATAACAGGATACCTACAAAAAATTTGAAAATATTAATTATTTTAATATGTATATAAAGCAGGAAGCTTCTATATGTTTGTGTGTTTGTCTGTCGCCTAAAAACTTTCGAAAGATAAATTCTGGGATCACGAAATGAGCCTCAGCTCATTATGCCTGACTAATCCAGATGAAGTGACTAGTTTCACAAGAAAAAAATTTTTATTATAAAATCAGAATCTACATTTCGCGTGTAGCCGAGTAGTAAAGCTAATACATAACAAAATCTTCGAAAAAACAAGACAATGTTCCCGAGTTTGCGGTACTTCATTCAAAAGTATCCACAGTTCCCAATCGCAGAAGAATTTCCCAGATCCGTTTTCCAGGAACGGAAGAATGTGACTCGAGAAACGACTACCTGTTACAGTGAGATTATGATGGTGCGTGTTCCACTAGGAAAGCAGCGTCTGCTTCGAGCCACTAAACGGCCACCGTCTCCGTGGTCTACGACCTACGTGTTCGCCCATGTTTTTCAGCCCGTGGACCAGACTCTGGACAGCGTCAGTCGTTCCTGAAAGGCACTGTAGCCGAGCACAACGGGGGCTTTCAGCTTGGACCGCCGAACGACGAAGCGCAGAGAGTGAGTCGATGACAGATGAACTTCTCCCTTTGCGGGCGGTATCTCGACCTGCGCCCTTCTTCCTCGCTCCTCCCCCTCCTTCGCGGCTCGCGTTCTTTCTGACCGCGTGCAAAGCACTGCACTCTCTCCGCTTTCCGAAGCGGGACATTTAGGAGCACCCTTATGTTCCCGGGGCTTACAGAGCTGCAAGAGCGTTCCCATTTCGATCCTACGCCACCCTTTGCGCATAATTTCCCCGGTGCTCCCCGGGGATTTGGGGGAAAGCCGCCCTTTGACAGAAACCTCGCTGACATCTCGCGCGTAGCAACATTGCGCGTTTCCCTGCACGCGAGCTTGCGGCAGACGTTGCAGAAGAGCTCGCGGAGGTGGAATCAGCGCCGTCAGAGGAACACGGTTGCAAGTAGGCAGCCTTAATTCGGCCGTTTGCGAGATGGGCAAATAAAGCAAGCTCGAGGGAGCCGAGCGACGACAGCGAATCCTCGCGTAACTACGCGCGAATATACGGGCGGGATTATTATATTCAAGGGGTAGCTCGAGAAGCGCCGACCTCTCTTTAATTAAAAGAAACCTCCCCCGGCTGCAAGCTCATTTTCTACTCGTAAATTCCATTCTTGCCCGCCCCGGAAACAACCTACGCGAAACTCCCACCAGGAGAGAACTGCTGGCACGCGGCGGCGCTCGGAGAAGAAAAGTGAATCGCGGAATTTTCGCGACGGGTCGCCCAGGTGGCTCGAGAAAGCCGATTAGAGAGAGCGAACAAGCGAAGCGGGGTGCGAAGGGGAAACGGTGGGTCAAAGGTGGCGGAAAGTATGTAGGCTGAGGCGACGGTACATGTTACCCGCGGTTCGAGCTGGCTAATTAAGCGACAATAACGCGTCTAACGCGGTGTCCTCGTCGACATCTGTTATCATTCATCATACGCAGCGCGGGATTAAATTACGAGGGCCGTTGGGTAATTGTGATTCATGGCGGAAGGTCGATGGCGAAAGGTGGGCTCGGCTGTCCGGCTGACTCGTGTCGCGCTTCAATTCAATCACGAGTATCGCGTATTTATCAAAACAGTCCCAATATTCTCTGAGTCTCTGCTTTTCGAAGGTGCAAAATTACGTGGAATGAAAGAAAAGGTGCTTGGGAAGGACGCCTTAAAAATGCCCTCGGCGGGAGCCGTCTGAGCTTAGCCGATAGAACGACAGCTCTTGAGTAACGGGGGACCATAGAGGAGGGAGGGACGAGCCACCCTTTTTGGCCCCTCCGTGAAACGAGCGGCGGGGCATTTAAATCGACGCCACTTTCTCCGAGAGGGTCGACGGAAAAAGTCAATTGACCGTTTGCGCGCGAAACCACTCGAAACAGCATCGCTCTTTGCCAGAGAGGCGGATCACTTTGCGGATTGATGAACGACGCCTTGGAGACGAAGGTGGTGAACGCTGCTGCTCTCCCTCTGTTGGGGGAAAAGTGCCGTCTGAGGGTTGTGGATCGATTTGGGATTGAAATTGATGTGGTCCCTGTCAGCACTTCTACGTTTCGCGGATCGTTTGCTGGAAAGAGGAACGTCGCAGATCTCTTGCTACCGTTAGCGAGCGTTCACGCGCAGCCTGTTTCGCGGTAGAACGCGTGTACGTCGCGGCCGCAAAGTGGGCCTGCTGGAAAGCCAGCTAGGTTCGCGGAACGCGCACGACTTCCGTGGAAAGAAAGCCGCGTGCCACGCGCGACTATCCTGGGCCGCTTGGCGCGCATCAATCGCGAACGGGCAGCGACCGCGTCGTAAATCTCCGCTTCTGCGGCTTCGACGCTCGCGTCCGGTCGTTTGTACGTCATAAACTCCTTTACGAGCGCCCTAATCAATGAGAATTTATAATAACACTGCGAAAAACCTTTCCTCCGATGGCTGGGGTCGTGGGTAGATTTCCGAGAGCATTGCTGCTTTCGCAACTATTTATCTGCCGATCCTTGGACCGTCTTCGCTGTAGATTTCCTGACCCTGTTACTAGCCTGGTATTTCTCTGTCTTCTTGCTTCTTTGTGGGCCAAGGAGAAGCTCCTGGCAACGGAGGGGATCCTTTAACTTCAGTCGAATCTAGAAATATTGAAGAATATTCCGATCCTGGAGTGCGGATGGCTGGTGAAGTTGTCGAAGAGAATTGAGATTGCGTGGATAATAAGGAAGCTAACAGGCCCCATCGCCGAGTTAGGCCTGGGAACAGTTCTCTATCCCATTGATACGCGCAAAACCGTGTACGCAGGCTGGAGCAACTGTTTTCTTCCGCGAATAGGAACCCGTCCCACGAGCTTCAGCGCGGTTCTTCGCCCTGGAATTTGTCCAAGGGCTCTGAATCTAGTTCTTCTAACTGGAAACGCGTGGAACGGTATCAACGAGCGCAACGCTACTTGGCGCGCGGTCGGCGAGGACACGACGGAAATTGCGGCTTGTACGATCGATCTGCCAGCGTTAAAAGTCGCGTCCCTGAACCAGCTCCTCGTCCTTTGAGAAATCGATAACGTGCCAGGGTGTTCCAGACTTTGCACGAATGGCACGAGCTGGTATTGTATAATAGCTTGCGCAATATAAGCGAGTGTGGAAAGTTGAGCGTTGGTTTCAATGACCCGGGTGTCCACTGGGTGTCTTCTAAGAGGGTAGGTGAGAAGTGGGTACTTGGAGGAAGAGGACAATTAGAGTTTATCTCCCAATTACGACTCTCCAAGCCAGAACAGCCTTTTAGGAAAAGTGGGGCCAGTATATTCTCCGTAGGAATATCAAGTTTCGCAGAAGAAACTGTGCGGAACACTGAAAAACGTTGCCTCCAGCAGGATGTCTTGTTCAGACGGAATCGCCTCTCGCGGAACGAATAGATCTACCATTCCCGGCACTCTTCATCCAAGTTAACGCGATATATTCTTGATAGCCGTTGGCGTAATGCGTTCAGCGTCTACGCAGACGTCATTATTCAGGATCGGCGGCGAGACACTGGGTCAAGCGACGAACCGACACGCTGGATACGTCGCATAGTCATATTTCATTCGTGTGGTTCGCTGCAACCTAGCATTGTGGGTTCTAACGCGTGCTATTTGCTCCAGGCACACAGCACCGATGGCCAACCGGGTGATGAATTTATATAGGGGTTAATTAAAGCCCACATTGGCCGACTATTTGCTGGTCGGCATTGTTGTTCCACTCTTCGACAGCAAACCATGGCGATTTTCAGTCGACTCACATAGCTCACAGCATATTTTAAAGGCCTGAATTCCCTGGATCCACTAGAACAGTGGTGAGCAACCTTTTGTCCGAAGTGGGCCACAAGTGGAAACCTAGAGGAAGTGCAGCATATGTGGAATACTGTTGGTAATTTGGAATACCGAAGTATCTAATAAACTACTAACGCTGTTTAATTTGTAACACCGTAGATTATAGGGGCTAATGACCTCTTAACTAATGACGTTTGTGGATGAACCGCAATTGTTTCATTTTCGACTTAATCTGCAGAGGAAGCAAACGTCAATCTGCAAAACTTTTTCAGCGCATATTCAATCGTTCCAATCATGGTTAAAATATGTCAAAACTTTAGTGTTAAACACTTAATCGACTGATTTGCATGTTCCTTCTATGGTTCCGCGCCAGTTTTGCGATAATTTCGAGAATACAAAGTGTGACATGAAATTTTCGGTTTCGATGCCATGTTGCTAATTCGGAATACCGAAGATGAAGGTAATTTGGAATATTCCAAAGCCTACCGATGCTTTTGTTTCACGCGTAATGGATACCACCGCGTCAGTTTCGTCTGTCACCTGTATAACCTTTCAGGAGCATTTGTGTAAATATTGTTTTATAGACATCTAAATCTTCAAGATTGGTAGAAAGTAGAAACGTGTGAACCGTGACTGAGTGCAGTATGTAACCGTTCTTAGCATTTTTATAAACATTCTGTTATACATATCTCCTCAAGATATCTATATTTTAGGAATGTCGATATTCCAAATTACCTGCACCTTAACGAAATCGATACTTCTTGTCATTTTTCATTCAAACCAAAATTTCAGTTACTTTTTGTTTTTTATTTTTATTGACGCTCAGAAATACGAAAGTTTATTAGTTTCTCTATGATATTATGTAGTTTAATTTGTTCCCATCCTCTGTCCTAATTTTTTATTCGTCTTAAACAAACTGGTATTCCAAATATACTGCACTTCCTCTACTACTCTACGCGGGCCGTAGTATTAAATACATAAATAGGGTGAAAGCACTAGTAGTCGACCGCTTAAAGCTAAACACGAATTAAAAGTTCTAAAAAAAATAAACAATCAATGTTATAAAATATATGAAATCTATTAAAGTAATTCAAGTGTATTTAATGTATCACTAAAAATTTTGTATTAGTATAAAAGTTCGGTGAAAATAAATAATTAGCGTTAAAAATAAAGTATCGGATAGGTAGTAGTCGACCACCTTTTTTTAATATGAAATTCAGAATAGGTTATGTGCGCATTACAAACTAAAATTTATTTTTAAATATAATGTGCAACAACGGTAAATAATTTATAATGACAGGAATAATGCGCAGTTAAAATAAGTTTTAAAAACCTTATCAAAATTTTAATAAGATAAATTATAGTTAACACGTGGTCGACTTTTAGCGTTCATTGTGAATGCAGTTAGCTTCAGAACTCGACCGCTGTGGTCGACTATTCAAAATTGAAAGGGAATGATGGTTCAGTTACCGACCTCCCATAAATAAATAAATTATCCATTTTTTTTCTTAATTTTTTAAGCGCATATAAAATTGCTGTTGCTTTTTCAGTGACATAGCATCATTTTCCAGTAAAAAATGTATAGAACCGAATTACATTTGTCGTTTCTATTCAAACCACATTTAAGCTTCTCGTGTTAGAAAAATTAGTTTACAAATCACTTTAAGAGCATTTATTTTTTTACCTATGAAGAGCGCTTTTTGCCGTATTTTAAAGTTAGAAATTCAAAATATAATATAAAATTGTCATTTAATAAATGCTTTATTTTAGTACTTATTTCTTTAAGCTAAACAATAAAAGTGGTCGATTACTAGAAGGTGTCCAACTACTAGTGCTTTCACCATACTAAATAATCCAAGAATTTTAATTTATGCCAATGTTCAGGCGGGCCGTAGATCAGCGGCTGGAGGGCCAAATGCGGACTGCGGGTTGCTCATCACTGCACTTGCAGGTTCTGGACCAGTGCATACCGGGCTCTCTTGCAGTGAAGTTAGTTGAGTTTCTCGTTCTTTTTCTATTTTTGTTTTATCGTATCATCTTCATTTGCTGTGTCATTGCTGTCTTTACTTTACGTCTTTGTGTTGGACTTGTTAGAATACGAAATGGTTTTGATCGATAATCTGAAATAAATAAATAGCTTCTTACACCGCCTCCAATATTCACAAGCTGATAAGCCTTTCTCTAAACGATTCAAAATAAATCTCCATCCATTCATCCACGATAGCGGCGACCATTACTCTTTATCCACCGTGCACGTGGACCCCAAACGTCCATTATCGGGGCCATTCTATTATCTGAACGCGTTTCGCCGCGCAACACGGCCGCGGCCGCAATCTGTCCGCGCGGCAGATTGATTCCGATAATTTCGATAATATCGTCCCATTAATTGCTCCGGTCACGACAATGGGTTATCGACGAGCTTGCCCCGCGGCCGCGAATCACCCTCCATTATTTCCCGGGCGAGCGCTGCCCGCGGCATTAGAAATGGAAAACTGCAATTCGATAACGCAGCCAAACACCGCGGCCGGGACGAGTTTTCGAGCAGGCGAATGGGGGAAATTCGCGTTGGCGAGCGTTGACCGAGCGCGGGGCGCGTTAGCGTTCGCGCGACCAGTTGCTCAGGGCGCGACCACCCCCGAGCGGCCCCTGTAATTAATTTAGTGGCGCTCGTCGTGCATGGTGCGTCGGCTGCCGAATACCAAGTCGCCGCGAAACGGGTCGATTAACGTGGTCGAGTTATCGCGCCCGTGGAAAGCAATTTTCCAGCGCGTGCATTCGCTTTTCTTCTATAGAGAGACGGGGAAGTGCTCTCTATGAATAGGACCCTTACTTGTGTCGACAAGGATGTACCATCTCCGTTGGCGTCGTCCTCATGGAGGGTTGAAAACCCACAAGTCTTTACGCTTTGACTAATTTTAAGCTTATCTGCTGGTCAACGTAGCAAAACTATGCCAGAAGCAACGGTTCTACATAGAAACTTTCCGCGCACTTTTCGAAATTTCTAGTGGGATTTTGCAACCTTCTTTCATTCGCGATCTCCTTTTATAAAATTTAAATCACCTACACCCCCTCTACAACATAAGATAAATATTTCCTTCCTTTCATTTATAAAAAAATGAATAAGCAATGTAGCTATATTAAAATAAATAAGTGTTAAAAATCGTCAACTAATAATAACCGTGGCGACCTCCAGTAAACAGTTTAGGATTCAGTGTTCTCTGCATACGGAACCATCATTCGGGCATATAAATAAGGGCCCGATGAATCCCACAGGTCACTCGGATTCATGATAATTCTGTTACTCGCGGACTCATCTCGCGTGTTCTCTTCCCAAGTGTTAAGCGTAGGGGAGACCGAGGCAGATTGTAACAAAAAGTTTTCAAAGTTTTTAAACGATTTTATTCAGCTTCGATCCTCTGTTTGTTTGTTTGTATGGTTCGAATCTAGCAACTCAAATTTAACCCACTTCCATCTATCCAATTGTCTTGAAACATTGCTGGGGAGCGTAGTTATGATGACAATAAAAAATTATGAGAAAACCGGGAGGGGTGAAAAAATTACCCAGTCATCAATAAATATAACCAATAACCACAAATTCAAACGCCTTGAAATCAACCACTCACGTTCTTTGCGAAAACGACACAAAGCCGTTGCGATCAGGACGCTAGTCGCATCGCGATTACTGAAAATACACAATTTATTGAGAAATTATCCGTCACGTATGTACCTACGAATAAGTAGTAAAACTATAACCTTGCAGACGTTCGTAGTATATCACCATCGAAATTGTAGTACAAGAAAATAATTATTTTTTAGTGAGTGTAACACTATAGCGTTTAAACAAACTGTAAAACTCTATACAGCAATAAAATATATTTGTAAAGAAGTCTGTGCTGTGAAATGTAAATCCAAAACCACTAAAACCAAGAAAATAAAAAATATATGTATATAAAAAATTGTTATTTTAAACGATTTTATTGAACATGCACTAAAAACTAAAAAATAATTTATTCCTTGTACTAAAATTTCGATGGTGTTTTTTCACATTAAGTAAAATGGTGGAGCAGAATATGTCACAACAAATTCATTTCGACGCTTGATTCTGTATTAAATTGATTCATATTCTGTTACGACATATCCTGCTCCACGATTTTATTTAAAGTGAAAAAACACCATCGCATTTTAGTATAAGAAAAGAATTAGTTTTTAGTTTTTAGTGCATTTTTAATAAATCGTTTAACATAAAAAAAAATTTTATATATATTTTTTATGTCTCGAAAGTGTTAGCCTCATTTAGGAAATAATTTGCGTGATTTACTACTTACATATGTGGTGAACTGATTGCTTGAAAGTACGTGACAAAATCTTGGACACTTACATAAATTGTAACACATCTGTTTTACTTATTTAAATACAAATATGAACACAAATAATCATTTCTAAAAAATAATGAAAACTGAGATCATTTGATATACATGAGTTAAACAATCATTGCTTATTCATCTGATTCTATCAATATCTTCTTCGCTTTCTTTACTTTTGCCTTTATACTTTTGTTCTACTTTTTGGATTCTCGATTGTTCTGTTGTTCCTCTAGAGCATCTTTTTCCGCTGTGTCAGCAAATAGCTTGCTTTATCACCATTTAGAGTGGAGTAAGTATAGTAACATGTTACAATTAACCCCGAGCTTGAATTTTTGCGTTTTATCTCAGCAAACGAGAAACTAAACATCAAAATCCTAAAATGTGTACACAGTATAATAAACCAATGTGTACTGATTCGTATGCGACAAAGAAGCAAAAATTCAGACGATCTCTAATGACGGCTAATTGAAACAAAAGTGCTAAGACAACATTTACGTACGTGCTCTAAATACTAAAATTCTGGGCAATAACCACAAAATGAATACACAACGCTCGTTTGTGTCACTAAAACCGACGGTGATAATATCGTCAAGCAGCTCTCGCATGCTGTGGGTTGCCAGATTTGTCGTTCAAAAGATTTTACTTATGTTACAATTTACCCCGCGTTACAACCTGCCTCGGTCTCCCCAACCTAGCTACCTACCTACTTCATGTTTAAACTAAAGAGCGTTCTCCCAAATCGCAGCAGCGTGCAATATTTAATCGCGGCTAAAACTGGCGCGCTTCCGCGCTAGCCGTGTAAAAATAAACACTCTGCACGAGACAAATACGCGAGAGCACCAAACTCCCGAAATCGCGGTCCACGAGGACCGATTATTCGCAACGGCGACTGTATGTCGCGATTCCCCGATAGAGGCACTCGATAATTCCACGCGGCCCTCGCCGTTTTTAATCGCCCGACAAACTCCAGCCGGGGGACTAGCTCCGCGTTCCAATTAATTCCCCCACTGATAGACTGCACGGCGGGTCTGTTCCGCGCGCGCGTTATTATACACTTTCGAGGGAACTTGGAAATTCCTAGGAAAGTGAAACGGTTGCCGGCGAGGAGTTGGCTAATTACGAGCGCCTGGAGGGGGAGCCGACGAGTCCGTCACTGTGATCTGGTTTTAATTAGAATTAGGGTGGGACTCGGCCGGAAGATCAATGCCGACTACTTCAATTTGGAAAACGCAGGGGAACGTGTGCGCTGCGTCTTCAAACATGCCGCTTCAACAATGCCAGCGCTCGGACGCCGATTAAACAGACCAGACCGACCCACGCGATCGTTGGGGAAACTTTCGCTGCGGTGTTTGAGTTCGGGTCACTTCCGACCGCCCCTGTTTGTAGGCTACATCAACGTCACACCCAGGATCGGGGGGAAGAAGATCGTAGGCGCAGCGGAATCTTCCTGCAGCCCCTCTATATCGCAAAGATGGAACGGGTTCGTGCAGAACGCTTAACCTTTCGGTTTTATAGATATGTAGCACGGGCCTGGGAAAGTGGAAAAACTCTGGGGTGACGAGGCTGAGTAAGCCTAGGACATGAAATTTTGGAGTTGTGACATATTTTGAGCGAAAGAATTTGACAAGGGTTTAAGCACAGAGACTTGGGAGAACTTTAAATACAATTTTAATCTTTTTCATGTAGAAAAATGTGAGTTCTCATATTGAATTAATTCTAAAATTGTCTCAATCTCTTCTAAACTACAATCTTTTATATTTCACGGAAAATGCAGCTGACGCTTATTAGCCTACGGGCGCCAAATCTCCAAATCCACTTGGTGACAAGTAGAAATAGAACTTATGCGATGGGCGCGCGAATCTTTGGTGAATTTTAAGCCTAACAAGAGTACGTCCACCGTGGAGGAAGGAACGTTACAATTGAATGTTTCTAAGCGAGATACAGTGGATGGAAAACAGTAAGAATGTTGAAGTACCGGGTGGTCTAAAAGTCGGCTGGGGCACGAGCGCGCGACACGCGCGATGCTATCCCATTTTATGCACGATTGGCGTACAGTGAATCTGGGTGACACTGATCCGCCGAGTGTATTGAACCTGAACGTCTCCCCTTCCATATTTCTCGGTTTACTTTTCACTGGATCTCGCCAAGGTCAGGCGACGAGGGGAACAGGTACCGCGCTTTCATCGATTCAGCGTGGCTCTCTACGCGTATCGTTAACTGAATTACGTGTTTTTGTCCCCAGCCGCGTCTACTATTAGCCGACGACCTCGATTAAACGCGACGATCACTTCTTACGGGGGTGGTTCTTTAGCTCGATATCCCCGCCACCATATGCGTCAGATCAGTGGCTCAGGATTTAATCTTGGGGAAACCGAGTTGGACGGATAAAAATAGTTTTAACGCAAATTCAATAAAATTCATTAGGTGATTATAAAAATTTCTTTAAAGAATAAAATTCAGATTTCTTTTCTTTTTACGAAATCCCTTCTTGAGGGGGGGGGGGAGGTGCAAGTGCTCGTTGCCCCCCTCTGGGTGCGACACTGCGTCAGATTATCAGAGGATTATTAAAATCGCCAAGATCGCGAGGATCGAGGGTAAAAGCGACGTGATGCAACGTTTCGAATTAGGATCGCTCGTCAACGTTCTAAGGACCATTCAGGGGCTAAAAGTCGAAGCGAGCTGAAGTTTCTCCTGCTTTTTCAGCGCCCCTCTCACGCCCGACGCTTTCCTCTGGCTCTCGCCGCCATGTGTTAACCCGGTAGCCTACTTCCTGGCGCCAACAGCCTCGAGGCTTTCGAAAATACTTTGCGTACCTACTCGCCGACCGGCTCGCAAAGAAGCCCTATTCACGCTCGCGAAGCTCCAAGGAACTCGGCGAGAGGCGAATATCGAAGTGGAGGAACGACAAACGTAGTGGAAGAATGGTGGTAGGAAGATGCCGCGCGAAAACGGGCATTCCTTCCCTCGAAGCAAAGGCTCCTCGTATATATAACACCTTTCAAGGGACTTGAAAGCACTGGGCGAGTCCAGACTCCTGGTAACATCGAAAAACTAATTCCCCAATCAAAGAGGAATGAAAAACGAGCAACAAAAATTTCTCATAGCAGTTCTCATTTTCCAGGAAATAGAGTTCGAAATTGCGCGGGAACAGTTTCTATTCTACATCTGTTGTACAGGCTTTCGTGGAGAATCGCGTTGCATTCGATTGTACAATAGTTTCCAACATACTCGGCATATCTTCAGAGGTATATACTTTGGAGAAAGCGTCCCGTATAACAATTACCCGAAAGGCAGCGTGATTCTCCTTTCGAGCTTGAATAAAAAGCAGTAGGTAGGGACACTCACCACCTCGGCAACGTTGCCGGAACCGTCCCTCATGCCATCTCTGTCCGTTCGTCCTCCTGCAACAGGGAGAAAAGACAGGGATAAATCATCGATTACGTAATCGACGCGAAAGGATTGGCGTTTCCGTAATCCGCGCCGTAAAATTTCAGCAACGGGCGACGGGGTAGCGTGGACGCGCTAGTTTCACGGGCGTATTTCATTTCTACTCGATCGCCGCGAGATCCAGGCCAATCGTTACACTCGAGTGGACGACAGAACGCGATAGACGGAAGTGGCCAGGGATAGCTGACTGGTATCGCGAACCTATGAACGAGTCCCGCGTGTATCCGTCGCTTTCCCCCCCTACTTTTCCGCCAATTCATCCGTCATCATCCTCTAATTATCGGCCACTCGGTCCCCTCTTCCCCTTTCAGGAGTGTCTGGAGCAAACGGCTCGATTAAGGTGCACGCGATCGAAGAGCGGAGGGGAGAAACTGCTCTCGATCATCATCAGGTGCTAACGGACTCCCAGGCATATTTCCCTCGTATGAATTATTCAGAGACACCGAGCCTGAACTAGTAAAAGTTTCGTAACGTTCCAACGGAGAATGTTGCGCAACCGTTGCGAGGAAAACGCGTGAATGAACGTCTGGAGCGTAACGCCTCGCGGAAGAGCTGTATCTTTTAGCATCGCGTCGTCGATCGCGTGGATCGAGATCCAGGCACGCTACCTTGAAACGCGCCGTCGTCCCCCGTCCAGATGAAGACACGGCCAAGCAGCGATCGTAAAACGTTCAATTAGCCAGAAATGAGTGCGGCGAGTGCAACGACCACCGGGCGAGCTACGCGGAAATGCTGGTCGGGCGCTTGAAATTCGTTTAAATTCACCCCGACCGGCCGTTAATTAATGGAAAATTGAACCAGCGCGGTGGAAATTAGCCGGGGGAACACGCGGCGCGTCCAGCAGAACCGCGTAACATTCATGAAGAGTTAATTAGGAGCAACGAGAATCTTGTCCAGAGGCGAGTCCAATTCCGCTAGCCAGCTAGCGAACTTCGACGATGTAACGCGTTAGCTAGTAAAGGAGTCTCTTACAACTTTCACGAAATAATCAGTGCTCTCTTTGGGGCGAGCACTGGGAGAAGGTGAGCCTTTCCTGCAACTTTTCCTTCCAAATTAAATTTAGCCCCGATGCAATTAGCCTCGGAGAAACCCTGCGCCAAGTACGGGAGCCAGCCTCGCGAAAGGAGACGCGGAGGAAGTTGGGTGTAAATGCAACCAAGTTGCATTCGACTGTTTTCTCACTCGCCGATCTATACCTACGCGAGTTTATGTAAAATGAGGTAATTAAGAGGGAGGATGGAAGGATCGTGTGCGTCGGTGAGAAATTCGAGCCCAAAGCGAATACTGTGGGCTAATCGCTGTAATTTCGTGGGGCGGCTCCATTTTCCTAACGTCCCTACCGTGTTTCGGGCGGAAAAGAGTTATTACGGCTGTCAAGCGAAGTGTACGACAGCTGAATAAATTGTGTGCCGCGAAATTAGCGACTTCCACCGCCATCTACGAAACGCGGCTAATTACGCGCGAACAATCTGATCAACGGTGCAAGAAATCGACTCGTTACAACCAAGCTCGCCAATTTCATTATGTCCTCTGTAACTCGGAAGACAAGTATGGCGAGCGAGGGTTAAGTAAGCCCCAAAGTTTCAACGGCAATGTCCCAGGATTATTCCTCGAATAACAGGAAAGGAATTGTCTCGTTGAAATTCTAACAGCCCACTCGATTTACAACACGTCCCATCTATCAAATTTATTTCCAGATCAAGATGGTGTCGAGATCGATAAGTCACGATCTTGATCCGATGTTGGAGGGAAACATAGCCACTGAGAAAAAATGGCGCCAAACTAACCTATGAGGTGGAGGGTTATGGACCGCGACGTACCTTAATGGCTGTTTACAGGAAACATTCGCTTATGGCGTCTCTTTTTGTTCCAGGAATAGCTGGCATTCTTGAACGACGTAAACACGACGCGGCAGGATGCACAATGGTGAAAATATCCACCGTACGAACTGTGTCCATTGTCGGTGCACGCGACTCGGGAGCAGCAGTGCTTGTCATTGTGAAAAATTGATCGCCACGTATCGATAAACACTGTCGGAAACTTCTTTTGTTCCCCCATCGCGAGAAGCGCGCGAGAAGTCACAGAAACTCGGGCGAGCACAATGCCAATGTATCGTCAGGCAATTCCGATGCACTACAAACAACGACACTCGCGTTCCTCGAGCAACGGCTCTGGGTAAGTAGCGGACAAAAGCGCGCCAAGTTCCGCCGAGATTCAAATTGCTCGCGAAGTGCACGCGTCGCGTTCGATGACGATTTTTGTACGCGGCCGTAGGGTGTCTGGAAGCCGACGGGAGTCGATTTAAAAGTTAAATCGAGCTTACCGGTGTGTCGCGATTTTAATTGAAATTTCGCCGAAACCACGAGAGCGGGGACACGCGGGAGTGCAGGAGCCAGGGGCAGAGACGAGGTGAAAAGAGGAAAAAAGAGGGACGATCGCGCGGCGCATGCGCGAGTCCCACGAGAGCCAAGATCGAGTGTTTTAAAAACATGCGAGAGGCGACGAGTGGGATTTCAAGGTTAGGCGGGCCGAGACACTCGAGGTTAAACGGCGAGCGAACCACCCGACCAACGAAAGAACCGTGTTTTCTTTCGCCGTGAAACGCGAATTCAACAGAGCCGCGTAAAAACCAGTCACCGGTATTCCACTCGCTTCCATGGACTGACGATAGTAACGACGCATGGTCCCACAAATTAACGTGCATCGATACCTGCTCCTCCTTACGTGAGATTCAGGAAGACCATCGATCTGTCAAATTAGCGATGCACATGACCCTCTAACGTGCAAACTATTCTATGATCCTATGGTCACGAGATTCTACGATCGCAATACAATTCTGAGATAGAGTATTTCTCAAATTTGAGTATCGGAAATCCTGCATGCCTTCGGAAGCTTGAGAGTAGGACTGTTCCTACAAGCGTTTATATTTCACCCTGTACTTTGAATTGCTGATGCAGTCGAAGCGATCGGGCCAGATCACCGGCTGCAGTCACAGGCAGTATCGCCGATAAACAAATGCCAAACAAATTTATCGAATAAACTCGATAAGCTTCACCGAAAATACAAGTGGACGATAATGAAAGAATAGATTCGGGTGTTGGCTATCAAAAAAATAACATCATTCAACCTGTCAGAGATAAAAAGAAGCCTGCTATCGCCAGCGAAGGACCAATGACCGACAAGAGAAACGCGACACGTGTGTACTCACCTTTTTTAGAAACCGGCAGAATTTTGGCGATTCTCGTGTCGCCCGTGTAATCCAGTTCTCGTGGATGGCGTGCAGCACCTCTTCTTTGACCGGTGTCCTCTTGCCCCGATATTTCGTCCCGTTTGCACTTAATCGCGGTTGTCGCGGCTTGCTCCTTGCCCGCAGGCCTTTCTCTCCTCGGCTTTCTTTCTCTCCTGGTCGGATCCTAACCTCACCCCGCAACCGGCACAACTACGACACACAGTGATCCACGACCACGCTCCTGCGGCAACGACAACACAGAGAGTTCGTAGTAGGCGCACCTCCGGACCAGAGATGAGAAAATCACCGCTGCAGCTTTGCTCTCCGTTCTCCTTTTCCCCCTTGTTCCCCTTTTCGCCTTCAGCGAGAGATAACGAAGGAACTATTCCCGAATATCGAGGACTTCAGACTCTCCTCGCATCCACTTATCTTTGGCAAGGAATCTACGCGACGCCACGCGTATGTCACACTCGAAAAAGGAACTGCACGCGCTCCTTCTCCTTTCCTCTTTCACTTGCTGTCTCCCTCGCGTTCTCTTGCTCTCGTATCTTCTTCCCCTCCTTCTTTCTCGCGCGGCGTTCTACCTGTCAGCGACGATAGCTGTTGCGCCGCAGCGTTGCCGGGTCAGGTTAGGCCTTCCTCGGAGCGAGTTCGAATTATCCGCTGCAGTTTCGGGGCCGGTACCGATCATACGCGTGCCCCTAGTGCCCTCGGTATGCCCGATCTAGCCGCCGCGCTGTTCGGCAAGCACAGCGTAACGACTGTACGTTTGATTAAGAGGAACGCGGGACCGGCATCGCGCGTCGAGTCGGCACTGCTTCGACGTGGACACCCGCGCGGCACGGCGCGGCCGTGGACAATTCACTCGCGGTTTCGCGACATCGCGGCCGCCGGATCTCTCCCGGGGTTATAACGGACAGAAGCAGGCGGACGACTTTTTAAAAATGCCACGCACCGGCCAATCACGGACACGCGCACGGAACGAACGCAGACACGGTACGGGGGAACACAGGGAAGAAGAAGAAGAGAGAAAGAAGCGGGGCCGCTATACACGCGCGCACGTTTGTGGCCTCTCGCTTCGTACACACTACGTACCACAGGTACACGTACACACTTGCACTGGGGGAGGCGTTCGTTCGTTCGCTGGTTCGCTCGCCCGCGCGCGCGCGCACACACGACGCGATCTCCTAGCCCGTTGCGTCGATGATCCCTTTCCTCCTGCGATCACACAGGGAACGCGATGGATCGAAGGATCGACGACCGCGAGGGACACGATACCCTAACGCGTCACCATCGAGCGAGAGACGACGCTATCGGGGCAAGTATCCACGGGCCACAGGGGGGCTAGGCGCAACGTCTTTCGTGGAATGTCCGGCGCGAGTTGCGTGGCCAACCGTCCGTCCGTGCGGCAAAGGTAAGTTGAACTGAGCAGCAGCGCGCCTACGGTGAACGAGATTAAAGTCCCGTGCCGGCGGAACCGCGATATCCGCCAATCGCGGAGCCGCTTTGCGCCGCTCCGCCAATCCCCGTGCTCCCTAACCTGGCGAACGGTTAGCCCAGGTGCAGCCGCTAAGGCGCCATTGCCTGGCGTCGGCACGTTACCTGCCTCGACTCTTGGAGGGGGACACCGTGGACGAAACAACGTGGTGGGGGGACACCGATACGCGACAGAGAAAGCTTGACTTTCCACCAGCCGAGCACGCCCGAGTGCGACGAGGACGGAGGGGACGCAGGACAGAGAGAGAGAGAGAGAGGGGAATTACGGTAAGCTCGTGCACGTAAACGTAACGCGGAACCTTCGTTTTCACGAATTTTTCGCGATCGACTTTCGCGTTGCATCGTCCGTCGAACGAGAGTGGACTTTGTGTACGTTACAAACAATCGCTCCGGTACGTGCCGGCGCAGTGCTCGGGCATCGAGTTCCAAGTCTCGCGTCGATTCTCGATGGGTACGTTTACACTGCTGCAACGAGCGCCACGGAAGACACTCGATCCGCTTGAAATTGAAAATCAACCGCGGTCGACCATGTGCACGCGATGCGTCCCACCTTCCACCCGGGACCATCGAGTACTTGACATAGAAACTCTCGTTTAATTCCTTTTAAACGCGAATAGGCTGGCTTGCACCAATTCCCTTGACCGTTTAAGCACTTTAAGCGGACGGAGGATTTTGGCGAGTAGCCCTTGACATTACAATGATACACGATGTGGGGTGCCTGAATATTGCCATTGCTTTCGAGCTTGCGACAGTGTAGCAGGAATATAAGTTATTTTTCAACTATCGCGTATGTCGATCAGCCTTCCTGCTACGTCTGTCGTAAATCCTAGTATTCCTGGTGCCCTATATTCCACTTAAAGGTTGAAAATCGACCTTTCTGGGGACTTGCAAGGGGAATATACGAGATCATAACGCGATGAGTAGAACGACGACCGCATCATGCCTCCAGAGAGACGTTACGCGAGCAACTCCGGTTGTGATAGAGGAACGTGTAGCGAGCTGGGAGAGCGGCAGGGTGAGACGGCTGTTATCTAAATTACTCTATTTTCTCGAGGGACGGTCGCGATGGATCTTTTTTCGATCGTCCGGAACGTAGGTATCGAATCAAGGTGGGTGTTCCGCCTGTTCCACGGACGCGGTCCCCGTCCCACCGACCACTTCTCGCTCTCTTTCTCTCTCTCCTCCATCTCCTTCGTTTCGTCTTTCTGTTTCCCTCCGTTGTTCCTCGAAGCCCCTCTCTCTCGGTCAACGTCGAAGAAATAAGTGTCCGATCCGGGGCACCGTGGCACGCTAAACACGAGTCATATTTAATTTCGTGATACGCATCTTTCCATTAGGACGACGACGGGCGTATACGGTACGTGGCAAGTGGGCGCGATCGACCTAGGGGCCACGAAATAGAGTCGTTAGAAGGGCGCGGGATAGGTCCCCGAGTTAAGCACACCGTTTCTGTTTATCGTCGTAGTTATTGCGCTTTATGCTCTCCAGGTACGCCGCGCCTTTGTTCTCGCGTCCCGCGAGTCGTAAATATTTGTTTGTCGCTGTTCCAGGTAAGCCGGGGACAATCCGCTTTGCAGCGAAAATAATCATCGGGTCGCGTCCAGGGGGCGACGGTGTTAACGGTAAACGTAAACCCCTAATAACCAACGAGAGTGGAAACGAAGAAAGTTCGCGGAGGGTTTCTTACCTAGGAATCGCAGGTTTCACGAGGGTGTATGTAGGGGAAGGTGGGGCAAGACGGGGTAGTTAAGGTTCGATGATGAATAAAACTCAGATTTTCATAATAAACTAATCAATTTTATGTCTGAACCATTCTTTGGTAATTAGTCTTTGAGTTTAACTGTGAATCAACCTAAGTTTTACAGATTTCAATAGAATAAATAGAAAAATTCAGAAAAAGTCGTTTCTCCCCATCTTGCCCCACGGGTGGGGTAAGATGGGGTACCAATTAAATAACAATATAAATAAAGTATATATATACAAAGTAATTATTTATTGGGTTGACAGAGGAGACACACATGTATGGCTTCGTCGTCCTCATCTAGGACATCAACAGAGGAGAAATGAGCCCATTTGCCACATATTTAACAGTGTATCCACCTTTCCACAAGGGAATCAGTTCGTTTGGATTAATTAATAGAAAAGAAGTATCATTTTCCTCGGTCCGTTTTCCGTCTGTAGTTTCTAAACATCCTTGAACAATGAGAAACTTTGATTTTTATTTTTAGGTTTGTGAGGGACATGATGGGGTTCCTCTCATTTTCATTACCCCATCATGCCCCTTCGCGTCTCACCACAATCATATGAACATTGCTCGAAACATTATTTACGAAAGCATAAAATAACATACGTACCTTATAGCCAGCTAAATTCTGTCTCAGAAACACATACCTGTACCGGAGATCTTCTATATTATTATGTCACTGTCACGGATGCTAAAAATAAGAAAAACGTAAGGAAGTCCCAAAATTTTTAAATTCTGATCTAACTTTGTCACGCGTCCACATGTTTCACTGATTCGCTGCTCACTGACGGCGCCTATAGTGACGCATCTAACGCCTATGCTAAATTTTGATTACTGTGTTTGTATCACGAGATACAGGGGGTACCCCGTCTTGCCCCACCTTCCCCTACTGGGTGGCACGCCTCTTTATTCGCGTACTCGAGAGGACGCGTGTACATAGCTGTGCAAATCTAAGGGAGCTCTCGGCGAGGGATAGGAAACGTTAAACACAGCGGAGATAAAGTGGCTGGCGGATATAACAGGTGGGAGCAATACGCTGCGTGCCTGAATGGAGGAGGGCGTGCTCTCTCTCTCTCTCGCGTTCGACGTAGTATTTGCTCATTCACTCGTTCCTATTTTATTGTGGCCCCGGCGCGGTGTTTCGTTCACGGGCGGCCCCGCCGCGTGGATTAGGGACACTGAAGATTTGTGAGAACGCGAGATACTCGATATATCTAGCGGCCCGACCGCTCCCGTTGCTTTCCCTTTTCGCTCTCCCGGCGTATCGCCTTCGAGCAGCTTCCCCGTATACTGTTTCGACTACGCAATATCGCGACACGTTTTCCGCGGCGGATACACGGCTGCCGAATTAGAGCGTGTAATCAAATACTCATAGAAGCCCGAACTTAAGAGGGTTACCGCTCCACCCCTCGCCCGTTCGTCACCCTTTTCGCGCCCGTCGGGTTCGCTGCACCGCATTCTGATTCACGGCATATTTCAGAAAGCTGCCGGCGAAAGGCGACGAAAGGCATTCGCAGGAATTGGCCGGGAACCGTTAAATCGCCGACGATTTGTAAGAGACGAGCCGTAGCCGGGTCTTACCTATTAAACTAATGCCCTTCTTAGAAGCTCATTTCCCTTTTACGATCGTCCCGGATCCCCCGGCCTGCCCGACGAATTCCTCCGCTTCCGTTATGCGTTCTATCCGAGTGGAAGCGTAGGGAGCAGCCCCGCGTCCACGGGGCGTTCACCATTGTTTCCAATGACCCGTTACATTATGTTCGTCTCACACCTACGGAGCGTTCACACTCGCCCTTTGAATAATGCAGGAGCCGATTTTTCGAAATTGCACGCGTCCCCTCGCGGGCTGATAACGTCCACCCTTTCTCGTCGGCTGAAAGGTTCCATTGGGGTTCCGTTCGTTGGTCGAAAGCGAAAACCGCGAAGCCCCGCACGACCACCACGAGAGCAGGAATCGTAACTCGAGACGGTGCTCGCAGGGCGAATTAATCGCCGCACCGAAACACTCCCCCGCGGGGGCGTCAGACTTGATCGCTCGATGGGACGCAATTTGCCCCGACCTTGTACTCGCGCCTCGCCAAATTACTTCGACAACTCCATGTACGAACGTCGCTCGAAAATGCCACGACACAGGGCACACCTTGTCGCCGGTGTTTTACGGCCAGCAGTTTCCCCGGGAAGCCTGCGAGGCGTCCCGACGCGCTGGAGGCAATCACGGATTCGGCGCGCGGTTTATTATTTTGCGACGCAAAAGGGACGGTCGCAGGGGCCTGGAAGACGCGAGAGAGTCGACCGGGAATGAGGGGCGGCGAGGGGAAAGGGGCCGCGGCATTCAGCGAGCTGCTATTCTACGAGCTGGTTTGCATAAAATGCATTGTAATCCCCGCGCACAATGCAGAAAGCTCAAGTTTTACCTGCCTGTGTAATTAATGCCGGGCCCTCCGGACGGCCCGGGTTCGTGCGGCCACCGCTCAATGATAATTCACGAAATGGAACTCGCCGCGCTCCCCCGTGCCCCGCAAAGGGGACACCGTTGCTTCATTTCGCGCGGACTGTGTCCCACTGCAGCCTGCACGTCCGAAGGGCCTTCGCTGCCGATATCATTCTCGTGTGCCTTATCGTGACCGGAAGAGGCTCGTCATCGAAGCGTCCGATTTCGTTGGATCGAGTGGCATTGGGCTCCGTTTCTGGACAACGTCGCCCAGCTAATCACCGCCGGCGAGTAACTTGAAAAGAAAGTCTCAGGCCGCCGACGCGATCGTTACGATCGTTACGATCCCCAGACGAGGCGTCTGCGCCGCTGGGTGCGGCCTAAATAATAGCGTAACACGTACGTACGCAGGAATGAGTGACGCGTAATTATTACAACAATCGCGCGGTAACCCGATACCGTTCTCAGGACTATATTGGCGCCGAGGGTACGCCTACTAGTTTATAGCCCCCTTCTCTCGCCGCTCCATCTCGCCCGGTAGGCGCAGATAAGCGCGATCGTCTCGCGGCAGCCAGTTAGAGTCAACGACTTCGATGAAACGAGATATCGACGCTTTCAAAATCGAGCCGCGTATCCGTACTTACGTATACGCCTGCAGGTCGCCGCGGGCGATCGTTTTTCCCAACTTCGATCAACCCTGACGGGAACGAACTCGTTATCGAGGAATCCACCGACCTGCCCCTCCCCTCTGTGCTCTCCCTCTCGCGTCCCTGCCGCTCGCTGCAAACGAACGTCGCGAACAACAGTTACGAGTTACGTGGCAAGGACTAGGCACATCCTCCCCCCCCCCCCTTAATTTAGTTACACTAGTTTACTTTGAAGTACGCGCCACCGGCGGCTGTTTGCTCGGATAACAGGCAAGCTTTCCCTAACCGGTTGGCCGCATTGTTCTTGGAGACCTCGCGGATACTTTTCCCTGGGAAATTTCAGATCCGCGGAATTCCTGCTGCGAGTCGAGCGATCTTGGATTTCGAAAAGGGGATCGGTGAAACTTTGGGTGGTCCGACCGTCCAGCAATGTAAGGGACTCTTAAGCTCGGCTATCTGAATACAGGACCCGATGTAGATTCTTGCCGCCCTTTATATTTAATTATAAGTAACTAACTAAATGCCCCCTCGTTTCGCTTCGGGCCTAAGAAATATTAAGGACTCCATGAAAACATATTTCACCCGTTTTCATCCCCTTTAGGGTTGGTTAGGGAGAAATCCTGATATTGGTTTTCAGGCATTCGAGTTATGGACAGGCATTTGGTTAGGGACAAATCTTGAAATTGATTTGTAGGCATTTGTGTCGGTAATTATTGTGAGAAAGAATGAAGTTGATATCTAATCGAGTCTAAGAGATTTTGAGGAATCCCTGAAAATACATTTCACCCGTTTACACCTCCTTCGGGGTCAGTTAGAGACAAATCCTGAAATTGGTTTGTAGGCATTTGTGTTGATAATTTTTGTGAGGAAGAATCAAGTTGATATCTAATCGGGCCTAAGAAATTTTTAGGAATCCCTAAAAATACATTTCACCCGTTTTCACCCCCTTGAGGGTTGGTTAGGCAAAAATCCTGATATTGGTCTTCAGGCATTCGAGAGTAAGAACCAAGTTGATATGTAATCGGGTCTAATAAATAATGAGTCCGAGAAAACATATTTCACAACTTTTTACCCCCTTGGAGTTTGAATTTCAAAAAATCCCTTCTTATCATTTACTACCTACGTCGCAAAAGGAATATATCCTCCGAATTTCATGTTTCTAGGATCAACGGTTTGAGCTGAACAGTGATGAATCAGTGACACAACGATTACCTATATAAGTATTGATAGATTATTTTGAAATATAATTTTCGACAGTGAGCGATATTTGTTGCACTTATTTCTTCTGTAATAAAAGCTTTATGCTTTATAAAAAATGTAATATTCATTTGACGCTCTGGGCAGTTGCCTTGCTTGCCCCCTCACCCCTAGATCGGGCCCTGTCCAAATACAAGACAGCCCAACAGGGAGATGTCTCTGTTGGCTTATTTATTTATGTAAATGACGAACAGTTACGTCGGACTCCCTGGATCCTCGTTATAACGTTTTCATAGATCTCTGCATCGTGTTCGACGATGCTTTCCTCTCGCCAGCTGTTCGCAACGCTCCTGTAGGGCAGTGGATCCTGTCGCGGTCGATGCTAATTCCACCCCGCGTATCCCGAAGCCACCGTTCGTTCGGTTTCACGTTGCCGAACCGCTGTACGCTTGTTTGTAAATCGCTTTTCATTAGCGTGCACCAGTTGACATTCCGTGGATGGGACAAAGGGTCGAATATAATACAGGAGGACGCGATGCTCCACATTTCTACGGGATTCAATGGCCGCGCATCCTGCAACGCAATCGTCGCGGCGGGGGGAAAACGGTTCCCGTGCACGTCGAGCCGGTAACGGTTCCACTCTGCGATTGTTCGAGTTCGCCGTAAAATTGAACCACTTCTGACGAACGTCGGAGTGCTTATGAAATCTCCGCCGGAGAACGAGAGTGGAGCGAAGGAATTTAAAGGATTCTCCCGGTACGTTTGCACGTCTTCTTACAAGCTTGGCATAATTCGCATTTGCAGAATGCCCCGCCTCTATCTCTGGCAAAAGGGAGAGTACCTTTCTTTTAACGGGATCCCCGTTATATGGCTTCCAAGTGTGTCTCCCTAACAATATGACCGCAGCCTCGCGAAAGCTAGCGTGAAACTAAGGGACGGCGACGCAGGGAGGAAAAGGGAGGCACGGTTTTTCCGACAAACCGTATCCCGGGGTTTCCCTCCTTGCCCTGCGAGCGTCCCCTTTATCGCGCATAGAATTAAAATGACGGAGTTTCTCCGCTGGCCGAGAGCGAAAAAATAGAAAGCTCGCTATCGCGGCGTGAAAATAGCTCTCGGTAAATGGCCATGCTCGCGTCCCCGCGAAAGGGACTATTGGTCGGAAGAAAGTGCATCGTAAATGCCAAACCGAGCTGGAGAGATTTCAAGATCGCCGTAGCTATGCGAGAGAGCGACAGAAACGGGCACGACCTAGAACACTCGTCGCTGCCAAAACTTCGTCCATTAATTTCCCGCTCCCCGTGACCGCTTAGACTCGATTATCGCGCGATATCAATCTCGCAAATCTCCCCGAGATTTCTAAACACAACGGCGAAAAAACAAGAATCCGCGGGACGAGTATGGGATTATTAATATTTATTCGTGGCACGAACAGTCGCTCCCGGCCTTGTCACTGCAGTCGAAGGAGGAAAAATGGTATCGGAAATCGTTAAATTTCCGCTCGGCAAAAACGGGAGACGGTACATGGGGGCTTCATAGCACTGCCGTTGCAATGGACGCCCAGTTTTCTTCTGAGGATCGTTAATCTCACTCAAGTCGCGACAATGACAAATAGAGATCCCCTTTTGGCGACACAGAGTGCGTTTAGGGGAGATCGGGAAGCTCAGGAAGCTCGTTACTTTTCCTGTCGCGCGTTTAGCGAGCGAGTATTATTTCATCGAGTCAGGCTTTGTCCAGGCGGAGGTCTAGAAACGACAGTTCAAAAGCATCTCGCTAAATCGCACAGCGTCTCCCGAGTCGATACTCGGTACCTAGGTATACATGTGTATTTCCTTTCGGTCCGCGAAAAATTCAATCCCACGCTGACGAACCCATAGCGTGTTTGTTCCATCGATTCGCGCAGTCCAGGTTTTCCAACTTTCCCAGCCTCCCACCCATGCAGGTTTTTATTTTTCACGCAGTTTTATTACCTCGTCCTTTTGCGTACCTGCCAGGTCCCCAGGCGCAATTGTTCACTCGCTGTCCATTGCACCCTCGGTACGCTCCATGTCGAAATCATTCATTCCCGGCCTCTCCGAGACTCGAGCTATGTACGTACGTCCGCGGAATCGTTGCTCTCCGCGCGAGGGAGCATCAGCGTGGAAATAAAGTGGATAAAGGGTTGAGTTTGCCAGCGCGCGAAACAAGCAGGGAAACGAACATGCCCGCGATTTATACAATGGGCGGGAGCGTGTCGGGTATTTCAAGAAATTAGTGAAACGAATACTTCCGCGTTGTCGAGCTCGGACCTTTCCCCTTTAGAGGCGAGCTTTCCCGTTTTTCCGCAACGACGGGATGTTTCCATTCGAGGTTACGAGAGCGACCACTCGACCGATGCGATTCGAAAAATCCCCATCCCATTCGATCCGAAAACGAGAGCCGAAGGAACGTGACGCGTGTAACTGGCCGGCCAGCTTCGCCGATCTCCAAACCGTTACGGAAATGTCGACTGGTTTTTCATGCCCGATATCATTCCACGGCGAGCCTCTATTTCGATGGGAAAGCATTCGAACGGACGCGATCGGGAACGAGGAGGATTCTACGTATCGATCGTTCCTCCGCCGTCCTTTGATCCTTTCCCGATATCGTTTCGCCTCGCGTTATCGCGCTACCAAAAATCCTGAAAATTTCGACGTCGCAGCGGAGACATTTATTTTTAGAATCTTGAATATAAAGCTTTTTCGTCCCGCGACGGAGGATGCCTGTATGCCAATAAATTGCAAATGACCAGGAGAGAGCGAGGGATGCGGATGCAAATTGCCGCGCTTCGTCTCAAAGGAATCGATCTGTCTCGATTGGAGGCTGTATCGAATTCACGGCGACGACTTCCTGCAACGAAGGATTGTGTTTCAGCGGTTGTACGGGCAAGTCGTTGGATTCGTAACGAGCCACCAATAAAAAGGCACTTCGATACGGGCCGAGACAACGCGTCTCCCCGCGATATTTCCTGGAGCTCGTTCCAAGGGGCTCCTAGTTGCAAGCGATCCCCGTGAATGGTCCTGTAGGCACCGCGGAAATTCTGTTCGAACGGAGTGATTCCAGGAGCTGTTCCAAGCTGAACCTCTCCCCGCTTCCGCTCCCGGGACTGTGGTTTTTCCCCCGACGAATTTAATACAGTTCCCCGTCTGAGCGAATTTCTTAATCCGTTCACCGCGTAGTTTTGTCTCGCGCGCTGAAACGCTGTGGTTTCGCAGGCGGAACGGAGCCCGTCGCCAAGTGCTCGAGGAAGCGAGCTTAATTGCTGCGAATAGTATTCCGGTGAAAGTAAAACGGAGAGGGAATTTTTCGAATCGCGATTCCGATGGGAGACGCGGCGAGCAGGAAAGTTCGCGTGTTTCCTTGGCGAGCTTTCCAGCTGAGGAAAACTAACTCGACCCTTTTAGGAAGTGGAAATTTGGTTGACCCCGAAGGCTCCCTCTTCCTTTAGACCGCGCCAGCAGAGGGGCCGCGCACCCATTTGTTTCCATCCCTTTCAGTGCCTGCCACGCAAGTGTCTTCGGGGAGACGCGAATTTATTTTGTCGCGCTCAGCTTCTCCGCTAACCTCGTATCACGCTGCCGTCGTAGCTTTCCTCCCTTGGCTGCCTCTCTGCTCCTTTCGCCCGCCCGAGCCACTCTCCGCGGCAGCCATCCTCCGTCTTCCCATTCGAGAGTGCGAAACGAAGCAGATTGCGTTTGCGAGCGCTCGAAATTTCGAGGACCCCGATTTGTCCCACGAAACGAGTATTCGCTGGTGTTTGCCGGGCGAAATAAGAGGAAGCGGTAGTCTTTCCGGGGAGAGAAATTGGCGACGGCACTTTGGAGCGCAAACAGAGTTGCAATTAGAAGGCTTCCAGCCACCGGGACATTTTTAATCGAAGTGTCCCTCGACGACGTAGAGTCTCGCGTGGATCTTATTGAAGAATCAAATGCAGGACACGTTTCTACCTCGTCGCTGAATTTTGTCATTCCGTTCGGTGGCATCCGGCTATCAGCCGCAGATTGCGCAGCCGTGCAACATGTGCACCGGTGCGAGCTATGAGTGTGATTTGCGGCGTGGCTGATGCACGGTGCCATTGACTTAGCCGAAAACAATGGGGGCCCGGCTCGATCGGATAGTTTCGTTGCATTAAACTCGTACATACGGTCGCGCAGGGGGCGAGCGATAGTGACCCCGTTTCGCTCCTCTCGCGATTGCTCGCTGCTCCTATTCCGCGGGAAGTGGCGCGCACACGAGTATCTTTTTCTGTTCCGGCCGCAAGGTCTGCGAGTAAATTCCTGCCGTTGTTTTGCTTTGTTCCTGGACGAGCGGAGAGCAAGTGGCCCGGAAACGAGGCGTAGTTGACGCCGACAGCGTTTCCTCGAAGTGTGCTAACTGCGCCTCCTTCTGGCTCTCGCGCTCTTTAAAGTTTAAACTACGGTAAACGCCGCTCAAAGGAAATCTCTGTGCAACTGTTGCGGGCTTTAATCGGATGTTAAACTGCGCGGGATGCCTCAATTGAATGATAAAAATTCATGAGGCGATTCCTGTGAATTTGTTATCTGGAAAGCGAAGGGAAGGGGGGGAAGGGGGCGAGATTATCTGGGCCAGAGGTTCGAGAATCGAAATCAAAACGTTTGACGGAGGAACGCGTTGAATTTAATTGCGAGGAGCGGCCGATTATCCGGGAAGCCCGGTAATTCGCTGTTAATTGGATTTGACTGGGGTTTGGGCCGGGAGTGGGGTAGCAAATCGAATTAGCAGACGATTCTCGGTTGTTTACCCGTGCGTCGGACAATTCCCTGTCAGACACGTCAAAAGTGGCTTGAACTTTAGCTACCGGCTAGCCTCTGCGCCGCAACAATGGAAATCCCTCGTTTCCAAGCGTAAAGCAGAGCGTCGAACCTTTCCTCCGAGCAACGGACGGATAAATTCGGTCGGTAAGGTGGCTGACCAGTACGCAAGAGAATCGCAAGATCGCAGGTTCGAGTCCCATTGCCCGAGGAACTTTTTTCCGTGGCTCCCGAAAAACGCAGGAATTACGAGACTCATTCCCACACTATTAACGATGAGTTCCTGATTTTCTGCGCTCGCGTATGTCAAAGAATCAAGACGCGAGCGAAAGAAGAAGTATTAATAAATAATTCTCAAGAATGTCTCGCGCTTTGTAGAGGAAAAGACCTTCGGTGGCAGAATGGCCGGAAATGCCGCTTGGGACCCTTCCCAGGGGGAGATCTGTAATTAAAGTAAAGAAAGACAACGACCGTTGCGCAACCCCGAAAGATTCATCTTTCCTCGCGACAGAAATTAATGGCAGCCGGGGAGCGCAGGCTGCCTTGTCGCGACACGAGGAAACCAAACGGTATGTACATAGGTACGAGTATATATATATATATATATGTGTGTTGCGAAACTTAGCGTTCCCCGTTCTCGCGGAAAGCTTGGACGAGAAGAAAAAATCACCGCCTCGGCGGTTTCTGCGCGGCAAGTTAGCGCGAAGAAAGGGACACCGAATTGGGTCGCACTGTTTCGCGCTGAATGAGGAATGTTTAATAGGATAGAGTACAGGGGAAATTTAAAAATATGTCAACTTTCTCCGCGTTATTTAAAAGCGCGCGACCTGCAATGCATTGCTGAAAGAGGTGAAGCTTTCTAACAAGAGACGTCGGGTGTATCTGAGGCTGCTTCTCGTGTGCGCGTTCAATTCAGCCGGCGCGAGGAAAGCGCAGATAAGCTTCAGCTGATAAGCATTACGACGGACTGTTCCTGTCGCCCTCCAGTAAATGTCGCGTTTCTTCGTGCAGGTATAACGATAAACTCTCATTGCCCCGCGTTGTACACGTTATCGTAGGCTGTGTCTCCAGAGGCAAACTGTTCCCATCCCCCTCTCATCCCCTTTCCGCCCCTCACTTTCATATGCTTTGATACCCTTTTTTTCTACAAAGCACTGTTTCCTCGTTAGTTTTTGTCCGCGGCAAAAGTACGATCGCTTTTTACGATTAGCGAATTCTGGCGGTGGACGAGCCGCGGTTCCGCTCGCAAGTCTGCTCCGCTGCTTCCAGGACGTGAAACAAAGGTATCAAGGGAACGTTAATGCTCGTTACACGTAACGCGATTTACGCGCGGCTCCGTGGCTGCGATTAAATATCGTTCTTTTCCCGCGAAGGAAGACCGCAGGGACGCCTAACGGCGCTCGCCCCGCTGACAATGTTTCCCTTCCCCGTGGAAATGTACTACAATGTTGCGGTCGAGGAACTGGCCCAGAGCTTCGAGTTACAATTTCGCTAAACAACGGGCGGAAGGAAAATGAAAGGAGACGGCGAGCTGCCTGGGTATAGGTCAGTTACACAATAGGACAGAGCGACAGGCTGGTTAAAAATAGTCGGATAGTATTTAAAAAGTAAAACACAACGCGCCAGGGGCCGTTGGCCTAGCCGTGCGTAATTACCGACTATTTTTCGCCCGTCGTCAACAAACTTCCTTCCCCGTTCCCACTGATCCTTGTCTCGAGGTCAGGCCCGCGAACGAATCGGGTTACATTTTTCTCGCACGGTGCATTCCTATTCCCGGCTGTTTGTCACGGCATCGTGGCTAAATTCGAGCGCACGGGCGAAATTCAACGGGTATTTCTGGTACGCGATGCCAGTAATGACTTCCAGTTAGTTTAATTCCCGACGACGCGACTGTGCACGGTCAAAAAATCGATTTTAATTAAAATGCAATTTATTAGAGTGGCCCCCGCGATCCGAAACCGCCGCGTGCTGCATGCAATTATTTAAATTAGTGGTTCGAGTTATTTTTCAAATCAATATTTCCGTGCGCACCGCGATCCCGTGATTTCGAGAACCTCGGGCAAATTAACGAGCACGCGAGAACGTCGCAAACCGATTGGTTTCCACCGTTCGACGTCATAAATAGCGAATCTGGTGTATCTGTTGAATGGTTGCAACGTGTGCTTGATTAAATTGATTTATATTCCTGGCTCGAGTTAACCAATCAAGTTCTATGCTTAATTTGTATATACACTGTCGTTTCAGTCGTCTCACATTTATGTTACTCGATTACGTTAGAAGTGCGACAACGTAGGAAAAAGATAAACGTGAGGTTGAAGATTGAGTTGAGATTATTTTAGGAGCGGAATAACAATGTGTTTGCTTGGTCGTAGAAAACTAGGTAGGTAGTGTAAGGTAACTAGGTTTCTTTTACTTATTCCAACGTAGTAGAAGCTGCGACTGCAGATGCCAGCACCGATTGGCTTTTCTTGCGCATCGCGCAATCTTTGTTGGTAACGATGCGTTTTCACTATAGCAGCGAATTCTAATGTAATTGTTTCGAGGTTGTCTGCCTTGTTTAGACGATTTTAAAGGGCTAGTTCTGTTCAACAATTCTGTTCAGAATAATATGTACATACCTACAGTGTTTTCTGTTTACTATCAAAGCAACGTGGGCATTTAAGCCATTTTAAGCAAACTATGAACGGGAGTGATTTTGGACGTAGTCTGTGTACCATAGACGAGTGTCGGAAGATAAAGGAGAGATTGAAAGAGTTACTAGCATTGAAACGCAGCGGCGAGTTGGACACTGAAGAGAAATTTTCAAATCTAAGCGATGATCTTTGGCGGCGGGATTGCCTTACTTACGATACTTTAGAAAACTACGTGCAATATTACGACAACGAAGTATATAAGTTTCTGAGGAACAGTTTATAATTTCAGCGCGGGTGCCGAGTTTTTGGTCCTGTGTTGACATGTATTATCTTTTCAGGTCAAGTTGAATACACTTGCACTCATAGTGGAATCAAAGAAGAGCACTTTCAGATTTGTGTCTAAAGAACTGGATATAATCATTCTGTTTTTGCGTTCCAATTTTAAAGAAAATATAGAGTTTTTACCCCTGATAAAAAAGGTACGATCAATGAAGCTTGTAGTTCTATCGGTGTTTTGTAATTATCAGACACATCTTTTTCTTATATCTCCGCAAATTAATGTAACTCACTTCGAGCGAGTATCCGACAGTTAGAATCTTAGCATATCATTCCTTACTTTCCTGTCGTAGTTCAGTGTTTGTAGTCGAGATGAATCCGCAATCGTGTGTAGTTTAATTGTGTATAGGTAACCTTAGTTCTTTTTATTTGCATTAGTTTTAGTTTAGTTCTTAGTTTTATGTACTTAACAGTTAAGGTTATTTACAGCCTTGCCTTTACTCTAGTTATTTACTTTTACTATTACTCATCTATATGCATTGTATTATTTATTTCCTATAAGTAATAAAGACGTAATATTACTAATAATAATCTTTGTTTATACAGGCTTTGAAGCGGATGAAAGGTAGCCTAGCTGTTATGCAAAGACAACTTGCCCGAGAAGAGAAGATAGGGAAAGACTGTCTCGATGTTTTTGAGACAGCTGAATTTGATCACGGAACGTTAGAGCAGTTTGATGAAAGATTCGTGGACCTGAAGAAGCATATAGCCACATATTACAATACTTTTGAATGTCTGCGCGATATGTGCATATGTGGTACTGATGCTACGCCTCGTCGAATACAGCGTTCCCTGCAAATATTACTACTGATGAGAGATTTGTTGGATACTGAATTCAAACACATTACTTGGAAGCCGGCACATGTTGAAACATTGTATTACGTAATGGTGTACAGTACATATGACTCCATGAAAGAGATGGCTTTTAGTGTAATAAAGTCATTAGATCGTAGCTTATTAAATCAAACGGATAAAGATCATGTTTGTTATTATGTCAGAGTTGCTCTTGACTTAGGTAATACTATCAGACCTATTGACAGTATTACTGCTGCATATATATTAAAAGTCAGTATATTGTTACCTGACTTGCAAAACGTACTTTCAACCGACTTTGGTTTACCAGAATTGCACGAAAGTGTAACAGAAGGAATAGTAATACGGTTAATAATAATTCTGTTGACAAGATTAAAGGTACTTACATTTCCTTCTGCCCTCTGTTTAAAACTTACTACGTGCGGATGATTTTCTCTTTTATTGTGACAGGATTCCTTGATTCTAGCAAGGGAGAACATAGTAACGACAGTTACTAAACATTCCTTGTACGGCTATCTTTTCTGTATCCGAAGTTTACTACAGGAATGCGACTTAGAAAGTGTAGGGGAAGAACGTTTGTGGCAAGACACTATTGCGGAACTCGTATGCACATGTTTCGAGTACAGTCGTGTTGTCTCTTTAATAGTTAATAACTCATCGCCCGAAGGACATTTACCAATGGATTTAAATGTACAAACCGTCCACAAATTATGTGGCTCGTCGCCTGAGAAAGTAGCAGTGACTCCGCAAATGGTGCTCCTCTGTTCTTGGCGAACTGTGAAAGAAGTTAGCTTGCTGTTTGGTCTCCTTGCTACTAAGGCATCGATACGTGGCGAAGATGATTCTTCTAGAGAACTGTTGAACGAGGAACAAGTAAAGCTTGACGATTTATTTTGAAACATCTAAATATGAATGATTTTCTTTAGCGTCTATAAGCCGATTTTACGTTTTAATAGATTATCGGAATAGGGGAGCATTTAGTTAGCTTACTGACTGAAACAAAGCATAGAGGGGCATTTGAGCAGGCTCACGTGGGTTTCAGTCAGTTGTGTACTCGTCTCTGGCGTTTGAAAAAGGAAAGTTTAAACCAGCTGCCGAAAATGTGGTTGCAGCAGATTTTAGTAGCGATCGCGGGGATTAAAGAAGAAAATTCAAAGCTATGCGCGACTCGAAGGAGCGCTGGTGTACCATTTATGATACAGGTGAGCAATGTAGAACTATATTTCAGTATCGAGTTATATTATTGCAATATGTAATTATGTAATATTATAATATGTAAATTCGACAGGCTTTACTGGTTACAGAACCTCGCCCATACAAAGACACGAAGACAGCGACCTTTCATTCTGTAATGAAAATTTTGTTAGGATTCACGCAACTGGAAACTGTAAATCTATGGAAGAATATAAAACAACTGATGCACGAGAATTCAGTGCTTTGCGAGTACCAGAATACCTCCGAAACCTCAAGAAATACCAATGGTAATTATTATAGACATATATAAACGGAGAGATTCGCCCGTTGCGGGCGATTTGGGCGTAAGTGGAACGCACTCTAAATGTCTATTCGTTATTATACAGATGGAACTAGTATTCAAGTTACAGAAATCAAAACTCACGCCCTGAACGCTCTAAGAGCGATTTTTAGACATTCACAGCTAGCGGAAGTCGTGAATGATTATGTAGCGGACGGTTTATTAGCGGCATTCAAGAGCTACGATGCTGTAACTTGGCCAGTACGTTGAAATTATTAATGGCTTTGTTCTTAACTAAATGAGGTAAATTATGATACTTCTTACAGGAAAGGAACGCCGCGACATTGCTTTTTAGCGCACTCATTGTTAGAATCTTTGGTGTTCAGAGGACCAAGGATCATATCAATCTTACCACAGATAACAAAATGCTGTATAGTTCGTTTCAAGAAAAGTACTATGGTTCATTACCGAACCTTGTACGCGAGTGCGACGCAGATCTGACGATGAACGTTAATAGATCGACCGCGCAACCGATTTTATTATTACTATCACGATTGTATTGCAGTCAGATCCCTGGACACTCTGACTATCCATTTCTGGTAGTTATGAATCATTTAGTAACTGGTAATCGATAAACAGGCGATTAATAATAAAGACAGTACATGTATTCCAGTACAGTGACGTTTATATTCTGGTTATGCAAAGCTCTAAGAGTGCAATGTATGAAACACGTAAATTGGCAGCCAGAACGCTTGCAGCTTTGTTAACGGAAGATTCTGCTAAGATTACTTTGTCAAATCGACTTACTGCCGTAACATCTGGAGAGCATAGTGTTCCTCTAAACACAACGCATGGCACCATGTTACAGGTATGAGCAAGTGATCTAAGTACATGAATTTATTGCGAGACTTAAAAATTATTCTTTCCTTTACAGATATTTGAAATCCTAAAAAAGTTTAATTTTCAAAAATTCGAATCGTTTGATGTGGAATGGCATGAATTTCTTGGGAAAACAACTTGGATCTTAAAAGATTTAGAACGTGATAGTTCTAATCCTTCGTGCTTCCCACTGGCTACAGTTTATATAAACATTTGTCATGAAGTACATAAAGTAGATAATATGTAAGTGCAATGATTGCTAAAGACGTTTAAACAAAAGAAAATATTAATACTATATAATACGAATCCCGATGCCGAGAAGAATTCCCGGCCCGGCCCGACATTTTCGGGTTCTCGCACACCTCTACTAATTACTGTTGCAATTGCAGGTACCTGAGGCGTCATGTTCCATTACTAAATATCGTCGTTTCGCACTTAGTACAACACAATACGCTAAAGCAAGGACCTGCACGGGAAGATTACCTATTCTCCGCCATTAATTTTATAATATCCGTAGTAAAAGAAACGTCTCTGCTTCACGACTGTGTGCTAGCTAGAATATATTTCCACAGTTTAGTAATACCAGAAACCCAAATCATCGCATGGTCCACTATTACGGAGGCTCTTAATGCAATAACCGACACGGACGCGTCCATACTGTTATCAAATTATGCTGTCGATATAATTTTTAATTCGATACAAGACTTCCATACGTTCAGTCCGGAGTTGCTAGACGCAATGTTTAATTTCTTATACATAACTTTACTGAGTACTGTTCCGTTTAAATCGACTATAAAAATGGATATCTCGAAATTCGTATTGGACAAAGCACGAGTGAACACTGAGAAGAGTATCTATTGCGAGAGGGATTCGTATTTGAGATTACTTGGACAGTCATATTTAACTGTAGCTTCTAATAATGTAAGTATAGATAAATATTTTGTTTTTGTTCTTGGAGGACTCAAAAATATATCCTTCTCTTCAAGTGCTCTATAAACCTTGATGAGGAATGTACCGATGATGTGTACAATAGCTTTTGCGACAGTTTGTGGATCGCATCCCTGAATACAGATTTCAGGAAGAGCGTTTTCCGCATAATGCAAGGCATACAGTTGCAAGATCGCACTGCTCATCGGCGCCGTACGTATAGTTTCTTCCTACAATTATATGCATACGCAGTCAACAAATTGTTCGAGGTTCTTGTTACAGTTGCATACGTTCAGTGGTGGACAACAGTATTGCAATTGTTAATGGATAATAATCCCGAAGTACGAGACCAGGCGTCCACTTTGATTGCGCTCATTCATGAAGATGGATCACGGGTCAACGCATCTTCGGATCTGAATATTTTCCTCGCGAAAGCTCATAGCTACGTAGGCAAAGGCGACCCTGGGTTATTCTGTTTTATGCTTTTTTATTGGGGTGTTTCACTACTGGATCAAGCAGACTATGAAATGGATGAAACGGATGTAAGTAAGCAGTGTTAAGAAAAATTATATTTGCTCGTAAAGCTATTGACTCAAGCTTGTCTGTATCAGGTATTCGATAAGTGCGCAAGCTACGATTTCTACGAGCCCGTGGATATATCGAGGATTTGCGCCGAGTTCTTAAAGGAACATATGTGGGATCATGTGCAGGAGAATTTATCAGACGATGTCATAAATTGTATAAATTCTCGCTTGAACGTCCAGTTCGAAAAATCCATTTCGTTTAAAACACTCGTAATGGATTACGAAAGTTATAATCCCATTACGATTCCTTCGGATAGCCAACTTTTAGGCCCGACGGGTAAAAGTACTATGATACGAATTAATGCCTACAAAAAATTTAGGAACCTAATGTAACAATGCGACGAGATCAGGGCAGAGCCCCGATGAAATAAAATCGATATCTTTTTACACATACGTCGGCATTGATTGACCTACCGAATCGACGTGCAATTCCTACAAAAAAGGCAGTTGTTCTACTACACCGCATAGATTACGTAGTCTGAAATTGAAAAGTAATATCCGCATGAAGGTAATTAAATGAATGTGCGTAGAACGACGTGGGGGATAATCCTCGTTTGGGGGAATATCCCCAGGTATTCAACTGGCTAGTGAATTTAATTGGACCGTTTCCCGTGGGTAGTCGCCACTGTTGCGGGCCGACGTTCGCCGACTCGGTACGTGCTCCGTGACATTATACCGCGGATCCGTCGGATTTTCGCGTTTTTCGCGCCTCTGCGTCGTGACCGTCGAGTATTAGTGTGCGCCGACGATCTTTATCCGCGTTGAACGGGAGCCAGCATGTCCACGAGCGGTCGGGCAGATTGAAACCGAGGGAAACGGCAGTGGAGAGGACGGTTCCCTATCGTGTGCCAGGCATGGAGCGGACTCGGTGCGCCCGTTTCAAATCGTTACGAGCCGTTACCGCAGTCCCCGTCCAGCAGAGGTGAGTTCCGGCGACGTAAACACGCGTGATCGCGTTCCACGCACCCAGTTTCACTTTCGAATCGAGCTGTTATATCGCCACCGCGGTATCATGCCCGTTCTTTCGCGTCGCCGTGCCGCTTATGACCTACTTGTTGTGCAAGCTGTCATCCCTCGATTAGTATTATTTCCGTGGTCGGGACCGCTGCCCACGGACAGCGCCAGCCCTTCGATGTACACGCCGACCGGCCGCACGACAGCCTTTCTCGGCTGCGTTTTCGCGCAAAAAACTCACGCACGGCCGGAGAAAGGAGAGGCAGAGTGCCACCCGGGGTAACAGCGTGAAACGGAAAGATCAAGCGAGAGAGCAGGCGAGAAAACAAGTTTGAAAACTAGCACTGCCAGTCTGTTGAACATCTGCGATTCCTAAAGTAAGTGCGTCCTTTCCAAACAGGGAATGTTAAATAGCCTTCGCGGTTGATCAACTAACGGAGCCTTCTCGAATGATCTTTCTTGACCTGTCTATCTCTCTCTCTCTTTCTCTCTGTCTCTCTCCCTCTGTCTCTATCCCCTCGCCCCTCTATCTGTCTCTTTCTCGCTCGCTCTTTCTCTCTTCTCTCCTCCTCTCGCGTCTTTCTTCTGCTTCTTCTTCTTCCTCTTCATCGCTCTCTTTCGTTCTCCCCCTCCCCCCGAGGAGAAAGGTCATCGGTCTCAAATTCATCTTTTGTCCACGCCTTAGGCACACCAGTAGTAAACGCGCCACGACATATTTTCCGTCGGCTGGAACTCGTTTTAAATTACCATAAGTAGTCCGATACCTCTTGCACCGATACGTCACATTCTTTTTCGTAATCGTACGGATTTCTCAATGTCAAGTTGGCCACCCGTTACATCCTGCCGTGTCTGATTCGATGTTTCGCGCTCGCCCGATCCCTTTGCTTCGCCGGTCACGAAAAATTGCCCATCTATTCTCTGCTCTTCTACTCCTAAGCTCGGTGGGTGTTGTAACAATCGATCCGCATCTCGTAATAACGACGAGACTTCCAGATCTCGCGATATCCAGGCGATCGTGGCGGTAAAGAAAGATATTTTCGGTGGGTGTCTTCGTGGAATAGACAAAGAGCCAGCGCTTTCAAGTCGTTCGTTTTTCAACAGTTGTCCACGGGGATTACGTAGGAAGAAGCATTTCATAACGAGACCATTTGCATCGTTCCGCTTACCTGGCGCTTTCAATAAATGATGATAAGAAAAACGACAGCACATTAGTCCGACCTAGCATTCTCATTCTTCCCTCGCCTTCGCTTCTTGCTCTCCCTCTTTCTCTTTCTTCTACCCGGCTGTCCCACCAGAGGAGGCGTACATGCGTTCACTTCCTTCCTACGAAATTACGCGTATTAACTCTTTCTGTGGAACGCACTCGAAACGATTCAGTGGAACCCGGACCCGTTGCTTCTTGCCGACGAGCGAGCTTCAATTACGAGATCCGTTCTTTTCAGCACACGTTAACCAATAATTATGGAAAGCCCAATTTATGTCAGGCAAATAATGTGAACGAAAATACACCCGGTAATTCCGCTGTACGTTGCGAGTCGTGGAAACTATTGACAATAGCGAGCACATCTTTGTTTATTATTTACAAAGCACATAGAAACAGTGTTAGAGTTCCAGTGTTACCAACAAAAAAATCAGGGCCATTGCAATGATTTTTACGCCGCGATCCGCAGACCCGACAGACGACCACGAGTTAATCACTCCGGCGTACTTTTTTGCTAGTCTATTTCGGTGGAGCTTATCGCGACATACATTAACATCGCGCGGAACAGTCTCGTTTCAGTTGGGCAACGTAGGCGGCCTTTCCACCTTTCCCGTTTTAATCCCGCGATCACGGGAAACAATTGTCCGCTCAGCCCAGAAGGTCGAATATACAACTCACGTGTCGCGGGTCTATTTGTTTTATCAAGCCTGCAGCCGGCAACCTGCTCCCGCATTATTTTGACAATAACGCCGAGCGACCACGCGAACCAGACACAACTATATACCTAATTTATGCAAAATGCAAGCCGTGTTACTCGCCTACGGCTGCGCTCCGTGTGCTGTGCTCATTACATTACAACAAAACAATGTTCAACGACTGTAATTGACCGTAACTACAGCCCGAATCCGATAGAAATAACAGGAAAGAAATGTCGGATTACGCGTGGCGCGTCGATTTCCATAAATCACGCCTCGTATCCACTTCGATTGTTGCGCCAGGACGGATGTGTTTATTGAATAACACAGTTACTCATCGCACAGTTTGTCGTGCCCCCCTGCGCCATCTATTTTCTCTTTAATCTTCAAACACGACTCTTCTCTCCTCTGAATGTAGCTTCATTTTTATTGCTAAACGTGGCTCGAGCAGAGTGTAGGTAATTAGAAATATTCGAATACGTTTCTGACGGTTTCAAGGATCTCGGTCGGTATACCGCGCATTTGGCGCCACTTTCCATCGATAATCATTTTCCCGCGTTTTTTTTACGACCACTGGTACGCATCAGTCGGAGAAATTGGGTGCACGCGATGACGCGCAGCCTGCTCGCGCATAATGCGAATCCGTAACGGGACGTTTCGCTGTCAGTATCAATTCGGCTACGAAGTGACGCGTTAATTTCCCACGGTCGGGAGGAGGTCGTGAATTATAAACCAGCCACCGTATCGGCCCTCAAACTTCTGCCGCGTCCCTTTCCGTCTTCCGTTTGGCTTTCGAACTACGCCAGGCTGCCTTCCGATTTTACGACGGCACGCCGCCGCGCGTTTTATCTCTGGTCATTGAACCTTCTCTACTTCAGAGAACACCAGTGACTCTATGTTCCAAGCCATTTCTTTCTTTCTTTTTTCTTCTCGCGCGCGCGTGTACGTGTGCCAGCGCGTAAGACAGTCGACCAGATACAAACATCGTCATGCTCGCGTTCTGCAGGGAATCGGCGCCATTCGCGACCGGCGATGACCTCTAAAGGTGAGAAGTCTCCTCTTAACGGTACGTTTCATATACTTTTGCTTCGATCGAAACGGAATGTAGATTAACAGAAACGGTCTTGGGAAAGCGTATTCTCGATAACGCAAGGCTTTGCGTGCTAGCTTAACCTTCGTCTACTGCATTTAGTTGCTCGAATTTGCATTCCTGTTAGAACAAGAATATCTATCTACGACATTTCGATTGAGATAATGCAGTAGGTGAATATAAGGCCTAAGTAAGTAGTTTTGTTTCGTTAACTCGCGCGTTGAAATTCGAGGCAAGGATCGGTAGGAATTGTTTGAAATCCAGCCCGACGATTTCGTTACGACCCTCGTCTACCGCCGTGAAATGAATTTCCACGGAAAATCGGAGCCTCGGCGTCTCGAGGCCTCGAAACACGATACCCTACTCCTGTTCCCCTCAACCTTCCCGAGCGGGAGCACCGTGTACGTTGTTTGCATCATTGTCTAATCGACTCAACGTAGTCTAATGGTTTCGAATTATCACCGTCCTTCTTTACCTGCACCGGATACGCTCGAGTGCTTTCGTAATGGTTATTAACGACCCTTAATGGCGGTCGGTTCGTTGGCGAGATTACGGTGTTTAATTCCGGTAATCGTTCTTATTATTTCACTTGACTCCGTTTGATTCTGAGCTCGTCAGGGTTTCGTGGATCCGCTCGTGATTCCAATTGCAGACAGCAAAATTAGGGGGGTTATTAGCGGTCGCGTCGGTTACTCGCGTCGTTTAATTCGGCGCGAGATTCGATTTCGCTCTCTCGCCGCCCACGCGATCGAAGCTTCATGCTTCGCCGTACGAATTTCTGTCCTCGTTGAATCTCTGCGTTGGGCGAAGGGCGATCCCTCGCGGCACAGAAGCGGCAACAAATTCTCGGAAACGATTCACGAGTCGTTTGGCATGTCGTCAGAGCAATACAGTTCGGAAGTAAACATCGCACGTATCCTCGTGACTCATGCCCCCTCGTCCGACTTTCGCGCGTGCCAAGGAGCAGAGTCGCGGCGAGTCCTTGCCAGTCTCGTAATACCGGCAAGCGTGTCTCCGTCGCCGCTGATAAATCATTCCAACGATCGTAACAGTTTCGAAGTATCGGTGACGCGCTGCTGTTTCTTGCCATGGCTGACCTGGCCTTTGTCCATTTCGAAAATGGCACGAACAATTGGAGAGTCGAGGCTCCCTACTGACCGACTTTGTTCTCGGGCAGTGAAACAATTGCTTGTCAAGTTCAACCAGTTTGGCTTCCTCTTCTGTGCCCTTCTACCTACTTATCAATTCTTGTAAAGCTACTTCTTTTGGACCTTGCTCGACCACATTCAAATTAACTGGCCTCGGTTCACCCTACAGGTAATTGTACTGTTGGGTGCAAGAAGGGCCTCAGTGCCAAAGTTATATATAGTTAAGTGTAGATAAAACTGTCTATAATATTTAAAGATATTATATATCTCCTTTGTACATATTATTACAATCGGAATTGTGTAGTAAAGTAATCAGTGAAATTAATTTTCATAATAGCTCTCTCAGGCTGTTCTTGCATAAAATGGTGAAATATAGAAAAGAATAGTTCTTTTTCTCAAGATTTTTTATTATCTATTTAATATTTACATAATATTTAAAGAAAATATGGAATATCGAAGAAGTCATATTCCGGTTGATGTATGTTTGGCTTAAATTTGAGTTGGGGGTCAGTTGGTGAAGGTGAATTTACAAAATTTACCATATCTCAGTCAATTTTAAAGATAAGGCAATGAAATTTAAAGGGTATATGTAGAAAAGAATGAGGAATCTAATTATGCGTTTTATGCAAAAAGGGGCCCCGTATTCTGAGGTCGCTCTTGCATCCAAAAGTACCTGCAATTCTGCTTCGCTTTTACTTTTACTCTCCTTACCTTAAGTACTCTATCATACCTTCCTCTGTCCCCACATCTCTTTCCAGTATCACTCCCCCCACATCCACCCTTTTTTACCCGATTTCTATACAAGCCCCTGCCCTTCGTCGCTCGTAAAACTCTCGGGTTCGCCGACGATTCTTTGGAAAGCTAGAACAGAGGGATATTCAAGGCTTTACGGTAGACGATCGTCCCTCCCCGATATTACCCCGCAGTATTGGCCCGATTATTAGGAGATTCGGTCGCCAGTGGCTCGTAGGGGAGCTGGCGGTTCGACGTCGTAAAATCGAGCTGCCTCGCTGTCGCAATCTTGGCAAACATCGTCGGAACGGCGTGCAATTCAGACGCCCCCGTGTCCGAAAGTTCTCGGCGGCGGCGTGTGTCGACGCGCGAGAAAAGGGGTCGCGAAAGTTCCGCCGGGTCGCGAGACTTGCATCGGAACCAGCCGGTCGGCAAAGTTTCTCGTATCTTCATCGCGCGTATGCAATGACTCTCCGTGGACATTTATATCCCCCCGCTTCGAGCAACGATTCAAACTTCCGCTCGCGGATTAACTCGCTGGCATAAGTCGATAGAGCCAGCTCGGTGAACAACAGCAGTTGCTCGCTCTTTTCAATGCGAGCACGCATTTTCGCCAGGATTTCTTCGCCGGAGCGAACGATGCCAGTTGCCTGGCCACTGACTTCGTTTTCAAGAGAGAGAGAGAGAGAGTTACACAGTAATTGCATCAGCGGATCAAACGGGGTTGATCGGGGGAGAGGGGGCATCCTTTTTCGTCTTGCAAGCTCGGCTCGGCCACGAGGCGGATAGTCGCCGTGTATTTTCGAGCGGGGGCTCGGTGCATGCCCTTTCTGCCCGCAATTAGCATCCCCGATGTATTCGCGTCACGTATCCGCGGGATAGTTTCTTCGCACGCGACTCCGCGCGAGGCGTCCTTTATTTTGCTGCGTGTACGCGGACGAGCGGTCAGATTGCACGGGAAGCAACACGAGGGGCGGATGGAATGAGAAATAGAAACATCTTCGACGGGGGAAGGAATGCGTGGCCTCTCGCCACGCCAACTTCGTCTTCGTAACTTCCTTTCTTTGCCTTCCCGCGGTTGGTGGTTGAAACTTCGCGCCGCGCGATTCACGCTGCTCTCGGACGATCTTACCGTCGTCTTGCACCGGGTATCGGGGGTACGGAAAGCCGAGGGTACCGCGAAAGTCGGTGGAAAGTGGTTTCGAATCTCCAGCCAAGTCTTCCCATAAGTCAGCCGCGATTGGGAGCGTTCAGCCGCGAGCCGCAAACAACGAATAGAAATCTAAGAAGAAGATTTATAGTCGGCGAGGAAGGACGGGAATCGGCGTCGCCGTAATCGAACGAGCCCGAGCTCTTTTCGAGGACAGCCCCGTACGATTCCTGGAAGCCGCCGATCGCTTTTGCATACAGGGTGTCGAATACATTACCTGGAAGAGCGGGCGGCCGTCCGTTCGCCCCGTGAAGGAATCGTATTCGCTCGACACGGGGATCTATCGAGCCATAAATAATACATAACTGGGGGTAGGGGCATGCGACTCGCGGAAAAACAGGGGAGAAACATGCAGGGGAAAAGCGGGGGAGGATCAAGGTGGAAAGCTCGAGGCTTGTCGATACGTAGAAGCTGGGAATCGCGTTGCTTTGGAGACCAATGACGGGAAGTCGAATGTTCGGATGCCTTTGCGTTGATAGAAAGCAAATGGAACTTGCGATGCATTCGTTCGAGATCCCCCTTGTTTCCATGCTGTTTCTATTACGCCCTCGAAAGCATTAGCGGAGGATGATCCACCTTGTAGACCGTTTCCCTCGAATCGATGCGTGGCTCCCTTGTGCCGCTCGTTTTTCCCGTAGAACGGCGTGCGCCTTCGGTGCACAGTAATTGCCCGTGCAACTGCGATGCACTTTGTTGCGAACGATGGGATTGCGTGGAAACGGCGAACCCGGCTACCGACGCGATACCATCTTGTTTTCCAGGTGCCTGCGAGGGGAAACTGTGGCCGGTCGCCTCGGGACCGACCGTGGTTGGATATTGTCGAGCCCGGCTCTCTTTTAATGCGAGAAGAATCGCGGATAGAAGGGGGGCTTGTTAAAGGAGGATGGAGTTTGAATAGCGGTGATTTATGGCTGCGCGGCGGGAAGAAAGGTCGGTTAATTTGGAGGCCGAGTTATTGATGGTTCTTGCTGGTGAATTGCTTTCGATTAATTCGGAGGGTTCGTTAGCTTTTCATAGGCGACTAGCGGGCCGCTCTCGGCCGTGGCTCAGCGCTCTATCTCGCCACTCTGTTTCGAACGAAATATCGAGCGCGCGCCAGCTCCCGACCGTTTCAATTTTTAATCCCGGCTATCGGTTTCGCTGGGAGAGCGGAGTCAGTCGTCGGATAAAGGGTACACGATCGCTAATGGGGACAATTTGCCTTATCTAGCGAGTACTCCGGTGACCCGGAGCGCGATTTCCTCCGAGGGGGCGATAGCTCGTCTTCGGAGTGACTTCCCTCCCGTTTGCACGCACGGCGGCCCTTTCCCGCGCGGGACCCCCCCTCGCATTATAAAGGCCGCCTCCGAGGAACTGGCCAGATTGAGGAGGGCTTCCGTCTCGCCTCGTGTAACGCGAAAACCGTTCGAAAGTTAATTCGAAATTTATTCATGGACTCTGCGGGACCACTAGCTGCCGCCTCCTTTAATATACGCGCGGGTATTACCTCGGTACATGTGGCCCTGCGACCTATCTTCGTAGGACGTAGGCCTACGCCACGCGGAACGGGGGTGAACTCGAGCTGAGAAAGAACAGGCCAGCCTTCTATGAATACGTAATTTTATTACGATTAAAAATTAAGTCCCGCTCCATCGATCGAGCGGTTCCCACTTGCAGCGTCGCTCCTCCAAACTCCTCCTGATTACACGCGATTCCTCTGTCCAAATTCTCCGCATTCAGGTATCCTCCCTGGTTGCGCGAAAATCCGAAAGTTATACCCAGGTAGGTATCCCGAGTAGCCTAGATTCGAAAAGTTTGGTGGCAGAGGAAGTTAACGCTGCCAGGGCGGCGCGAAACGAGGGAAACGGTCGCGACCCGGATTTTATCGAGGAGATTTAGGTATTTCGAGTAGGTATTCAGATTTATACGCGGAACTGGCCGTTATTGCGGCCGTATATTTGCTGTGTATGTGGGGGGCGGTGCGCGGCCCTCGAGGAGCGCTCCTTTCACGGCAACGACAATCCGAAAAGTACACGGTATCGCGTGCAAAAAGATATCGTTTGCTCGTAAAACCGGCGATATTACGCGGCGGGGAAGGGGGTTGGACGTCGAAGACACTTGTCCCTGTGGGGGTTGGAAGGAGCGAGGGTGGCTAGGTGCAGCGTAAAATCAACGTGCGTCGATATAACAACCGATAGATTTACAGCGCTGTAATAATAAAACGCGAGCGATACGATCGTTGCTCGGGGGCTTTATTAAAACGTCGCGGCTCGCGGAAGCTTTGGGATCGATACTCCTATAGGAAGAACCAGTGCTCGAAACTGTATGCTTGTTTCCTCGTTTCCTCTTTCTTTTCTATTGATCAATAGTGCTGGATAAAAATACGCGCTTGCGGTGACGTAACGACGTAACACGAGCGAGTCTGGAATCGAGAGGATCGTTATCGATTACGAGCCCGTTGCGTAATCTTTGCACGCCGAGGCTCCAACTCCTTCGCGGATCTAGTCGCGTCCACTCGAAAGATATTTCCAGTCGACCGGTGTCATCGACAGGTTGCTGTGTCAGGTTGTGTCCGCTTGATGTCTCTGCAGCTTCTTCGATACGAATCCTACGCAGGTGTTGAATGAAACTATTGAGTTTTATGAATGAATTTTACCAGTTATTTTATGTTCTATTATATAATTATAAGTAGCTTTACTACTCGGCTTCGCTCGTAATTTAGATTTTGATTATATATAAAAAAAAATTTATGAAAATAGTCATATTCATCTGGATTAGATAGGCATAACGTGCTGGGACACACCTCGTGACCCCAGAGTTTACAGTTCGAAAGTTTTTAGGCGACAGACAAACACACAAACATTTTCTCCTTTAGGGTAAACGCGGATAAGTCCGCGATAGTTTTAGAATTTGTCTATTAACTGCTAATATTTACATATTCTGAAAGTGAGTCTAAGATATAATGATAGGTCAGACATCAGCGAAACAAATAATAGGTTAACAGAAATTTACTAAGTATGTATTTAATTCAACATATACAAAATTAAGTTGTCATGACACAGGTACATACTCTGGTTACTCCGTGATATTACTCTTAGTAACTCCGTGATAATTGGTAACTCCGTGATAGTTCTCGCTAGCCCGTGATATAGCCATCAATTATTTTTTTTATATTTATTTTATATTATATTACATTAGTTTACATTATTTTAAAATATGTTACATTATTTTATATTATTTTATATCATTTTATATTATTTTATATTATTTTATGTTATTGTTATTTTGTATGTAATCAGTCGTTTCATGATCGGTAGATGTCTGAGACGTAAGGAAACATGGTATTTGGTATTTGCCGTCAGGATTTCTCGAACAGCACAATCAGAAACGGAGGGTCGGGCGCACGAAAAATAAGAATTTAGTCACTTTTCATAAGCAAAAATAACACTGATGATAATTTGATTGATGATTGTATGATAATTTCAAGAGTAATACTGGTTGAAGTGTCATTTTACCATCACTTACCTGCAGTTTGAATTTTCCATTTATTTTCGAAAGCACATATAATACATAATCAAGCGATCATCCACAACTAGCACGAAAAATTTCACGAATAATGCCCTGCTGGGACAAAATGCTCTTTCACTCTATCACACTAACTTCAATTGACTACTTAATTATTTTACCACAACATAAACTAGAAGATCAACGCTGACTGTTAGTTTTTGTTCCATCTAAATTGAGTCAGACAATTTCGAGGTACAGATAACTGAAAAAGTATCACGGAGTACCCTGTACCACGAAATTACCCGAGTTTACCATATTAAGAGTTTCACTGAACGTTTTAAGGTTTCAATTTAGAACATTTTCGGGAAATCTGCTTGTCACAGTTTTAACTTTTCGGAACAGAATAAATGTTCCTTTTTAACTGGAACTTTTTCTACTTTCGAGAAAATAAAAGTTTCTTATTTACACAAAAATGTGTGGAATAACAGTTTCAGTTAATACACTGAATTTTATAACAGAAAAGTTAATAGTCATAAAATTACAGTTATTTCGTAATTAATTGAAAGTTTTAACAGCTTTATTCGACTCCTGATTCTAACCATTGAAACAGAGCTCTGGACGCGTGTTTGGCGAGAAACTGTGCACGTGACTCCTTCCTCGCGAGAAATCCGCTAGCTTTCGCGAATCACAGTTCCCCGCGAGTCTCTCTTCTGTCTCCCCGGCTGTGGCGTTTAGGTATTTCTAGCGAACAACGCTACAGGTAGCACGACGAGGCTTTTCTCTCATCGAGTGGCGTCGCGGCGAGAGGCCGCGGCACTCGCGATAAGATGAAGAGCCCCAGCCGCGAGAAAAAAATAAACGGCGGAAAAAACGGAGCGCGAGGGAGGGAGAGAGATCGTGGTAGGGAAGAAGGCGAAGGAGAGAGAAAGCTGGCACACAAAGGGCCCGCGACTCCGCTGGAACGAGCTCCCGCTGTTATTTCTAGACGAAGATTCAGTTTCCGGCCTCGGCACCCACCAATTTGTATAATTACTGTTTTCTCTGAAAACAGCTCCGCTCCCTCGTGTCCAGGAAAGAAGCCCCCTCTTACCACCCCTTTCGCCCGAAAACGCTGTAAAGACGCCTCTGTTCTCGCGATTCTCTTTTCTGCCCCTTTCCTCTCCTTATCCGTTCCATTATCGCGATTGGTCTGCGGATCGACACGGCGATCGCAATGCACAGATGAAAGAGACTCGAGTTTAGAAGTCGCGATTGATTCCCGTTTGGGTGGGAGGGTGCAGGAAGGGGATAGACTCGTCTCGCGAAGAGGAGCAGCAGGCTATCCTGCAGCGAGACGCCCCGATTTAATTCGATGTATTCACAGTCGTGCTCCGCGATCCGCGAGCAACGATTCCGCTTACGTATGTTCGTTACGTGGGTTCCGCGGTGTGTATCGGGTTCGTGGATCGACTGGCTATCTAAGAATTGTAAGTGAATAGACGCTGATTAGGAGTTCTCACGCATCCCCGAACGGCAGAGAGGCCTCCTCTCGTTATTTGTTATTTGACTCGCGAGCTGGCTGATCCTATCGCACGGCTGCCGTCTGCATGGTTAGTCTGCGGCGGCTTCGATTATTCGATTCGCCAACGGCGCGGCCGCTTTTCTTCCGTTTATCGACGCGGCAGGGGCGTCTGGATTTCTGGAATTAAACGTGGCGTGCGTCTACGAGGCGCTTCGCGAGCAAAGTGATCGAGTTAAAGGTGGATACTTTAGACGAGGCTTAATTTGTGCACGGTGGAGGATCCGAGGGCGGGTGATTATGTCTCAAGGCTCTCGATGGAGAATAAACACACGTGGCAGTTGGATGACTGCTGGTGGAGACGGTGGCTCGCCTAATCACGTTCGTAAATAGTAGAAGCCTGGTCCCTGGACATCGTTGAGCGTCACTCAGCTAGATTGCCCGTCAAAGGGACGCAGGACGCAAGGACGGTCCTGGGCAGGACGCAATTTCGCAGTTTCTCTTTCCCGTTGGCTAGGCGCATCTCTTTGCGATAGTCGGCCAGCGGCGGCAGACGTTTCGCTCGCAGTAATTGCAGAACGGAACGTTACACGGCCCACCCCTCCATCCGGTTTTTCATTTGGCCCCTTTTAGTGTCGACCTTAAAATAAACTTTGTAGCCCTGGGTCGTCGTCGTCGCCGCCATCGTCGTCGTCGCCATCCTCCTCTTTCTCATCTCGTCGTGGTCGTCGCCGTTCCCGCGGCTCTCTCTGTACTTTCTCGTTCTCCGCGATCCTCCCGTCCCTCTCACCTCCCCTCTCCGCTCCACTATCTTTCTCACCGCGAGCCTCGTCACGCCCTGTCAGCCGAAGAAGCGCGGCAAGGAAATGAAAGAGGGCGAGAGGGGGTTGGTACGGGCGTAGCTGGAGAAAGAGAAGAGCTCCGGTTCGAGAGACACCCCAAAGAGTTACAGCTTTCAATTTAGTAGTGCAAACACTCGCCGCGAGTTAATATCTGCCTCCCATTTCCTGGTCTAACCTCGTCAGGGTAGCCCGCGCGAACAGCTCCCCGTGAAGCTTGCCCCGGCCGCGCGGAGTCTTCTCTGGGAACGATTACGCCGAGCTAACGCGACCACCGCAGCCGTAACTAATCACGCGATCCTGCTAAACCGTCGCGATGTCGGAAATTGGATACAGGCTCGGGAGGAAGTCGAGCTGGCGACGAGCTGGCAAGCTGGCCGATTAGGGGCGCGAGGGACGCGTTTATCCTGACTTCAACTCGATCCTGGGGTAATCGCGATGAAAGTGTCGTATCTACCCTTCTTCACCACCAAGTTGTCCTGCTTCCACATGGGTAGGTCCCCACGGTTGCGAACGTATATAATTCGTGATCTCAAGGCCTACCCTATAGCAAAAATTCCTTACGGTGACCCCATTGAGTCAAGCGTTGTCTTCACTTTCCCCCGACTATTCCGCCCACCCAGTGGCCTGCACGGTGGTTCGCTAGAAAAGTATTGAAGCTCACTCCAATTTGCCTGGTTTATAAATGCTGCTATAGAGGAGAGTCTGAGGCGCAGCGCGTCAGTTGGACCTTGTTAAAACCGATACTATCTGTCCAGCTTCCACCCCCGTCACGTTCGATAGCTTAGTGGTTGGTCCTAGGAGCTGAGCATGGATGTGATTGTTGCAGGTCGCAGCGCAGCCGCGAGGATGTGAGCGACGATGCCCGCAGTAGCGCGTGAGATCGTGATCGCCCCGAGATGGCCGCGACGCCAGTCCCTCGCGTTTCAACGTGATCCGACGAGGCAAGGAGGGAACGCGGGGGGCCGGGCACGCCGGCGAGCGATGCACTGAGGCCTCGCCTTCGCCCTCGCCCTCGCCCTCGCCCTTGCCCTCGTCCTCACCCTCACCCTCGCCCCCGCCCACCGCCGACCGGCACCAGTGCAGCAGGTCGCACGCAGCAGGACAAGCATCAGGTGGAGCCAGGATGGAGGAGGTGCGGGGCTCCCCGGCGCGGCGTCTCTCGCAGATCCTCGACCCGATCGCGCGGCTCGCCACGGATTTCGGCTCGAGCTCTGCCCCCTGCAGCCCTCGGCTCGGCGCCAGGGGCCACGAGGCTTCCGCCACGATGTTGCAGGCCGGGCCACCGGAGGCCGTCCGTAGACAACACACGGAGGCTAGTCGGGGGCTGGCCAGCGGGCCGGAGAGTCCTCGGCTGTGGCCACGACAGATTCGCCAAGCCCCAGCGCCGCCACCTCGGCCCAGACATGCCGCCGGCAACCTCAACAACAACCACAACACCGCCTCGAGCAGCCTCGCGGCGCCGGTGCACACCAGGGACTCGCCCTACGTGAACGTGCCGAACCTGCTGTTCCAAAAGGAAGCCAAGGGGTTCGCGGACGCCGCGAGGAGCGCTGGCTACGTGGAGCTCAGGGACGCCAAGCCCAAGTGCAGCCCGTACGACTTCACGTCGGAGCCGAGCGGCCACGTGGAGTACGCGGACAAACGGACGTTTGCCGGGCAGACCGACCTGGACGGCAAGGACCTCACTGCCCTGGCAAGAGCCAGGTCGAACTTTGACCCCGGACCGTCGCCGCGGACCGGACACTACGATCGCGCGTACTCGTTCTCCGGGAGGCAGCCGGAGCCAGCCGGTAGCAGAGTGTTCGCGGAGAATCGGCTGTTCCACGAGCAGAGGAGCACCGCCGCGGCCGCCCCGGACGCCAACAAGGAGAAGCTGGAGAGCCGACCCGCTTACACCGCGTCCAAGAGCTTCGATGGGTACTCGACCGCGGTGGAGGAGCTTAATTGGCAAGAGAGGTGCCTCGAGCTGCAGCTCGAGCTGCATAGAAGCAGGAGCCAGGCCACCAGGGTGCGGGACATGCTTCGCGAGAAGGTGAGTCTGTTTACCACGCACTTATTCTACTTATTCTTCTCTCGCCTCTGCGCTCGGGTTCCGCGAAACTCTGCCGGCGGATTCGCGCGGTGGAAATCGACGGGGCACGGCGTTTAGCTGGGAAATTGGAAAAAGGTAGCCGTCGAGATGGCTCGCCTCGACCCATATTTCCAGGCGAGTCCGCGGGGACCAATCGCGACAAACGATCCGTGACTAAACCAATAAGCGATCCCGTTCCGTCCCGCCGACGGCGGAACTGCCGCTGCCGTTCCCCGATAACCGTTCTGTTTCCCGCGCTGCCTCGCCCAGAATTTCCAACGATCGAATTCGAGGGGGAGGGCTCCTGCCGGAAAATTCAACCTGACCAGCGAACTTCCATCCACTTCTCCGCTCTATATCGGTCTCGTAAGCGAAACGCTTTGGGCAGTAACTGTAAAGCTCCGAGATGATCTCTTCATCATCGAAAGACTCGATTTGCGACAATGGTTTCTGAGGAAAGGGAATAAGTACTTTGTCAAATCCAATCGAACGTAGTCTGCTAACACTGGGAGTGAGAAATTGCTGGGGGGTTAGCAGCATCTGCTGGGGTGGGATGTAGTTAAAGATCGATGATACTATTTCAACTGATAACGTCACACGCGTCCACCCACATCTTACTTGGTCTGTGAATTTGGCACCCCAAATGCGAATTTTTGGAAAAAATCAATGGTATTCGTTTGTCCACGCTTGTCCAACAAAAATTTTCGTTTGTTCAGTTTTCAAGAAAAAGTTATAAAGAAATAAAAAAAATTCATCAGCACCTCCCTGAAAACTTTTTAATGATTTGTCATTTAGCTTCGTTAACATTCCCTGTGGGTAAAATTAATTCATACCACTCGTTGGACCAGGAGGAAGTAAACAGGGGTCGTTCGACTACTTTTTGGAAAAGAAATTGTAGCATCGTTGTTTTTCACTTTTTTGTCGTTTTGTGCAAATTAAAGCAAAGCCCAAGCAATTTAGGGTATATATAAATTATAGTGTGCGATAATTTCTAATATTTATTTTCATTTTCAATCGAAAACATTGACACTGCAACTGGTTGGTCTCACCCGCATGTCGGAGTTAGACCGTCCATCCACTACGGGTGAGACCGACCTTTAAAAATAACAAAAAGTATAATACACGAAGAAGTTAATTGACATGTTGTTTCTTCTTCAGTTTTCCATATAAACCGCAAACATTCTTGTACTTGGAGCATCTAGTATCATGAAACCACTGGCTTCAGTGCACACATTTAATCCAATCGTCCCTTTTCGAGATTTCGAAATAGTTATCTCCGCATCCCACGCATTCATTTTCGTCCCAGTCGTTTAACGACATATCACTATCTTCTAGATTTCTTAATTTGATACCATAACTTTTTTTTGAAGGGTGGACTAACGAATGCCATCGATTCTTTAAAAAAATTTGTATTCGGGGATGCCAACTTCACAGACCTCATCGTACTCCACCCTCTTTGGTTCCGCGTAGATGGCAAGGTCGAAGCTCGTTACCATCGCGAAGCGATTTGTACCGTTCATTTTTAGTTTTATCGGTCGCTTGACGTACGTCGGATGAATTACAGGGGTGAAACCGCTCGTTTGCAGGGGGCCGGGCGCCGCTTAGGTACATACATCTTTAGTATGCACAGTCACGCGTGACGATTTAACGCGTCCACCCTAGATAAGGCACATAGCCGCCGGTATAGAGCGCGGCGGAATGGTCCCGTCGCTTCTTCAAAACCCCTCGTGCCTCTTAAACGGAATTGAATCACTTAGCAGGCCAGGAGACTCGTTGTTTCCTCCACCGTCGTTCTTCTCCCATGAATCACCGACAGGCACTCTCTCCTCGCTGCCCCTCTCTTCCTCCTTCGTCTTGTTGCTCGTTACACGCGGTTCCGCTCTAACGAATCGCCGAGCGAACTTGGACCACGTTGACCAGTGGTGGAATCAGCTGACGCGACGGTGAGAGGCGTCCGCCGCTTCTTATCGCTCTCGTATCGCGCGCCTCCGAGCCGAACGGCCGTTACGCGCTCCTTGCATCACTCTCTCGGATCGTTGTCCTGATTGACGTAACGTTTGTTTACAACGCGGCGAGATCCGCTGCTCCGCGAGCCTCACCTCTTCCCAAGCCCTCCCGGCGGCTGTTCTGACTACAGTTTACTACCGCCCAGGCGCAATTACCAAGTTTCCGCGTAATTTTTAGTAATAACTACGGCCACGGTGTTACTCGCTCCGTTCCGCGAGTCGAACTTCTTTGTTCCCGCGCGCTGGATATGAAGGAACGGAGATTGGATTACATTGTGCGCCAAGTATTACGCGGCCAGCGTCCATCATAAGTTTCTTCCTCTGATTTTAATCTCGAAGGGGAAACGCGCGTTTAAAGCAACTTTTTCCCCAGTGTTAATAGGTATCAACTATGCTATTTCTTTCTGACTCCGAACGAACAAATGCTCGGCACTCTAATCTCGATCTACTGGCTCGAAACGTCCACTCTTTCTCCTCGAGTACCAACAAAGCCCACCAGTTATCCCGCGGTCCTCCGCAGCGAATCGATGGCGAAAAGGGAGCCCGCGTACGCTAGGCAGTTCCCTAGAAATCGCTCGCGTACCGCGAGAGCTGACCTTTCCTCGCGTGACAAAGGCCCACATTCCGCGTTCACGGTCGCGCCACGGGAACCATCGCGGGGGCGCGGGGTGCTGCTCGAGGAAGATAGCAAAGCGACTGGCAACCCGCGGCCGACCTATCTGCGTATCGTCCTCTTTAATGCCCCTTCAAAGGGCATTAACGAGTAACGGCCTCGTAAAAAAATTAACGGCGCCGGCGCGTTTCCGCCGCGATACGATTTCCAAGTTGAAAGCCCTTGCAGCGTGCCGGTCGTTTCGCGAAATATATAAAAAGAGGGGAAAAACGAAAGCGAGAGAAGGGAAGTCCGGTGCGGTGGGCGGGGTTGAAGCTCGCCAGGAGATTTCTATTTTTTCCGCGCACCGTCGCTTCTTTCGCGCGTTTCCCCGGCGTCGAACGTTGTCGCGCGTTAATGCAGACAAACTGCGGCCTCCGGGGCGAGAGGAGGGTGGCGGAAGCGTGTGTGCTCGGCCGAGGGTGGAGTACGGGCGAACGAAACGTTGACGAGAATTCGGGGAGCCGCGCTCAGTCGGAAATTATACGGACCCGCCATATTTCCACGTTTTTGCCTGTCCGCCCACCGCGCTTCCACCCTTCTTCCGACCCCTGGCTTCGCGCCCACCCCCTCGCGAAAACATCCAGTTAAACGGGGAATCGGTAAATATCGCGGATCGTACGCGTTCGTTCGCGCCGGCTGGACCGTGTTTCGACGCCTCGTCCCCTGTCGGATTTCAGTTTCCTTTGTTCCCCGCTGCTGGGCGAAACTGCGGAAGCTAGAGCGATGATTAATGCGGATGCAGGCTTGCATAACACTCCATGCACAGTCTAAAATGATGGTTGTTTGAGAAGAAGTACGTCTTCTTTACCCCGAAAGTACTACTCCCTTGTCGCGCATCTGGAATTCGTTTCAGTGACGCGTATCGCGCAAAGTTACCACTGTCCTCCGACAGGGCACATTTACCATTCATAAAACCCACGGAAAAGCATGGCAGCACTAAGAGCCGTATTACTTTTGATGAATAAATTACTCGAACGGTCTGTTCGGGGCGGGCTCCTCTAAGTATTAAAGCCGAGGAGCATTATGCCCCGTCGAAAATACGGCGCCGTTGAAGTGCACGAAGAAGTTGATGCAATCTTGAGAGGCGGGGCATTTCTAAGGCGGCTCCACGGTCGTCCATTCCTTCCCTTACGCGCGCGTATCTTTCCCGCTCGTTTTCAGCGACGCTTTGCATAGACCCAGCTTCCTCGGCTGAGTAATGCCGCGAGGCTGGACGAGCCCCCTGTCTTAATCTTCGTTAGAATTTCTAATTTACCGGCGACCCTAACTCGCCTCTCCAGAATATTCCGCGCCAACTTCATAATCCTTCGAACGGAGCAGCTTCTCGCCACCTACACCCCTCCTCATCTTTTTCTATCCTCCCCTTTATTCCTCGTTCGGCGCCGAGAGACGGCCGTCCTCTCGCGATTCTCTAATTTGCGCGACGGCACAGGAAGCGAGAGCACCGCGAGGAGAGACACCCACTCCGACTGTAAATGGAACACTGGCGCGACCGAGGCGTGCAGGCCTGCAGAAAGGGTTAAATCGCAGTGCAACTCGGGGATCGGGCGAAATTGCGAACAATCGCGTCAAGCAGGCGACACCTCGTTATCCAGGCGACGGTGACAGGCGCGAACCAGGTCGGCCGAGCAAATATCGTCGGCCGCGCGTGCATGTAGGTACACGTCGGGATATATTGTTCGGAGGCGTCCTATTAATATTGCATTCCATCGAAACGGTGTGTACCAGAGGCGCGTTCCACATATAAAGTTCGTATCAATATTGATTCGCCGCCGACGGCGTGAATGGTGGGGCCCCCCCGTGCAAACAGACGGAAGGGGGGGCCCGTGGGCTGCGAGGATTTCAAAAGCCTCCTCGACGAGTAGAACCGCCGACCGAGAGAGTTCGGCCTCGGATCGGAGGAAAAGGAGTTTCCTCCACGGTTTTCAGACCTATTTACGGATGAAACGGATGTTAACTTCGCCTCCCTCCCTCGCCCCGATCCACCAGCCTGTCGCGGAGAACGGAAAGGATATTGAAGGCTGAACGACGGGAGACTTCTGATTGAGCATTCGCGGAGCTTTCACGCACTTTCAGGGGATATTGGAAGTTGAAGGCTCCTCGGCGGTTATTCTTGTCGCTTTGACGTCGCGTTTCTGTCGCGATAGGAGCGCAGGGCGCGCGCCGCGCAGAAATCCCGTTCTGAACTTGGATTTTCAAGCGAGTACGAGAAAATGAGTATAGGCGAGCGTGTTTTATCTTCCTGATATAAAGATGGTGGCTGGATCTCTTCGAAGCATGAGAATTTAGAGCAAGAGAATTGATTCTACCGAAAATTTAGAGCAAGTGAAGTCATTCTGCGGAGAATTCTAGCACTCTGCGCTTCATAGAGCGTTATTTTAACGTGTCGAATTTTCTTTCCTGTATTTCTTTGTTCTCACCCCCTAATATAGTTTCATTTCACAAACAAATATTCCCTGAGAAAGATTATTGTAATGGGACAATAGAAAAGGGTGTCGACCAGGCCTTAAAGTTTAGAATTCACCGATGGTTTGGATTTAAATAATTTTTCAAAAATGGTAAGCCCTATCCAAATTTTGTTGAAATAATGCTGAAAGAGCATTCTATTCTCTACAATTACTGCATATATAATTTTTTCGTGCTTCCAATCATTTTTTAAATAATAGCGTTTGAATAGGGTAAATCCGGGAGACGCGGTCGAGCCGGAGAGTCGGTCGAGTCGTTATATTTCAGACCCAAGACGCAAGAGCGCGTTAAGGGCCAGAAGAATTGCTTTTCTAGGAGTCAAACAGTTGACTGAATAGCGTCACCACGCTTCTTTCTGTGTTTTCCGCGATTTACAGGTTACAAAAGATAAGTGGACGCTACATTTAACCTCTTTTATCAAACAGTGGTGTACAGGATCGTATTTTAAATATACTTCTAAGCTAATTTTCGTTTAATGTTTTAGGCAATAAGATAGTAGAGGTATTGAGGGACAATACAGCAAAAGTATTTAGTCATATTAATCTTTCCTTGGGAAGCTAACACGAAAACTACCTCTCCCTACAGAAAGGTGAGACGGTCGAGTTATAATTGGGATAGATAGCTGATTTTCAAATTAAAGATGAGAAATAGAGCCGTTCCTATAGCGGAGGTGCAGAAGATGCCCCTGCAACAACCCAGGAACGGCCATGATGAGAGATGACTCACTTTCTAGATTTTTATTCTATCAATTAAGGGGGAATACCATTGTGATGTCATTTTAAATAAATCCGTTTAACTTAAAATTTTTTTTATACATTTTTTTATTTGTTACTTTTTAGTGTTTTTGTTTTACTATTTGTACGTGTCTGGTCTTTTCTCGACTAGCGACCTGAACGTAGCGACTTTTTGTCGTTTTGGAGAAAATCGCGAGGAGCTCATTTCAAGTGATTTGGATTTGTGATTATAGGTGATATTTATTGATGATTGGGTAATTTTTTAAACACCTCGAGGGTTTTTTTCCCATAATTTTGTGCTGTCATCCAAACTACGTATGCCTGCAAAGTTTCAAGTCTATTGGATAGATGTAAATGGGTTAAAATTGAGTTACAAGATTTGAACCACCTATCCTAACAACGAAGACCATTTCTCCCGGCATCTCGGGAGAGGTGGTCAGATGCTATGACTTCAGTTTTCAACCCGTTTTTCAGCGAATATTATTTTAAAACAAATATCGATCAGTTTTTCTGAATCAGCATAAAATTCTGAACATATTAGGTTTATTCTCATAAAATAAATAATATCAGGATTAGTTTAATAGCCATTTCAAATTAGGTCGACCACGTGTCCCGGATTTACCCTATAGAGAGGTCCGCACTTTGCGCGTCCTACCTGTACTTACCTCTCTATATTCAAACGCTATTATCTAAAAAATGGTTAGAAGCACGAAAAAATTATATAGTTGTAGAAAATAATATGCTCTTTAGGTATTATTTGAACAAAATTTCAATATGCCTTACTACTCTTGAAAAAACTACTTCTAAACTTTAAAGCCTGGTCGGCACTCTGTCCTGTTGCATTGCAATAATCCTTTTCCGGGACTATTTTGTTATGAAAATAAATTGCATGTTGAAAATAAGGGCCACCCTATTACAAAGGGGAAGGGGTCATGATGGGAAAGCTAAGCAAACATGCAAAAAAATTGATAATTATACCTTTTATTTAAGTTTTTATGAATCAATATATAATTATGAGTTAATACTTTAACCTTTGGTACATAATTTGAGCAACATTTAAATAAAAATTTGAAGTTATTAAATTATTAAAAAAAGTAATGAAAAACCAGTTTGCCCCTGCCATAGGATATGACGGGGCACTGAAAATGGGGCAACACTGCTCCTCTAAATATTTTCACAATCGATGTAAATATGAATTTCTTCTAAATTATTTTCTTCCTACCCTCGTACAGGAGTTGTGGGACCATATCTTTTAAATATTCGACAAGTTCTGACTCATCTGTTTGCGGAAATACACTCTTAATTGGATCTAATGGTAAACCCATGATCACTTCATTTCCCGGTTTCAATTTTTGGACATAACGTTCCAATGTTGTTTGTGGAAGGCAATATTCTCAAGCAGCTTTCTTGTACCTCATTTTGTTGCTTAAAACTTTATCCACAGATTTCTTCATAACTTCTTTTGACCGTTTTCCTCGTTTAGTTTCTTCTTATATGTTCTTATCATTTTCAAATCCGAATTAAAAGTAACGAAAATTCAACTTAAATTATAATAGAGAAAGATGGCGTTGTACCATCTCACATGAACAACCATCATCCTTAATTAATGGGATATCAAAGACTCCATCTTGCCTCAAATCGTCGTTTACCAGACACTGATGTTATTTGTACAACAAATAAAAAATATTGAAATTTTTAATATTGTACATGCAATTAAATAGAATGGAGATTATAATGTATAAAAAATAATTGACTTACCGTTTTTTATATATATTTATTATATGTCTTTTTAGTGCACAAAATAAGATCCAGGCAGCATGTGAACGATTTCATAGCTCTAATCCAAAGACGCGTGCCTCCCCCACGCATTTTTATCAATGACCTTATTCTTACAATACAATGGCTTCCTTTTGGTACTTTCATCAAATATCTAGCATTTTCGATTATGGTTTTTTTACGATACCTCATCTTACCTCGCTACCCCGTCATGCCCCCCTTTCCCTTACATAGTTACAATTCACATGAATAGGCGGAGCATGTTTGTGATCCCCTGTAATTCTTCGCGAGCGTGACGAGCCGTTTCGTGTACCCACCATCACCTTCGATGTTTGCGTTCGCAGTCCCATTGAATTCGGCGCGCGATTAAAATTCGCTGGGAATCCGCGCCGGCGAATTACCGCTGGACAACGGCGACACGTCGGTGTTAATGCGTTCGCACTACGGAACACGGTGCCGGTGTTTGCTCTTTACGTAACCCGAAGTGACGTTGACAGCAAGGCACCTCTAAAAGGAACGCTCAAGAAGTCCAGCTCCGCGCGTAACTGGCCTCGCCGTAGCTTCCGTGAGCGGAAAGAAAACTCCAGCCGCGCAATATCGATCAGACCGCTCGCGCTTCCTCCCCGAGAACCATCGCCGCCGTGAATCTTGCCTCGTCTCGTCCACTCACTCCCCAGATTCGGCCGCGGGAGGGCGACTTATCGATAACCATTGCATTCCCCGGTATTATGCAACAGGGGCTAGACGGTGCAAGGCAGAGGAGCAACGGAATTCCAGCGGTGGCTGCTCTCTATTGATACAGATGACGGGCCTGTGTACACCGAACGCCCCTGGGACCTATACGATCCAGCCACCCGTTACATTACCGTGAAATATCCCCCATTATCTTGATTTGTATACCTACCGAGTGTCCCCGCAGCGTGTCCGTCACCGCGTTTATTCGCCCGTGCTCCCGCGCGTTAAATGTTTCATCGTAATGGATCGGTCGATTATCTTTGCGCCGCGATCCGTCACGTCGCTTTCGGTCACATCGGTCCGCACGTGTCGCGGATTCTTTTCCCCCCGTTACGCGTGACGTAACACTGGATAGTATCAGAGAAGTTGCAGAGAACTGCAGGGTTTCGCAGCGATTACGACGCCGTTGGAATTGCTCGGAGGTGTACGTTGATTCTGCGCTCTTTCACGTACACCCTGATTAACTCGGAAAGATCAATTTAAAGAGCTCGGGACGCTCGGTTGCACGCAAGGGACAACAGTTTCCCGGGTATAGCTAGAGAGGCGTCGGAAGTTCCTCGACCCGCTTTCCAATCGCAGAGCAAACGTCTGCAAAGTTTCGGGTATCGTTTATCGGCCGGCGTCGCCTCATTTTCTTCCGGCTCGCTTTGTTTCCTGTTTCGCGTCGATTTGGACAACCGTGGGTAGGGCAGCGCGCCAAAGACGCGTCCGCTAAGGCACACTGCAGAAGGGTGTCTCTAATTGGTCCCATCTAAGAGCCCGTCTCAAAGAGGAGCTTGCCACGGTGTTTCTCCGTGCCGTACGGCCGCACGTTGCTGTGGAAAGGAGAGGCGGATACAAGTGCAGAGCGACGCGAGCGGCTGCAACTCGTCCTCTGGATTCAGACGAGCCGTGTATCTGGCTCGTTCTCAAACGGCCCCCCCGTCCTTTATCTCGTTCCGTTTCATTTCCTCTGCCCCGTGACGAACGCGCTCGCTGGCCCCGCGATATTTATCAGACGCGCAAACTTTTCGAAATTAATATCGGCGACAGCCCGTTGAAATTCGACGTCGCCTGCGACACGGGGCCCGGCTATTCTCGGACGCCGCGGCGCCGCTGTTTGTTTTCCGCCGCGTCGTCCCGCCGCCGCCAAGAGTTTTCCTCTCGCGCGTCTCGCTTCCGCGCGGACACGCAGGAGAAAGATGATTCGGGGATGACTGGGTCTAGTGTTCTGCTACAGTTGCTGCACAGTGGCAGTTCTACTGTGTCCTCTTAGACCTGAATTTCGGCGGAGCTAGTCCTCATTAAAGCTTCTACTACAATCCACGCTACAATTAGACGACCTCGTTAGACCCAGGCTTGATTGGGGTTGGGGCTACGTCCTCGTAAATGCAGGTCCTAGCGAGATCGGGGACCAAGTATCGCTACCGTACGCCACTCGATCCCTTCGCAATCGTAACCTTTCTTCCACAGTTTTTAACCAACCAAGGAACACGTTCCCGGCCCATTTCGACGCGGCGACCCCGAGGTTGCTGTAAATTCATATAAACACGGTGGCCAGCGAATCGGTGGGAAGAAGCGCGGCGTTCGCTAATGAAATCGGGGAGGCGAGGGTCATTGAGATTCGCGGGAAGAAGCAACAGCCCCCGCGTCGGTAGTTTGCGCGCGGATAGGAGGTGTTCGCCAACGGCAGTCGCCTCGAGCCGACTCGACGCGACTCATTAGACCCTCTGGTCACCTGCGCGCCATATTTTTCCCGCTGTTTCTCCCTGCGCTAGCCAAGAATCTCACTCTCTCTCTGGCGGAGGCAGACAGGAAGCCACGCACACCGTGAAACGACGGAGAGCCGCTCGACTCCGTTCCTTTCGTGGCACGGAACCCTCAAAAGTCCCTCTCGTCGCGGCCACTCCGACGACAGAGGGATCAGAGGCACGCATACGTACGTACAAGCATGTACAAGGTGTCTCGTTTCGAACGACTTGGGAAGCTCAGAAATGTAGCACTGAAGTATTTTTTCTTTTGGGGGGTTGAAGAGGGAGAAGGTTTTGAGATATGTTGAAGAGTTCTAGTAATTGAGACTTTGAGAAGTTGAAATGGTAAATGAAAGTGCCAGAAGTCAACATTTTCAGTATTTTCTTTTCAACCGCAGTATTTGAATTTATATCCTTACAAAAAAACAAGTATGTTAAACGATTTTATTAAAAATGCACTAAAATCTAAAAAATAATTCTTTTCTTGTACTAAAATTTTCATGGTATTTTTTCACCTTGAATAAAATCGTGGAGTAGGATATGTCACAACAAATTCATTTCGATATTTGATTCTGTATTAAATTGATTCATTTTCTGTTATGACATATCCTGCTCCACGATTTTATTTAAAGTGAAAAAATACCATCGAAATTGTAGTACACGAAAAGAATTATTTTTTTAGTTTTTAGTGCATTTTCAATAAAATCGTTTAACAAAAACTTTTTTTAAATTTTTTTTACTTTCTACTTTTTAGTCTTTGTGGATTTACATTTCACAGCTCAGACTTCTTTACAAATATATTTTATTGCTGTATAGAGTTTAACAGTTTGCTTAAACGCTATAGTGCTACAGTCACTAAAAAATAATTATTTTCTTGTACTACAATTTCGATGGTGATATACTACGAACGCCTGCAAGGTTTTAGTTTTACTATTCGTAGGTACATACGTGACGGATAATTTCTCGATAAATTGTGTATTTTCGGTAATCGCGATGCGACCAGCGTCCCAAACGCAGCGGCTTTTTGCCGTTTTCGTAAAGAACACAAGTGGCTGATTTGTGATGACTGGATAATTTTTTCATCCGCTCGGGGTTAATTTTTTTTAAATATTGCATTGTCATCCAAACTACGCACGCATGCAAAGTTTCAAGACAATTGGATAGTTGGAAGTGGGTTAAATTTGAGTTGCCAGATTTGAACCATACACAAACAAACATACAAACAGAGGATCGAAGCTGAATAAAATCGTTTAATAATTTTCCATTTCTTTGCGACTGTCATAGTTTACCATTTTACTCTTCGATTCGTGACTTGAGTTACTGCAGCTCTTCCGCTTGTTCTCATTTCAGAATCTATTATATTTCCCCGTTTCTATAACTCGAATTCTGCAACTTTCTTCTCTGTCTCTTGGGTATTCTTCCTAGCACCCCCATTAGCTACCTAATACTGCAACTCTACTTCTCACATCCTCCCCATGCATCACTCCACTCACTACACTCTGAATTCAGCTGTTTAGGAGGAATCATTCCCATTTCTGTATCCTGTTGTCAACTGCAGGGCACCCTGTATACCCGGGTACATGTACCGCTACGTAGACAAGAGTCGGCGGGGTCGCGAGGCAAGGGGATCGAGACGGAAAATTACAATCTGCGAACTCCTCGTTGTAACCGACGACTACGTCGGATTGCACGGCACCGAGAAGCCCGGACATCGTGTCCAATTAGTACCTAAGGCAGCGGGAAACTTTAACGAAATTCCAGTTCGGAGAATTCGCGTCTCAATTAAAACTTCCTGTCCCCTGGAGGGGGAGGGGGGGGGCGGAATCGGCGAAAGTTGCATCGATTTTTAGATTCGCGTCTCCCATCGAGTCATCGACGCTTTTAGGCGCCGTCATTCTTGAAATAATCGCCGCTTGCCCGTGCCAAATTCTCTTCTATACGATTTGAGAAGTCGGCGGGTTGCGTGTTTAGGGGCTCGACCGCGAAAGGCGATTTTCGAGTTTTCGACTCTCCTTCCCACTCGGTTATTTATACCCCGCGGGGATTGGTGCCAAAGTAGTTGTGTTTCTGCAGTCCTCGTTGCGATGGAAACTTGGGCCTCGAGGTTGCTGCGATATTCAAGAAGCCTCCCCATTTTCGAACGCACCCATTATCCCCACAAACACCCATAGTGGGATCCTCCGCACTCGATGAAAAAGAGAAGAAAGAAATCGCCAGCGAAAGTGACGGCGCGTGACGCGGTATTGCGCGCGATGCGTGACTTATCGATGCAAATGAGCCGTGCCATTAACGCCTGTTACGCCTCGCGGTAAACACTCCCGTTTATCTTTACGCTGCGCGCAATCTTCCGTCTTAAAACCAACCTCGAGATACGGGGCAGCCTGCCCTATCTCTGGAACAGCTCGCGCCGATTCGTGAGGCATTCTATACTGCCATCCACGAGGAGTGGAACACCTGCTGAATTCGCAGAAAATGTGATATTTGATAGAAATCGAATAATCTTCATTTTTGCTGTTTTTACTTTGTGGCTTCCATTAAGATTCCAAGGAAAGTAAAATTTGTTAGATTTCTTCAATAAATTTTCAATGTTTCTCCACGATTATTCCACACAGGGTAGGGTAAAGGCAGATCATATGAAACATCTGATTTCAAAAACTTGTTAAAAGTAGGGGAATTTTTTTTTTTTTAATAGAACTGATATGAGAGGACGAAGCAACTAATGCATAATCATATTTACATAGTTAGATGTAAAAAATCCAATTTAGAAATTGTTTCGCAATTATAGTAAAAGAACTGAAAAAAGTGAAAATCGACCTTTCGAAAAAGTGGGTTCTAATATGGAACACCTACTTAGGAAATTTGTAAAGAAAAATAAAAAATCTTCACCTTTGTTTTACTAAAAATGAAGATTTATTGAGTAGAAGATACAAATAAATAAATATACTCGTAAAAATATGTGTCTTACACGTTGGGCACATGAATAATACGTCGGAAGCCCCACATTCTTCGTGTGCCCACTGAAAGCAGCGAATACATTGGGTCTATTTTTCATTATCATTATTTTCATAATTACCATCGCAAAATAAGCATTCCGCATTATCGTCGTCATCGTCATTATCGACTTCATCTATGTTCCACGGTATGTTCCATATTACGAACACATATGTTCCGACAAGAAATCAAGATTTATACTAAGAAGAAAGTAACTTTATTGGGAAACTATAGTTGAATAATCAAGAACACACATATTTAATGATAAGTTATATGAAAATAATACTTTGTAACATACCTTCACTCCAATATTTAACTGTTTGATGCACTTTTCAGAAACTTTTACACCCCACGAAAAATATAAACGTTTCTCTTTCAATGGAGGATGCCCTACTGATGCTCAATTGTCAGCATCATCGTTTATCGTGTCTAGGGATCTAAGTAGTATACACGATTGTCTGAAGAGTTCATTATTTCTTTATCGAAATTTTACGAAGTTCCATAAGTATTACGTGCCGTTCCATATTACCTGCCTTTACCCTAGGTGTCCAAATATTTTTCAACGGCACTATATCTGTAATAGGGTAACTTTGATTTCAAAACAAATTCGTCCAGCATCTACTTATCGCGTAGCAGGTATTCTCCTCAGTCGATTCTTTTGAAATCAAGTTTTCTGGCGAGAATTTCCCCATTTGGCGGTACCTACGCATCTCGGCTGGCAGCCTGTTTCCCCTGTCTCGCGGATGATGCTCGCCCCGGAGCCGGCTGGAATCGAGACACGGCCGATCGATAATCGACGGGCCTCGGGTGTCATCCGGAAGAATACGGTACGACGTACAAGGGCCGCGAATATCAAGTCGAGTTCCAGGGCTCCCCTATATCTTGGCCCATGTATATTTTTGCATCGAAATCGGCTCGTATAAAGATCACCGTAGAGACTCGAGCGGAACTCTGTCCTATCCTATCCGTTTTTCTTTTATTTCCGCGAGCCTCGATACGCTGCTATCGCGAAACGCCTTCCTCTCGTCGGAGAGACGCCAGCACGAGTTCCCTTTTGTCCGAATTCGAGCTCGCAGAAATTGCTAACGTTTTGGAATATTCTTCCCTCTGCACTTGTTTTCCCTAGCTGTGCCCGGGATCGAGTCGCGAGAGCGTCGCCGGAAGTCCGCCGAGCTCGATCCTTTATTTGCGGACTCCTTGGAACGAAGGAAGGGAGGGACTTGCAGCCAGCTTGCACACGAGCTCGCGGACGTCTCTCGGCTCCCTTTGTGTCTCACAGCTGCTGCCTGTGTGTGAGCACACTCCGGCGCCGCGACGCCAGTAGTCTTGGCGAGAAAAGTTACGCGCCAATCGGCGACCACTGCGTCCGAATAAATCGTGCCTCGTTCCGACTGGACCACCCCCTTTCACTTTTCCGTGCTGCATAATGCTGCATCGGTGAAAGTCACTCGCTCCGCAGAGGGTTCTGCTCGGCCTCGCAGTTTTTCACGAAGATGCGTCAGCGTTTGCGTGGGATTTGGCCCTGGAAGATTTCTGTGTCTGAGAATGAGTTTTCCTGAAATGGGGCCACAGTGTTTTGGCGATCGTATTCTTTTCAACAAGGCTGATGTTTTCTTGTGAATCGATTATCCCTTGTAAAATTGCGGAGGAAGTTTTCCGTGCAGTTTCTTAAAAAACGGAGGCTTCGCTGGCCCTCTAGTAAACACGTAAACAGGAGTTAAGTGAAATAACGCCAGGGGGAGGGTTATAGGGACTTTGCGGGTCGGAGAAACTTCCAGTATCGTTTTTCATGCGCGTTGAATCTGCCCCGCAGCGTAGGCGGTTTTTATTACGCAGGTAGTCCTGATTCTTTTGATTATCGCTGGGAACGAGAAGAAACGGAGCCTGGTTTGTGGACTCGCTCGACACTTGTGCAGCTTCGAGCAGGCGCGCATACAGTTTTTTTTTTCTTGACAGGCTTTTCACGGTCTGAAATTAAAGAGTAGGTACCCAAGCCCTCAGACTTTTGCCGTGACATTGCCTTGGACCTGTGTTTCACCGGGAATGATCAAAGTTTCCCTTGAACCTGCACCCGACGTACCTTCTGCGGCCTTTTCGACGAGGGTCCCTTTTGTCCGAGGCAGTGCATCGTTCGCTCCACTTCGTAATCCGCTCCAATTCGTTTCGTCCAAGTCTCTATCATCCGAAAAACTCCGAAGACTCCTTTCGACGGCTGCTTTCCACGGTTTAAGCAGCCGGAGTAAGGAATCGGCTGGGTGCACGACTCAGGACGCCTGATTAAGTATCCATGAACCTCAGACCCGTGTACTAATACTTCACGGGGGTCTGGCGGATACGAGCCACTCCATTTCACACGTACGGTCCACCCTCTGGGCCGTGATAAAATCCTATCGACAATCCTGTCCACGATACCCTTTGGATACCATCGGATCCCTCCCTTGCCTGCCTCGGTGTTCGCCGACCCTTTCGCTGGACGACGAACGACCGCGAGGCCAGCGGAGCGTCTTCTCCCACAGGCGACGAATTTCGCCGGGCAGGGGGAGGGGAAGCTGCTACGATGAAATTGGAAAGCCGTGGCTTTCCGGAATGAGATCCGTCCTCTGGTGGTCGAGCGGCCGGGCCGCGATATTCCAGCACCAATCCCTTTGTGACTAATTTCCCGGCCCTCCTTCGGGCCATTCGGGCGGAATCACCGTGGAAACGCGTGGACCGACCCGCCAGGGGAAATGGAATCCTCGATCCCGGCCTTTTACGTCCGCCGATTCGATTACGTTTTAATAATCGCCGCTAATTTTACGATCACCGGGCTTGGGTCGGTTGTTGGCGATTCCCCGGCAACGGATTTCTCCATCGCTCGCGGGGAATGACGTTCGTCGAGCGGCGGGGTAGGTAATCCAGTGATTGTTGTAACCTCCTTCCACGAGACACAAGAGGGTCTTTACTCCGCAACGACCAGCGCAGATAAACGAACGAATACCGTGGAGAGGACGGCCTTTATTTCCGACCCCCATGGATCGAAATTCCGTGTGTCGCTGAAAATCCACCCCCGCCTAACGCCGACAGTCTCGACGAGAATTGATTAAGCCCGGTTTAACCCTTCGTTCGAACCCTCCGGTGCCTCGTAATCGTAAATTGGGGTGGCCTCCGCTGTAGCTGGCGTTCCACCGAGCGAGAGGTGTCGGCCCGCTCCGAGTGTGCTCCTTCATTCCCACCCCGTGCACCTGTACGCACCCCTTCAGACGCGCTCGCTGTCGAGGGGCCGATCAGCCGCGAGCCGACCCCCTCGACAACGGGCCCGCAAGAATTTATAACCGCGACTCCTTCTCGCGTGACCGCCTAACGTTCCACTTTTTATCCACTGATTTATTCCGCCCGCGATCCCTCCCTGCACCCGCGCCCCCGCGGTTGTTTCTTCTCTGTTTATTCCTGCGACGTAATCGATATTCGCCCGCAGTGCAGTCCTGGCCCCCTCGGCGACCTTATGAATTCCATCTCGCGGATCGTCAAGCAAGTTCTCGATTCCCAGCCGCTTAGGGGTGGCTTTTGTGTCCGACCGTTCGCGTGCTTCTTTTTATTTCCGTGTGTACTTGTTCCACGAAGAATGATCGTGCGAGGGAATGGTGGAGCGGGTTCAGGAGGATCTTGGTTCGTCCGCGCGATTTCGCAACCCTCCGGTTGGACGTTAACCTTAGACCCCCGTGAAAGCGCGACGATCCGAGGAAGCTCTCCCCTCGCGGCGCGCAGGGTGGGACATATCAAATTCAGATGAACGGGGACCATTGAAGGGGTCGTTTCACCTCCCGAGGTAGAACTTCCCCCCGGGTGCAGCGACGCCCGCGATACGTCTTCGGAGGGGGTGACTTTCGGGGGAAAACTGCCGCGCGTAAGCACCGAGGAATAATCCACAGACCCCTCTCGACTTTCTGCCGTTCTTGGTGCCTGCCCTACAGTCGATTCACCTTCCTCCTCTCCCTGCCCGGTGGCTCTCGAAGGGCACGACGCGTAAATCTCGAAGGCAAGCGTTTGGGGCGGCGCAGGGACGGTTTCACAGTCCAGGGACGACGACGACGAGCACACGAAGGGCTCATTTGACCAGACGTACGATAAAGCTTGTGTCTAACGGGCCGAACCTCCCACCCCCCAGCCAGCCCCTTTACGAGCAAGTGGATTCTTTGCGCAAGGGTGAGCCCCCTCGAACCCCCCGCGGGCCTCCTAGGACGCGGCTCGAGCTGCGATTCAACAGGCAGCAAATTGTGCCCTCTGTTCGCCACCCCCGCTTCGAGGGAACGGTAACGAGATATCGCAAAGGGGATGGGCCACCCTGCAACGCGCTCGCCCCGATACAACGCCGGGCCTTTCTTTCATCCCCGAAGCCTGTGTGCTGGCGGGCGAGCGTCGCGGCAAGAATTCCTCCGCGTTGTTTTTACAAACGGACGAAACTACCACCCGGGGCTGTTTCCTCGCCGGCTGTGAGTATCGGCGATCGAACCAGCCCTCCTCCCTCTCCTCGCTTCTACTCTATTCTCCTCTGTTGCTTGTCGGATGGTTCGTTTGCGCTCATTTAGGGGTTGTATCCTCGATTCTCAGATGGCTCTGTCGAGTGGCGGGGGTGCGATTGTAGTCGCGCTCGGAGTGCACTAACACCGTTCGTCATCACTTTCCGGATTTAACGGTTCGTGGGATCTTACAAACTGCATGTGGCAGAATTATTATGCGAGGCATTGATAACAGAAATGCGCTAACCCATACTTTTTGCGAAATTGTGTTAGTGAATCTACGAATCATATAAAACAAGAAGAATTAATTTTTTTTTCATTGTCGGTTAGTCCGTTTTTACTCTCAATGTCTCAAATATTGTATATACCAAGTGTTGGGGAAGTGACGTGAAATTAATTCACGGGCTTCGCTGATTTAATCTCCGCTGAAATTCCACTTGATGGTTGCTCAAAACTGATCCTCCACCTTTATCGCGAGATCCAATTACACGATCGGCACGCCACTGGTTGGAGAAAGCACTCGTATCCTGCGGATCAGCGCAGCTAGTGGAAACAGTCGACGCCAGGCCATTAGGAGTGAGGCGGAGGATCGATCGGGGATTTTTTGGCATCGGTGTGTACACTCCGCTCGCTAGCACTGTATATCCCCCGGCTATTGAATAGAGCCAATGGCCGATCGTCCATCGAGGCAACGATACGGCGGCTACAAAGGCCCGGCCGCGTCGCGCTCCCAAACGTATTGTCGCGAATACGGCTGCGACGGTAACTGCGCGCCACCGGGAAGAATTGATATCGCGATATCGCGGACGATACGAGGATTTCCGCTCCCGTCGTTATTGCTTCCACGCTGCGATATTTTTCCACCCTCAGCGGGCCCATTAATGGGTATACTATTCTCGCAAAGTAGCCCTTCCGACGCTTTCATTTCGCAGTGATCGAGCTGCGATGGCCGTTTCAGTCTCCTGAACGTGTCGCGATTCCTGTGTACCTCTGGCAAGGTATAAAGTGGATCTACGCTTGAAATTTCTGTAGCTAAGGTACATACACAAGCGAGGGAAACGGTGTGCCATTTCAGTATCGATAGTCGAGACCCCAGGGGCTATTTCTACAGTTCTTACAAGAGACACTATCGAGGTGTCCAGTGCCAATTTTCTTCTTCCTTGAAATATGTTAAGCATCGGTTGTCACGCCTATTTTCTCGAGCATAGTTGTCACACTGGGTCGATTCGACCTGAGTTAATTGTAAATCAGCTGCTGTGTAATAACTATCTGTTAAATTAAGTCGCAAAAATTTTGAGATAAAGTTTGAACATTGTAGAATATATGTTCCTCGTTGAAAATCCATATTTGAAGTATCATCATGTTTAGACAGTAGTACCATTTTTAATGATGCCTCAAAATGAAATTGTGATCCATTTTGACTCAGTGCGACAACCGAGGGTTAAGCATAAAAATCTATGAGTTCGAAAGTCGGCATCCACCCCCATTTCAACAGCATAGGACTATAAAACACCGATCAGTGAAGCTAATTAAGAAAGCCCCGCGAAGGGTTAATTCGATAAACGTTTGAAGTATCCGAGGGGTGCTCCCCCACGGCGGCTTTTCTACCGTAACAGGTGATTTTTCATCAGCACAGCCGAGCGACGCTTCTCCGCGAGTAATGGAAAAGTGGGGGAAGAGTAAACCCGTGAACTTTTCGAAGGGGGGGGGGGGCGGAAATAAAAAGATCGAGCCCGTGATTAAAAGCCCTTGGGCAACAATTGATTTTTCCCCCGGTGTCCATTACACGTACGCGCACGCACACGCGTGGCGGTGCTCTGTGTTGTGGCTGCGAGTATCGACGGAACGGGAGAGGAGCGCCGTGTGCAGCACGGCTCGAATTTGTCGATCGGCGTCGCTGGTTTGCCGCGGAGGATGTCGCCGATCCACGTCCGCGAATTTAAACGATTTTACTCGATACCGTTGCCAGCCGTGGCATACGTGCGCCGAATAAACCTCACGATTCTTCCCTAGGCCGCTCGCACGCGAGCGAGCCCAGCTAGCCGAGCTTCCCTTGGGCGGAAAATTCCTTTCCCGCGGCGTTTCGATAAATTTCGACGTCCCGGGGAAAATTTGCGTGTCTGCCAGCCGCGCCGGGGTATATTCTTCCTTAAGTAGGATCCTGTTTGTATGCGGCCCGCCTCCCGCGAGCCGTTCGCGGTTTCGATCTTCCGCCTCGTATTTACGCGGCAACTCGCCTGTAAATTCCTCGAGAAATTTCCTCCGCGTTGGCTCGTTCCAGTTGCGAGGCAAGTGGGCTTCGACTTTCCACCACCGTTCTTACCGCGATACTCTATTTCTTGCTGCGTCTCGAGTGTATAGGAAGATTGAAAGGATCCTTGGCCGCTGTGGATCCGACGCGTCGCTGTGTGCGGATCAGAGGCGGCAGACGGGCGAGCCGAACCGCTTACAGCTTAATGCTCGTCAGGGGAAACTGGGTTAACGTCGGGGGTGGAAGAACCGCGGTGGTCTTTTCGCGCAGCCGTTTCCTTCTGGCGCGGGTGGAACAGTTGTACGCACGTGTCACACCAACTCGTTACGGGATAGTTGGTTCGCGGGGCCGGGTTTCGCAGCTGTTACAACCGCTGGCGGCTTCATTGCGCCCGTTCGCCAGTTTTTGACGCGAGAGCACTTGCGATTGGCAGCCCCGACGTGCGCTGCCAGCCTCAAGCTCACGTCCGGTCGATCCATTTATCCCTCTGCCATCGGTCCACGGGGGCGGAGGAAAAAAACGGGCAAGGAAAAAGCGAGCTTTTATTGCACGTTCGCCGTTCCCGCGACAGTTACATATTGCGCCGCCTATAAAGCATCTCCCCCCCGTGGCGCGTAAGCACGAGCTTGCTCCTGCCGCGGTGTCCTGCTCTCAGCTTTAATCTCTGCTGGATCCTGCGTCTTCAAGGGTCTATCCGTCTCCGTTCCCCGGCTCAGACGTAAAACATAGAGAATTCTCCCCCCAGAAATTGGAGAACTGGGACAAAATATGTGGCGAGGAAGCTTGACACGTTCTTCTGAAAGTTCCCGCGACAGGCGACCCAGCACGAAGAAGCTGCGAGGAAAGGGTAACGATGATCGAGCGAGACTCCCTTCCGCCCCAGCCGTTCGGTTCTTTATGCCTGTAAATTCCGTGGCGCGTTGAACAAAGGATACGACGCGAGATATTATGCCCGCGATATAAAGCGCGGCGGTGCAGCGTGTCAGAGCTTTCCGCCCCAGCGTACGATACGGTCTTGCCGGTTCTATTTCAGAGAGGGCGGCGAACGGTGCACGGGCCCGCGGAAGAAACCGCCTTCCTTTTCCTTTCGGGCTTCAAAGTGAAATTTTCAAGCGAACGCTGCCTGAGACCACGAAAATGGAAAGCCCGGGAATAAGGGACTCGGGTTTCCGTTGATCAAGGAAACTCTGTCTGGAACTGTCGCTGCCTCCAGACACCGTTTCCTTTCCTCGCGGAAGCTCCGCGCGTTCCGAGCTTTGTCGAAAACAATTTGGCGCGTCGAAAATCACCGCGAGATTCTAAGCGACACGGGTATTCCAGAGGCTGGTGACTCGCCTGGGGGGTTAAGCTTGCACGGACAAAGGGAAAGGGCGGACGTCGAATGGCACAGGAAAACTAATTTTACAAAACGCCGCGTTTCGCCTAGGTGAATTAGGTTAAGGTTGGCCCGCGTCTCTCTCCCAGGGGTCAATAGATTCGCTCTGGCAGCGGGGTGCACCGGAAGCCAGGGCGTCACGAGAACCTGTCGGGGGTCCGTGAAAGTTTCGCCCACGTCGCCTTGGGGGTTAAGCCGTTCCGAGGGGAACGCGCCGAGATATTACTCGCGGAGCCGCTCCCCTCTAGCCGCGTGATTCGTGAAAACCCCGCAATAAAGCGGACCGACATTATTTATTAATTTCGTGCGTGCCTGACGGAGGAAAGCCGCGCAGGGGCGCACCCCGTTCTCGAGGCTCTCGCGAAACCTTTTCGTCGACATAAAGTTTTATATGGAAATGAATCTACACGGCGATAACTATTATTGCGTCTTTATTACACTCACATTGTCTAGGGGAGACCAGGGCAAATTGTACCTAAAAAAGTTTTCACAGTTTTTTCTCTAAAGTGTTTTCCTCAATCAGGAAATAATTTGCGTGATTTACTACTTACATATGTGGTGCACTGATTACGTGAAAGTACGTGACAAAATCTTGGACACTTAGACATCTAGCTTCAACTTAAACAAATCTGAACCTTTGTTATAATGTGCCCCAGTCCAGGGTAAATTGTAACACATCTGTTTTAATTATTTAAATACAAATATGAACACAAATAAACATTTCTAAAAAATATAAATGAAAACACAGATCATTTGATATATATGAGTTAAACAATCATTGCTTATTCATCTGATTTTATTAAAATCTTCTTCGCTTTCTTTACTGTCGCCTTTATACTTTTGTTCTACTTTTGGGATTCTCGATTGTTCTGTGTGTCTCAGCAAATAGCTTGCTTTATCACCATTTAGAGCGGAGTATGTATAGTAACATGTTACAATTTACCCCAAGCTTGAATTCTTGCTTTTTATCTGAGCAAACGAGAAACTAACCATCAAATTATTAAAATGCGCACACATCATAATAAACCAATGTGTACTGATTCGTTTGCGACAAAGAAGCAAAAATTCAAACGATCTCTAATGACGGCTAATTGAAACAAAAGTGCTAAGACAACATTTACTTACGTGCTCTAAATACTAAAATTCTGGGTTATAACCACAAAATAAATACCTATATACCGCTCGTTTGTGTCACTAAACCCGACGGTGTTAATATCGTTAAGCAGCGCTCGCATGCTGTGGGTTACCAGATTTGTCGTTCTAAAGATTTTACTTATGTTACAATTTACCCCGTGTTACAACCTACCCCGGCCTCCTCTACATGAAATAAAAAAAAGAGAAAGAGTAACCCCTATAACGTTCATAAGAGAATTAATCGAGTCCCCGTGGAAGAAAGAAGGTAAATGGAGGACCCCATTGGAGCGCAGTAGGATGTTTAATCGTGTCAAGCACGATGATCAATTACTATGCACCGTCTCGCTTCGATCCGCCGCCGCGCCGTCGGACACTCGCCCCGAGCACCTCTTGTCTGTGCCTTATCCGGCTTATCCGACCTTCCGCATCTTCTTGACCCAGTGCAAGGGGAAACAGAGTCGGGGACAAAAGCAGCGCGCACATTTTTGCACCGTCATTCCACCGCTTCCTGCTCCGGCGAGCAGCGAGTTTCCAGCTTCCCTCAGAGAAACTGGAGCGACCAGATTTAATATTTCACCGTGGCCCCATCCGTCGCCGCTATCTTGTGTACCTGTTTTCTGGGTCAGCGCAGTCGGATATTACGTCGACGGCGAATCCACGTCCCTCTTCTAATCGCTGATCGATTTCGCGCCATCTACCAAGGAGAATATCACCCCAGGACAGACGTTACCGGAGGAATCGCGTCGCTCCTCCGCCGTCGCCAAATGCCCTGCGAGCAAAAGCAGAATCGATATTTAATTTTAACGAAGCCGAGCTCTGACAAAAGAATATTCTCCTCCGCGGTTCTGTAACGAGACTCGGGGACTCGTCCTTTTTCTTCTACTCGCTTCTTCTTCTTCTTCTTTCTCCAGTTTGTGCCCGTGGGACGCGCCGAGACACGCGGACTTTTCAGCCACGCAGCGGAAAGTGTAGTGTACGCGAGCCACCGGTTTCCCTCCCCTCTGCCCCTCCAGGGAAAGCTTAACGAGAATCCTGGAATGGACGACTCGTTTCGTCCCCTTTAACTCGGCCGTGTTATCGCGCGGTCGCACCGCGCGGAAACAGCCGCGACACCGTCCAATTTCTCGCGACTTTATCGACGTTCCCTGGCCGTCGAGAGACCCATGGCCTGGCGCGAACAAAATTCCACCGAAATTCTTCGCAATTTTCCAAAGTGCCCCGACGCCCTTCGCCGAGACGCCGGGCAATTCTGCGTCGCGCCACGAGCCTCGGACCAGGAGAGGCTTAGAGCGACAAAGGAGGGCCAGGGAGGCCGCGGCGCGTGATAAAGGTACGCTTTCCGTGGGATCGCGTATTTCCCAGGGATTTCCGGGGAGAACGGCCGCGAAAATTGCGGAAGAAAGAAGGCTTATCCTGGGCCTCCGATGGACCTGCTCGAGGAACACGGTCCAGCCACGGCGTCTCCGTGAAACGACGTTGAAAGATCGTACACGCTTGCCACTGTTCCCAGTACCAGGCTTTCCCCTTTGTCCGAAAATCTTCAGACAGGCACGATTCTCCTTTCTTTGTCTCCCCTTTCCGCTCTTATCTCTGGATTGGATCCTGGTCACCCAGGTTCGTCTCTCACGGGAGCTTGGTTCCCAGGAAATTTCGCGGCGTAAAAAGTTGGACAATCTGTCGAGATAAGTTGGGCGAATGTGTAATGGGCCAGACGAGAGGGGGGCGAGGAGGCACGAGCTCTTGTTCCCTCCGCAGTGAATCGTACGTGAGGACATTTCGAGTCGCCATTAAGCCCTCGAAGACGAAGCCCCGGAGCCGGCGGAGTAATTAATTCCTCGCGCCTGGAAATTTCGCTGGAGGGCTTGGAGAACTGGGGGTCAAAGGTGCGGCTCGTACCCTCGCACCCCTGCTCTCTTGTAACAGCGACTGCACGACAGCGCGCTTTTCCGGCTGTGGCAGGCTCTCCACGCTTTCAAAGGTCGAAGCTCAAGCTGCGCTTGGCTTCTGTGAAATTCTCGGGGGTGATAAACGCGCGGACGAATTGCTTCCTCGAATGTTACTCCTTCATCGAGTTGATATAGCATTGGGCGTTCTCGTGGCAGTTCTTCAGGGTCGACAGAGCGAGTGCGTTGGTCTTCTTGGAAGCGTCGTTGATGGGGCAAGTGGAGCAGAAGCTCCTGGCCGAGAATTACGGTGGACAGGAGTTTTAATTGCTTCCCGGAAAAACTCTGGGATGAGGATCGAGAAGAAGAGGGTGCGCGAGAGGATTCCTTCCCCCCGTCGTCTCGAGTTTCCTCGCGAGAAACCGCTTCAGCAGGCAAACGCCTCTTAGCTTCCACTCCAATACCGTATTCTTCACCGTTGCAAACAGCATCGCGACTCCAATCAGCTCTGCCAACAAAGGAGCTAATTCCAGAGATGACACACCGTATTACATATAATTCCATCGATCTCCAAGGCTTCACGGAAGAATCTTTCTCGCCGAGTCCCGAAGTTCGCCCAAGAAGCTGTAGTCAGCAGCCCCTGAGAGGGTACGAGGGATCTCCTCGCGAGAATTTATCACGGTCACGAATCTCTCGACTCGAATCCAATTTTCGAGATATACGAGGCCACCGCGGTGTACGTTTCCCTCCTTTTTTCCGTCGCTCTCCAGCCGCTTCCCTCTCCTTGTTTGCCGGCCGCGCTTCCGCGGTATCTGCTTGTCAAAAGGAGATATACTGGCCACCGAGGTAAGCCGAACCGGAGGTGGCGGCAAGTTTCCTTCCGCGGTGGCTCGAGGGACGCGTGGTCGCCAAGGGGCGGACACGCGTGAAGAGAAGAATAGATTCCACGGTGAAACGAGGGACGGCGGAGAGGGAGCTTCGATAAGCAGTCGATATATCGTAAGCTCTCTCCGACGGTCCTCTTCCTTTTACGGGAGCCGAGGAATACGCTGATGCCGCACTCCATTCGATTCGATTACCCCGGTCTACATGCGCGGAAGCTTTTGCTCCTCATCCAGCCGCCTCACCTTTGCCCGCCTCTAATTTCCCGTCCCTGGCTCCCGGCGACGATAAATAACTCGACACCTTGCAGCTCGCCCTCGCGAGAAGACCCCGCGAACACTGCGCGGCTAAGTCACCTTAACGGGATTATCGAGCCCTCTCCTTGCGCCCCTGCAAGGTCGGGCTTCTTGCCGATTATGTGATCGCTCCTCCCGCTGAGAGCCAGTGGAACCCAGCGAATCCCAGAGAACGGAATTGGAAGATCGCACGGTCCGTAAACGGCCACGCCGAAGACGCATCGGCTCGGCCAGCCGCGATGAACAAGAGAGTCGTAAATCCCTCTGGGGCAGCTACTCGCGGAACCACCGAATTCGCCGGTCTCCTCGACGAGAGCTGCGCAGCGGACCGACTAATTAAAGCGGCCGTCCGTCCCCGGGGCGGCAAGAAACGCGGAAAACGCGGAAAAGAAGGGCAGTTACGGCGAGACGTGCGCGCCGCAGTTGGCTAGCGAGCAACCGGTGGTAAGCGGCACGGAATATATTAATTAGAGCCGCGGGAAAAAGTTGGCCAGGTAGCTCGCGCAGAGGCTGGAAGAAGGGGCGACCAAGACCTGTGGACCAAGAACCAAGAAGAACAACAATAAAACCCCGGGGTGCAATTTGTCACGGGCTACGCCGACGGGAGGGGGCCATAGATGTACATCCTCCCGCGCAACTTTCCCCATTATTATTAACGCTCCTCTGGCTGCTGGTGGCTGGCTCCGGAGCCAGACTCCCTCTCGCAGCTCTTCCCTCGAATCCAACGTGTGCATCGCACGCGGCCGCGATTTTTCTTTCATCGCGGGGGAGCGGAAAATCTTTCGCCGACCCTCGAGGCGTCGAGGGCGATTCATCCTCGCGGCCAGTGATTCCAACGATGCGGTGAAAATTTCATTCCGCGGCGGGAAACCTCGGTAAACGGCGAAACGGTCGGTGAAATTTTGATTGTTTCGCCGGAGCCTGCGGGCCGCGATGGGAGGCCCGTGGCAAGGGGCGAGCGTAAAACCCGCCTCGGGAGATTTACGAGCCGTATACCGCGGCTCGGTACTAAAAGAAAGTCCGATCGACGCGCCGGGTCCGTGTGTCTTCTGGTTTTGAAATGCAATCGGCGGCGGGCGAACAGTCGCTTTCTATCGAGTGCCGAGACAAGCGTGTGTTTCACGTTCCACGGGAGAAAGTCGGAAGACGGTTCACCCTTTTAGACGCGCCCTGTGCCTGGGGAGGCGGAGGGAATTGGATACAGGGTTTAATGGACCAGGCACGGGACTATCCGGGTCTTTTGTTTGCCGGGCGACTGTTCTGATCGATCGGGCTATCACTGCGGAGTCGTTCTTCCTGAATCTAATACCCTACCACTTGTCCAGCTTGACGAATGTGGCCTGCCCTCGACCGTGCTCGAGTTTCGAAATTCCCTGTGTAGACGTAATTCCTGGAGCTGTTTCTTTCGTCCTTCCGCGCTTAATTCCTTCCCCGGGCCTAAGGGATGTCCGTCAAAGGTAATCGACACGCGCAGTTAAGGGTGTTCTGCAGAGCACACACGTTAACGTGCAATACCCCGGATATAAAAGTGCGCGGCCCCTCATTACGCGCGAATTAGCCAGCCGAGAGTGCTTTAAAAGCTCCCGACAGATTCGATTAACGTGGCCTCTGCCTTTTTCGCGGGCGTCCCGGCCGCCTTCGCCCCTTCTTGTTGCTTTTCGAAAAAAGTTGCCGCCGGGAAGCCCCGGTCGTACGAGCCGAGCCCATTTAGCCCGAGAAGTTATCTCGAGAAAGTTTATCGCTGCCGGGGAGTACCCTCTCTGCACTTTACCCAGCTGCTTGCTCCCTTACGACCCGCGATTTTTCAACTAATACGCCGATGAGAATAGAAGCGTCGCGTTATCACGTAAAACAACCCCCCCGCCCCCCCCCACTCTTTTTCCTCCGCTTCGAATCCAGCACCCCCGCTCCCTTTCTATCCGCGTTATTGCCGGCGATCCAACTTTCCAACTCCATCGATTAAAGTTTCGGCGGGCGACCCTCCGCAAGATGGTCGCCGGAAAAACAGGCGAGGTGCGCGCACACGTGAATTTATTAATGGGACGCGTTTGAACGGAAACTCATTTTGCCGGGGAGCACAATGCCGCCCGGCCGACGACAATGAAAACAATGGGCCAGGGGGAGTGATTAAAAACGTAGGGAAAAGGGACGACTTGAATCGGGATCATCCACCGCGTCCCGCCTTTCGTGGCTGCTCGTCTCGCGAGCCTCGTCCGGCTACCAGCCGTTTCACGTCAGTCCCGACGAAACGCCACGCGACAGCCCCCTCGGGCTTCCTCCGAACTCCACAGCAATTATCGATGCTCCACGGAAACTGAGTCGCTCGGTACAACACTCTCTCGTCGATGTTTCACGCGATAAGGAGTTTGGAGTAAAAGATGTTCTAATATGGAAAGTTCCGAAACAATAAGTTGTACCAAGCATCGCCTGCGTCTCCTTTACGAAACCCTTTCCTCGACCAGTTGGCGGTAAAAGGATCGTGTAGCACGGCCACTGGAATTCCCCGGCGCATAGCGCGCTTTTTTCCCAAGCGCGTCGAATAATTCAATAAATTACCGCGGGCGTGGTTTGCGGCGCGATCTGTTCGGAGAATAAAGGAGAAATTGGCTGGCCTAATGGGACCCGAGGGGTGCCGAGATAGGGACAGTTTTAAATCGAGACAGAGGCTGGCAAAAAATAAGGTGCTCGATGGGCTTTTTATCGACCGATTTGGTCAAGCGGTTCCCTTCGGGGCGATAAGGGTCGATGGTCCGCGCGACGGAGCACCTTCCGGCAATGTTTCTCCGTCTAGTTCAATCGCTACCCTCTTCCCATCTGCCCCCCACATTTCCCTTTCCACGCTGGCGCAACTTTCCAATTTAATTGAAAGAAGCCTCCACCGTTGGCTGACCGCTCCGCGCTTCCTTCCAAGAGAACCACGTCTGCCTGATCCTCCTTCAGCACTCAATTACTCCACAGCGATACTAAGAATCTTGCAGCCGCAATTTCGCGGGCAGACGCGCCTCGAATTGCTAATTGATCCGCACCTTCATCCTGTCCTAGTGTTGCCTAATCCCCGTGATTACGAAACAGCGAGCGTTTTGAAAGCTGGGAAAATGGTACCTGGATGTTTCTCCTCTTTCCCTTTCTCTGCGTCTACCATCCAGGCCCGCCAAAATTGGCCATTTGAATTTGTAGAATCGACGAGCATCGTGAGCTTAATTGTTTCCCCTAAGCTCCCCCCCCCCTCTCTCTCTCTGTGTACTCCAAACAACGGCATAAAAACATGGTTACGGAGTGGATGGAGTCCCAGAAGCTCGCCAGAAATAACTGGAGGAGAGCCACTCGACGAGGAGAAGAAGCGGCTCGAAGGGGACAGGCTTCCTAATCGGGGGAATAGAAATTCGAAAGAGGGTCGGCAACAACGAAGGGACGATGCTTTTACAGTTAACGAGGGCATCGTTGGAGGTGCGACTTTAGCGTAGTTTATACTAACGGTGAGATTAGAGGCTGGGGATCCTCCCCGTTCGAGAAAAATCTCGGGCGATAGCTGCCCCCGGACCCTTCGTCCGAGGAAATCTCTTTTCCACCTTCGTGGCCCACTCGCTCGTGATTCAGCGAGATTGAACGTTATCTCCTTCCCGCTCCTCGAATTCTCGCGATGGAACTCCTCGCGAGTCGTGCTCTTTTAAGTAGACGGGGATCGCGCTGGGTCAGACACGATGGAAACCACGCGATTCTGTAATTGCGACGGAATATGTAAACGACTGGGCGATCGTAACGATTATGTGGGCCAGCAGATCGAAGGTCATTCCTCGAACGATGAAACTTTGAATCCTCCTCGAAATCTAGTCTTCGATAAGCCCGCGGAAGTGTAAGTGGATCGAGAGCATCGGGTTCGGGCGTAGAGGGGAATCGGTCCTGAGAGTAGGAAAAGTTGAGAGCGCGGGAAATTGATTAAAAGATGGAAGGTACGTAACATCGATGGGCACGAGATCGAAGGTCATTCCTCTGGATCTTGTTTTCTAGAACTTCCCTGGAAACCTTCGAATCCACTTCCCCGAGTCTGCGGTTTTCAGTGAGCTTCCAACAGTCTAAGTAGATCGAGGACGTTCGTGGTCAGACCAGGAAGGAAAACGTTCCAAGTCGAACCAAAGAGTCATTGAAGTGCGCTCTCTTATCTCAAGCACTTGCATCATTACCCTTCATATTCCTCCTCGGTAGAATAATCATTCCAGTGAATATCCAGTAGATAAAGACCCTCCATAGTCAGACGAGGAAGTAAATCTCCCAGAGCGGTAGAAGTAGAAACTCGTTTCTAAAAAGCAGCAAGATTAAGGCACGTAATTCCACTGGTCCTCCGTAAACAGTAGAAGGAAGAAAGGGTGTAGGTAGAATCAGGTCCGATAACGACGACGGCAGCGCAGGGAGGGAAGAGGAACGAGCTCAGTCTATTCGCCGTTGATTTCGAGGCGTTAAGTTTCTTCTCTGCCGTCTCCGTACCCGGCCCCCAGGCCAACGCGCGGGCGAATCCCGGAACGTAAAAAGCCAGCCATTTGAAACTCTCGTCCAGGATCGTTCCAGCGTGGAGAATCGCCTCTCCTACGGGATGCGTCCTCCGCGTCGTGATTCGCCCGGGGAGGAAATGGAACAGCTCGCCGTCGAATTTGACCGTGAAAAAAGGAAGGAAGCTGGCCTCCCCCGGGCCGTGCCACGATAAACAAGAGTTTCATCGACCGTTAAATCACATCGAGGAACGACGAAGGAGGCGCGCTGCTCGTCCCGGCCGGATTAAAGTACTAAATTCCGCGCGATTCGCCTGCCGTTCACGTCGCGCGTGTTATCGCGTTATAGCTCCGCTCTAATTCCACGGTTCGTTACTTACGTTTAATTGAACGTGGCCCGATTCAATGAGAGCCCATCGATACAGGCCTGGCTCGCCTCCAAGGAACACACCTCCCGAGCATCCACGCTGGAGAATAATGCAACGAAGCCACCTTCTTCCTTAACGTCGTGTCTTGGATCGCGGCAAGTTGTTTATGTGTCCGTTGAACGATCCGTCCGCTTTCTTTCTTTTAGGTATTTATTCATGCATCTATTTAACGGGAAATATCCTTTAGTTACAACGAAGCATTAAGGGAAGAGGTCACTGAAAAAATCGCGATTTCGACCATTTTTAAGAATTTTTTTTTTTTGCATTTTTGGCAAGTCTGAACCCTTGTTCAACCGTACACAACGTGGTTTGACATTCAGTGTTGCCTTTCTACCAGAAAAACCTATTTTTCTAAAACCTTGCGAAAGAGCTGAAAACCAAAACCTTCGTTTTTCGGTATATTTCTCTATTATTTATCTCTTTGAGTATGTTCAATCGCTGACTAGTGTTTCGGGAAATCTAAATTAACTGCGTGGCCTTGACATTGTTTATTTTCACCAATGGCCAAAATGCGTTTCACAATTCTAAAACGCACGCGTGCTCTGTAACAGAATCCATTGGACTCCGCCTACTAAACTACGAACGCTTTCTTACAAAGTACAGTATGTGATTGAGTTCGTGGTCAGGCTGCATATCCCTTAGCCATCTGTAACGCGGCCAATAACTCCGCCATGTACAGTAGGTAAATCTCTAAGCGGGCCCAAAAGGGTCAGTGGCTGCTGACAGAGGTCAGTCTCTCTGGGCGCTAGACACCATATTTTTTTAAATCTTTCAAAACTTCGGTTTACGTGAGAATACAGAGTGAGATTTTATGGTGCAGTGAAATTAGCTGGTATAAAACGAGTGAAATGGACCTCATTAGCCGAAAATATCGCAAAAGTAAGAGTTGAGTGAAGCGTGCTATTATTATAGGTTATAAAGTGATTGCAGAAAACATATGTATATTTTATCAATTTGATATTTTCTGTCGGGTTGCAAAATTTACTTCTAGTGTTACAGAAATGCTATTGTAAAAAATATGCCAAATGTAAAGGCCATGGAAGATGCTGTGATGGCTACTTTAGATCACTGTAGCTCTGTAGACAGCAATCCTAACCATGCCAGATGTCCTAAGGGCAAGCAACCAAAGTGAAACCCTGATACGAAACACTGTCAAATGAAAATTTGATGGCAAGGTGCTGTAAGGGAGGCACTCAAAATGCAAATTAATCTCTCCATGCAAAAGTGTGCAGATTCTGCCCGAAGACAACATTTGTATCGGAGGCAAGACTTGAAGTAGCTGTGGCATGTGCTGTTTCAGAATTTGATATGGGTTATGTACGCTCATTGACAGTGAGGAAACAAACAGCTGGGCAAGTTGTTCTAAAACAGCTATAAGTATAGCAAGAGACAGAGACAACAGAAGAGAAACCTGCAGTACATAACAGCAATCCAGTACAAGAAAGCGCTTTAAGAAGAAACAAAACATAAAGAGACGCAAGATTGATGAGGATGTGTATCAACCAGGTGGATTTTAGACTATACAAAAAGGGAAGTGGTCTGGAATTTACTCTTTAGATTTAAAATGCAATTATCTCAAAACTTACTTTTTTAATATATTTAATGTTCCTTGCGCAAAACTGTTGGTCCGATTCTCTTACAGCTTGGCGTGCTTCAAGAGTAACATGAAAGCAAAAAGATTGTGTATCGGCATGAAGAAATCTGCAAAACTCTTTGCGCTGTGCTTGCTTTTCCTCAAAATTTTGATGAAACTTTGCATTTTTTACGTTTAATAAATTCAATCATTTTTAGCTTAAAAAGTATGAGACGTAGAAACTTCTCGATACACAATTTTTTACTTTACTATGGACCCTTCTTCGCTGTAAAACCTGGAGGTTGTGGCATCACACACTTTGCGCAAGAAGGTTTTTGAAGTTATGCTTGATTTTTGTAACGTAATGTAAATTCTATGAAAACCAGTGATTAAAACTGTGTCAAAATTGGCATAAGGGCTTTACTTCAAACCTACTTCCTTCCCTTAAGAGGAATTCCGCATGTCTCAAATATTTTCGGATTTCAAAATTTCAGTGACTTCTTCCCTTAAGGGGTTGCGATCAGTCAGGAGGCCAAAAAAGGTGTGATTTGTGGGAATTTTTTTCTGAGAAACTATAAAACTTTATTCAAAAAATTTTTTTTTTTTGGTTGATAGGTAGTACATTTAGTTATGTCGAACAGGACATCAAGGAGATTTTAAATAACTTCGTTATTAATAAATATTTTTTAACGCTAAAATGCGGAGACATAACTAAATGTACCAACTTTCAATAAAAAAAAGTATTTTGAATAAAGTTTTATAGTTTCTAAGAAAAAATCCGTCAAATTACACCTTTTTTGGCCTCCTGACTGACCGTAACCTTTTAAGGATTTATCGGACGTACAATACTAGAAATACTTGAATATCTACGTCTAGAGAGGTACTTTTTCACTTTACAAATGCTTTTTCAAGCATTATTTGCTAAACTTTTGGCAGTGAAAATGCCATTCACAATTTTCTCAAGTTATAATTTGTTTCTTTAAAACGGTGTCGTGAAAATGATTGAAACTCGACAAATATTTTCATCTATCCATATATTAATATACTACACATACAAAAAAATTTGAACACATTAGTACCATTGCTTCAACATTTTTTTAGCTGTTGTATCCGTCAGGATCGTGTCTTTCCATAAGAGTACGTGTAAAATCAATGAAAAGTATAATCGTTATTATCGGTCAGCAACCGTTTAGTGAATTCGTTTAAAATTTGTGGAGCATATCAAGAAGATTAAAAAGAACAATCTCTCGAATTGTCATCAACCTGGTACCATTTTGAAGATAGGTCCGATACATCCTTAATTCGTCCTTAAGGGGTTATGCCTAGTCAGGCGGCCGAAAAGAGGTGAATGTTTGAGAATTTTTTTTTAAAAAACGGAAGCATATATTTTTACAGAACTTTTTGCACTTAAAAGAGCAACACTTAATGAACGTTTGGTAATTTTTTCGTAGACAAATATTTACGTTTAGAAGAAAGTAAGAATCGACATCCAAGAAGCCTTTTTAAAAGTTTGGTTTTGCGGTGAGTACTGCTATTCGGAACCAGTTTGTCTAAAATCTAAACACAAAAAAGATTTCGTTAGGATAAATTAATATTTCGGAAATTGCTTCCGTTAATCAGAGGATACATTAATATCCTAACAAAATCTTTTTTGTTTTTAGATTTTAGACCATCTGGTTCCGAATGGCAGTGCTCACCGCAAAACCAAATTTTTAAAAAGGTTTCTTGGATGTCGATTCTTACTTTATTGTAAACGTAAATATTTTCTACGAAGAAATTACCAAACGTTCTTTAAATGTTGCTCTTTTAAGTGCAAAAAGTTGTGTAAATATATATGCTTCCGCTTTTTTAAAAAAAATCACAAACATTCGCCTCCTTTCGGCCGCCTGACTAGGCGTAACCCCTTAAATTACGTAAAGGTACAGATGTGGTATGTGTTCGTCATGAAAGAATTCAGAAATCAGACAGGAAAAATAGTACCAAAAATAAAAGTAAAAGTATCTTTTTGGTCTAGAGCTCGAAAAGTCAACTTACAATTACTTCCCTGGACACAGAGCTTTCAGAGTTAAGCTCGAACTCCATAGGTGCATATTGCAGAACCCCGCCACCCATAATTTCCAAAACTAGCATCGTCAAGCAGCCGCAACTGTGTTTCGAGATCGCCCAGAAGCCCCGACGAATCCGTACGCAGCCCCTCCTTCCGGGGGTCGTTTCACAGCCGTCCTCTTCACGAGACGGTTCGTTCTCGCGGCGATTACGCGTTGATAAGAGCGAGCAGCTCGAGCGTCCCGGAAATTGAGTTAGAATTTCATGAAACGACGCCAGGCCCGCTAACGCTAACCGCCTCCAATAAGATCGCCGACAAGGCGGCAGTTTTGATTATCCTCCGCGGCGGGAGCCGCCCGAGGGAGGATGTAATAAAACGTTTCCTTTCCCTGGCGTGCTCTCGCGGAAAATCTCACGCCCTCCAGAGGAACGGAGTTGGCCGGCCAGAGAGAAACGGAAAAACGGAAAGGTGGAGAACGGTGCTCGAAGGGTGAGACGGGGAAAGGGATTTTCTCTTGGAAACCTCGAAGAGGGCTGATGGCCCCGGGGGCAGGGGAGAGTGGTCCATTGTTTAACTTGATAAATGAAGTAGCCCGGGCGCAGAAGCTCGACGCTCGAGTCGGTACACAATGGCGGCGATATATTGTTCCGAGTTAATTCAATGCTGGAAACAGTGCGCGGCGCGAACAGGTGCGCGTTAGCGATGGCCGTAAGACGCTTCGAATACCCTCGAACTTGTATCGACCAGACTTTCCTATCGTTCCCGAAGCTTCCTCGAAGTTGCCTGCTCACGGGAAGCTCGCGATCTCCAGCGACTTTGTTGCCGTGGTTCGATTTCAGCGAATCATTTGCGACGAGTGATTCTCCGAGCGAATAAATTGTTTGAAATTTTTCGAAGGGCACAGGGTGCCCATCACTCCCCGCTTGAATATTCGCGGCTGGAGAGGGAAAGCTGTGTCGGCTCCATCCTCTCGGCAACGTTTCCGGGCGGCGACTTCGGTTCCCCGCTCGGCTATATCCGTCGTTTCTTTTTTCCCCCGCATACCTGGCGCACGGTGCTTTCTTCGCGCAAGAATTTTAATTAGTACGTTCTCGGTCGCGCCAGGGAAAATGAGAAATTGTCGCGTCGCGGAAAAATGTAATTCGCGCGAGACCGCCAGCTCGCCTGTTCCGCTTCTCCCCCGAATGGCTAGCCTTTCAGAATCTCCCTGGCTGCGCCCGTAAATAGCGGAGGAAATCGATTTCTCGCGGGGCAGGTTTTGTTTAGGGTTTCATAAATTACAGCGCCTCGGTTCTGCCCTCCTTAGGGGGTTCGGTCTGTATTTCGGGAGCGCCGAAGAATGCTAATAGAACAGCGCGATGTTTCGGGAAGAACCGGGGTATGAGTACGTTGAGAATCTGTTCGCCGCTCCACGGTGGTAGTCTGCCATTAATTAGAGCGCATCGATCCCGCCGTCCGCCCAGCTCCACATCAAAGGGGACGAGCCGAGTGAAACGTTCTCCATTTTCCCGCGTCCCGTCGCGTCGTCAACGGAAATTGATACATTTGGTGGGCAGCGTGTACGAGGCGAACGACGTTTCATTAAACGAGGGCCGCCGCGTGAAACGCGACGATGAAAAGGGCGAGCAAACGCCCCACGGCTGGTAACAGGCGGAAGAACTGTAACGCGAGCGCTACATTCGCGGGGCGAGCGCACGCTCGAGCTTTCACCGGGACAATTCCGCAATTACGACGCAATAAAACCGAGCAGAAATATCGCGGCTCGGAGTCCGGCTCCCGCTACCCTGGAAGAAAAAAAAGGACGAGTCAGGAGGATGGAGGAAGGAGGTGGCGGGTGGTTGGTACACAGTACCGAACCGAGACCCATCCAATCGTCCTACCCGTCACGAACGAACCTTCTCGCTTACGAGCGACCTTCAGGCGGATTAGGTGAGAGAATCGTAAAGTGAAAATCCACCCTCTCCCTCGGTTAGTGGATCCCCTCGGTTGCGAGGAGATCGTGCCCCGGTGGAACCTCTCGTAACCGACTTTGAACCAGCGCGGGGCTCCAACGAGCGGTACTTTTTAAATCGATGCCTGAAAAATTCAGTTCCTCGAGATTAGCCTCCTCTTACCGACCCAACCCCGTCCCCGTTATCTCCTCTCTTCTCCCTCTGTCCCTGCTGGCGCGTTCCGTTTTACGCAGAACAGCGGAGGAGGAGGGAAATTGGAGCCCGATGTCCGTTTTACGAATGGATCTAAACGACGCGACGCTCCCGTTTCTGGTTGGGTGAAAGTAGAATGCTCCGTGCATCGTCAGACGCAGCGTCGTTGATAGTCTGCCTCGAATCTCGAATCTGTTTCGCTACTAGTCACTTCTTAATTGAAGAGTTCTTGTGGAGAACACTCTATGGGCGAAAATTAAAAGAATTTTCATCGGAAAATGTTCCAAGTGGCAGTGTTAATAGTATAGTATAGAATTTGATTTTTGGCAGTGTTTTCTATTACAAGGACTCTTCAATTCTTACTAATTACGAGCATCCGTTTCCAGCTGGTGCTATTTATAAATCAAACTCTGCCCCCTCTCGATTCTTATTTCTTCTCTCCTACCTTCACTTTCACTCCTCTTTCTTCCATCGTCCGTCTTCACTTTTCACCGGTTAGGTGGGTGGGTGAGACCTCCTCGGAAATTGTCGCATCGATATCCGTCGCGGGTAGCCACCCGTATTTCACTCCTCGTCGCGTCGGGGTGTTCGCGCGCGCCTTTTTGCTCCCTACCCAGTTGCGCAACACTCTATTCTCGGCCATGCCCAATTAAACGCGAGAGCCTCGCGCGAATCGCCGCTGGACGCCACGGAGACGAGGCCCTCTTAATGACGGGCAATTAAAATATCTGCTCGCGGCGGGTAGTCGCGATTTTCATCACGGTTCGCGGACCCTCGCCCCAGTCGATACCACCCCGCGGACTTTGATTCATGAGCCTCTCTCGCGCGGCTGTCCGCAGACCCAAACAGGGAGCTGCAAGTAGCTCCTCTCCCAAGTCGCCCCCAAACACGGAGATTCCCAGCGCAGTTCCCCTCGGAACTTCTCGAGACATCCTCGCCACGTAAATTGACCATAGAAATCCACGAAGATCTCGTTACAACGCCACGAGCCTGACATCTTCTTTCCGCGCTCATCCGTCGCGAGATTATTCGCCCGTTACAACCAACCCGCGAGCTTTACGACGTATCGTTGACGCGGCCGAAATTACGACTCCGAGCGCGTTGTCACTCGGAACGCCCGCTGACGAGTGCGTTAACGCGTTAATTAAAAACTTGGCGGGCCCGTGTTCCCTCGTAATGCACCCACCCGCGGAAACAGAACATCCGTCGCGAGTCACCGCGAAACATTTCGGCTCCCAGTATTTTCCTATCACAATACTTGGACATTCCAACTTTTTACGCTTCTCCGCGCCTCAAAATTCTCACCGATTTCGTCCCACAATCATCTACGTCAGTTCTCCGTCGAATAGGCCCGATGACTGGACGTTCGGTTATCGCATTGCCGCGTCGAAGCCCTTCGCCGATCAAACGGACGAAAGGAGAGGAAGGAGAGAGACGCGAAACAGCGGCAAGGACCGGCTGCACTTACGGGATGACACGATAATAAAAGCACACCCACGGCCTGGCTACACCCCCTCCTCCTTCTTCTCCTGTCGAGCCGCTGCTCGTTTCGCGCGTACGCATGGGTTTCCACTTGTCTGGCCGCTGATTCACCGACCGCCGCCGGAAACGTCGGCGAAAATAGCGGCCGGAATAACGAAGATCGCGACCACCAGACGACGGCTTTACAGTTATATTGTCAGCACTCGTTGCATCCGACGCGGTTCCGTGCCGCTGCGTCGCGTTCGCGAGCTACCTGCCAGCAGGTCCCTTCCTACACCGTGGCTGCTGCGAGACGCCGCTGAAATATTGCCTGGGAAGGCTCGTTTTGCCGTCACGTGCTAACGTAGGCAGCTTCTGGCGAGCGCCAGCCCTGTTCTCCAAGTGGAACCTCCACGATCGTACTGTTAGACGATGGGTACTTGGGCGCTTAAACTTTGGGGAAAGAGTTTCTCTGGTACAGATCTCTCTTTCTATGGGTTGTTGAACTTTGAATACTTCAGAGGAGGTTCTGGGTTCTTCTTTGGAATATGCGAACACGTAATCTTCTGGGAGGCTGTTCGAGAATTACCATTGATAATATTTGTAGTTAAAAGATAGAGTCTCGGGGGATTCCCGTTTAACACCAACACCCCAAAGGTAACTGCTATTTGAAATTTTTTTTTAAAAATAACTGTTGGTCATTCTGGATTAAACTTTTTTGGGATATAAGGAGGCATTTTTAAACTTGCAGAAAATATTTTGTTTATGTCGATCATTCTTATTATTTATTAATTATTATGGAATCTTGTACACCTCTTCGACGATTTTACTCCTGTTGGTGGGATGTGTAGGTGTAGCACCTATCACAGGTATCTGATTGCAAAGAAAATACTAATTTCGTAAAGTTAGATAGTTTACGCTGGGATTGGCCCACTTTAAAGTAAATAAAACTGAATAATTGAAAGAGTTATAGTGTTTGAAAGAAAAAGTACCTAAGTTTTTTCCTTAGTCAAATCTGTCATATTATGCTTCTTATCGACGAAAAAAGTATTATAAATAAAAACTAAAATTAATATTGTAGGTCCAGTCCCAGCGTAAATTATTTAACTTTAAGAAAATATTCTTTGTTTTACGATCAGATGACTGCGACAGGTGTTACACCTGACGCCAACATCGTCGAAGAGGATAACACGATTCCACAATAATTACTAAATAATAAGACGGATCGAGATAAAAAAGATTCTAGGTATACAACTCTCAAAAACAAGTAATCGATTTTCTGAAGCTGAAATAGTACACTACCCCCTTAAGGAGCGCCACCTATGTGCCAATCGCGCGATAGGCCGTGCCCAAACGCCGAATGCCTACATACCGTTACACGCCAGAGGAAGCGGCGCGCTCCTGAACCCTTCCTCGCCTCGTTTATGAAGTCGTTACCGTTCGCCAGACGAGGCTGGTGCCCGAGAAAATCGAGCGATAATACTTAACAGACTGCTCCGGCCCAGTGAGGCTGAGGTTATTATTGGAAGGTGCCGGTAATTATCTTAGCAAGAGCCTCGCTGCAGCTTAGGGTTGCTCCCCGACCGCGGGCGATCTTTGCGCTGTTTATGACAATGATGGATGGTACCTCCAGCAATTCATCATCCCCTTCCAAGACCTTCCCGCCCCCTCTCCCCCCCCCTCCGTGTCCCAGGGTGTCACGGTTCGTTCTCCCGCGATCGGATAAGCGTTACGGAGCGTAATCGAGCGGGGGATTCCTCGCAGATTTTTCTGGCCGCCGCTCGATCGGTTACACCGTCACGGTCCCTTTAGCTCCCCCCGCTGGAATTAAGACGGATGAGAGAGTCTTGAACGAGCGTATTTCACGGGGAACGGCGCGGGTGTCCAGGCGAACGACAGAATTCCACCCGCCGCGCGTTCATCATCCTCGAACCGCGGCCACTTAACGTCTGATATCGATCGGCCGTATTTTTACGAGGCTGAGGCTTGTAAACAGCCGCCGAGGGTTGTCGGTTAAGCCTCCGACCCTGTCTCAAGTTCGCCCCCGAGAAACTTGTCCCCGACTTGGCGGTGAAGCTGGTGTTTCGGATCGAGCGACTTCCACGGGCGGTGGGGATCCATTAAACGACAAGTTCCCAACGAAATCATGATCGCGCCAACTAATTCCAACACCTATGGCCGTCCATTTCGTACCGCGCTCGGCGGTCCTCGGGCGCCGAGGTCCAAGCGGATCAGACCTGGCCGAGGCGAAGGGAGACGCCGAATTGTTTGCGGTGGCCTGGACCTGCTCGCCGCGAGGGTCGCTTGAATTAATGGCCACGATCCTACATTCAACCTCCTTAGCCGGGATTAGTACTGACACGAACGGCGTGTCATTGGGAAGCAGGATTCCGGGGGATGGCGCGGCGCTAAGCAGACGCTGGGAATTCCCCGAGGTGCGCCAGGGAATAGAGTCTCCCCTAGCCGTGCTTTCATGGCGGCGCTTGTGACCGCGGATTTCCAGGCCACGCTTCCACGCCTCGCACGGACCCTACGAGCCTGCGAGATTCTACTAAATAGTGCAACGCGACGCGGTACGATGCAGTTTTTAGTAGCACAGCGACTGCGAGGTCCCCGTTCTGGGAGAATCGGGGGAAAGCCACGGGCAGGGTATATGTCACGAGCTCCAAAGGGATGAAAACCTCCTTACTTTAATATTGCATCGGCCGGTGTAAATTGTCGAACCGAATGCCTTCTTGCTTGATAATAGGACTGCTCGGTGCCAAGCAATTCTTCTGGGGTGGGTTTCGCGTGTGCAACGCTTCGCGAGGACGGCGGACAGGGTAGTAGCTACAGGGTAGGCATTCAAAAACGTTGATGTACGGATTGATTACAGCTTTCACCGGGCGAAAGTGTGCCTTTGTATCCCGAAGTCGAAAGCTTTCGTGAAATCGAACGTGGCGGTTGTAATTGGTTTCTCGACACGCCAGGGGGTTGGATATCGGAGCTGTCATGCGTTCCGTCAGTTTCCAGCGAAGTGTAATAAAAGTAATTTCAGGAATGACGGGGTCGTTACTGCGCCGAGCATTTCACAGAGCACGATCGAGTTGACGATTAACCCTTCAGCGGCGCAACTGCAATATTTCTCCTTGTTTACGTGTAATCAAATCAGATTCACGAACTGCGCCCTTCGTTTACACGAAGCAGCCAGTAAAAGCAGCCTTGCTGAAACTTCTTTCCCCCCGCTCGAAGGGTTAAGACGGAACTCGTAACTCCCCTCGTTTTTTAATTCGCCGCCCGCGATAACGCGGATCGCTAGACGACTTTAATTCCCCGCCCATTAAATTGTTAATACCCGGCGCAATAAAGCGCGGCCGGGTTTCCCGAGCGCCGTTAATGTTCTCGGGTGGCTCGCGCGCGCGCGCGCGCCGCATTGTAATCGAGAAATCGTTGGCGAACGAACGGCTAAATGGAACGCGCCTCGTACCCCTAGGTATCTCGCGAACGAGCCTCCTGTATTCACCGATGTTCGAGTACCTGTGGCTCGAACAATGACGACGATCGTTCCAGCGATCCGGAGAAGCGAGTATCAGCGTTACTCTCCTCGCTCTTAATATTTACACGCTCCCTAGGCTTTTTGCTTATTATTCCTGCGCGATGCACGCACGCCCGCCGGGGAATATAAATTTCCGCCTGAGCCGAATAGCTCGTCGAACACGCTCCTTGGTGAGCTTCTTCTCTTCAGCGACTACGACAGAGTTTTAATCGATCGCTGTTGGTCTGAAGATTATATTCATAGAATTCGGTAGTACTGATGTAACTCTTCTTTTTACTCTACCCTTCCACTTTACCTTCGCTTCTTAACCACCCTGACTACTCATGCAGTCAACTGTGCGTAATAATTCCGGCGATTCCGAAGCAATCACGACGCTTTTACCGGTCTTATCGAGCGTCTAGAGAAGACCACGATGGTGGTTGATAGGAAAGGGGTAAAAGAGCGAGGCTCGGTAGGAATCGTCCGCGAGGATCGATCGAGCGGAAGTCGGGCGGGAATAACAAGCCCGTAGAAGCTCGCGATGCCGCAGCCCGACGTACGCCAGGGATAATATTACGTGCTATACAGCCGCAGAGTCATTAATTCTATCGATTCCGCCGTTTCCCCCGTCGCGGTGGTTCCCTCGTTATTCCTGTTCAAACCTCTCGCAGAGATTACAAGCTAAAGGACGCGCCGGAGAGGAGCCCGGGTAACGAGCTACTCGGGACCAGTTGCACCTAAATTCTAAACACTCGGAGTAATTAGGGCGAGAACGTATCCCGGGATCCCACTGTCGACACTTTCACCCTCTTCCCGCTCTCTCCACGCGCCCCTATCTTCCTTCCCCAGAATCATTGCGAATCTTTAGCCGCCTCGTCGATCCTCGTGTCCTCGATCGTCGGCATACAGCACAATAACGGCCGCGATAAATCGCGGAGATGCAACCGGTGTTGGCGGAGAGAAATCAATGGGGGGGGGGGGGGGGCGAGCTGCAGTCGAACAGGATGATTTATCGCCGCGTCATTGGCTCCGTTGTGTGCGCGGCACCGAGTATTTCGCTAGAATCGGAAGCTACTCGTATTCGTAGTCGATCCACGCTGGCAAACGCTCCGACAAATGGACGATACCACGCGTGCCAGCGACTCCTAGCGTCCGCCGAATTCTCGGGCCCGAAACTCGAGCTCGAGGGTGGCGTATCCGGCTTATCTCGGGGCTCGGGGAAAAAATCGCACGAACCACCCCACGAAAGTTATCTGGCCCGCTTATCGAGCAACCCCCAGCTCGTTAGATTTGCGTTTGTTGAAACGGGGGAAGGGCTGGCTGGCTAGGAAGAACGTTTCGTCTTCGCAACGATCGCTCGGATGATTAGGACTATCTGGGCAACCGATCCGGCTCGTTTGTAACACCCTGTACTTATTAAATTTCATTACGCCCACTGTCGACGCTCGCTGTTCCGTGGAAATTGATTTGTGTACTTAGCAACAATGTTGCGGTGTGTTTTTCTGCGCCACGGGGCAGATCGGTTTCAGAGGGTAGTTGGCGAAGCGAGACTAGGCGAAAATTTAATTAAAGCCCCAACGAGCAAGCTTCACTACTACCTCTTGCATTCGCCAATTATCGAACTAAATGGAAGTGCATTATGCAGCATTTACATTCCGATAATTGTGCCGCGAGATTCCGAAAATCACCGTGCCCGCCGCGCGTTAAAACATTCAAGGCTGCCCGAGCAAACTTGCTCGCCGATTGGTAATTATATTGACTCTATTGTTCCGCGAATTTTCGTTGCCGTTTTGATAGCATAAATTTCTACGTAGAAGTCATTGCGATTTTAGAATGCTTCTCAATCAGCCCTGAAAGCTTGCCAACTGGTGTTTAGAAAGTCCAGCAAAGGTGCATGGTTATAAATTCGCAGGGCGATAGCTTCCCCATGATCCTCGACAACAGGCCTTTCTGGGCACGCCTTATCGAGTTTCTAAGATTCGGAAGGAAGCACCCCCGGCCCTCCATTCAACCTTTTTTCGCTCGCCATCTTTTCCTTCCTTCCTTCCTTCCTTCCTTCCTGTTTGCGGCTGCTTTCTTCCTCCGCCCGTCAGCCAGCGACAAAAGTTGGCAGAATTAAATATTGATTCCGTTTGCCAGAAGCTCTTGGAAAGGACGCCAGGTCCCAGGAAGTTTATCGCTGATTCCGGCCGAAAATCCACTTAGGTCGACTTTAAAAGGGCCAGACCAGGGATCCTTCCCCTCGCCCCTCCTCGAGGAAAACGATTTAGCCTGTATTTGCGTGGCGACGATACCCCTGCGCCGCGTCGATGATTCAGAACTTATTGGTGGTGGGTTCTGGTTATTCCCCCGCACATTTTTCCGTGTGGCGAGACGTTGGGGAACAGGTCGACGTGAAGATGAAGGGCTCTCGGTTCTCCCTTCGGCTCCTCATTAGATGGCAGTGCCGGATTAGGTCTTCTGCTTTCTATCAATGCCTGCCCCGCCCCGTTCCAATGGTCGAATCTTTGGCCGAGAAAATTTCCGCAACGAGACACTCCCTAATGTTTCGCTGTGTGAAAGGGAATTCATCCAACGACTCTGAGCGCTGACTCGCTCAGCCAGCTTGATTCAATGGAAATCTCACGCGTCCAACGCGAGAATTCCACGTCCATTTCCTCATCAGGTGAACGACGTTCGCGTTTACCGTCGGTCCTGACCCAGTTGCGATAATTACAGCGACGTCAGCTCCGTAATTGAAAAAATGCTTGTAGTTAATGACCCGGAGCGCGTGGGTGCGGGTTGGTCTGAAAATTCGCGGCACGAGGACGCGCGCGGAGAGCAAACGGAATTTCACTAAAATTCCCCGCATAGCCACCGGTCACTGGGGGCCTCTGATGAAACCGCGCCGGTTAATTAACCCGTCCGATCGATTAATCATCTTTGGAGCAGCCTCGAGCAGGTTTTCGACATGCCTGTCGCCGAAAGTGCGTCCCTGGAATTGGTGGATAAGCATCTCACCCGCCTCGCGAACTTCGAAAACCGAGCTACCTACTTGGAAGACAGGCTTCGCTGGGAATTAACAAGATCACTTGCCTGCCAGGAATCGAATGGCATCTTATATCCTGCGAACCCTCCGCGCATCATAAACAGTGATCCCAACTCCCTGTCGAAGGAAGCGGGCCTCCCTTTTACGGTCCTCAGATTCCTACACCCTTTACTTATAACGAACACGCGTTTCTGTGGCCGACAGCCGCTTCGACGTTGGGATTAGGAGGCAGAGATCCCTGGCGCGGAGCTCGGTTAGCTGAACGGATGAAACGGAGGGCAGAATAATTCGTTTCCTCCCTACAGGCGCACAACTCTCGCGCCTCTGCCTCCAGTTTTCGTGTTTTCCGCTCGGGCGAGCATCGCGGGCCGACCTGTCGCAGATAGCCGCTACTTGTACGCCCGGATTAAGGAGAAACGGCCCGTGAGTCCGTGCGCGGCTGGGCCGATTGATGGGCACGTCCTGCGAATGAAAGGTTCCCAGGTCCGAGATTCGGCTCAGTGATCCGTGCGGGCGATCCCTTTCCGAAAGCCCAGCCTGATATCTGCTCCCTAGATAGCTCTTGTTCACCGAGAGCCTGGGTGTCTTTGAATAGTCTCTTCGGGCTTGCCGCGCCGAAGATCATCGGCGAGCTCGTCGCACGAGGGCAGGAAGAGCGTCGGGACAGCGCGCACCGGCCTGACGTGTCTATTATGCGCGGGACTTAATTTTCCTCTCGCGTAATGGACACTTCCGGCCCAGTTGCCGCGCGCCTCGGACTGCCAAGAAAGCGCACGCCGGCGCGAGTAGAAATATTGTCGGCGGTCAGTTTGGACGCGGCCATCCTGGCCCAAATAAAAGCCCTGCTCGGCCGGGCGACGGCGTAATTTAGAATATAAGGGAGAATTTACGACGTCTACGGGTCTCGTTAAACCTTTCCGCGATTAAGAGGTTCGCACGTATCTCATCTCTCGAAACCGTCGCGCCCATGTCCGGCTGCCAACCCACTTGCGCGTCTTATTCTTGGACAATCTTCTTGAACCTGGGGGCTTCTTGAGTTCTATCGAGACTTCATCCAGGGTTCTAGCCTGTGCCCTCATCGTTCGATCCAATAGTATCTCAGCTCGCGGTAGCGCTCGAAGCAGGTATTTCTGCTGAGTGGTGCGTCACGGAAAGCACAAATGTATCTAATTTCAGTGTAGTGACTCAGAAACTTATTTGAGAAGAACTATCGCACTCACTCCTTCAAGATACACGCGCAGTTGCGCTTCTCCTGTTGGAATTTGGAAACTAGCAAGCTAGACGTCGGCTAGACGCGAACACCTGAGGAGCAGTTTTCACAACGGATTACTTTCCATTTAAACTGTAGGCCCGTCAGAGTATTTGTAGTGTTCGGAAAAGAGTAGGGTAGACCGGCGGCGATAGTACCAGGAGGTCGATAGTAATACGTTAAATATCTCAGAACATATGATAGATATTAACACAAATTTTGGATATATGATGAAGAATGATATTTGGAATACACATGTCCTAGCAGTATAGATACACAATAAATATGTATAGTGGAGAGAATAACTTTTCGATACCCTAAAGTAACTTTTTCTAACTGATTTAAAATTGTAATATAAACACTCCCTTTGCAAGTACAGTAATGCCTCGTTAGAATCACGACGATCGGGGCTGGCATTGTGATACTAACGCGATGCGGATACTATTTCGTGCCGACGACAACTTCGCGTCGTCTCTTTTGTTCTGTCTCGCATATATCGGATTCTCTCACTCTCGACTGAAGGATGCCATGAAATGGTGGGGATGGTGAGCGTGATTATAACGCATGGTAAAAACGTGACACTAACGACGAATTACTGTACGTGTTTTTTCTTTTTTTTTTAATATTTAATCGGGCCATATTTAAACTAATACTGATCGTTAGTTATCTCTTTTAAGTATCTCGTTAATCAAAATTTATAATTTAAGGGGTCATGCTCAGTCAGGAGGCCGAAAAAAGGGTGGTCTTTGGAAATTTTGTTACTCAAAAACTATAACACATTTGTCAAAAAATCTTTTTTCCTGTTAAGGATTGCATCTAGTACCGTGCATCGTAATTTTTTTATTTAAAAATATTTATCAATAACTAAGTTATTTTCTATCAGTCGAAGGTTCTCTCAAATAAAAGGCTTCTGCGGTTCAAAAGAATTTACTTATTATATTATATTATCTAGTATTTGAACGAAGGATTTTTCGAAACATTGATTTGGGAAAAAATGGCTGATGTTTAAAGTCAAAGTTTCAATTTTTATCATAAATCGTGCTTGATTTTCGTCGATTAAAAGAAAACTAAGCATCGGATAAAAAAATCGTTCGTTCAAAGACTAGTTTATTGTTCCTATAGTAAGCTTATGAAATTTGAAGTAAATCGGTTGAATGGTTTTTTAAATATTTTGGTCACCGCAGAAGCCTTTTATTTGAGAGACCCTTCGAGTGATGGACAATAACTTAGTTATTGATAAATATTTTTAACTAAAAAAATTACGATGCACGGTACTAGATGCAATCCTTCACAGGAAAAAAGATTTTTTGACAAATGTGTTATAGTTTTTGAGTAACAAAATTTCCAAAGACCACCCTTTTTCGGCCTCCTGACTGAGCATGACAGGAATAATGAATATTTGTCATGAATAATGACAAAGAAGACGAAGAAGAAAGATAATATTGTCTTGTTTGCATGGAATAACATAGCACAGCACAAGCAAACAATTGAAAAATGAGTGGAATGTACTGAATGTAAGAATTTATCACATGAAGAATATACCAGCCAAAACGTTTTCTATTTCTGTCACAATTGCGATACGGCATAATTGGTTATAAATTTTGCTTTTTTCCATTTACTATTATAATTAAAATTAATAAATATTTTAGTTTTGTAAAGTTAAATTTGTGCTATTATCGACTCCATGCAGTGTTACAACCGATCCGGATCCCACTTTGTCCGCTTCTTATTTTTTATTAATAACCTGGATATTACATGACAAACAAGGAAGCTGTTGTGGCTCCATAAGTGTCAAATATGTAAGTAACATTTTCGCATAAAAACTTTTGTTGTAACTTTAATAATTTTTGCATAATTGTATTCCAAAGTCAAAGTGTTACTACCGTCCCCGGTCTACCCTAACCTCGGGGAGTTGAAAAGAGTTCGGTAGCGCGATTTGAGTCCCACCGCCCGAGGCTCTTTTTCGCCTACAATACTAACGATTCCGCGAGTCACCGTGCCCGACCAAAGTCGCGGAGCGTGTTCGAGAATCGACTCGATTCCCAGCTGCCAGGAAGTGACGAACGGGACACGTCGAATCGCGGTGGCCGCGTGTAAACCTGGTTATACGTCCCATCAGCCCGCGCCGTTACTGTCAGCCGTAAAGTGACACTCGGGATACGAGCTTAGATCTCAAGCTTGTATCCAGCCGGCACCCTGGCCACGTCCAGCCTGCACGCCGAATATCAAACGCGAGCTGCGCTTTTACGTGCACTCGTGGCCGTTCCCTATCGCTTTTCAGCGGTGAAGCGCGTCAGGACAATGACGTTACGCAACGTTCGACCGGCGAAATGTCGTTGGACGTGCCTGAGGCTCGAGAGTTTCAAAGAGCGTCAGCACGTCATGTTTCCCTTGCACTATAACGCGGTTGCAACGCAGAAGGTAATTTGGCGATGCTTTTTCTGTTTCAGGTGAGTCGATTGCTACCGACGCTTCGTTCAGGCTCCCCTAAGTCATCTATAAGGTTTGAACTTTTAGAAAATGGTATTCCTCGCTGCACGAAACCCTCTGGGAATGTTAGACGCTTGATTAAAAAATTAAGTAAGTTGCTTTAAAGACCCCAGCGTAACTAACGAACACTTAGAGATCCTGACCACAAACGGAGGTTAAATCTTGACAAAAATCGCTGCCAAACTGGCGACATCCCCAACAGCCCGAACCTCCCCTTTCACCCAAGCGTCATCCCTTTCAAAGCCCTGCGCGATTGGAAACCCAGTTACCCCAGTGTTTCCCTTACGTAACCCCGGCGAAAGCCTGTGCTTGCCGCATTCGCGCGAGAAAGGTGATTACGAGCGACTGTCAGCGAAAGGAGAGGAGGGGTGTAGGTGGATAGACAAGGGCGGGGAGAGGTTGCAGTGGAGTTTGGCAGTCCTCCCGTGTTCTGCAGTGAGTCCGAGTCGTCGCATCTCCCCGCGAGTCGCGCGTGCCGTTGTTGTTGTTGTGAGCGCAAGGGGGGTCGCGCTCGGCGTGCCACCCCCGTAAGCCTGAACAGGCACAGCCGGGCATTTTTGTTTGGGGGTTACAGCGCGCATGTGACGTACGGGCACGCTCTCCTCCCCTCCCCCTCTCGGAACGTCTGTCTCCGCGGCTCGACACAAGTCCCTACCTAGAACACAAGTTCCCTCTCAGTGGCCCGTGAACCGCGACCGGAGCAGCACACTTCTCCCACCTTGTCGTTCGATCGATCATCGCTCCGCGAGGCACGCGATCCACCCCTCTCCCTCCCCCGTCCTCGACCGCGCTGTCTGCGGAGCCGGTGACGCTTCCGTGACGCTTCCGTGACGCGCGATGGACGTTTCCGGTCGTCCTTGCGGCACGGTCATCCTCGTACCGAGTGGACAGTGAACAGTGATAAGACTCGTGCGACGTACAATTAAACGCGCTTCTTACTCGAAGCCACTGCCTCGCCTCTGGCCGATCAGAGCCACCGGAAGACGCTACTGTACCCTCGATCATCGTGCCGGGCAGCGGTAGGATGCCGCGGGAAGACCTCGCGGCAGCTGATTTCATCGGTGAACCGTTGGAACTTGGTTGAATGTTCTCATCTCGCGAGCTCTCGATCGTGTGATAGGCTTCGGTTGGCGGGTAGTGTGCGGTGAAATTTGCACGGTTCAAGGGCGCATTTCGCTCGCCGGCACAAAGAGCCACTCGAGTGCTCGAAGAGCCGTTTCGCGGACCGTTGCCGAGCCCAAGTGGCCCGCGCTCGTTCGCTTTATTTGCTCTCGCTGCTTAATCGACGCTGCGAAACGACGATCGTAAGACGCCGTTGGTACAGGCCGACCGATCGTCGGCGTGATTCTTATTAACTGTTCCAGCAGGCTTTGCAGCCGCTCTTTCGCGTTACTCCCGCGTTACTACGATCAATGACGCGGTTCTTAATTAAAAATCGCTGTTCGAAGAGCGCAGCTTGCTTGGCGTAATTAACGGGGTTTCGTTAACGCGCGGTTAATGAAGTTACGATAACGACGCGGTGCGTTCAAGGCGCGAGGCTCAAGTGCACTCGCGAGCACGCGAACGGCGTGATAACGAGAGGATCGATGAGTCGAGCGAGCGGGAAGCGGAAACGACATCCTCTTCGATGTTAGGGCACCTTTTATTACAGCAATCTTTTATTCGTGTTATCTGGTGTTAGCAGAGTCTGCTTTTCTGTGTCTCGTAATTAGCTCTCGACTCGCGGATCTAGCTAGCTCCAAATCGATCCCTTTTCAAAGCGACCGCGGCGCGAGGGAAGGTCGAGTCTCTTAGAAGATGCAAAGAAGGTGTGTCGGTGGGAAACGCTGGACAAAAAGGTGGCCGCTCTCGACGAATCGCTGCTGCTCCGAATTAGCCTCCGCTCGTAATTGCGACACGCGTCGTGCTCGTTCGGGCCCCGCCAAGACAATTAGCCATCCACCCATCCCCCCCTCGCACCCCGTTGGTTACCGACGATACTAATTAGCAGGTAAACGGCGCACGGCCGAGTGAGAAAAATCAGGGGATCTTTTCGTCCTGGTAATTAATCGGTCTCGGCTCAGCCTCGTAGCCAATTAGCAGAGTGCTGAGCCGGCGATTCTTTCAAGAACCCAGCTCGATGAACACCGCAGCCTTTTTCACGCGTTTCAGCCGCTTCTATCGACGTTGTTGTCATTGAACGAAAGCGTGTCACGCTTCGTCACGGCGCTCCACGCATTTTCACGCCCCCAGTTTCGTTCGCCATCCGATTACCTCGCTTTCTCTGTACCGCGTCGAGAGTTCAATTGATTCGAATTTACACGCTGGAAACGGCGAGACTTTCTGTGTTGGAGGGTTCTTCTGAATTGTTAACCCATTCGAGTGATTCCCGAGTCTTGTATCGTCGATATTCACGGGGGGGGGGGGGGGGGGGGAGAGAAAGAGAGAGAGAGAGAGTGGAACAGAGGTAACAGAAGTGTAGACGTCGTCCCACGTGAGGAATTAAGATAGCCGACGGTTAATCGGCGAATGACATCACGGGCAGGGCACGATTGCCCCTGGAAATTACCTTGAACGTCGCTCGGTTGCGCAACTGTGCTTGTTCTCCATTTCCTCGTCGCGCGCCCCCTGCCCGCGGCTTTTAATCTCTCGATTTAACCGGCTCGCGAATACCCGATTCGCTGTATGGAGCCTGTATGGAGGCTGGAGAAGAGAGAGGTAGAAGGCATTGTCGACGGTATTCGGCACCGGTATCAGTTTCCATTCGACGTCGGCGATGGGGGTGGCCCTTTTTCAATTAAGCTTTGATCACGGGGTCGAGATAAAACGGGAGCGAGCGCGCCCCGGCATCGCTGTTCGTGTCGAGAGCTCAAACGGACATCAGTCGATAGAGGGAGAGAGCGTGGAAAAGCAGAGGGGTCGTTGGTGGTGGTGGATAGTGGTGGTTCCTCGTCGAGCCGCGATAAATGGACAAAAAGAAACGTTGGTTTAGCGAAATCACCTTTCTCTCTACCTCTGTCGCTTTTGACGCGCGCCTTCCGCCGTGTATCCACTTATTAACGTCGGCCAACCGTGCTCGAAACTGGGAAATGGACGGGATACGATCGAGCCGATCCATCGATTGTCCCTGATTAATGGACCGGGGGACCTCTTTAATGCGCTTACACGATTTTCCTTTTGTCTTCTCCCTTTTGTACGCTTTGACACCGGTTTCGCGCGCGGGGATATGTTTGCTTAGCTTTTCAGACACCGACTCGATCCCTGCAATGTCCACGGAAATGTCACTACCTATTGTCAATTCAATTCTTCGCACCCTGAATACCACTTTTTGCGATGAAGTTGTCACGCGAGGGGTAAAAATCGATTCGATCCGTTAATGGGAATCTGTCACCTCCTCTTGGCAGAAGCGAATTTGCTCGCTTAATCCTTTGAAAGTCGAGGGAAGGCTGCTCGGCGAAAAGCTCCTCGGAAGCTGCGGAAAGTCGCGGGACAGAATAAACACCGACCCGTTCCCTCCGCGCCTGCGAGGGTCGCCGAATGCATTAGACATTAGCCGATCGTTTGCAGTTCGAAAACTAACAGCGAGCAGCGGCGTGTTTACCTGTTTACCGAGCACACTCAGTCGACCTGCCATCGGGTAATTAAATGACCGTTCAAACGTCCACGCGAAGGGGAGAACGTCGTGGGATTTATTAAAATAATTTGCTCGGCGAGGCGCGCTCGAATCTGAAAGATTGGATCGAGGGTGACGCGTCGACTCTCTCGCGGGAAATTAATCGGGGAAGTGTCTTCGCTCGATGTGTTTCTCGTGGTGACGGGTGAGGCGCGGCGTCGAAAATCGAAGCGACGAAAGGGCTACTCGAGGAAATTAATGAAACACAGGGACACGCGGTTCTTATTAAATCAGCTGTGCACGGAAGGTTGGTTTTAGTGGTGCTTGCCGCGAGGACGTGACAACGCTCGCCACTTCTCTCTGGCCGCGGCCTCGTAACTGTCGCAGGCGCGAACCGCGATATTCATCGCCGTAAAAATTGCGAAACTGCCGCGGAACTCGTATAACTGCCCCGATAGAGGAACGACCATCCTTCCGTCGCGCTAGGCGAACCAGGTAACTGTCCTTCGGAAGCAGATTCGCGTTTAATCTTAGTCTCGAGAAGCCTCGACGCTGCAACTTTCTTGCCTCGTTTCTCCGGAAAACAAAGTGGTCCCTCCGTTTCCCGCGTTGCTTGCTTCCACTCGGAGCAAGTGGGAAACGGGATACCAAAGTTGGCGGATGTACAAAGAGGGGTGGTCTTAAAATCGTTGCTCCAAGATTAGAACAAACTATTCTTCCCGCCCCCATCGCCCAAAACACGGGGCGCAAGAAAGTTCCGCGTGGCGCTCTTCAGTGGCCCGGGATCAATTAGTCGGAAAGAAGAGTTCTCGAAGGAGAAGAGGACGCAGCCGGTGCGTTTTCTTTCCTCGATAGTCCGTGACGGTCGTCGACTGTGCTCCCCCTACGTCTCTCCGCGTCCCTCGGACGAAGTGAGGGCAGGAAACGGCTTCTTTCTCCTGGAAATCGGTCGTTCGCGCTCCAAACGGGGCTTAAAAATACCCTCCGCCCGAAAATAGTCGGGAAGATGAAGCGAGCGGGCGCGAACACCCTCGACGCCGTCGCTTCTCGCCGTTCCTCCGCGTCCACCCTACGCCAGCTTTTTCTCTCATCGTTTTGTCGCGGCGCGCTTCCACGTGCCCTTCCCTCGCCGCGCGCCCTCGTGTCCCGACCACGACGAAAACTTCGAAAGCACCGCCAAAAAGACGAGCTTTCTCCCTCTCGGTCTACTCACCAGCCCCGTAATTTATATGCCGGTTAAAATGGGAGCCAGCCTCGAGCCGGAGATACATCCTGCTCGTCCCGCCGTCTTCTCGCGCACCGCCCCGCGTTTTTACCGATCCTCCGCCATTACGGCTTTGTCTCCGCTGTCCTCGATCACTCCTCGGCCCATTTCTCTGGGTATATTGGCTACTTTCAACTGCCTAGGCTTTGAAAGGGTTGTCGAAGGTTCTCGGCGAGGTTCCGGGGTTCCTTAGAAGGGCGATTGAAGCCTCGAGCTTCGAGTAGAAATTATTATCCTCGCGGAGGATACCCCGAGGACTCCCACGGAGTAATAGTCCTCTTCGCAGGGAGAAGGAAAATAGGTTCTCTTAGGCCACCGTTCGACTCCTTTTGTCCGTCGAGCAGTTTCTTCTCCGGCTATTACTTCCCCATAACTCCGTAGCGCTTCGAACGGTTATCGCGATCGTTTAGTTAAAGGACTCTGAATTCACGGATAGTCTAGTCGTAGAATGCAACGGTCCCCAGGCGATCAATCGCCGCTGTTGCGAAATGAATTCGTCGTTGGCGGAATGGCCGGTGTTAAACGGCGTTACAATGGTCTCCGCTTCTGGCTCGTTAATCGTGGTAACCGCGCGAATCGATAGCCACGCTCCAGCGGGCGATACCGAGCCCGGGCACGATGGTCAAGGGTTGATTTCCTCCGAAGGAACAAGTGACGAGTGAGAGGAGACCGATACCGTCGGGAAGAACGACTGGCCGAAGGCGAAAAACTGTGACAAATGGTGCAACCCGTACGCACGGAGAACAACAACTCCGCCCTGGACATGGAGTCGCTCGAGGAGATGCTTCGCAAGGTAACGACGATCCCCGATCGCTATCCTATACGATTTTATCGCTGGAACAGCCCCTCGGGCCGTTGCAGTGTCGTAAAGTTGTGCACCTTCGACTCGCTGCTCGTGAATTAATGGATTTTAACGTAGCTTCGCTGGGTCGTAACGGCAAATCGGGGGAAACGGGAGCCTTTATCGTATCGGAAAGAATTGTTCCCTGCACCAGCGTAAAAAGTACCCCATTCACTCAGAACTGTAGACACTCCGTTCTGACAAGGGAACATTGCCATTCGGGAAATTCTGATTTCAAGATTTTAATGAAACTATGTTCTACGTCACAATGACGAGCAACCCGCTGGCTGCATTTGGCCAGAAGACAGAAATAACTAATTCACCTCATAAATTAAAATTCTTTGATGAAAATTCGAAAAATTCGTTTGTAGATTTAAATAAGTTGTATACATGCTGTAAATTTAAAAAAAAAAACGGATAACGCTGCTCTGAGCTACAAACATTTAAAGATCTCAAAATAATGTCGAAAATCGCCGATTTCGGGAATTTCCGCGATTTTCGACCTTATTCAAAAAATTAAATCTACAAACGGATTTTTTTAAATTTCATTACAGGTTCAGAAAAAGGTGAAAAAACAATCTTTACTATTCCCACTAGCTGCAATTTTTTTTTAAAACGACGAACACGTCACTTGGCAAACTAATCTTTTTAGATTCTCAAAAAAAAACTCAAGTCGTTTCGACCCATTTTAAAAATGTTATGCGATTTTAAAGTGTGTACGATTACGGCTGTGAGTCACTGTAAATATGTATATGTAACTACTTAGGTATATAATAATCATTACTTTATGTTGTATGTATATTTTCTTCTCTATTTGTTATTGATCTACTATTTTTAGTGGAGGTACGATTTAGGAGACCGAGGGGTATGTGACTTGAAGATTAATAACAAATTGATTTGTTCTGAACAAAAGGTGAAGCATATAATAATAGGTGCTTAAAAGATCCAAGTACAATATCCAATAGTCATTTGCGTTCAAATTAGTACCAAATCATTACTAATATATAGGTAAAAGTGGAACGTTGTCTGTTTGTTTGTCCTTCTTTCACGCCTAAACGCCTGAGGGGATTTCAATTAAATTTGGATTATATAAAACGTACGTCCTAGATTAGATTATAGGCTATAAATTTGTTTGTTTAGGCCCTTTTATTTTTGAAACATCATAAATAATTCCCGGCTGAAACCGGGTAACGGGTCAGCTAGTATGATATATAACGTAAAATGTCTTAAGTGGCACGAAATAGGCAATCCTCCCCTACTACAACTAAAATGAAATGAAAGAACAATAGTGGCGAATACACAGTAGAAGAAGGGGGAGATGAAAAAGAAAACACATCACGAGTCAACACGGGCTAGGACGGGACGGGAAGACATGACGAGGTAGAATTGACATTAAAAGTGTGGAAGATAATTGCCACAGTGCGCTTTACCGTCCAAACTCTAACGTCCCCTGACTCACGCCAGCTAATCTTGGTCTATCCGAGACGATATTTACTCTGACCGTGCTCCTGACTCGGTGCCTCGAACAATTGCAGCTAATCGCTTTCGGTGACAAGCCGAAGACAATGTTCCGCCTTGGGACTGTTAGACGGGGCCATAATTCAACGATCCCCAACGCGTGCCATCGCCAGGCAGATTAGTAGGATATAATAGCAGCCGGAATTAAAGGAGGAATTACGTTAGGGACCGTGGTGGGGGCCCGAGGACGAGGCGCGAAGGGGGGTAGAAGGTTTTTTAACTGCCACTTCCTGTAATGTATTCCGTCAGGCAGCGCTGAATGGACCACTTAGCGAGCATCCCGCGTGCACGTACGGCTCGCGAGAGGAACGAGCAGAGAGAAAGAAAGAGAGAGGGGAAGAGAGAAATAGAGGCTCTCTGTGGCGTAAGCGCTTTACCGGCTGTAAAGCCCTTCCTCCTCGCGTATATGTACGTCGAACCTCCACCGTCTCCCCGTCGACCTCCTAATAACGCGTTAATGGTCAATTCAGCAGAAAAGTCCGCCCCTCCCTCGGCTCGCGGCAGTCAACTATATCGAGGACTCTCGTGGCGGTTCCTTGCACGCGCGACCCCCTGCCCGACCGTCGTAATTTTCACCCTCGCGGCCGAAAAGAACAGCGCCCGCGCCCCCGAGCGCGCCGCGCTGAAAATGATACTCGCCGGGACCGATCGAGGGGGAGCAAACAGACGCGGCCCGTTCCGGGTCGAGTGGGTGTGGACAAATAACGGCGGGGGCCCCCTCCGGTGGGACGGGAACACGGCAGGAAGTACCCTTTAGGAATTATTGATTCAGGAAGCGAGAGCAGTCGGTGCACGGTGGAAATACCGCGGACCTGATGCACCGCGCCGCGACTTTCTACTTTCCCCTTGACTTCGACTCTTCCTCCGGTTAGAGTTTATTCGTGAAAGCGCGAGTTAATCTATGTCGTTCGGAAAAGAAACGAGCGATAAACGCGACATACCGATCGGTCTTTACATCCCGATCGAATTTTCCAGCGCACATCGATCCGGGAGCTGGATTTAGTAGGGGGCGCGAAATCTGCACGCGTCAGCGCGACGGAAAAGCTCGGGGGTTGCTCGAAACGAGTCTCTTTCTCTCTCTTCTTTCTCTCCTTTTTACGAGCTTTTCCCCGTGGCTGCGCCCGCTGGACGCCTCTCTGGCGTGTTTCACACAGCCAGACCAGCCTCTCCAATGCAATAGAGAGAAAGGGTAGGTACGCGAGGGTGGAAAAAGCTCCGCGTAGATGTAGCTAGTCCGTAATGTAGCTTTAATGTAGCGGCCGTGCAGGGAAAGTTGTCGCGCTCCCCTTTGACGATTTTCCACGTCAAACGGTCGCGCTGATTTCCACGTGGGCGTTCGTGTCGGCGTATTAGCTTTTTGCTCGCCAGCAGCTGTCGTCTCTCTGCGCTTTCGCGTTTTTCTGCTTTTAGTCGCGCGGAGAGAGAAGCGAGGGCCCTCGCCCCCCCTCTCTCTCTCTCTCTCTCTCGCCTGATCGGCAAAGCCATGGCGCGACAGATTCCGGAAAGATGGAATGTTTGCCGAACGATAAAGCTCCATCGCCTCTGCCGCCGCGGATCCGATCCTTCTCGCCTTCCTTTTTCCACTCATCTGCGCTCAACGACCTGGGGGATCTTTATTGTATAAAAAGGGCTGAAAATCGTGGCGCTTCGGGGCGAGTGCGCATGGGGCGAATTCATCGTGACGATGGAACGCTTTTCGAGTGAAAATTCATCGGGGAGATTCTTTCTCAGTCGAAGCCACTGCTCCTTTTTCAGATCCCTGAATTTCCGTTGCTGCTTTCAAAGAGTTTTAGAAGATACTCTGTTCTATCCAAGGGTATTTAATAACGGCGGAGGGACGTGCTTCCAATTCGCGTCTCGATTTCCCTAACTCGCTCGCCGTTTTTCCACCTGGACCTGGCTTTTTCGTCAGCGCCGCGTTAGCCTTCTCCCGGCCGCAGCAGCTGTTTCTGATTTCAGCGTTTTCAGCGTCGCTCATGAAACATTCATGCCCGATGGCCGCGGGGAAACCCCGTCCAGCGAAATTATAAACGCTCGTCGACCCGCCGGTTTATTTCGCCAACTCCTCGTTCCGGCTATTTTCATTTTAATTGACGCTTGTTGGTCCCCTGCTCTCTCTCTCCCCCCTCTCTCTCTTTCTATTTCATTACTTCGATGCGCCGCGGAAAAATCATCGGCTGGAAAAGTCGAATACAACGAGCTATGCTCGCAACACCGTGTTCGTCATCTTAAAGGGAATATCCCTAACCCGGAATTTCAAAAAATTATAAAACTTCTGGGATATGTACAGGATATATAGATATGTATCACGCAATGTTTTTGCTACTCAAATTCACTCTAAGAGGATGAAACCGACCCCTGAATTTTCGGTTATTTTCCTATTTTGTATTCAACATTCAATTTTTTCTTTCATTCTTATCCAAATGTTCATGAAACAAAATCTCTCGCGAACTCATTGGGCAACCTGATACGTCCGAATCCACACCCCGTATCTGGAATCCTGGAAACATCCACCCTCGGTCGCTGTTCTAAACAGAATCAGCCTGTTCGCATCAATACCATCCAGTTTCCCGCGATCTGAGCCCCGTTGGATTAATACAGACAGCACGGGGGCGGAATCGGGGAGCAAGGAGCGCCGCAGCTGGCGAAATCGGACTGGACTGGCCACCCCTGCTCGCTGCGTGTTTATAATTGATGCATGGAATGCATAATCCACCGGCGTGGATTTGCATAGCCCGGACCGCGTAAAATAACGCTTAAATAACGCGCGTCTGCCTGTGGAGGCGCGCGTGGGTGTGCGTGGTACGCGGGGCACAGTGGTAATGCGCGGCCATTTGTCCAGCAGAATGGAGCGGTTAATTGTCCCTCGGTTACCGTGCAATTACGTTTGTCATGCGAGATACCGACCTCTTGGCCGTCTTTGTTGCCGTCGCAATTAGTCGTGCAATTAGCATTTCTTTGGCCGATACGCCGGGGAGAGATCCACGGCCGGATAACGCGCTGGCTCGTCTCGAGCTGCGCTCTCGCTATCACGAGCACGGCTAGAACAGATTCGCCGTCGTTAAGAATCGTTCTGGCTTGCCAGACAGAGTGCCCAGCAATTTCGGAGATTCCGAGCTCTGCTGGCTTCGCGCGCTGCATTCTAGGGAACTTGATCCGCGCGGATCTCGATGGCGCTTCTAGGAAACATGATTTGCACTAGAGTTAATTGTTTTATCGAGTTGCAAGTTGGGAATACTAATATTTAAACAAGTTATCCTTTATACCATTTGGCGCAAAAAATATATCCAGTGCTGTAGTTTGGAGCGTGTCTCTTTCGAAGCTTTGGCGAGGACTCACACGCCAGTAGGCTGTAGCTCGAGGAGAGTGCGTTTACCTTCGCACTACCGCTCGACAGGTTGCACGAAAGGCGTGGAGGAGCTTAGCGCTTGAAGCTTGACGTCTGCTTGGTGGTTGAAACGAACGATCTCTCGGTCGAGCGGCGACAACGACGACGATGATAAAGCTTTCCATCTAGCCCGTGGTCGTTGCGCGCTCGGTTCGACTGCTCCCCGGGGCTTTCGTCTTAACGGATGAAAAATCCTCCCCGCCTATGGCTGCTTGTATCGCTTACCGGGGCAAACGTCCAGCCGCTTGAAATTGCGTTGGCAGCCGCGCTGAAAGCACAGGCTTTTCCCTTGTAACGCAGAGGTGCGCAACACGAAGCATTTCGCTACCCAAGGAGCTCGCCAAATACATTTGGGAACACATTAATCCAACCTCCCTCGGAGGATCCATCAGGCTCCGTTAATCGAAAAGTTGCGGGGAATAGAAAACTCTTCCCTGGATTGCTACCCTCCTCCAACTTACTCTTTTCGCGCACGATCGATCGCAATGCAAAATTCCGGAGGCCCTCGACCGATCGAGAAGTCGCAAGAGAAACAGCGGATCGTTTGCCGGCACACTCGCTGGGCAAACAACTCGAGACGACACGGAGAAGAGGGAAGGAAGTTCGGGGCGGCGCCGAAAATATTCCGAAACTCACTCAAAACACTCGTGTCGCTCGTTAATCAGAGCGCGCGTTTACCTCGTCGGAGATCGATTAGAAATTTCCGAGGGGAGAGACCGGGGTAAGGTTTGAACGCGTTGCCGTTGCCCAGCAGCGACGAATAAATGGCTAACTAACGAGAGAACCGCTTCTACCAAGTTCCCTGAACGTCAAGCAAACACTTGTCTTCCTGCCAGCTCTCGTTCGTCCGCGTCGCAGCTACCGTGCGCGAGCAACGCTTGTAGACACGGCCAGCGACAGACGGTAACGAATCGTGGCAGCCTCGAATTCGAAAATCAAGCAGTCAAGGGGGTGGAACGGAAACAAATATCGTTCGTCGCTGCCTGCTAACGGTGCTCCCCTGGCTCTTCAGTAAACAGACTATGCTCCGAAGTCGCGTTACCCTCCCCACCGTTCGCAAATGAAAACGAGCTCTCCTTCTCGCCTGACTGCGAGTTGATAGATCTACTTTGAAGACTCAGGATCTCAGAGGGTTCATGGCTTCCAAGATTTTTCGGGGATCAGTGGCGTTCCGGAGGGTCTGGACTGCGCGAAGGATCACGGTCTGCGAGTTGTTAGCGAATTTCTCAAGCTTGCTTTCATTTAGAAACTTTCCAAAGTCCACGGCCCAAAGTGAAAAATACTCCGATCTTTTAATCCTCCGTTTGCGTGAACGTCAAAGGTGTGCACCGGTGCATGGAAGATTTTTAAAACTCGGGGGTTGCGCACCCCTGCGTGAGCAGCAGTCGCGGCGACGAGCCACCCTCCTCGCGTCACGTTAAAAATGACACTATTCGCGAGCACTTTGGCGCGAAACGCCGGGCCGCTTTGTCGGAAAATCGTGAAAATATTTCAGGGGCTTTGCCAGGGGCGGGCGGACGCCGGTGGATATAATAAGAGCGCGCGCTGGAGCCCCGAAGCGGATCCTCCAGCTGGGAGGTTCGGCCCCTAAGCAGAGAGACTCATCCAGGCCGATAACTTCTCCGAGGAGCAGAAAATAGAAATGGATAGAGTAGGGTGGCTTATACCCGCTCCGACTATTAGATCCTACTTTTCTTTTTCCCTCCGACTCCGCTCGCCGCCCCGTCCTCTCCCGTTGCTCGCGATCCCGGAATCATTAGCGCACTCCTCGCAGATTCGCTTCGAGGAAATTTACGAGCGAAACGGCGTGGAGCAATTACGAGTTCAAAGGCGATTCGAGACGATTCCCGGTAACGATACCCTCCGACGTTTCCGATTACCAAATGGAAAACTAATCTTGGAGCCCGGTCGAACGCTCTCTCCTTGCCGGCTTTCGCCTCCGGTTCCGTCTCCCCCCACCGATACACCGGCAAGCATCTATCCTCCCCCATGAATCACTTTATTCGAATATCGATCAGCGAGCAGTGCCTGTTGGGACGAGGCTCGTTACTTAGCCCGGGCAGATCGCAGCTCTCCCTTATTTCGATGCCCTACTCCCCCTCGAACCATCCATTTTTACATGTCCAACGCGGTTCCATCTTAATCCGTCACGAGCAGCGACAACGTCTTGCAGCGTGCCGCTCTCTAATTCAATCCCGCTGAAACGAGCCGTCCGATTCGATTATTCCCGCCGTGATACTCGTCCGCGGGGAGGACAGACACCGCAGACGTTCCCTCTTCGGGGATCCGGGACGCGTCGTCGAGTCTCGAGATCACCCTCAGGTGTTTACCATGGTCCAAGTACCTTCTGCTCGCTCTTTCTCGCCCCTCGATGACCATTTTCGCTCGCACTCCCTGAATTTCAACTCGTCTCCAACCCCCCGCGAGAAAGGGGCTTTCCTCGAAAAACACGCCTTTCAACTTTGGCGTTTATCCCTGCAGGGAAATCCGCGGCTTTCCCACCCCTGCGAGCGGGAAACGGTCGATGGGTCCGTCAGGGTTCTGCGGCAGGCTTTCCTGCCCCCTCTAGCGCCCTGGTAAGCGGCTTTTTGCGGAACGAGCATTAGGCCACGCGTGTTCCTCCCGCAGGATCGCTGAGAAAAATGATTCCTTAGGCGAGAGGAGGTGCTGGTATCGACCTTCTCACTCTGCCCTTCGGAAAGGACCACGAGGCCGAGTGGCCCCTGAAATTTTCGCCAACAGATAAGCGGCTAATTGGATCGCTGCCGATAGCGGAGGTCGGGTTAATTGAGGGACAGAGGCCGTAAAATTGGTCGAATGAATCGAAGCGACCGTGGACAACTCGAGGTATCCTTGAACCTGATTCTTCCAAGACCTAATTACGAGTCGCTTAAATCCACTAAAGTCCTCCCACTCAATAGGTGCCATTAGCGACTGGGTGGTAAGAAACGCGGGCTTGTTAAACGATTGCAGAGGGTCCGTGGAGTGGACCTTGGAGGTTGCGCTGGTGAAAAGGGGGCTCCGTCGAAAGGGTTAGGGCCGCGCGGAGGTGAAGGGCACGGGGGCCGCGGCCGGTTGCTGAAAAATGCATAACGAGGCGAGCCGGTGCATGGGAGCATAATATCAGCCGGGGAAACGGAGAAAGTGCCTGGGCAGGTTGCTAACCAGGCGGCATGCGGGCGAACGGACAGGTGCTGGTGACCTTGAAAGCGTTTGCCGCGCACCTTCCGCATTGCCGAGCCCGCACGGTGCGCCGCGAATAATTGAAATCATCGCGGGCGATCGCCTCCGGCGACTCCAGTATAAACCAGCTCACCTTTCCGTTCCATCGCCGGCTTTTATGCTCGCTCGGGTCACGGCGAACTCTCGAATAATTTCCAGTCTCCCACCCCCGCGTTCCTTATCGCCACGATCGATTCATCTCGCGAGGAATGCCGGGCATCCAGGCTCAATTAAGGCGAGTTCCAGTGAACCTGGCCCCCGGTGAAAAATTGCAAAACGACAGGAATTTATGCGAGCTCTCGCCCGGCCCGCTCGGATTTCAGGGCGCTCGTCCGCCGCGCGGGCAAGAAACGATCTCGCCATCTACCCCTTGGCCGCGCCGCGTAAAACGGGCAATAAAACACACGGGACGCATCTGGGTTACGAGCTTTACAAGCCCCCGCTACCTTCTTTCTTTATCTCGCGCCACGGCCATCGCTCGAGCCCTAAGCGATTTCTCGAACGGCGCCCCCTTCGACCTCCGGCATATCCGACCCTTCCTCCTATTCTTCCTCTTCCTCCCGCGCGGGGAGGATACGATTCCCGCTACTATCTTCCCGCACCGATAAGCCCGCTTTTTTAACCCGCTCTCGATGTTCATGCCACGGCTGTTCCGCGCACTCGTGCGTATCTGCGAGGCTTTCGCTTACAGCGAAGGGCTACCCTGCGTTGGTTGAGGGAACCTTCCGGCGAAGGCTCGTCGGAAGGGCGCGATAGAATGGGGTGGAAGGGATGTAGGACACGGGAGGTTATTGCGCGTACACCGTTGCTCCGAGTCTGTCGAGGTTTGGTACATTTTGCGTCACAGACACTGTTGCCGAATCTAACCCTCTCCCCCTGTTATTCCACCGCAGACCAACTCTGCGAGAAGACACCCCCGGTCCCTGTATTTTACACCGTCCATAGAGGAAAAGCAATCTCCAGGAATCTGCATCGGTATTCGAATTCTGCTCGAACGCGGCCGGGGATGTTATCCGGCGAATCTCCAATATCCCCCGTGCCCTTTGACCTCTCCGTGGTATCTGGCGCACGCAGGCCGATAGCTGGCACAAAAGGCCCTTCCGACGCGGTTACGTGTACGCGAAAAAGGCGAGCCGAGCAAACATTATTCAGCCAGAACCAACACGGCCCGGCGATCTTGCGCGGGCCGTTTACATTTGAATTATCAGAGTACAAAGAGTCGCTTATCGGCTGGAACACACTCCACTCGGTTTCCCTCGGCTGCTCCCGAACAATCGCCTCCGCGGAGCCACTAGACAGCATTCACGGGGATCGGAGAGGAGCTAGTCGGCCACTCGCGACGCATTAACTCGAGAACGAAGAAACGGGAATTACGATCGCGACGAGTCAAGCTGCCGTCTACCCCGGCCGCGTTTTCTAATTGCGAGTGCCCGCGGAAAATACAGGGAAGAGTGCAGCGGGGAGCTGAGTGGCAATAGCGCCTCGTCTAATCTCCACCGCGACGTAAGCAGTCGAGACATTCGTTTCCCCGGGCCCGCTTACTTTCTCCCTTTCCCTTTTCGCCTCCCTCGCCTTCGCAGATTTATCTCAGCCACTTACGCTCACCGTCTACCCTTGAATTTATTCCACGCGCGACCGAAAACCCGACCCTGTCAACCGCCTCCACTGAAATGCCTGACAGAACTCGCCGCGGATTTACTTTAATCGCCGACGGAAAATTAAATACAACCATCGATCCCTCCCCAGGGGTATCGAAAAGTGACCCACCCTCTGTCCATAGTTGCACGTTTTTTTTCCAAACGTGTATCTACTCCTGTGGCTTGGTCCAGGGGAAATTCCACCGCGCGAACTTCCGCGGTTTCCTCGGTGCGGCGAACATTTAATTACCCAGCGGTGATCGTGGCGGCGTCTCGGGTTCGAGGGAAGATTAAAAAAATTGCGGAGGATCGCCAACAGGGGTGGATACGGTGGAGCAACGAATTATAGCTGGGAATTATCGTAAAACTTGCGAGCGAGCTGCGGTGGGTGTAATTAAAAATTGCAAGCGTTAAGTGCACGCGTATATAATCGCGGATGGGGTCGCGCAGCTTGGTCCCCGAAGACTGCACCCTCGTTTCGATATCGATGCGGAGGCGTTGCCCCGTATCCGGTCTCGAATTACAGCGGGTTTGCCGCAATAACTGACTCGCCGTTAATTACAGCCCCGCAATTATCGGTGTTTTGGACCAGTCGTCTTTGAGATTTGAGGTGAGCGAGGGTGCGTGGAATATAAAGAGCGAGGGGCGTGCATCGGGAGAGCGAGTCTCGTAGATCGTTGCTCGACATCCGCGTCCCGATTCGATTACACGTGTTTGCCTTCCGTTCGAAAACGCTCGGAGGCGTTCCAAGGAACACGATTATGACACCGCAGCCTCCGGAGCAGGTTGCGCGCACGCCTGATTTTATCGGTACACGGGGAAACGCGTGTAAATATGCAGATAGCTGCTTGCCAGCCCGTGTACCCACGCTAATGCGACCAGTCGAGTATTGCAACCAACTACCGCGCGAAACGAACAGGCTAACAAAAAAGGGGGAGTCGGGTACAATATCGGAGCTCTCTGGTTCATTAATTAAACCCCTTTCCCCGAGAAAACGGGCGAGATTAAAGCGCACACGTTGTATTCTGGGGACTAAAGTTCGTGGTCGATCGAGTGGGAGGTGTCTCAGCTTCTCCGCTGATATTAAACCCTGCGCCATGGTTGTAGTTTAGACTTTAGAGGATCCTCGGCCGAGCATCGAAAGCTGTCGAAGATGTTCTCCGAGAGATAAGGGCGGTTGGAATACAGGATTCTCGGCGCAATGGGAAGCCAGCTTCGAATCAACAACGCTATCGAAAGCCAGCGTTCGTGTCTCTGTGTCGACGCGATCGTTAGACGTAGCCGACGGCATAGATATACCGGTGAATGACGTTCCCGTTCCAGAACTTCGCTAACAATGCAGAGTCGACGGAACATCTGTTGACAACGGGGCGATACCAGAGGATCCTGGTCGACCAGTCAACTAGCCAACTATCGCTGCTATACTCGCGAGACCCTATTACAACATTGGCAACGTCATGAATGAACGTCAACGGTGTCACTCACTCGGAGACGGTAAAAAGTGCCGGCGAATCTGCATACCGAGCGGGGGAGACCGATGGGCAATCCGTCGGAAGACAAATTTATTCACCGACCGTATTAATTTATTCAGCGATCACTTGTACTCGTTTAATGGACCGACAGATACGCGCCCATATAATGGGCGCGTTGTGAATAATTCTTTGAATCCGTGTCAGTTTAAATTTGCGTTCGATTATCGTTGGAGGTGTGACGAGATATTGACTCGGTAATGAGCAAGTAATAATTTATTATTATTTATTTAAACGGAACTTGGCCCTTGGTATACAAATTGTACAGTTAGGAATTATTATATGCTGTCAGTTAATCATTGAGAACAATTTTATGCACAGCAGTTTCAAAGAAATTTAGTTCAGAACTATATTTATTCGCTAGCTTGGATGTCCTGTTTAAAGGAAAACATCTTCCTGGTAGTCTGATTCGAGTTTTCGATCACAGATATGTCTATATGTGTATTTCTTTGGGATTTCTGTGAAGTCTAGTTGATACAGCCAAACTCCTCTGCCAGACCCGAAGCGTTTGATCGACGAATCTGAAGCAGATTGAACGTGGACCGTGAAATTCGTCGATACTTGGATTCGCGATTGCCTCGGTACCCAGGGGACCCAATTACCATGGGGGTCGACTCGTCTGCGAGGCTGGCCGTGCGGGACTCCACGTGAACAAACGCGTCGCGACGCCAACTTGGTAGTGGAAGTTCTGGCGTCGATTATAGACGAGCAGTCTGCATATTTCAATCCTTGCAATTACCCTGGAGGTATACGTACACCCGAAAGCTCATCTGCCCCCTTTGTTCGCCTCGCAGATATTATTAAACGCGTCTCCCCTGTTAAATCCCTGTAACCAACCCCCGCCACCCTGTCTACGTCACTCGGCCCTGTTGCGTCTTTTTCCCCGCCGAATTCCATCCATAGTCGAAACTATGTAGTTTACAGAGTATCGTTTGTTTAAATCGAGTGGTCAATGGTTAACCGCTTTCTATAAAGTCGCAATTGCATTACCCCGTGAAGCAGCCGTTAAAGTTCGTTCAACGTTCGCGCGGTTTCGCGGTGTAACGGCGAAATCGACCGCGTGCGCCAGCGGAAATTGGAAAATAAAGAGGCAGCGGATGAAAATCCTCCACGCGAACGAAGCGCAGAACGTTCCCCCATCGCCTCGAGAAACGGGATACCTAGAATGCGAGGAATTAATGAGAGACGAGACGGAATCCTTCCCTCGAAAATCCATAAGTATCTGTTCTATGTATACAAACCAAAGGAGATCCTCGATAACCACCGAAAGCAGCGGTGCACGAATCGTCAGTCCCGAGCCGCTGCTCGATATGCAGAATAAATCGATTGAACCGCACGACCGGCCATAAATAAAGCAATTGCAATCCATTTTGCGTGGACCATGGCGCTTTGTCGTTCGAAAAATTCAGTCGATCGTCGCGCGAATTAAACAGCAACCGAACGAAGCTGCGTAAAAAATTAAATCCCGCTGGGACTGTTAAAAAAGAGCGCAGCGATAGACCCACTGCAAAAGCTGAACCGTTCATTCAACAACCCGTGACAGAGAACACAAAGGTTTTTTTAAATATTTGAAGAGCTCGAAGGATCCCACACGCGCAACGAATTCGTTTAAATGGCCGGTGGACCCGGTGTGTATCGACCAGGGAGAAACCGGAGAACGAACCGCGAGGCGGAGCGTGGAAATCACGGTGGGCTCGCTCGAGGGTTTTCCATCGGATCGCCATATCCTCCACCCCCGCAGATCGTCCCGCGGACGAGGCTTTATTATCGACGCGGTAACGCCGTCATCGCCGTCCTCGCGATTGTTAGTACGATCGTCGTTATTGTTATTGCATCGCGACGGCCGAACCGACGTGGCCCGCGGTCGTTTCCCAGCTCTCGAGTGCCTACGTGCCCAATTCCCATTGCAATTCGCGCGACACCGCCGACTGCGGACGCCCCATGGAATTATTTTCCATATAGAGCAGTTTTTCGATTTTCCGGACCCTACCGGCCACGCAACCCTACCGATGCTCTCGCTAAATTAGCGCGCTATTCGCAATTACCTCTACTTTGTGTGATTCGATTTACCAAGTCATTCAGTGTCGCGCTCAGGATTTAATTCGCGGGAAGCCGAGTCGAAGGGATGAAAATATTTTGAATACAAATTCAATAAAATTCATTGGGTGATTTTAAAAATTAATTTAAGGAATAAAATCCAGTTTTCTTTTCTTCTCGAGGCTTGAGTAGTAAGGATGAGATGCAAGAGTGTTATATGGGTGCGGGTAAAGCTCGCGTTTCCCGCGTCACCGGGCGGGAAAAGGTGAACAGAACCGTTAATCGTAATCGCTCGTTAGGTTCAAATAATTGATTCGTCCGTGCGGCCGCTAATAGGAACGCGACGAATTATATCATCGGGTATCCTCTTCGCGTCCTGTCGGCCGCGAATATCACCAGGCCGCTAATGAAATTTGCATCGTCGGAAATTAATTCGCGAGCACCCGGTGGTACCCCGCACGGAAAATAGAGTTATCGATTTTCGCCGGCAACACACCGCGTCCTGTTTGACGCGGCTCGCGATTATCGGGATGGAATTTGCGAGGGAGGCGCTCGCACGACGTCGAATCAGACAGCCAGAAAAATCTGACCCTTATCTTTCGCGCCCCAGGTTTTCTGCGCCATTCGGCTTGGAAAAAATTCTGCCGGCGAGGCCACCTTTGAATAACTAATGCCCTGGGAACTCTCGATCCTCTGGAATTCGTTGCGCTTTACATACACCGCCACCCTCGCTGGGTTAATTTCGCTTGATTAACTTCTTCCTTTTGCTTCAACTCGCACCTGTTATTATCGACGGATCGGCTCGGAGGGAACCTGAACGGAGATGGAAGAGGATTAACGGAATTTTCTGTTGCCTCAAGGTGGACGGCGACCTGTCGCTGCACAGTTTCTTGACACCGGCAACTTCCCTCCTCGTTGGCGGAAAATTGTGGAAGTTTGGATTGGAAGTTGAATTAGATTTAACTTTGAAAGTCCATCCGCCGGCAAGTCACCACGCTGCAAAATACCCGAAAGTGACAATTTCCTGCTTTCGGTCACGCGACGCGGCAGACTGCAACTGGTCTCCCTCTTCCCCCCGCGTCGCGGTTCTTGGGAGCCTATTTTTCCACGAAAAACACTGGAATATATCTCGCGAATCTCAATTACGATCATGCAGTGCCAATCGAACGTGTTACAAATCAAACTGAACGGAGAAGCTTTAATGCAAACGAATAGTTGCTGTACTGTATCATCGTGGATCAGCAACAGTGAAAATAAATGAAGACAGGCTAGTCGACGGCCGGTTGTTCATCAGCTGGGTTTATTAATAACCAACTCGTCGATCTCTCTCGTTCTCCGGCGAAACAAGCTCGCGGGCGTTCGTAAATCTCATTCCCAGACGATCCAGCAATTCCCGCGGCGCGATATTAATTAATAACATTAATACAGCGACTAATAACGGTTTAACGCGGTGAAATCTGGGTCAACGGGATGGATGCGATGGCGGCTCCGTGGCCGTGGTGGTTGCATCGGCGTAATTTTCTTCCTCTCGGTTTTACTCTCGAGGGAGGCCCCGGGCGGCTCTACCCTTTTCCGCTCGAAATAATTAATATACAAGGCACAGGAGAGCGATCCGGAGACGGTGGGATTTCGGTCCAAGGCTCCTCTTTCCAGGGGGACCGGCGAGAAGCCCATGAAGTGCTAATGCGCTTCCGTAAAGACCTGCCGACCCCGTCCTGCCGACCTGTTCATAAAAAATGGAACGTGTTCCCTCGCAAACAGCGTTTCCACCTTGCTCCTCGGCTCTCGCCAGCTTCCTCCAGCGGCCTTTAACATGCGAAGATTTTCGAAGCGGTTAGTATTCGGGGAATCGGTGATACCCTAGCACTTGGACGCCTGGACAGCAGTGGTATTCATTTATCTCTGTTGTGTGCTATTCATTATCAAGGAAAGAGGTGGCTGGAAAGGAAGGCCGGCGATTCGCGTGACGATTTTCCAAGGGGAAACGAATTAACCGGACACCGGGCGTGTATCACGCGCAGCTTTCCTCCCCGTTCTTTTTCCCTCACGCGACAGGATGATCGGGCCGCCATAAATTCGCCGGCACAAAGAGAAACGAAACTCAAGAAGGCCACGATGCTTTATGTTTCACCTCACGCGACCGCCCGATAACATTAACGAACCAATCCCTGCCCCGTGCTTTCTCCAAAGCTTTTCCACCCTTGTGCGGACGTCAGGGGGCGAAAGTTATCGTCCCTGCCCCCGCCGCGCTCCTTCGCCGGTTCCTTCCGTCCTTTCTCCCGTGGAGCGGGCTCCTCGCCCTTCTTTCCTCTCTTTGGCCCAGTTTTCCTCCTCACGTGGCAGTCCTCCCTGTTCATTAGACGCGCTCCGATTCTTTACGACACGTGGCTGCGATAAGAGGCCCCCCTTATCGGCGCCACGTAATTGTCGCATCGCCTTTCGCCGTGCTTTTTAATCATTCCCCCAGCTGTGGGGAGAGGGCTGTTGGTCGATCCGCGGGACAATGCCGGGGAATTTACGACGTCGCGATTAACCTTTTGTCTGGCTCGGCCTTTGCGGCGTTTCCTTGGGGTAAGAGACACGAATTCGTTCCCTGATGAATCGTGATTCCTAAATGCTGCAGTTTGTAAAATGTAGCCTTGGGTCTAGAGGCATTAGCGAGAATTTGTTCAATTAAACTGGTGAATTCCCGCGGTTATATTCGAGTGAAAGCTCCAAGCAAAGGTATCGAATTCTCGAGAGTTCGGTGCTCGGATACTCGGGTCTCTTTTTACTCGTGTTAATTCCACGTTCCCTCATGCTACCTGTTCACTTGGAACGGGAACGCACGGGGTGAAGTACGCTCCCCCCTCCCTCCTCCGTAACGAATACGTTCCGTTGTAGGCGCGCAACAGCCCCGATAACGATCGGCCCTCGCGTCGGGGGTACCGCCTTCGTCCACATTAGTTATCGTCGCCGTCCCCTTGAAATATTCACATGCACGCGAGCTGGGAACGCTTTCTTTTCACGCGAAAGCCGCCGCGACAGCGCGTGGCATTCCCGAGCACCCCGCGTATCTGTCTGAACCTGCTAACAGGCTGTTTGATGTTCGTCGTGCTAGCTCGTCGTTCGCTGAAAGATTCACGAGGCCGGATCCTGCTGGCCGTTTAGCTATTCATGGTGGCGGGCATATTCACGGGCGAAGGGTCCTTCCCCTGGACGAGAGAGAGAAAGAGAGAGAGAGAGAGGCAGAAGGAGAGGGAGAGGGAGGATTTTCATAAGTCCTTATTGCCAGACCGCTGTCGTCGTTGCCGAATCACTCTCGGGCCAGGGAGAGAAGAAGGAAAGCTTAAGCACTGACGACAGTTTGAGAGATCCTCCCGGTATCCCGTTTGCGGCTAATGTACCGTCCTCACCCTCCGTCGGGATGACGACGTCCTTTCTTCTGGCTTGAAGCAGCGGCTTCAACGCCGTTGCAAATCCGCGCCTACCCCGTTTCGGAGCAACATTTTCTGCGTTTTCCCTTCCGTTACACCCTGCCAACCCCTCCGCTCCTTTTCATACGTCCTCCCTTTTCTTCCCCCTTTTTTTCGCTCCCTCTCAACGCCAGATGCTACTAACTGCACCCTCCGCTGATGAGATCCTCCTCCCCGCTTGCTGTTCAGCTTCTTCCATCCCGTGGCCTCCTTCTACTTAGCCGTCTTCGCGGCGAAGGGCTGTATTCTCACGCACACGGGGGGGCCCTTCAACCCGCGCGCCAGCCGGATCGAACGTCTCGCGCGTTCGACGCCCTTCGCTCCCCGCGAGTCTCGCCCTTTCTCACCCCCCCCCCCTTGCTTCGCCTTTCGCGCACGCTGTCTCGCTACGATTCCACCGAACGGCGATATTATTAAAGGCACGCGAGGGCGGGACGCTTGGTCCAACCCAAACGAACGGTAATTCATCGGCAAGGCCAGCCGATACGTGGCGCCGTGATTTAAGTCTCCGCGGAATTAGCAGAGTGGGCTATTAAGCGCGGAGTCAGCCAGCCTCTCGTTGACTCTTTCCAGCGGGGGGAACCGGCTTAAAAGTATTCCGTGGTTGACCCCCGGGACAGTATGAATTGCTCTTAAAGCCGAGCCTCGACCCGTATATTAACCTCCGTTTTAATTAATCAGCCAGTGGTGCGCGCCGTTGACCGTGTTGCCCCTCGCGGAACGCGAGTTTTCCTCCTCCCCACGCCCGACCGAATTCGCCCGTTATTGCCTGCCGCGGAATTCCGCGCTTCCACCGTCGAGCAGGTGATATTTACTCCACGGCGGCAACTGTTTATGCAATAAGGGCCCGGCGCCGATCAAATAACGAGAGTATTTATCGCGCCTGTCCCGTTAACGAGAGGGCGATCCATCGCTCGCGGTAATTGACGCGATGGAACGCGAGTACAGCTGTCCGCTGTTCAGCCTGGAGGGTGTAACGTCCCGATATCCGTGCGCGTGCAACAGGAATTCAGGGAGGTGTGTGTTTCAAGTTCTAAATTTATTTTGAAGCTAGGTGGTTAAGTCCTCCGACTCTACGATCGTCTCGATGATATAGCAGACGTTAATTCATCCCTCCGTGAGGGATGAACTCGAGGGGATACGGAGGCGTCACTCGAGGACACGTACGTATCAATCTCTGCGGATCAAGGCTTCGAGGAGACGAGTCTTCCTAGTATCCATTAAACTCTCGTCAAGCGGGCTATGGACTTGGCCAAGTTTCGTGAAACTTTCCCGCCTCGGAGGAAAATTAGATAAGGCGAAAGTAGCGCCTGACCCTCTCGAGAATGTTGGAAATGCCTCCCGATACTCTGACGCTCGATTATGAATATTTCATTTCCGCGAAACACCAGCAGCGGCTGTGCACTGAAACCTGACCGCCATGTCAATGGGCGCCTATCGTTGACGAACAATTACCAGTCACCGAGGACCCCTATCGTCGCTCGGCATAGGGGAATCGAACGACCCGCGATGCTCGTCGAAACGAGTTGCCTGATACAATAACCGACGATCTATGATCGCTCCGTAACCCGTTCTGTTTTCTTCTTTCAGCTGTCGGAGCTGGAGCAGCGGGTGCTGGAAGCGGAGGGCCGAGCCGACGAGGCGGAGGACAAGGTGAGAATAAATTACTATCGCGTATTTTCAACTTTCCACCCGGCCATCAAAGGACGCACCTCCCTTCGCCTATTCCCGAGTGCGCTCGTCCGGAGCAATTTCCTACTATCGACTATCATCCGGGGAAAATCGAAACGTCGTTAAACGCCGCTATACCGTCGCCCAGGCGATGCCCGTTCGCCTCGGTCTAAAGTAATTACGCTCGCTAGCAATTAACGGGGCACAGGCGTCGTCGGTTAACGCTCGGCCAACTGGCCCGGAGACATCAGGGATAAATAATTAATTTAACGAGTGGTAACGACGCTCCTCGCGAGACCTTGCGTCCGCTTTAATGACTCGCGAGACGACTGTGTCCAACGGGTGTCCCATTAAGATGTCGCTTATCGTGCCACATTCTCTGGCCGATCTCAAAATGCATTAGGGTCTTAATGTCGTTTCCTGAGTGAAATTTAAACGCAGCGTCGATTCGTCATACGTTCTTGTAATTTACTTTCCTTTTTTTTTCAAACGAGGGTAAATGAACATATAATCGATAGTTTCGTAGACTGAATATTGCAACGCAGCTTTCGTGACTTTTCTGCTTTTTTTTAAATTCGTTGCTGGGCTTCAGAACCCCCTAGCTTAGCAGTGTAAGGGCGCCGGTACTGTGTTACCGACCACAGGAACAGCATCCGGGGGTGCAGCAGAGAAAGTAGCTGTTGTTTCCACCGAGCTGCTCATCGATTTCCACCCTCGCTATCTGCCCCTTACCGACGTCCCGAATTCAGTAAACGGTATCAGCCGTGGGCAACCATGCTCTCCATTTACGCACAGGGTGGTAAAACATCGACACCCTTGCCTACCTATGAAACCCTCCATAGATCCATTCCACGTGCCCTACTCGACTGCTATTAATTATTCTCGTGCCAGTTGGACTCGTCCTTGAGGACACAGACTACTTTGTACGTAGAGCTTCGTCCTCATTGTTCGCATCAAACCTTGAGCAACCTTTGGTGGTCGAACCATCGAGATTCCCAATTGAAAAATTGCTCTTCCCACGATCCACGGACCGAAGATCCCCTCAGCCGTCGAACACCAAGGGGGATGAAGCACTCGAAACACTTTACCCTCGCAGCAAAGTGCCCGCGAAGTAAGTTTCGGTCGGTACTCGGGCTCGCGGGGGTGTCAGGGCGCATGTTAGGTCGCATTGATTTTTGCTCGGGCCGCGAGAAAGAGGGACAAACTTGGAACCGCTAGACAAGAGAGAACGAGTGGTGACGGGAGAAAGGGAGAGGAGCAACAATATGGCCGAGCAACCGGCCGGCGAGACCGTCGTTTTGTTATGACCTCGAAATTCGGCGAGCAAGTCGGGCATTCGTGAGCCACGTGCATCCGCGGCGGGGTTCGTGACGGTGAGACAGCCTCCCTTCGTGATCATCCCTTCGCTCGATCGCGGGGAGGATCGCCTCGGACACACCGTCCTCACCGAGCCACCGCGTCACGAGAATTATGGATCCCGGCAGGTGACACCAATGAAAGGTAAACGTTCCACACGAGCCAGGACACTCTGATCCTCCCTAAATCCTCCGGCATCCCTTCGCGTCCTCCGGGGTACGCTGGGCTCCTGGTGCCTCTTCTCCAAGGATACTCTGATCTCTGTAAGCTTTGCATTGCTTCCTCGCTATAGTTTATCAATATGTATGTATATGTAATAGCTGATTACTTAGTTTACGAAGTGGATGAACCGTGTCATGCTCAGACATGAAGAGAATTCTACTCAGACTAGCAACTGTTAATTCCCTTGAATGGGGGGTAGTGGATCTTAGGGGCGCGAGATCGACGATGCTGCGGACGCGAAGTGTCACTCGGAGAGGCCCGTAGGAGCGATTTACCGGACGCGGGTCGACTTAACGACCCGCTTTGACGGGACGTGTCGCGTATAGAATTGGCTTGCGTCCAGTTCATGAGTAATCCTCGGTTCCCGTGAGCACCCGCGCAGCAGAGAAAATAAAGGCGCAGACGTTCCCTTTTTCGCTCCCCCTTCGAGCACCGTCTCGACGGCGACGCTCTTTCCTATCCTCCCCTCGCTTGCTTCGTCGATCTTCAACGTTCCTCAGTTCGCGGCTAACTCAATCCGATTCATAGCAGATTCATTGCCACTGCCAGTACCCATTCGAAGCACAACCGCGCGCTCGACACGCTGTCAGGGTGTTGCAATTTGCCGGGTCGCTCAGTCAACGGCGCGTTTCTCACGCGGCCGTCGGTCGTTGATCCATTTGGCCCGCCTCCGTCGTGTCTCGCGGCGGTCTGTTTTTTCCGCGGCTGCTTCGCCTCCCCCTCGTCGAAGATCATCGCTGAATGGATGTTTCTGCATGTACGCGCGCGTTAACGGGGCCGTTTTGGCGGGAGGCCAGCCCGACCCGACGCCGCGGCCCGAGAGGCGACGCCGTTCTTTGTCGCGTGCACGCGCACGTGCGTGGAGCTAGTCTAAAGAGACCAAGGGGCTGGTTCCTCTATTATTTCACCCCCCGCGAGACCCACCCCGTGCTGTATTCGACGGGAAGCTGACCACCAGTGGAAACTTTGTAATCCTCCCTTGGAAACGATCTAATCTGGGATCCGGTCCCACGACGGAGCTGGGGCTTTTAGGGGCGAGTAAAACAGGGGTGATTCGGCGTCTAGGAAGATCATAGTGTTTTGTATACACGAGGCTTTGCGAGAGGCTGTTCCATGGATGAACGCTAATGAGATTCAATTATTCCTGCTATTTCTGCTTTCGCGACAGCTCCTTTTCAGACCTGCGCCTCGCTAGACACAAGACGAATCGATAAATCTCGAGATACGGTTCAGCCGTCTGCGAAAGTCGCCAGACAGATCGAATGATGACCCGGCTATCCAGGTCATTGTCTCTGAATTAAACGGCTCTAGACCTCGAGACCTCCGCGTGGACAGCAACCTTGAAACTTTTGCCCTCGGCTATAGCTACGCGTTCTAAATCCACGGCAGACTGAAACTCGATATTCTAAGGTCAATCGAAACCGTCGGTTTCACTGCAAACGGCTATGAACTCCTCGAAGAATCCCAAGGATGCCCCTTGTTGCTCGCCGGTGCTCGTCGCGGGCGGAGAAGCGCAGGCTCGCGAGACAGAAGCGTGGGGCAGGTCGATGAATCTGCCGCGTGCCACGGTTTCATCGGTTTTCCCCGATTCCCTTGGCTAAACGGATTAGCCGGCTGTTAAGGGTAGGAAATCGTCGTCCGTGTCCCTCTGTCAGGGCGCCTCGGTACGCCTCGGGGTGGCGTTGTGTTAGCGTGTGCACACTCGGTGCACACGAGCTCGCAGGACCTCTACGAATTCTGCCATTGGCCGCGAGCCAACGTGACTCATCGCCTCTGGGAAACGGCGCCGAAGAGAGAGAGGAGTTTACGTGCATCGGTTCGGCGCCCGTTCAGTTCGGTTCGGTACGATTCAGTTCGGTTCGATCTACGGCACCGTGCGCACCCTTCTTGCCCACCGGGAAATCGAGCTTCGATCTGCCCGTGGCGTTGGGAGTGTCCTCGAGAGGATACCGCGGTGGAGGAAGGGCCCTTGTGGCGCACAGAGTAGATCATTGGAGTCTGCACGCGCCAAAGGGGGTAAAGAGCTCCTCGGTGGATTTTGTTGAGCGACGGATCGGTTATCATGGCCACTCGTAACTACGGTAAGCATCGGACCTCTCGATCCTTCCGTTCCACGCTGGAGTTCCTTGAAAGCTTCCTCCAAGACGGTGGACGATTGACTGTGAAGATTGAAACCTGCTACCGTGATTTCGCGTGATCGTTGGGGTTGAGGGAGGCGTGGACGCTCGTGGGGGTTACACGTGGGTGGAAGTGATCCGCAGTGATCCTCGAGTGATACGGTAATCGCGTGGGCCTCTTGGAGGTCTTCAGTTAAATGGTTCTAGAGTCACCGAAAAAGATATCCCCCTTTGTAATCCCTTCGCAAATCAAGAACTCGACCGAAGAAATACGAGAAACACAAGCGTATTACCGCGAGGTGGACTCGTGGGAAACGTCGGCAATGAAAATGAAGAGATCGATATAACTCGCGAGCACATGCACGCGGTGGGAGCCAGGAGGAAAACACTCGGCCAGAGGATTTCCCCGTGTATTGATTTTCTCGATAGCCTGCTCTCTCTCTCTCTCTCCCTCTTTCCCCGTTCGTTGTAGTGGACGCTCGGCGTGCGGAACGCTTACGTGTGTACCGTACTCGCGGAGCGTGAAGGCGATATCGATTTTTGACAGCTGCTGCGAAACGGCCAGCATCGTGTGCCAGAGAGAAAAGGGGTGCACGAGGTCCGCACGCAACGCTTCGTCTCCCTTGCCTCTCTCTCTCTCTCTCTCTCTCTCTTTCTCCTCTCTCTCTCTCTCGCACACGCTTTCGCCGCTGTTTACCCTAGGCGACGCACGGTCCCACGCCGCGCCGGCTGCCACGCTGCCACAGGGCTGGCATGTTCCTCGCATCGCAACGGAAATGTTGCACGCTCGCGTCACCCTCGTCGAGTAGACGAAATTCGCGGACAAGTCGCGAACATACATCCTCGGCGATTTTCGGAGATCGTCTGGGATTCAACGCCTGTACGGGGATGCTAGTCGAGTAAAAGATCGCGGGGGTGAACAACACTGAGGCTTAAAGTGGCCCTAGAAACTTTATAGGATATACTGGCAATTATACGCCAGGATTCTTGACGCAGCTTTCGTTGCGCGAGAAAGATCGTGGTACTTTGAGATGACGAAGGTGTATCCGATTTGCCGCAGGTACGGATGATGGAGGAGCGGCTAGTGAAGGGTGAATACTGCTTGAGCACATCCGGCGTTGGTTCTCCACCGCACTCGCTGCCGTCAACTTCCGGTACGCAGAATGACAAGAACGAGGACGCGCACTGTGCCTGCATCTCCAAGTTAGAGACACAGGTCGAGGAACAGGTAGGAAAGCCTCTGTGTAGAACGTACAGCGATCCGCGAGGAAGTGCCTATTTTTGTCCGCCGCCAGTTCTCGGTAGCCCGTCATCGCGATTTTCGAGCTACCGCGAATCGCCGCTCGGGAAGCGTGCTGGTTTCGTAAGCAGCTTAGCGGGCCCGCCGGTTCCAATCTATCCGACGAGTGAGGTGGCAAAAAAAAGGCGATAAAACCGCGTGACCGTATCAGAGGCTGGCTCGAGATAACCGACTCACGGCCGATTACTAATTGCTTGCAGAGGCAGTTGCGGCTGCAAGACGCCAGGCAGGTCGAGGCGAAAGCCGCGAGGATAAAGGAATGGGTGACCAATAAGCTGAGGGAGTTGGAGCAGCAGAACCAGCACCTGCGGGAGCAGAACAACAAGTGCAACCAGCAACTGGAGCTTCTCAGGAATCATATAACCAACATCGGCCTAAAACCACCCGTGAGTTCACTTTTATTTAAATAGAACACTTACCCGCGTTCCTCGAGCGATGGGACGAGATTCTTCTCTCCAGCTCTGCGACGGTACACCGTTTTAATAAAGAATTTCTGGCTCGCAGGCACCCACGAGGGCGTCCCTGTCCCTGGAAGTGGATCCCACGTTACGCAGGCGGTCGGAGAGCCTCGAGGGAACACCGCAGGCGGCACAGGAAAGCGCGCAGAGCGCCGTAGCGGAGCCACAAACGGGCACGAAACACCGAAGACACCTGTCCGCTTGCGGCACGATACAGCGAGGGATCGCGGCCACCAATATGGACTCAAGGTAGAACCCTTGCGCGAGAGACGTTTGTGACTGGGCTTCGCGAGTGCCGCTTGCTGCGATTGTCGCTTACCGCTTCTGCCACCGTAACGGCCACCCCTAACGTCCCGTAAATTGCATCTCGAATTCTCCTTGGGAGGTCTCACGACGTGATAGCGGCGCCCGGCTCTCAAAACACGTGGTACCCTGTTAACGTCCGGAGACTTCCTGCGGAGATCTGTCAACCCGTGTAACGTTCTCTTTTACCTCCTAATTTCAAGCACGACGCCTAGTACTCTTTCTCTCTCTTTTATTTTTCATCTTTCCTTCCCCTTCGTTCCCCGCCCCGTTACCCTGGCTCTCGCTGGCACGAACGGTCGATACGAAGCTCTCGCTAATTGTACGGTAGATCGGGCCGATCGAGGTGGCGTCCGCTTGCTGACTTTGGCTCCGTGTTTTATGCTTGCCGTTCGTTCTCTGCTGCAGCCTGCTGTCCGAGGAGCTGGCCGCGGCGGTAGAGAACCTGGTGATGCTGCCGAACATTCCCGGCGTCTCGGAGACCAGCAGGGATAGCGGTAGTTCTGAAGCGGTCCACGATTACGCCGAGATATACACACCGAGCAGAGAAGGGATGAATTGGACGCAGAGCGCGCAGGGACCCCGGCCGCCCACCCCGCCTCTACACCGATTCCCCAGCTGGGAGGCGAAGATATACCAGGTAGAGGTCGAGTCGTTTTATTATCTAAGAGGATTGGCAAGGAGGCGGGTGGAATTTCTCCGGCGCAGGATGAATGAGCCGCCGCGTGCACGCTCGCCGAGTTGTCGTAGAATTTGTAATGAAAGGGGACGCGTGGCGTTCGCCAATTCCGTAGGTAGCTGATGGCGGGCTTGGCATCGGTCCACCGACCAACGAGGAATCCGCGCCTTCCACGATGACCAACACGACCAGCTCGTCGAAGCATTCCCAGGCAACGGGACACAACTTGACCGCGCACAATTCCCAAGGCTACTGCGATATTTCGGTTCCAGTCTACGCGACGGTCAAGGGTACATCTTCCTTACTCTCTCTCCCCTCGAGTTCTCTCGTTTGGTAGCTCGGACGCTAACTGCTCTTCTGTATTCCAGGACGAGCCAGTCAAATCAGATCCATGCCGTTCGGCGACAGCTCCGACGACAGCTCGGACGGCGAGGAGCACCCGAACCAGACCGAGACCAACACGAGGATCACCAACAGCTCGTCAGACAACACGGACTCCTCGCTCGGCAGCGGGAGCAGCCCTTCCAAGAGCGTCAAGACCACCAGCAGCCTTAGCCCCGCTAAAAGAAGTTCCAGCGGTTCTCCTAGCAAAAGCGTGAAACGTGGTGAGTATCCTAGACAGGTAAACGCTTCCAAACAGTGGAACTGAGTACTCGCTAACTTGGATATTATTTTGTTGCAGACACCTCTTTGGAATCTGGCTTGTCGGAGGATTACGCGATACCTCCCGATGCGCTCAGCTCGACGTCCCTCGAATCCAGCATGCCTAGCCTGCTGATGCGCGTCTCCGGCGAGAGCCCGAAGCGGCAGGAATCGCTGGAGAAGACTGGCCACCTGGCGAAGCTCGGCGGCAAGCTGAAGACCTGGCGGAAGCGATGGTTCGTGCTGAAGAACGGAGTGCTCACTTATTGGAAGAGTCAGAACGACGTGAACAGGAAACCTCAGGGCCAAATTGTGCTGGACGAGGTGTGCAGGTAATCGTCAGACACTGAGCTTCGTTTCTCTAGCGTTAATCGAGGACCAGTGAGTAACGAATCGTGATCCCTCGGCAGGATAAACAGGGCAGAGGGAGCCGCCACGTTCGAGATAGCTACGGGCAAGAAGACGTATTACCTGACGGCTGACTGCATCGCGACGATGGAGGATTGGATAAGGGTGCTGCAGAACGTGCAAAGGCGGAACGCCACGAAGCTTTTGCTCAGCAAGGAGGACAACAAGCCGACGATACAGGGGTGGCTGACGAAGGTGAAAAACGGGCACGCTAAGAAGTGCTGGTGCGTCCTCATTGGAAAAATGTTCCTTTACTTTAAGTGCCCTAACGATACGGTGAGTGTCCGTCCTCTTCGACCTGCAATTCGGTGAGGTGCATCCAAAGAAAAATCTCAGCAACTGTGTCTTTGCGTTTCTCTAGAATCCTATCGGACAAATAAATATGAGAGACGCGAGAGTGGAAGAGGTCGAGCACGTGTCGGACAGCGACAGTGAGGAAAGAGACGCGGAATGCCCTCACGAGAGAACGATTGGCATCTTTCCCACTCACCAAGGCCCTACGTACTTGCTGATGCCCCACAAGCAGGACAAAGACAATTGGCTGTACCATTTGACGGTGGTCTCCGGGGGCGGGCCCAGCGCGGGGACTCAGTACGAGCAGCTCGTGCAAAGACTGATGGAAACCGACGGGGACCCTAGCTGCGTCCTCTGGAGACACCCGCTGCTGCTTCACACGAAAGAGAACATCACTAGCCCACTGACCAGTCTCACATCCGAAGCCTTGCAGACCGAGGCCATAAAGCTTTTCAAGGTTTCAGTCTCTATATTGTCTTTGGTATTATCGTCCGCTAACGAAGCGGAGCAACGGAGTTAAACGATTCTATTGTCTCGATACAGGCTTGTCAGTTGTTCATGTCGGTGGCAGTGGAGCAAGCAGGCATAGACTACCACGTGGTACTAGCGCAAAATGCGCTACAGCAATGCTTAGACCAGCCTGAGCTGCAATCTGAGTTCATCTGCGCACTGGTAAAGCAGACAAGTCGTCACACACAGCACCGTTTGGGCGTACAGGTAAAAAAGGCCGCCAGACTTGTGTCGCTGGGTACTGCGCGCGTTGTAAGTCCTGCTTATTGTTTAACAAACACTCTGAAACCCTGTACCATTTTCACCAGCTGACGTTCGACGCGCGATTTTAGTAATTGCCCATAGGCTTCTCAATCGTAATCCTTGAGTAATTTGACCGGGATTCGCACGGGCCGATCGGTTCGAAGCTCGTCGCGAACGAAGTAAAGTCCGATCGCCGTTTGATTGCGAAATGGTACATCGGGTACGCTTAGTCAAGTATTATAAAAATAATCACGTGGAAGTAGAGCGGTGGAACTGTTTAGTTGTCTTTCCCTTTATTTTCTCTGCCGGAGGGGACTAACCGTACCGAATAACAACCAGCTGCCGTTTCGTTTCCTCGGGGGGAAGCGAATAATACTTGACGAAGTCTATTTAACAGAAGATGACTTTTAGTTTTAACAATCATTCACATTTCATTTTCATTTGCTGCTTTACGTGTGCTCTACCTAGGCTACTCTTAAACTCGCATGGGTTTTCTTTCACTCTTTCTAGACGTCGTCGTGTTTAAGTTTTGCGTTCTCACTTTTCTTTTATTGTGTACTTTTTAATATTTATACATGAATACCCGATCACCTTACCCTGATACGCCCTATATATCATGTGAGCCGAACATATTTCGACAATTCATCCGTTCATCCGTTTCATCCCGTATCGTTTCGTGGTGTCTCGATTCAGCGAGGAGTAAAATATCCGATTAGAGTGTCCCCGGTTGACTTGTCAAAATACGTTCTGCGGCGCACACACACTTGCAGAATGGTATGTTGGTGTACATAAGAACCACACACAGAAAAACATCTTTTTATAGATTGGTTTTTTGTTTCTGTTTCCGTACGTTTTTTTGCTCGATAGCTCATTACAATATTCTCTGTTTGAATGCTGCTTAGAGAACTCTTAGCCTTTGTTCATCGGTCGACAGACGGTCATTTTAAGGAATATATTATAAAGCTAGAGAATCCTTACAGATTCGAGCACGTCCGTCCGTAGAATACGAATACGAGACACTTCGGGGAAAAAAACAAAAATAGAAAGAAAAAATACAGCTACATTGTTGGGTATTCATTCGCACAAACGTAGAGCCTTCAGCAGCAAAGCGAGGCTGATGGGGATGTGTGTCCCCGTTCGTTCTAGCTGCGAACGATATGCTTTCGAGCTGTAAGGTAGACTCACATGGCCTTGAGAAAACAAGACAAACAAAGAATAGAAGCAATAATAAGCAGAAGCGCTTCTCTCATCCACATTGTTCTTAATTCATTCGATTGTTTACGGTCCATGCGTTTTATGTGATTAACACACATAGAGTTTATGCGTTTAATGGTCCGATTTCGATTGCTTACATACTAACAAGACGTATTGACGTAACAATTCGAGTGTTTCACGATGAAGAACGTTGAAAGCCCTCCCCGTAAAGGAGACCGTCTCCCTTTCGATCTGGACTCGGCCGCTTACGATGGCCCAGAGCTTACTGTATTAAAGAGAAACGAAAGTGGAGCGCGAATTTATTTAAAAGAAAAGTAGTAGACTAGGTCTGGTTCAGTCGAGGGACGTAGTAGTATGCCAGCATACCATTGCAGCAGCTCCTCCTCTGCGCCACGCAATCGCTGTTCACCTGCGATACGCAAAGTCCCGCGGCAAATGGCAGCGGTGAAAATGCGGACGCGCAATCGACGGCCTCCACTTCTCACAGTCCTACGCTCACGCAGGGCCACTCCACGTCTACGATTCTGGACTGCAAAACTAACCCTGCCCAGTACGTTCTTATCCAGGGATGGCAGCTGCTCGCCCTCGCTGTTTCACTCTTCCTACCGAGGAACAATCGGCTACTATGGTACCTGAAGTTACACTTGCAAAGAAACGCGGACACCAAGTGAGTCCCCATCTCCTTAACTCACAGGCGGAAATAATTTCATTAGAGCTTCTTCTTCCATCTTGCACCGCGATGCGCCACTCGGACACTCTGTGATCCCAGCGAAAATCTTCCTTTCAGAACTGAATGCGGCAAGTACGCAGCCTACTGCGAGAGAGCGTTGGAGAGGACACTGCAGAACGGCGGGAGGGAGGTGAAGCCCTCGAGAATGGAGGTCCTCTCGATATTGATGAAGAACCCATACCACCACTCCCTGCCGCACGCGATACCGGTTCATTTTTTAAACGGAACGTACCAGGTCGTGAGCTTTGACGGCAGCACGACGATAGAGGAATTTCTGAATACGTTGAACCAGGAGATTGGCTGCCGGGACGTTCACCAGTCTGGCTTCACGTTGTTCAGCGACGACCCCATCGAGAAGGAGCTTGAGCACTTCATCGATCTTCAGGCAAAGGTACGCGATGTGTAATTGCAGCGCCGCAGGGATGAGGTACTTATTGTTCCTCTTCGTTTCAGCTCTCCGACATAATCTCGAAATGGGAGACCGCGTTGAGGGAGAAAGGCTCGGGTAAATTCGAGAACACCAGGGTGATCCAGTTGACGTACAAGTCCCGGTGTTATTGGCGGCAGGCGGCCAAGATGGAGACCGATAAGGAGCGGCTTCTTCTGTGCTATCAAGTCAACCAGCAGGTCGTGCATGGAAAATTTCCGGTGAACCGCGAGCTAGCATTCGAGCTTGCGTCGCTAATGGCGCAGGTAAGCCTCAGATATCTTTAATCTCGTGAGATCACTGTTACGAAAACTACTATCGGACATTGCAGATCGATTTTGGGGAGTATAACAACGACAAAGCGCGAGGAAGCGGGCCAGGAAGCAATCCACACCACTTGGTGCTTCAGGCACTGGACAAGTTTTATCCTATACGATACAGGACGAACATCACTGCCGAACAATTGAGGTAGATATTAGAGAAAATGGAGATAAGCGTTGGTCGACTTCAATCGTTCATGAAAACACTGAATTCCTTATTGCAGGGATCTGCAAGAGAAGCTGCAAGACAAGTGGATCGCTTTAAAAGGTCGCAGCGTACTAGACTGTGTTCGCATCTATCTAACTTGCACCAGGAAGTGGCCTTTCTTTGGAGCTACACTTTATCAAGCAAAGGTTAATAGCTAAAGCTTCCCGCGTAGTTCTTCTCCTCGAGCTTAATGGTAAAGTAAGGAGATCGCATAAAAGCGTTCTACTCCCACAGTTGAAGCAAGCTGAACCAATAACCGCGTGGATAGCTGTTTCCGAGGACAGCGTCACGTTACTCGAGCTTCAAACGATGGCAGTCATGTGTCGTTACAACTACGGGAATATAGTCACGTTTGGAGGATGTTTAGACGATTTTATGCTGGTCGCTTGCCCCGACGAAGGCGCCGCAGAACAGAAACTCTTATTTGCGCTTTCGAAACCTAAGGTATCATGGTACATCACTGACTACACGATTAATAAAGCTTGTCATTCATCGAATGCTTTCTATTCGTTTAGATTTTGGAGATAACGTTGTTGATCGCCGACTACATGAACGCTTTGGGGCACACCTTACCCGGTACTCCGCAGATGAACACGTTGACCCGCAACGGGTCGCACAGATCCATCAAATCGACTCTAAGACCAACCACTGGTTCGTAGAAACAACATCATTTCACGACTCATCTTTCATTCATTCGTTCTCTTCTTAATGGAAATAACACGATCGCGCCAGGTTCGAGCTGTCTTCCAACGCAACCGGACATTCTGAAGTCGACGCCAGACCACCAAAGACCTTAAAAAGACTGGTCGATCTGATTCGGAAGAGAAAGATGCTGGGAAACGGAGCTTTTGGTTCACGAAAGTCTGACCCTACTCGAGGCACTAACCCTATACACTCGACGGTACTACAGCCTGTATTATAAGAATCCGCGGTACGAGAACCGACACACACACACACACACACCGGGCGACACGCGGCGGCGCGCGCTGTAGAGTTGATATTTAGTTGCGTGTTTTTTTTTTCGTGTAAATTAGAAAGGATGCTTGACGAATGACGTTTTTTATGTAAATACCTGGCGCAGCATGCAAGAACGACACACCTGTGGTCCACGTAACGCGACTTAAGACGTGGTGACTGAATACCAATCGAGAAACGATCCGCAAACACTGCCTAATGAGTAAATTAGTATGTCTAAATTACATCGAATAGTTTTGACCGGATGGCTGAACTTCGTGCTGAATACCCTTTTGCTACCGTATTTATATACCAAATTCGAGGCGTTAGTGGTAAGGTACCTACATAAGTAAAAGTGGTGTATCACGTACTATGTATATAAATTAATCGGAGTTACTGGATGTGTTTAGAAAGTCTAGTTGAGCGACGCGGCGATACGTTTGTCTCCGGTATGGGAATACTTTGGAGGAAAAAAATCTTATTCTTCTTGCCAAATCGACCGTAATACACGTGCAGTGAATGGAGCTGCGATCGGATAATCGCAGCATTAGAAGCACGCGTGATCGTTGGTACTCGATGATATTGTACGCAATCGTTCTTTTGTAAGGTTCCCCTTTGAACGCGATGCGCGATGGACATTTGTAACTGTACCTACTGTCGTAAATTCCGATGATTACTCGCTACGTTTCACACGTTTGATAATTTGTAGTAGTCGCAGCCATTGGTGAGGATCGATGTCGGGGCAGTAAATACAGACAGTATTGAACGTAAGTCTAAATGAAGCTCAATCGCAAGGGAAAATTCTTTAAACGAGAAACGGCGAACAGAACTCACATGTTGTCGTGTTATTTTAATAACAGCTAGTCTCATTTTATATTTATTTAACGATTAAGCGAATTAAGTTCGTTTTATATAAGGACACGACCAAATAGATGTAATGGGAACGCAATCTTTTTTTTTTCTCCGTCTTTTTTTTCTGCGATTAGTATCGTTCCTGCGTAATGTATGTGCAAGCAACAGTTTTTGTACTAATTAAACGGCGATCCCGTGTCACTATAGAAGTTTTGTACGCGCTTGACGTGTCCTACGTAACTAGCAAATGTCTTCCTTCTCTTTAGTAACCAGAAATAAATATGAAAACGAACGTTGAGAGTAGGGCTTTCGTGCAATATGTACAAGACTTCTATAATTTTTGTAATTCCTGAGGATAGGCTGAGCATTGACTGTGCCTCTCTTGAGCAGAATAGACAAAGTAATTCTACGCACGGCTTCGTTTAGCGCAGTTGAAGAAATTTATATGAAAATGAAAGAAACGAGAAAACGAAACAAACGATCGAACCTCAGATTACTGGGAGCAGTACAAAGATATGCAAGAACGACATTTTGTCTTTAATTTTTATAATACGCAGTTAAATGCTACTATTCGGGTGCTTAGCACCGTTGTATCATGATGCAGTAAAGTCACTGATTCTGTAAATATCACGTTAGGCTTAAGTTTCTAAGTATAGTAGAATAAAGAGGAAGAAAGAGGCAGCTGAGAGAGCGATAGAGAAGAAAGAGTGAGGGGGAGAGAGAAATCACAATCGTCGTCATAGAAATTTCCCGCGATCGTCGGGGGCTGTCTGCGGATATTCTACTGAGCCTACCACCTTACAATTTCTATTTATTATTTATTCGCATAAAATGACGCGTAAAGAGCACGAGCGGTGTATAGCAGAAAGCATTGTACTATTGTACAGGAAGAGAAATAAACTGCTCGGATCTGTACTTTAAGAGATCATTTATTCGCTTTGGTAATACAATATTTTTCATCGTAATAATAATAATTTCGGTTATTCTTTCAAGCGTGTTACTTATTTTACATCGTTTCCTTAAGGATATATTTAGTTTTCTGAAATGTTCGTTCACCACTTCACTAACGGTAACGACGACGTTCCACGTTAACACATTTCGTCCGCTGGCATTCGCGTATCTCCTTGCCGATCAGTCAAGGTAAGTATTAATCCATATTTAGTACGTATCATCTATAAAGAGACACGTATATAAACACTACAATAAATCTATAATAGGGACACTACAATTATTCTTTCAATTATTTTCAATGATTCGTGCATTCTTGCAACAAGTCAAACATTTTTAGATAAATTCTCGATTTGTACCCGTGAAGGATATATACACTTTTAGCTTTGCGTTCGAAAATATAGACTCTTAACGATCTCTAGCAACGCTATAGGCATAAATTTTATCTAAAATCCCACAGATATTTAAGGTTATCGTGCGCGATAATTTCCTTACCATTTCTCCATCACGCCGAAACGTCAAATAATGGCGCTGGAACAGTTCCGAATACGAACAGAAAATCTACTAAATTAACAGGAGTACAGAATGATATAGGAGGTCGATTGGTCTAGCTAGAGAGAGAGAGAGGGGGGAACAGGTAGCGAGTGCCACAAGGACGGAAATAGGTGGCGTGGAAATAACTCTGGTTATGCACTCCTGATACTTTTCAACTTCTGGTAGCAGGAGAGCATGACGCGAGGAAGTGGCGATTAGAAAGAGAGGGTTGCTGTTTAGAAAAGGACAGAGATAATCGAAACACGCGGTTCCGTTAGTTGTAGGTAGCACCGATAGAGCACGTTTCTTTAGGCTAATTGTAGGGATTAGTTTGAGGATTACTATCAAAATTGATTATTCATTCTTTCTACCGGTCGGAATTTTTGTACGTTTTCTGTGTACTTTACTAATACGGTAATATTTAGAATATATTAAAAGGGGACAGCAATTAAATGTATTCTACATGAAATAATGGTTAAAGGAGAAGGATAATTTAATTCTTATACGTTTTACATGAAATTATGTTGTAACATTTGTTGTATTTTTAACTGACATTGAAAAGGAGGAGATTATAGATTCGACCCGTTTGTATCTTTTTTATGTTTGTCCCCGCATATCTCCTCAGCATATGGACCCATTTTAACGATCTTTTTTTTTATTCAAAGAGGGCGTTGCCCCGGTGGTCCCATCCTACGTTTTGGTTAATAATAAAGACTATTGTCACCTAATTATTAATTATTTTATATATGTACGCGCATATCTCCGTATGCTTGCTGTCAACGCGGAAGTCTGCAAAGGTTTTGCCAGTAACGTTGGGGTAACTTATCCCTGTGGCTTTATCCCAGTGCGTGCTTGCCGAATTCGCTATAAGATATCATTAAGACGAATAGACCCAGATAGCACACAACGTCTATAAGCCGTCTTTCAGACTTTCAAGATGTCTTAAAGACAGCTTATAGACAACGTGTGCTATCTATTCGTGGGGATCTATTCGCCTCTTCTACACGGAAAATGGTCAACATGTTCTTTCTGGACGTGCGTGGTCACACCTTGTAGAGTTCTTCGCTGCCTTTCGACTCGTAATAGCGGCTCCATAGGAAATGTCCAAAAAACGGAAATATTCATAAATAAAAAATGAAAACGTTGTTTTTTCGGGACGTGCGTGGTCACACCTTGTATTGTTCTTCGCTGCCTTTCGACTCCTAATAGCGGCTTCTTAGAAAATGTCCAAAAAACGGAAATATTCATAAATAAAAAATGAAACCGCTGTTCTCTCTGGACGTGCGTTGTCACACCTTGTAGAGTTCTTCACTGCCTTTCTGCTTACAGGTAAGGAATCTTTACATAAAAGGCGTTTAATGTGATTACCGGCTGCATTTTGGATTCTTCATCCGGCTTTTTCATACAAATGATGAATTACATACCACATGTACATACATATTTTCTATAATACAAAACATTTGTAAGATTCAAATGCATTAAAGTTCATTTATTTGAATGCAGCTAAGTAATAAAAGAGTATTATTATTATATTTAACGAACATTTATTGCACTACTTACTCCTTCCAATTTCAAATCAAATGATTTGTTAAGACATGCTAAAAAGTACACCTAAAATGTTCCTTTCACATTGAGCTGCTTTTAAAAATCTTTACATTAACGCACTGTTTTAAACATGATATTCCCTACACTCCAACTCGACTTACATCACACTACTTATACATTGGCAAAATGTGGTATGTATTCAGGTAAGTTATTGAGCGTCCCGCGAAAACGCAACAAAGTTGCAAAGGACAAATTTTTTCAACAATGTTGCAAATGAAATTGGGCTGTTTGAGAAATTAAATCCGGGTTTGCAACTTTGTGCGTTTTTCGCGAGAAGCCAAAACTCGGGTTGCAACTTTGTTGCAGGTGCAGCCCGAAATACTGCTTCTCTTGCAGGTGCAAGAATCGTGCAATGAATTTCGGAACAGGTCGTTCTTGAGGTGCCGCACCTGCAAGAGAAACAGTATTTCGGGCTGCACCTGCAAGAGAAGCAGTAATCCAACGCCACAACTCACCGACCACGGCGGCCACTCGTCGCATCGTCCGCGGCGGTTCTTAATAACAACGAGGGCCGCCGCACCTCCAACTCCGCCCCAACGCCCATTAGTGCGTATTGCCCGAAACGCTCAAGCTTCAAGCTTAAAGCTGCTCGAAAATTTCGATCTGCTCGAAAAATTCGAGTTTCTCGGATTTATCGAGCTACTCGGTTTTTGCGGGTACTCAGCTCGGCTCGGCTCGCCTTTTCCGAGTACTCGAACAGCTGTACTTCTAGGTAATGGGTATATCTCAGTGGATTCCTGTTATTGGGCCTCCCACATGGTCCAGTAATCGACGAAATTGATGCACGAACTGAGAAATCACGAAATAATATGCACTATGCCATGCACACACGTCACTGAATACTGAACCGATGAATTTCTCATGGCTAGACAAAATTTTATTTCGCAATGCGGGTTTGAAAAGTAATTCGATTTGCAGTTGCATCCATACACTCTTCACGACACTCAGGCATCACGCATCTTTCTGCGAGGCTTTTAAGAATTAGATTTTACTGTAAATTTCAATGTCGGCGATAAACTATTACTCGGGGCAAATAGAATCCAATTATTATTACTTCACTAGAATGATTAAACAGTAACTTGCGGAAATGTCGTTAACAGCGTGAATTTTTAATACTTTTCGGCGTACGATACGTGAAAGTTTTCTACTGCACGCAAAGTACTAATTAATAATGTCATCTTGTAATTTATAGCTTACTCGGGCTTTGAAGCAATACCATTTTTGAGCACCATAGTGTCTTGATCACCGAAATGGATTTTCGGAGAGAAATCCGCGTGAGTCGTTGACTGGCCGAGTCATAGAATAACGTAGAAAAAGCCTGCATCAATCAAGTTACACGTATACAAGCACGCACACACCTTTCAGCATTTCAACCATTTCAGAGTAATTGCCAAGTTGGACGCTGTTCATGAATAGATGCCACTACATTAAGTCCTCAAATTATGGGTCGGTAACACAGTTTGGTGACGACACGAACATCCATAAGGTGACAGGTCTATCCTGTACCTCGTCTGTGGTTGTGTCAATATATATAAAACTAAAAAGTTAAAAAAAAATTAAAACACACTTCAAAAACATAAAATTGCACTACAAAGTAAAAAATTATTTTTTCCCTTATTTATTCTACGACTCTCATATGTTTTAAGTCGATGCTTCATAATTTGCACTGTGTAAATCTGGCGCCGACTTAAAAAATATAAGGGTCGTAGATTAAATAAGGGAAAAAATTATTTTTTACTTTTTAGTGCAATTTTATTTTTTTTGAAGTCGGTTTTAAATTTTTTATCTAAAATAGACACTCTAAATGTAGTCAATTCGGAGTGGAATTCGATCGCAACCTTACTACCGATTAGAATTGAAACTAAATATGTAGAGTGAAAATGATGTGAACGTAGGAGAGTATTGGTGGAGTATGAGAATGTTATGAAAGTAAAGTGTGATATGTAAAATATCACGTGTAATGCAGAGTTCATCCAGTGAATAAAAACATAAATACATTGTATACATCTTCTGTATTACGGTTAGATCCATGCAGCTTCATTTTATTCATAAATTACAATTATATACATCAATACATTTGTTGAAAGAATAAGTCTCACAGGATAACCATTTATTATAAAAATCATTGTCTGCTTTGCCATACCTAGTCTACTTCCTCGGGTCTCACAGGATGAGTCAGAGGTATCACTGATTTCTTTTTCACATCTCTCGAAAGTGCCTTCCTCATATCTAAACACACATGCAGAGGTTCAAAGCTACACGAAGCTTTAAACAATATACGTCATAATAAAACTAATATTAACAATTACGTACCAAAAGCATCTTCATCCGGATCTCCGTTATAATATTCTAGAACAGTTCTATATACAATATACCCTAATTGTTGGTACATTTTGATCGCCACTTTATTGCTAACTCTTACAAAAAGATCCACAAAGTATGCCTGCTTCCTGCCACAACATACAATCTTTTGCAATGAAACTGCACGACACATCCAACATCACAGTCTTTCACTTACTTCTCCGAAACCTCTTCCAAGGATTTTATCAACATCGAAGCCAGGCCCAGTCTTCTATAATTATGAGAAACTGTCAGAGCCGTTATGTGACCATGCCAATTCTCTCCGTGTCCTTCGGCTTTTCCCATAACTGAAATATTTTGTGCTAGAGTAAAAACCTTATATTCTATGTAAAGTAGCGGCTTTTAATTCGGAGAAAAGAAAGGATAAAACTCACTGTAACCCATAACCTCTCCACTTGGCGATTCCGCCACTTGAAAATATTCTGGCCAGTGCGCCAGGTAATGTGTGTAAAAGGAGAGTCCATACTGTCGAGTAGAAGCTTAAGGAAAATTCAAATTGGGAATAATCGATCGATACGCTCTTAAGAGTAGCTAGCCCTATTAAAAAGTAGATGCCACTTAAAGGATACTGTCTCTGTGAGCGGATCCAAATTCCTGCAAAAGAATAGAAACGTTAGAAAGAGAGCACGTTACGCTATTGTTTCGAATTGCAACGGTGTCGTTAGGTTAGGGATATCGAAGTTTCCTGACTTATGTTCGAACTTACACGTTGTTAAACTTGAATAAGTCGTTGCAAGTAAAAGGCCTGATAGTTGTCATGTCTTAAATAAATCAGAGGAACATAAGTACAGTTTAACAGGAAGGCAGAATGGCACATACAAGCTGGGCAGATTACAAATGCGCCCTGTAGTTCACTGATTGAACGTTGGCGCCGCCACTGAGCGGAACACTTTGTGCGGGAGATTCAAGCATTGAAAGTTCGAGGCGCAGCTAATTTGAAAACAACAATTTTATTAAAGTTTTCATAGGAAAAGACAGTACAAGCGAATTATATTTTTTCTTTAAAATTTCACGAACTTACGCTAAGTTGCATTTTACATTTGTTTTTATATAGTAAGATCCGCGAACATTAATGTATGCAGTCGTACGTTGCATAATTAGATGCACGCGTCGTTACGTTATAAAGACACGTTGAGTTGTGCAGTTTTAGAATAAAAGAATTTATGAAATCTACCATGTTTTTTTTATTCGTGCGTTGCACAAAAATGGTCTAGTCCTTTTGAGCAGTATACATCTCTCACACAGGTCAAAAGAACCGTTAGTGTAGCTTCCTTGTGGAAAAATAGCTTAATATTTTTTTTATATTCTTCTATTCTTTGCAGAATTGCTCGCGGTGCGTTGATTTGGAACGACGTACGCCGTGGTTTTTCGGCACCTTTCATACAGCACACTTATTTACAAATATCAGTATCATAGAATACATATCAACAATTTGTACACCAGTATTCCGATGTTCATCTATGATGCCGTTAACTTTCAACAGAACAACACAATATTCTAAATAACTTTTGAACATAACACAGAAATACTATTCTCAAATACATATGAAATATGTACTAGTGATAAAAGTAATAGGAATCATTGTTGCGGATAATAAATGCAGACAAGTAATACTGAACCGAACATCGCGTAGATCATCGTTAAAAATCACTGAACCGTGAGAAATGAAAACACAACCCAAGTACCTAAAGAATTTATACATCGTAACTTCTCGGTAGCTTAGCTATACCAATATTTATCTGCAATGTGTGCTATATAAAGTGTGACATTGATTCGTTTTACTAATATGCTATACAACACATACCCAACATAAAAACAAATGCGTTATGCAATAACTACAGACACAGCAAATAGACTTCACTGTAATCGACACAAACATTCTGTTCTCCGTTACATTGCTTCGTGTTATTAATGAAACTTGATCTTTTCACTTTTGTTGTACCGCGTGTTAAGAACCTAATCTATCTAAATAGTTAAAAAATATTGGCCCTTGTGATGACGTAAATCTACTATTATGCAATTATCATTATGCTCGCGCTGTTACTTATCCTGGTGCTCTCGGGTCCGTAAGGCAGCGCTTAATCGTTACGCCACTCGCGACTCGGTATCAGCAAGACCTTAATGTACTATATTTGTAACTTTTGATTAGCGACAAAGTCAAGTTTCATTCTCTATGTAGATCGTCACGTTTAATTAAATAGTTTCAAACGCTACACAACCATTCTCATAATGCAAGGCATAAATTTTATTAATAAATTTAAGAATTTCTTATAATACAATTAGTAGTACATTTAGAATCTTGTTTTTATTGTTTCTAAAGGTTGCAACCAAGAGACTAGAGGCATTCTGTTGCGAGATTATGGATCCGCATAAATATTTCGTAAAGATATGGAACTAAACAACACAGTATTCGGCTATTCCGTTAGCAAATGAAAATGCAGTTGTAATGTGAATGAGAAAGAAGAAATTATTGAATTCACTAATATAAATTATTTTGATTCGGTAGCTTGCCTGCTATGAAAAACCTTCCGCCTTGTAAATAAATTTCTAGCGCTTGCGCTTCCCATATTTCGCGTTAAATGCAATGAAATGCAGAGAAATGCGAAGAGCACGCGTACTTTTCAACGGTTGCGTGCCTCCGCCGCGAATATATAAATTCGAATATTTCCATGTCTCAATATGCTTGCATATTATAGGAAGTGAACGTTCTTAGTATGCGCATAATGTCTACGGCTATTATTCAATGCGACTAACATCGATCTTTATCAAAATTCTTGTCTTGTACAGTTACAATTTAATCCCACCCTCGAAACGGCCACGCCGTACATTTAAAACGCTTCCTGTTAATAGTAACCACAGATAAAATTAGTGACTATGCTCGTTACATAACAACGCGTGGTTTTGTTTGCTATGCTCTTTGTCCGATTTATTTCCCAGAATGGATCAGTCTAGAAATTGCTTTCGGTTTTCGGGCTACAACTTTCAGTTTATAATAACCAATTAGGCAGCATAGAGATACAGTTTCGTTTATTATTAATTCTATGTCTCCCTTTCTTGTAAAATGATGGAATCTGGATATCTTAAAAATTAATTATAGGCGCTGATTTAACTATGAAAATTATCTATGAGATTTGCGTATGCATATATACAACTAACACTGAAGTTTGTCCGTAGGAACAAGGCACAGCTGACGTATAGTCTTCCTTTACTGAATAGCATTATTATCGGTTGAGATTTAGCAACGAACATACACACCTTACTTACTCCGACTGAATTTATGATACCGCTTTTTATTTCCCCCTATGTTTCCGAGCAATTTGTAGTAAATTCACGTCTACCTCCCTCGTAGAGTTATGAACTTATATGTAAGTTTTCTAATACGTGATTTAAAAAATTATGTTTCGCATGATTGACTTCGCATTGAAAAATATTCTTTCTTTTCATCGTGTTATCACAAATCAATGGATATCTTTCCTGAAATGGTTACTTATCGTTACCGCTTCTACGATCGCGGCAACCATTTAACTGTTAGATCTTGCAATTCCATCTCATAGAATATTAGAAATTCTACTTAAGATATTACAAAAACACACATGCAGGATACTACGAGAATCCCCCCAACGCCCCTGAAATGCTGCCAAGTCCTCCAGACATTTAGTCACGCGTAGACACATCTTCACACTTCGCGGAAAATCGAGAAATACGAACGATAATGTTTACGTTAATATAGCGCATTCGAAGCTATCACATAAGTGGTAGCATTAGATACATGTAATCGAGTTAACAGGTGTTAAATCGTTTAACTTATATAAATATAAACAGTAAAGTGTACTCTTTACATTTGAATTTTCTACAAAAGGAAAGTTTAAATCGTCTCTATGCCTTCGGAGCTGCTCAAGCGTCAGTATTTAGTAGCCTATTCGTTGAAATGAATCTGAACTCTATCTTTTCATTTAAATAAAATAAGATCGCCGTCAAACTCCTGGCAACCTTACGCTACTGATTTCATCAAAGTTGTTAAAGGCAAGCTTTCATAATTCCATTACAAAAGTTACGTCATAAATATATCGTGAAGTATCCTATGCGCCTCATTATATAAGTTAAAATAAATATTCTGAGGAATGGCTAACTATAATCTAGATCTATAGAACCGTGCCAACAATTTGCCGTAATGAACCTCGCCAACTGAACGATAGTTTCCCTGTTCTAATATCAAAGTTCATTGAATCCCAGTGGCGAGTAATCGCGGATAGCTCCGGCGTATGATATTCGTTCAAATGATGTAGCAGACATGTCAGATAAGGGATCAGATAAGTCTTCGGAGCGTTAAAAATAATAGTAGCAATTAACTACCTATGACGTATCTAGTTTACAAACATTCGCTTGGAATTGACAATTCATACACTCGTTAGTTTTGTTAGTCAACATCAAGAATAATATTTAAGGCAGGAATAGTTTTACTTCACTACATCAGAAATTTTCACCTATATTTGAACGTAATTCCTTGTATAGCATAAGACGTTTTACCAGAAGCAAGAGAGCATGTATGCAAACATATTGTAATGTATATAACTAGACGTTATAAAAAATAAATGAACGACTAGGAATCTCAACGGATCCTGATGGACCTTGGAACCTTCATTGGCCGATGCTTGTGTACCAAAAAACGTTCCGTACTTATAAAAATTTTCCAAAAGTGCTTCTTTCTCGGCCCACCTATCGTACAACCATTTGGACAATAGTTCCGGTTCTCGAGGAACCTGAAAACGATCATGCGGCTCAAGTACCTTCGCGTAAGAAGAGGATTAATTTGTGCTATGGAACTTACCACTGAACTAGGATAAATTCGATAGAACAATACTGTTTCGCACGGCGGTCTAGAACCAGTTATAATTGTAGGTAAATCAATCGGTTTACCCTGAGGATATGCTATTGTTATGTCAAGAATCCAATTGATTTCTGGCTTAGCTACTTCCATACCTGCGGTTGAAAATAATACACAGATTTCATATGAACTTTAGGAAACGTGAAATAATACAATAAGCTTAACCGTATGATTTGTCAGATTATTTACTTGGTCTGCTATTCAATTGCTGATCCGATCTACTATTCTCCTGCGATGGGCCGATCGTATCAAATATAGTCTGCATTGCTCCGACCCGTGGCAAAGTTACATTTTCAAGAATGGGTAAACTATTCTTCTTGGCATACTTTTGCGACGTCTCCCGCCTTTTACATAAAAAACCTCCTTCTGGGAACAGAACCATCCATTTCCTATTACGTGGAATATACGAGTCTTTTATATGTTTTTCTAACTTCTTTAAACTCTCTTCCCTCCGTTTACGACCCTGATATTAGAACAAACATATCCTCGTTATTTATACAGATTCGTACGCCGTCGGATTAGTAAATTATGCATGTCGACTTACAGACACGATAAAGAAGTCCTGATGTAAAATGGAGACTATGCCGAAGTTAGTGAATTTAAAGATCCTGTCCATAATCCACATCAGATTAGGCAACACATTTGGTTTTGCGTTAAACGTCGTCATTAGAATAGGAACGTCGCCGGTACTTTGATGATTCGCTATTACTAATGTCCTTTCACTAATGATTTTCTGTATATCATCTCCTTGCTCTATTACTGTCGAATTGAATTATCGTTTAGTTATTTATGTTAACATTAAATCGATATAGGTAAGAAGTGTATAGCGTTTGCGTACTTACTATCATAGCCTGCGGACCAAGTCCACATGGAAACCATCGCTAACAGCCAATGGAAAAATAGTCCCTCGATCCGCCAATATACTTGCGGCTGATAAACTTTTACGGGGAACAATAGTGTCATCCATACTACGTACGTAGGTATACAATAGCAGTTGTTTAATATCACAAAGCAGGTTCGAGCAATACATTTTATACAAGTCAACACGTTACTGATTACCCTGCAAGACACAAAGCTATTGCAATCTTCTTGTAAATAATAAGAAACTGATCGGCGTAACCTGTTACTGTCAAAGAACAGTGGCTAGAGTCCGAGTGATTATTCTTTGACGACTCCGAATAACTTTATATATTTCGTTTACTCAACTTTTGAAGGCTTGCGACAATCTCATTTAAGACTTCCATAAAGAAATGGCTGGACCGCTGGGTAGTAGGTAAGATAATGCACTGTTTCATACACTTCGCACTGTTTCTTGTATAAAAACCAAGATACAATCGATAAGCCTTTAAATTGTAATTTGCGATGCTAATACTTGTACGAATATGGAATTATCGTATTTAAATAACATTATTTGGAAACAAAAGAGATAGCGCTATCTCCACCAGTAATTCGTATTGATACTTATTTCAATAACAATGTTTGGTGAACTTGAATAAACAGATGCCCAAGCCATTTAAAAATCATCTCCATTTAAGCTTACGCTACGAATCTTAATCGATCGGGTAGATGATTTCTGTTTAGATCTCTTAACACCGATTACAAATAGAAAGCACAAAAGATTACGTTATTTGGGAACCGCAAACGCGTTTCACGTGCCGTACACAATTCAAACGAAACATTAAAAAATTACTGGCCGTCCGGATTTAGAGAGAAATACATATAGTTAGGCTTACATTCACTGCCGATACGCTCGGACCGATGTTATCAATTCAAATTGATCGAGCGAGCCGATTACAAGCGTAAGTTGCAAGAGTTCGGGAAACTCAATCGATTAATATGAGAAAAAGGGAAAGAAAAAAGATTCGAGTCACCATGAATCGTTCGGTAAATCGCGTTCACGGGATCGCACAAGAACCGGCTGTCGCGATTCTAGGTTAAGGATAATGATAATAATCACCGTCGAATTAAAAATCAAGCATACGTTTAACGCAAACGATTCGAGGACACGTAAAAACGTTCGGTTCTATCGTGGATATAAGGAAAAGCGGAGAAGATCGTGTGATATACGTGTGTAACGGGGCACCGCTCGACTCACCTTGCAAAAGCAGAAGAAGAAGGAAAGTCAGTCATTTTCGAAAGACACCGCTGGTGACTCGAACTCCAGCAAATTTCATCCACGTTTTTTCGACCATAGCATTCCCCCGTGCACGCAAATTACATAATAAGCGTCATTAGTTCCGATGACACATAGGAACCGCGTGCTGTTTACATGAGACCCGGGTCTTAAATAGTTGTGGCCAAGCAACGGAATAGAATAAGCGTGGCTGCGTGGCTTTAATCGTCGAGTATTGCCGGCGATCGAGGCGATTCCGAATTCCGATTGACACGCCGCTAGCAAGATAAACTCATAGTCAGACGAATATATCAGCTCGCAGCTATTGACATGACGTTTTTCCAAGATGCACCATAGTTTCGTTACTTCTGCTATACGGGCGAAAGCACCACAGCGAACGTAACCGTAAATAGAATGGCGACCAAAGTTAATGCAGGCTGTTTAAAATACCGGGATCGATCAGATCGACAATTAATATGGAATTAATCGGGGGACCCGCCGCTCGTAACCGACCGATTAATTCAAAAGCCGAAAGTTTCGGTTCCGTGATACTCGACGGTATGTTCAAAAGTGCACGCTTTTGGAAACCACGGGTCAGCCGTCCAATCAAAAAATCGCAATTACCCTGTGCCGTATGAAAATTTCCAATGCTTCACCTACGGAGCGCAATTTTGCGCTGCGTTACACGTAGATATAGTTGCGCGTGACGAATTGCACCAATGATAAGATAAATTTGATACAAGGGAATTAACTCCCTTCTTAATTCGAGTCACTACGTGGCAGATTAGATTGAATTGACGAAAATCACGGGCCACTCGTAATTCTATTTCTCCGTGCCGCGATGTCGCTGTTTTCTCTATTTTCATGTGCAATCAAAATTCGGCGCTCTGGCCGTCAGGCAGGAAAGATTCTATCTAACTACCACGTATTTTGTGTCTAGTTTGTAAGCCGCTCACCTAAGTACACTTCGCTGGGCAGTCGACTGCCCCGTTAGGATTTTTCTTTTAAGAAATTTTGAAAGAAATCAGCGCGGACGATTATCGGAATGGCGTTGAAGCTATTAAGATGCTGGCCCGCTCATCGTGGATTACGGGAATTGAAGGGTTCGTCTGCGATTTTTGTATTAAGACTGTCAGTCAGCACATCAGCGGTGTCCAGGGGCTGCGACAGCAAGGTACGAGTGTTTTCAATCCCATTAATGCGTTATCAGCAAAAAGCATAACACTTTTAGCGATGCCCTTGCCGTTCAATCGACAATCTTATGCGCGCTCGTCTCGCTATTTACCTTCCTAGGATCTTTTTGCCCATGGCTTTTAAATTCGTCTTGCGGCCGGTTTTTACATAATCATCGAAGGGCCCGGTCTTAAAATAGTTTCTGCAGGCTTATCGCGGAAGACATCGTGGCACTTACGGATAATTTTACATGTACACAATTTCTTAAATGTCCTTACGTGTGCAATTAACAATTGAGCGCGGTTTCACGCGTGACAGTCAGTTGATCCTCTTCGGCGCGAAATAATGTACCTTTCAATACATTAAGTTCAGACTCAATGAAAAAGAAAAAATGGTATGCAACAGATTATTTACATTTCTTATAGGATTCGGAAGTTTCCTTTTTTGTTGACGTCGTCGTTGCGTTAATTAATTCACGCGTCTTTGTTCAAATAGCAATTAACCATGTTTTCTTCTTTCTGGTATCTCCAAGATTTTATGGGCACATAGAGCTGCCTGTGTACGTACATAGATACATTATCCACATGCATACCTTATCGCAACTAACTGGCTTCATCTGACTGACCTTCAATTTCCCCTGCTCAGACTACTGTTAATATCCGTTGTGGAACTATACCCGCTACGTTTCTCTTATATAATTTACCCTTTAACCATGGTACACACTCGTTTCAGCTGTTTTTTCTGGTACTTAAATTTATGCAGTTTTAATGTGCTGTTAATGGTAATATTGCAGGATGGAAGTAAGGAATATCGTATTGAAAAAGACACATTCGGTGAGCTCAAGGTCCCTGCTGACAAATACTATGGAGCGCAAACCATGCGATCGGTGATGAATTTTCCAATTGGCGACACCTTTGAACGCATGCCTGTAAGAGAATATACGATTGGTTAGCTTCGTTACATTTTTCTACGTTGCTGTTTTAATGTGCGTCTATCGTATTCAACCAGTACGGCATCATTGTTGCAATGGGAATACTGAAGAAAGCTGCGGCAGAAGTGAATAAATGCTTTGGATTGGACCCGAAGGTGGCCGACGCAATTAGCAAAGCTGCAGATGACGTTATAAGCGGCAAACTTTATAACGATCATTTTCCATTAGTAATTTGGCAAACGGGCTCTGGTACACAAACCAATATGAATACCAACGAGGTGTTTATGTTACTGAATGCTCGTAGTACTTGCGTGGTATCTTTACTTAATTTTTAAACTCCTTGCAGGTAATATCGAATCGTGCGATCGAACTGCTCGGCGGTAAGCTTGGATCGAAGACGCCTGTGCATCCAAACGATCATGTAAATAAGGGTCAGAGTAGTAACGACACGTTCCCAACTGCTATGCACATAGCGGTCGCTTTAGAAATTAATAAAGTAACCATACCTGGCTTGGAGAAGTTGCATAAAGCCTTGAAGCAGAAATCCGTAGACTGGAAAGACATTATAAAAATTGGTAGGACTCATACTCAGGACGCTGTGCCTTTGACGTTGGGTCAGGAATTCTCGGGTTGGTGTTAACTTACTTTACGCGCTTGTATCTAGGGGAAGATCGTTGGTTAACGAGAATTATAATATTCAGGGTATGCAAAGCAAGTAGAGAATGGCATCAAGAGAGTGAAAGATACTCTTCCACGGCTGTACGAGTTGGCGCTCGGTGGAACCGCGGTTGGTACTGGATTGAATACGTACGAATGCTTTGCAGAGAAATCGGCAGAAAAGATCGCAGAACTGACCGGTTTACCATTTGTAACTGCTCCGAATAAATTTGAAGCTTTAGCAGCGCACGATGCTATGGTAGAAGTGCACGGCGCACTTAACACTGTAGCCGTTTCAATTATGAAGGTATGCTGTTATGAGATCCAAGTACAGAACGTTATTAAGGCTTTAATTGAATGTAATTATTATCGCATGTAATATTCACGTCCTATTCAGATAGCCAATGATATTCGGTTCTTGGGAAGTGGGCCACGTTGCGGTTTGGGCGAACTGTCTCTCCCCGAAAACGAACCAGGAAGTTCGATTATGCCTGGCAAAGTAAATCCTACGCAATGCGAATCGATTACCATGGTCTGTTGCCAAGTAATGGGTAATCATGTCGCGGTAACTGTCGGCGGGAGCAACGGCCATTTCGAGCTTAATGTATTCAAACCTGTGATGGTTGCGAACACGTTAAGATCTGCAAGACTTTTAGGCGATGCAGCGGCTTCGTTCACAAAGAATTGCGTTGTCGGTATCAAGCCGAACGTTGAGCACATTAAGAAACTATTGAACGACAGTTTAATGCTCGTCACGGCGTTAAATCCGCACATCGGTTACGATAAGGTATTTACAGTCGCACTTTTAAGCGTAAAGCCGGGAAGCAAAGCTAAGTAATGCTATATTTTAGCTTAGCTTTTGGTGGAAACGGTTCCATAAGAATGTATTGAAGCTAATTTTTTTAAAATGTAGCAGGCCATAGCATCGCATAACTTAGCTTCCCGGCTTAACTGAAACCAGCTGTTTTACTATTTTCCTTCGTCTGTTCGTAACATAAAATATATGTTTCTCTTTAGGCCGCTGCAATTGCGAAACAAGCACACAAAGAGAATCTTACATTGAAGGAAGGGGCACTAAAGAATGGCGTGACTGCGGAACAGTTCGACGAGTGGGTCAAGCCGGAAAATATGCTTGGCCCTAAGCCGATGAAATAAGCGAAATCAAGCAAAGAGCCGAAATTTTTTTTAAGAACAATATTAAATTTTGTACTGCCATCGATGGCGAAACATTAGATTATATATTTAAAATGTCTTTCATATTTATTTGTTATCTGCAATGAAGAATTATATGTTGAATAAAAAGAAAATTATTATCAATAATCAACATAGAACGCTCTAGAATAAATATTCCTAAAATGTAGCGCCTAAAGAAAAATTTTTCACCCGCACGTAAGAATACTTGGTTTTAACAGTATGCTCATGATCTGTAAATCTCTCGCGTTATCTATATTACAGCAATCCGAGGCCATAGGTCAACGAAGAACCACAATTTTATGTTAAATCATACTGTGAAACGACACGTGTAAAAGCAGTATGTTATTAAGAACACATAGTGTCGTTAAAAGATTCGGCGTGCGGTGCTACCGCAAAATCGGAGTAATTGGCGTGCCATTTGAAAAGGGACAGGTAAGATGGACTATAAAATAACAAAATAACTTTTCTACATCTAAAATCGATTGTACAGCATAAAGAGGGCGTAGCTCATGGCCCAGAAGCGATTAGGGCGACTGGATTAATAGCAGAATTAGAATCTTTGGGTAAATACTATCCACTCGATTCTGTTACCTTTAAGTAGTTTAAAAACACAGCTAAATCCATTTGCATTTCACAATTAAACTAGGCTTAGATGTGAAAGACTATGGCGACGTTTTGTACAAGGTTCAAAATGTACCTGGCGTTAACAACATGTCGCATTTAGGCGACGTTGCTGGTTGCACCAGTATTCTGTCCGAAGAAGTCCAAAGAATTCTAAACGATGGCCGCCGAGTATTAACCATCGGTGGTGATCACAGTTTAGGAATCGGAACCATAGATGGTCACGTTAAGGTACAGTACGACAGAGGATAATAATATTTAACGCTAATTACGTCTGCTTGAATCCCTGTTGAAGCTATGCTAATCTGATGCATGGTATCTTTGAAGGTGAAGAAAGACGTAGGTGTAATATGGGTGGATGCTCACGCAGATCTTAACACTAATAAAACCAGTAAAAGTGGACACGTGCATGGAATGCCTGTGGCCCTTTTGACTTCCGAACTGTCAGATTACTGGCCACATCTTCCAGGCATGGATTGGCAGCAGCCGATGTAATTCTTACAATTATTCCAGTGCTTAGAGCAGTATTCTTAAACATAATTTAGAAGCGTGGGAGTGTAATAATTGTTTATCCGCAGGCTGTCTATTAGAAATGTAGCTTATATTGGATTAAGATCCGTAGATCGGTACGAGAGACTAGTTATCGAAAAATTTGGCATCACTGCCTTTGGAATGGAAGATGTCGAGCGATATGGTAGTACTTTCAACTTTTCTTTTCTGCTGTAAATGCTCATCGCGTTCACCGATACATAATTTCTTTTCAAGGTATCCACGATGTCGTCAACATGGCTTTAAATAAGATAGATCCTAATGGGGAGAAGTCGTTACACGCGAGTTTCGATATTGACTCGCTGGATCCACTGGAAGCGCCAAGCACAGGAACTCCTGGTAAATGAATGCTTCTTTACATCTGCGTGTCCTCTGTTAAATCTCTATGAAATCTGTAAAATTGCAGTGCGTGGTGGTTTGTCCCTAAGGGAAGGTGTTCACGTGATGGAAGAATTGTACAGGACTAATAGATTGAACGCTATCGATCTTGTAGAAGTAAATCCTCGCATCGGTGACAAACGTGACGTCAATTTAACAATCGAAGCCGCTATACACATCATACAAGCTGGTTTGGGTTACACGCGACGAGGTCTCAAAGTTCCAGAGGGTATCACTGATATGCCTTTGCAAACGTTTAAATAATAAATTCATTTCCTTTATTTATACTCCATCGTGCGTATCTACACCTAATTCAGATGTCACGCTTCTCGTTTGAAGCCTGTAGATGACCAAACTTTTATATACTTTCACACAGTACCATAAAAACATAACAGAAACGCATAGCCCGAAGATGTACTTCATTGAATGTTCAGATCCCGGATGACGAAAATTTGGTTGGGGATGTTGGCGAATTTAATTTCCACCTTTTGTATCTCGGGCTGCCTGTCTGGCTCCTTAAGTAGAACTTCGCAGTCTAGCTTTCCTTTGGTATTCGTTCCGTTCAAAGTGACGGAGAATGATCTAAAGTTATCTACATTGGGGCCAAATTCTATTTTTCCTTCTTCTATTGGTTCTCCTAAATATTGTACAGTCTTCTCGTGGCCACGAACAAGTTGTAATGCTTCCTTATAAGTTGCCGTTGTACGTACCCGTTGCTGGAACATGTACCTTAAAGTATATCCAGTGGCTGAAGTAATTAAACCTCCGACAACAGCTATTTTTACTAAAGTGTTAATTGAAGGCATCTATAGAAAAAAAAAGACAGAATTTGTTAAGTTAGTTAATTAGGACAGCTGGCGTAAAAGTGTACAAATATTACTTCCACAACAATGTTTTAGTAATAAACTTGCGAACTTTTTAGGTTAGATTTTACTAAGAGAAATAATATGCATTATATTTAACGTTCGGACTAAAACACAGTTTCACGAGTTGTTTAATCGAACGCGTAGAGTACGCACCTTGTATTAAAATTCACTTTTTATATCGATCAATTCATAAAACTATAAGTTTCTTCACTTTTACAAGCATCCCGGCTAACCTCAACGCACAGTGTCCACCATGTTTGTGAAATATTTGGGGCATTTAAATAGTTACATGATTCGCGTTATTTGGTATAAAATTAGTACTGCTAAAAATAAAGCTGTGTTTTATAGATCAACAGGGGCCAAATATAAAATTGAACGCATCTGGGATGATCACAATAATAATAGTAATAGAGACTTTTGTCACGAAAATATACATCTCTTACTGTTTTTCTTATTAATAAAGAAATATAATTGTTAAATGTTCCTTGAAATAAATATATGTAAGGAATACACTTAAGAATGGCAAGATTGTCAGATTTAATTCTTTATTTCAACAAACACAATATTTCTAGTATATGCATAATGCATCAGAACAATTGTGTTGCTGTACACAAAGATTCGTTAATGCCAGCTTGCATATAGTTACCTAACAGTTTCTTCGAATGAAATACAGATCTGTGAAGGAGTGATTGCAATTAACGAGATGTCTGTACCTTTGCGCGTTATGTTACTAGTTAATCTCCGATATACATGGGCATTACAACAATATACACTAAATCCATAAGCTTACACGCACCTCTTCGTTAAAGAATGATTTCTACGAGTTATTAGGTGTATATATATAATATATCTCTAGATAAATATATGTAATCTCGGTGATATAGTAAAATTTGCTCACGTATTTCGATAAAATCTTTATGTACAAAAAATTACAAAAAACTGAATCGCCACGAAATCCATGATGACGTGTACAAAAATGAAAATTGTATAATTCACGTACGACAAGAGGTATTCCATAGATCGCATACACAGATTATCAGAAATGTACCTTACGTAAAACAATAATATACACATTAGAATATAATAAAGTAAGACTAGATGTGAGTGTCACTGACCCTACCTAAATCTATAGTCGATAGAGAGTGTTTGTAATTCGAGACACAACTCAGAAGCAAAATCGCCCGGCCTTAACGCAAGAGTATGCGGCGCAACAAACGGCTGAAAGCGTACTGGCAAGAAGAAGAGAGCAAATTCGTATTCTCCGACATTTAGTATCTGTTTCTTTCCCGATTCCTGTCGATCCTCCCGTAGAAACTGACGGTATACTCACTAAGTGGGACACAGTACTGAAAAATTACAATCATCGATATATTACAGTAACAGCAAATGGAAACCTAAGTAAACGTTCAAGCAACGATTAAGAAACTAAGCTTATACTACCTTTGAGTATGTAGTCTGTTAATAACGTAGGTACGGTCGGACTATCTTCGCTGATCGCTTTTAATACTGCAAAGAAACATTAACGTCAAAGATGATAAAATCCCAACGACGCGTTTATCCAATTCTACTTACTTTTAATGAGAACTTGTAAAGCTTGGTTGTCCGGCGCACCACTATCCGTGTGATATGGGATTACAGTCGTCAGATACTAACAATAAAAGCATCGGGGGTTAAATTTGCTGAACAGAAGTTTCCCTATAAACCATTCCTCGATTAAGAATTCCAACGTGCGCTACCTTAGATTCTTGGAGAGATCTGTGCTGCGGCAAAGGACTAGTACCATTCTGCATCTGATTTCTCTTTTTCGTCACGTGATGCTGCCTCCGTCGGTTTTGTACTGCCAGCAATAGCGAGATAAACTGATTCTTCAGCTCCTTCTCGTACTCCAATTCGTCCCGGAGCGCGAGCTCCGCGATAAGAGTCTCGCTCAGAGCTGCCACCAGAGACTCCATCTCGCCAAGGAGCTCGGTCAGTTGGCTGGAGGTGAGCTGCTTCAACTCTGCGGCGAACAGCTCCGTTAAATCAACGAGACCTAGCGTCCGGTTTATTGTTTCTAATCGGTCAATGGAAATATACTTTTCTCGTGAAGCGGCGAGCCAAGAACCTCCCTGCTCCTTTCCAGCGCCTCGTCGTTGTCCAATAAAGAGCCATCCGAGTCCGGCGATCTCTCCATCAACGGGCTCTCCTACGGAAACAGATTATTTCACTCGCGATTCACTTACGCCACGGGCTAAAGTACTTGCCTGCATTATATCGTCTATCTCGCGCAGCACTTCTTCGGCAGTCTTCAGCGGTTCCTCTGGGCTGTGCGTGTCGGTACTGCTGGACAATATTAAAGCATGCATGTCCAAATCAGTCGCGACGGCCTCGTCTTCGCTACTTAAATCCTCTAGCTCAGGTCTACAGCAAAGAAAAGGGAAGCGTTCCAGTTTGCCAACATTAATCGCCCTACGGATTTTAAACGCGGCGCGAAGCAGCAAAGAAAGTTTAATGATCGCTAGCAAGTAGAGCTTACCTCTCGTTCGAGATCGGCGCCTCGTTCAGATTCAGCGCGGGCATGTGCATCTTCCTCGCGTACGACTTACTCCAATCGATCGGCAGTATGTTACCGAAGGTGCCAGTGATCGTCCACCACATTCTACGAAGATAACCATCGTTAAAACAATTCTAACAAATTAATTAACTTAGACGGTTAGGTGTATCCCAAAGGCGGTTCGCATTTTTTTCTCCCGAGGAAACTGACTCCCAGCGTCTCACTAATTACGCGGACGCCGCGCACCAGCTGACTCATATCCTCTTGCTAAATTGTCCTCATGACGTTCTCAAACAACGAATTGAATTAGCGGCATCTATTTTCGCGTCTCAAAGCCTGACAGTTTCTCAGAATTTACGGCCCAGCGACTTTTAATCCTTTTATTCGCCGAGCACACCACGCTCGAAATAGTTTGAGGATCATCTACTCAAGTGACTCTGCCAGCGAGGTATCCGCGTGCTTTAAAAGCTCCCATATTTCTTCAATGCTCAATCGGCCACGCGAAACGGACAATAATCGTGGCAGATTCAGTTGCATCCAGTTAGAAAGACTCTCGCGGTGCCCGAATTCTGATCTAGATCGTCAGGGTGGCGAAAGGGTACGAAGACTGCGAAGACTCCCAGGCCCATCATCGAGTTAAACGCCTGTGAAAGGCACGATAAGATTCCGCGGCAGAGACAGACGTTCTGTCAAGCCCTCGTTTTCTGTGATGGCGTGTGAATCACTCGGCTCGTAGGCGTTTCCTGGGCTATGCATGTCCGCGCGGAGATAACGCCGCGTGATCTCGTGCAGGCGGCGGGCAACATATCCCGGCAACAATGCGGGCCATTCTAAGGAAATGAATCCCCCGAGCGGATCGGCGCCCGTGAGTGCCACTTTCTCACACCTATGATTTGTAAACAATCCCGATTGCATAACGCGCGATCGAACCGGGCTCCCAGATTATTTTTAGAGGCCGTTGTTCTATAATTAAGTTTCACGGTGGCGATTTTTCCCGCCGCGATAGCGAGATAACCGTTGAAATATAACTGGAACGAATCGATCCGGTTTAACCGCCGGCGACCCGTGTGTATTCACCTTCGACGCTCCTTTTCTCTCTCTCTCTCCGATGCATCTCATTGATCAAATTGTCGTTTTCTTTGGTTAAGCGCGCGGAAATAAAAGGAGCGCGGCGGCACAACCGCCTGCCGGTCGATGGTGTTGGATTAACAAATGGAGGTCAATTCGACCCACTTGAGTTTCTCATTAATGTTAAGTGCGTTAAAGCAGTGACTTCATCCTGGCGCGCATGCTGGTGGCATCGAGGCGAGCGGCTGAACATTTCAGCCAGCCGGCTGGCGAGGGAATCATCGTTGCGTTGAAAAAACGCCACGCTCCGAAGAGAGCCAATTATTCTACCCGCGAACGTTTTCGTGCGCGGCGTATCGAACCGATATCTAAATCCCAGGGAATAGCTTCTACTAATTCCTGTTAACTCATCTGGCCACGGAAGAGATTGTTCCTTTTGCGGTCACCGAGGAGATCGACCTGGAAGTGCACCCTGCACGTCCTTCGCTAACTAGAACGAGGAAAGCGCAGCGAAATTCAATTCCCCGTAAGGCGTATCTGCCGCTTATTAATTCATTCCTCGGTTCAATGATCCGCGTCGAGGCTCGCGCAGTATCTGTTGCGTAACCGCGAGCTTCGCGGGCAGAACAGCGTCTTCGTAAATATATCATTCCGGCGAAACTGGTACAAGGAGATTATCATATAAAGCCTCGATCGGTTTAGAGTGGATTCCGAGAATCCCGGGAACAGGGGAGCTAGAGGCGTTGTCCGCGATAGGAAATAGGGACAGGGGGTTAGCGTGGTGCGTCAACCGCGATCATTTCTGCCAGGTCTCTGGCTCCGATGTACGCAGCAAGCGGCCTTTTCCTCCGGACATGGGTAAATAAATTTCAACCGGGAGACACCGGGCGCGAGTACACGGTAGCCGGGAGAGATCGTGCCGGCGGGAGAGCGCGTGCGCCGCTTTATTGACGTTCGTCCATCGGAAGGGTGGCTCGATGCGAACCGGCAGAACAAAACACAGAGATCAAATTTTCATGCCTGCCGCGATTCGATCATGCACGATTCCTCGCCACGAGGCCCTGGCTCGCTCAGTGTTGCTGACCGTTCGAGACCTCGATTTCATTGTCCATCGCGTTCCTTCCATTCCGGGCCGCAATTACGTCTGCTCGCGTTCGTCCATTACGCCGAGTCTAGCATTCTCTCCTCCACAGGCGTGCGGGGGCAAGTTTCTCGCGATGCTACAAATTCGAAATAACGTGGGACATGAGGGTGTAACTGAAAGTCGTGTGAAAATTGAGGAACAGGAGCAGTGGCGCATCTCGTAGAAAAAAGGAGATTAATGTAATCTACTGCGAAGTAATTCAAGGGCTTTGTAAGAAGAAAAGAAAACTGGATTTTATTCTTTAAGGGGTTATGCCTAGTCAGCTGGCGAAAAAGAATGCGATTTTCGGGAATTTTTATGGAATATCAACTGTATATTTTTTTACAACTATTCGCTTATTTTAAAAGTTCATGTATCTAGCAAGTCTCAGTAATTTTGTTATCAAAAAACATTAAAAAGTGAAAGAATAACAGCCATTCTCTCGGAAACTGTTTTGATATCGGTGAGCAAGATATTTCGGAAACAGCCGTATTGATTGCCCTAAACTTTTGCAGACTTCTTTTATATACCAAGGATTAGTATATGAACGAAGGCGTTTTTATTTGAACAAAAACTCTATTTTTAATTAACGAAAAACGAACAATTCAGACTTCGAAAAATGGTGGTTTTGCGTTAACGGGCGCCATTTTATCAGAAATCAAGTTTTTGAAAAACCCTTCGTTTATCTACTGAACTCAACCATATATTAACATCCGGCTCAGAGAAATCGTACTCACCGCACAGTGCCTTTATCAAAACAGCTTCCGCGAGAACGGCTGTTATTCGTTCATTTTTTAATGTTTTACTATAACAAAATACTGAGAGTTGCTACATATATATACTTTTAAAACTTGTATAAAATATAAAGTAGATACTCCACAAAAAATCCCGAAAATCGCGTTCTTTTTCGCCAGCTGACTAGGCATAACGCCTAAGTAAATTTTTATAATCACCTAATGAATTCTATTGAACTTGCATTAAAAATAATTTTATCCCTCCAAGGTTAAATCTCGAGTGAGCTACTGAATAGAAGGATCACCTGACGCAAACTTTTAATTTGCCAGGTGACTGCTCTAACAATTAAGCCACCCAGTTCACCGACAATTCCTCCCCTCAAGCACGACACTAGAAAGCTAGAAGACCATGTACAACCTCCGTGCTTTTAGCAATGCCAGCTGAACGCGGTGGATGGTAGGTACTCGAGCGCTCAGGTGCCGAGGACCGGGCGCGTTTGAAGTTTCCTCCAAATTGCTCGGCTAATCAACGATTCCACGGCTTTTGAGGCGCGTGTCAAAGCCAGCGCGGCAGGAGGCTGCGCGCTAGGATCTCGGTCCGCCCAGAAAACGGGGCAGGGGAGGACGAAGAAAAAGGAAGTTGTGCGCCGTGGGGCGAGAAAGTCTTTCGGAAGACCGAGCGGCTGAAAAGAACCGAGGCCATCGGCCACTGTTCCACCGCGCTGAAAGGAGGATACGACCGAGCTGGGGACAGAGGCGGCCAGTGAATACGACCTTGCTTGACCCGAGATTTCATTCGTGAAACAGCGAGTACCAGAGGAGCCTCGCGACAAATTGGATTACGAACAATGCCCCGCATGCACGCCGGATATGCACGCGCGGATGCGTTTATTCTTTCGAGGACCAATGCCTGCATATGAAAGCACCGACGGTGCTCAATGAGACACGTGCAACAGCACGTGTCGTATCTGCGTGCATCGGCCAGTGACCTCTCTGCGCTTCTCCTCGGCGCTCGATCTCCCATCGATTCGGCTAAAATCGAGCGTGATGCGGCGTCACAATATCGATACAGTCGCGTTCATATTAATTTAATACGCGACTGTGGTGTCAGAGCTGGAAGTTTCAAGTTACCGCCTCTGGGACTCTAGGTTGGGCACAAGGCGCACGAAACTTCAGGTAGAAGGTCTCACTCTACCGGTCGAAGGGTCAACATTCTGATGCCGGCGTAATCTTGAAGGCTTTTCTGATGTAATATTCGCATCACCCAAAGCAAAACCAGCACATTCTTGTTTTTATTTGCTGCCAGCCTCTTCCGATCGGCTTGACAAAAGGCAACGTCTAGACGGATTTCGACGGAGGCGAGAGTTCAAAGAAAATCACGCGCTAGAGTGGACACTGAAGTTGAAACGAGTTTAAGAGCCCTGGCGCGTTACTCTACACCGAAGAAGATACAATTTTGCGCTCCGCTGAGCTCCACCTGCGGCCTAGTAGGGCTCGTTTAGAAGGCGTGTAATTCGGACACCTGCGGCGCGGCTGCACTTCGTATTTTTCGATGAAAATATTTACCCCGGATCCCTTCGAACCGAGCCCCTGAATAATTCTAGCTTCTCCGATACACCGATCAAAATTTTCACACAGAACGTGTGTCCATTTTCAATCTGACCGATGCGAAGTGTTCCTGGCCGATCGTTGAAGTCACTGGATTAATGAAAGGCAATTTAAAGTTGGAGGAAGCTCGGAAATTGATTCGTACGGGGATCGATTAGAGTATGCTTAGCAGTCTAATTAGAAGGCGAGTTTCTTTCGCGTTAAGCGCACTGTCCACTTGGAGGAGAGAAAGCTGCAGAACGCGGCGCGAACGTCACGTAGAGAGTACTCATGGCGGCACACTTTTCAGTTGGAAAATCGATACCGTGATCCCGAGGATCTGGCTCTCCCGCGGATAGGTGCATCTCGTTGCGAAGCTACCGCGTCGTCTGCGACGCTATCAGACGCATTACCGAAAAATTCATAAGCTGCTCAAAGTAATTAGAAACTGCTAACAAAGCTTCAAGACTACCCTATTCACTTTACTCTCCTGAATTCTTTACATCTCTCAATTGTATCAGTGCAGATCCATTCGCATTCCCACTGAAAGAAAATTTCTCAATCCCCCCGCCAAAAGAAATTCCATGCGCGATATCCGACGTGTTAACGTGCGCCTGTCCGAGCGTATCAATCTTGATATCGAGCGCAGGTAGTTCTAATGAAACCATACGAGGATCGCTCTACGATATTGGTTTAGCTGGAGTATCAAGTGAAACGGTGTTTGCGCGTCTTAACGACGTACGGAGAAAGCGTTAACACGGGGATTATTTAAACAGGATGTATATTATCTGCGAGCAGTCGTTCGGGATCGGTAAGAGCGTAATCTTCGCGACTTTTTGCGCGAGTTTATAGGGGCGATAAATTACCGCGGCTCGTTAAAGGCGGCTGGTTTTGTCGCGAGGATACCGCTGCCCGTCGAATTATGTCATTGGAGTAGCGTGGCGACTAGTAATTATGATTGGGCCGCGCGTGTGCGCGAATAATGTAACGGCGATCCCGTAAACGATTACTTCCGCTCGCCCGTGACGCGGGCCTATCATTACTTCGCAAGCGAGGCATCCGCGCGCTGCGTAATAGATATCTCAAGGTAAATGCGACAATTTCAGCGCGATAACTCGCCGATCTTCGGGGTATTCATTTACCTGCAGCCGGCCGTCGCGCGCCGCCACCGCGGTGCTTTATTTTTTAATCGTCCGAGGTGGACGCGCATAAACCGGTATAACTGTATACCCGGAGATATCGCGTGACCCAAGGGTAATGGAAACTTCTCAATCGTACGCGCGCGTACTAGCGTGATTCGTTTTTCTCCCATCGGCAGTTTGCTGAAAGGGCTCGCGCACCAGCGTTACGAGCGCACGCAGAGTCACGCGAGTAGGAGAGAAGTTGGAGAATGCCACTGAAACTGTATTTGACCGACTGTCCCACTGTTTGCCCCTGGTTTGCATTGAAAGAGGAGCTCTGTTTATGTTTCTACAGTTTCAGCGATGCATCGCCCTCGAAAGATGGACACCGAACGTCGTCAAGGACTTACTGGCACTCGTTCATGATCTCCTCCTGCGTCCGCACTTGCACAGGCGCCAGGGATTCGACGTCGGTGCCGTAATCGCGAAAGCAGGATGTTATCTTCTCGTCGAAAGTATTAACGAGGTCCTCCAGGCTGCCGCTGAAGGGGCTGAATGTCCCCTCTTGGAGTATGTCGGTGCCATTCTCGTGGGTCGTCGCCGGCTCGTTCGCGTTGCAATTCTCCCCGAAATTCGCGTCCAGACTGGCGTCCAGCAATTGTTCTAAACGTGAAAGCAATTGCGGGATTAGAGTCGCGATGTTGGGAAGAAAAAAGGCTCTGTAATAGCTTTTTCTAATCTGAGAACTGTGGAAGCTGACGGCCTCGACGAGAGCTAAGAAACTTGGGAAAAGCGAGCAGAAAAGAGTACCTACATGTCCCCGAGACATCTGCATCGAATATTATTGCTCACGCGTCCAGCTAATTCTAGTGGGACGAGTCACGGTTGCCAGTAGATTTCAACGAAGAGAGTAAACACGAACAGCTCGATAGCGGGGGACGCAATAAACGCGAAAGATGGGTCACCGTCTGTACCGCAGGGCCGTATCGCACGGAACCAATCTCGAGAGGTGCCACAGAGGGGGAACCTCCACGTTCTACTCGCAGGGCGACCGGTATTAATTACATCTGCCACTTCGCGGCTGTTATCACTTACATAAACAGAGGATCGGATCGGTACTTTCGCGTGGAAGCCGGTGACGCATAGCGGATCGAATGTGTTTTCCAGATTAAATGTCCGCGAGATGCTTTTTTATATTTCGCTCGCGTACGTCCGACAGCATCGTCGTACTTCCAAACACACATCGCTACTACAGTGGGAGTGGGACTTTCGAAATATTCAGAATTACGTCACTCGATCTTAGACTGAATTCAAGTAAAATTGAGGAAAAGCAAGAGTGTGGTTGTTTCTATCAACAAGACCGAATCTCGAGATTCTCCCGTCTCCGCGACACGCCTGAAGGATATTGGACACCAAGCGTACGCGTGACGTAGCCTTTTGTCGCGCACCGAAGGTCGCTTCTTCATGGTGGCTAAATACGCCAACGCCACCCTCTCTCGTCATTTAATTCGCGCGTCGGTAAAACGAGCGTGACCACGCGTGCACGGCGCATTTCACGCGTTCACGCAGCCACGAAACCTGTTCCCGCTTGCCGGCTCTTTCGGTTTCGAAATTTCCGCTTATAGATAGGCCTGGCGGCGGAACGGCGTTTTTAGGAAAACCGATACGACGCGCGAGCTGTCCCCCGTCGAAACGTTTTACGTTACTTCGCCCAGCAGGATCAGCCGCATTCAGAGCGGTTGGAAATCGATCAGAGGCGGGACAGAGGGAAAACGAGGACGACCGACGATTTCGCGTAATTTTGGCACTTGACGCAACGCGCTCGTAACCGAGTCTCATCCCGATTCGAGGGCATCGCGATAAACTTTCGATCCCGGCGGTCGAGGTTACGCGGATTCGCGACAAAGCGGCAGGGACGGGCGAATGAGAAATGGGATAAGGGACGACTAGCGTCTCTCGCACCTGTCAGCAGATTCATGTTCTTGAGGCTGGCCGTGTCCTCTTCCTCGAAGCGTGCGAGGGGTGCCTCGAACTTCAACTCGGAGATCTTGCCCGCCATGTCCCTCATTATTGACCGTGTAGAGGAGAGCCGGGTGCGAATGGATCACCGCGATGAAATTCGGCAGCGCCCCCGAGGCGCACCGTCTTCCTTCTCGTTTTCAGGCTTTTCACAGGGAGGGGTATACGGCCGAGAAAGGGCGAGAACACGTAAAAATCACTGACAGCACTACATACCGCCCATCGCATGCGGGGCTTCGCGAACGACTGACGCAGAGGGGGCTCGTTTGAAATCTGGTGGGGGAAGACGATTGCTGGTCGCCATGACGACCACTAGCTGAGCGCGCCGATGCGATGGTACGGAGCATCGGCAGGAGCGTGCATGGCACAGCAATCACCCATGCAAATAAACGTGCTGATGCATTCCTTGCATAACAATGTTTGCAATACTATTACTGTATAATATGTCCGTTGGCTTCGTGCTTTTTATCTCTTCGTTTTCAAAAATTCATAATATATGTGAATTTTTCTTCAATAAAATATATAAATACCACAGCAGAAAGAAAGCAAAGCTTCTGTTAGAAATTGATTGGTAGATTCATTTCTTTAACGAGTACTGAATTATTATTGCGATCTGTCGCATTTCCGTATGCAGGTAAAAATCAATTCTCGTTATATTTACTTTCAATTCTAGCCGCTAGGAGAATTACCATCGAGTTCCATACTGAATCGATAACGTCGCATGCGACACGAAAATGGTATTCGTAATCTACTGTTACCACTACATGGTAAACCAGTGTATCTGCAACGAACGTTCAGACTTTCCGCCAGACGGCGTTGCCACGCGTACTCGCGCACGAAATTCAAATGATCTCAAGAGCTTGCCAAGTGCAATTAAACATCCAAGGGCATACATTAGCCTGTTCTGCGCAAAAAGTAATACAATACCCAGCACAATCATACACTGTTAAGGAAAGCTCAAGTTGAATAACAAAGTGATGAACAAGAGTTGCAAATCTCCAAACACGGTGATTATGCAACGAGTTGATAAAGCCACTAAAGCAGAAGAAAATGTTTTGCATTCCCTCGTCACGTCGTCACGTGAGCAAGCAGCAACTGACCGTCCGACCAGTTCTCTTCATTTTCTTCTCTGGCTCTCTCTTTCTCCTCGCAAGACTATAACCACATTATAGCGTAGAGGTTGCACGGCAGTCATTGGAAAAGAACCGAGAAAAGTCTAGTCAGCTGAGAGCCACGCCTCGGCCATCGCCAAGTGAAAAAAATCTTACGCGCCTCGGACTAACGATGATATAGCACAGCCTTGCCAATACATCAGCCGGCAATTACAGCGTACGTAGGTGGAATTCGCTATCCGAAGGTCTGTTTTTGACATTTCCAGACCGACCTGCTCTTTCAGCGCGCCGAGGAAAGGCCAAAAAGGGGGGATCCTCGCCCGGCGATTAATTCACCCGCTAAAGGGCAACTTCTGGAAATACCTGTCCCCGATCTCGCGACTCCTTTATGATACATTATATAACGCGCCTCACATTTTCCCCTTAATCTCTCGCGTTTCGTCGAGAGCTATGCATATTGGACCAGAGCGATTTGCGCGATTATGGGTCATGCGAGGAGCGCAAAAAAAAATCGCAACATGATCGGAGGGGATTGTGGTTAACCTTGATAATATCGCAGGTAAATTGCATTGTCGGCGCGAGCCGTGATTACTAAATCCAACGAATTCGATTTTTTCTACGCGATAACGCGCTCTAGATGCTATCGAAGTGAGTCGCTCCGGCGATGCGCGTACATGTGACGCGTGCCGTTAACATATCGATTCAACAGAGGCATAATAAAAAAAAAAGAAGAAGAATAAGAAAAATATATATGCATCCTTGAATAATGCAATCCTTATCTCCGTTTTACCATTGCGAGCTCCAGGTGTGCCACGTAAATTGATGAAACGACAATGTTTGCAATTAAAAGAAGGAACCCGGCATAAAAGATTCATGAAGCGCGGTACGCCGCGGGGAAAAAAAAATAGCGTCGAGTAGGTTGGCGGATTTGCGCGTGCTCCTCGGGCGGAGATAAATCAGCGCCGGCTCCGCGGAGCGTGCAATAAGGATGGACCAGAATAGGGCAAGGTAAATCCGTGTCGAGTGCTCTCTCGAAGAATGGGATTAATTCCGCTCGGTAAAATGGCAACCAGGTCGAGTTGCGGGGAGCAACGTTAATGGCAATCTAAACGCTTCAATGCAGAATCGGCTATCGAAAATCGCGTCGTTAATTCTCCTTTCAGCGCCGACCCGTGACACGCCGCCGCGATGTCTTCATTAATATACCACCTGCGTGGAACTTGCGCGGAATGGTGTACAATGCGGGGCGATCAATCATTTCGTCATTGCGACTTGCTTGGGTTACGTGCGAAGGTGTGGATTATTAACACGGTTCGCCCATAAATCGCGGTGGAACGGCTGACCAACGCCCTTCGCTCGCTCCACGCACTTTAACGGCGACTTGCGTCGGACAGGTGTAATTAAATTTCGTCCCCCTGTCCAATTAACGCCCGAGAGCGGCGAGAGATGTCATATCGAGCATCTTGACGATTTAATAGAGCCTTACATAAAGCCGCGCGCTTGTCGCGTCGGCTCCGATACCGCCGCGGCGGATAGGTTTAATTAATTTCAGCGATACAGTTCGTACGGGTCCGAGTACGGTACCCGTAAGTGTCTGTCGGTAATTACAACCGTGGAAATAGTAATTACGAGCGCTCCTCGTAATCACGCGATGGCGAGTGGCTACCGTCGATTAGTGGTCTGCATATTACGTCGCGCCGTTAAACATAAACGTACACGCATCGTGTTCGCAGGCTCTTGTAAATTCGAGTGACACTCCGATTTTGCTAGCACGCGACTCATTAAGGAGAGATTCGCGTGTAACGGCCCCCAAGATTTAGAATTTTTTTTTAAAAAAAAGCTGTTAATTTTGCATTAAACTCTTTCGGGATATACCTAAGGAAAGATTTTTAAACTTGCAGAAAATATTTTTTTTATGTCGATACTTCCTATTATTTATTAATTATTGTGAAATATCTTCGACGATGTTAGCACCTGTCACAGTTATCTGATTGCAAAACAAAGAAAATTTTCTTAAAGTTAAATAATTTATCCTGGTACTGGACCGAAAATTTTAATTTTAGTTTCTATTTATAACACCTTTTTGGCCATATAAAGAATAATATAACAAATTTGTCTAAGGAAACAACTTACTTTTTCTTTCAAACGCTTTAATTCTTTCAATTTTTCATGTTTTTTCTTTAAAGTGGGCCAGTACCAGCGTAAACTATCTAACTTTAAGGAACTTCAATTTTTTTGCAATGAGATAACTGCGATGGGTGCTACACATCCCGCCAATAGGAGTTACCTCGTCGAAGACGTGGACAAAATTCTACAATAATTATTACTAAATAATAAGAAGGATGGACATAAGAAAAATATTTTCTGCAAATTTGAAAATGCCTTCTTTTATCCCAGTAGAGTTTAATCCAATATGATCAACAATTTTTTCCAAAAAAATTCTAAGGTATCGGTTACTTTTAGGGCGAGAATTTTGTTGACGAGACCCTCTATCAGATAGAGGATAGAGGATAGAGTCTGTCCTCTTTAGAGACATACAAAAACAAACACAGTTTTTACCCATGAGGAGGTTGTAAAAAAATGGCAGGCGTATATTATTATTATTATTATTATTATTGAAAATAAACGTGGAAATGCCCAATAGAAAGCATACTAGTTACAATGACGTGATAAGGTATTCCTGACACAATAGTCTGATTAGCTTCCTCCTAAAAGAGGAAGAACTACCGGGGAAGAAGTCGACATAGTCTATGTATGAGCTAGAACTGTTCATTGCGCGATTCATTGGGTCAAGTGTCCCATATGTTGATTTAAATTTGCGGGATACGAAGGTGGCCTAATAAAAAATGGAGATATGTCCCTAAAGAAAGGCAAAAGATTGGTCTTCTAGAATACCCCGCTTAAATCTCGCGAATTCCCGAGAGCTTCGCGAGGCTATTATTATTAATTCTGGCGATGTAGAATCGGGAGGTCGATGGGCGGACGCTGGTTTCAACCCCTCGGGTTGATAGCCGGGCGGTTCTTAAATTTTAACACGCTTATAGCGGTGATTTAGTGCCTGAATGCATCGACCCGGTTGACGAACCGACGGTGAATTGGTTAATTCCATTGCGATTAATGGGTCGGTGGATGCTAGGGAGCGTTTCTATGATCGCTCGGTCCCTCCAGTTGAAGGCCCAATTGCCGATAGCTTCGGATCTTGCTGCTTAATCAAATTCAATAGAAAAATAGACCTGGGGCTACCCTTTCCACGGGTTGTTGTCGAAGGGATATTACCGTGCCGGATGGTAATGACCCTCCCTATTGCTCCAACTTTGTTCTCACGTTGGCAGTGCGTAGTTGGCGATAGACTGAAGGGGACGGCCTGCGTTTCGTTCTTTCGACAAGGAATCCACGAAAGGCCAGCCGAGAAATTCGAGAAATACAGCGGACCTTCAGGTACGTGATAACTTTGAATCCAGTATGTACAGATATTCCCCTGCGAGTTAAAGAGCCGCACTCATGCGGCGAATCGCTGAAAAAACTCTCATGAACAGCGATAAACTTTGATAAACGTAGCTGTGGTATCGATAAAGAAAATCTTGTATAGATATTCAATTTTTTCACGCTTTTCCATCGGTCGAGTGTGCAACAATGTCGGAGACGCCAGTTCGAGTGGCTCATCCAGCGACTTCCTAGCACGTAACGATAAATCGATTTCCTCGCGTGGTAGAATAATCCGATCACCGGGATTTATTGGACAGCGAAAGTCTGGCGAGCCCGAAGTCGAATCAGTCTCACTGACCGAGGGATATGTTTCCCGCGAAGACTATGTGTCCACGGAGACCCAGTTCATCTCCTGCCCGCCGTTAACGGAGTAAATATACCGGCGACATTGGCACTGCTCTCCTCGATCCTTTGGCTTCTATTCTCGGACGAATCCGTGCTGCATCTCGCTTCACAGAAATAGCCTCTAGTATTTTCCCCCGTCTAAGAGAATTTCATTAAAACACGCTCTTATCGACCACGTCCACAACGTGTGTCTCATTAACTTGGAATTAATACAGTTCCTAAGTTGTTACGGCCGTCGCGCATTTTGGCGAAGCGAATCGAAGAAATTAAGGAGTCTCCCTACTTTGACGACCTGAAAGGGAGCGCGATATTTGGAATTTTTTTAAGAGAAACCCGCAAATTATATTAATTGAAAACTTTATGCATATATTTGTGTATGTCTAGGCAACGTTTTAAAAAACAATTAATTTAAACAAAGATACTTGAAACGTTAAACGCATTTTTCTAAAAAAAAAAAATGTTTTCTGAATCGGTTAGCATGATATCTCAAAAACCAATCACCCGATTTACTTCAAACTTGGCATATATCTTCAGTAGATGTCCCATTCTCGTTGGTACTAAAACTGATTCGGTATTTGCAAAATTAGACCTTTGCGACTTAAAAATCAGATAATTATTTTGCAGAAATTGATGTCTATTTTAGACGCTGCTATTTTTTTTTTAATTTTTAGTATTTCTCATTTAATCTAGTTCAGGCGATAGCTACACTCATACAGATTGCAGAAATGTTTAAATTTTCTATTTCAGACGGCCGATTTTATGCTAACAATGCGCATATGATTTTTGTAAGGCGCTCTATTTGAAGCACTATAACTCCAGATATAACCACTATTTTTGCATACAATTTTTTTTCATATTTTTTGAAGATCGACGAATACAGCCACTTAACTGGGAGTAAATATATTTAATGATTTTGTTTTAAAAAATTCCCAAAATTCACATGATTTTTCGTCCATCAAGGTAGGGAGACCCATTAATTAATTATTGGTCATCAATTGTTTATATTGTTAATCATCTCTTCCTATCCTCGGAATGAGCGACAGCCTTTAGGAGCCACGAAGAAGCTTCGAAATATTAACGGAACGCTAAGCGAACTTCAAAAACTTGGGAAAACTCGACTGCCTGCGATTAATAGATATCCTCGAGCTTCAACCGAGGGGCTTGAACATCCTCTTCTATTATCTATCCATTGCTCGCGTTCGATTCTGTATAGGTGGAATGCAATACATAAGAGGCATGCTCGCGATTCGCAATGGCTGTCGATATGAGTGAAAAATGCGCGCGATAAGAGTATTATCGAGAATGAGTGAGGAAAGCGCGAGGCGGAGATGAGGCCTGTCCGACCCGCAGTGCGAGAGTTAGATTTCGTCCCAGTTGTGTTCGCGTGTAATTCGATTACTCCGCTTTCGAGGCGCCGCACGTGCCCCAAGAGCAAAATATCCTAGTGCAGCGACTCGCGGATTTGTAGCGACAGTAGCGACTTGGATATCTGGAGGCCTGAGTTCGGGGAGTGTCACGTGTCGACGACAGGCGAGCCGGTCGAGGGACACCTGACCATCGAGTACCTGCCACCTTGGTTCCTTTCGATCTGCAGCTCGCCTCCGAAGCGTAAGTGTCAACACTCGCCACCTGGACGCACCAGACGCTTCGCGCGCAGCCGATGTGGCGAGGCCTCTTCGCGAGGGGATGACGATAGTCGTCCTTCAAGCAAGTAGAGGCGTTTCCCCATCGACACGCTCCATCAAAGCCTCGGCGAAACGCTGCGCCTCGGCGGCAGGGCCCGCGATTATGCGTGCATTCCGTACTTTTCGCCTACTTAAACAAGCAAAACGCTTTGAGCGAACGCTAAACGAGATTAGCCTCGATCTAGAGACGCGGTAGCGTCTCGACGCCAAGTACATAAGAGACACCCTGTACATGTCGACTGTCGCTAGTCGCTACTGCTATCATTTACTCGTCGCCCGGCTAATCCAACCTAACCTGAAACTTATTTCATTAATATCTCATCACGCTAGCAATATTTTCTAAATTTAAAGGCATTTTTCTGATATAAACCGCATATAAGCTTTCGAATGAGACCAAAATCAATAAAATCGATTCACGCATATCAGAGATATGATAATATCGTCTCATGGATCTGTCGAAAACGGTAAGATTTTCTTCTCCTTCTTGGATAAATTTTTCGTCAACATAATACGTATATACGCGTTACACGCACACCTTCAGCCAAAAGAAACTAACACATGTTTCGTTCTTCTACGTATATACGCGTTACGCGCACACCTTCAGCTAAAACGAAACTAATACATGTTTTCTTCTCCTTCTTGGATAAATTTTTCGTCAACATAATACGTATATACGCGTTACACGCACACCTTCAGCCAAAAGAAACTAACACATGTTTCGTTCTTCTACGTATATACGCGTTACGCGCACACCTTCAGCTAAAACGAAACTAATACATGTTTCGTTCGTCAAACGCTACCTTCACTATGCAATCTACTCCAAATTTTGACATCTTACAGCCAGATTATAACCTGGCGAGTGTGAAATAAGGAAAGTTGTCAAAATTTGAGATACCACGTGTTTTTACAAATATGTATCGTTGTACCATTGAATTGCAACCAAAATGCAGTCTCAAAAACAAGGTAAGTTCCCAAAATTTGAATTGCGACATGTTTGTATATCATCGAACTGCTTTTTATTTGTAACTAAATTGAGGATTTTATGTATATGTAGATAATCGCAGCGTAAAGTCACAGACGAGGTGTAACCTACATATTGTCTGAGTTTTAAATTGACAAATTATCTGAAAGCCTGCGAGGAGGAAGGTATGAGTATTATCTTGATATATGATTGTAAACATACACTTTGCAGCTTTGCTAGAGTTTTCTGCAATCCCCATAAAAAAAACTTAATATAAATCGGATCAAACTAAAAATTATCTGAAGTCAATTCCTATGCAAATTATCTTTGTAAAAAGAAGTGAGATCCCCCCAAAAAACTTTAAAAAAGTAAAAAAATTACGCCAAGTACATGAAATCAAGTAAATCACAAAATAAAGAAAATAATACTAATAAATACAAAGTAAAAAAAGATGTGAAATCAGAATGAGCTGCAAGTACATAATGGTGCTTTCCCGCAGCGTGCAAAGGCGACACTGTGTAACACAATAAAAGACAAAAAAAAGATGTCCGCGGCCTGGAAGTCAAATACTTGGCGTGGCCAGGCAAGGTATACTCAGATCATCAATACCCATACCCCTTCCCCCCCCCCCCCTCGCAGGCTTTCAGAAAATTTGTCCATTTAAAACTCAGACAATATGAGTACATTTTCATTATATTGCGTTTTAAAATAATTGTAAGATCATTCATCCACACCGATAGATTTCCTCTCACAACCTTTCACATAATTTGTCAATTTTAAACTCTGACAGTATGAATACATTTTCATTATTTTGCCTTTTTAACTAATTCTTATTCAGCGACACCTTGACCTTGCCTGGCCACGCCAAGTATTTGACTTCCAGGCCGCGGACATCTTTTTTTTGTCTTTTATTGTGTTACACAGTGTCGCCTTTGCACGCTGCGGGAAAGCACCATTATGTACTTGCAGCTCATTCTGATTTCACATCTTTTTTTACTTTGTATTTATTAGTATTATTTTCTTTATTTTGTGATTTACTTGATTTCATGTACTTGGCGTAATTTTTTTACTTTTTTAAAGTTTTTTGGGGGTTGTAACAATACCAGACGATCGAGCCTCCATTGATCGCGCACGGAGCTTGAATACAGATTCTCCAAGTGTCCATTCATGCTGCGCTTCGAGGAAGGGGAATCTCGCCTTCCTGCTGCGCAGAAGGCAACAACGGACACTTTTGTTTCTCGATTTCCTGCCGCGGTTGGGTCGGAGGGACCGAGGAAGAAAGTGAACGTTCTGGCGAACGGGAAAGGACAACGGTGGTGGGACGATTCGCACGAGCGACTCGTAACTGTGCTCGTTTTTTTATCTTCACGATTAAGGGGGGATCCTACTGTAACAGCCCCCGAAATCTATGATTTTTTTTGTCCAAAAAACTATTGTTAATATTGCATTAACCTCTTTTGGGATATAAGGAGGCATGTATAAACTTGTAGAATTTTTTTTATGTCGATCCTTCTTATTATTTATTAATCATTGTGGAATCGTGTTAACCTCTTCGACGATGTTGGCGTCAGGTGTTGCACTTGTCACAATCATCTGATCGCAAGAAGAAGAAAATTTTCTTAAAGTTAAATAATTTACGCTGGGACTGGACATGAAATTTTAATTTTAGTTTTAATTTATAACACTTTTTCGTCGATATAAAGAATAATATGAAAAAATTGCCGAAGAAAAAACTTTTTCTTTCAAACGCTATAACTCTTTCAGTTTTTAATTTTTTTTTCTTTAAAGTGGAACAATCCCAGCGTAAACTATCTAACTTTGAGAAACTTATATTTTTTTTTGCAATCTGATGACTGTGATAGGTGCTACACATTCCGCCAACAGGAGTTACATCGTCGAAGAGGCGACTCAGATTCCACAATAATTAATGAATTATTAATTAATAATTCTTAAATATCAGTTACTTTTGGGGCTGTTAAACAAGAATCCCCACTTAGGTAATTGTTGTGCGCTGTACGATAATTGAAGAAAGCAAGTGCCCGCTCTAGCGTGCAAGGATCGTTGAAAAGCACAGGCATTCCTGATCCTAATGGCTCTATTACCTTACGCTTGACGATTCCACGGCAATTTTGCGGTGAATAAAAACCGAGGAATGAACCGGTATGAAAAGGTACGCGAGCTCACCTCGAGGCCCTGCCGCAATTATATCGATACAATGAGATCAGTTCGAGGGCGTATCGCGAGCAATTTCTCGCGTAAATCACTGTTAATGATTCCGCTGCACAGTAGGGGGTCCAGTGGTAATTGATTCGCTCGTATGTCAACCAATGGATTTATTACACAGAACACGTCGCGTTGTTTATTCCAAGGCGATCGGGGACAGTCGAACACGCGCGGCTCTCGATATTTTTCATTATCCCGTGGGCCATCCGACGATCGCGCAGCAATCGAGCAAACTCTTCCTACAACTACTAGCCATAGAATTATTATTTCTATTTCCACCTGTTCTCGAGGAGACGAAACCACAAGGGCCAGCAGGCGAGCGAAGGACACGGGGGGGAAGAAAAGGATCGTGGACTCGATAATGGACCCTGGGTTTTTAGAGCAGGCGTTTTATTCTCGTGTTTACCTCGAGGTGAACTCGCCGCTCAATTACGATGGATTTAATGCAGCAGAGAAGGTGTACTTTAATCCGATTGGCTTGCCGCTTACGGATCTGGCACCGCCTCTGAGGATCGTTTACGTGTACGTGCAGCGCGTATCGCGATCTCTTAACGGGTGGGTGGCTGTGTCGCGATAAATTGTATGAATGATCGAGGGGCTTGATAGAGGGATCGTTAGAGGACGTTGAAAATGTTGCTCGTGAAAGGGCGCGGAAGAAATCTCCGTAACGAAAAGCATAATCGACCAGCGCTAACTCAATCAGCGAGATTGGATCTAGACGATTGGATTAGCCTCCTTGGCGTTCAAATTGATCTCCACGGTGCACTTCGACGCGAGCTTCCTCACGGGCGCAAAGGAAAGCCTGCGTCACCCTGCGCAGCAACAATTCATCAACAGCCCCGTGGAAAAAAGGCACGCCACCTTTTTGCAACTTGTCCAGCTCACGTTACTTCGTGCCCCAAATAACGGTACACCCGATACTCGTATCCTTCCACGCCTTTCCAAGCGATACAGTTTGATTCACGGCCCAGGACTGCCGGGAGTTATCGGCGATGAATAATTACCTCTATAAGAAACCCGACGACCCGTCGATGCCGGTAATAACTTTCAAATAAATCACCGGCCGATGAATCAGTCTCGCCTCTGTCCCGCTTCCTCCTATTGTTCCGTCGCCGGGATCCTCGGCCGTTTAATCATACGCGCGCTAGAGACTGTCCTCGCCATTATCGCATCATCTGGCATCCTCGAGCGGCCGCGTGATTTGTCGCGAATTAGCCGACGAAAGCCGCGGGCGGCGCGGAATAGCTGGGCGATAAAGTATGTGGACAGGGGACACGGGGCTGGGATCGGCGGGAAAGGTCAGTGTTGTGCGCCGTCACGGAAGTTGTTCGCGCCCAGACACCTACCGCCGAATCCGGTTCGAAAGGATTCCAGGAACGAGCAAACGATTGTTATATTTCATTCCGCGCGTACGTTAGCGATCGCTTCGCTTATCGGGCCCCGCGATCAAAGGCTGCAGAGACACGGTGATTGTGTCCGCGTCGTACAAAGGACTCGGCTAACGCTTAAACGATCCGCGAGACGATAGAGTCGCCAGGATGTCCATGGTAAACGGCGCGCTGGAAAAATGCACGAAAAAATGGGTCAAGAGCTGCGGCGGCGAGCTCGAGTTCGCTGCAAGGACCCTGGTCGGTCTTCTCTTTAATTTTAGTCCGCCCTCGAAAGTGGATACACAGAGGCAACACACGATGCCCGGTCGGCCCGATCAGACCGGACGTCATTGAATGCCACCTAAGGCATGGTTCTATTCGACGTCCTTCACTGGTTCAGATCGACGACAGTTCCGTGACCGGGTCTACAGGCATGTTCTCCGTTTCGTCCACTTCAGAGGAGTTGCATAACACGGGTGAACAACCCGGGCACTGTGCCCTGTCTTCGAATCTAGCCCGCGCCTTGTACGCCGACGATTTACGTTGCGAGGGCAATGATGGATGGCAGAGGCGGGGCAGCGGAGTCTTTCCATCGGCGAAAAGCTGTCGAAAGTTCGAGCCCGGTTTCTAGATCAGGCCGGGTAATCTTAGATCGGAATAAGAAAAGGGAAGCGATGTATGAAGGGACACGTAATAGGCGAGTCGACTTTCAATTTCGAAAGCGGGTATTAAAGTCCAAGCCACGCGATACCCGGGGTTTCGCCTTTGCAATCGATACGCGCCCCTCGCCTCGCGTCGCGGACATGCCTCTCGATTTCACGGAAATAGGCGAGATAAGAGGAGGATGTTGAAAGAAGCGCGGCAAGGATCTGACGATTCCCTGGAACGATGCTTTCCAAGCGAATGTAATCGGTTTTCGGTGTCGGTAGAGGAGTCGGTCAACAATGAATGATTCTACGATCGGATGGCACTCTGTCTCTTTGTGTACACCGTACTCGAAGCAGAGACGAAGCGTGTACAAGGAAGCACTCGATCGAAGCTAATCCCGGGATTTTTGCGCGATACCTTTTATCGCAGCGAAATTGTTATATTTATGTAACACGAGCGGAGAAAACGCGACGGTTGTATTATCGCACGCGACTTCGTTACCTTCGTCGGGATAGCGGTTCCGAGGATACGTGCGCGTTAATTAATACCATTCGTTCCCGCGCAGCATCGTCGCCAGGGTCTTACAATATAAACGCCAAGTAATTGCCCTTTTCCATCTCCCTCGTTTTTAGATTTCTATTAAACGGCGATCGCGTGTGCCAAGCCAAGCCGAACGTGTTCCCAGTCGCACGTTATTCCCCCTCCTGCGGTCGTTTCATTTACATCGAGCGATATTGAAATGATAAACGGTGTAGAACACCGACCGGTACAAATCTGTCTGGCAGATTAGAATTTTTCCCTGGGTTAATCCGCGCCGCGGAGAGCGCGCGATATTCGCGGGTGTTCGGTGGTCCGAGGGGGAGGAGACTCGCGGGATTAATTCGCGGCGATTAATTGCTAAAAGGACGGGAACGGTGAGGAGCACGCGAAAGACGACGGCACGTGCACGCGCGCCTCCGTTATGTAAACTGCCGTTTCCGGTTCTGAAATATGTAAATCGATTCTCATGAAAAAATGCTCAATTTCCTGGGAAATCGTAAATGAACATAGGTGCCTTGGGGGAGATCGCGGGAAAAAGGAGTGCGAGCGCGATGCTTCCGATCGCCAGCGTCCTAAACTATATTCGCCTGTCCCTGAACCTGTAAGAATGGCTTTTGCCCGTACCCAGCGTATATAAGACAGACGACGTCCTATCACAAAGCGCAGTGTTAGATTACTACCTCGACGTCAACAAGCGAGCATCGTGTTTATCGGCGAACTAGCTCCGGTGTTCCCACATCCAGCGACCGGCACCGCTGTCCTAATTTCTCGCTGGCGAATTTGAGAATCCTCGACTGATCAACCATGGAAGCTGTGATGGCGTCCAGCCGCGGAAATTCCACCCGCGTCGAAGGGAACAAGGGTCAGACGAATTTCGCGAAAGACGTGCCGAAAGTCGCCAAGTACACGGTAAGCTGGCAATCATCTCTGGATCGTCCCGATCGCCCTGGGATTTAAGGGACCGATTCGTATTCGCGTCGCTGATCGGCGCGTGATTAATTGGCCCTCGATTATGTTCTTTCTACCATTCTTTGTTGCGCTCGGCTTATTACGTGCGCAAAGCAATTTACGATTATTATGCTTGGCGTTTGATGGCGAATGTCCATTTATAGCATTGGAACGGTATAATTCTGTCTCCGAGATAAGATGAAGTGTCATTACGGGAAGGTAGTAACCATGACAGGACTTCCAGCAGAATTTTAACGTCCGCGGAACGAGCCTTCCTCGCGTGATCTAACCAATGCCATAAAACTGAACACCATACTCCTGCTAGCACCTAATGACGAATAAATTTCATCCCAGCGTTGGAAGATGCTTACCTAACCGCGGATTTGTGGTGTAGGCTAACCTAAAGCGGCAAATTTTGGGGAGTGACACAGATGCTTGACACAACACTAAAAACAATTCACTCCTCTTTGAGTTGCCATATTGAATTAATTTTGAAATTGTCGCGGATACTTGTTAGCTTAGGGGCGCCAAAGCTTCAAATTCGCCCCTGAAGAGGTAACCGAAAGGTCGTTTAACGTCCCATTCTGTTTCGTAGTATTCGATATCGAAATGCGGGCGCCATTTAATCCATTACGAAATACTGTACCGAAGCGGACCGACCATAGTTCAGTATAACAGTCGATGGAGATAAAACGTTGCAGAAACGAGAACGCATCGCGAGTCGCGGCCGATGCAACGGGCCACGTCAATTGCCGCGTGTGAAAGCGTTAATTCAATTCCCGTTTACCGCGAAAACAACGAATTGTCCCTGTTGCATTACGTTACATTTGCATACGTGCATCGGGTTGCACGCTGCATTGTTACTACCGGGAACTCCGGCGATCAAATATGCTACGTTGTCTGAACTCCAATGCCATGCTGCATTCGTACGAGCCGAGGTGCGTACACCTCGCAAAGATTCCAGGCATAAGCTAATTTCCAGAGGCATAACCGAAACATTAATGAAGTAAGCTATTTCCAAAGACTCGTCCGCGATGGTCTCGAGAGGAGCAGCCTCGTCCAACGAGTTTGTGTCGAAATGAAAAGGTCCCACAGAAGATTTCGCCGCCTGTTTCAGCTGGCGGATTCGGCGGACAGCGAGAGCGTCGACATGGACTACCACATCCAGGTGGTGACCAAGGATGACAAGCTGAGGATACTCCAGTTCCTCAGGAGGTTCTTCTTCAGGGACGAGCCGCTGAATCAGTGCATCGGGCTGATACCGGAAGGCGAGGACAGCACCTGCCTCGAGCTGGAGGAATATTGCAGCATGTCGACGCTCGCGAACAATCTCAACTTAATGGCGGTCTCGAGCAGCGGCGCTGTGGTGGGTGTTGTGTTAAATGGTAAGAATCTAACCCGAGATCACAACGCCTCGGGGTATCTGTGTCACAGATTGACCAGCATTTTCACTGTTCATTGGGTTATTTACGCGAAAGCTGACTGGCTAAGTTTCTGTTTACGCAGTTCCTCGTATATCTGGGTTAATAACACAGTCTCGTACCAGGAACACGTTATTCCCGGCAGAAACTGATGACACGCCGACCTAAAGCGTTCCGCGGCAACGAAACCGACGACAATATTCCGCCTCAGGGCCCATCCGCTCCGTACTGGATTCTCGAATATCGGTGCGAACGAGAAGTACGCGCGCTGCCCCGGCAAAATATTCGCGCGTACGTAACGGTTTGGAGGCCGTTGTTCGATTCCAAATAGATCGATGCGAGAGATACGGTAAATTGCCATAGAGTCCTTGCGCGCTGGCGAACGATTTTCATCGAGACGCATGCAAACAGTTGCCGTAACGATAAGCTCAAAAAATGTATTGGAAAAATAGGCCTCTGAAAGTGGGGAAGACACACCTACTGCGAAACGGTACTGTTCTGCGTTACATAAATTGTTATGAGAGGCTCGAGCAGCCGCGCCAGACTTATTAATCGCTACCGGTTGTCGCAACCACGGTAATTACGTTATTCTATCGACAGAATCCAGTTAGTCACGCGTTATTGAGATTATAAAGGTCTGCTCGTAGCCGGCGCAAGAACTTAGGGGAACAATTTAGAATGCACAGATACGCCGAATCGCGTTGTCCCGTTGGTCGGCGCACGGGATTGTTTACCATCGGACGTGTCCCCCCGATCTCAGCCTCAATTATGCTTTATCGTCTCTCCTCTGAGGCGGAACAAACGGCGTCAATCGTGAACTTGTTCCCTTCGCTAAATCCCCAGACCTCGAGAGCGTTGAATGGGAAACAGCTGCGTGCCAAGCTCGACGCGCTCGAATTGTCGCTTCAAATGCTAAGCAGATGTTAAAGAGTTACCTTCGATGTAATTGCGTGAGGCTGATATTCTTACGGCGGGGCGCTTCATCAATCTAAAGCGATCTGCCGAGTAATTAACGTTAATAGCATCGGTCGTCCGATTTACGATACAGATGAGTCAATGTATGGAAATGACGGTCTTTCTTTGAAAACGTTCGGTTGACTAAAGGGAAGAACAAAACGTGAATGAACGTTGAACCGGTTCACGCTAATTCCCGATTTGGACATCGCTGTCTAGCTTTAGTCGTCGCGAATGCACGCGATGAGATACTTAATGCTCTATGGTAATTAGAGACCTTTAAAGTAGAATGTAAGTACATACGCCATTCATTGTGAAACATGCAAATCAATGGATACGTATATATTGAATTTATGACCCGCAACAATGTTTCTTAGTGGTCGTGCGTGACGCGTTCTTCGCACATGTTCCCGACTGATGTTACGGCCGTTATTTATTCACGATCGATAAGCTGCACTGAGTTTACTCGCGACTGACATTCAATAGTTTAAACATTCCGCTTTGCAAATTAGGCTTAATAGGTGCAAGCCACGGCACCTAATTGCGCATTCAGATTCAGTTCGATTGGACGATAAGTTATGGCTTACCCGCTGCTTGCAGATAAGTTGGAGCCGACGAGCGACGAGGAGCCGGAGTACATAACCACGTGCGAGAATCCCAAGTTCAAAAAGATCCTCAGGCTGCTGTATTACGTCGACAAGAACCTGTCTCGCGACGGAAAGTACCGGGGCCTGAACGTCCTGGACATTAGAATAATCTCCGTAGACAGCAATTGGAGGGGCAAAGGAGTCGGCAAAGCTTTGGTAGAAAAGGCACTGTAAGTGATCCCTTTAATTAATCAGTTGGCGCGTCTTTCTACCATTTGAATTTCGTAATCGTTGCAATGCCAGTTAAACGATATTTAATGCTTACATACATGGAATATAATTATGTCTCTTCTTGAATTGCACCTACTTAGCACACCTCACGAAATCACGACCATCTTCTTTCCAGTATTACATATTTAGATCGATTCACTATCGATGCACAGTTGATTTAAAGGGGTTATGTTGACTTTGCAGAGCAATCGGGCGGGAAAAAGGTTTTCACGCTGCGCGCACAGTCTGCTCGTCCTTTTTCTCCGGGAAGCTTTGCCTGCGATTGGGATTCGAACGAGTGTACGAGTTAAACTATGCCGATTACCACGACGAAGACGGTAATCCTGTATTCACCCCGGCGCTTCCGCACACGGCGATCATCACGTATATTAAGGAGCTGTGAAGAGCGGCACGGTCCATTTCCCGAAATCGAGTACCTGTTTAGAATCGAGGAACGCACTCTGACATTTGTACAACTCTTCGCTTTTAGTCTTGGCGACTATTCAGCCGCCGTCTTCCTTCCACGTCCTGTTTCTCTCTTTTAAACGACTCTCCGCTTTATTTATTACTTTTGTATGAATTAACGTAGCGCGCGATCTGTTGGACCTACACATCGATTATCACTGTCGGCTTCACGTGTACTGTCGATAGTAAACAGGGATATATTTCTTGTTGTCTTAAAATATAAATTACATAATTCGGTAAACATACCAATAAATGAACACTTAAGGTTAATGAATGAACATTATAAAATTATGTTTGCAGCGCGATTGATTCCACGTGCTGCAAAAATTGTTTGGATATGAAGCAAGAAAATGCAAGAAGTCTCTAATTAATTAGTTGCTTATTTTACTCATTTTAATAAAAAATGGCCATTCACTGGTACGTGTTTATTTACTGGTACATCCTACTATTTATAAGGAGGGAGTTAATACTTTAGATATAGAAACTTATGTTTTTGTAAATTATTGTAAATTCGTCGGTAATAATTCTTATCAGTGTCTGAAAGTTACAAAGTCCCTGTAACAAAAAGCAACATAGGTACTCTTGTGTAATAAATTTTAATAAAAGTCCTGTTTGTCCTACAAGCATCAACCTTTCTTCAATGCTCTATAATCCAAAAGTTCTAATTTACAGTTTGTACAATATATTTGAGTAGCTATTTACTATCATTGTAAGATAACTTATGAAATCAGAATAAAATTCTACTCGTCGCCTAGTGTAATTACATAAAACATATCACAATTAATACATTATTTAGAGTATGGTCCAACACCATATTGTTTACTTAATTCAAGTATGCGTTCCAATTGCTCCTCTATTGTTTTATTTTTCGCCGCTTTCTTAATCTCCTCGTATTCAAGCTCGTACTGTGCACTTTTCTCTAACAATGCCTGTCTGTCGAAGACTAAAGATTTCTGAAGAAGCAGTACTTGAATAAGTGTTCCAAAAAACATGATAGCTATGCACAACATAACTGATCTTGCTAGATTCTGCTTATTGCGGTCCCAATGTACATTAGAATTATTTTTCCAATTTGTGTCCCAGTATCTAGAAATGGTTTAAGCTCTATAAATAGGTTCTTTTAGATTTCAAGAACTATTCTAAGAAACAAATGTAGACGCGTAATGTACCTTTGGTAATCGCGTTGCGTGTATTGATAATTACTATGCGCAGAGAAATTTTGGGAGGAAACGTTTTTATATTTTAAACTTCTATCATACTCCTGCCTTTTGTTCGTCTTACTTAGGACCCTGTAAGCTTCGTTAATCTTTACAAACTCGGCGTGGCTTCCTTTACTGCCACTGTCGGGATGCATCTACGAACGGTCAAGCTTTAAATATGAAAGAAGAGTAAACAGTTTATGTATGAGTTTCATCGAATACAGCGTGGAAATAGTACAGACTACTGTATTTTATGAATTGTGTGTTTGAAACATTAACGACTCACTTCTTTCGACAGTTTAATATAAGCATCCTTTATTTCTTTGTGGGTTGCGTTAGAAGGGATGTGTAACGCATCATAGAGATTATACTGATATCTTTAAAAAAACAACTCACTTTAATTTCATTAATGTGGCTGGCAGAACATACGGTAGTATGTGCCCCTCAATTCTAACCTTTGATGATGGCCAAAATTTCCGTAATTACGAATTAACACAGGTATTTCGAATTTATACGCACGAAAAATCTGTGCCATTTTTCTTCCCTTTTTCACACAACCACGAATTTGAGTAAATTACGCGGATTCAGTTAAATGGGAAAATCAAGTCATGTTATTTTGCAGTATATAGGTTCTTGAATAATATTACACAAATTTTCGAATATGTCCATTTCGCGTGGGTGCAGCTACGAATTTTATACGAATTTCAATTCAATTTGCGAAATTGACAAACAAGAAAAAAAGAACAGGGTGGTTCTTCGGTAATACATTTACCAAAGTTGTAGTTTCATTTTGAACTAATTTCAAGTCCTCGCAATTGCGTAGCATCGACTGTCTTTTTTTAAAGTCAGACGTAATAAATTCGTTTGTATATATTTAATAATGTTCCCTCGACAGATTTTCAAGTCACGAAAGTACCGTGCTTCCGAACGATCGAGGTTAAAGGCATCGTAGATTTGGTGAATTAAATATTTATTAAAAACCGAATTCAGTTTTTATAATATAGTAACAATTCGCATTTGCGTTTAGTTTATAGTATAAAATATATTACAATATGTATACAGGAAACATCCTTAAAGGTATAAGATAGGCCTCAAGCCCAGCTCGATGTCTATGCATACCATGCTTATCGTACGATATTTTATGCATTATTTGTTATGCGTATTGTATAAGCTCTAGTACCATCGAAAACCTGTTACGTACGTAGATTTCCTATTGCATATCCTATGTACAAATTGTACGTTGTGACAACAAATTTGTGACTTAAGTCTTTATCATTAGATGTGAATTCAACTATTTAGTGGTATAAAGTTCCTAAGTTTAACATATAAAAAATTATCAATTGTCGTATATCCCTTTTGTTCTACAAATATTGGCTTGTCATTGTAAATAATGCCTTGAATCAAATGCATTGGCACGAATGACACTGCTGTCTAATCTATACGAATAAAAATTTTAAGTCTACGTTGTCTGAAAGTATAAAATTAAACAGAAATAAATATCGCAACGGAAACGCTTCGATGCGGTCGTGTTCTAATAAAACATCTTACGAGAACAATGGCAATACGTTCTAACTTTGATCGAAATATATAAATACATCAATAAGGCATCGCTACGAATTTTCAATTTTTTAACGTGGCAAATGGTTATTGGTAGCTTAATTTGTAGAAGATCGTAAATTATTTAAAACTCTATACACCTCAAGATAGTATAACTTACTTCGTCTCCCAACTCGTGACAGTATCACTTTGTGGTAATTATATCTGTCGCTTTCTAGTAATAAAATATATATGTATCCATGACTTCTGTAATGCTTTTAACAATTTGAATACGAAGGCAAGTAATATCGTTCTGCAAGCAATCTGAATATTTTCAAGATTACTACATACTCAGAATGTGTCTACTTAGTTTTGCTTTCATGCAACGGTACGTCCGGATATTTCGGGAACTCGGCAGCGTCCACGGGATTTCTTACTTTAAAGCTGGGGAACAAGCCTGTCATGCTGGTTCTGGTGTTGTACCCCTTGGAGTAGCCGTCCCAATGGTTCCCGAAAACTTCGATTAAATCTCCCACTTTCAGCTCTATCTCCCCAGTTTTCCTTGGCTTGTGATCCAAAATCGCCTGGTGAGGATGTGGATTTTGACCACCGTAATAGTAGATATCATCCAGTGACGTAAATCGATTATAAGCGTCTGGATGATACGTTTGCATCAGTTCGTACGCCACGCGGCATACTTGAGAGCTGAATGTGCATACCAAATAATCACATTCGGACAGCAGATGTATGTCTATAATTATTCCCTGCAAGGAGGAATCTGAATATCGTTTCGCAACCGATGCCGTTTCAGCTATTTCTGGATCGCCTATTATCTCGTAGTTCGGATAACGATTTCTCGCTGTCGTAATCACCTTCGGATCATCGCTGGCGAGAAAGACCCGTTTCACGTCTGGTTTCGTTTCAAGCTCATCAAAATATTGCTCGACTTTCACCATGTATTCGTCTATGTCGTGGTAAGCAGCTTCGGTTCCAACTTTATCCGTTCTTCGTACATGAACTCCGACAATGGGCTGCTTAAAACCGAGCCTCTCTTTTGCATAGTCCAATGTCTTCTTCACGTGTTCTTGAGGTCTCATTAAATACTTCAACACTTGGCCCACCCACCACACTAATGGATGCCCATGAATTTTCTCCAATCTCGTAGCTAAATCTGCAGGTACACTCGGCGGTTGAAACCTTGGCTTCGGATAAACATTGTCCACGATCGGCAATGAAATTACTTGCTTAGAGGAGTCGCCTGGCCAATTAGCGTGCGTCGCTCCATTTATCGATACGCACGTATCGCTGAGTGGCTTGAAAACCGATTCCCAGCCATCTTTATGATACCTCCATCCCTTAGATTTTATTATTAATGTTCGTTCCGTGCCATAAGCAACCAAGAAGCAGTACGTAATATGATGGATCTGCGAAACATGAAAATCTTATTTGCAACTTTCCGTAAAAACAGCATTCGTTTCTATACGAGACAAAGCTTCTTTAACCTGACAGCCGAAACCGCAACCTTTGTTCAAGCTGCACACCAACTTCCTCGCTTTGCTGCAGTCGCTAGGATTCTGTAAATACCTTAAAAGACGCAGACATTTTTACACATTTCTAATAAGTTAGACAATGAATAATTAAGAAACGATTAATACCTGAATCTTCTTTGTACAAGATCGGATAGATCTTTCGCTTCTTGCTTCCTCCATTCGTCGTAGCCGTCTACTCTTGTTAATCTATCGATATCTATTATAAGAGATCTTTTATGATCCCAAATATTCTTTACTGTATCTTGTATTTTCTTCTCTCTTTGTTCGTAGCTCAATTTATCGATACTTTTCCTAAATTTATTTAATTCTGCGCTAACATAATACCTGTCTCAAGAATTAAGGTATTGTATATAATATTCCTAGCGTTTAAATAATCAATCCACACACCTTATATATTACACTTACCACGTCTCTTGTACATTGTTCCTTATCCTCCTTCGTAATTCTTCATACTCCGGTAGAGGAATACCGTGTTTAGAATCATCTTGATGCTCCAATAAATTATCGTAAAGTGACACTTTCTCGAACTTATCTTGCATCAAACCTAAATGATCCCCTTGAACGGATTTCGACCTGTCTCTGGAAATTACGTTATCCTGTACAACGAAAAGATCACAGGGCTCTTTGTTTGAAATTTCAGATAAACCCGTGTGCTCTCATGATACTTTCAGTGAACTTACCCGAGGACCAAATTTTTCAGGGCCTCGTTCTGCTTCTTGAGGATCTCGAAATCATTAACCATTTGGGCCAAACGCTGGGCATTTTCTTTGTTCGTAGGGCCCTCGTGGTTGGACGATAAACTATTAGTCTTAAAGATATGCGAC